>OX376055.1:13724736-16224736 GCA_947361185.1 Charanyca ferruginea | reverse complement strand
CAAATTCTAGCTCTTCATTAGTGACTTTATGCAAAAGTTACCACAATTTTGACGAAACCCGTTATAATAAATAGACCGTCAAACACTAGAAATTGTTTAGTATTTTTTTAAGAATTGAAATGAATCGAGTAAAAAATATATTTTTCTTTCTATTACTAATAATATTTCAATTTCATGTTTCGGAAGCTGGTGGCAAAAAGATATAATCAAGCAAAAAAACCAGAGAAACTAACTTCCAAAACCAAAAACACTTCTCACTCACTTTTAAATTGCATTTCACAGGATCATGTTAGGGAGATCAAGACTCCAGGAGACAATCCAAAAGCGTTTGTCGCAAAATTCGGCTATCAGCCGGTCAAAGCCATCATTGAATATGTACGTGACGGATCCACAGTCAGACTTTGCTTGCTGCCTGACTTTTACCAGATCACGCTCATGCTGTCAGGTATTCGAGTAAGTATATCATTCTTATTCTTATCCAGTTATAGTGCTCTTGTATTAGTAGTATGACGGGCTGGTGTCCGCAACTCCACGTCTCAGCGCGTATTTTGCGTACAAGTGGGAAGTAAATCATTCGATCCACCCAGCTTGCCTAGCCTTGACGTCGCTGGCGATCTCACGTGGGTTACCTGGGTTACCGAAGTACTTTGCCCTGTATGAAGCAACCTCAGAGCAGTTCAGAAACACATGGGCCGCTGTCTCGTCTGCCCCCATGCAGGCCCTGCACAGTGGGCTGTCTGTAACTCCTATGACCAAAAGATGTTTATTGAAAGACCCATGGCTAGTTATGGCGGCTGTGACCACACGTAGGTGTTGTTTGGACAGTCAGAGGGCTTGCCTCGATTGCAGGAAGAGCCTCCTTGGCCTGCCTGCACTCGCCATGTTCGGTCCACAGTCTTTGGTGTAGCTTAGGGCATGCAAAAACCGGGTTGTTTAAAAAACCGTTTTTACCTGTTAAAACGGTTTTTTCGTTTTTTTTTTCATTTATATTAAAGAAATGAGAAATATGTGCGTAAAGAGATGAAAATGCTGAAGTCATAGAAGTATGCGTAGTACATATATATATCGATGGCTGAAGTCGAATCAAAATATGTATTCTTTTACGTTTATCTCACTTATTTTTATAATAATGAGCATTTTTTTGGACTGAAATAGGTTACAAATACTAAGTAACAATCAAACAGATTTTTTTCCTCGTACCTAACATAGAATGAAGCTCATTATTTAGGAAAATAACGTATTCTTCAAAACTACCTAACATACAAAATTAGGAACATTTAGTAGGTACACAAAGGTCTAAAATCACAGAATATTAAATAACAATTTAACTGTCATGAAATACGAACAGGCAAAATCAACAGTATGTATAATGCGATCAAAATTCAAAATAATATTTAAATATCGCATAAAATAAGTAGAGTCTTTTTCCTAACTTACCAAAACAAAATAAATCAGTAATTCTTACTCGTATAGATATAGAAATACTGGGAAATAGTGGTGTAGCATGGTTGACTAAGCTTTTCAACGAAATTCTTATAACCAAGGTACCAGACATGTGGAGAACCAGTAACCTGATACCTTTCTATAAGAATAAAGGAGACATTGCGGACTGTGGAAATTATAGAGCAATCAAACTAACCTCGCATACTCTTAAGATCTAGGAAAGTATCCTCGTAAAAAGGCTAACAAAAATAACAGATGTATCACCAAACCAGTACGGATTTACCAGCGGCGTGAGCACCAGAGACGCAATTCACTCGGTGAAAATACTTATGGAAAAGTACAAGTCTCGCAAGCAAGACCTTCACATGGTTTTCATCGACCTTGAAAAGGCGTTCGACCGAGTTCCGCGAAAGCTTATCTCGCAAGCACTAAGAGCACAACAGAACTAGACTAGTCCCGGAGCATTATATTGAGCTCATTCAAGATCTGTATCACAATGTTTCCACAAGAGTGGTCAGCCCAGCGGGAATAAATAAAGCGTTCGGGGTCAGAGTGGGTGTTCATCAGGGTTCGACCCTAAGCCCTTTACTATTCAACCTGGTAATGAACTATACCTCTTCAAATATACAAAATCAGCACCATGGTCACTACTATATACAGATGATGTAGTTCTTAAAGCCGAATCATTGGCAGAAGTGCAAGCAGCCCTGACGTCATGGCAGGAGTCCTTGGAGAGGAGAGGGTTGAGGTTCAGTAGACAGAAGACAGAATATATGTATTGCAACTTTTCTGGAGCTAATGTTAGTGTCATACCTCTTAATAGGGTTGAGGAATTCAAGTACCCCGGATCCATTGTAGCACCAAAAGCCTGTGTAGAGAGAGACTTACATAATAGAATCCAGGCAGCATGGCTGAAATGGAGGTCGCTGTCTGGCATCCTATGCGACTCCCGTATGCCAATTAAAGTCGAGGGCAATGTGTATAAAAGGGTTGTCGTGGTCGCCGTCGGTGTAGTAGGCGAAAAATGCTTATTTCTAATGTTTACCATGAAACTTCGCGACAAGGATCTAAATTACCGTGGCCGAAATAGGAACTAACGCTGCCTCGCCGTCCTGTCCACGTTTGTCAATGATAAATTTAATATTTTGTTTGAGAAAACTAAAGTATTATTAAAACAATTAGAGAAATATAACCGAAAAAAAATGTGAGCCGTCACGGGACGCCTGGCAGATGTGAAACATCGACATTATTTTGTAAAAGTAATATGCAGAAAAGAACAGATTGTGATAGGAACTAAATATGTCATAATGATAAAATAAAATATTACGATTTTTTTTCCAGATAACGATGACTATTTATTGAATAAACATTTATTTTCATTAAATACAAACATTTACGAATTTATTTCAAATCGTGACTATTTAATTCGTTTAATCAGTGACTTCGGTAATCGCACAGTCGATTGCGCATGGCGACGCGTCGCCACACCGTACACTTTACTGCATATAGACTGTATATATGTACTATCATATAGCGTGGCGACGCGTCGCCACGGCATGCGTCGCCACGCCAGAAATCGGTTTTACGTGCGGCTATAGATGTTTCACATCAAAAACCGGAAAATCCGGTTTTGTTATCCTAAAAAACCCGGGTTTCAAATCAGTCGGTTATCCGGTTTTTACGGTTATCCGGGTATCCGGTTTGCATGCTCTAGTGTAGCTCCTTGGTACGTTTTCTTACCATGGTGTGTAGGTGACCGAAGGGGATTGGCACTATGGGTTCTGGACCCACCGCGCTTGTACTCGACCCCCTTCTAGCGAGCTCGTCCGCAGCATCGTTACCGCGCGACCCGCTCCTTTGGTCCATTGAATGGTTGTATCATTGAGAATACCCACCTCGTTCAGTCTTTGATGACATTCGTATATCAGCCCGGAGTTGCCGTGTAGCTGTTTAGAGCTTGTAGTACAGCCATGCTGTCCGACAATATGCGAATTAGTTGTTCTACTACCTGCCTGTTTAGTATAGCTGAGGCCGCCAAGCAGATGCCCATGCGCTCGACCTGGAACACTGTGTTATAAGCACTCAGCGGCGTTGAAATATGTATGTCGAGGTCTTCCGAGAAAACGCCGGCCCCCGTGCCGGTACCTGTTTTAGATCCATCCAAGGGCGTCGCCAGCCGATGGCCCAGGGGGGGGCAAGTTGATATATGGAGGATACGGTAATCCAACGCGTATGCGTAGCGGTCGTCCAGCGTAGGCTCTACAACCGCTACTGCGAAGGGGCTCTAAGAACGGTATAAACTCCAATTTGTAAAGTTCCACAAGCTCTTGACTATACAACTCAGTGGCGCAGCTACATGACAAGAGGTGCCAGGGGACCCCGGTGCGAAAAAACATTTGGGGCCCTATCTAAAATGGTTACGTTTCATTTTATCAAGTAAAAACATTATAGATTGAGAACAACGGATTAACTCACTGTGTTGTCGGGTTCGTCCGACTAGCCACTGCTTAATATGGTGAGACCCGTTACAGAGGAGGAACTAAAAAGTGATGATGTGGTCAGCTCAGTGTGTATGTGTTTCAAGCAAGATACTCTTCCGCCACTTCTACCACCTCTACCCTCGCCCGCGCCACCCCCGCCACCGCCGCAGTTGTCCGCGCGGGCGCAACGCGCGGCCGCGCGCAGTGTCCGCAGGAACGCGACGGGCGGTGTGTCATCCTGTGGAACTCCTTGAAAAAGGTGGCCGTATGCCATCGAAACTAGTCGGACGAACCCGACAACACAGTGAGTTAATCCGTTGTTCTCAATCTATAATGTGTAACAATACTCACGTTTCGTTTAATGAAAAAAGTAAAAACATAAATACCTATTTAGATAAAAGAAAAGAAAGGAGGTTAATAAAATGTCTCGGCTTATTTGTGCTAAAATAAATAAACATCTTCCGCTTAGATGCATAGAACGCCTGATATCAAAAGGAAGCTCATTCCAGAAAGAAATGGACTAGATATAAAAGGAGGAATGAACAAAATCAGAAGTATGAGAAGGGCAAAGCAAGATAAGATTGTTAGAAGACCGTAGATTCCTAGAGTGTGAAGAACATAGATATTGAAAGTGGGACATTAGATAAGAATGACGGGAGAGGCAGTGGAACAGGGAGAAAAGCGTTGTCAACACACGCAAACTTTTTTGGCGAAAGGGCAATTATTTTAGCTCACTTGGTCATATTTCCTCAAGTTAAAGATAAACCAGGTGCAGTTATTGAGGACCCTATCCAGCTTATCCGACTGAGACCACATGGGACCCAAATGATCGGTGGTTGTGAAGTGACTGTTGATATCATCCAGGCAAATTGTCTTCGGGAAGTCCACATGACGTGGACTGCCGATACCAAGAGTTCCGAAGAATTTCTAGATTTCAGCAAGAAAAGAAGACAAAATGTTTTCGAGAATATGGCGGACGTTTGGCGTTACGTATAATCTGATTACAGATTTCTTGCAGCTTTGAAGAGGTGTCTTCACTGCGATCCTTTTTTAACTTCCAAAACCTGGTCCCTGTGCCCAATCGCCATACGAACCCCTGTCGTCATCCAAGGAGCAGCGTGTCTGTCGTAGAGGGCAAGGACCGATCGATTGAAGATACGCAGCTAACGCAGCTGGTTGTCTACGGTAATTGTAGCTGCAAGGTAAGGTGACCCCCATCGAGTTCTGACGCATCCTCACGTAGCTTCTCCACATCCATGCGCGCAAAACAACGCGTATACAGACCTTTACGAACCGGCTTAGGTTTTGTTTTAGAACATACGAGAGGAAAATAAGGTCATGGTTAGAAAAGCCAGGTGCAGAATACTGACCATGAGTGGACACAAGAGAGAGAGAGAGAGAAAGGTCGTTCGTACTAAGTTGAGCCACGTGTCATCCCTTGAGATATTAAAATGATCAAGTAGGTTGCAGAGGAAGAACATCGATACTAACAGACTCGATAGTCGACAGTCTGGGAACGAGTTTACGGGAACAAGGGGCATATTGACGCAATGAGCATGCTCTGACAATAGACAACACCAAGTAGTGTTTCAACACATTTGATATGGGTCTCCAGAAAGAGGTCAGCGGAGGCACAGCTGTAAAGTGAATTAGAAGAAACAAAGATTTTAAAAGGAATATCTACAAAGACAAATAGCAACATCATCTCCTCCCTTTCCAATGGTATCATTACGGTTAAGAACGAAACCGGGAAGAGGGTAGGTTGTAGAGAGAAGATGACGTTTGAGCCAACTCTCAGAAATGAGAACGGTGTGCATGAACGTAGACATCAGAAAAGGTCTCTATTAGGTCAAGTAACTTGACACACTTCGAGCATTGATGTGGCAGACATTAATCATAAAAAATCCTTTCTGTTGACTGAAGCTCCGACACACAAATTCACCAAGGTTGTCAATTTCATTAAATAAAACTTGCATCAGCGGAAGAATTAAAGGGAGCATTGAAAGTAGTCATTAAAGCAGTAAAGGAGTCATTATCAGATCACTTAAAAACAATACTTTAAATGTAAAAAATAAATTATCACGCAAATTCATAAATCGATTGTATAACAGCTGTTTGGTTGAAGTGGCTAGACACAAGAACCTACATAACACAACAGAAAGAATTTGTATTTATATTCTGAAGGTGGAAGATTTTTTTGCTAGGTCAGTTCGGGGTTTTCTGGCCAGGGGCTGAGGGCCCCCTGAGATTGGGGCCCCCGATACATCGCACCGCCTAGCCTTCCGATAGCTACGCCACTGAATACAATAAATAAAAATTATAAAGAAAATTATTATTACCATAAAAAGAATTTTCGACCAAATATAGGATAGAATAATGGAAAAAAAAAGAATTTGGAAGCAATCAAATATACAATTAGATGCAAGATTTTAATATTGAAAAATTCAAGCGAGATCCTTCTATTTGATCAATTTTTTTTGTTTAATTTTTGAGTGTCTAGGGGGGGGCAGCTGCCCCTACCTGCCCCCCCCCTGGCGACGCCCTTGGATCCATCCGTGAAGATTCGCAGCTCTCTCGGGCGAAGGCCCTCACACCGCTGATCCTCATGCAGTTGGATTTTGTATTTTTTTTTTCAAATATCCTTAGCTTAGGTATCCTGTCGTTAATAGCCTTAGTTATAGGAAACTCCTTACTGAGTTCCTTTAGTAACGCAGTGTTTAGTGCTAGTCTTGCTCCAGAGGTGTCTTTAAGCGTAATGCTGCCGTTGTCGCTTCTCGTGGGATGAATAGGTGAAGCGGCGGGAGCCCTAACATGGCCACCAGTGCTGCCGTCGTATAGTGCTCTTGGAATAAGTTCTGAATCCTAGCCTTTGTATAAAACTCGTCCAACTTAACTGTGCACTTCACTGTAATACGAAACCATTCCCGCGCATATCCTATGTTCGCCTAGTGCTCGTTTTTTGCAAACAGTACTGAGAGAGATAACAGAGAGACGTCACAGCGCCAGGAGCACAATTAATTCGGATGGGTTGTAGGTATCTTCAAACAATCTGTCCTATACAATTTATTGTTATGATAACAATAATCTCATTTTAAGTTTGGAGTTTGAATATGGATAGTGAAAGGATTAAAGAATCTGCAATGGATGTGCTGTGTTGTATGTAGGTAATTTAGGTAGAACCAAATTATCCATACTAGTACCTACTCAAATTATCATTAATTGCTCTTTAGTGCCCTGCAGTGAGACAAGATGGTGAATCCGAACCATTCGCCGAGGAAGCTCGCTTCTTCCTGGAATCTAAGCTGCTGCAAAAAGACGTGGAAGTAATTCTGGAGTCTGTCAACAATAACAACTATGTTGGAACTATCTTGCACCCACAAGGAAACATTGCTGAAGCTTTGCTAAGACAGGGCTTTGCTAGATGCGTTGACTGGTCATTGGCAGTCATGAAAGCTGGTTAGTATAATAAAATACAAACAACTGTAGTTTTTATATCGCCGGTATGAATAAATTCGAGAAGTTTAAACAATAGAATGTAGGTATTTAAATAAAAATATTTATACTTTTTCTTATAGTGTAGCACCCCTATTTGAAATTTTGGCACTTGATTCGTATTTTGAATGCCAATTTAGCGACTTTGTCACTAAAAATTACGACTTTTGCTTAAGTGACAAAATATAGCTTTCAACTACAAAAATAAATTAGCGAATTATCTTACTATTTTTGGAGTCAATATCAATACAGTTTTAGACAATGGCTACGTTTTATATCAACTTGAAAAAAAAAACTTTAAATGTTTCAAGTAAAAATTTAAATTAAGTTGGCCTCTTTTGCCCCTCTCAGAACCACACGAAATTTTTGGAGTAGGTAACGCTGGTAACTACATGATACAAAATGAATACGTTTTTATTGTGCCTATGTTTGTCATTAATGAGTTATGCTATTTAAATTCTCGTTTAAATTTTAAGGCGCGGGGCCATTAAGGGCTGCGGAAAAATCAGCGAAAGATGCCAGGCTCCGTATTTGGACCAATTATGTAAGCAATGCTCCCATCATCGCAGCTAAAGACAAAGAATACACCGCCACAGTGTTAGAAGTGGTCAACGGAGATGCACTCGTTGTCAAAATGCCCAACAACACCCACAAGAAAATATTCTTGGCTAGCATCAGACCTCCACGTGAAAAGTAAGTCTCGCACTTTACTTAAACAACAATTCGTTTAATATTTTTTCTTTACTAAATCTATTTTTCACGCAGCACTTTACTTAAAGAACAATACGTTTAATATTTTTTCTTTGCTAAATCTATTTTATACGCAGGAACAGCCCTGATGAAGAAGGCAAAAACTCTCCGAGACCAAAGGGCTTTAAACCCTTATATGATATTCCGTGGATGTTCGAAGCTCGAGAATTTCTGCGAAAAAAAGTAGTTGGCAAGAAAGTTAACGTCACTGTTGATTACATTCAGCCTGCTAAAGATAACTTCCCCGAAAAAAGCTGCTGCACTGTCGTATCGGGAGGAATGTAAGTAATCAACTTTGTCTCTACTGCTTTTAAATTGGTTATTATCTTACAGCTAAGTCTTAAATTCACTTTTATTTACTATACAGAAATCTGGCGGAAGCTTTAGTCTCAAAGGGTTATGCCACCGTCGTTCGATACAGAAATGATAACGATCAGAGGAGTTCCCATTACGATAAGCTGTTGGAAGCAGAACTTAAGGCTCAGAAAGCTGGCATCGGCGTTCACGCAAAAAAAGATATCCCTACTCATCGCATTCAGGACACTAGTGGAGATTCTGCTAAAGCCAAGAAATTCTTCCCATTCCTGAAGAGAGCACAAAAGACTGAAGCGACTGTAGAATTTGTGGCCAGTGGATCTCGCATGAGGATATATATTCCAAAAGAATCTGTGTTGGTAACTTTCCTACTCGCTGGTATCAACTGTCCAAGGGGATCGCGCCCAGCTATTGGGGGTGGTGGCGGCATGCAAAATGCGGAGCCCTTCGGCGAAGAAGCCCTGCAGTTTACTAAGGAGAGGTGTTTGCAGCGTGACGTAGTCGTCACCATTGAAGAAATGGATAAGGCTGGCAATTTCATTGGTTGGTTATGGAACGAAAACGAGAATATGTCAGTGGCTTTGGTTGAACATGGACTTGCCACCGTGCACCACACAGCCGAAACCTCCGAGTATGCTCGGCAGATAAAGAACGGCGAAGAAAACGCCATGAAGAAACGTATTGGGTTATGGAAAGATTTTGTTGAAGTTGAGAAAGAAATTGAAAAAGAAAGAAATGCCCCTATTCAAGACCGTACTGTGAAGTATGAGAAAGTTGTGATCACTGAGGTGACATCTGAAGGCAACTTTTATGCTCAGAATGTGGAATTAGGCAGTAAGCTTGAAAATTTGATGGAGAGAATTCATCAGGAATTTAAGAACAATGCTCCCCTTCCTGGATCTTACATACCCAGAAGAGGTCAAATCTGTGCAGCTCGCTTCACAATGGACGATCAGTGGTACAGGGCTAAGGTTGAAAAAATGTCAGAAGATAAAATGGCCCATATTTTCTACATTGACTACGGAAACCGTGAGGTAAGTACAGAAATGTGGAAATGCCATCTTAACATCATCATTTTCTGTCCTTATCCCAATTTAAAAAGGGTCAGCGAACATGGTTTAGGTTTTATCTATAATTTTAAACGAATTATTAATATACAATGTAACGTAGGTCGTGAGTGTGACGCGACTGGCAGCGCTGCCGGCCGGCACAGAGACAGAGCCGGCGTACGCCAGCGAGTTCACGCTGTGCTGCGTCAAGTTCCCGTCCGACCCGGATGACCGGTCCGAGGCCGTCGCCGCCTTCTCTACTGATACGCTCAACCGAAAGCTACTTCTTAACGTCGAGACCCGCGGCGCCCCACCCGCAGTTACCCTCGTCGACCCCAACACCAACGTCGATGTTGGCAAGGTATTACATTTTTATGTTTTGTACATTTCTCATACGTAAAGTACCATTTCTTCTATCATCAACAATACACACATAGTGACGTCTCCCTATAACATGACCAACTCCAGTGAGTATAATCATTTAGTAATTGAGTCAGTCAGTAGCTTGAGCTTCTAGTATGGTTTTAATGGGACTGTTTTGACATTCTTAAAGTTCTTATTTGCATGACATTCATGCTAATGTCTGTACTGGTAAATTGAGGAGAAGTTGTCTTCTCATAAATTATTATACTAAAACTGTTAGAATTGCTCAATATAGAAAGAATCTGTGGACATACAGTAAACATGCTAATCAATACTGTTTGCTTTTAGAACTTGATCAAAGAGGGCTTGGTGCTAATGGAGTCCCTGCGCGACCATCGACTGGCGGCGCTAGTATCGGAGTACCGCGCGGCTCAAGACCACGCCAAGAGTTCGCGCCTGAACCTGTGGCGCCACGGAGACATCACCGACGATGATGCCGTCGAGTTTGGCGCGCGCCGCTAGCGGAACGCCACCGAGTCGCCCACACACGCGCTCCACTGTGGCACATGCACAGCCATACACATCCAAACTGTCATATACAGTATCATATACCCCTTTTTGTAAACGATCGTAAACCATTTAACCGATTTCTAATACGTAATTCTGACTATCTGACTGTCGTATTCCTTGTGAACTTATTTCCTTAGGAAATAATCCTTTTAAAAATCAGTACTTAATAGAAATCGTGAAAATATTATGGCTGAATTATAAATATTGACTTGTGTAATGAGCGTGTGTGTGTGTGCCGGTGCGCTATGTGCGAGTGACTCGGACATTCAATCAAATGAACACTTCACGTAACATGATACTCGTGGCATTATATGCCTCTTTTGTATCTACAAAATATACTATTATTAAAATAATTACTATCAGGATCTAAGCGACTATTATACATACATGAATTGTAAAGTATACAATTCATTTCATTGTAATGAAATTTTTATGTGACAAAATAATTTAAATTTGTCATAAAAGCAAATTGTTGATTTATTTACATTTTTTTAGTTTTGTATATCTGAAAATAAAATTAACATTATATTTCGTTGTTAATTTCATTATTTATTTACTTTACATGATGGCATTATTAATCTAAACCTGTGCTTTCTATCGTTGTGATTTTCCATCTCTTTTCTCTACATTACAGTTTTACAATTTAAAATGTATATTTATTATAACTGTGCATTCACGTTGAATGATGTATAGCTGATATTCTTCAAAATGTAGCTAGTGATGAACTTAATTATTATGCATGTTCGAAAACAGAGTTGTTTCTTTTGTATCTTATTTTAATGGATAATTGTACGAGTGTTCTATTTCGATAAACTTTTAGCTTCGTATATATTTCATATTGTGTAAACTACCTTCTCGACATTTAAAGGTAGGTATATATTATTCTTATCAGTACGTGGAATGTTAACATCGTATATTAAAATAAATATTTTAGGAATTAATTGTTGTTTTTATTTATAAACTTAGGTACGAACCTATTAGAGTTAATCCGGCAAGATAATTACAGGTACCATCAACGTGGTGTATAGGGATGCAGGGGTGAATAGGGAAGTAACTTTAACGGTCTGACTACGGATATCGAGGGGTATGGCATGGAGGCCATGGAGGTCGCCTGCATTTGGCTTAACTGAGATTATGTACGCGCGACGTCAGTCAGCACTGTTTAGTCGTTTGTTTACATCGTAACGTGTAATGTCATTTCGATTTTTACAAAATGCCGAATTGTTTCGTTCTTATTTGTAAAAATAGAGTAATAACAACAAACCATAAGACAAGTGGAGTGTCCTACCACCGGTAAGTAAAAGATCACTGCATTCATTATAATATTTTAAGATTTTACAAATTTTATTGATAAGAAATATATTTGACGTATAAGAGTACGGCCGCTAAAAATTGTACAAATGGAGATTTTTTTTTGTCTTTCTCAAATAAAAAAGAACACAAATTTTCTTTTTTAATATTATGATTTGTCATAAGTGTTTGTAGTTAGCACGATTAATATAGCCATACATAATTTATAGTTGGAAGTTCATTTCGGTTTCCTGAGTGAGTTACATACTTTTTTCTATCGTAGTAATTTTACATTTCATACAAAATTCGTGTGTCCCACTACGGCATTTCACAGTATTAAGTAAGAAATATGTACTTAATTGACAGTTAATCGCTTAATTTTTGCGATAGTTAGCTTTTCCTATAAATTATCTATGTTCTTTTGAATTAATGAATACAAATAAAGTTTTTTAAAGTATTAAAAAACCATTTTAAAAATATGTCTCTCATTTCTGTCCCGAATGTTACTTCACGTATGTTACCATTTATCTGTAAAACTAACGAGAATCCAACTCCTTTAAAACCTTTTTTAAGTAATGGCAACACCGCATTACTAGTTGGCCAACCGTTCGTAAAAAACCGCCATATTTTTTTCACCACACGTAAACTTCTAGTCGGTGGGCACATTTGTCTCAGGAGATTTTTATGTTTTTAAGAGCTGATATGTAAGGTATGAAAGCAAGTTTACTGTATTATGTGAACAGTATGTGTAGATAGACTATTGGTCAAACAATTAAAGCTATACGGCGCCTTCTACCTTCAAAACTCCCATCAATACAATTATTTTAAATTATGTCTACATTATTTTTGATTCACGAATGATACCGTGTGTTACTGTGTGGGTTACGTAACATTCGTGATCTATTGTTAAGTTAAGTGTACACTATATAAATTAATTGATTAGCTCGTTTTTGTCAATATGATAGGTAATTTAAATTGTTGATTAGATTTTATAAATCATCTTTTTTTATTGCTGAGGAATAAAGATATTGTTCTGTACTTAACACAATATCTAAATATACGTTAGTTTTATCAAAATAGTTATTAATCAGAAGATAGTTCATGCAAATGTATTAGAATTTTGTTATTTAAAATGCCAAAATAAAAGGCTGTTTCTCGTTTATGTGAGTTTTTAAAATTATTTAACAGGATAACACTGCAAATTATTATAAAATATTAAAAAAAAAATTTAGGACAATATTTTCATGCATCGTGTACCTAAGAAAAACTAAAATGGGATATTTACACTCATCATTAAAACAACTTTTACTACAGGTCAAATCCCGAATTCATGAAAAAAAATCAGTTGACCCATACATTTTTTTAAACTACTTCAACATCTTGATTATCTGCAGGTTTTATTTCATGATTTCAGGGTTGGACATATTGTAAAAGTTGTTCATATTGATGAGTGCAATAATTTGTTTTCAGGTTTTCAATTAATTTCGATTTACGATTGTATATTTTGGTATTATTATAATAAAAAATATAAAGCTCCTAATTTGAAACTTTTGTTAAATTTAAATCTTAAAAAATATTAATTGATAAATAAAATGTAAATAATACCAACTTACCTATTATTTTCACAATTTAGTAAGTACCTACAACGTTAGTTTTTGTTGATACTATATCCTTACATTCATGACAGGGGTCATTATACTCATCACTAAGAACATCTTTTAATATTGAACCAACCCTGTAAAAGTTGTTACAATGACCCCTTTAAGGTTTAGTGTCAACAAAAACAAATGTTTTATAAGTTTTCGAATTGTCAAAATAACCATTAAAGAATTAGGAATTTCTCTCACGTGAACCCTAGGCTTTACAAATTTCACGTGTGTTACCTTCATTCACGTATGTTACCGTGTGTTACCAATTCACGACTGTTATTGTACAATTTTTGGCGGCCATACTCATAAGTGGTGTGCAGCATTGACATATCGATATCGATATTAATTGTTAGCTGTTGTTCCTCTACGAAATTAACCGTATCATTATTATTTTCATTTGCATAATAATACAAAATAATATTTTTATTTTGGAAATACATATTTAATTTCCTCATTATGCTAATTGAAGAGATTATATAAGTAATTTAGTTTTATTTTACTAATCCAAGTTGTTTGAAATGTTTTTAAATAAGAAATTGTATTTGTGAACCTGTTTAACAAGAACTTTTAATAGTGTAACTAGTACTGCAATAAACACTGTAATTGTTTATAGTCCCAATAAAATGGAAACTCTAAACCCTGACGATGTACCGCTCGGCTCTTCTGATTTTTGGTGTTTATAATACGGGATTTTTCGCATAATGTTCTTTTTCCTAATATACTTTGGCATAACTAGTTTGGTATAATTTGTTTTGGCATAATAATACGTTGCCATATAGGTATGTTCTTGCCATAAAGTTTGTGTTGACATAATTATCTTAAAAGTTAATTTGTTTTGGCATAATTTAATTCGCATTATGCTACTAAGCATGATGTGCGAATTTACTGCGCTACGTTAAAGTATTGTCTTTAAAATTCAATATGTTGTGCTACAAAAGTTAGTGCCAGAAACGAATCCACGCAGTCTTCTCTGCCCTACCCATAGAGTGTAATCTAAGCCCGCGTAGGCGCGGAGGGGCGGGGCCGCCCGCGAGCTGAGGAGCAGGTGGTTTTAACGTTCGCCGCCGTGGCTGAGGCTGACCGGTACAGCCGGCCAGCAAGCCGAAGCTGAGGTGGTGAGCGTAAAACACATCTGTGACGATAAGCTCTCGCGGGACCGCCCGCGCCGGAGCCGTGACAGAAACCATGCCTGCTGCATGCTTGTATGCATGTTGCATGCTTGCCGCATGCTTGCGATATGCATGCGGTCTGCTTGCTGCATGCTTGCCGCGTGCTTACGGTATGCATGCGGTCTGCTTGCCGCGTGCTTGCTGCATGCTTGCCGTATGCTTGCTGCATACTTGCTTGCATGCTCCATGCGTGGTGTATACTTGTTACATGTTTGCATGCCTGCTGCATGCATGGTAAAACATTGTTTTATTAATTAAATTAAAAATTATCATTATACGTAAATAAATTTATGCTTAATCGTTACTAGGATTAGAGAAATTATGCCTAACAAAATTATGCGTAGGTAAATAATGTAATGCGAAAATATGATTAGAAGAAACAAAAGTATGCCAAGTTATATTATGTCTTATAAAAATATGCAAATGGATAGGGAACCTTATAATACCTACCACATCAAAAACTGAAAAAGCATGTTCATAAATCGTTATTTATATAAATGAAGAACCTAGACATTACTGATTTTAGATTTTAAGTACGTCAGTTATGTCAATTAGCTGACCAATCGTTGCATTATAGGGTTGAGATTTTTTTAAAAACGAATCGATAGAATTTGATAATTAGTTTTATTTTTTTTACCATTTGCGAAAAGTAAATAAAATATAAAATAATTTCAAATTCTATCGATTCGTGTACTAGAAACTCTCAACCATTTATGAAAAGGTGGTTCAGCTAATCGCTACAACTGACGTACATGTGAGTGGTAATCTTAAAATGGCATAAGTACGGTCGAACAAGCTAATTGGTTTACAGGCAAAAATATTATATCTACTATACTAACAATTTATTTATTGTATCTATACTACTCAAAACAAAATAAGGGCCACGAGGTATTTTTTCATTTTGGTGTAATTTATTTTTTTATGACGAACTTTCTCTTCACTGACGAATGCAAAGTTAAATTTTTTAAGAGTATGGAGAAGACGCGGCGAGAGATTTTTAGAAGCCTGCGTCCATGAAGTCGATCGTTTTGGTGGTCCAAATGTAATGTTTTGGGGCGGGATAAGCTTACACGGCAAAACTGAGCTCGCTATTTTAAATGAGGGTACTGTTGCTGCTGCTGCTGTGTTCTTCAATATATTGAAAAAGTTGTCAGACCACATGTGATCCCATTTGCACAGCGAGCGGGTCCTGGATTCATCTTGATGCAAGACAATGCTCGTGCACACACGGCTCAAGCGACTCGGTTTGTACTGGAAGACTCTCAAATTCAAGTCTTGCCGTGGCCGGCGAACAGTCCGGACTTAAATCCAATAGAGCACATGTGCGATCAGTTGAAACGAAGAGTTAGAGACGGTGATCAGGAAATCCACAACCAACAGCAACTCATCAACGCTGTGAAAAGGACCTGGAAAGAGATTCCGATGGAAAATGTCAGGCATTTGATTGAGAGCATGCACTCCAGGCTTCAGGAGTGCGTAGCTAAACGAGGGGGGCATACCCGTTACTAAAAGATGAGCATGGAGTATTTTCTTTTGTTTTCAGTAACTTTACGTTGTTTTTATTTTTAACCTAAAATGTGATTTTTTCTTTCAAAAGCAAATTAACTTTTTAATCATTATTATTTGAATAAATTTATTGGTCTACATGGTAAAAACAACATTAGTTTTCGTTAAGGAGACAAAAAATATATATTGGTTTTATTATTTTCATGGTACAGACAAAATACCTTGTGGCCCTTATTTTGTTTTGAGTAATAATTATATAATACGTAGGTACCAGGGATACCTACGTGCTCGAGATAAGAAAATGACACAAAATTAAATGAAAGATGAATATTTTTTCCTGTAAACCAATTAGCTTGTTGGACTGTACAAGATTAATATGTATTTCCATCGTTAATTTTCTACAGAAAAAAAAATTGTTATCATTGATAAATATTTACAGCCTATCAGACACCAATATCAGTCAATTAGTTTAACCCAAATTAGAATTCCCTGTACTATAGAATCTTACTTTCACATATTGACAATGTACCAAAATTGTTGTTTTGGTTTCGTTAGCCTTTCGTAGGATATCTATAATAGGTAAAGCGATATTATAATAAACACTACATTTGCACTCTGTTTTCATCGATAAAATATTTATACCAATCCCCCTTCCCTATTTTAGACTAGTGTTGCGTGTGTGCATTCAGTGCCTATATAGACTATACTTTCTAGTGCCCGCCCCTTTCGAGCATGTGTGCCATAAGATAACACAGATGTGTTGCACATTATTTTATTGTTTGCGTGCGAAAATAGTCTCATGTGTGCCGTATCAGTTTCTTATGTTTTTGTGTGAGTAAAAACAAAACACAACTTAGGCGACACTAGGTTTTCACAGATGATTTATTTCTGTTGCCGCTATAACAACAAATACTAAAAACAGAATAAAATCAATATTTAAGAGGGGCTTCCATACAACAAACGTGTTCTTTTGCCGTTTTTTCCCCTCGATGTCTAATGTTGTATAGATGATGGTACGGAACCCTTCGTGCGCGAGTCCGACTTGTAATTGGCCAGTTTTTACCCGACTACGGCAAAGCCAAAGGAGGGTTATGATTTTGACAGGCTATGTATGTATGTATGTATGTTCATCTGTTCGCTCATAGCTCCTAAACTACTTATCAGAACTGAACACCTGAGGTATCGTTAGAAGCGTCTTGATTGTCCGCTGGTTATAGGCTATATGACGTGTCACCGAATCCAATGTGGCGCCCTCTGGCGGACAAAAAAACCAAGTTAAAAAAAAAATGAAGACAAGCATACCGTGTTTTGTATCATTGGAAAGGGGTTCACTAGTACCATTCAAATATATAATATTTAGTTGTGACTTGTCACAAATTATTTAAAAAAAGGAAAGATTACTAAATAAATTAAGATACGCATACCGTGTTTAGTATCATTAGAAAGGGGTTCACTAGTGCCTTTTAAATATATAATACTTAGCTGTGACTCCAAAATGGTTTAAATAAAAAAATAAGTTTAAAAACTAAAACCCGACTACAACAAAAAGTGATCTAAAAAGTACGAAACAAGAAAATATTTCACACAGAAATCAAGACATAGGTACAAAATGGTCAAGGTAAGCCGTGGTTGCATGCCATTTTAATTCATGTTCATCGCACTCGTATGGGATACAGGCATGCAACCACGGCTTACCTTGACCATTTTGTACCTATATCTTGATTTCTGTGTGAAATATTTTCTTGTTTCGTACTTTTTAGATCACTTTTTGTTGTGGTCGGGTTTTAGTTTTTAAACTTTATTTTTTTTTACCCTTTGGGTACGGAACCCTAAAAGCATATTCTCTTTTAGGATTTTAGGTACGTATGAAATCTTTTCATAACCATTCATACAGAAATAGAAGTAACTCTGATAACATACCCTGAAAAGTAAAAAAAAAACTTAGGGATTATTGGATGCAAACGTACCGGGCTCGATATTTTTACTTCCAGTCTCACCTGTCTCACCTTACCCTTTTGAACGCCAGAGCATAAACGCACGCGCTTGCCCTCCCTTAGCATTTACCCCCTTACATATAAGTAAACGATGCCCGAAGCTGATTAATTATTCAATCATTTCTTGACGTTTAAGTTTGGGGGTGTAGTGGAGCAAGTCACAAGAAATCCAGAGGCCCTTTTATCAGCCATCAAATGAATGTGTTAGGTAATTGAAGCCCGCCTTGAAAATTTGATGATGTCTAAATACTGTGTAGGGCGCACAAGTAAATTGTTTTGCTATGAGAATTGGGCCTAATAATAAAATAAAAGCAGGAGGTATTAGAAAAGATAATTTATAATTTAACAAAATAAGAGCGGACTTAATTTTGTTTTATTGAAATGATGCGCAAGTCCATGCCCCTTTGCTAAATAAAACATTACGTTACACAACATTTACTTACGGAGCATAATGCTAAGATTCTTTTACCTTATAACACTTTGGCACCATAACAGACAAATATTTTAAGCAGCTAAACATTTATCAACGAAGATCACATGTGTTGTAGATACTTAAAAGTATAGGTATAAATAAATAGTAAATCTTGTCTGTCTGTACGGCCACTTAGTTCTAAAGTAGGTTCACAATGTAGGTATCAAGATGCAGTTTTCGCCATAATTTAGAAAATTTACATCTATATATACATTTATAATTAACTTAGTACAGACATTTCGACGTTTTGACATTGTCGCCACGTCAGCAGATTTCACCCGCGAAGCAGGCGCCGGCGCGCTAGTAAAATACTGGTACTAAAAGGAAATAATAACAACGCATGGTTGCAAGCAATGACACAATTTTATTGCTTGCAACCGTGCGTTGTTATTATTTCCATTAAAAGGCCTTAATTACCTGTGTACATTGCTTATTGCTAAAATTAATTGGCGTTGAGTTTGAATTACAATTAAACGGAATGTATTACCTTACCTATATATTTATACATTTGAGAAAAGTAGGATATTATAAAAATAGCGCAGGTCTATGAACGCAGAAATAGTCATCGTCTCATGAGGTTAGCTAAAGTGCTGGTGCCAAAAACAGTAGGTAATTTATTATAGGTAGGTACACAAAAATATAGGTAGTTATCCCTATCATTAATATATTTTTTTCTGCCAACATGTTGCATAAATAAAATGTATTATGTTTTAGGATAACAAGTGATCTTTAAAAAGGTGGACGCACGACATTCCCATTCGCGCATTTCTTTCAACGTGCACAGGAACCTCTAACGATTAGTTACTTACCTAGATTCTAGGTAGGTATCATAGCTTATAGCTCATTGGTTAACTTGTTTGATGTTTGTATGGAAAAACAGGGAATTTCACAGATGAAATTGCAAGTATAGTTTCCGCCAGCAATCCTTTTAATTTTTGAGCTTATTTGAGTCTGGACGCAGATAGCGTGTTGATGCGATGATGGATAGCATAAAAGCATAAAGATGCGAAAATGTATAGATGCTAGCATGTGCATAACTCTTGTTTCGAGAATACTAGGTGCACTCGCGCTTTATAGACTTGGATAACAAACAGCAGCTGCTCCTCACCCTGCCTCGCACTTCTGCTCCTCATGTCAGCAGTGACTTGCAGACATGAGGAGCAGAGCGGACACGATACATGCGGATGGAAACTGCACCGTCTAAACATTTTCGACAGACTTAACTTCGTTTCCCTTATATCTACTACCATGTACATATTACAACTTTTTAAAATTGACTTGCATCTAGTTGGATATTTTAGGATTTTGCAGGATTTTCTTGTTATTATAAACAATAAATACAAACGTTGTAAGTTGTAGCGATAAATAGGTAGGTACCAATGATATTATATTAAACAGATATGTTATGAGTACGTTTTTGAATCTTCAAAATTGGGCAATTTTGAAGATTCAAAAACGTCCTAATTAGGACGTATTGCCTTTAGTATGCGTCACGCATAGCGACGAGTGGTACGCTTTGTTAAAGCAGATAAAAAAATAAAAAAAAACGCTATTTTGTGTATTTAGAAAGTGTACCAATTATGTTATTCAATTTAATAAAGCACTAGGGATCTCATACCACATGTAACTACGCAATATACATCGATTTATTTAACCTTTTTTCTAAGCTTGTAATATTTAATCATTTTGTTTTATTCAATCATTTGTATACCTAATTAGAAATTAAAGAATATGACAATAGATATTTATTATCCTTTCTTCGTTAAGGTTAATGAGATCTGGCTTTAAGAATGGATCCCATTTGTTCGTAAACAAAGAAATGAATTTTATTACAAAATAAATAGTACCAAGGACTTAAAGAATAGCACCATCCCGTAAGAGGCGACTAAGGGATTTACCAGAGAATGGGCAGCAGCGTTCTCTGTGCCTTTGTAACAACCATATTGGGATCGCCAATCCGCCTGCCAAGCGTGGCGATTATGGCAAAACCCCCCCCTCGGGGAGGCCTATGTCCAGCAGTGGACGTCTTTAGGCTGAAATGATGATGATGATGACAAAATAAATATTTTCTACTCTATATATTATTACCTATATATATTCTATTATACATTTAGTCCTGCTTATTAGTTGTTATAGGTACAAACCGCGAGTACATTAAATGTTAGTTTTTGTTTGTCTGTTTTGTTAGTCTGTGATGCCAAGACGCGGTGATTGGTGGCCAGGATAATGTCCGTTTACATTCACGCGCAATTGACAACACTAACTGTCTCTTTTTTTTCTTGTTGGTTTTTTCAAGCCATCCCTTTTCAACATTTTGACTTGTCGTGAATTGTAAAATGAATGAAAAGTGTGTATGTGTGCAGCCGCTGCTGCGCGGAACACTTTTTTCGTTTGTTTTGTGAGTGTATAACATAAATCTGTTTATTAGAATATCATTGGTAGGTACCCACTTATTAAGTTAGTGTCCAAAATATAGGATCTAACAAAATTTTCAAAATGGTAACCTCAGATTATAAACCAATACCGACAATAGGCAGATAGACAGCGCGGAACACTGCGAGCGACAGTGTTACCAACCCTTATGAAAATTTTCCCCTTAATATTTTTCTGAATCCCCCTAAAAACCCCTAAATATAGAATTTTATATACCTACCTACTTATTTCCTAAACTTTACGTACAATAAGTTAGTAAATTATATTATTGACTAAATACAGTAATTTATCATGCAAAGATGTTAATTATTTCTAAAATCGCATCTATGTCCCGTTCCTTATTTTCATTTGACGTCACACTTTTAAAGTCATACATACGAATGTTGAAGTTCTTTATCATTTTACACACGATTCATAATCCCGACTTCCCTTTCCCCTTCCCTCTTATCCCGGAAAATCGTACCATCATGACACTCTGTACCATTTTAAGGGATAATCTATTCCTCAGTTTATTTTTAATTGTCCCTACTCCCTTATATATTATATAGAAAAGGCACGCTCAGACGATGCAACAGAGGCATTGAAAACAGGCAGTATCAATAATGCCAAAGCAAATTTTTAGATATTTTCAAATCGTTTGCAGTTACCAGCATGGCAATCGATATGTACTGCAGAAGATGAACTCGAAACATGTGTCCATGTTTTTTAATTTTGCAGTTGATGCCATTCCGAAGTCATTTTTGTTGCCATAATTGGAACTCCATCCCATTTAAAGTGGCCCTAAAAAATCCCCCAAAAAATTCCAGCCCCTAAAAATGTCCCTATTAACACTTCTAGCCCCTAAAGAATCATGGCGAGATTCATACATTCATTTGTATGAAAAAAAAAGTAATTTAGAGGGTTTAAAATATTTTCCAATGTGAAAAACACATTACCAGGAGTAGATTGATATACTGAGTATATTTTTAAACCCCCGCATAATTAAAATATTACGAAATGAAAATAACACTTTTTCGTTTCATCTCGATGCCCATTTCGTGTTTATAAAAAAAAAGAAAGTGACAAGCGATGTTAAAGAATCTATAAAATTGACAGACAAGTGCTGTAACAAGTGTGTGGAAAAAAAATATTCAATATTTGTGATATTATTTCCCATAAAACGATGCAATTTTAATGTAAGAACTGCGAAATGTCAGTGTCACTGTTACTGTCAGTCACCCTTTCGTTCTGAAATAATGATCTTATCGTTAAACTTATTAACTTATTTTTGCGGGGTTTTAAAAATATTGTAAATGCCTGAAGATATTCTTTAGGTACCCAAGATTATAAGAATTAGAATTTCAGCTTCTCTAAACATCTTAATTTTTTTTGTACAAATCCTGTCATGATTCTTTGGGGGCAAAACCCCTAAGTTGGCAAACCTGGCGAGCGAAGTCACCAAAGCAAATAAATACAGTTTCAAAAAACGAATACCTACAGTCTTGATTTAGTACAGCACGAAGCGCCGCATCGTTAGTACCTAACACGTCATTCCAATATTTTTGAGAATAATGCCGGCTTGTGTGTTTAAATATTGTAAGAACTGTTCCCAAAAACAAAAGAAAGAAGGTGGAGTATCATTTCATAAGTAAATATTGATAATTTGTTAATTTGGAAATTATTTTACGTAATTATTGTCAGTGACATGTTAGAACACAAAACCTTAACAAAAATCCTTCGGTGTTGCTGGTTTATAAATATTTACCCCCTAAATTAGGAAATAAGCATAGGATACAGGAATAGCGATTTACAAAAACATATATTACGATTAGTGTTCTATTTATCGCGCATTTTGCTTGGTATCAGCAAGAAGCTTATAGATGAAAGTGGAGGCAACACTCTAAATACCTAAGTGAAGCCAACTGTGGGCAGACGCTCTCTTTCTAAATGCATACATAAGATAAAGAAAACACATATCACTGTCTCGTTCTTATGTATGCATTCAGAAAGAGAGCATCAGCCCACACTTGGTTTCAAGCTTTTGTTCTAAGTGTTGGCTCCATTTATACCTATATCTTCATGGGTATCAGGGATTTCAAAACGAAATTAATTTCGTTCCGTTACACTTAATGTTTTCACGTAAATTTGTAACGTACTAGAACCGTAATCTAAAAATAACGTTATGGAAACGTTATCGGTATCGAAATAAATAGGTTTATTTCGTTATTTAGTTTAACGAAACGTTCTAGATTTTGGTCCGTTTGTTAGTATCGTTATAGCCACAGATTATCAACCAAAAGGCAGATCCGCACGGTCGTGCGGAACACTGCGAGTGAAACCACAAATAAAAAGTTTAAATGAAAACTACTGGGCCAAACAATGTTAAATTTTTATAGGACCAAATGGCAACTATTCCGCATCAAACTAAAGAAGAATCACGTAAATCGGATCCTAAATCTCAGGGTAATCGATGTACATACCTACATAAAAAAAAAACCAACCGAATTGAGAACCACCTCCTTTTTGAAGTCGGTTAAAAATTCAAAAGCGAATACAATCACGAGATTGTAAGTATTCGTAATTGAATTTGTATTTGCTTTTATGGCTTCACTCGGAGTGTTCCGCACGGTCTATCTGCCTTTTGTTTGATAATCTGAGGTAACAACATTAAACATATAAAAAAGACAAGCGCTATCTTAAAAAAAAAAAAAAATACTCTATAATCGGAAGTCGACAGCTAAAACCAAACAAATTAAATCATCCCTTAATTTCACCCCGATATTGTTCCACCATTTTTAAATCAACATCTTCTGTTTTGTTATCTGAGATTAATAAATTGTCACCTGTCAAGAAACCGTACTTCCCATGTTTGTTCCGTTCCGTCTATTTGCCTATTGTTTTATAATCAATAATTGACTAAAATTCTTTTCAAAATTGTTATTGCCCTCTAATACCTACGTTCTCTAAGAAACGACCCTTGCGTCATCTAAATTAATCTTAATATTTTAAAAAATGTAATCTCTGAAATTATTGATAAGATACAAAAACTCCGTAACTGATACAAAGCTACTCTATCCAAAGTGTAAAAGTACCTTTACTTAGTACTTTATTATGCAATGGTGTTATTTTAAGTAAAATCTGGTTTGGTCTAAGTACTATAACTATTGTAGATAACACCATTAAAAAAAAATTTCAAGGCAGTATAGTGCGTGCCACGAAAGATGAGACTTGACACGGACTTGATTTGACTTGCGCAGTAGGTACTCGATTTAAACACGGACTTGATTTGACTTGCGCAGTACTCGATTTAAAGGTCCTTTAAATCAAGTACTGCGCAAGTCAAATCAAGTCCGTGTCAAGTCTCATCTTTCGTGGCACGGACTGTACTTCTCTAAAAAAACTTGATTAACAGCCAGTTTCTTTATCAACAACTAAAGTAATCAGTAAAAGTATTGACTTTTACTTGACCTTTACTGATAATAGGGCAAATGTGTTTCTTCATCCGAGTTACAGCTAAAGTACAAGTCAAATGAGTTGCCATCACATAAACGTCGTAATTTCTTCAAAAAACCGTGGGGAGCTTCGTAATTTAACCAAAAAATCTTGGGGAGCTTTTTTTACACATGTCAGCACCACAATTCAAAGAATTTAGGTATAAAATTTTTAGATTTCATTAAATAAAATAAATATAATTAAATATTTTGAGTATATAAGTAGTAAGTGTATATTAATACCTAAATTAATAAAAATAATATTATAATAATTGTGCAAATAATAATAATTATTATAATTATTAAAATAAATAATAAATATGATATATATAATGTAATATGATATAAATATTTAGATAATGTTAATTGATTAATTTATTTTATTTTGTATTTATTTTTAACTAATTAATCAATTAGATTAATTGATTTATTTATTTTACTTATATTTTTTATTTTTTTATTTATATTTTTTTAGTAAATCCTGCTAGCTTTGCCAACGGTTGCCGATTTTGCCATAGCCAACTTCTAAAGAAAAAGTGTAGAACATCTACCTAATAACAGTTTTTTGTCAGTATGTATGCCTTTATGGTAAAATTTATGAGTTAAATGGCAACACCGAATGAGATGTACCAACCTAGCTTGTTTTTGAGATGTAATTTTTGGCGGTTACTATTTTCGAATGTTGGTGCCGTAAAACTTAGTGCTCCGGAACTTTTACAAAAACAAACGGGAAAGGCATTGCCTACGTAAGTAGTTTTTTGATATTATGTTAGCATAAAGTTCTTTAGCTACATAAAAGCTGATTTACTGTGCTACAAGCTACCTGTAGTTCGCAATTGGTGTTGGTAAATTCAACAACCCCAATCACAAAGTCCGTGATGGTGACTTTGCCATGTTTTGTTGGAGGTTAGGGTTGCCACAAAATTTCTTATGAATATTTTAATTAAATTGTCGTTGTAAGTACCTACTTATTATATAAATAAGTAGGTACTGTAGAGACTTGCCCAGCAGAGAGGCTTTAAGTAATGAAGCCATAACTATTTAGTCTATGGTTAGAACCTTCTGGATACCTTAGAAATATATTTGAATAATGTAGAAGGATAGTTTTATATACTATGACATGTGATGTCAGTTAGTCCCAGCTAAGCTCTGAGCTGCGGGCTATCTAAAGTTTTCCTCTCGCTTATCTGATTAATATAATCTTCTACAAGTTATTCGTACCTTTCATTTAACGTAGCTTAGACCTACAGTAATTCGTACATATGGTACAAGTGTAGTCCAGGTGCTACAAATTGGTGGAGGCGCCGGGTAGAAGTATTTTTTTTCAGATGCGCAAAGCGAGTGCTCGCCCCCAGAGCATTTAATATTCCAGCAGAAGTAGCTGGAAGGCCTATTAATAGGGCCAGATTGATGATTACGCTGGTATAGCAGCGAAGAATTATACGCATAAGCGTTGGATTGGATGCCATTAAGGGCACTGCAGACGAGCGATTTTTCTTGCATCGCCTAAAAGAAGAACAGAGAAGTATCTGTGTCAATTTATTAAGTGTTGGTGTAAAAATCACGATGAGTCGTCATGATCGTGATTATTTCCCTGGGGAAGATATGCCCTATTATTATGGTATTCAGGGTTTGGAGTTTGATGATTTCCTCGAACAGTTCAAAGCGGTTGCACAGCGCAAGGAATGGGAGGAAGCCGGTTATCCAGTACTTCTGGGTTGTTTTATGAAGAGTACTGCAAACGCCTACTACCGACTTTTCTTCGAGTATGGCATGTCTTTCGAGGAGACTTGCGATAAGTTAAGGGAAGAATTCGATGAAGATTGGCCCGCTAGAAGGAAGCGGCATCTCTTACAGCAGCAAGCCGTAATTCCAGTAGTGGAATCGGCGAAAGAAGTTAAGTCTGAGGATATTAATGGTTCATTTTCCCAGAGAAATGAAAAAGA
Source organism: Charanyca ferruginea (assembly GCA_947361185.1). Lineage (NCBI taxonomy): Eukaryota > Metazoa > Arthropoda > Insecta > Lepidoptera > Noctuidae > Charanyca > Charanyca ferruginea. The sequence goes on along the minus strand of OX376055.1, from coordinate 16,198,345 downwards.
TGGCTGCCAAGCAGGCAGTGTTGAAAAAGATGTGGTTGCTGTGTCTAGCTGTCCAGAGAGCAGCCTAGATGAAAATGAGGCACAGGAGTCTGTCTCGTCCCCTCTAGAACACGAGGAAGAGAAGGATGAATCGGGTCAGTCCGGTCCGATTATTCTATTAAGTAGAAATCTTTCAGAGCAACCTGATGTCGAGGTGCCGAAAGAAGAAGAAGTAGTTGTTGTTTCGTACCAGCAGGTACAAGATAATGTTGTCACTGACGTTCTGGAAGAAAACTTGGTGATAGTAGAATGCAAGACGAATGTTGAGGCATTCGTTGAGGTGGAAGAAAATGTTGTCGTCGAGTTGTCGCGAATTGATTGTGATGGTGGTCCGGTTAACCAAATTGTGTTACCAGAGAATATTGTTGTCGAGTCCTCGCGAGATATTGTGTATAATGTTGGTTTGGACAGCCAAAGTTTTATTAGAGCGAATAGTAAGGTCACGCGTGTTGTGAAGTTGTATAATATGGTTCCTCAACCTACTGTGATAAATAAATACATAACACGCATGAATTTGAAATGCTTATTAAGTTCAAAACATAGAAAAATAAAAATAAAATATATTAATAAATTTATAGGTCGAACTGAGAACCTCTTTCCGTCGAAGTCGGTTAAAAATAATTTATTACGACTAGCTTTGATGACGAAAATATTCGGTAGTATGAACTCTCCTGTAGGTAAATTTTATTATTGTAAATTTTTGAAAGATGATTTTATTTTAATTTTAATGGCTAACTCTAGAAAGTTTTGTATCATAATAGTTTTTATGGATACAATTGACATATATAGGTTACGACAAATATAATTAAATAGAAACTTTTTGTGAATAATATTTCTAGGTTGTGTATTATTTGTCATTTTATTAATTATTGGGTGTTATACAGCATAGTTGCCACGGTTATTTAGGCCTGTCACGATGGACAGTTGATGTTAGGTGTATTGTTATGTATGTGATTAGAAATATTTCGACATGATAATAATGCGTGTTTTTTTTGTATTTTCATATTTACTACGAGCTGAAGTCTGATGGGTGAATGGTGCCCACATTTCTTGAAGTCTATTGGATTTATGCTAAGTGCTGTAGTAGTAATAGTGTAGAGTAGGACTCCAACAGGCCTCGTTCACTGACGTAACCAATTACGCTGACAGAGTATAATCTCTGCGTAAGCTGTCGATGACACGCATGGTTAATTAAGTGAACAAAGTTTGTTTCGAGTTCAGTCTTTTCTCATTTAATTTTAAACCTCGTATAGGAAGAAATATAGGTCACCAAGAAAGGAGGACATGGATTTGGCCATGTCATTTGTCAGTGGGCTGTTCATAAAGTTTTAGTGTGGTTTTATTTATGCAAGGTTTAAACATGATGTCGTTATATTTGAGCTGATGCACGGTCGCATCTATTGTTTTTATTCTATTTCCATACAAATGTTATAACGTCGTACGTCATGAGTTAAGCCACCTCAAGAGAGGCAGACCCATTGTTTCCCACACATAGGCAGGGACTTTACTATAGGTTTAGGTAGTTGTTAGGTTAGTTAGTCAATTACTTCGTAAACTAGTATTGGTGTCCAGAATGTTCAGAACATGAATAAAAGCTACTAGTCCCTTTTATTCATGAAGGGGGCGTAGCTGATGTAGAGACTTGCCCAGCAGAGAGGCTTTATGTAATGAAGCCATAACTATTTAGTCTATGGTTAGAACCTTCTGGATACCTTAGAAATATATTTGAATAATGTAGAAGGATAGTTTTATATACTATGACATGTGATGTCAGTTAGTCCCAGCTAAGCTCTGAGCTGCGGGCTATCTAAAGTTTTCCTCTCGCTTATCTGATTAATACAGTCTTCTACAAGTCGATAACATCTTTTATTCAACGTAGCTTAGACTCACGATAGTTCGTACACGGTACATTTGTAGCCCAAGTGTTACAAATTGGTGGAGGCGCTGGGTACCGATCCCGGTACCTCTCGCAAGCCAGAGGTACCGGGATCGGTACCCGGCGTTCGTACATATGGTACAAGTGTAGTCCAGGTGCTACAGTACCCAGATATGAAATACACAGTGCTTAAATGAAGGTCGTTTTACAAAGGTACACAGGATGGAAGGGTAATTAAAAAGTATTTTTTTTGTTTCGGGTCAGTTACAATTAAATACGTGAAGTGATTTAGTTATTTCCGCAAATACTGTATAGCGTTGCAATTTCACAATACTTTCTATTACATGTTTTTATTTCCTTTTCCATCTAAAATGTTGTTTCCATTGGAAATAATATTTTAGATCGTGGCAATTACTTGTTTTGACTTTCACAAGTTCCGTAAATGGACCAAAATGATTTGACTAGACACTGTTTAACATTGATGGGACGTGTATAAGTCGTTAAATGTTGTAGTCGCTATCCAGTTTACCTTTAGGTTAATTTCATGTCACCTTGTGTACCAAATATTGACTAAATAAACATTTAGTTTTCCTTTTTTAGAAGATGGAAAAACGACGCTGCCTATATCAATGAATACCTAGTCACAACGAATAATAGTACGTGTTGATCTCGCCACAATTGATTGTTTTATTTTTTTTTACTTTTATTAAATTTTTCCTACTATGAAAACATTTTTATTTGACAACCCTAACCCTAACTACTTCTTACTATCATGAAATATTTTGGAAAGGTTGGTGAGTTTGCCACCTTCTTATAGAGTTAAATTACCAGTGCTAAATAATATAAAGTTTTCGCTTTTATTTTACGGGACATAGGAAGAGTGCAAATATATTACTTTTTAACCTCGTAAACTCCAAAAATTTCATTTTTATTTTCATGTGGCAAATTTACCAGAAGTGACAGCTGACTTTTCCATATTGTTTTTATGCTTAAAACATTTTAATTTACAAAAATGAAATAGATATTTGGTAATAATAAAAATTTTCATGAAATTTACTACGTCTAGGTGTAGGTTACTCATTGCTTTCATATATATTTTTTTTTTAAACGAATCAAACTTTTTGACACATGAAAAAGTGGCAAAGTAAGCAGGTTTCACGGTTTATTGATTTATATATATATATATTATTGCTAAAAGAAATCTTATTAATAATTTATAATTGATTTATTATAATAATTAATTTTATTATTAATTGTTACATTTTTTTAGTTTCCTTTGGCATTCTCTATCTACCGGAACAGAAAATCAGTCTCGCCCCAGAAAAAAATATCCGTACGAATATTAAATCTCTTGCTGGCACATGACTTATTTTTACAAAATCAACAAAATCTACCCTATGGTTCAAACAAAATCTACAACATGACAATTACTTTAGCTTTTACAGCATGAGCAGTAACAGTTAGGGGTAAAAGTAACAGTTAAAGCTACAGCTAAAATTGTGAAGAAACAAATTTAGCCGTTACTTTGACTTTATGACATAAATTTAGCCGTTACTTTGACTTTATGACATTACTTTGGCTGTTACTTTTGATGAAGAAACTGGCCGTAAGCCCTGAACTGAAACCCGATTATTTTCAATTTACTGTAAAAATAGATTTTTAGTTGCTTTTAAATCAATGAATAGTTTGTCAATTGAGTTTATAAAAAAGTTACGTCACATTTTACTATTGTCATAAAATATGGAGGAATCACGTTTTGACAGCTCATAAAAAGTATGTCAAATAGGGAACATTACGCGAAACTCAGCGCAGAGGGCGCCACTAGCACATACCCACGAGCATAACCTCGTATTCTTATAAAATATATCTACATAATATATAATAGTATAATAGCTAGGTATTATGTGAAAATATATCAAAGTTTAAATTAATCTTATTTACCTAACTGTACTTTTAACTATATTATGGCATCCTACGGCCATTTGAAAGTGGATTCTAGGTTATGCTCAGAATAAAATCATATTTGGTTGTCTTACATGACAAAAGTGTACGTTATTCTGTAAATACGTCTATCTCACCTGAATACTTAACCTGAACATATTTTAGAGTGATTTTTAGCTGCTGTCCTAAGTTTTCGAACATTTTCTTCTTTTGAAAATGAATAATTCCCTTCATTTCTACATTGAAATGAGAGATGAGAAATGAGCACTGATGCATTATTGTATAATATAATATACTTCCCAATTTTGAACTCAATTAAAAGCAGAATTTCATGCTTTGAACGACTTGTCGAAAAACTGTTTACGGATTATGCTCGTGCTGCACTCTGGTGCCAGAACATTGCAGTAATATCCCCTATTGTCAATTGATTAGTGGTGTCACCTACCTACCCTATTGTTACAATTAAAAGTCATGCGCGCTGGGGGCCAGCAGTCCTCAAGCTATCAAAGTATAGGAATTTAATGTTTTATCTCCTTTTCGACCGGTATGTAACGTTGGAAAAGAGTATTATTGTGTAATTATAACATAATTATTATCTTTACTTTAACCATTAATACCATTAATTGTATTTTATTACAAAAAAATGCATAGATCCTTGGGGTGCTGCTAGTTTAATATTATTTTGTTCCGATTACTTTGAGCAGTCTGTTCATCCCTATATTTCAAAATGGTGACCACTTCACTGTACTAAATACTTAGTATGCCAAAAGTAAATTGACTCTTTGTTCTAAAAACGAATTTTGGGAAAAGATTTAGAACGTTAGGACGGATGACTGCAAATAGGTACAAAACCTGTGCTGCACAAAAAATTGGTTGTCTGTAAAGTCGGTTTACTGACGATAGTTGAACGTGACAACGCGAAAGAATCATTATCTTTATCGCTGTAATTATCGTTGCTATAAACAATTGACACCACATTCACTTTTCACTTGGAACGCCTCAGAGCGAGGTAACGCCGCAGAGCGAGGTAACGCCGCATGACGTCATGTAACGCCGTAACGCCGCATGACGTCATGTTTTTTCGTGCGTGCAGCCGGCTCTATCGAATTATAAGACGTTGTCACGTCAAAAAAGTAATTTGCGGGTCGAATGTCTCCACTTAGATATGAGCGCCGATGGATATAAGGCCGCCGGGGCGGCGCGGCGCGCCGACGTTCTGGGGTCGGCGGCGGCGCGGCGGCGCGGCGAAGTCGGCGGCGTGACTTTTAGTGGATGCGCCAGGCACAGTAAAGATATATCTATACAGTATTCTATCTTCATACAAACGGTCGGAACGCGAGTCGCACCTACACTTTTTAAGTTAGTAGGGAAATTAGTATACCGACAGTCTCGAATGCGCCTCAGTGGCGAATATATTGTGTTGTTTTTGGTTGCTTGAATTCGTCAATAACGCACCAAGAGATAACATTTTTTAAATTACCTGGGAACTCCGAAATACTATATTATGTTCCTGAAACTTAATAGACTATAAAAAAAATGACTTCCAGACTATAGGTACCTCATAATAGACTATTAAAAAAATGATATAGGTACCTACCTACTATAGTACGTAATTTGTTTCTTTTTTTTAAAGGTAAGTATTTCGCTTTTTCTACCGAGTAAAGTAGGTAGCTGGATTAATAAACAAATAAGTGGATAGGGTGAAAAAGCGACCTAACTACGCTCGCGTTGAAACGAACTGGTAAGTAGGTACCTGCCAAGGTAACTACCTAGGCAGGTACCTACTTACCAGGTAGGCTTAGGCTAGGCTATCTATCTACGTACTTATGTACTAGCTACTTACATATATTATTGAATTAAACAAAATATAATAATTATAAAATGATTATGACAGTAAATGATAGGTACAGACGCCAGCACATCAGGCCATTAAAAATTTACAAAGGACAATGCCAGAAACTCTATGGAACTTTGCCCCACTCAATAAAAGTCATGTGCAATATGTAGCATCTTACTGTTTATTTATTGCTGATAACTACACATTAGTCTTAGTGACTGTAGAACTTGCGGTTTCCGTTTAAATTTAAAAACCATAATGACATTGATTATAGGTTAAATTGTATTTTAGGTAAAATTAGTTTGTATTTTGTGGGTAGGTATTTCGTAATCCGCAAGTTCTAAAGAAAAACAATGTAGTTTAGAAAGGTTCTAAACTACATTGTTACTACATTACAAACTATATTCATTACAATTATTTTTAGTAATTTACTTTTTCTGTACATGTGTTACTTTTTCTGTACATGGGTGGGGCAGGATCTGGCATTGTCATTTCCCCAATTGAGTATGAACCTTACGCTTTTGTAATAAAAATTAAAATCTATCAAAGAAATTTGACAGATTGTTGCTCCAGCTTGTGCTAGACTCTGTATCTACCTATTTAGTAAGATTTACATTTCAAGTAAGATTTTGTAGTCGGTAGTTAGAGGTTTTAGAGAAGTAGGTGTTGAAGTTTGTAAGGATTGCAGAATAAATGGAAATAATTTTTTTTTGAGACTCCTTGAATGGCTGCGACTGAGGCGCAAATATCTTTCAGTCTCAAAATAAGGGCGGTTTATTTATTAAACTTCTAATCAAAAACATAACATGCATTTTTATTGAACACTTCCCATTTCATTTACTTATCTATTTCATTTTTTTTTTAATTAATTGAAAAATATTATACACCTTTATTTACAATCACAATACTAAAAGGAAAATAAAACACTACAAAATTTATAATCACAAAACTAGAACACACACTAGGAAGAAATTAAAACACTGTACGCGGGACAACCCTATCGTACGTTAAGGTACCGCTCGCATGTAGGTAATTATTTCAAGGACAGGGCCGAGTCACAATACTGTATAGATATCTTTACTGTGCGCCAGGGCAGCCCGCGAAATACAAATTTCGTTACATTTTTTGCAATTTACAGTTCAGTATCAGGTTGTATTTCAAAAATTCGTTAGAAATTTCGTGCACATATGTATGAATTTGTGTAATCTAAACACGGACGCAAAACAGAAATAAATGAATTTTGACCATGGGCAACAATTTTGAGGACAATATAGAAAATTTAAGAAACGAGTAAATGACTTGTTGGATCGGTCTTAAATTTTCTTTTTTATAATTTTAAAATAAAGAGTTTTAGTTATTTAACAAAATTGATAAAAATTGACCATCTTCAAAACTATTGAGCCATTGTGCGATGACGACACGACACGGTTGGCGCAGTGGCTGAGTGATCGACTGCTGCGCAGCATGTTGCGGGTTCGATTCCCGCCCAGGGTAAACATTTGTGTGATGAGCATTTGTGTTTGCCTTGTGTCTGGGTGTTGTTTATCTATATATGTATGTATTTACAAAAAAAAATGTATTTGTGTATGTATATCAGCTGTCTGACACCCATAGTACAGGGTCTCCCTAGTTTGGGGCCAGATGGCCGTGTGTGAAAATGTCCCCACATATTATATTATATTATATTATATATTTTATTATTATATTATATTGCTTATAAATACTGATGTCGAAAAAATCAGTCAAACACAGGGCAATAGTATGCAAAAAAATTTGTGATATTGCGATCCTGCTTCATCATCGTGTCATTAGTTATTCAGAAATGGCAATCTCCTAACGACAATGACTGTCAAATTTTTTTCAATAATGTAGGTACTTAGTTAAAATAGTGTCATTTTTCTAACTTCTATAAAAGGAGGTTATTAATAAGATACCTACGTATTCATGAATGTAATATTATTCTAACTGCTATACAGGGTGGATTTTTGAGACGGGACAGTAAGGGCAGGTACTACAGTTTTAGTTACAGGAAAACGTTCCTAGGAGACCATTCTTAACTTTTTGAGATAATATACTCTGAATTGCATACATTCATAGATTTATATAAAAATGAAAAAAAAAAATGCTAAAATACCAGAAAAAAACTACTTTTATGACAATCGATCATATTTCATGTAGAGATCAAACTCTACATGAAAGTACGAATTCGAGTACTCGAAATGACAGAAATCGCCAAAAACCTTTCCTTTAAATTTTGTATGTCTCGTTCCGTGTTTTGTGTTCTCCGTGAGAATTAATCAGATTGTAGCCATCCTTTTTATTAGATTTACGTCAGCTAAGGGAACAATGCGTTTCATCAAAATCTGTTCAGTAGTTTTATATGTGTAAGAGTGACGGCTTAGCTTATTGCTACGAGCTACGAGTATGGTGTCAAAGGGGAAAACATCTCAAAACCTTGGTCAAATACTAGGGTAGCCGGCCTGCCTGGCAGGGTAGTTCTATACAACATATAAGTATGATATTACTTTCGGAAGTCGGTGGCAATACAAATCAACGAACAAAACCAAAGCCGCTGACTCCACAAACTAAAGTCAAATGTGTTCTGTGCTAAAGTTATTTATCACTTTAGGTTTTGAAGCTAGTCGTCTTTTTTGCAAAAAAGATTTTGACATAATTATTAAGACCGTTAATAGAATACGAATGTACATAAAAATACAATAATTGCCTCTCTGTTATGACAACACTAAAATATTATTAATTAATTAACAAAATAAATGATGGGCAAGGCGGCCCCTAGACGATCAATTATATTGCGCAATATTACGAATTGTGCAATATTATTGACCGTATAGGGTTAATATTGAAGATTGCGCAAATTTTTATCGTTCCATATTTTTCCATTGCATCGTGTAGGGTCAGTATTCCGCAATGTTTTTTAGTGTGTGTTTCGTCTTGACGAGGAGAACTTGCGCGCGCGCGCAAAAATGGCGAAAAAGAGAATCCAAAAGTTAAAGAAAGAGGGTTTATTGTCGAATGCATCCAATTGTACAGAGAATTGCCGTCTCTGTGAAATGTCAAGAGCAAATAATATCATGACCGTGATAAAAAATTAAACGCCGCTTACGAAACATTATATTCTAAATACATTATAGAGATGTTTCCACAGGCAACCAAAGATGATGTGAAGAAAAAAATCAATTCTTTGAGAACTAACTGGAATAATACTATTCTCCGACTGAACACGAAAACATTGCACAGTTCTTATTATTGTGCAATATAATTAATCGTTTGGATTCAAAGCGCCCTTCAATCTTATTGTACAATAAAATGTATTGTGCAATGTTATTGTAGGTCTAGGGGCCGCCTAATAGCAACTTTCTAAATACAATTTGAAATAATGGAAGTATCAATACTGCATGAAGCGGCCGGTGAGGAAGGAGAATGTAATGTATGGTAACTAGTAAAATGATGATGTAAAGAATCATTCCTCGCATCATCCGTATCATAAATATTCATATTATTATAGATGGACCCCTGGATAGATGACACTGTACCATTCATCGTTTAACCGCAGCCACTGAAGATTGAAATCCCCACATGGTCTTTATTTAGATATACCTACGTAGGAATCGGCTTTCCTTATCTAAGGAATACTGGACACAACATTTACATCAAATTACATCACCCCTGCTTTGCACTAAAGGTTAGGCGGAAGTGTACCTATAATCAATTTCGCGATATTCAAGTCCCATGTACCATTTATGCGGCGAATCTTGTCATCTACCGGATACAAATTCAAACTCCGGTGGAAAAACTTGAATAATTTAAACAGGCAACCTAGGTACCTAACTTAGGAAAAGGTTGAATTGTTGGTAACGGTTAAGATGATCTTCCCTTGATGAAGTTTTAAACATTTGTCACAGTTTCTTGCCCTCGTATAGTTAATATAGACATTTTGAGCGTAGTTAGAAAAATATTTTTAACATGGTTTGTATTTTAACTAATGCTGCAAGTTATTAAAGGATGTAGGTAAGTACTATTATCATTACAATCACTCATCTGCATTGTCATTTTGTACCACATAAGTCGGCGAACTTTAAAATATTATCTACATATTAAGCTACAGGAATTTAAAAAACTATTAAAATATTTTTTCTATATAAAATTTGTAAAATTATAATGAAATACTATAATATTTTATCTAATTATCACTATATAAATACCAGTATATAAACTATACCGTATGCACTATAGTATGTCTAATATCGGAATTTGTATCATCATCAAAGAATGGACCTATTTCATCAGGCAATAGTGGAACATTCACCAAGAATTGTTGTACAGATGTGTAATAGTCTCTGCAAGTCCATGTATCGTCATGCCCCCCGCCAGGTATCACCACTAATTTCTTACACACAGCTCCACATCGCATGTATAGCTCCTTGGCCATTGCCGGTGGGACCAGAGCGTCATTTGAACCACATATCACCAGAGTTGGCGTCATCACATGCCCCATTTTCATCAACGACATGTACTAAAAAGAGAATAATAGTTTGTGTTAACAAGAAAATTAACTGAAAAATAAAAACACATAATCAACAACTGGCCTTTAAGTTTAAAATGAACAGTTGCAATGAAACAATGCAATGTGATGCAAAAACAAAGTTTGTCCGTCAGATTGAGAGTAGTTTTAATCCATATTATACTTTATAATACTTTAAATGCGAAAGTAACTCTGTCTGTTACGCTTTCACGATGAAACGACTGAACCGATTTTGATGAAATCTGGTATGAAAATAGCTTGAACCCTAGGGAAGGATATGGGCTACTTTTTAAACCGGAACTTTGTCTGCATCCACGATAATTGACAATTCGCGCGGACGAAGTCGCGAGCAAAAGCAAGTAAAATATAATATATTAAAAATACAAACCTTATTCTTATGACAGAATTGTGGAAGCCAGTTCAAACACTTCCATTTTAGTATAACGTGTGCCATGTCAGGTATGCTGGTGAAGGTATTTTCTACTACTAACGCCCATATTTTATTCCTATACTCCAGTCTTGAAGCTAAGTCAATTGCTATGGCTCCACCTGCAAAATGTAGATTATATATATAATAATAATAATAAGCTGGCAACACTGTAATGTCACTATGCAATTTATTTTACTCCGGTTCAAATATTTTAAAATTAACATACATTTGGATCAACAAAGAAATTATAATATAGTAAACAGTTGTAAAGTCACTCCGCATACGAGGGCGGCACTGAAAATTTCGGGAATCAAGGAAGTGACACAACATTACTATTTAAAAATGTATTTATTGCTTTTCGAAGTATTCTCCGCGAAATTTGACACATTTTTCCATACGATGGAACCAATCATTGAAGCAACCATTCCATTCGGAAGTTGGGGTTTCCAAAATGGCCGTTTTGTAGGCCGTCCACTGCTTCTTCAGGTGATGAAAATCTCTGACCACGCCATTTATTCTTTATTTTAGGGAAAGTATAGAAATCATTAGGGCTTAGGTCGGGGCTGTACGGCGGATGGTCTAATAATTCTATGTTTTCTTGCTCTAAAAACTCTTTTGTTCTGTGCGCGGTGTGAGAACTCGCATTGTCGTGATGGAGGATGATGCGGCGGTTCTCTTTACGGAGTTCAGAAACGACCTGTGGCAAACAAATGCTAGCATACCATTCTGCATTAACCGTTCTTTGTCCCTCAAGAGGAATAGTCGCAACATGGCCGGTTTTGGAGACAAACGTGGCCCCCATTTTTTTTGCAACACTCCGTGAACGAATAATTTTTGTTGGCTTTAACTCATTTTCGAACACCCAAACTCGTGACTGGTTTTTTGTTTCGGGTTCGTACGCGTATATTCAGGATTCGTCACCTGATACAATGTTGTATACAGCATTTGAGGATCCTGCGTGGAATCTTTCGAGAGTTAGTTCTGACGCACCAAGTAACGCGAGCCGCTTTTTGCTTTTCACAGAGCGAATGCGGTATCCATCGGGATAACAACTTTTTTACACCTAATTGTTCATGCAAGATTATTTGTATTTGACTCATGCCAATATCTAAAGTTGCCTGAATTTTGCGGTATGTCACATGTCGATCTTCCTCAATCAGCTTACGCACAGCATCAACGTTTTCTTGGGTGACTGCAGTTTTTGGACGACCTTGACGGGGATCATCACTGAGCTTGACACGTCCACGTTGAAATTCAGCAAATCAGCGATAAATTGTGGTTTTGGATGGGGCTTCATCACCAAATGCAGAAATCATCCGGTCAACACACTGTTTTTGTGGTAAACCACTTCGAAAGTCATAATAAATCATCGCTCTTGAATTTTCTCGAGTCAATTCCATTTTCTCAACGACTAAACAAGTTTGACAAAACCTTGTAACAAGACCGAGAATCTTTTTTAAAATAAATAAATGATATTCGATTTTTAAAAACAAGGAGTTTTCAATTAAAAAGATTTTAATATGACAGGAACAGTGGAAATATCCCATTCCCGATACTTTTAGTGCAGTCCTGGTATATACAAAAGTAATGGAACTTATTAATGTAAGCAATAGTCACAGAAAAACATTTTTTAAATTTTCTGACATCTGTTGCCCACGATGTCAGTACACCGAATGAAATACACAATATTATTATATCGATGGTAAAAATAAAACCAAACTAAGCAAAGGATGATAACAAGAGCAGCTTCTCGAAGAGCACGCCCACCACCACCGGACTCGTCGCTCAGCTCCGCCTCGCCGCCGCCGGAACCCAGCCCCACTGCGAGTGCTGTGGCACCGGTCTCGGCAGTTGCGTCGAGCTCGAGCGACGAGTATTTCTCTCCGCCTACGACGCCACTCGACGATCGTCGATGGGGAGGATGCCGGCCGCCGGATGGTTTAGGACCCCGAGGCCCACCGGCCTCTGATAGGGTCCCAGCTCCCAGCGGAAGTGTGCAGCGCATGAGATGGACACAAGCCATCAACGAAAATGTCATGCGCGCATAATATGGGGCTACAGAGGGGGGAAGTAATCTGACCGCGTACCGTGCTCGGATGCTCTCTCTGTTTCAGGTGCTTGAGCCAGCTGTCAACGTTTCGGCACAACGTCTATCGGAATAGGTGCGGGTCATCCAGCGTAATCGTATGTTGGATGACGCTGTACTTGATCGCCTCCAAACAGAGATGCAGAGAAACCATGTCACTGCTCCCTTGCCGCAGATTGTGGAAGTGGCACAATCACAGCCGACCGCAACGCCTAGTCATGTTAGTGATGGGAGTGATGACATGGTTACACATGTAAGTACCCAGTGCAATGCGGAATTGAGGAGCGCTTTGGAGGGTGCGATTCGGGAATACCGATTCATGTCGCCCGAGCTCAGACCACGTTTACCTCGTTTGCCCATGCGTAACAAAAATAAGGGGCTGGTGTGTGCTCTGGATTCGCAGTTATCAAATTATTTTGATGATTGCGAAGACCTCACTGATGCGCATTCGATTCTGTACTGCGTAGCTGTTGCGGCATGTCGTGGAGCTTACGTCAAATTTTCTAATGATGACAGAGCTAAACTATCAAAACCTGCCGTACCGGCGTGGCAGTGCAGAATTGAGAGGCGCATTAGTGGGGCCAGAGTGCTCATCGGCAAATTAATCTGCTTTGGGACCGATATCAGTCCTCGAGACTATATGTCCTGGGTCACAGAGCTCATAGACTTCTGAAGCAAAAGGTGTATGCATGGGCCAACCGTATTCGAAGGTATAAGCGGCGAGTGGAACGATACACTCAGAATCGCACATTCCAAAACGATGAAAGGTGGGTTTATAGGACTTGGGAGCGATCGATTCCAAGTGGGACGCGTCTGCTGGATGATGACGCCATGTGTTTGTTCTGGCGCAACATCTGGTCGGTGCCTGTCAGTCACACTGAGGGTGATTGGACTCTGGAAGTCGAACGAGCGTGCGACCCGATACCAGAAATGGGGGCCATTACTATTAGCCCCCAAGATGTAGCTCGTGCAGTCCGTCCATTGCCTAATTGGAAATCCCCAGGGCCGGATGGGCTGCACAATTTCTGGATAAAATGGTTCAGAAGGTCGCACGTTTGCTTGGCATCTCGGTTCCAGTCAGCCTTGGAATCTGGATCGTTGCCCCAGTTTTTTACGACAGGAATAACCCACCTGCTCTATAAATCAGGTAGTACTGCGGAACCCAAAAACTATTTATTTATTAAAACTTTATGCACTAAATGTAAAAAATACACTGTACAAAGGCGGACTTAATGCCTTGGGCATTTTCTACCAGTCTACCTCAGGGTGATGCAGAGACAAAACATGGTAGGTGCTAAGGCGCAGAATTTTTTAAGAATAAAATTTAATAATAAATACATATATACATAAATACAAACAATATATATATATATATGTATAAAAGAGTAGAGGGAGCTGAAAATACCTGATGGAGAAATACAACGAATCAATTGTGGGACGAGTCTGCCAACTTCTTATGCAAGTGTTTGCGAGCCTTTACCTTGAATGTAAACAGACTGGTGGCCGTCCTGATATTTTGAGGAAGCGCATTTCAAAGGAAAACCGCGTGGACAGGAAAAGTAGATTTGAGAAAACCAGAGCGGTGAGAAGGACATCGTAGGAGACGATTATTGGAGGAACGAAGATTTTTGCTGTGCGCAGAGCATAAATATTGAAAGTGACAAGTCAGGTAAGAAGGAGAACTGGGTTTGTCTGGAAGAAAAAACAAGGTTGTCAAAGCCCTTAACGCTCTGCGCTGTCTGATGGGTAACCATTTAAAGAGCAACCGATGTGCGGACACATGATCATACTTACGGAGATTAAATGCGACTCGAATGCAGTTATTAAGAAGTCGGTCAAGCTTATTAAGGAGATCTGCATTGAGGTCATAGTAACACACATCACCATAATCAAGTATGGGGAGGATAAGGGACTGGACCAGCATTGCCTTTATGTGTGAAGGGAGAATATTTTTCAATCGATAAAGCGACCGCAATGTCCCAGTGACTTTTTTGCTCACACTCGCGACCTGCTTACGCCAGTCCAGGCAAGTGTCAATGTACAAACCCAGGTCCTTGACGTCGGAGCTAAACGGAATGACAGTGCCATCAAAGGTAACCGGCGGCAGCGCTATACCATTGAGCTTTCGCAAGCTATGGGTGCTCCGTATAACAATAGCCTGACACTTAGTTGGGGTAACTGCTACGCCGAAACGATCAGACCAATCTTTCACAACTGCAAAATTCCGGTTTAGCTCCTCTGTCGCATCGGAAAAGTTATCAACACCTGCCTGACTGTAGAGCTGTAGGTCATCAGCGTAAAGATGATACGCACACTGAAGCTCGGCAGTTATAAGATCTATAAAAATAGAGAACAGAAGTGGAGATAAAATACCGCCTTGAGGGACGGCAGCATCAAGATTGCACCAGCTGGAAGTAGAGTCTCCTGCAAGAACTGACTGCTGACGCCCCCGAAGATAGGAAGAAAACCAATCCAAAACCTTGGGAGAGACCATTAGATAGGAGAGGATGGCTAAAAGGACTTCGTGACTGACGGTATTGAACGCATTGGAAAAATCTATAAACACTAAAACGGAAACTTTTGTGTCTTCCATTCCCCGCCTTATATCGTCAGTCACCTTAAGAAGAGCTGAAACAGTACTGTGGCCGGGCCTGAAACCGGATTGAAAGGGACTAACGAGAGAGTTTTGGTAAATGAAGTGGGAGAATTGTTTATGGACACAGGCCTCGAGTTCTTTAGATAAAAAAGGAAGGATGGTAATTGGTCGAAAGTGACTAGGAAGAGTGGGATTAGAAATTTTAGGAAGTGGTCAAACATGGGCTTTCCGCCATAGCGAAGGGAAATCACCGGAATAAAGGGAGAAGTTAATGACATGGGAGATAGCCGGAAGGAGTTGGTCAAGAGCCGTCACGATCATGTGGCGACTAATGTAGTCACAGTCCACGGCATTGGACTTAATGGATAGGATAATCTTCTTGATCTCTCCCGGATCGACTGGAATGAAGGCAAAGGGGGTAATATTGGGTCGCGTCAGACCAGTAAGGAAGTCAAGGTTAGACTATCAAGGGTGGGGACAGTGGTGAAATGGCGATTTAGATCGTCCAAACCAAATGCAATAGGAAGATCTGAATGCCGCGATCTGCCGATACCTAGAGTTCCAAGGAACTTCCAAATATCGGCAGAAGAAAAAATGATGTTATCAAGAATGTGGCGGCGTTTAGCGTTGCGTATCATCTGATTACAACGATTGCGAGCAGTTTTGAAGAGGGCCCAATTTTCCTCCGACCGATCCTTCTTAAACTTCCGGAACGCGCGGTCTCTTCGACGCATTGCCATCCGAACTCCCAGATTCATCCATGGCGCAGGCGGACGCTTCAACTTGATTTTTCTGTTGGGAGCGTGGGTGTCATACAACTTAACCACAGCTGAATTCATGATGTTAACTTTGTCATCAACTGAGGAGGCTTCCTCCAGTGGTGTCCAGTCGATATTGGAAGCATCCTGTACAAGTTTTCCAATATTCATTCGCGCAAAGGCACGCCTGTACTGGAATGTAGGCTTGGGTTTAGGAGGTTTAAGGACATAAGACAGGAAAATAAGGTCGTGATGGGGAAAGCCAGGAGCGACATGTTGACCATGTGAGGAGACTAGGGAAGGATTAGAGATAGGATTAGATCGAGCCAGGTATCATCACAGACAGTGTTATGATGCGTTGGTTGGAGAGGTAACACGTGCAAACTAGCTGACTCGACCAGATGAAGGAGTTTACACGATCGAGAGGAATTATGCAAAACTATAGACCGATCACATGTCTGCCTACGGTCTATAAAGTTTTTACATCCATTTTGAGAGCTAAAATTAACCGACACGTAGACACTAACGATATCATGTCTCCATCTCAAAATGGATGTAGGAATGGGTCCCGCGGTACTAAGGAGCTGCTCCTGATTGACATGGCCATAAGTCAACAGGTTCGCCGATCCCGAAAGGATCTGTCGACATGTTAGATAGATTACAAGAAGGCCTATGACTCTGTGCCACATACATGGCTCATAAGGGAGCTGGAGTTGTATAAGATAATTGCCACTCTGCGCACGTTCCTGATGTCGTGTATGAGGCAGTGGAGGACGGTCCTTCGCTATCCAGGATGTCGACATATCCAGAGGAATAGCGAACCAATAAGGATTGAGCGAGGTATATTTCAGAGCGACAGTTTGAGTCCGCTTTGGTTCTGCTTAGCCTTGAATCCTCTAAGCACACTGCTAGAGAATTCAAGTCTAGGCTATCGGTTGTAGAGAGGTCAGGTAATATCTTACCTTCTTTACATGGATGACCTAAAATTCTTTGCCCCCAACAGTTTACAACTGATGGAGCTACTGAAAGTAACAGAAACTTTCAGTAGTGCCATCAGGATGGAATTTGGTGTGGACAAATGTGCGGTCATGCGTCAAGCGAGGGGAGATTGTGGAACCTGAGGGAGTTCAACTCTCAGATTCCATAAACCTTAGATCTCTCTCTTCAATTGAAACCTATAAATATTTGGGTATGGCGGAAGCGTTGGGCATCAATGCTGCTGACATGAAGCAATCGTTGAAGGAGCGCTTCTTTGGCCGCCTGAAGAAAGTATTTAATAGTTTTTTGTCAGGCGGAAATAAGTTGCGCGCTTTCAACGGGTGGGTCATGCCGGTTCTGATGTACTCTTTCGGCATACTCAAATGGACTCAAACTGAACTCGATGCCCTAGATAGGAGAGTCCGTACATTGTTGACAGCATATCGGATGCATCACCCATGATCATCGGCGACGAGACTGTATATCTCGCGGAAGTTTGGAGGTCGTGGCTTCTTAAATGCTAAGACCCTCCACAACCGTGAGATATGCAGTCTCAGGGAATATTTCCTAGAAACCGACGTGGGGATGCACCGAGATGTAGTTGCAGTGGACAAGGGCCTCACCCTGCTCTCCTTGGCTAAAGAGAACTGGTGCAAGCCTGTAGTGCTTGAGATTAACGATCGCGAGGAGGTTTGGAAGAGTAAGGAGTTTCACGGACGCTTTTACCGGGCCCTACATGGGCCCGACGTGGATTTCTTAGCGTCTGTGTCCTGGCTACGATTCGGTGATCTGTTTGGAGAAACCGAAGGTTTTGTCTGTGCAATTATGGACGAAGTTATTGTGACGAATAACTACCGAAGTTTTATGGTGGGGGATGGCACGGAAGATATTTGTCCGTCACATTATCTCTGGATGTTCTCGTCTTGCTAACGAAAAGTACTTGCATAAGCACAACCTTGTGGCCAGGATTATCCATCAGCCACTTGCTCTGAAATACAACCTCGTGGAATCAGAAGTACCATACTACAGGTATGTAACCGATCCAGTTCTTGAAAATGGCAATGTCACATTGTACTGGGATCGATCCATCATCACTAACAGGACTATTGTAGCCAATAATATAAAGTATCTTGACTTGGCCCGCGAGGTTGTCGACATGTGGGATGTGGACTCAGCGATCATTGTGCCGATAGTTGTTACAGCCAATGGCTTAATTGCCAAGAGCCTAATTGACAGTCGACCAACATCTAAGGAAGCTCTCGTTAGGCGGCAGGATCAAGGGCTTGATTCAGAAGGCAGTACTTCTGGACACGGCCCGCATTGTCAGGAGGTTTCTCTCTTTGGAGTCCTGACCGCCGGTAGCTTGGACCCTGTTCCCGATACCGGTGGCCTACAGTTTTTTTTTATATTTTTAAATGTTTTTATTTTTTTTATTAATATTTAAAAATGTAAATTATATGTATATAGGAATAATAAATGGAAATAATGGCGACATTTCACATTTTATTTTGCGATGGTGGGGACATTTCACACACGGTCATCTGACCCTTAACTAGGGATACCCTGTACAGACAGTCAACCAGGGTGTCAGACAGCTGATATTAATACATAATATCAAATACATTAAAATACACACATATAATAACAACAACCAGACACAAGGCAAATACAAATGTTTACCCTGGGCGGGATTCGAACCCGCAATACGCTGCGCAGCAGTCAGTCGTTCAACCACTGCGCCTACCGTTTATACATAATTATATAATGTACTAGCGAGCCCGGCAGACGTTGTCCTGACCTGAAAATCAAAAATCCAGATCCAGCCTATCCTACCCCACCTACCTACCTTGTGTCCACTCGACACAGCAATTTGGCTCTTCGCAATGGAGAGGTAGGTACCAGGGTGACATAGATAAGTACTATTAAGTTATGCGCTCCTAGTACCAAGTAGTGACATTCATCGAAGAAGTCCTACAAATCGACTGCAGCGCCACCTACCGGGTCCAATTGTGAATCTAAACCACTCTCAAATCTACTGGAACACATACAAATAATCTTATCAAAATCGGTCCAGGCGTTTAGGAGGAGTTCACTTTCATACACACGCACAGAAGATTTTTATATATAAGACTAGCTGACCCGACAGACGTTGTCCTGTCCCGATCTACCTACTTACCTGCCTATTTACCTACACCTACCCTACACCTACCCTACACCTACCACTACCTAAGTGCAAAATTGACTCTTTGACGTTAGGAACATACCTACATTGTTTAATCAACAGTGACTGCTTGTAATTCAATATGAACTTTATACAATACCAATAAAGCTCGTTTTAGTTAGAAAACGTTTGTATGGGAAAAGGAAAAGGGCTGTTTTTAGGGTTTTTCCGGCAATTATTCGAATTTTTCTCGCCGTAAAAACCATCTTTGAACTTCAACGAACATTTAAAAAAAAGAATTGGCCAAATTGGTCCAGGCGTTGTTGAGTTATGCGCTTACCAACACATTTTGCGCTTCATTTTTATATTATAGATATGTATAAAGAAAGAACAGTTTAGTCGAAACCACTGCAGACTAAGAAAGGAATTTTGGAAATTCGGGGTTGAATGTAATTTTTAACACGCTTTTATTAACTTCGGATGTATGTATCAGAACTTTCGAACTCCATTTTCATCCCCTTCAAAACGTCGGATTGATTTGAAACTTCGCACACTTATCAAGAATCGCTGACAATGCAACAATATGGTACCATTGAACTGATCTGATGATAGAGCCGCGAGGTAGGCACTGGAACTCCATAACGGAACAACGTATTCTACTCGTATTTGGATTTTTAGAACTTTTTGGAGATGCACTTTGATCATGATCCGTTTTAAGATCTGATGATGGAGCCGGAAGATAGGCACTGGAACTCCATAACGGAACAACATATTCTACTCGTGTTTGGGCATGTTAAAACTGCATTGAGATGCACTTTGACCATGATTAGTTTTTAAGGACTGATGATGGAGCCAGAAGATGGGCACTGGAACTCCATAACGGAACAACATATTCTACTCGTGTTTGGGCTTGTTAGAACGGTCTCGAGATGCACTTTGGCCATGATTTACGTGGTAGAAGTAGAGACAGAGAAGTAGAAGTAGAGATTATAAGTAGAGATTTGATAACTTTTTGACAGTGCAAGCCATTTGCTCTCGTCTTGGCAACATTTTACAATAAAAATGTTTTTGGTGGGATTTCACTTCTTTTTGTAAGTTGCCTAAAACCATTTATTTTTTTGTATTTTTTTTCTAGTTTGAGATTTTTTTGTTGCTTGTGTAATAATACTAGCTTGCATACCAAATTTCAGCTTTCTAGGACTTCAGGAAGGACCCCAGAATATTAATGACCATCAGTGAGTAAGTCAGTGACGAAATCGGGGTTTTTTAGATATAAATAAAATCTAAAGGTTAAGGCCTATGCAATTGAAACTTTATATACTTAATAAGTCAACTATTTACATCATATCCCGAGAATTTTGTTTATCTGGCATAATCCAAACCCAAGTTATGGGGGTTCAAAAAAACGACGAAGCGCTTCGAGAAAAGGTAGGTAGTGCCCTACTAGCGCTTCGCTTGGCTCGTCTTGTCCAGATAACAAACTATTCTTATTTCAAAATTATTTTCTACCTTTTAGTTCGGATTGAAATTAAAGCGTGTTTTGCTAGTTTTTTTGAACTATTATTTATTGTAATTACAGACTTGATATTTGGATTTTATATATGTACATAGTCGCGGACAAATTGCTAGTGTATTATAAAACGAAAATGCGCCAACGATGAAATAATTGATTGACTTCACAATGAATTAAGGGTGATACGGTATCACAGGGTCTGATTCATAATATCGACAGTCACTACATCGACGGTCGCCGTATCGAAGACGTTCCATCGACGGGTTAATGAATCGACAGTACCTCAAATCGATGGTACGCTACATCGACAGTACACCAAATCGAGAGTACGCTGTATCAACAGTATACTTAATCGACGGTACGCTACATCGACAGTACATCAAATCGATAGTACGCTATACCGACAGTACACCATATCGATGGTACGCTGCATCGACTGCCCGACCCGAGCCAAATTTAAATAAAAAACATAAGATCTTTTAAAGTTTTTAATCACAATTTGTTAAATTTGTTTATTGCTTGTTTTTGATGTAAACCACATAAAATGGTTGAAAAATCATAAATTCGTATTCAGTAGGTACCCTTAGTAGGTAATTATTACAATAACTTTCAAAATTACTGATAGTAATAATGAATTAATGATAGTATTAATTTAAAAAACAAAACCTCCAAATACTAATATTAAATTAATGAGTTCACATTTATGAAGTACATATAATTTACCATAGTAGATAGTTAAAAACATGTTTTCTTTTGGGAGGTTTAAAAAAAAATTAAACAAGACACACAGAGACATTGATAGTATTAAAAAAATAATACTATCAACGTTATGTCATAGATATTTAGAAAGTTATTGTAATAATAACTAACGGTACTTACTGAATACGAATTTATGATTTTTCAACCATTTTGTGTGGGTTACATCAAAAACAAGCAATAAACAAATTTAACAAATTGTGATTAAACACTTTAAAAAATCTTATGTTTTTTATTTAAATTTGGCTCGGGTCGGGCAGTCGATGCAGCGTACCATCGATATGTCTTCTTAGCCTTTGGTGCGGCGGCTCCCTTCGCCTTAGCGGGGGCGGTGAACTGTCGGTATAGCGTACTATCGATTTGATGTACTGTCGATGTAGCGTACCGTCGATTAAGTATACTGTTGATACAGCGTACTCTCGATTTGGTGTACTGTCGATGTAGCGTACCATCGATTTGAGGTACTGTCGATTCATTAACCCGTCGATGGAACGTCTTCGATACGGCGACCGTCGATGTAGTGACTGTCGATATTATGAACCAGACCCGGTATCACAGATACCTAAAAATTAAAAATAACCTAAATAAAAACCAATTATTTCACACATCAATAAGAGCTGCTGGAGACTTGAAACTTTGAAAGTCGTAAGAAATTTATTGGGATATGGCAGTATTCGTTGGATGCTACACACATTTGGTCAGTCTGAAAGCTGTCCCCAATGTGTTTGAATAGAAGGGAGATGATGATTATGATATGAACAAAGATTAAACTAGCTACTAGTACTTACCTAATGACCTCCCAAACACCAGAATTTTACTGACATCTATGTCAGTTCTCTGCATTATATAATCAAGTGCAGATTGTGCATCTACATATAGACCTCTTTCGGATGGAGTTCCTTCTGATAAACCATAGCCCCTGTACTCCACAAGGAGGATGTTAATGTTCAGCTTGTGGTAGAAGCCAGAAACATTTGACAGTCTGTAAATATTAAAATAAAATAAATGGTTTATAGTTATTACTTTTGTGTTAATTTTAGGTTAGATAAAATAGAATTAATCATACATGAAACAAAATCATTTAACCATGGTGGTATTTAACCATCATGGTCTTTGCTTCATTCACTTCAACTTAAATAGATCATGGTTTTTATGCACCATAGATGGGTGATTCATTTAATTTTACATATTACTCATTTAGACGTCTAGTAATTGGGTTGTGGAAATCAGATAGACAGTTCCTTAATTTAAAAATATGTTGAGCTACATCCAATTAATGTGGAAGGGTACCCCAACATAGGTAGGAAAAGCATAGGCAGATGATGGTACATTCATAGGTTATTTTATGTTGTGATTGATAAGCTGGGCTTTTGCCTGCACATTCTAAAGGTGCATTTCCACCAGCAGAGTGGGATGTGCAGGAATCAACCAATCTGTATCTTCTACTTTTTTTTAATTTTTAAAGTTATCCACCCTGTTGTGCTATTCTATAATCTGTTTGATCTTTTTTGGTGAATTTAGGTAAAGGAAACTGGCAATCCTTGGCAACCGCGAGAAGACAGCTCGACTCATACAAGATTATTTTTTATTTTTTACATTTAAAAAATCCCAGGGTAGATGTTTAAATTTCCATTATTATTTAGTTTGTGATGCCCCAGTGATTAAGGCACCCGCCTCTCATGTACGAGGTTGTAGGTTCGTAACCGGGCATGGGCAAGTACCAATGTGACTTTTTCAATTTTAATGTTCTTTTTAAGTTACATCTTGAACATCACTGAAACTCAAACTCAAAATCATTTATTTCAAATAAACCACTTACAGGTACTTTTGAATTGTCAGAGTCAGTCAGTCAGGAAGTTGAAGCTAGTTGCTTGTTCCAAACAGTAGGTTTATGTGGAAAAGAACGAGCAAGAAACTCCATGAACAACACTCTTTTAAAATCAATAATATGTTACAAATTTCGGATACATCATTCATATTGAATCTAGGGTACAATGTGAGAACAATGTAACAAGTCGTGTACGTTAAAAGAGGTTTAGATAAAAATATAATCATAATAAATAATTCAAAATAAATTTAGAATAACCGAGGCAGCTAAGAGATGACCAGTCCCAACTAACGGCGCCCGTTCACGGACATGACGCACGGATCGGCATCATTTGGCTCATGAAGCTGTATATAAGCTTCTTGATTTGCCTCAACCATTTTGAAGGGAACTGAATGATATACATATATATATCGTGAAGAAATCTTGACTAAAATTAATTTAAGTATGACATCGTCAATTCGCTTTGAGCAAGTTTGGTGATCAATGATCGTGCCTTCTCTGTATAAGAAGAGGCCTTAGCCCTGCAGTGGGACAATTATGGTCTGGTATTCAAAACTTATTAAAAATAACATAATTAGTTTAAAAATAAATAGAATCTCACCTCTGGCCCATGTTACCAGCATTACCATGGAAAAATACCATAGTTGGTTTATGATTGCTATTCACAGTTTGTTTTATAAGAAACAAGTGAATTTTGAAGCCATCTTTGTTACTAATTTTGATACTTTCATATGGGAGTTTGTAGTTACTGGGCTGAAGAACAAAAACCCTCGAGTCTGGTGGGTCATTGGGATAGTACAGCAAGAGATCTTGAGCACTGTACAGAATTCCTGGTGACAAAAATTTAATCAGTTAAAAACTATACCATTCTATGTTAAGACAATTTTTTTTAATTAAGTTTATTGACTAGCTGACCTGACAGACATTGTCCTGTCTATCTACTTACCTACCTACGTATCCTACCAACATACCTACCTACCTGACCACCTACCTACCTTACCCACCCTACCTACCCTACCAAACTACCCTACCAACCCAACTACCTACCTTCCCTGTCTACCTACCTTCCTACCCTAACTACCTACCCAACTTTTTCTAATTTTCTAACCATTTAACCTTTCCTGGACTTTCACAAACATTTCAAGACCAAAATTAGCCAAATCACCTCCGCCATTCTAGAGTTTTAGCGAGACTAACAAACAACAAGTCAAAGTCAAAGCATTTATTTCAATTAAACCATTTACAGGCACTTTTGAATTGTCAAGGAGTCGGTCAGTTAGTCAGAGAGTTGAAGCTAGTTGCTCATTCCAAAACATAGGTAGGTCTCTATGGAGGAGAACAAGCAAGAAACTCCACGGACAGTCTTTTAAATCAAGTTTTTTACAAAGTCTGGTTACATGATTCTTGTTGCTTCTATATGTGAAAACTATGAAGGCAATCTAACAATACAAAACACAAAAAAGAAGCAAGATAAAGTCCATGGCAGATAAGAACTGACCAATCTCTACAGCGCTCATTCAGGAACATGACACAAGAATCAGCACCATTCAGCTCAACCATTTTGAAGGGAGCCGAATGATCCAAGACACGCGCCACCATCAGCGAGAAATTTGAGCGAGCATGACAATTAATACTCCCAACCGCCATGTTAATTTTTGTCAAACATATAGGTATTAATATACTTAGTAAATGGCTCCATGGTGTTCACAATTACAAAATTGAAATAATGCTGCTAAATTATACAAAACTAAGGTTTCCAATGTATATTATTTTATCATATGAAGTGTAATAAGTAAATAATTTAAAAATATCTAAGTATGTATAATAATAACGATTCTCATTACTCATGTCAATAGAAAAAGAGGTAGGAAACATCCTTTTCTTCCTATTTAGAAATTCCCTAAACTGGCTGTGGAGCAGGACCAGCATTCTGCCAAGCATTTTTATCATTGATGTAATCTTCTAACTTATAATATGCTTGTCTACATAGTGTGCGTTTAATACATGTTTTCAATTGTTTTTCATTCAATTGTAGAATATCAAGTGGTATTTTATTATAGCATTTTACACAGTACCCCATAAAAAAAGTATGTACTTTTGACAATCTGAAGCTTGGCTGATCTAATTTGTCCCTATTTCTAGTATAAACATTATGTCTGTCACCTATATTTTTAAAAAGGTGAAGATTTTTTTTTTACTTTATTATATAGAAGAAGAAAGTTGGCATATATGTATTCAATTACATAATTATCTATTCTAAAGAAAGCTGATTGGGCATGTACTACCTAGAATCATCAGGAATGACTGTTTTGTTATTGATATTTATCACTCATTTACAATAACCTTACATATTTTTCCTTAAGATAAAATGTAAGATGAGCAAAAATTATTTTTGAACCTAATATGCAACACATACACACCATATTGTGGTCCAGTGGCCACAAGCGCGATTACTGTTTTTTATTATTCCTAAATCTCAGGAGCTCAGAATCATGTATTGTAAAAAATGTAGTAATATGTATGTAGGTGGTAAAAGATCCTATGGAACCACAAACTTTTGAAAATAGATCATAAGAGTTGGGTTGGGTGTAGCTTGCTACATGTTTCAGTGTGATATGTGCAATTGTGAAAATCAGTTATTATTAATTGGCTTCATAGCAGTATCAGTAGAAGTACTTATCTTATCCGTAAAAATTCTATAATCTAAAGATAGATAGAATACTCTATATTTAAAAGCTCAATGATGTATCATTACTTTGTGCAAGTGAAATTGCCAATTCGCCTTGAGCAAGTGTGGTGATCTGTATTTATTATACTAATTTATGGCAGTATTTACCCCAGGAACACTTACGTTGAGTTAAAATTAGTTTAACGGAGATTTTAAATTCATGCTTTTTTGCCATGCCATTACGTTTAGTATCGAAAAGAAAGTGACAACATCAATTTAAAGTATCCATTAAACTAATGTTGGTTTTGTGCAACTCACCAATAGACTTTGAATTCAAATAATGTATAAACTCTTTAAGTTTTAACCAACAATAAGTTTATATGATAAAAAGATATTGCAAGCTAGTCCTAAAAGTCATTAATTACCACATTGTTAATGTTTTAAAGCCATCATTATTGTAACGGCTATTGGATGACCTCCATATACATAAAATACTCATAATGGATTTGTATAAAATAGGTGTAAAATTCCAATTAATCCAGCGACGCAAAAATATTCAATACAAGCAAGGTATTTCGAGATAGCAAGCTATCCACATGCCGAATAAAATATCATGTGTAAAATTAGCTTACCTGAAATGCCCACAGTAAATACAAGAAATGCTGTTATAAATCCATAAAACCAAAATACAACAACACCAGAAAATAAGGTTAAAGTCGAGACAACCCATAGCCTGTATAAGATAATTCTAAGTATATGATACATGTTTAAATTTCTAAAACAACTAGGGACACATTGAGGAAAAATTGATAAATATTTCCATAACCCACAATAGGTGTTTATTTATTGCTGTATTAATTTGATAGTAAGAATAATATGGTCAACGTATTACAAATTAGTTAAAAATTATCTAATATTCGCATCGTTTGTTTAATTGAGAGAGACCGAGATGTTTATTTAAAATTTTAATTTGTTATTTGACAGAATGACAGATGTAACTTTTTTACCCAAACCGTAAACAGAAGGAAGACACCCAACCAAACGAACCGAATAAAAAAAGATGTTGCCATTTAATTATTTTTATCAAAAATGCGTACGATTTGGTTTTTATTTATTATTATTATAATATACATATTATAAGTTACTTGAATAGCAGAAACATGTCAGGAAATTCCATTAGGTTAAATTGGTGGGAGTAGGGTGCCTGGCCATATCCCCAGCCCAAGGCACTAGGGCAGTACCACATGCCGTTTTTCTTTTTTTTTGTTCCTGGGTAGAAAATCCTCTTGGATGTCCGAGTCTGACTAAAAAATACCACCCCGGTGTTCCATCTCACGTCTAGGGTACGTCAGAGGTCGCCGGAGCTGGACATACCCCCCCCCCCCCCCCCCCGCCCGATGCCGGCCCGCCTCAGCGGGCCACCTCGGGAGTACCACATGCCCTGATCCAACATATTGGACGAGAAGATAAAGCGATTAGAAAACTTCGAAGGTCGATCAACCGTTCCACCTTTCCAACTATAGACTATCGGACACCTTAACAAATTACAAATAATACCGACGAACTACGAATCCCTTTATAATTAGTTAGTTACTTCTCTTTCATCAAGAACTGAATAAAAGAAAGACGGGCTAAAAGTTTTGAAAAGACTTTTATTTTGCATCACCGCGAGTCCACAACACCGTCTGCCAAAGGAAATTACAGCATTAGGACAATTTTACAAAGTACTTACTTACTGGGAGATGATCTTGATTATTATGTAGCAACACTAATATGTAGTTGGTTTGTAATCTATGGTATAAGATAGTCTCTCTGGTCCCGGCACTGGCTGGCGACGCTGGCGTGTAACCATAAACTAAGACTTACCTGATTTATAAAAGACTAATATAATATCTACACACGAGAAGTGTTTAATTATACACAACACATCTTACACTATCATCACACATAATATAAATTCAGGCGCGGATCCACCCCCGTGTGCACGGTGGGCATGCCCACACCCCCAGACGAGAGTTGTACAGACATATCACGCGTACGTGCCATTGCGGCTGAAATTCAGTCTCTCAGGGAGTCCACGAACAGTCAAGTTGAACTTGTCCCCAAAGGCAATCTTCGATTTGGGCGATACCAAGATCCAGGAGTGTCTTTTCAATCTGGCCCCCTACTCTCCGACATGTTTCCGTCCCGATCACTAACCACCTTGAACTTCTTGGCGTTACTCTGACGTCGAACCTCAACTTTGGGTCGTTCATTTAATCCAAGGCCCAATCAGCTGCCAATAAGCTGGGTGTTTTCACAGAGGTGCAAAATTACTTCATGTCGGAAAAGATGCACAACTTATACCAAGCACAAGTTGCGCACCTGTGGGACGGATCAGCCAAATATCAGTTGGAGGCGTTGGAAGCTATTGCGTAGCGTTGGACCTCCTTTGTTGAGGCTAAATTTCAGAGCCTTGAATATCGCCGCACCATTGCCAGTTTGTCTTTTATCGGTTACATTTCGGTGAGCATGCTTTAGAATTGCATAACTTAGTTCATCCATCCCCTTTATATCATCGGAGGAGCAGAGTTATGGCGAAGCATCACCCCGAAATCGTTGTAGTTCCACGATCTCAAACCAAACCAAACGCTTTGCTCCCACATTTATTGCACTTATATTGAGTTTGGTGAACTTTAGTGCCCTAAGTCCCAAGCTCATAGGCTACACCTAAGTTTAACCAACTGCTACCAGCTACACCTAGTTTTAGCTGGTTAAAACTAGGTGTAGCCGCACTTCGGGTTTTAGCCGTATGTAACGTAACTTAATAATAAAACAAAGTCAGGTTATTTACATTTAACGGATGGTTCGATTTTAAATAATTCGAAAGCATCTCGAATAAAAACAGGGTAGGGTAGGTACAGCAGGTAGGTGAGTAGAACAGGTTTGTAGGGTACATAGATACCTAGGGACAAGATGTCGTCGGGTCAGCTAGTATATTAATAAAAGAAGAACGACATTGTTGGCACAGTGGTTGTGCGATCGACTGCTGCGCTGCGTGTCGCGGGTTCGATTCCCACACGGAACAAATATTTGTATGGTCTACAAATAGTTGTTCCGGGTCTAGCTGTTTGTGTATGCGAGTTTAAATGTTTGTAAAGGCACCACGACACAGGAGAAATTCTTAGTGGAGCAACGTTTTTATTTAAAAAAAAAGGACAAAAAAAGAGAAGCTGACTGAGACTGACTGACGTATTAGCACAGTCGAGACTACTGGAACTAGGAACGTGTTTGCACACGAATATTTTCCTTTTAAAATCTTCCTATTAAGATGTCGGGGAGCACTAAGAAAGGATTACTGAAAATTCGACTCCTAATAACGTTAACATGAAACTTGGTAAATATCTTTTTGGTTAAAAATAAAAAAACACGTGCTTCAGCTTCGGAGATTCCACCCCTAACGTGGTAAAATAAGGGATGAAAGTTAAAAGGGAAAAATTGGTAGGTATTTGCGTATTTGCACCCTAGGGGTGTTCGTTTGTAGGGGAAGTACGAAATCTACGCAGACGAAGTTGTGGGTGAAGTGCTAGTTGGTTGGACGTAACATTTTTTACAGGATTATTAATTTACTAGTGTTTTCTAAACTGCCTTGTCTGTCAGTCTTGGCCGGGGTGTCACCTTTCACATACTCCTATAACGAGGGTGCGTTTACAAACATACGAGTACAAACTTCAATGATCAGACTCGGAACGACTCCCTGTAGACGACCATACAAATATTTGTTACGTGCGGGAATCTAACCCACGACACGCAGCACAGCCGTCTATCGCCCAGTCAATGCGCCAACCGTGCCGTCGTTTTGTAAATGTCTGCTTTGTAGGAATGCATCGATCGTAATCATAAGCGAGTCAATGTATCGATAATAAGGGAGTCCGTGATGCTATCAGACACCTGCGCTTACGGGCACCTCGTACCTATGAAACCAGTCCACACAAACAATGTACTCCTTAAATATGGAATGCATAAGATGGGGTTTCAGAAGTAGGGGCGGGGGAGGGGTCTCACCGCCATTTTACTAACCGCGGTTTGGTAGGTATTGTGAATTTGTGTGAACAGAAAAAACTAAAATCGAACCCGGGACCTCGTGATACGCAGCCGCTATTGCCAGTTAAGATATAAGTAGCTTTGTTTATTATAGTTTTTTTTTTTAGTAAAAAACGTCTCAATATTAAATATATTTATTTACATTACAATGATAAAAACTTGTAAGTAGCCTATAAAACCGTGGTAAATTGTTAGATTAATGTAAACTAAAGAGGACCAACTTTGCATTGTAGATGTGCCTAAAATAAACATATTATAACGATCCCCTTTTGTTGTTGTAAAATATTAAAGGCACAGAAAAGTATGTACCTACTGTTAATAAAATTCTTTCGTATATAATAATGCAACATGATCCATAGAACTAGTTTTTACTAAACTATTTCAGATACATCTACTTTTTTTAAATTAATTATGTAGAGTATGTTTGTTAGCATAGTATAAATAAGGGAAAAATAATAATGATTCATTTGCATGATTGGTGTACTTCAATATTTAAATCAAAAATCAAATTTTCCATAGATCATCACTGTAAATCACTTATTAAAATCTATCTAGCTTTAAAATAAAATGCGTTTAAAAGCAATCGTGATGTGGGTTCATAATAAATAAATTAAAGGTATGATTTTTGATCTTCAAATAATGTAACTTAATTATACAGAATAAAATATTAGTGGCGATTCTCATGTTCTTGAATAAACTCAAATTAGAGAATAGCTGTTTTTTACTAACAGACGAAAGCATGAGATGGTATTGTTAGAGGTGTCAAACTAATTTCACGTTAAGTTTAGAGTCAACACAATCGGTATCAGTAACAAAATAGATAGGTACAGAAGGCTCCATACACCAAGTGAAAACAGACACACACATACACAGTCCCGGACGTACAGAGATATCAGTCGAATGCCAGTCGCGAGCACACTTGCTGTCGCTCGTGAAGCATGTCTATGTGTGCGCGCGTTTTCGCTCATTGTTGGGAGCCGGTAGGTTCACTAGCAAAAAATAAATTGATATGTATATACGGTAATCTGTCACGTTTCACCAAAATACTCCATTCATATTATGGATTTATTTGAATCAAGGAATAAAAAAAACAAATGGAAGTGCATATGCAACTATCCGGAGCGTGTCACAATTATGCGGAAAATGTGTAAAATAATTACAACCTTCGCTAGTTGTAATAAGTCTTTATTTTATATGAAAAGCACATAAAATTTTGCCTGGCGGACGAGTGGCGGCCGCGCAAGACCTCGCCAGCCCTGCAAAGCTTATTTGTTGTTCAAACAAAATTAAGACATATAACAACTGACATAGGTTGTTATTATTTTACACATTTTCCGCATAATTATGACACACGTGGGCACTTCCACTTGTTTCGTCTATTTCGTGATTTTAATAATGTACATTTAATTAAAACATGGTCATAGCGTAGCCACATCGTAACTTGTGCAACATTTCAGTTCATTGAATAGGTAGGTTTAAGTATTATTTCCTTGTAAATTATATAAGCATTTATATAAATGTGATAAATAGTTTTTAGACATAGGCATAATAATGTAATAATATTAAACTAAAAATAACATGGAAATGAATCTGTGTTGAGCGTTTGCAAATAATGAAGTTTCATAATACTTGTAATTCAGATTATATAGAGCAGACCAAGGAATTTGATAGCCGACATTCCCATACTATTTCAATCAATTAAAATATTCAACACATCTTATTATCATTTTTAACGTAGGCGATTGACGTCCATCGGTGTGGACAACGATGACAACTGGGAGACAAAAGTACAGGGCCAAGATTTCACGGAAGCGATTCCCAACTGTGACCCACTTAGAATGCGGAAATGGACTTGATTTAAACCCGCGGCGGACGTAGACACTTACGGCTCATGCTGGCGAGTGCGGTTCAAATTAGTTCCGTCTAACCTTAGCCTTAGTCGTGTACCTATTGTTAGGGTTTTGCTCCTATAGATTACTTTCGATTACAATATTCTTAATATTCATATTATACGATCCAGTTGTAATTTTTATTTTACGACGCACTAAAAGTTATTCGAACAATAAAACACTTTTACCAAAAATACACTTAACTTATTATAACGTTATTCAAATGTAAATTTATTGTTATAAATTAATTTAAAATATACACTCTTATTCTTTAATCTGTAGCAAAAGCGAAACATTTAAACTTAATGTGTGCAGCACCAGACAAGTGACACAAAATAAATTCGACTACTATATTTAACAATTAAGTAACTGCATGTTTATTCCTCATGAGGAGACATAGATTCCATTTCATGGCCTAATTTACAAAACTCAATGATTGTATTATAGCAGATTTTGACGGATAATTAAATAAGGAATTAAGGACATTACAAAAATAATATTGTACAAAATTAATTACGTTTAAAATTATAAAGAATATTTCAGTAAAATTTGAGTGTTCACTTATAGTCTAAGAATAAAATACATAAACTACACATTACAACAACAACAAAACTAAAACAATACAAGAGCGTCCTTAAACGTTGCTCTACTTGTTATTCTTGATTCCGTTTTTAAGTTTTTTGTATTCATTAAAGAGGTCTTGCACGTCTTGTAAGGATCTCTCGATTTGTTTTACGAAGTTCGATGAGCTCTGTGAAAGAACACATTATCTATTATGAATAATCAGCATATCGAACAATATTTTTGAAACAGAAAATGTAATTCTTTTTACGCAGTAGGTGCATATAATATTAATATACTACTCAAAACAAAATAAGGGCCACAAGGTATTTTGTCTGTACCCTGAAAATAATAAAACCAATATATATTTTTTGTCTCCATAACGAAAACTAATGTTGTTTTTACCATGTAGACCAATCAATTTATTCAAATAATAATGATTAAAAAGTTTATTTGCTTTTGAAAGAAAAAACACATTTTAGGTTAAAAATAAAAACAACGTAAAGTTACTGAAAACAAAAGAAAATACTCCATGCTCATCTTTTAGTAACGGGTATGCCCCCCTCGTTTAGGTACGCACTCCTGAAGCCTGGAGTGCATGCTCTCAATCAAATGCCTGACATTTTCCATTGGAATCTCTTCCCAGGTCCTTTTCACAGCGTTGATGAGTTGCTGTTGGTTGTGGATTTCCTGATCACCGTCTCCAACTCTTCGTTTCAACTGATCCCACATGTGCTCTATTGGATTTAAGTCCGGACTGTTCGCCGGCCACGGCAAGACTTGAATTTGAGACTTTTCCAGTACAAACCGAGTCGCTTGAGCCGTGTGTGCACGAGCATTGTCTTGCATCAAGATGAATCCAGGACCCGCTCGCTGTGCAAATGGGATCACATGTGGTCTGACAACTTCCTCAATATACCGCTGAGCAGTAACAGTACCCTCATTTAAAATAGCGAGCTCAATTTTGCCGCGTAAGCTTATCCCGCCCCAAATCATTACATTTGGACCACCAAAACGATCGACTTCATGGATGCAGGCTTCTGAAAATCTCTCGCCGCGTCTTCTCCATACCCTAATACGCCGATCGTCGTTAAAAAATTTAACTTTGCATTCGTCTGTGAAGAGCACCATGCCCCATTACAATTACACCAAAATGAAAAAATACCTCGTGGCCCTTATTTTGTTTTGAGTAGTATATATACTTTTGATCATTTAGTAAATAGCGCGAATATATCATAGTGTATAAAAAGAAATCTATAGGATGTTGCACTGAAGCCACATTTCCTTTAATAGTATCTAGCAAAATATTATTTACGCCGTAACAAAAAACTGCATTACATGTTGTGAATCGTAATAAACTCATATAGACTTACTGTGATAGGGCAACTCTTCTTGCTGGAAACGTGGAAAAACAGTAGATTTTCTCCGACGATGATGTAGGAAACTCCATAGCCGTCGTCAGCTACTGGACCGAAGCCACCGCCTGCACTCACACACTTCGGGTATTTCTTTAGATCCAACATTGAGGTTTGCCCTGTAAATATGTTGCGTTATAATATTTGAATAAAGGTAGTACTGTGAAGGTTGATAGCCTCAGCTATCAAGTCTATGGTCAGAACACTCAGCAATCTTCTAGAATGAATTCAAATCGTAGAAGATAGTTTTTATACTATGACAAGTCATGTCAGTGAGACTGACCGCTCTACAAAGAGCGAAGGTCTTGTAAATCTTACCTCTCGCTAATTTCAATAATATAGTCTTCTGAAAGTCGTTAATACCTTTCATTTAACGTAGCGTAGATTTCCGGGTACTGTAACGAGTACGTTACAAAGTGTAGCCTAGTCGCTACAGTACCTAGAGGAAGTACAATATCAGGTTCAGTAAGGATACAAACTTAAAAGGAAAGTAAGTTATCAATACAACTAGCGAAATGAGGCATAGCATCAGTCTGACTCTTCGAACGAGAATACTGATGTGATGTTTTGTTATGTTACTCCAAACCTTCTTCCTGGACGATAACTGAGCGGGAACTGTCGCGGCAACAGACTGTAAGAAATTAATAATTAAGGGTAGATTGTAACAATACTGACCATGAGGCGTTT
Source organism: Charanyca ferruginea (assembly GCA_947361185.1). NCBI lineage: Eukaryota > Metazoa > Arthropoda > Insecta > Lepidoptera > Noctuidae > Charanyca > Charanyca ferruginea. The sequence goes on along the minus strand of OX376055.1, from coordinate 16,163,700 downwards.
GACTTGTGGACAGTCGCCACGGTTCGTTGAAAACCTCCTGAAGGAACGGCGACTCCAGTTCGAGATATTTCGAGACAACGTACAAACAGAAGAGGTGGCGGTCGATGCCTCTGCCGGCCATGGCGTCTTGGTACCCCAACTGATGGCGGTGGCTGGCCTTAACAAACAGATCCATTCGCTCTTGAATCTAATAAAAAAAAAAAGAATTTTGAGTAATAATAAAGCTAACTACAATATAACATATATTTACCCGACTATGGCAAAGCTAAAAGGAGGGTTATGATTTTAGCAATGTATGTTACCTAGACAATTAAAATAAATAATAAATAATATGTGGGGACATTTTTCACACACGGCCATCTGACCCCAAACTAGGGAGACCTGTACAATGGGTGTCAGACAGCTGATATACATACACAAATACATTTTTTTTTTAAATACATACATATATAGATAAACAACACCCAGACACAAGGCAAACACAAGTGCTCATCACACAAATGTTTACCCTGGGCGGGAATCGAACCCGCAACACGCTGCGCAGTAGTCGATCGCTGAGCCACTGCGCTAATATCTAAAACGTTTAAGTGTAATGTATGAAATATTATTTATTTTATACTTTGCCTAGTAATCTTACAATACCGGATAGGGATACGCAGCCGGTAATGTGTGCGAAAGACGAAAGCAGGGAAGGCTGGCAGTAAACGCGCTGCGACTTGTTCACTTGTTTGCATTTCATTTCCCTGCGTGCGACGCGGGTGGGAAGAAGAGCGTAGCATGCGGTCTTTTTTATAAAGATTATAATATTTTCTCTTCTTCTTTCTTCCTATGTTTCTTGGGGTCGGCACAACACTTCTTCAATTCCGTTCTGTCAACCGTCATGATGTCACTAACTGCCTTCTCTTGCATATTATTCTTCACACAAACCATCCATCTTATTATTTCACTTTCCCCTTCGTCTCCATCCACTCATATATATATTCATAACTCTTTGGGTGACGTGCTTTTTATCCTCCCTCTTCATGTGAAGAAGGGAGAGTCCCTTGAAAAAAAAAGTCAACTTTTCTGTCACTGGTGTCACTTTCAAACTTCCTCTAATATACTCATTTCGAGTCTTATCCATTTAGATACTCTACAAATTTTCCGTCTGTTTCATCACGACCCAACTTTCTGATCCGTACAATACGACAAGTCTTGTCTAGGATTAGTATATTTCCCGCTTTAACTGGAGGAACATCTGTGGGTTCCAAGTTGTTATAATCGTCCAATCTGCTCTGGACCTCTAGGCCACTCTCGGCAACCAGCACAGAGTCATCGGCAAACAGCACATACAATGGTGCCTTTTCCTGGATTGTGTGACGTCAGAGCAACCATTACCAGAAAGAAGTAAGAGCTGAAGACCGAACCTTGGTGCAAGCCGACAGCCACATTGAAACTGCCAGTTGTTCCCACTGTAGACCGGACTTGGGTACTGCATCGACTGTACTATAGCGGACTTTCCCGCCTGCTCAGTTAAAAAAAAAATCCCTTGGCGCCTGCGAAGGCAACGGGGCGGGGTAGAGAGCGCTTCCATCTTTTGAGTGCAAGCAAAAATTAACTTAGTGGTGGTCAGGCGGGTGTGACCACGATAGTAAATTGCTTGAATCAACTAATCAACTGCACATGCAGTATGTGCAGCGCAGGCGCACATTTCTCCTTAAAAGCCCACAACAAAACCCCACGAGGCACGTCCTGGATGTATGTCTTTTCAAGCTCAACAAACACTGTGTGCAAGTTTTTATACGCAGTTCTGTATAATGAGCACAGCTAGCGGATAGCGGAAAATGGCATGTGTTGTACAAGGCATAAAACGAATTGGCTTTGTGAAACTTCACTCTCTTCTCTCAGGCGTCGTCCTAGGTGAGCCACCGGACGCGACACCACCCAACGGGACGCGATGCCACGTGATACGACCAATACTTCACGCGACGTGTGTCCTATATTTGTAGTAATTCGTAAGCGAGAAACGCGGCAATCTCAGTTATTTATTGCTTTAACCATTGGCACTACTGCGTTGTTACTCGAAAATTCATATTATAAATACTTAGCCCTACAAAAACTTCTAAGAAAAAACACGGGTACTTAAAATAGTAAATATTTAAATACTAGTATAATTATATATTTCAATATTATAATAATAACGACGCGGCTCGCCGCGCAAAAAAAAAAAACAAATCCACACTCGCCGCGTTTCGTCGCACACTCGTAGGCCACAAGTACATACAACGACTATTTGATATTTTTGCGTCGCGTTTACCGCGTTTGTCGTTCACCTAGAACAACGGGTAAGCCGCCTTTCAATAACTTTCTCCCAAACTTTCATCATCATCATTTCAGCCGAAAGACGTCCACTGCTGGACATAGGCCTCCCCCAAGTGTCGCCAAACTTTCATACTACGTGACAATAGCTTTATTTCTCTATACTTGTTGCACTCCGGCACATCAACTTTGTTTTTACAGATGCAGGGCACCAGCTAACTTTTGCACCATTCATCAGGTATGGCTTCTTCCTGCAACAACTTCTTCTTGCTTTTACGATTTAAAGAACCTAGAAAAAATTGCACTCAGAAAACCAAGTTTTATTTCATACTTGGAAAATAGGTCAACTAATCAAATTACTTGACATGAGTTTATATAACAGACAATATCGCATAGGCTTTCAGAAACTGGGGATGATATTAACTAACAACAATAACCGGGTGTTAAAGTGGCACGCACAGAGACAAAAACCTATTTGTTCTAAAACTCCATTTGCAATTTCATTAGAGGCCGCGTACTGTACGTATAATTATGTGAAGTACCGTGGCATTAGGGTTGTCCATAGCTTTCACCCACGCTGAGCTCTCGATAGTGCAGGAACGAACGGTCTCAGTGCGACCTTCGCGGAACAGACGTGTCATAGAAGCTTCATACGTTAAGCAGAACCGGCCCGCGTCGCGGAAGTACGACAGCTGCAGAATCAACTGAATGAACGCGTCCGGAGATATACGGCAACTCTTCATGAAACCTGTAAAAATCAAATATGATGTAGATATATTATGTCTCTTTTGCTGTATTACACAACTCATACCCTTTAGTGTTATCTATTCATTTATTTATTAACACGGCAACAACAGGTCTCAAACACAAATATATGACAAGGTTCGCATTATATAGGTTTCGACTAGATTATTATCCAATGCATAATCGCACAACATGCGAAGAAACAACATCAATAATAATGATGATAACTACAGTAAAAAACTTATACCCTGTCCATTGGGTTATAGGTTTTTTCACAGCTGCCTTAGAATGAAATTATTCCCGATTACCTTAAGTTAACTTTAAACTGTGTTATAAAATAAATATATAAACTGCCCTATCTTGTTGGATTATCTTGTTTATGACCTCTTACAGACATTATAATACAGTTATGCGTACCAGTTTTTACAAAAACATAAATATTGTTCTCTAGTTGCAGCTGTCAAAAAACGATTAAGCCAGTGGACAGAGTGTAGCTCCCAAAAATTTGAACTACAAGGTATGTGCATCTGCTCTCCGACACTTATCGCGGTTGATGTCTACCAGACTCCATGTAGATGGACAAGAAGACAAATAATCTATATTAATGTTATAAAAATTTTGTCAATAATAGGAAGCTATGTTTATCCATTAGTGCTATACTTGATAATCAGAAAAAAATGGGTCCTGTAAGAAAATTCAAGCAGACGAACTCGCAGGTAAGAGCTAGTTAAATTGTATAATAGTGAAATGAGTTATTTTTCAATGCAAATAGTGGCGCTTCTAGTGTTGTGATTTGCTATGACAATGCGCAAGTTTCGCGGTCTTTTAAAAATCAAGCTAATTTGTTTAATGTGGTGTTGTTACGCTGTGGTGTTACGCTTCTAAGGACATAACTAATTGCAGCTTTAAAGTACAGACAGCTGCATTATTAGGTACCCTGTATGAATTAAAATACCTTAGAGAAGGGGGTTTGCCATTTTATGACGTCGTTCGCACATTCAATTATTAAAACCTTATTATTTAACCTCATGAATATACAAATGAAATTGCAACTTTTGACCTGCGCATCATAGCACATGGACCCTTTTTGACAATTGACAACATTTCATATTTTTAACCTACTTGTATTATTACGTTATATAAAAGTAAATACAAATCTATACAAATCCGTGTATTCTAAAAAGACGTAAGCGCCAAATGACGTCATACTTACGGTGGAATAGCGTTTTATTCTTTGTTTTACTGTGACCCGTCAAAAAACTAGTATCACTATTATTAGACTATATATTATGTGACATTGACGTGTGTCTTATTTGACGTTAATGTTTTCATATAAACCATTGAAATGCTGCAAAGGTAAACTACCTCATTCCACCGTTTATGTGACGTCATCACATGTTTTTTGATTTTTCTTATTTTTCTCAGAAATGAAGAAATACAAATAATATAAAAAATATATATTTAGGCTACGAAAATACGGATACTAAAATAAAGAAATTGTATTTTTGTTTTAAGGTCGTGTCAATTTTGAAATGTTGTCAATTATGCCTTGGCATGATAAAGCCTAAAATGTATATGAAAGTTTACATACCTTTTCCATATTTGGTGTACATCAATATCCTTAGGTCGACGTCATTGAGTAACTTTTGTGCGACGTTGTACGACACGTCAATGTTCCTGAGTAGTTCTTCATGGCCGAGGTCCCATTGTAAACGAGTGGGTGCCGGGGGAGGTGAATCGACCGTACCTAAGGTGTTGCCGTCTTTATCGTATCTGAAATGGAAATTTTAGTAAATTTTCTAAACTTGTGAATACACATACAAATGCTAATAAAACATAATAGGGCCGTTCGGCGCCTAAACCTTAACATACAATGATAAAAGAGCAGGAAGATGAATAATTTTAGGAAAAATAGAGGCAGTCATAATGGAGATAGAAAAAATATTCACCCGACTTCCAATTCGCACCAAATAATGTATTCCCATAAGTGGCCCATAACTGGTGCGTCCGCCCTGAAAATATGATATTTTTGTGTTATGAAATTCTCATTAGTTGATGTAGTTATATGAAATATAAGATTTGATTGTTTACCATGTGTGTTCAGAGTTAAAACCAACCTGCAAAGAAAAAGAGATAATTATTAGATTTCACAAAAGCGCAAAGTCTTAAAAAGTACAGTCTAACTGTTTATATTTTTTTAAGATAATTAAATGCAAAGGTTAATTACTTATCTACTTTCGCTGCATATATGAACTAAGTTTACGGTAACGTAACACGATTATACAACACCCACCCGTACACTAATTACTTTACGCTCCTTACCGCCATTCATTTAATAGAGTATTACACCCATTTTTAAAAAGTGTCTCAATGAAATTCTGTAGTGCTAATATGCCACCAAAAAAAACCACAAAATTCTTATTCAATCGTTATGTGCCATAAAAATGCATCTAAAGGACAATGCCAGGAACTCTATAGAACTTTGCCCCATTCAATAAGTCATGTACAAGCTTGCAATATATAGCATCTTACTGCTTATTTATTGCTGATAACTAAACATTAGTCCTAGTGAATGCAGAACTTGCGGTTTCTGTTTAAATCGGAAAACAATAATAACATTTATTATAGGTCAGGTGCACTTTATAATCGTTATAATAAATTATTGGTGTGTGGTAAGATTATAAAAATCACACAGTAATACTATGTGATTTTTATAATTTTTTCATATTACTCTGAAGCAATTTAAACAACGTATTATGATACGTTACGCATTATTGTTATTACTTATATAATCTTTAAATTATATTTTAGGTTAAATGACTTTGTATTTTGTGGGTACGTATTTCTTAATCCGCAAGTTCTATAGAAAAACAATTTACTATGAAAAGGTTCTATATTTATCATAATTATTTTCATTAATTTACTTTTTCTGTACATGGGTGGGGCAGGATCTGGCATTGTCATTTTAAATTTTCAAATTTCGCGCGTAGTTTGACTGAAACGCCTCTTACTGGACGCCATATTGCTCAGCATAAATGACGTCAGTTCGTTTTGTATCAAATGAGCTCTTATCTTATATATAAAAATGAATCGCTAAATGTGTTGGTAAGCGCATAACTTGCGAACCGCTTGACCAAATTGGATAATTCTTTTTTTATAATATTCCTTGAAGTACGAAGATGGTTCTTACGGAGAGAAAAAAAAAAAAAACTTTTGTAGGGTAGGTGTAGAGTAGGTGTAGGGTAGGCGTAGGGTAGGTGTAGGGTAGGTGTAGGGTAGGTGTAGGGTAGGTGTAGGGTAGGTGTAGGCTAGGTGTACGGTAGGTGTAGGGTAGGTGTAGGGTAGGTAAATAGGCAGGTAAGTAGGTAGATAAGGACAGGACAACGTCTGTCGGGTCAGCTAGTTAAATATGATAATTGTATATCATTTAAAAATAATTAAAAGCATATTTTGTAATAGGTGCAATAATGAAAAAATTACGTTGGTTACGAAAATAATAAAAGTACAAAGCCTATATTACGCCAATCGGTTGACTGACAGTTGTCAATTTTTTGTTTACACAGCTGTACGGCGTAATAACATGGCCGCTACTATTTCACGGTGTTTTATAACAGATTTAAAATACTGAAAACTTTGAATTGAATTTAAAAATTTGTTTTGTTATTTTATGAACTAAAACTGACTTAAACTTTCCGACTGCTTTATGGCTAAACTGTCTCAATAACATATTTACATATTTTTTCTTGTATAGAGTAAAATACCCTATTGGGCAAGCGGCTTTCCTGCCTGTACTCAACACACTCACCACGGTCTATCAGCAATACCAGAGACATCCAAAATGCGTTGACATCCAAGAATATAAACTAAAATGTCTAATGTGCCCCACATCCTCTAAACCAGAACTCGGTGAGGTTTGGCGGCAGAAATAAGTATGGATGTAACAATTGCTCCCGGGAAGAGCTTCACAAGGAAATCTGGGTTGTACTACTTAGTAACTGAAGACTTCACCTGACTTCTAATTACAGAAGATAACAAAGAAAGTAAATACTTACAAAACCGTTTTTGCTGAAACAAAGGTTGAATGACTTGTCAAACCACCGGTCGTGACCTTTGCCGTGTAGTAGTATGCGACCAAACTCATCCAGTTTTGCTGGGTTTTTCTCATCATAGCCGTATTCAAAGTCATCTGTAATAAATTCATATGTTGAAGAAAGTTCGAAATACTGTAACAACCACGGTAACAACCTATATTTGTGTGTGAAGTGCCCCAATGCGTGCTCCTCGAAGACAAAACAATTTTAGAGATAAGGATATGACGTTATTCATTATGAGCAAATTATGACTACTTTATTTATCTGGGATGTAGGTATTGTCTGGACAAAAAACGTATATTTTTCGTTGAAATAAATAATATATGATCACTACTGTATTTTCTTTGTTTCACCATGCTTAAATATTTAAATAACATGTCCTGTCCTACCTAACAGAGCCTATTGATCTGTAATTCAGGACTATCCTTCCTCAGACACCTTTCTCTATTTAAGGTTGTGCATTCTATTATCCAGTGCTTGTAATGATAGTGTGATAAATAAGGATTTATGATTATTTTGTGGCGTGGCAGAAATGTTATGCTTTACTTTTCAAGCTTCTCCTAAGACTGCCTCATTTTCATAATTTCTCATCTTACAAAATTCCGCCTAAATCACCCTATACAAAACAGAGTTGTAACGCCAATAGAACTACGAAAACTACACTTGCTGTCACAAAATACCATTCTAATTTAAAGTCAAATTGTTACCATTGACCTGTGGTTGACGGAACGATACGATAATGACGCGGTGAGGTGGCAGCGAATAGTAGTAAGTACTCTAGCGTATGTAGAACATTGTACACTAATACGGATCTGGAAATGAGGACGATTACAAACATTTAGGTTACAAAACTATGCAATACTACGAGGTACTCGGTTCACGAATGGGTCAACAATATTTTTTTAAGACCCTGAGTGATGTTGGGCACTGGCTGCAAATAATAATAACAGTGTGAGTCTTTTAACAGAACTTTAACTGAAAACTTGCGAGTATTTTTTTGATCTATTCGAATTTTGAGTCGTCGTAAATAGTTTGTTGGTGTGACCGAAAGTGCCGGAAGAGCCTTACATGATTTAGCATCCGACGCTAAGCAAGAATCGCGAAAACGTGGTTTTGAGATTCTATCAAAACTAACGACGGCGAAGTCATCGCATTTGCGTGCGTATGTTTTCTAAGAACGGACGTGCGCTCAGCGCGACACCGTCCGATTTCGTTATTATAAAAATCACAAAGCCAGTGAATTTTATTGAATACTAATTTTACTCCAATTTGATAAAATAAAAAAGGGGTCAATGAGATCCACAATCTCTAAATGAGAAGGTCGTTCTCTTATCGTTGTAAGTATTGTATGACGGAAATTATTTACGGTTTCGCATCTACAATTTTGTGCATAAATATAAATAATTACTCATTACTTGAGTATTGAAAAGTCCCGTGTGGTACAGTCTGTGGTCCTTACCAAGGCATACGTTGAAGGCAGCGCGCTCGATGCAGTGCAATGACGTGCGGTTGTGTCCGCGGTTGAACATGGTCTGTCTGATGTGCGCCCAGTGGGATCGCTCGCCAGCTGTAAGTGCAGCAACATGTTCTTCTCCCACCATCGGCTCTGATGTGTCATCAAGGATTTGTTGAATTTGTCTAAAGATAATAGTTACTTTACCACTTAATACGCCTTCAAATCGGGAATATCCATACTAATATATTGTACAAAGGAATGCAGGTAGCCATACAGATGTTCAATCTCACGATGGCAGGTTAGCTAAATTTGCAGGTGTACATCGTGCGTCAAGTTGCGTCGGCCAAGCGCTTCACAACTTGCGCACATTGAAAAATATGTACGTGCATTAGACATACACAATTGGGACCAAATATTATTCGTGAGATAAACATCAGATGATGAAATAACTAACCAGGAGTTATTACAGCACAATAACATGCATTTTTGTGTATCACACATGTAATAATAGGATAAACACAGATCAACACTATTCATACGCAACCAGTGAAATCAGAATCTTAAAAAACAAAATTAAAGAATCCAAGCGCTATTTTTTCCTCATTTGGCATCCATAATATGTAGACAGGTTGGAAAACGGCAGCATTGAACGACGACCCCAATTAGCTTAATTGATAAACGGTTGGCATTAGTACGCAATACGCGCATTGCTTCAGCGATTACTATTCTTGTGTTTTAATTTTGATGCCGAGACTAATGACTCAAAAGCATGATTATACGGAAAGAGAAAATTAATGCATATTCGTCTTAATGTATGTAAGAATTTCCCATTTGTTGTAAATGTTGTGTAATGTAGTATCTAGTGGAATAACATGCTCATTAATAAAAAATATACTTACACTTGAATTTCAGCAGGTTTCAATAGGCGTCCTCTTGAGTACACGAGCACTTTGTAGTACCTTCCTTTATGGTAGACAGTGATATGCGTCGAGTCCTGATAATGCACGATCTTGTCGCGCTCAACGCCGGGGACGCGCACCGTGTTGAAAAGTCTCTCGTACTGCCACGAGCAAAGCGGCACCATGTTTTGCAGCATTATCTATGTAAAAAAAAACAAGTAGATATACCTTTAACTAAGAATGAAGTGGGTACTCCCACTTCATGGTGGCCGTTTAATACCCAACCACGAGCTGGTAACGTCGCTCGAATGTAACTGGACGGATATGCCCACATTGTCATCATATTTGTAGGGTAGTCGTGGTCAGAATGCAGTGGAAAGCGAAAGGGGCGGTCTTTGACTAGCTGCTTGACACAAATTAGTCTTACAAAAGAAAGGTTAATCAACTCATAGAAGTGTGAGGTTATGTTTAAGTCCTAGACTCCGGACTACTAAGAAATTCTTGATGGGAAACTCAATAACTCAATGATCTAGGGACCGAAGCCATAGCCTCATTCTCTGAAGTAACGCTTGTGACTACTAGACTAATGAGACGACGCGACGAGTCAAAAATATAAAAGTAACGAACTGGTTCAAGTTCTTGTCTATCTATGAGTCTTCTGAACTTGAGGCACAAGTGGATGATGACGCCTGCACGCGCCGCTTGGATGTTAGTCGGTCTCAACAAAATGGCGTCAGTCCCGTAGAAGTTTGAATTGACCATCAGAGGCGAGCGCCCGCGCAGGTACACGTACTCTTCCCACCAATCTGACACGTAGTTACTGGACCACCTACGAGAAAACAATCCCATTCAATCTAGTGACGACTTGAATTGCGATAGTAATTTAATATTAGATCTTCTATAACTAATATTTGACTGTAATTACAAAAAGCAATCAAGGATTTATTTATTACACATCTACCCACACGTGTCCGACTCCGAATTCATGGTAAACTAAACTTTACACGTTTGTTTTGTTGGTGATGTTGGAAATACGTTTTACACACATACATTATTCAATATTACCAGCAACACAAAAACATGTTGCGAAACTTGCTGCGGGTGCAACGCAAGAGTTACCCGCGAGCAGACATGCTTAGTTCTAAACCTGTGGTCCTAATCGATTCTATGGCCTGTGTCGTTCTGTGTCTAGACATCAATATCTGCATGAAAAGTCAATAGCGACACAAGATAAGATTACTATAATGACAATCAGAAACTTCTGTGTGATTCCAGCCCTATGTTTATGATATTTGTGAGATAAGAGTCTATAATAATTACCATGACTTTAGTACAAGGTATCTCTGTAGTTTCACAGCAATAGTTTCTTCAAATTCTTTAGATAATCTTTCTACTCTCTTATAGTTTTCGTCGTCCAATAGGGGGCGAACACTAGTCAGGTACTGAAACAAAGCACACATTTATTATGTTTTATTTTATTCCTAAATCTACGAAACTAGTGAAACAGATAAACATTTGTGAAACAGATAACTTATAGAAAACTGTTTAATTATTCTACAAAAATCAATGTAATGTTGATGACTGCTGAGCCAGTTCGAAGGAAAAATAAATATAATTAAGACAGAAAAAGTACAAAACTAGACAAAATAATTTAGTTCTTATGACTTTATTGCAACCGCAAACACCGTAATGTTGTAGCCCGGTCGTATTACGTACAATTTTATTTTGAAGCTGAAAATCCGTCAAAACTGAAAAAAGAAAGTATTCATTTTCTGTGCAGGATTACAGCCAAGGTTTTATCAATTGGCATAGATATTAAAAGATAAGATCTGATATTGGTTTGTGTAAGTAAACCAGTTGGTTTTGAAGTTAACTCACCCGTTTCATAGTATCTTTCACAGCAGGTAGCGGTAGTCTTGGCAATGATCCTTGAAAGCTATACAATTTGGGTTTGTTCCATCCGGATAATACTTTAACCACGCTTATCCACAGCATCGTCTTTGCCGATATCTTTGATCCGGGGGCACGAGATTCGTACATCCATCCCTAAAATAATACATTTTGTTGTTAGTAAAGAGCCTTCTATTACTAAACATGCTTTATTAATTTTGAATTGTAAAGAGATGCATTTACCTTGTACATTAATAGCAGTTTGAGAAGGTATCTCATGAGAAATATCACACTAAGCCACATAGTAAGAGCTGCCAATAAACAAGCGATGACCTGCCACATCGTGGAGTTGCTAAACAGAACATAATTTTATTGTAACAACAAACATAATGTCATTGACATCGGCTGTACCTACTACACTTCGACTTTTAATTCTATTCAGTAACTTGACAGTTCAAAGAATAATAATGGTACCATACTAAAACTAATAATGTTTGGGTAGTGAACGATTTTGCGTAAAGAACGAATGATAAAAATGGTTTAATTTAAATAAAACTTAAAATATTCGTTTATAAGATGTGGAATATAAGACCAATTAATAATTAACAAATAAAAAAAACAAAAAATAAAGTTGACTAAAAGGCGGGGCTCAAGGGTTTAAAAAAAAATAACCACGAAGGGGATGGCGGGGTCAACGACCGCTCGCTTCGCTCGCTCACTAGACCCCGCCATCCCCTTCAAACCTAACCTATCCGAGTCGGGGTGCCCCCAGTCCCGAGCTCGCTGCGCTCGCTCTTGCATGCATTAATGAGAATGGTAGCGTTATAACGTTTAGTCAAGACGTCGAACGTTACATTAAACAACTTGACGAGTTGTCCTTTAGTCATTCAATTAAATGTCGTCATTCAATGAACGCGCTAGTCATTCAATCAAATAGCAGATTCAACCAGATCACTGCGACATATATATGGGTGTGATGTGTGTGTATAGATATTTAATAGTTTTTAAAAAAAGTTATTAAATTTCATATAAAATGTTTGCATATAAGTTATACATTATTTTAGTTCATTCAATTTCGTTCATTCTTACACTATTTCACTAGCTTTTTATTGTCAATTTCTGGTATCCCTTCAATTGTCAAGTAACTGAATAGAATTAAAAGTCGAAGTATAGAACCAGGCGCCTTTTGATCTACGACATGCCTAATGTGAGATCAATGATTAGTGATTAGGTGTGTCTGGATGGTGGTAGGTACAACTCTTTTAAAAGACACGTGTATGACATTATAAATAAGCAAATGAAGTACAATACACTACAAGTTCATTTTACAAAGTATAATAATAATGAACGTCTTGTAAAATCACAACTTTTTTGTACTTTCTGCTTTAAAAATATGTAAATCTAACAGTATGTTCTATGTTGATATGAATTATAAAAAGACACGTGTATACTTGCAAACATGTCTTTAAATACTTATTTAGAAAAAATAGACTGATGGTGATGTACTAAGTGTTAATTTGATAAACAACGGCTGGGATTCATTTTGAAATTATTTCATCGTTTTTAACTATTTCGGCTTAAGACATTGGTTAGAGCATCTTTTTGAGAAAATAAATAGTCTACTATCAAATTAAAGTAACTATCGGCAAAGGACTACGGTGGGTGTGTTTGGTACTCCCCTCAGTCCGGTTTCGAGATAAAACGTTTTATCCGTCATTGGTTATCATAAATATTTTTTTACATAAGATTGATGAATACGGATGTGATTATGTTGCTGGCAGTGGCAAGATAATCGACAGAGGACCATTGAAAATACTGTGGATTAAATTGTATTTAATTGATAACTAAGCTCTGAATCAACGTCCAAGCCAGATATAACCAAATTTATTGTTTGAAGTGGATCATAAAAACAATAATTTATTTACTAATACAATGTTCCAGGCACACCTCAATAAAATGCTTAATAAGGACAATGTCAGCGAAAAACATAAACATTGAAGTCCCAAATTTTTTTAGTAACCAATCCAAGTAATACTTACCTAGGTAAAACTGATAATGCTTTTTGTACTAATCCAAATGGTACACTAAACCCGGCAAAATGCGCGGCCGCGAGTAATGTCCACAGCACGTAGAGAGACTGCATATGGCCTGGGTATACGCCATTGTGCACGCTATTCTATGAAACAATACTTATATTAAATAATTGCCGCAGAAATATTTAAAGTACTTAGGTACTGATTTTCATGCGAGTAGCTAATTTCCTAAATCTTAATGAATGGTATTGAACAGAATTGTAATCGCTTAACACACATTTATTACCACTGAAAATGAACTTTAACAATGCCCTTTAAACATTACTGAATTCACTGAATTCTGAGTAATATGTTTGAATAAAGTGGAATTATTATTAAGGTTTAAAGCAATTAGGAACTACTGATATCTGACTTCAAGACACGGCATTTTCTTAAGTTAATCATTATTTGAGGAATATCCGACGAGTGCATTGGATAGATTAGCTGACCTTTGCTGGACCTATGCATAATGTCGGCACACATACAAAATAATGTGATACTTACTCTGAAACGCGCTAGACGTTTCTTCCATGAGCGTATTCCCGACTCCCAGACCAAATAGAGCACCTCACGGTCAAAGTTCACATCCCATCCGTCGTGAGTGATCGCGAACGAAAACGCAACGGCTGAGTGAGCTTCTGCCATTTTGCGTTATCTGCCTAAAACAACCAAAGTTTTCATAATAAATACACCGAATTAAGAAATTAAATATCCCGAGTCTAGCATCTCCAAAAAGTGACAATCGGTTCAATAGTGTTGTCCACAACAGGAATAATACTAAAGCAGTTTCATCAGTCCCTAACTTCACCTGCTGCAGAAGGCAGTGAGTGATAATAAATATGTGCGGACTGGTTCCTGTGATGTGAATCACACAACCCACACTAACATAATATAGGCTCTTCATCTCTCATCCAATCTATAGCGCTGTTCCTATTGCGACTTCTTCAACCCTTAATCCAACTGGTGAACACTTGGCTTAGGCCGGTTATCAGTTCTACCCGGCTAAGCCAAAAAAGGAAAACTTTTTTACAGAAAAGAATCGAGACGTAGACTACACTGTAAAAATATATAGGTATACTAGCGGGCCTGGCAGACGTTGTCTTGCAACCCGACTATAGCGCCACCTGCCGGGTCCATTTGTGAATCTAAACCATTCTCGAATCCAACCGGGTAAAAATTGTTGACAAATTGAAGAATAAACGATAATAGCAATTCACCAATCGACATGTTTGTCGATAGCTTACGTTAGTAGATTACGAATATTCCCGATCGGTAACACCCCGTCGTCAACACTGTTGACGATCGGGAAAAAAGTTTCGATCGTTCAGTGCTAACGAACGGGACTATTTTTCGATTATTCCAATTATTCCCGTTCAGTAACACCCCTGTCATTCACACTGTTGACAATCGGGAAAAAGTTTCTTTCGTTCACCGTGTTGACAATCTGTACAAACCAGACGGCCGGTCGGGAAACTTTATTTTCCCGATCAGCGGTAGCGGCCGTATTTTTCGGTGACTCGTTTGTTATGTGCTTAGCCGAGCGCACAAACAAATGAGTCATCAATCACAATGCAGGTTAACACAGCCAATCAGAGACAAGCATTTTTCGGTGACTCGTTTGTTATGCGCTTAGCCGAGCGCACAAACAAATGACTGAGTCATCAATCACAATGCAGGTTAACACAGCCAATCAGAGACAAGCATTTTTCGGTGACTCGTTTGTTATGCGCTTAGCCGAGCGCACAAACAAATAAGTCATTAATCACAATGCAGGTTAACACAGCCAATCAGAGGCAAGCATTTTCAGATGAGTCATTAGTTATGCGCTTAGCCGAGCGCACAAACAAATGAGTCATCAATCACAATGCAGGTGCTACCGATAACATAGCAATAATAACTAAATTTCTACCAGAATAATTAGTTATAAGTACCTAGGCGCTATTAAAACTATATATTTAACTAAAAGGAAGGTCAATACAGTCAAATGAGACAAAAAATATACTTTAAATTTATTTTAAATGGCAAAAAATTCTTACAAAACATTTTTTTTTGAAGTTATACTTCTTTAGGCGCGTTATGAAAAAATGATGAGAGTGAAATTTTACGATGCGCGCGCATACCGTCACACAAAATTCTCACGGGAGTAATTGTAAACAACGCCATCTCTGACGTACATGCTGAACTACTTACTGCCTTCGTTGCTATTTTGTGACTCGAAGAAGTATAACTTCTTACGCGCGTACATAAGTACACACTGAATTTTTGAAGTTATACTTCTTTAGGCGCGTTATGAAAAAATGATGAGAGTGAAATTTTACGATGCGCGCGCACACCGTCACACAAAATTCTCACGGGAGTAATTGTAAACAACGCCATCTCTGACGTACATGCTGAACTACTTACTGCCTTCGTTGCTATTTTGTGACTCGAAGAAGTATAACTTCTCACGCGCGTACATAAGTACACACTGAATTTTTTTTTTTTACTGAATGATTACTTGCGCTGCCGCGGATGGCCGGCGCTGATTTCTTTTTTGCGTGGATAGAGAATGACCCTAGCTATCATAGACTAACACACACCCAACATATTAGCACAATTGAAGAAAAAAAATTAAACGTGATTCGCTCCATACAAAAAGATCTAATTATGTTGTAGTAAAAGTTGTCAGGAATATCATAACACGTCATATAAAAAAAAATCGCATCGCACTTTGTTGCCAATGTCCACTAATTTTCAGTATGGGCCCACTGTGCGACGGGGTGTTACCGATCGGGAATATTCGGTAGATTATACACAGGCACATCACCAACTCGTCGCGAGCGAGACACAGCGGCCGTACAGTCAACAGCAAAAGTAGATGATCAAAATCAGAAATTCAATACTAATTTACTAACACTACTTTATATAATTTATTACTAGTTTATATAATAAAAGTATGTGATTTTCACACACATACTTTTAAATCACTTCGACGCCACACAGTTCTGACGCGAACTCCGTTCATTAGTATTGAATTTCTGATTTTGATTATCTACTTTTGCTGTGGACTGTACTACGCGATGTGTCCGAATAAATGAAGTATCGTTTGGTGATTTATACATTGCTTGTCCCAGTCACTTAGCGACATACTTAGGTAAAGCGCGCACTGCGAATTTTAATCATTGCAAATAATAATCGCAGATCTGTGAATAATACCAATATTGTTGAGTTCGCGCACTGCGAGAACAATTCGTTTGCGATTTTTGTGGTGGTGGTGGTGGTGGTGGTGGTGGTGGTGGTGGTGGTGGTGGTGGTGGTGGTGGTGGTGGTGGTGGTGGTGGTGGTGGTGGTGATGATGTGGTGGTGGTGGTGATGTGGTGTAAGAATGAACGAAATTCAATGAACTTAAATAATGTACTTGTATGTAAACATTTTATTTGAAATTTAATAACTTTTCTTAGAAACACGATATACACTATTAAAATCTATACACACACATCACACCCATCTATATCTTTAATTTATTTAAACGACAAAAGTAAAAAATAAAAAATATATTATTTTTATTTTGTTTCTATTATAGTATATACGTTTTATTTAAATAGGGTAATAGTGTATTTTACTCTATTTGAGAAAAAATCTATAAATATATTATTAGTTTAGGCAAAAAGCAGTCGGAAAATATTGGTTTTAGTTCAAAACATAACAAAATATTTTTTTTAATTCAATTCAAAGTTTTCAGTTTTTTTAATCTATTTAATAACACCATGAAATAGTAGCCGCCATGTTATTACGTCGTACGGCTGTGTAAACAAAAAATTGTTAACTGTCAGTCAACCGATTGGCGTATAATTATAGGCTTTGTACTGCAATTATTTTCGTAACCAACGTCATTTTTTAATTGTTTACAAAATGTTATTTTAATTATTTTTAAATTATAAACAATTATCATGTATATTAGCAGCGCATTTGTTACTCAGCAAACTGACGTCATTTCCAAAGAGCAATTTGGCGTCCACTACGAGACGTTTTCGTCAAACTACGCGCGAAACTTGAAAAATAAAAATTTTGATGCATTTTTATGGCACTTACTTAAATTTTTATTCAATCGATAAGTGCCATAAAAATGCATCTAAATTTTAAATTTTTAAATTTCGCGCGTAGTTTGACGAAAACGCCTCTTACTGGACGCCATATTGCTCAGCGTAAATGACGTCAGTTCGTTTTGTATCAAATGAGCTCATATTAAATATGATAATTGTATAACATTTAAAAATAATTAAAAGCATATTTTGTAATAGGTGTAATAATGAAAAAATTACGTTGGTTACGAAAATAATAAAAGTACAAAGCCTATATTACGCCAATCGGTTGACTGACAGTTGAAATTTTTTTGTTTACACAGCCGTATGGCGTAATAACATGGCCGCTACTATTTCAAGGTGTTTTATAACAGATTAAAAATACTGAAAACTTTGAATAGAATTTGATAATTTGTTTTGTTATTTTATGAACTAAAACTTACATTTTCCGACTGCTTTATGCCTAAACTGTCTTAATAACATACTTATAGATTTTTTCTCGTGTAGAGTAAAATACCCTATTATACCATTTTTATCATACGTTCTTTACGCAAAATCGTTCACTATTCCAAGACTAATCGTTCATCAGAAACCATTCGTCGTGATCGTGGAATCATTATTATTCTTTGAACTGTCAAGTTACTGAATAGAATTAAAAGTCGAACCTTAGGTCGCGGGGACGGCCAATTGCACAATGTAGGTACACCTCGGGCCTTTCGCGCCGACACAGGCACGCCTCCTGTTTTTTAGATTTCTATGGGCGCACCTTTGCTATAATGGCGACAAACCCGTTAACATTGTTGTCCGCAAACATCCCTAATGTACTGTAACGGCACGGCAGCCTCAACAGTACTCTGAGTGCTTTATTATACTGGACAAGTAAAGACCAGACCCGCTGAGTAATACTGACATATACACGTTTATGATGCTACCACTTCACATGGCGTATTTGTGCAAATATTCGCCTTACTTGGATAATACAAAATAGCCATTATTTCAATAAACATAGGGTGTACTTTGTATTATAAGGCGAATATTTGTACAAATACGCCATGTGAATAAGGAATGTTAGTCTTTACTGGCTTCGTACATCTATTATTTCTTTTTTTTCTTAGTTACTCTTGTATTGTGGGTGCGTTTACAAACAAACTCACATACACAGACAAATATTTGTTCCCAGCGGGAATCGAACACGCGTCACAACGCAGCAGCCAATCACTTATTTACTGCGCAGCATGTTACAACGGAAAGCCAGCAATCCAGTTCCTTCTCTATATCACAATTATCTTTGAGATCTGCAGTGATCCAGTGGCTCAAATATTTAGGCTTGTTACCCTAAGCAAGGATTCTAAACACAGTGCGATATTTGGTTTAATATTATGAAGATTATAAAATATTTTTTATTAAAAGGAACATTATTAAAAATCTTCCATTTGTGCTCAAGTTTAGCATGGTCGATTGCGTAACGTTGGAGAAGACTTAACAAATACGACGTACGGCATGTTTAATGCAATTATTTTAGAGGCATAGCTTGGGACTTGCATAAGGACTACTGTAAAATTTAACAAGTAGATGTAGCAGTGGAGCACTGTTTTATTAGTGACTAGCTTTTGCCCGCGACTTTTTCCGCGTGGATGTCGGTTATCGCGGATGCAAGCAAAGCCGTGGATTAAAAAGTAGCCTATGTCCTTCCACGGGGTCAAACTATTTTCATACCAAATTTTATCAAAATCGGTTCAGCCTTTTCATCATGAAAGCGTAACAGAGTTACTTTCGCATTTATAATATTAGTATGGAAGTATGGATATATAGGTTACTTCTATTTCTACACTAATAGTGTAGAGGTAAAATTTGTTTTTTTGTAAGTTTGTGTGTATGGAACTTATCATCTGATTAAAAACAAAATTCACCAATAGGAAGTTACGTTATCCCTAAATGCTACAGGCTATAATCTTCTATATAATAAAAATAAATAGTTGTTCGTTAGTCTCGCTAAAACTCGAGAACGACTGGACCGACTAATTTTGGTCTTGAAATATTTGTGGAAGTCCAGGAAATGTTTAAATGGTGAGAAAATAAAAATCAACTGACAGGTCAACGCCTGTCGGGTCAGCTAGTTTTAACGGTAAGAAAATTTACGCGGACGAAGTCGCGGGCAAGAGCTAGTTATTGATAAAAGAGTTTAATGCCTTTCAGACAAAACCACGCACAGCCACTGAAGATATTACATAATGGAAATTAGAAAGATATTCCTTAATAGTCCTCGGAATTTGTATACACACATGCATTTTATATATCTTTGCTTTTTAGTAAAAAGTTAACAATAAAATCAACATTTCAAGATATTTTCAACAATGGTTTTTGAAGTTTGTATGCATGGATGACGCTGAAACCAGTAAAACTAACGTTTTATTACTTAAAGTTTATAATAATGAGAAATACCGTATATGTATGTGAAAGCTAGTTAATTGTAACCATAAAACTTTGTAATAGGTCCCGAGTCTCCTAAATCTGAAGAAACATTTTAAATTTTGCTTTTCATTATTTAATCTGAATATCCTCTTATCTACTGAAATGTTTTTATTTTGTTCAGTTATTCACTTGATCAACCAATCAAAACAATTGGCTTAAGTAATTACTAATGATTACTACTATTAAAAAAAAGTATCCTATATCCGTCTCCAGGTTCTAAGCTACCTTCCCACCAATTTTCATCCAAATCGGTTCCGCCGTTCTTGAGTTATAAATAGTGTAACACCAACACAACTTTCTTTTATACACTCGGCGTCACAAAAATCGCACCTCTTTAAGAATTCCCTTCAAAGTCATTTTAACTCTATTAATCAATGGTATACATATGACTATAACGTATAATTGGAAAGGCAATTTATTTAAATTTCAGAATAAATCAATGGATTTGGTTTTTTGTTTACCAGGGAATAAAAAAAAGCAAGCTAATGCAAATGATTAAAAAGTTAAATTTTATTTTATCAGCAAAAATTACAACAAAGTCCTTAAAACTAACTTAAAACCTAGTGTTACCCCCCCTAGCCCTGATGACTGCTTCCATGCGTTCTCTCATGGACCTTATTAATGTGACAACAGTCTCTTGTGGAATGTTGTCCCATTCTGCAACGACGGCATCTTGAAGGTCTTGGAGAGTGGTAGGGGCAGGATTTCGTGCCCGTACTCGCCGTTTCAGTTCATCCCAAAGGTGCTCAATAGGGTTCAGGTCTGGACTTCGCGCCGGCCAGCGCATAACAGGGATGCCAACTTCTTGCAGGTAGTCTCTTACAATTAAAGCGGTGTGACAACGGGCGTTATCGTGCATTAACGTGAACCCACTGCCAACAAAACCCGCATAAGGGACAACCTGCTCCTCTAAGATCTCTGTTATGTACCGAGCAGCAGTCAGTGACCCTTGCCCGCGAGCACTTCCAGTCCGAGAAACACACACAAGGTTCGTTTTACCGTCGATTGACATGCCGCCCCAGAACATGCACGAGCCACCCCCGTATTCCACTGTCTCTTGAATACAGGCTTGTGCGAATCGTTCCCCTTGCCTCCTATACACTCTTCGACGCCTGTCGTTGCAGAAAAGACACACCCTCGTCTCATCCGAGAAGAGCACAGCCCTCCATTGGTCTATTGTCCAATCCACATGGTCACGGGCAAATTGCAACCGGTCTCTCCTATGCTGTGCAGTCAATTTGGGCCCTGTAGCAGCCCTATGAGCTGCAATTTTCTTCTCCCGCATTCTTCTTCTAATCGTGGAGACGCTTACAGAAGTTCTGCGAGCTGATCGCAGTTGTTGTTGCAGCTCAACAGCATTGGAGAACCGATTACGTAAAGACGTCGAAACAATGAAGCGATCGTCTCTTTCGGATGTGCACCGTTGTCTTCCAGATCCACGTCTTCGGATATAGCCACCAGTCTCTTGGAAACGTTGGAACACTCGTCGAACGGCAAAACGACTCAAGTTCAGTTGCCGAGCAACATCACATTGCCGCATCCCTGATTGCAGTAGTGCAATGACTTGAGCGGCTTCATCTGCAGTGGTATCCATCTTCTGGGGTATTTTTCTTGCTGTAGCTGTTCACGTGTGTTCACTTCAAAGGTTGAATAGCGAATGACCCACATTTAACCCGGGTCGCCCGTTTTATACCCTTGTAGGGAGGTGCAATTAGTGGCCGTTGTAATGCGTATTTTGACAACATTTTTTTTAACGTTACGTGCTAATGAGATCTGTTGTGTTTAGGAATTCTAACTGTTGTTAATTTAAAGGTCGTTAAACATACTTTTAATTGATACCAATATTAATTGGGTTTAATGTATTCGTTACTGGCGGGACATGTTTTAAACTTATTTTCGAAAAGGTGCGATTTTTGTGACGCCGAGTGTATATGTATAGATTTTAATGGTGTTAGGATATCCGAGAAGAGAATCGTCGTTTTATTTATTAATTCGACACATTTTCTCTGGGTGTTCCCGCCTAACACAACCTTGCAGTCAGAATTATCAACCAGCAACTTGCTCTATATCAACCAGCAACTTGCTCTAAAATACCTTGTGGATTCGGAAGTATCGTATGTACGTATGTGCCCGACGCAATTATTGAAAATGGAAATATTACATTGTATTGGGACACTGTTAATACACCAAATATAAGTTTTTGTGATTGCAGGAACTTCTATTATAATGATAGTAAACGATAAGTAACAGTAAGTACATAGTTAACAAAATAACAATTTACAGATTGTTTTTGGTTAATGAACATGAAAATTACTACAATATTTAGGTCATTGGTTGAGTCTTGCTATTACATTAGAAACATATAAATAATATCGTAATTACATTACATTTTAAGCTCAAATAATTTTATTCGAATTAATGAAGTATTTATTATTATATTATTATTTATAGTAGGATTTATTGCATATTTATTAATTATATTTTATAAAAGAATTAAATATGTACAAAGATTAAAAATAAATTTAAAAAATATGTACCTATATTATGTACAATGAAGGGCTCACAGGGCATCAAAAAACTAGTCCGCATCGCTCAGCATTAATGACATCATCCGTCGTGCTCTTGCCTCCGCCGCTGGCGTGCCAGCTGTGTTAGAATAGAACTGCTTGGCACGTGACGATGGTAAGAGACCAGATGGACCAGATGGAATGACCATAATGCCGTGGAAGTTGGGTAGACGTTTGGTGTGGGATGCAACTTGTGCCGACACCCTTGCGCCATCCCATCTTCCTAGCACGTCGTGTTGTGCTAGGGCGGCTGCTGCAGGTGCCGAAAACCTCAAAGGGCGAAAATATAACAACCTTCTTGGAAATTATATGTTTGAGCCGTTTGGGGTTGAAACACTAGGGCCATGGGGTCTGAGTGCTCACATTGTTTTTAAAGACATTTCTAAGCGGCTGGTCGACTCTTCACGTAACCAGAGGGCTGGCCTTTTCTTGGGCCAAAGAATTAGCATTGCCATTCAACGTGGTAATGCTGCTAGCCTTTTGGGCACTTGTCCCATTGTGAGCGATGCGAACGACGAAATAATAATAATATGTGGGGACATTACCCATAGCCATCGGGAGACCCTGTACTATGGGTGTCAGAGCTGATATACAAACACAAATACATTTAAAAACATAGGTTATTGGTGTTTATCTATATAGATAAACAACAACCAGGCACAAGCACAGATTAACTAATAGTTCCTTTGGCAAGGTAAACACAAGTGCTCATCACACAAATGTTTACCCTGGGCGGGATTCGAACCCGCAACACGCTGCCTAGCAATCTATCGCTCAACCACTGCGCCAACCGTGTCGTCGAAATGAGTAAAGGTGTGTATCTAAATTAAGTTATGAACTGGGTATTTTCTTGTTATTATATTTTAAATAACATTTGTTATGTTTTTAATTATTATGTTTTTAATTTAAGTCACTGGCAGCCTCATGGAAGACCAAGGGCATTGAAGTCGGCACGAAGAGGTTAACAAACCTCCGGTTTGCCGACGACATAGTTCTTTTTGCCCCCACAGCTCTGGAACTCCAGACCATGCTCCAAGAACTGAGCACGGCTAGCTTCAGGGTGGGACTTGCGATGAATCGGTCTAAAACACAGCTAATGACTAATAGCACTAAGCGTAGGGTCGAGGTAGACGGGCAGAAAATACAATATGTCGATGAGTATATTTACTTGGGCCAGTTAGTTTCTTTCGAAACAGGCAGGAGAGGGAAATCGACCGTAGAATCGAATGCCTGGAAAAGCTACTGGTCCATGAAGACGCTAATGAAGGGTGATCTATTGATCTCCCTGAAGCGAAAACTTATCGATATGTGTATCTTGCCTGTCCTAACCTACGGTGCTCAGACCTGGTCGCTTACCGAGTCCCAAAAGTTCCGCCTCGGAGTTTGCCAAAGAGCAATGGAGCGCAGCATTCTGGGTGTAAAACGACAGGATAGAATCAGGAACACCACGCTGCGTTCTAAAACGGGTATATTAGACGTAGGAAAAAAGGCTGCCATGCTTAAGTGGGATTGGGCGGGTCACGTCAGCCGCATGCAGAGTAACCGCTGGGCGAGAGTCTCCACGCAATGGGTGCCTGAAGATGGACGGCGTCGCCAAGGACGGCCCAGAAAGAGATGGCGAGATGACCTAGACGCATACCACGAGGGCTGGTTCGAGGTGGCGCTGGATAAAAGATCCTGGAAGGACTTGGGGGAGGCCTTTGCCCAGCAGTGGGACAGCATAGGCTAAACAAAAAAATAAATGTTTTTAATCTCTA
Organism: Charanyca ferruginea; assembly: GCA_947361185.1. Classification (NCBI taxonomy): domain Eukaryota; kingdom Metazoa; phylum Arthropoda; class Insecta; order Lepidoptera; family Noctuidae; genus Charanyca; species Charanyca ferruginea. Next base: position 16,139,393 of record OX376055.1, on the reverse strand, counting down.
AATGTGTTTGAGTAAAAAATAAAAAGTAAGCAAACATGATTGGCGTGAAACAAAAACTTCATTACCACTACTAATTAATGTTTAACAGACTATGGATGACATCGAAAAATTATTAAGTACTTTATTTATTTATTTATTCACATGGAAAACCAACAGCTATACAAAGATTGGAATACAGAAGTTGAGTAAGTTACATAAAGCCAATTATAGGTTAGTAGTAAAGGATGTCAGAAATCCAAAATATTTACGTTTTTAGCCTCGATTATCACATTCATCAATGTGGTGATCATCGCATTTTCAGCAATTAGATTTAAAAAAGATTAATTTATATAGGTACTTCCGCGTTTATTCTAAAAGATTGAATGGTGATGAGTTGTAAGCTTTTTCTCATTTACTCTTATTACTCAGGATGACTTAAGTATCAATTCTCGGGTCTAATCAGAGGTGCTTCCAGACTACATCATCAAATAAAAGCAATGCTTTTGTTCTCTTTTGGTAGTAGTGATATCCAATACAAAATATGTAAAGTGAAGAACTGAATTCTGACTCATATGTAAAGTTATTCTTCACCTGTTCACCACTGCACTGTGACTGAGGTATTTAAATTGTTCCACTTGTTCAAGAGAAACACCATTTAGTGGAATAGGGGAGACGTCAAGGTAATATTAATAAAATGGGTCCCTGCCTCAACAACCATGTACTGACTTTGGCACTCAGCAGCAACCGTGTTATCCATATAACTAAATTATTACTTAACATAAGCAGTCTATATGATAAGTGCTGCTAAGAATCTCAATCAGTGCATTCATGTACAAATTGAAGAGTGTAGAAGTTAACCCCCCGGTCTGATCCTGCACTCCATTTGATATGGCTGTGATAGCACACCAGCTCACTTAACATTATTGATCTTTTTGATCTATTGATCACCAGTCTTACTTTTAACAATATTAAAACTACAATCAACTCCATCAGGTTGGGGGGCAGTTATGAATGACCAATAATAAATTGTATAGCAATGCTAAGACCCTTGATAAGTGAGGTTGGTGTATTTAAAATGTTGCCTCTAGTCATAGATCTATGAACTTAGCCACACCTTTGGCAGTGACGTTAATGCCCATAATTATAACCACTATGAGGCTCAGCATGCAGGTGCAAGGTCCCTATTGGTGAATTAACAATAAAATGATTTTTATTGGTATGCAATGTGTGTCAGTTACACCATTTACACTAACAGGAAGGGCCAACTGAATATTCAACTTATTTCTGTTCTTGTAGAAGCCATGAATATCACATTGCTGTAAAAGTAATTATGTAAATCTTTATTTGATCTTTTTGGTTCTGACACCACTTAAATGTTGAGTTGATTATAATTATTTTGGCACTTTTATATTGTGGACAGGGAGTTCTGTGAGGTAAGTTTTAGTTCAAGGTAATATATCTTACTATTTCAATGGAAATAATAAACCTAATTATGAATGATAATGTAATATGAATATTAATTTATTATGTATCATATTCAACACTAAACAGTAGTTAATTTTGATCATTATTCAGATTTGTTTTTGACATCAAGAAAGTGTAGTGTGGGTATTCAAACATTTATGAATTTTGAAAGTGGAACATTTAAACAAATCATGGTTGGGTTATCATCTACTGATGATGATATTAATCACTTTACTAAGTGCATGGGAATGTATTCTTCCCCATCCATAGATATATAACTCTTACAGTCACATTAAAAAAATCACATGAATACTGTAACGAGTATTTTCTACTCGCTACATAGTGTCGACCTCTCTCGTCATTTTTTGGAAGTTTTCACGGTAATGCAGTACACACACTTTAGATATTTGATAGATTGGCTAGGATTTAGTAGAGTGATCGATAAAACCATAGACCATCAGTTTGACAGTTGGACCTTATTTCCCCGTCTGTCAGATTATTTTGACGTTTCCGGTTTGGGATATGTAATTTTCACTTTCCGACCGAAGTCACCAAGATGATGCACGAATAATATTCTATTCCGTGCCAATCATTAGATTGGAATATTTCAAGGGTCCACCCCTGGCTGGAATCACTTGGTAGTGATGTCAGCAGCCGTGCAACAGTAATATTTTGGGAAATCGTGAGTATTTGGATGGTTGAATCTTCCTCGCCATATGCTGACCATACACTTGGGGTCGTGTGTCTTAACCCTCGTCGATTTTCCATTGTTTCAGCACCTATATCGCCATCGCGTTTTGGTTGTGCTCATGGCACGAGCGATTGGCGTGCATTGTTTTCGTTAAGATCGGTGAGTAATTTAAAATTCCCGATTTACCACATCGTCGCCATTTTGCTCGACGTGTGAATTCCACTAACAAAGGAAATCGTTTTGTTTTCAGCCCCAAAGGCGTTCTTACTTATACTTTGGATTCTTTTTATCTTAAAATTTAACTTCATCATGGATGAGCTGATGCGCTTCACCTCGTGTCTCCAATCAGGTTTAATTTAAATAAGTTTTTCTCGAAGCCTGTGGTACGTTAACTTAAAATCTTTCTCGTAGTTTCCACTTAAAAACGTGCAATACTGACAACTTAAACATAAAATTTAATTATAGAATTTAATAGTTATAAAACAACTTGCCCTTCAAAAAGAAAGGGGCTTTCTAATATTGTGTTGTGCTCACCACTGCCTGCGATGGAAATAAATGAGCTATTATTAAAGAATTTGCAGCTTAATTTCAGAAATCTCCGACCTAGATTAGAAGTCCTGTCCTTTACCTATTAGCTATCCCGGATTACCTTTGTTTTAAATTACCTAGTGAGCTCTGGCGCCCGAACCTTATTCCTTTTAGTTATTTTTGTTTAATTTTGAGCTCCCTAACTTCTCAACTTTAGAATCACACCCATAGTTTGTTAGTTAGTTAAATAAATTTAGACCCCCTTAATTTTTTTTATTACAATTGGCGCCCGAACAGGGACTGAAGCATGGTTTGTACGGTGAGTACAGTCAGTATTGCACACTAAATTAATTTATATTTTAACTAATGAGTCTATTGTTTACAATATTTAGTATTCATATTGTATTTCATATTGTTTTTACATTGTAATTGATCTAGTTTATAAACTTTGAATAATTAGACTCATAAGTTGTAACTTAGTTTGGTATTGTATTTTGTAAACAATGTTTTAGTTTTACATTGGATAATTTGTTTATTTTCTTGTGTTTTTAACATGTTTTTTTCCTTAGCAAAACCAACAATTGTTAAGTGTAGACCGTGTTATTGTTAAATCTCATACAGTGATATAATTCATATCTAAGTTAACTTTTTATGTTAATAATTAAATTTAAACATTAAGTACATTATTGTGCACCTAGTTTATTTAATTTTAAGCCGTTTTGTGAGTTATTATTGCACTTTTTAACGTTAAATAACTTAGCAATTTTTTATGGAAATACCACCTTGATTTTGATACTTAACCTCAAACTTTAATTTTATTTTTCAAACTTTGATTTATTTTGAAATTCTTTGAAGTTTAGTCCTTGCTTTTCGTTGCTATTTGCCTTGTTACTCGTTAGTCATGGAGGACAAGGGAGTTCAGTTTCCACCGCCTCAGGATTCGGTTGAGGTCGAAGCTTCTACTGCTGCTGATGCTAATGTTGTTGAGAAAGGTCACGAGATGGTTAATGCCACCGATGTTGGCAATCCTTTTGAATCTGGAATCGCACATTCGTCTTCGGATTTTACAGCTCGAGCTTTGCCTTCTTTTAACTCCTTGAATGCGCTTGTTAACGAAAACATTCGAAAAAACTTTCCTCCTCTTACTAAATTGCCTGATTTGAAAAGGAGCAAAATAATTTATGATGGTAGAACTTGTGTTCGCGATTTTATTACACAAGTTGAAGAATATTTTCTTTATAGAAATTACAACGAAAATTTGCTGGTTGGTTCTTTTACAGATTTGCTTGATGGTACTGCACTCAAATGGTTTAGATCTGTTCGAATTCGTATTTCTTCCTGGCATGAGCTTAAGCTTGCGCTTTTGAAACGCTTTGATACACCTAATTTTGATCACTTTTTAGAAAATGAGCTCCGCACAAGGAAACAGAAACAGTCTGAGTCGCTTCCTGATTTCATTACGGAAATTTATGACATGGCTAGTCGTCTTTCAGTACCTTTATTTGACTACACTTTAGTTAACGTGATACAACAAAATATGTTACCAATTTACACACCCTTTTTGTTTCGTAGACAAATAGATTCAATCGAACAATTTCTAGAACTTACAAAAGACTTAGAAGTTGTTGTAAATAGAAAACCTTTTAAAGAATCAATTAAACCCTCTGTTAAATCTAATGCCGTTTCTAATGATTTAGTTTGTTTAAAATGCAAAAAACCTGGACATTTATATAGAAATTGCAAGTCTATTCCAGGTGTTGTTTGTTTTAAGTGTCATAAAGCTGGGGTCACTTCTAAGACTTGTGACGTTTGTAATTTGGATACTAAAAAGTCGCAAGAGTCAAAAAACTGATTAGGCAGCATCGAGCCCACGTTTTTGATAAAACTTCGAGCGTCTCGATGTGTGAAAAAATTGTTAGAGGTCACAAGCCTGATGATGTTGCCCGTGACAAAGAATTTTCCAACTGGTTAGATTATTTAAAAACCTTTTTTAATATTTATCGTTCGGCTCCTATTCTATTTACAAAACAGAATGATGCTAGACCATTTTTAACTTTTTTTGTTGGTAATCAAATTTTTTCAGGATTGTTGGACAGTGGTTCCGATAAATGCATTTTAGGCTCAAATACACATGAACGATTTTTACAGTTGGGTTATAAAATTAGACCTATTAGTGGCGCTGCTTGCACTGCGGATGGCTCCGCCCGGAGAATTATTGGTGCACTGGATTTGCCAGTAACTTGTGATAATATAACTAAACCCGTAGAGTTTTTAATTATTCCTTCTTTTGATCCATTAATTATTTTAGGTTTTGACTTTTGGATTAAATTTCATTTAGCTGAAGAATTGTGGAAGAACATTATACTTGTTCCAGAAAATAATAAACAAGTTTGTTCAATTACCTCTATTTCTGAACTTTCTCCTTCTGAGAAACAAAAATTAGATAATATTATTGCTTTGTTTGAAGATATTTCTTATGAGAAAAGAGGTTTAGGTCTTACTCATTTAGTTGAACATAAAATTAACGTTACTAGTGAACCTTTTAAACAGAGATATTGGCCTCTGAGTCCTGCTAAACAAAAGGAACTTTTTGATGAAGTAGAAGTTTTATTAGGAGAAGGTATTATTCAACCCTCTAAGTCTCCTTGGTGTTCACCCGTATTGGCGGTAGAAAAGAAAGATGGAGGTACTAGATTGTGTTTAGATTCAAGACGTTTAAATTCTGTTACTATTAAAGATTCTTATCCCCTTCCTTATACTTCTAGAATATTAGATAACCTTAGAGGTGCTAGATATATTAGTACTATAGATCTTTCTAAAGCATTTTTGCAAATTGCACTTGAAAAATCCTCCCGCGAAAAAACTGCTTTTGTAGTACCTGGAAAAGGTCTGTACGAGTTTGTTCGCATGCCATTTGGTCTCACAAATGCACCAGCTGAGTTGCAGAGACTAGTAGATAAACTTTTTGGTCCAGAGTATGATAATTCTGTATTCTGTTATTTAGATGACTTAATTTGTATTAATTCTGATTTTAATAGCCATATAGCACAGTTGCATAAAATTCATAGTATATTAAAAGAGGCAGGTTTAACTGTAAATTTAAAAAAGTGTAATTTTTGCAAGGACAGACTTCGCTATCTTGGTTTCATTGTTGACAGTAATGGTTTACATACTGATCCTTCTAAATTAGAGACAATAGAAAATTTCCCACGCCCAGAAACGGTAAAACAACTTCGCAGTTTCCTTGGTTTATGTTCTTATTATCGTAGATTCATTTGTAAATTTGCTGATATTGCTTCTCCTTTAACTAAATTGACAGCAGGTAGTAAAAATTCTAAAAAGTCACTTACTTGGAATGACGAAGCTGAAAATGCATTTCAAGAATTAAAACATTCTTTAATAACTTCTCCTGTTTTGCAATGTCCTAATTTTGAAAAACCTTTCTTTTTGCATTGTGATGCCAGCTCTGTGGGCATAGGTAGTGTTTTGAGTCAAGAAGATGATAATGGTGATCAACATCCCATTGCTTTTTATTCTAGATCGCTTAATAAATGTGAAAGAAATTATAGTACCACAGAACGCGAATTATTAGCTATTTTAGATTCCATAGAACATTTTAGACCTTATATTGAAGGAATGAAGTTTACTGTTATTACTGACCACGCTTGTTTGAAATGGCTCCTAGGTCTCAATAATCCTAGTGGACGCTTAGCTCGTTGGGCTGCTAGAATTTCTCAATTTACTTTTGATATTATTCATAAAAAAGGTTCATTACATTTAGTTCCAGATGCTTTATCTCGTATAGAAGTCACTGCTATAACCACTCAGGATAATTTAGTCTCCCCTGATGAGGAAATTATTGATCCTTGGTATAGAAAAATATTTATTCAATGTCAGAAATCTCCTAGAAAGTATAAGAATTTTAGAGTCGAAAATAACACTTTGTATAAATATTGTAAAAATAAATTTAACCCTCATAGTCTTTTAGACTGGAAGATAGTTATTCCTAAAGAGAATATCTTAGATACTATTAGGTCAAATCATGATGATGTAAATTCAGGTCATTTAGGTATTCATAAAACTTTAAAGAAATTAAAACAACATTATTTTTGGAAAGGTATGTTTAATGATGTTCACCAATACATTTTGTCTTGTGATACTTGTAAAGCTTACAAACATACTACTTCTCCTCCTTTTGGTACGATGATTAATCCTAAAAAGGTTGATCGCCCCATGCTTATGCTTTCGGTAGATATAATAGGTATTTTACCTAAAACTTATTCTGGTCATAAATACATACTTTCAGTTGTAGATGTTTTTACTAAATATTGCTGGTTCTTTCCAATGATTAATGCAACTACTAGAGTAATTTGTAAACATTTTGAAAAAGAAATATTTCTTAAGTTTGGTTGTCCAAAAATAGTAGTTTGTGACAATGGAACTCAATTTACTTCAAAACATTTTGTAGAATTCTTGAAAGGTTTTAATATAACTAAAATATTTTATAACACATTGTATACACCTCAAAATAATCCTGTTGAGAGATATAATAAAACAGTCGAAACTTGCATATCGTGTTTTGTTAAAGATGATCATAGGACTTGGTCAAGTTTTTTGCCCAATGTTCAATTAGCTTTAAATAATAGTGTAAATCTTGCTACAGAATTTACACCTAATTTTCTTATGTTTGGTAGGGAACTTGTTTTAGATGCTTCCTTACATCATTTTAGTAACTCTGTTGATAATTTATCTCAACTAGAGGTTTCAAATAGAAACTCTTATGCAGTTTCTCTTAATTCACTTAGTGATATTTTTGTTAAAGTTCAAACTTATTTGTTAAAGGGGTATAAGCGAAATGCCGCTTATTATAATAAGGGTCGGAAAGTCATTTCTTTTGATGTGGGTGATGTTGTGTGGAGAAGAAGTTTTGTTCAATCTCATGCACCTGCTTATTTTTCGGCTAAGCTTGCACCTAAGTTCTTAAAGTGTGAAATAACTGAAAAAGTTTCTGATAACGTTTATGTTTTGAAAGATTTAAATAAGGGTTCCGTGGGTCGTTATCATGTAAAAGATATTATTAAATTTTAATTTTGGGGAATTTTTAGACTTGGTTTTGGTATTGAGTATTTTTGTGTGAGGTACTACCTTTGTTAGAATGATGAATGAAAGGTTATGGTAGTATGAAGGTTATTATTATGTTAGGCAACCTCATTACAAATTATTAGATTCCAATTCAATTCTTACTAAAATAAACTTAGGTCATTTTGGTTAAATTAGAAATACCTACTCTTTACACTATACATTTTACACATCAAGGGATCTTATCTTGTTTGTTTTGTTTGTTTGTTGAGCTTGTATGGGATCTTATATCTTTTCTTTCTTTCTTTTTTAAAGGTAATCCTTTACTTGTTTACATTTTTTTTTAAAAAGGAAAGATCCTATACAACCTTACACTTTGGGTTTTTTATTACCTAAAAAGATTTAAAAAACTTAAATTTCATCTCAAGTTTTTTGTAATCTTTCTTTTTGTAGATTAAAATCATTCTATTTCTCTCATAGTTTTAAATAGTTATTGATTTTAATTCTATTTTTTTTTACTGTTTGTTGACAGTGTTGTTTTTTGTCTAGATATTTCTTCGATACTAGACTTGGATTTGACTTAGTTAGTAACGCGTTCATACCGGATTTTGCTTTTGAGGTCATTCTGTAACTTTTGTTATAGAACGTCCTACCTTGTTTTTGCGGTCATTCTGAAACTTTTGTTAAAGAATGTACTTTGTTTTTGGATCTTGGTGTAAATTTTGACCTCGATTTTATCTTGGCTTTCGCCTTTAGGTATTGTGATTTTCCCCTTCGGTAATCCATTATATTTTGTTTGTTTGTCTGTGCTTGGAAGGTTGGTAGAGTAGAGCCAATCACAGCTTACATTTGCCCTTTTGCCCTTGTGTTGGTCATTGCTGTGCCAGTCACAAGGTGGAATTTTGACTTTCGTCATACCTTTTTACTATTGTGCTCGGAAGTTCGGTGGTGTAGCGCCGATCACAATATGGTTTTTGTTTGTTACAGGTTATTGCTGTGACAATACTTTTGGATAGAGCCCTTCAACTCTATCCAACCTTTTTAGATAGAGCCCTTCAACTCTATCTAACCCTTTTGTTGGAAATCCATACTTATGGATAGAGCCCTTCAACTCTATCCAACCTTTTTAGATAGAGCCCTTCAACTCTATCTAACCTCTTTGTTGGAAATCAATACTTTTGGATAGAGCCCTTCAACTCTATCCAACCTTTTTAGATAGAGCCCTTCAACTCTATCTAACCTTTTTGTTGGGAATCAATATTTTTAGATAGAGCCCTTCAACTCTGTCTGACTTTATTGATCGGAATCTATACTTTTAGGTAGAGTCCTTCAACTCTATCTAGAATTTTTGTTTAGGTATTGTAAATTTTAATTGGTTGTTGCTGAGATATACAGAGGCTATGATGCCTAACTGTACTCAAAGCTGAACTGTAGGTTAGTTGAGGATAGTCAGCGGCGATAGTGCCTACCTGCACTCCAGATTAGTTGGTAGAGATGTGTAGAGTTAGTCAGTGGCGATAGTGCTTAACTGAACTTAAGTGGTGTGGTTTAGTTTAGTAAGATGGCTGAAGTTAGTCAGTGGCGATAGTGCTTAACTGAACTTAAGAGGTGTAGGATAGTTTAGTAAATTAGTGTAAAGTTAGTCAGTAGCCATAGCGCTTAACTGTACTCAAAGTTAGTGTTTAATGTTTAGTAGTTTTGTTCAAGATTTAATCAGCGGCTCTCGTGCTTAACTGAATTTAGATTTGTTTAGTGTTTAGTCTTGTTAGAGTTTTAGTCAGCGGCCCTCGGGTTTAACTGAATCTGGATTTGTTTGTTGTTTGGCTTTGTTGATCGGTTGTAGTACCGAAGTTTTAGTCAGTGGCCATGACGCCTAACTGCACTATGATAGTTTTTTGTTATTGAATTTTTTTGTTCACTTCATTTTTCGTTGTTTCTTTCTAATAAAAGAAAGTTCCTTTCTTTTATTTTTTCGGGGAGGGATGTAATGTAACGAGTATTTTCTACTCGCTACATAGTGTCGACCTCTCTCGTCATTTTTTGGAAGTTTTCACGGTAATGCAGTACACACACTTTAGATATTTGATAGATTGGCTAGGATTTAGTAGAGTGATCGATAAAACCATAGACCATCAGTTTGACAGTTGGACCTTATTTCCCCGTCTGTCAGATTATTTTGACGTTTCCGGTTTGGGATATGTAATTTTCACTTTCCGACCGAAGTCACCAAGATGATGCACGAATAATATTCTATTCCGTGCCAATCATTAGATTGGAATATTTCAAGGGTCCACCCCTGGCTGGAATCACTTGGTAGTGATGTCAGCAGCCGTGCAACAGTAATATTTTGGGAAATCGTGAGTATTTGGATGGTTGAATCTTCCTCGCCATATGCTGACCATACACTTGGGGTCGTGTGTCTTAACCCTCGTCGATTTTCCATTGTTTCAGCACCTATATCGCCATCGCGTTTTGGTTGTGCTCATGGCACGAGCGATTGGCGTGCATTGTTTTCGTTAAGATCGGTGAGTAATTTAAAATTCCCGATTTACCACATCGTCGCCATTTTGCTCGACGTGTGAATTCCACTAACAAAGGAAATCGTTTTGTTTTCAGCCCCAAAGGCGTTCTTACTTATACTTTGGATTCTTTTTATCTTAAAATTTAACTTCATCATGGATGAGCTGATGCGCTTCACCTCGTGTCTCCAATCAGGTTTAATTTAAATAAGTTTTTCTCGAAGCCTGTGGTACGTTAACTTAAAATCTTTCTCGTAGTTTCCACTTAAAAACGTGCAATACTGACAACTTAAACATAAAATTTAATTATAGAATTTAATAGTTATAAAACAACTTGCCCTTCAAAAAGAAAGGGGCTTTCTAATATTGTGTTGTGCTCACCACTGCCTGCGATGGAAATAAATGAGCTATTATTAAAGAATTTGCAGCTTAATTTCAGAAATCTCCGACCTAGATTAGAAGTCCTGTCCTTTACCTATTAGCTATCCCGGATTACCTTTGTTTTAAATTACCTAGTGAGCTCTGGCGCCCGAACCTTATTCCTTTTAGTTATTTTTGTTTAATTTTGAGCTCCCTAACTTCTCAACTTTAGAATCACACCCATAGTTTGTTAGTTAGTTAAATAAATTTAGACCCCCTTAATTTTTTTTATTACAATACCTAATATCAGAAATAATAATAAACAAAAATAATACATAGTGTTACGTACATAAGAGAAATCTCGGCACACATTCGCAATACATGGGATATAAATACGCGTTCACTTCGCTACGCTACACGCACACACGCTAAGCAGGTGTCAAAGTCTAATTTGAGGAACGCGACGGTTTTACGTAAATTCGCAATACGACTAAACCTTCACATGTCAATATTATTATCACATTATAGTTTGTAAAGTGGTACCATTAAACTAGCCCACAAAATAATGACTAAAATGATATAAGGTCAAGTCACATGCTGACCACGTACTTCGAGTTAACATTATGTACCATTTTCTCTTAAATTCTTTAATGAAATTACCCTTCAATCGAAAAGATAATACCTACATGTGACAGTATATTTTATATTTAAATTAAGTAATTTTACACATTTCTCTTACCTTGAATCTAGGAACAATTAATGAGCACCAATAAGTAGTACGCAGGCAGGTTCTGGTACAGTAAAATAACCGTACCTTGCTGGTTACTTTAGTCACACACCACCTTTTAGCATTTTGATGCTTTTAAATTGCTTGCTAAAATAATTAGAATGCTTTCAACATAGAATATCCTTAGAAGGTATGAATTTAATATATTTACATCCAAAATAAATAATAGAAACTTCACATTCAGGCAATACGTGCCCTATAACCAAAGAGTAAGCATAGAATGAATAAATCTGACTGAAGTGCGATGCGAGTCCGACACCGACTGGCCGACAGCGACACCGACTGTTCACCGACTCCGACACGTACAAGTCTAGGGATTTGTATAAATTATTCCAAATAAAATAGTATCGATATTTTTCTAGAAATATTTTAATAAATTATAATGAACACTAATTCAAGCGTTCACACAAATTAGCTGGATGCTGGACTAACCAATATTAGACTCGAATGACAAAAAAATAAAATAAACTAAATATGGATGATGATAAGGCGACCGCGTGTTGCAATAGGGTATTTGACTCTGTACGAGAAAAATCTATAAATATGTTATTGAGACAGTTTAGGCCTAAAACAGTCGGAAAATGTAAGATTTAGCTCATAAAATAACAAAATATTTTTTTTTAAATTCAATTCAAAGTTTTCATTTTTTTTAATCTGTTATAAAACACCATGAAATAGTAGCGGCCATGTTAATACGCCGTACGGCTATGTAAACAAAAAATTGTCATCTGTCAGTCCACCGATTGGCGTATAAAGGCTTTGTACCTACTTTTATTATTTACGTAACCAACGTAATTTTTTAGTTATTAGACCTATTACAAAATATTCTTTTAATTATTTTTAAATTATATAAAATTTCCATATTTAATATGAGCGCATTTGATACAAAACGAACTGACGTTATTTCTGTTGAGCAATATGGCGTCCAGTAAGAGGCGTTTTCGTCAAACTATGCGCGAAATTTGAAAATTTAAAATTTAGGTGCATTTTTATGGCACTTATCGATTGAATAAAAATTTTGTGTTTTTTAGTGGCATATTAGTACTACAGAATTTTATTGAGACACTTTTCTAAAATGGGTGTAATACCCTATTTGCCGTGTGTCGGTACTTCATCGGGTCCATCAGGTCAGACTGCCATATTAGCTAATGCAGGCACAGCTTCATGACCACAACAAACACATTTAAATAAAAAAGCCGGCACTTTCAATCAAATCTATGCACAAAGCATTTTAGAAATGTTGTCATAATTATTGGAAATGATTCCTAAAATAAATCCTTACACAATGTTATTTTCAAAAACAATTAAGTATTATTACAAAAAAAGCAGACTAGCAGACCCTTCTCTTTGTCACAGTGTCACCAGCACGCATATTATAACAAATCTACTAGTTTATGAAATAAAAAGCTATGTAGAATTGTACGTTAGAATTTAATAGCTCTCACAAGAAAGATTTTAATACAATGAGTAGGTATCACAGAGAAACAGAGATTTAAAAAGCACTAACCTAGACGCACTAAGTTAGGCAGAGATTTCAGGCTCCTAGTTCCACAGCCTGGCCGGCAAACAGGATCGGCCGAAGATAAGACTGCCGCGGTCGGCTCCTAGCTTTGGGACGGAAGTCCCCGGGGAATCTTAGCAGTAAGACCCGCCCTGGGAGCAGCAGGCACGCGACAGCACGACGGCACGACTCAGGACCGTTACCGACTTTTAGTTGTGGACCGGTAGACTTGTAGTAAGTAACGTATAAGTAAATCAGCGTGTTACTTAAGCGACAGTGAGATCTAGACTGACCCATTTGACAGGTTTCTTTCCTGTCCGCTCTTCCGAAATTCATAATACTTTCCAAGTATGAATTCCATTTCTAGAACGCCCGTATTGGTCATATAGCGGGGTATTATAGTACCGGCCAGACTCATTTATTGTAGACTGCCACAGATACATTAGCGGGTGTCCAGCTGTTTAGTATAAAATACAGCAATACACACATATATTCGACATCAGTTTGAAGGTTTTAAGTTATATAAGCCATAAACTAATTAAAAGAATTACTGACAATTGTCAAGATTGACAACTGTCATTGACAAACATGTCATAACAAAAAGATTATTTATTTTCCAGATTTATAAAAAGGGAACTATAATAATTTAATTAGCTTTATACTTGATGGAATATAGTGTAAGTAAAATTAAAGGGAACTATGATCTGAGACACACATTATAAAGAGAGAGACGAGAGACGAGACGAGCATAAAGACTGTAAGTACCTTTAAAGGCCCATTCAAAATATAAAAGATTCCATGAATCTAGAAAAACAGGTATTATAATATTATGTAGACAACAATTATGAAAAATGGTTGCATGCTTATAAAAAGTAAATATAGTATTTGTTACCACATATACTATAATATGATCCTAAATTTCGTGCAGTATTGAATTTAGGGCCAAACTAAAGCATAAGGTCTATTCTAAGAATTCTGATAAACTAATACAAATCGATATCGATCTAGGCAAAAAAACACATACAACACTATGAGTTGTATAAATACCTACTATTATTTGAAACATTATTATATGTTACCAATACGAAAAAAATCTTTATAAAAGAAAAGTAAAAATCTTTAGAGGAGTAAAAATGATTGTCACTTTTCTAGTAAAATCTGTTTTTTAACACGCTTTTTTTAGCTTCGGTTGTATGTATCAGAACTTTTGACATCGATTCTCACCCCCTTCAAAACGTCGGATTGATTTGAAACTTCGTATCAAGGATCGATGACAATGCAATAATATGGTACCATTGAACTGGATCTGATGATGGATCCGGAAGATAGGCACCAGAACTCCATAACGAAACAACATATTCTACTCGTGTTTGGGCTTGTTAAAACTATCTTGAGATGCACTTTGACCATGCTCTGGTACTCCATAACGGAACAACATATTATTCTACTCATGTTTGAGCTGTAGAGTTACAGTTAGAAACCATACGTCATCCTCCGTACTCATCAGAACTTACTCCAACTGACTTTCATTTTTTTCGTGATTTGGACAATTTTCTACGTGGTAAAAATCAGTTTTCATTTTGCATTTTATAAATTAAGAGCGCTTAAAAGTTGCCACTTTTTGCGGTTAACAACGATTGGAATCTTGCCAGGGTATTTACAGTAACAAAATTATTTACTATTGGTAGGTACTTTACACTATACCTACTTGAAACTTTCAGTCTAACTACGAATTATAGTCGTAGTTCAATGATATTCTGAAATAAGTCTTCGCAAGATGAAAATAAGAAATGTTATTGTTTTGTTTTGATTGAATAACTGAGTATTAGCTATCGCTAGTTGGTTCAGCGGCAGTCGGGCGCCGGTTGTCGCTAGCACTTCAGCAGCACTCAACTTCATCTCGCCGAGTTCAAAATACGCTAGTTTTATATTTTCTTTTACTTTCTCTATTAGAGCTTGCTAGTCTTATTGTTCACCTAATTTTAAAAATAATTTTATTATTTATTTATTATTATTATGGTTAATATTATTTGGTCATGAAGTATTTGTGGAAATCCAGGGAAGGTACTAGCGAATAATAAAAAATTGCGAATCTAAACGGCATGGTAAATCTCTCAATATTGTGCGTACGAATTTACATTTGCAACTGGTTTGGAATGCATGGGATTTTTTTTTACTTTAATGTGATCTTGGAATGACTTATTGGTGCTACTCGTTCGTATAAATACATCGTACGAAAGCATCTCCACGTACGGTTTTTCTGGTTGATTTGCTGCTTTTGATGACTGGAAACACTGATCTGCCTGACACTTGACTGACATGACAGTTCACAGTTGACAGTTAACACCTCATCTCCCTCACTGTGTTGAGTATTTATTTACAATTGTTATTTACTGTGACTGTGACTGACTGTGCCATTCATCATTACGCGAGCGAGCCGTCGTCAGTCATTATTAGCTATTATTTGTTTACGTTTTCATCGGTTTTCTGATAATCACAAACTAGAACGTCAATATAATGCAAAAGTCTATTCAGTAATGAAAACATTTTACGTTGGATAAGTATCTAGTAGTGACAAAAAATGAAATTATCCATCCCAATGTTTAAGCTCAAAGAGAAAATAACTATATTTTTTGTTATATCGTTTTTATTAGTAAGCGTGTATTTTTTTTTAAATCATTTGCAACAAAGCTACGACACTGCTCAATGGTCTGGGGAACGATGTATAACAGAATTGACTTCTTTAAAGTATCAATTAAACGGTAAATATATAGTTAATGATTCTTATTATAAACTGTATATTTCTAATTCTAATCGTTTGTTAAATTGCAGTTGTCACGGAATATAAAAACCGCATAGACAAGCTATTGACAGAGACACAGAAAGCTCATGATGCTGAAAAGGAAAGGTATAAAGATGTTATGGACAGCTGTGTAGCAATGAAACAACAGACTACCATATGTCAGGTAACATGAAGTTTATTTTTCATTATCGGCTGAACCCAATTACATGCTTTCATTGAAAGGTAGATCACTACTGCTGGAAGACAATATGCTTCTATCTATGCTTGAAAGGTGTCTTTCATTCATCAATAAGGGGTATTTATGTGACGGAAATACAATAGATAGGGGTGGCCCTCCCGTGCGTTTTGTTAGGTATAACAAACATCACTATAAACAACATGCTTTTTATAAAATACTTTTGTATGTTAACAGTATTAAATGACTGGATTTAGTTAAAGTTTACATAAATTATATAACTCTGGGAGTATGTCAAACATTATACAAGATTTGACTGCATTTTGCTAAACAAAGCGGTAACGCTGTAACGCTGGACAGTAGGAATTAAAAGTACCTAATTGACAGTTTGAAACTCATAATTATTTCGTTGAGTAAATAACTTGCTGTTGATTTATTTAAATGGAATCTGTATGTAAATTCATTACAAGTTAATTTGCTCATATGATCAATATGGTTTTTATTATTTGTTATTGGTTCTATGTGATTGGATCTCAAAAAAACTTTCCTAGTGGGATAACTCTTGTACTATTTCAATATCAGTACTTTAATGGACATGTTTCATGAGATTATAAATAAAGTGTATTTCAAAAGCAAACCATTTATCACTACAATTTAGCGGATCAACAAGTCTATTACCATTAGTTATTGTCTCATCTAACAAATATTTGTCAATACGTGATTGGGACACATACTTTGGCTTTTTCATACAAAAAGTTATCCGTAGTAAGCCACAGACCCTCTTGGGACGTTATAACCATAGACAGATAAGTATGCCAAAATTGGAGATAGAATAGGTTATTGGGTTTGGCCATATTATAACCACTGATTTTTAATGTTATGAGTTTTATAGCAATGAACTGCTAGTCTTATTTTTGTTTTAATTCACTGTAAGATTATTTATCTTATTTATTAATTTCTAAATACTTATAAATAGCATTTTTAAATATTATGTATAAAAATATTAAAAAAATAGTAGCCTAGTAATAGGCAAGGGCATAGCTAGGATTCTGTTAAAGAGGGGGCAGGCGAACATGCTGCAGGAGCAGGCGTTTTCGATTATTCTTATTCCATTTACACATTTACGGCGTGCATACTTTTAGTTTTACCATGATTCATATTTATTTACTCTCCGGTTCCTGTATGCAAATTATGCGCTGAGACGTGAGAATGCGGTTACCAGCCGGATATAAGCATTACAGCTTACCTGTAGCAACCTTTGAATATTCACCATTTTTTATTTTTATTGTAACCAGGCAGTAAATTTAATGTTACTTCTTGAGATTTGCTATGATGAACAAATAATTTTACTTTATTTATGTTTTTAATTTTACATACAGTAATTGCCTATTTGAGCTATACAACCCAGTATCGCATATTACTATGTACTGTAAGAGTTAGTAAATTCCCTTTTTTTTCATTTGATCATCTATAATAATACCAGCCTATAATTGTCCCACCTCAGGGCAAAGGCCTCTTCTCATACAGAGAAGGCACGAGCATTGATCACCACGTGCGCTCAAGGCGGATTGACGATTTCAGACTTATATCAATTATAAGTCCAGGTTTCCTCACGATGTTTTCCTTCACCAATGTTAATGATGTCCAAGATAAACTTAGAAAGTACATATGAATTGAAAAAGTCACATTGGTACTTGCCCGGTTTTGAACTCACAACCTCATGCATGAGGCCTCATCTCATTAGGCCATCACGACATATTTTCATCATCTATGTATGTGTAAATTACTGATTTTGCCACAACCGGACAACAGGCAAATATTTTTTAAACAATTCAGTATTGTTATCAGCATTACATTTGTTTAGTTAAGTTTTGCATTTTAATGAGGAGTAAATTAACATTAATCAGTTTTATCTAAACTCCATCAATTATAATAGCCATACCTATTATAAATTATGTTTACGCCTTGTATTTGTGGGACCCTAATTGGGTTGTGGAGGTCCGATAGGCAGTCGCTCCATGTAAAACGCTGGTATTCGGCAGCATCCGGTTAGACTGGAAGCCGACTCCAATATAGTTGGGAAAAGGCTAGGCAGATGACGATGATTTGTGGGACCTACCTATATAGCCACCTAGGTTTTCACATAAGACTTAATTAAAGTTGTTTGTAATATCACTGTAGTGTAGCACTGTAGTGTAATATGGCAGTTGTTAAGATTATAGATTGTATGAGTGCATTTATATTACATGGTGCACCATATTCATAAAAGTTATGCTCAGAATAAACTGGTTGACTTCATTTTCTAATTGAACAAAAATATTACCTCCATATTTTCTGAAGCCATAATGATCAGAAAGAGTGTTAAGCGCGGAATTCACTACCAAACATGCCCGCAGGCACACCCGTGAGTACCTAGTCTGCCCGGGCATGTCTGGCGCTGCAATACACTACACGGACTCGTCAGTTGGTTGTCTGATCTTGCTTGTGTCTCAACCGGCTATACGGTTTAGTTGTTACGATGTCAACGAGACGAAGAATAATCATAATTGCTGGTGCCGCAATAATACTCTTAAATGAAAAGAAAAAGAAAAAACATCTTCCCACAATAATTTATTTTCATTAAATTTTATTTTAATACTACTCCACAGTTCGATACATAAATCATAAAAAAACGTCTGTACTGGTGGCTGTCGCTCTCAGGTCTAGGAGCAGGCGGCCCGCGATGAGCATTCACGTACGGACAAGTCTGTACGGACGTGTGCCCGCCCGCGCAGACAAAATGAGATCGCGCGGACGAGCAAAGGGCAAGTCTGCCAGACTGACTGTGACGGTCCTACACTAGCAAACATTGACATGTCTGTAGACCTGCCCGCGGGCATGTCCGTCTAGTGAATTCCCCACTTTAATGATTCATTTTTTATAAAGTTACTAGCTGTTGCCCGCGACTTCGTCCGCGTTTATGAAGATATCAAGTTTAATGGTGTTTAACGTAAACTATTTTTATATTTCAGTCAACAGAAAATGCTTATCACACTAAGCAGTTTTTTTATGGCACTAATTAGAAACACCACATCGACCACCGCATGTCAGCAGCCATCAATAAATGTTTGTTGACCACATGGTTGCGAAAGCGACTATATTTCCTTAAACCAACCCTGTGATAAAATCTGTTCCTACCTGACATCCCTTAACTATATTCTATCTCTCTACCAATTTACAAAAAGCCAAGAATTTCATGCAAGGATTTCATGATCACTTGCGAGAGCTCTTAGTGCAGGCTGTCACAAAATTCTTTCTTAGGAAACGTCTAGGTACTGTTGTTAGCACCTAAAAATGAAGGACTTTCATACAAACTTGCGAGTTTAGAAGTTTAGAACTTCTTAGTGGATGTCTACCAACTATAAACCAACTCCCTGCCAAAGTTCAAGTTTGTAGCACAAAAAAAAGAAGGACTTTCATTCAAACTTGCGATAGCCATTAGACATCCTTAATCCGGCCCTGTCACAAAATCCGTTCTTAACGAACGTCTACTAACTATAGACTACCTCCCTGCCAAATTTCAAATTTGTAGCACAAGAAATGAAGGACTTTCATACAAACTCGCCATAGCCATTAGACAACCTTAATCCGGCCCTGTCGCAAAATCCGTTCTTAGTGGATGTCTACTAACTATACACTACCTCCCTGCCAAATTTCAAGTGTGTAGCACAAAAAATTAAGGACTGTCATACAAACTTGCGAGAGCCATCAGAACTCCTTAATCCGGCCCTGTCGCACATTTCGTTCTTAGTGGCTGTCTACCAACTATAGACCACCTCCCTGCCAAATTTCAAGCACAAAACATGAATGACTTTGATGACTTTGACAAACTTACAGGAGCCATTACACCTCCTTAATCCGTCTCTGTCGCAAAATCCGTTCCTAGCCGACGTAAAAATAACAACAAACTACTCTACTTCCAAAATTCAAGTTGTAGCTCAAAACATGAAGGACTTACATACAAACTCGCGAGAGCCTTTAGACCTCCATACTCGGACCCTGACGCAAAATTCCTTCTAAGCGGACGTCTACTAACTATTAACTATCTCCCTTCCAAATATAAAGTCTATAGCACAAAAAATGAAGGACTTTCATAAAAACTTGCAAAAGCAATTAGACCTTCTTAATCCGGCCCTGTCTCAAAATTCGTTTGTAGCAGACGTCTACTAGGTACCTATTAACTACCTCTCTGCCAAATTTCAAGTTTGCAGCACAATAAATAAAAGACTTCCATATAAACTTGCGAGAGTCATTAGACGTCCTTAATCCGGCCCTGTCGCAAAATCCGTTCTTAGCGGACGTCTACTAACTGTAAACTACCTCCCTGCCAATTTTCATCTTTATACGTCATGCGGTTTTCGATATTTCGTGATGAGTGAGTGAATGACCTTTCGCTTTTATATATATAGATTTTCGTGAAAAATAAAATGGGGAATTCAGTAGACGGACATGCCCGCGGGCAAGTCTGCAGACAAGCCCGCCGGACTTCGCTACTATAGGTCTGTGCTGTCAATATTTGTTAGTGTAGGACCGTCACAGTCAGTCTGGCAGACTAAGTAACGAGTCCGTGTAGTGTATTGCCGCGCCTGACATGCCTGGATAGACTAGAAGCGGGCGTGCCTGCGGGCATGTCTGATAGTGAATTCCTCGCTTTACACTCTTTCTGATCATTATGGCTTCAGAATATGTAGGTAATACTTTGTTCAATTAGAAAATTAAGCCAACCAGTAAACCAGTTTATAATGAGCATAACTTTTATGAATGTGGTGCGCCGTGTAATATAGATGCACTCATACAATTTATAATCTTAACAACTGCCATATTACTACAGTGCTACACTACAGTAACATTACTAACAGACATGCGCTTGGGCATACCCACGGGCATGTCCGGGCGGGCAACTTTACAAGAGGATTGCCCTTATGTCTGTACGTGTGTGTCCATCGCAGACGTCCAATCCTCTTGTAAAGTTGCCCGCCCGGACATGTCTGTTAGTGAAGCCCGGTTTCCACCGCGAGCGGAGCGGACTCATTAAGGACTCCGTTTAACTCGCAAGAGTAAACTGCATACATGTGTTTCCACCAACAAAGAGTCGAGCGGAAATTACTCAGCGGGCAAAAAGAGTAAAAATGAGCTCCCTTATTCATTTCTCTTTTGCGGTGCGGACGACTAAACTCTTCCTTGGTGGAAACGCAAACCTGTTTCATGAAAACGAAGTCCGCTCCGCTTAGCCATTTTCGGCTCATTACTCTTTCGCGGTAGAAGCCGGGCTTTAATGCCCCGCTAAGATGAATGTGGCAGTGTGTGTGGCAGGTGTAGCAGGACATTCAAACATCGAAATTCGACTAAATGAATACACGTTTATTGTTATTAATTTTTCACTTTATGGTTTTCAGAGTCAATTTGAAGATCTACAAATTGAATGCAAGAAAGTTAGGGAAGACTACAATAAAGCAATCAAAGAATTAGAAAAACTGAAATCTGCAGGATAAAGAAAACATTATTTTATGGGTATGAGAAATGCAAGCACTTCATTATGGTTGGTATATAATATACTGAATGTAACAATGTTGCAAAAAGAAATAGTGAAAGTGTACATACATGTAAATTATTATTTTACGATAGAATATAAATAACGTATATACATAACATATACCTACAGTAGTGAATTTATTTTTATTAATGTATTTATTAGTGAGCCAATGCTCAGTTCAATAATCATTATTCATTACACATAAGGCACACTGCACTGCAAGTCTGCAATGTTAGGAATACCTAAAATAAGCTGGCTATAAAATCATTGATTTGTCCAAAATTTTATAGATTATATTTTATAGATTTTATAAACGCTATAATGGTATGGTATACTAAGTTGGTGTCCGCAACTCTATGTCTCAGTGCGTACAGCCCGATGCTGTAATGTTAGTAGGAGTGGGGAAAAAGAAACTTCCACAAATTTTCTTCCTGCAATCATCATCAATTCAGCAAATTTACAATTTTCAGCCAGGTTAGGGATTGTCAGTGTTTTTGGAGAGACCTTATATGAAGCCTGTCTAGTAATACCTACCCCTTGACATTATGTTATTGCGTGACACAAATAACGACAGTTATTGTCCTGTATTGTTGAAATTACCGCATTAACTGCATAATGTGTGATATATTGCTTATGTAAGTAAATGATTCTTTCCCCTTTTATTCAGTTACTGAAATGGACGCAAACACATTGTCAAATAGATCGGTATTAAATTAATCTACTAGAATATAATTATTCAATTGAGTGGAAGTTGGTTCCACTATACTGCCGTGCTTGTGATACAGTAAGTGACATGGAGACATTTTCAAGAAAAAGGCGGTTAAAGTTTTGGTTTTTACTTTTGACAATTCTCCCGATATATCAATAAAATCTAAGTTTTCTAAAATGTTAAACGTAAACATAGGTTTAATGTACTTATGACTTACTGTAACAATCTTTAGTTTGAAGTACATACTGCAACAATTATTACGAAATGGGGCAAATGTTTAAATAGAATAACAAAAAATACACAATTTGCTCAATTTAACATAGTCACTTACTGTAATTATATCTAGGAGCAATATATATAATTAGGGCGTCTACCATAAAGCACCGAAGTCATAATTGATTACTCTTTCTCAATTATATGTACATAAATGAAACAAAAGAGATATTATGAAATCACAGATTAAAATAATAAGTACACTGCTTTATTTATACTATAAAATGACCAGTATAAAACCAGTTCCATTTTTTGTTCATTTTTTAAGCATTTTAGAATCATATTATGATCTAACCAAAATAAACGATTCCAATTTCTACAAACTGTTTCGTACATGAAACAATCATAAACCAAATAAACTAAGCACTGTCTCCAAAAAATAACACCTTTACGGTTTTCCCTAAAACTCTTCACAAATTCGTGTTTGAACTTCTTCGAATATAGTATACTCTTGGTTATACGAACTTAATCAAATCCATCTTACAAAATCAGTACATTTGTAGCAGTTTATGATAAATAATATGGTAAATGTAGACTTACAAAAATATTAACATTTTAATAAGAATTGCAGTAAGTAACGTATTTACCTACTTTGTTCCAGGCAAGTCTACGCATCATGTAAAGTATACCTGAACATAATTACAGTAGATAATCTTCATGTCATTACGTCTACGAATGTAAATAAATATTTTAATTCGCTGACCTATCATATACACAGTAAGTTCCACTTACTGTACTTATGCTAAGATAATACAATAATACGTATTTCTATCACTTAATATAGTAACCGCAAGTACCATTTACTGTTAATATGTTTCAGTGATTCTTGGTAAAAAACACTTAAAACTTAAAAATAATAATAGCAAGATTACTTACTGTAGCAATACCTAGGAAATGGTTTTAACTTTATTAAAAAATCAACCGTATGTGCTCATACTACATTTATAATAAGTATTCCTTGGCGCAAAACGTAACTTACTGTAATTATGCTAAACCTTATTTCATTTCCTATGCCACATTTTAAAATTTTATATATACAGAAATGTAGATTTCAGCCTCTACATTCCAAATATGTGCTTAACTCAATATCGTCAAAAATGTGACTTACTGTAATTCTAATTATCATAAGCGCGGCAGTATAGGTCACATTGACAAAAAACATTATTATTTTAAAACGTAATGTATATATAATTATCTATATTATTATAAGTTTAAGTATTTATTTTGTATAGACCAGAGATGATTAATTTTGTAAATAAATCATACGTTCATACATTAGGGCTCAGACCAACTTTTTAATTGGTCTGAGCATTAGGGTTAACTTTCTGAGGTGATCCATCAAAAACATGGTACTTACTACCTACCATTTTTATTTCTTTGTTTATATGACCGGGATTTATTTATTATTTTATTGACTAAAGCGTAACAATAAGAGATGAAACGTGAAGAAGATCTAGAATGATACTTACTATGAACATAAATTAAAATCTTTATAAGTACATGGTGCTCACATTTTTACAAATATTGTTATTGTACAATTAATTAATCAGTAAGCTTAAGTAATATATTATATAAAGGATTTTATTTTTAGCTTAATAAGCAGGACTGATATAATAGTGATGTTTAAAAATTTTACATCAACAGTCAACATCCAACGAATAATGTAAAATGTTATTTATTAATTAGCAAATAATTTATATTAATATAAATTTTATTTTTACGATCATTAAATTTTTATTGTGTAATAATGGTCAGTTCATGTAATACTTGGGGCCTGCAACATAACTGGCGAAATTAGAGAATTGTCAGTCGCTGTCGTCCTAAAGTCCTTTTACACCCGCAGAGAGACACTACTTAGTAAGTACCTACTTAGCAATTGTGTTATTATTCCTTAGTTATTGTATCTTGTTTAATGCAACTGCCCAAAAAGAATGGTTAGGTATGCGTTTCGAGACTCGAGTTAGTGTACCCTAAAAGGTTGGATGGTGTAGTGTCGTTAAATTCGACTTAATTGTAAGAGTGACTTAACGTATGAACTCACATAGTTTTTCTTTACTCAGCATAGCACAATTTTTTTCGTCTAATTTATGATATAAGCCGTTTGTTTTGATATACAATATAGTTATATTGAGTATCATAACACACAAGACCGTTCACCGACACCAAAAAGACTTGCAGAGACGATTAAAAAAAAACAACTTTGAGTAGTACTGTCCTTTATAGTAGTTGGTAGCAGTTGTTTTATTAAATATTTAGATATAAGCTGTTTCAAAAGTAAACTGCTTGTTTTGTATTTTTTTTCTTTGTTTGATAGAGTCTTAAAATGTGTTAGTTTCACAATAATCGTATTATTAGTTCTGAACTTCTAAATAATATCATAGATGGCGCTAAACGTGTTTCACTTAGTGTCACTAAACATTGGAACCAATGATCGGTTTATTTTGACATACGTTTTTATTTCTTTGCAGCTAATCTGGCGTAATGGTAATATCTCTAGGTGGAAGTATAAAACTAGCTACCATCGTGTAGGTTTATTACATATTTTGCAAAATTTACTAAGTAGCAGTAAAGAGTGTAACCGCTAGATGGCGTTGCACGGGCGGGAGTCGAGATTGAATAATAATAAGTACCTGGACGACCGAGGTTTGCTCGGTATTTTTAATTACATGTTTTTTAAAATTAAAACCTAGCTAAATCGATTTATTGCCCCCGAAACCCCCTGCGTACTAAATTTCATGAAAATTGTTGGAGCCGTTTCTGAGATGGTGGTGGTTGATTGATTTGTGATTGAATTGCTCGTTTATAGGTATTAGATTAATAATTAAGATTTCAGTCTGGTTGTAGTTAGTAGACTATGCAGGTGACGTAGGTACCTATCTATTTTGATGTCACTTTTGCCTTTCCAATGATCACATAGTTTTTCTCTCATTCCTCGTGAGCTTAATTTAAAGAGCCTATTTGTAGCTCATGAACAATAAATAAAAGAACAATATCCTTGAAAGGGTTGAGCACCTAGAAATTTATGAAAAATGGGTTCAGCTTCCTATGACCTAGATTCAAGATCGACATCGAGCAGAGTCTGAAAGGTAGGTAATAGTAATTCATTCGGCAGTTACCTACTTAGTTAAGTTACAAGTGTTAATTTCTTCGTTAACTAAGTGTTCAGAAACGAGATAGGTAGGTATTGAAACTGTAGGTAGGTACCTAATCAATATCAAATAGGCTTGAATACGTGAGGTGAGTAACAATGGGCATTAGCCGTTCAATTAAAAGAGGATGCAATCAAACGACACCCCTTGAGGGCATCACCCAACGACAGAACCTTAAAAAATCACTGTTTCTAGAAACACTACAACATAGAGCTCACAGCGGAGCTGTGCGACTACTCAGGCCCAAATGAGTTAAGGATCTACACCGATGGATCAAAAACCGGTCTCGGTATTGGAGTCGGGAGTCTTTTCTGAAGACCTAAACATTAAAATATCCAGACCCTTAGGAATGCTTAGCACTGTCTACCAAGCAGAATGCGTAGGCATCATCCAGGCAACACACGCCATTGAGGCCAGATAAGTCACGGATACGCACATCCGTATACTCTCCGATAGTGCTCAATCCTTAGAGAAAAACCAGATCACGTCGAGACTAATACCACAGTAAAGATATCTTTACTGTGCTAATACTAGAATGTCATAATGCACTAGAACGTATTACGGTACTAAACCGCAAGCCTTCTGCACCTGGACAGAGATAGCTTGCGACTGGTGGCGGGGACCATCAGCGGACACTGCTCACTGAACAAACACTTTCACACCTTAGGTATCACTGATAGTCCTCTGTGCAGAGCCTGCATGGAGGCGTAAGAAACGGTGGCGCATGTACTCCTTGAGTGCACTGGCGTCTCCCAGATCCGCAGGGAAACCCTTGGAACACCAAACTCCCTTGCGGACGCCCTGAGAAAACTGGGAAGACTGATCTACTTCTGGAGGGAGGTGGGCTGGTTGGAGTAAACGGCCGCCTTGGCTCACGTACAATGGTCTATATCTATTTGAGGACTAAGTGCAGAAACCAAACCCCCCTAACATAGAACATAGCCGTTCAATTTTATCAAATATAATACGTAAGTACTAAGTATAAGGACCGGGAGTCTAAGCTACGTTAAATGAAAGGTATTAACGACTTTCAGAAGACTATATTAATAAGATTAACGAGAGGAAAGATTTACAAGACCGCAGCTCTGAGCCGAGCTGGGCCTCCCTGACATCACTTGTCATAGTATAAATAAAAACTATCTTTTTTTTTTTTTTTTTTTTACTATTGAATAGTCTTGCGTTTGACCGCAAATCACCTGATCGTAAGTGATAATGCGGCCTAAGTTGGAACACGCTTGCCTAAGATGAACCGGTTCACTCGTGCCTTGAAGATACCCAGATTATACTTATCAGGGAACAGAGAGGCGGGCAAGGAATTCCACAGTCTGGCTGTTCGCACAATAAATGTGGAGTCAAAGCGCTTGGTTCGAGACCGTGTAGCTTCAACCATGTAGCGGTGACGTTTTGCCGTATCTCTGCTCGTCCGATGATGGAACGGGTATGGGGGAATTAAATTGCATCTTCTACATCATTCAAATATATTCTAAGGTATCCAGAAGGTTCTAACCATAGACTAAATAGTTATGGCTTCATTACATAAAGCCTCCCTGGTGGGCAACTCTCTACATCAGCTAAGCCCCCTTCATGAATAAAAGGGACTAGTAGCTTTTATTCATGTACTGAACATTCTGGACACCAATACTAGTTTACTACTCAACAAAAATAATTGACTAATTAACCTAACTCCTACCTAATCCTATCTGACGGTCCCTGCCTATGTTTGGATTATATTGGGTCTGCCTCTCTTGAGGTGGCTTAACTCATGACGTACTTACGACGTTATAACATTTATATGGAATTAGAATAAAAACAATAGATGCGACCGTGCATCAGCTCAAATACAACGACATCATATTTAAGCCTTGCATAAATAAAACCACACTAAAACTTTATGAACAGCCCACTAGACAAATGATAATATAGGTATTGGTAACCGTCCAAGGTGAGACAGTTAAAACCTAATTTACAACGGAAAAGCAGAAGTAAGTACAACTAAGTATCAAACTCAAGTTCAGCTCATCTTCGGGAAGGGGTCCTCCCATAGAAATCTAAAGAACACTCTCTCTAAGACAGATTTTTGCTACATTTTAGCATGTAGATTATAGTATTATGTAGGCCATTAACTATTAGCTCTATGGCTAAACACGCATAGTTTTAAAGATCTCCGTTGCCGCGCGGTTCTCTGCGTTTCAATGGCGCGGCTACGTTCAAACCCTTATAACTTTTTAACCATAACTTTGATAAATTTATGATTTTTGGTTTTATAGGTAAGACATATGTTAGTTATTAGCCTGCTGACCCCTTTGCGGGCACACGCTGGTTTAACTGAATTACTTAGAAGTTATAATTGAAGTATCTGTTATTCTATAGAAACCTATTAGTTACCTCCCCATACCTACCAATACGCTACAACCCGGTACCTGTAAGAGAACCTAAATTTGGACTTACAAGTTGGTGGAGGCGCCGTCATGTAGAGGCTTGTATGCCTTTAGCATACGTAGGTTATTAACTATTAGCTCTATGGATAGAATAAGTTCAAATCGTAGGTTTGTATTGTTTTATATGACATAGGTATGTTAGTTATTAGCAGTGGCGGTCCTAGTAAAATTTTTAGGTGGTGCGAGATCTAAAAATGGCGCCCTTTGCATCCCCCCCCCAAACATAAAACTGCGTTTTTCTATGCAGTTGCTTATCCATAACTACACAGAGCAGGAGTACATTATGTAACCTAACTACCACTTCGCACACAACTTCGTCCGCGTGGATTTGTTTTTTGGACATTTCCAAGTAACACGGACACATGTATTTTTGAAAATCTAAAAACCAATTGGCAAGTTACTGACTAAAAAAGTAACATATTTCCCATTTAAACTTTCTTCTCCTATTACGCGGGCGTGGCACATGTCGCCTGCATTTCGTCAAACTGACCAAATATAAGCGATAAAATGGTAAGTCTCATAGGTTTGTCTCTTGTAACTTTTTACAAAAAAGATATACTTTTTAACATTGTTACATAAAAGCAATCGAAACTATTCGCCGAGTTTTGATTACTTTATTACCAAAATATTTTGTGAATAAATTACACCTGGCGGCTTCACATTGTATTAATATTAATTAATACAATGTGAAGCCGCCAGGTGTATTTGTGTAGGTAGGTCGCCGAGATCACGCACTTGGTCGTTGCGTGGCGGTTAAGCATCAGTAAACCCGATACTGGAGGAGACGTTTTCGGGTCTCTGATGAAGAAGCTGCGCTAGCCACCGGCGAAACGAGGTTGCGAGGCAGGCAGGAGATGTTGGAGACTACAGACGTGGATCCGTGGGGGTACCCATAATGAGCGGTCCGCGAAAAACTTCAGATCGCGGTGCCTCCACTTACGGAGAGTCTCCTACCCGAGCTCAGTTATAAAACAATAGGCAGATAGACGGAACGGAAGATACATGGGAAGCAAGGTTTTTTGACAGGTCACAGGTGTGCGCGACAGCACTGTAAAAACACGTTGCTTCTGTTTGCGTTTACGGTTGCCAGGATAATGACAAAATTACCCATAATAATGTTTCATTAAGTATATTAAATAATTTAGTGTCGCCGAAAAATGCAGACAAGATGATACATACATTGTCGAGTCAGATTGTATTAATTGAATGCAGGTAGGTACCTACTTTAGGAATTTATTAATCTCAGATAACAAAACAGAAGATGTTGATTTAAAAATGGTGGAACAATATCGGAACATAATTAAGGGATGACTTAATTTGTTTGGTTTTGGAAGGCGACTTCGAATTTTAGAGTATTTTTTAAATTATTTTAAGAAAGCGGTTATCTTTTTATATGTTTAATGTTGTTACCTCAGATTATCAAACAAAATGCAGATAGACCGTGGGGAACACTGCGAGTGAAGCCATAATATATAGCCTATACCATTGAGAAAATCGTTTGGGTTAGGTTAGGTTAGAACTGTGACCATTAAAGCGCGAAGGCGAGCGAGCGGTGCCGCGGTAGCGGCCGCCGATCGCCAGATCCCCTCTTTTGTTGGTGAATAATTTGGTTTAGGTTAAAAGAGATCTGCTTTTTGTTTGATAATCTGAGGCTATAACGATACTAACAAACTGACCAAAATCTAGAACTATTTATTAATAACGATATTATTTCGTTATACTTACTAAATAACGAAATAAACGCTATTTATTACGATACCGATAACGTTTCCAGTTTCGTTCAGCTCATGTTCCCACATATTTTCAATTTTCCATTGTTCTAAGTAGGGTTGATAAGGATTCCTCTTCCTCATCCTCATAATGCGGAAGTTTCTAATTTTTTAGCGATTCCTCATCCTCATGTACATCCCCAAAATCTGACATAAAATATTCCTCTTCCTCTTCCACATCCTCATTCATTAAGAGGACTTTATGAGGAAGTGTTGTTGACGTATTCAATGTAAATAATAATAATAATAATAATAATAATATGTGGGGACATTTTCACACACGGCCATCTGACCCCAAACTAGGGAGACCCTGTACTATGGGTGTCAGACAGCTGATATACATACACAAATACTTTTCTTTTTTTTTAAATACATACATATAAAAGTAATCTCCGTGTTTTGCTCGCTGCATTAGGTGTTTTCGCGAGCAGGAACCCCAAATGGGTTCCCTCTATCTGGCAGAATCTTGATGATCCGAAATTTATTTGGCATAGGTAACACACTTAGCATAACGTGCTTTAAACTAATATTTTTAAGGCATAAAAATTATTTAATATAATTATTGTTTGGCCGAATGTTTGTATGTCCGAATTTACAATGGCATACTGTTAAGATGGCAGAATTTTGTTTAGCATAATTACCTCTGGCAGAGTTAAAACTCCGCATAATTTCGTTTAGCATAACGTTTATTTAGAGCGACTATTATTTGGTAAAATTTCACTTGGCATACTATGAAGATGGCAGAATTTAATTTGGAGTAATTTTATTAGGCATAGTTGCCATTTCTATAAGAAAAGCATTTTTATCCTTGAATTAAAATATTGTCTTAAAAAGTCTATGTGGTGCTACAAAAGTTAGTGACAGAAACGAATCGCAAAACCGACTCCACAGCGCCGGAGCCGTGACAGACATCATGCCTGCTGCATGTTGCATGCTTGCTTGCATGCTGCATACTTGCTTGCATGCTGCATGCTTGCTTGTATGCTTGCTTGCATGCTGCTTGCTTGTGTGCTTGCTTGCATGCTGCTTGCTTGTATGCTTGCTTGCATGCTTGCTTGCATGCTTGCTGCATGCAAGGTGTAAAAAATAATTACTTAAAATAATTAATT
The DNA here is from genome assembly GCA_947361185.1 of Charanyca ferruginea. NCBI lineage: Eukaryota > Metazoa > Arthropoda > Insecta > Lepidoptera > Noctuidae > Charanyca > Charanyca ferruginea. Next base: position 16,108,488 of record OX376055.1, on the reverse strand, counting down.
GTAAACAAGCGTTTGCTTGTTTACAATGAATTATGTTACAGTTTCCAACGTGCAACGCCGCTCGGATCACACATTGTGGTCGAGCGGGCTTTGTAGAGTCTACCATGAAGATCCTGGAATAGGTGCTCGACAGCCGGTTGGTTTCGGCCCCCACTTCGGCGGTTGGCGCCTAAGTTGCTGCGCCTGACTGGACGTCTATCAAGCTTCCTAATCTGGAGGCCCCGCCTGGAGACGGCTATTCGTGAGGATCCTGCCATCGATGGCCCTGTATGGGGTACCGACTTGGGATGCTGACCTGACGGCTGATAGCATCGCTGTTCGGCGAAAACCGCAGCGACCAATGGCTAACAGAGTCAGTATGGGGTATTGCACGATATTCTACGAGGCGGCTTGTGCACTGGCCTGATCATCGGCCACCATGCGGAAAGAGAGAAGGAAATCGCATCCTCTCAACCGCCCCCACCGGGCGTTGGCGAAGGGTGGATAACGCCCTTTTCCAGCCCACCTAAATGGGTCCAGGGGCGACGGACTCGGGGACGCCCCATACATCAGGACCCAAGTGGCGACTCGTAGGACCTACCTCGCAAATTATTTTATTGAAGTCGAAATAATTTAACTTAGCAATAGCATTTTCTATAAACAAAACTCCATAATCTTTCTTGACACAGTAGAACGTATGTAAGTTTTTATAAGTTTGAATTTTAATTTTAATTTTTTTATTAGCTTTGTGCGGCTGTGATATCACTGCGACCAGTGTTGATCTATTGTGATCGCCGCTTGTGTTGGCTAAAGATCGCCGCCAAACCTCGCAGCTGTTATGAACTGCAGGATCTGCTTTGAGGCGATCTCCATTAGTCCATTCGGGCTTAACAGGTATTTGCCCAGATGATTGTTGCGCTTGTGCATTCGTACTCCGCATTCCCCCAGAAGGTGAAGTGGCGTTTCATCAGCCTCATTACAGCGTCTGCAGGTTTGCGTAGCACTTAACCCCAGGTGGAACATGTGCTTGTTTAAGCAGCAATGTCCTGTAGTGCTACAATGCGCATGTTGTTCCTACTGAGTGCTAGGACTTGGTTGCTAAGCCTTCTGTCATAGACTTTGATGAGTGCTTTCGAGTGTAACAAGCCCGGAGACTCCTTCCATAACTTACTGGAATTTTCGAGGCATGCTTTAGCCATGCATTCCTCTACCAGTTTCGATGAGACTATATTTGAGTCGAGCGCTAGTAGAGCAGCTTGGCTATCTGAATTGATGTGTATGGTTAGGTTGACGTATTGCCTTTGCAGATTTATTTCCGCACATTCTAGGATGGCGTACACCTCTGCTTGGAAAATGGAGGCGTACTGCCCCAGGTTTACAGTTTTGCTGAACCTCGGCCGTACTCCATTTATCCCACAACTACTTTAGATCCCATTTTGGAACCGTCCGTGTACCAGATCAGACACCCTGCCACCTGAGATGGCTGGCTTTTGGTCCAGTAGTCTCTTAAAGGAATTTCCACGGAATATCGCTTCTCAAATACATGCCGTACTAGCATGACATTCAGTTGTCATGCCGAGAATTGGCATTTCCAATATTAAGTCCTGTAAGGTCCTCATTTTCTGCGAGAGCCAGCAACTACTGCCCCGGACCTTGGCCCTGTACATGCTTGCTTTCGCCTCTTTGTGTATATTTAAATGTAGAGGCGGTAGTCTAGGCAGGGCGTTCAGTGCCATTCCCGGACTTGTTGACATAGCTCCTGCAGCCATTTTACTGACAGTTCTCTGAAGACTATCTAGTTTCTTTATAGTGGTGGTCTGATGTGCTTTATCGTGCCACACTACTGATGCGTACGTTATGATCGGCCGCACATTAGCTGTCTACTGCAGCAGCTGAGCTACACTTGTACCAAGTACGAATTACCGAGGAATCTACGCTACGTTAAATAAAACGTATCAGCGACTTTTAGGAGACTGTATTAATATAATTAGCGAGAGGTAAGATTTACACGACCTTCGCTCTTAGTCGAGCGGTCGGTCTCTTACTGACATAACTTGTCATAATATAAAAGCTGTATTCTACAACATTCAATATATTCTGAAGTATCCAGAAAGTTCTAACCATAGACTAAATAGTTATGCCTTCATTACATAAAACCTCAAACTCTCTACATCAGCTACGCCCCCTTCATGAATAAAAGGGACTAGTAGCTTTTATTCATGTACTAAACATTCTGGACACCAATACTAGTTTACGAAATAATTGACTAACTAACCTATCAACTACCTAATCCTATCGGAAGGTCCCTACTCTAAAGAGGGAAATAACATTAGGGACGTCTCTGGAGAGATAGCTCAATCCATGACGCATGGGGTAATCAATTAAATTTTTTCTACAATATTATTGTAAGAAACAATGAACAATTAATACACTCATGCTATCATGTCCAAACCCCACTCTACCAAAACCCTTTCGAAAAGGTTAGAGTGCATCCCGCTAAACAAAATGATATGGTCAAATCCATATCTTCCATTCTTGATGACCTACACTTATTCCTATACGAGGTTTACAATTAAATTAGAAAAAACTAACCTCGAAACAAACTTTGTTCACTTTAGTAAACCATGCGTGTCATCTCAACAGCCTATGCAGAGATTACTCCGTTAGCGTAATTGGCTACGTCAGTGAACGAGGCCTGTTGGAGATCTACAAATCTTTTAGAAAATCTCGAAATCCATCAGACTTCAAGAAATGTGGGCACCATTCACCTATCAGACTTCAGCTCGTAGTAAATATAAAAATACAAAAAAAAACATGCATTATTATTATGCCGGCATATCTCTAATCACATACATAACAATACACCTAGTATCAACTGTCCCTCATGACAGGCCTAAATAACCATGGCAACATATTATACCGTATGACAACAAATAATTAATAAAATGCCAAATAATATACTACCTAGAAATATTATTGACAAGTTTCTATTTAAATATATTTGTCGTACGTAACCCATACACGTCAAGAATGATTATAAACTAAAAATTTCAATTCAATTGTTACCATAAAATTTTTTTCTTTACAAAACTTTGTAGAGCTAGCCATTAAAATTAAAATAAAATTATCTCTCAAAAATTGACAATAATATAACAATATTATGTAACAAAATTATTATATATAGATTAATAACAACAATTGACAAAATATTCGGTAGTATACTACCGAATATTTTCTTGATCAAAGCTATTCGTTATAAATTATTTTTAACCGACTTCGACGGAATGAGGTTCTCAGTTCGACCTATATATTTATTAATATATTTTATTTTTATTTTACTATTCTTCGAACTTAATAACGATTTCAAACTCATGCGTGTTATATATTTATTTATTACAGCAGGTTGCGGAACCATATTATATAATTTCGTATCACGCGCGACCTTACTATTCGCTTCAATAAAACTTTGGCTATCCGAACCAACATTATACACGTCTCGCGCCGACTCGACGACAACATTCTCTTCTAACACATTTTGGTTAACCGGTCCAACATCATAATCAATTCGCGACAACTCGATGACAACATTTTCGTCCACCTCAACGAATGCCGTAACACTCGTCTTGCATTCTACCATCACCAAGTTCTCTTCCTGAACGTCAGTGACAACATTATCTTGTACCTGCTGGTACGAAACATCAACTACTTCTACTTTCTGAAATTGATCATTGCTACTATGATCGTTAGCGATGTCATCATCATGTACCTGATGGCACAAATCATCCACTTCTTCTTCTTTCGACACCTCGACATCAGGTTGCTCTGAAAGATTTCTACGTAATAAAATAATCGGACCGGACTGACCCGATTCATCCTTCTCTTCCTCGTGTTCGGGGGGGAACGAGACTGACTTCTGTTCCTCATTCGCATCTAGGCTGCTCTCTATACAGCTAGACTCCGAAACAACATCATCTTCGATACTGCCTGCTTGGCAGCCATCTTTTTCATTTCTACGACATTGAATTTTCACTGCTGACATGCCAGTCATTTATGTGTCTGGCCAGGTTAGTAGTGGCGATCGTAATATCTAATACCTCCTGCTTAGCTCGAGTCACATAAGTTGGCTCACAGCCTACATTTAGCGTAATTAGGTTATTAGTTAATAAAAAGTCAAAGAGTAACTCACCCCTTCTGTTGATGTCGGTACTCCCCCATGAGGAGTGATGAGCGTTGGCGTCACATCCTATTAGAAGCTCAGCGTTATGTCGGGCGGCGTATTCCACCACCCTCACCAAGTCTTCCGTCGGGTTGTCCCTCTCTCCAGGAAGATATGCGGAGCACACGATCACCCTGGCCCCGCACCACCCTTTGAGGTTGACAAAGGCCGCTACCAAGTGGTCATTGCAAACTTCTGTAATAGGCAAGAAATCAACACAGTTGTTAAATAAAATACATGCTCTGGGTCTTATACCAGTACCGTTACTAAGCATCTTACCGGCACCGTTCAGTCCCAGAACCTGGGTGTTGGCTACCCAAGGCTCTTGGATCAGGGCGAGGTTGGCTATGCCCTTCGCAATACAGCGCTCCATTACCGCAGCCGCTGCCGCAGCGTGATGGACGTTTGCCTGCAGGACCCTCACCATTCCCACCTGGGTAGCCCCCACTAGTTTCCCGAGCGTGCAGGCTTGGGACGTGCTCGCCCCCGACCTGTACGCAATCCCTCTTCAGGCCCGCGGAACCCGCCCCACCTGCCACCTGCTCACGAGGCACCGCCCCCTGAGCCCTTCCGCCCGCAGCGAAGTACGGCCTGGCTCTCCCAGAGCCACGCCCCCGCAATGCAGGGAACCCTCTGGAGGTGGAAAACTGAGGTTCCGCGTGTCCAGGGTCGCTCCGAGGCACTGGCACGGGAGTCACCTCGGCCGCGACTGGTCGCGGAACAGGTTCCTCTCCACACCGTCTCTCCGAGCCCCCCGACGTGGATTTTTGCGGTTCCCTCTCCGGTCCCGCAGCTGTCGCTGAAGGGCCAACCTTTGGGTTGCTCTTGATTTTAAAATAGAGCACTTTAAAGCCAAGAGCGACCTCAAAGTTCGCAAGGGCCGCGACAGAAGGATCGTCAAGGAAAAAAGACACCACATGCCCATTCCCCTCCGCCCTGCTGTGCGCAACTCTCCAGACCCCCTTTTGAGCCCTTCATTCTGTAACCCCAGCAAATGGGTAGCTTCGTCAATCGACTCTGCCTCAGTGCTGGGGATAAAAATGGTCCCTACGGCGGGTTTCGGCAAATCGCTTTCCGGAATAACGGAAAGCGATGCCCCGCTCCAGGGTTTGATAGAGGGGACCCTTTCGGACAGCCATTTTAGGCTGGCCTGGTCACCGCAGGTGATGATGACGAACCCAGGTCTGTGCGTGAAGCTCGTAAATCTCGGCCCCTTACCCATGTCGGTGAGGCTGAGCATCGCCAGAGTAAGGGAGCGGTGCAGCAACTTCATTTGGTCCTCGCTCATGGGGATCACATTTCTAATCCCCACGCGCGTTTGCTCCACGACCTGTTTGAAGCTGGACTGCACTACGGGCTTTTCCACCCTAGGAGCCTTCCTGGGTTGCTCCTTTGGGGATTCATTCTCCGACCTTATACGCTTCTAAGCCTTCGGGTCCGGCGGAAGGTTGGTGAGCGGGATCTCGCTCCAAGGCTTTTTAGCCAACGCACGGGCCTCATCGGCCTGAACATTGGCTGCTAACAGCCTTCGGAGCCTTTTCCGAGCTGCACCACCTAATCTCTCATGGCGATGAGGGGACTTTTCCGTCCTTTGGGCAGAGTCACAGGAGCCTCCTGCCCTGGCCGGACTAATCCCCTCACACGCCACCACGGTTGTCCTATCTGGAGAGGCTAATAAAACCTCCTCCATCAGGCTTATCGTCTCCCCTAAAAGGGGAGAGAACTGTTCTCCAACTGGAGACGACGATCTTGATAAATTTTGTATTTTATTTTTATTATTAACTTCCATTATTAAACCCACAAGAAGCTAGGGAACTAAAAATGCCCATCAGCAGAGCCCCGCATGCTAATGGGAGGACTAAAAATACTACCCAATTCGTCCAGGTGTCGGATAGCCACCGTTAGCGACTGAGCTCCCCCACAGCCACGCATCCCTCGGCACGGTACGGATAACACCTTGGATTGGGTGATATACATATATGAATAATATAAAATAAACCTTACATAGATATATACTATATATTTTTTATACAAAAGCGCTCGGTGTTTTTTGTTTGAGTCTATTTCCTAATGAGCTAGACCCAGTAACAGGGCTGGCAACCTTGAGAAGGATAGATCCGCCGAACTTGCCTTGGGGATCTTTGCGACCAACTTGTCACTCTCCCCCAAGACCAACGCCCCCCCATCACCTCTGAAGGAGGTGATAGGGTAGGCCTGCACCTATACTAACATGTTAAGCATGTCGTACGGGAACCGTTAAAGCATAGACCCAGACCCGCCCCTTCTGTTTTAATTTAGTGAAACTTCTTTCTGCTTTAGCGACACTCACAGCTATAGTCACCAAGATCCGATACGCTCTACATTCGGGACAAAATCCTGCCAGTCTTTTTGTTTAATAAGTCGAAAAACTTTAAATGGCTCTGATGATTGATAACATTATTTTAATAATGGGTTCAGACAGACTCTCAGATGTCACATTTTCCCTATCAGTTATCTAGTTACCTAGCGCTTGCCAGTGTTATACGCGCCTGATCGATTGTGGGTCACAATCGAGTCTACGACTAGTCTGCGCCTTTTCTGTTGATTTCGGCGCCCCTAAATGACGGCGCCCGGTGCGTCGCACCGCACCGCTCGCACCGCCCGCCCTAGGGCCGCCACTGGTTATTAGCCTGACCCCTTCACGGGCACACGCTGATTTAACTGAATTACATAGAAGTTATAATTGAAGTTGCTTTTATTCTATAGAAACCTATTAGTATCCTCATACAATACGCTACAACCCGAAAGAGAGCCTTAAATTGGTAAGAGTTCTATCTTTAGGCTATTCCAACATCTTAATTGCAATCCTGATGATGTTTTATTGGATAGGCCAGACCTACCTTCCACCATTTCGAACGAACGAGACGAGAGGGGCGGGCGGAGGGAGGGGGTGTGTACACGTACCTATGTAACTAGGCAACTACACCTTTAAAGATAACAATATTTATGAATTTCCCCAAATCACCTAATGTGCGTCCTTCCCCGTAGTCAAACTATTTTGTTAAACTGATTTGACTACGGGGAAATCTCATAATGGATCGTTCCCCGTGGTCAAACTACTCAAATGGTCCTCCCTGTATAAAGTTTGACTACTATAATGTACAGTTAGATTAAAATTAAAACCGTAATATAATTTGTTCGAAGTTATTATACAATATGTTACGAGCTAGGGTTCGGGATAAATGATTTACACAAATTTACACCAAAAAACACAAACACAATAACTTACAAAAATTACTTGAGAATCACTTCATTCGCAGTAGTCGTAGTTTTCAATTTCACATCCAAAACCCAGGCTTGCCAGCGCTGGCTGCCCGCTATAAATATACGAGGTTCAAGTTTCTAGATAGTTCCTGAATATATTGGAAGAACTTTAGAATGTTGCAACACGACACTTAACCATCTCGAATAATGTAGAATGGTCTCGAATGTTCTAGAATACCTGTAGTTCCGCTACTCGATAATAGATGACCCTGGCGTGACATAGTTGTGCTACTCGACAATAGATGCCGCTGTCTGGCGTAGTTCTGCTACTCGATAATAAGTGGCGCTAGCATGACATTTTTTTTTGTCGTTATCTAAAAATAAATCACAGTTACCAGCATGGTCTCCTCAGAAAGTCCATTTGGACTTTGTAACTGCAGCTGCAGATATCTACATTGATTCCAAAAACCAACAGGGTTACTATCATTTCACAAATTCACAATGAAAAAAGGCCAAACTCAATGGTAAATCTCAATAGGAAAACAACGGAGGCACCGTTGCCAATAGACGGGCCGAGAATCTCGACCACGTAAATAGCGCCTTACTGTAGGTCTAAAATGATTTCACGGTATTAGCCGTGAACCAATTATTATTAAATTAATTATTATTAAATTTTAATTATTAAAAAAAAACTAACTGCATCAGATTTACTTTACCAAATGTCTAAAGTAGTGACTGTGACGTAATATTAAATAATGAGAAGCTGGAATTTTTCCCGGGGATCACGCTTGACTCAAGACTACAATGGGATCGCCGTTGGCGGCCACACGATACAGCAGTGTCCGCGACTCACCACCACTGCCGCGCCCCTCCCACCCTCTTGAGTCGTTACCATCTGTTCTATAGTTTGTTCTACTTATGTCAGTAGAACACCTAGGAAATAATTCTATCTCAAACCAGGCCTCCGAACACCAGTAGCTGTCGCCATCGTCACATTTGTAGCAGCGGCAGTAATAGGTGGCTCGTTTGCGCCGAGCCTTATAGTAGGTTCATGAGAAAACGGCGCTAATAATTTAGTACAATACCTAACCAGTAGTGATAGATCCTCGACACTTATCTTTTCTCAGATGACTGCATGCCCAAAAAACGTTACCATTTTTGTAGGTACGCCATCTGTAATACTGCCGTCCATCGTGGAGTAGTACTGTACCACGTTTACGTTTCACATATTTCATGTTATCCATTTTTAATTTTTAATCATTTTAGCCCGAAGAATTGCCAAACTTAAGTGGCAGTGGGCAGGGCACATTGCTCGCAGAACAGATGGCCGATGGGGTCGAAAAGTTCTGGAGTGGCGACCACGAACCGGAAGACGTTGCGTTGGAAGGCCTCCCACTAGGTGGACCGATGACCTGGTAAAGGTTGCGGGGATCCGCTGGATGCGAGTCGCACGGGACCGGTCAATGTGGCGCCACTTGGGGGAGGCCTATGTCCAGCAGTGGACGTCTTTCGGCTGAAATGATGATGATGATGAATCATTTTAAATTCAACAAGGAAAATCAATTGTGAAAAACGCGAAGATTGACATTTGACATAAATATAATTTTATCTTTCACTGTACATACTTAAACTGCATTTATACAGCGTGCTATAAAGTTGCAATATCTATAAAGTTTGACCACGGGGAACGATCTATTATGAGATTTCCCTGTAGTCAAACCAGTTTGACTAAATAGTTTGACTACGGGGAAGGACCCCTTGATTTGACTTGCGTAGTACTCGATTTAAAAGTAAATTTCTTTAAATCGAGTACTGCGCAAGTCAAATCAAGTCTGTGTCAAGTCTCATCTTTCGTGGCACGCACTGTACGTACTTTACCTACCTCTTAGTGATCAAACCTGAGTGAATTGCCAATAATTTGGACCCGTCACAACCACAGGTAAATATGCAAAACTGCCGTTAGTAATTAAATATCATAAGTGACATCAAAGAATAAAACAATAGGAAAATCGGGAAATCGCCACGTGTAGCATCGCAGCAAAACTCAGGAGCAAAAGTAAAATTTGGTAAGTAGGTATGTTGCTCGACTTAGATGATTATGGCACAAGATTCCAGAGTCGCCATTAGCATAGCAGGGCTGAAATTTTGGGAGTGAAGGTATATGCCTTCTGTAGGTATCACGTACAGTACTAAACGTTTTAAGTACTCAGTTACGTTCAAAAGTACCGGCTGGTTTTACTATGTTGAATAACAATAATGATGTCTCAGAACTCAAGCATGTCAGACGCATTTTTTCAGATTGATTGATTTGTTTAAGTATTTGTTTTTATCGTTTATTTGAAGCGCTTCCGACATGCTAAAGCTAAAAAAATAAGTATAACGTCAATATGAGCACAGATTAAAAAAAAGACCGTTGAAGGGCCTAGTAATTAATTACGTGTGACACATGAAACGCTACCGTCTGTCCTTCTAACACATTTCTCCATAAATTATAAATAAAACAATCTTTTCTTGCATTTGGAATATCCTTAGGTCCTGTGTCTAAAGTATATTTTGCAGCATTTTTCTTGTAGTGTGTGGATGATTAGTAATTGAATGACGTTAGGAGCACGATAGTTTTTTTAAACAGCAGTACGGCAGACAGCCTGTCGCCTGTGCCGGATGTATGCAGACCTTTGGATTTAAACACTTTGATGGTGAACTATTTCAGCAGGGGCTTAGGGCCAGTAAAAAGCTTTACTTTTTTGTAGTCGTTCATATGAAAGGAATATTTTATTTGCCAGCTTTGGTGCAAACGCATACGTAAGTATAGTACTTACTACCTAAGACTACGTTGTTTCATTCTCTGGTATATCTGTCATTAATACCTATGCCACAGCTCAGAGCTGAGCTTTTAGACCGTAAGATACAGCCAGCTTCAGATAGATTTGACCTTGCAAAGATGTCAAAATCATGTGAAGAACATAATTTTATGTTCGCAGACATTGCATTAAACTTGTTTTTAGGTTTTTAGCATCAGTTTTCAATATTGTAGATATTAGAGGGCTTTAGGGATAGTTCGTTTAAATGGTATCTATCTAAGCATTCGTAGTAGTCAAAAATATTTTCACAATTAAGAACAGTCACTGTTAATACCCGTAACTACAGAATATTTTGGAATAAAATTATTAAACTAAATAAAAATGAATCGTTGTTCGTTAGTCTTGCTAAAACTCGAGAACGGCTGGACCGATTTGGGTAATTTTGGTCTTGAAATATTTATGGAAGTCCAGGGAAGGTTTCTATGGTACGTAAGGGACAGGACAAAGTCTGTCGAGTCAGCTAGTACCTAATAAATATTGCTTCCCTTTGTCCTTGATATCCACCCCGTTCATTTCATTTATGGCGTACCTACCTATTAACTAACATGTATTTTGTATAAGATACATATTATAAGAAACTTACCTACTAAGTTCGACTCGAGTCATGAATTCATAATATTCTAGCAAAATTCATAGAAAGGATGCAAGTTTGAATTTTATAAGAAATGGGCACTCTTCAGGAAAAGAAAAAGAAAATATCTTATTGTGTAATTATTATTAGTTATTAATACTTTTAAATTAACTATCTTTTTCACCGATTACATTGAGATTTATGATCTGATTTACGTGATTCTTCTTTAGTTTGATGCGGAATAGTTGCCATTTGGTCCCATAAAAATTTAATATAGTTTGGCCCAATAGTTTTCATTTTATGAAAATCTTTTTATTTATGTTTGACCACGCATATCTTTTTTCAGTGTAGTCCGATTTCGATGATTCGGAAGCTCATAATTATCTATCCGATGCTGACTGTCCACACATGAAATTAGCACAGGATACATAGATATAATTTCTGTGACAGGATGCTTAGAATACCTAGTGGCTCTATCACGGTAATATAATTAAAGTACCTACGGAGATACCTAAATATTAAATAGTTTTGGAAATATGGGTTCAGTATTACCAGTGAATTCCCTTTACTCGAGCGGACCCCTTTTCGCACTTGACCGTTTCATAAAATATTTTTGAAGTAAATTTCCATTTTGGTATTCTACCTACTTGTCGTTGTATTAACATTTTCCCTCTTACGGTATTACAAGTTTTAGAGTAACGTCAGGGGGTGGGTGTGGAACGTGAAACCGTCGAGAAACACAATTAATCCATTTGGAATTTATCCGGTGCAGTTACCCTCGAGGTTCAATTAAAATGTAAATGGGTGTCGTCGGGGCTCGGGGCGAGCTGTGGGCTGGGAACACGCGCCTTATCGTAACACGCCAGGCCACCACTGTCGCCCTGTGAATAGCTGTTCGTAGATAGAGATACCTATCTGCTCATTCAAACAAACTCTAAGGCACCTAATTAGGAACCTAACTACGTTTTAAATATTGTATTTCTTCAAGTAGATATTAGGCATCAACATTTTATTTAGTCTACAGTTTGCATTTTATAATGTAAGTAGTTATTATCTTTCAAAATCATTCTTTGCATCGGCGGTTCCTAATAAGAACACATAACAAATCCCTTTTATTAAATGGTACCTCATACCAAATGATTATAAATGAAAGATACTGCAATTAAAAATAAGACCCAAAACAAACCTTTATTTAGAATAAAATCGTTTAAAGTTTAATGTTCGGTTTTAAATATTGCGATATTCCAAAACAATATTTTTTGTATCTGTGGAATTATTTAACAGCTTAAAATAATCGAATGATTCCGTGAAAAGAATGGCAGACTTTCCCACGGAACCCACTTTAGAAATAGCTGCTCTACGTTATTCCGAGCTCGATTAACCTTTTCTAGCTGCTGATAGGTAGATAGGGCCCGGAAAGTCCCTTCTCACTCGAGATGTAGTCATGGTCAAAATGGTTAAGACAAGTCGTATATCGGTTGGGGAAAAAGTTTCTTCGCATTTCTTAAGAAAATTCAAAACAGTTTTTAATATAGTTTATTTACATTTAACTAAAGTATGTAGGTACCATTTTGTTCGATAACTTTTTGCCATCTTGTAGGTAGGGACATGATCCCATTGTTATAGAAATTTTGGGACTTCTGATCAAAATACCGCGACAAGTGGTTTTGGCAGTCCTCTGGTGATGTTAACCTGACATTGCCTAAAGAATTCTGAAGAGACCGAAAGAGGTGGAAATCTGAAAGTGCAAGGTCAGGACTATACGGCGGATGCATTAACACCTCCCAGCCAAACTCTCTTAATTTTTGCTGAGTGGCTAAAGAGGTCTAGCGTTATCATGATGAAAAACCTGTTGATTAATTCCGGCCGCTTTCTCGCAACTTCTTGCTTTAATCTCATCAGTTATTCGCGGTAGAGTTCAGAATCGATGGTCCTGCCTGGTGGTAACACAATAATGAATAATGCCTTTCCACAGCAATAATAAATAATGCCCTTCCAATCCCACCACACACACAGCATCACCTTGTTGCGAGTTAACCCGGGTTTCGCCACAGTCTGTGAAGCCTGACCGGCCTTTGATCACGACCTTTTTCGCACTTTCTTGTCGTACATGATCCACTTTTCATCACCAGTTATCAGCTTCTTCAAAAATGGTTCGGTTTCATTACGTCGTAATAAAGAATCACGAATGAGTACACGGTTCATTAGGTTTCTTTCAGTGAGCTCGTGAGGTACCCAAATATCGAGTTTTTTTGTGTACCCAGTTTTTTTCAAATGCGCCAAAACTGTTTTGTGGTCAATTCCCAGTTCTTTAACTACGTCGTAACTACTGATATGCAGATCTTGCTCCACTTTATCAAAAATGGCATCCATTTTATTCGTAATAGGGCGACCAGAGCGACGTGCATCTTTGACATCAAAATTTCCGGATTGAAAACGCTTAAATCAAATTTGTGCTACTCTCACAGACACTGCACTAGGTCCATAAACATCGCAAATATTTTTCGCGGCTTGCGTTGCATTTTTGGGTGATTCCGTCGTTTAGTGCAAAAAGCAAGTCCAGACAAATTTACCCATGAATATATTATTAAAAAAAGTGAACTATTTTTTGCTTAGTGGGTAAAGACATAATCACTTTAAAAGTAGTATCGCTAATATTACATATTTATTAACTAGTTATTAAAAAAAAAATGTAAAACTGTCTGTAAAATCATTCCTCTCCGTATCCAACTAGGGACTTCGGTACTTCGGCGTTTCAATGTTTATTTGTCTACATTCGAATTGACGACTTTCATTTATATGCAATATTAAAGCTAAAGGTCTGGCCTATACGTTATGTATGTTATTTATCAATTTAATGCAATGTATATACGAGAAAAACTTCTTTTTGAAATTGTCACGATAAAAACTTCATTATCATCCGCAAACAGAGATTTCTTAATTTTGCAGAATACGAGACGGGCTCCGGTACGATTCACGTCAAAACGTGTTTATACTGGTCCGTCGGCCCTGGTAACAGCGACGAGTGGACGTACGCCTGTTGCAGTTAAAATTATATACGATCTTCGAATTGCCGTTACTGTTTCGTCCATAAATCAATTCATCACCTTCCTTCGATTTCACAAGGTACCATAATTAGCAAAAGATTATGAATACGTAATATGTTGATCTCTAATAACCATATTCATCCGGTTTTAAAATCAAATTGCTAATGTATTCGACAACGAAGTTATCAATAAAAATTGTAAAATTTTTCATTCATCTCTTCTGCATCATCCTTTTCGTCTATGTTTTTGCAGGAAGGTAATGAATCTAATATCTTTATTTTATTCCGCGGAACGTTGCAATTTGCACGAAACGATGGAATCACCCTTTTACCTTTGTTGTAGTAAAATTTTAAAATGTATCGAATTTCTTCATTAGATTCACTTGACAGTACGAAAAAAAAAATACAAATCACACATTTTCCTAATATGAATTATGTTCTTTAAAATTTAAACTTTCAATGATACCAAAAGCAGCCAGATACAAATAGTATAGCCAAAGAGATTTTATTACAAGTTCATACATACTATGATGCGAAAAGACTTAACCTATTATTATGCATACGATGCATAGTTACTTTTCTTTAAACTTGTGTCTTACCTACCTCTACGATTTAGGTTTGGTAGGTTACGTGGGTATTTAACTCAGAAAAGTTCAGTAAGTAATGGATAAGGATACCTAGAGTGACACCTATGTTAATTTTTGTATCATAAATACCTCTGGGCCTGGGCTATGAAATTGTGCACAATGCCGGAAGTCAGGCCCAAATCAATAATGTTTGCTAGAGTGGGATAGAGTGCATGATAGAGTTGGAAGGGGCGCGGTCGCCCCGCCTCCTCGTCCCCGTAAGCATTTGTATCAACCCCTATATAGCCTCGAACCACAATTTATTGTTCTCAAAGCTCAATTTGAGACATTTAATGTAAGTAGATCTCTAGGCACAATTATTATTTAAGGATATCTATCTATATACCCACTTAAATATTACACATTTATAAGTAAGTACCTACTTAGGTACCTATTATTGCACACAATTGCCTATTTGGTTTATTGTTTAATGGCCAATTTTAAAAAATTAAAACAAAAGAAAACCTTATTTGACTCTTAACAATAACAACATGTGTTTTGCAAGAGCGTTCATTGGTTAATGATGGTGCTCACAATAAACAAAATGATATTTTGTGAAAAAATATAATACTGTCGCCACATCGTCCGCCTGTACTTTCTTAGTGATCCCTATTTTGGGGTAACGGAGATAACGTAGCTCCCAATTGGCGACAGAATGTTTAAAATCGGATATCCATGATGGTGCTTGACTTCTGTGGCCCATCGGTTATCTTAGCTACATAGGTAACTGTAGTTAGGTAGGTACTGGTATTTCTGAGATAAGTAATTACCTACAGTATTTTGGATTTACATACATCATCATCATCATTTCAGCCGATAGACGTCCACTGCTGGACATAGGCCTCCCCCAAGTGGCGCCACATTGACCGGTCCCGTGCGACTCGCATCCAGCGGATCCCTGCAACCTTTACCAGGCCATCGGTCCACCTAGTGGGAGGCCTTCCAACGTAACGTCTTCCGGTTCGCGGTCGCCACTATAGAACTTTTCGGCCCCATCGGCGATCTGTTCTACGAGCAATGTGCCTTGCCCACTGCCACTTAAGTTTGGTAATTCTTCGGGCTACGTCGGTAACCTTGGTTCTCTTGCGGATATCCTTATTTCTGATTTTATCACGCAAGGAAACTCCGAGCATAGCCCTCTCCCTCTCACTGGCAACACACACTGGTCATAGACTTTCATCTTGAGACACTGCGGTAACTTGGACTAGAAGATACCACGCAACTTCCCGAACGCTGCCCAGCCGAGTCGGATTCGACGATTGACCTCTTTCTCGAAGTTAGACCTACCTTACTGGACCGTTTGTCCCAGGTAGACATAATCGTTTACAACTTCGAGTGTAGAGTCTCTGATCTTGATAGGAGTGGGTGTTACATGGGCATTCAACATGACCTTGGTTTTGTCCATGTTCATTTTAAGACCCACTCTATCGGAAGCTCTACTGAGGTCATCGAGCATTGTACTCAGGTCCTCCATGGTCTCCATCTCACTTGTGAGCCATGTCTACAAGTTGTTTTCAAGAGTCATCACGAACCGTCTCGCGCGCAGGTTTGACGACTTCCAGCCTCCCGAACAAGCCGGTTTCCGAAAAGGCTTTAGCACCGTAGTTTAGCACCACATACATACGCTGCGGCAGGTTATACAGAAGACCGAAGACTATAACCTGCCTCTCTGTTTAGCGTTTGTGGACTATTTCGATCGAGACTTGGGCTGTACTGCAGTCTCTCCAACGGTGCTAAATCGACTATCGGTATATCGAGGTGTTGAAGTGTCTATATAGAAACGCCACCATGTCAGTCCGACTTCAGGACCAGACCTCGGAACCTATCCTTCTGCAGCGAGGTGTGAGACAGGGAGACGTCATATCTCCGAAACTGTTCACCGCTGCATTGGAGGATGTCTTCAAGTTTCTGGACTGGAGCGGGCTAGGCATCAACGTCAATGGCGAGTACATCTCTCACCTTCGGTTTGCCGACGATATTTACATACAGTCATACAAAAAATATGATTGGTTAGTAAAGGCCTAGGAAAACAAGCATTGGATGTATGGGTACCTACGTAGGTAGGTACCAACTTTGTAATTATTAGTGGTTCGTGTTAAAATAACATGATTAGGTTAGTAAGTACTTAATCTTGCTGTTTCCGTGTAGAGATATTATTATAAGAGATATGAAAATTTTAAGTAAGTATGATGTGTGAATTGAATAATGTACCCAAACAGTATAGATACTAATAAAACAGCAAACAATTATGGGTCCGTGCCCACTCCACCCGCTTAGACTCGACACGAAGAATAAATACCTGAATATTTCTGTTTTGGTAGGCGTAAAAACGTCGATGTACAGTCAGATAGAAAAGTGTTGATTTAACGCTTGTACCACAGAGAGTGTAAAATTTTAATAATGTTTGGATAAATCAATCAATAATTAATAATAATCCTTTTTTTAATATAATATACGGTTTGTACTTAGTAGTAAAAATCACAGATACATTTTTTCATATAAGTACCTACTTGCGTTTGGCCGCAAGCCGCAACTCGCCTGATCTTAAGTGATGATGCGGCCTAAAGTAGAGCACGCTTGCCCAGGAAACTAAATTATGTGATGTATCATAGCAAAATATTAAATATTCTTTGTAAATTCTTTGTAATAAGCTTTACTTAGATATAAAACATCACTTTACCTGACTGTAGAAATGCACTGAATTGGTAGTACAACATCTGGAATTATTCTTCGGGTAGAGTCTAAGCGGGTGGAGTGGGCACGGACCCATAATTCTCACATAGGTATCTAATAAATATGCCTAAACCTATTATTATAGAACTGATATATCTAAAGTCAAAGTCAAAGCATTTATTTCAATTAAACCATTTGCAGGCACTTTTGAATAGTCAAAAAAAATTGAAGCTAGTTGCTCGTTCCAAAACGTAGGGTAGGTCTCTATGGAGAAGAACGAGCAAGAAACTCCACGGACACTCTTTTCAATCAAGCTTTTACAAAATCCAGGCTACATTATTCTTGTTGCTTCTATATGTGAAAACAGTGTAAGTGAAGAGACATCCAAAACATTCTAATTAAAAATATATTAATATAAAAGCCATGGCAGTTAAGAGATGACCAATCTCAACTGACAGCGCCCGTTCACGAACATGACGCTCGGATCAGCACCACTTAGCTCAACCATTTTGAAGGGAACCGAATGATCTAACCCGCACGCCACCATCAGTGAGACATTTGAGCGAGCATGACAATGCTCTCAACTGCCATGCTCATTTATGTCAAACACACTGAATAAATAAATGGCTCCATAGTTCTCACATTTACATAATAATTGAAATAGTGCTATTAATTTATACAAAGCTAAAATTTCCAATGTATGTAAGTATGTCATTCGACAGATAAAATATAATAAGTAAATAATAATAACGGTACACGTTATTCATGTCAATAATAAGGGGTGAGCAACATAATTTTCTTGCAATTAAGAAATTCCCTAAAGAGGCTGTGGAGCAGGACCAGCATTATGCCAAGCATTTTTATCATTGATATAATCTTCCAACTTATAATATGCTTGCCTACATAGTGTGCGTTTAATGCATGTTTTAAATTGCCTTTCATTTAATTGCAAAATATCGAGCGGTATTTTATTATAACATTTTACACAATACCCCATAAAAGAAGTATGTACTTTTGACAATCTGAAACTTGGTTGATATAATTTGTTCCTATTTCTAGTATTAAAGTTATGTCTGTCACTTATTTTACTAAACAAATGAAGATTTTTACGAACATGCATGATGTTTTCGTATATATATTGACAAGGTACCGTCATGATATTAATTTGTTTAAATAATTCTCTTAGAGACTCGCGTCTGCTGAGATTATAGATGGCTCTGACAGCCCTCTTTTGCAGAATAAAGATAGAATCTATATCTGCAGCCCGTCCCCAAAGCAAAATACCGTAAGACATGATACTATGAAAGTAACTAAAATAGACTAGTCTAGCGGTATCCACGTCTGTCAATTGCCTGATTTTTCTGAGAGCGTAAGCGGCCGAACTTAGCCGCCCTGCAAGAGATGTTAAGTGATGACCCCACTGCAGCTTTGAGTCAAGCGTAATGCCTAGGAAAACTGTCTTTTCGACGAATTCAAGTACGTCCTTATCCAATAAAACGTTACATTCACTACTTTTAACATTCGGTAAAGCGAATCTTATGCACTTGGTTTTCTTCTCATTTAACACTAAGTTATTTGCAGTAAACCAATTATGAACTTAAATCATGGCGTCATTTACGTCGTCATAGTGCTGTGCCCGTCTATTTACTTTAAAAATCAATGAAGTATCATCAGCAAATAACACCATTTGAGGTTGATTTCTCAGTAAATGCGGTAAATCATTAATATAAACTAGAAATAGGAACGGACCCAATATTGAGCCCTGTGGTACTCCCATTTTTACTTTCAAGCCCGATGAATTTACACCGTTTACTTGAACTTGCTGCAGTCTATCATCTAAATACGATTTTACTAATCTGAGCGCTAGTTTACCGAGTCCGTAATGCTCACTCGCTACTTAGCTAAGTAATTCGAATTCAAACTTTTATTTCACTCATGTGGTAGGTAGTTGATTTATTATAATATTAACAGTCCGGTACTTGACATGATACTCTAAGGTCACCTACTGTGAAATAAGAAATGAATAATATTTAAGTACCTAAAGTTTAAGATTGTAATTATTTGATAACTGTTAATGGCGTTTTATTTAATTACTTTTCTATTATGTAGGTAGGTACCTACTAAACGATAGTTTCCGACCAAAAATCTGAGTTCTAGGCCAAACTTATCAATTCCGTTAGAATTTAAACTTATCAAAAAGGAAAAATTACGAGTTAGGTAGGTACTTAGGTACCTATCTATTTATAAAATTTCACTCAGGTGTCTGTTCACAGTCACAGTCAAAATTTTTTCTGAAACTATTTGACACTTGCACCAACCTATTAGGCACTCACCTATTTGGAAAGTTTTCCGGATGATTTTCAGATTTTCAAGTGCTTTGCCATCCGGTTTGCCGACTGATGGTAATTTCGTACAAAATGACAACTGTGGCGCTATTCTGTTACAATCTCCCTCGGTGAGCACCTAGGTGAAGTGAGCTGTCAACAGTCCCGATGCTAAGGATTGACAAAGCAAACGGACGGATGACAGCTCACTTCACCTAGGTGTTCACCGAGGGAGATTGTAACAAAATAGACATACTGAATGACTGACTTAGGCGGTCTCTGTATCTACTAAAATTTTGACAGTTCCTTTGATCAGTGGCCTACCATTAGAACGTCATTGTGCAGTCATTGCTTTTAATTCGACCGATCAATGATCGACCATTATGAATTTAGCAGATTACGAACTATTTGACGAAATTATAAAAATAGCAGACTTGGCCCGCAGGTCTTGACTATGGCGTGTAGGACACATTTTGGTTTGTCATCTAAACATGACTGTAGCTGTCAAAAGGTTAAAATACTTACAATCGCATGTAGGTTTGTTGCAAGATGAATCCTCAAATAAAATCCAAAGTGCTGCAGTGTAAGATCTACATTCACCCTCATAAAATGTAGATACCCTGGTACCGTAGGTACGTAAGTTCCTATGTACAGAGGCCAGCGCATTTTGCGACCCCAATCTGTCAAATTAGGTACTTTGATAGTTTTTCAACTCTATTACAAAAAAATCGGACAAGTGCGAGTCGGGCTCGCTCACCGAGAGTTCCTACGAATTTGTAGGTACATAATACATATCCATACTTCCATACTAATATTATAAATGAGAAGGTAACTCTGTCTGTTACGCTTCCACGATGAAACGGCTGAACCGATTTTGATGAAATTTGGTACGAAAATAGCTTGAACCCTGGGAGAGCACATAGGGTACTTTTTAATCTGGGACTTCGTCTGCACCCGCGATAACCGACATTCACACGGACCAAATCGCGGAAAAAAGCTCGTTATAAATACATAAAGAATATATTATTTATTATTTACTTACAAATGTATAGTTTTCAGACTTTTTCCTGTATTTATTCTATAAGACGAAATTACTTGCCAAATTTCATAGTTCTAGGTCAACGGAAAGTACCCTATAAATTTTGATTCCCTTGAGAGTGTCGAAATGTATGTTTTTGCGACATAAACGGCCGTATCTTTTTTTCACGTTTTACACTTAGAAGTTTGATTTTTCACAGCTTCAAGGGACCGTGGACCTCGTTATATGGTTTTAATATCAACTCGATACTACGACGCGTTCGCGATCCCGAGATAAAGGATCTTGACAGACAGACGGACAGACAGACAGACAGACGGACAACAAAGTGATCCTATAAGGTTTCCGTTTTTTCCTTCTGAGGTACGGAACCCTAAAAATAAGGTGCATGTTCAATTTGGAAAATTTGACAGTTTGAGATCGCTTGATGTGCTGGCGTCTGTACCTAGTTGCGTCGCTTTTTTCAGAAACTTCGTATTTAAACTGAGGATTGCCGAAATGCCGAGAACTAGCCCCACACTAATTTATGAGATGTAAAGTAGATACCTACTTACCTACTTTTATATATAAGCTGTAAGTATTCTTTTGTTATCGAATTGGTGGACGATAGTAGTTCAAATGTTTCTGCTCATATTTATTTTTTGCAATTTAAGTAAGTAATAATTTAATACTTAGTTTACTGCGTTTATTAATTTTTGAAAATTTTAAATATTAACTATACAAAAAAATACATGAAGTGTCTTTGTCATGTCAAAATTACACGTAACATTATACATATACCTACAAAAAAAGATTTCTTTTTTAGTTTTGACCGTCTTTATGTCTTGTTCAGGCTATCTCCCGTATGGCTGGTCTGACGGGTATTTCATTGGCAGATAGCTTATGTTATAAGGAGTTACATAGGGGCACGGGGTATGGTACTTATATTTTAGAAAAAGAATTAGGGTCCTGCGCGATTACCGACATTGGCGACATTCGCGCTTCACGCGACCATAAGCTAGTTTTTTTTAATATAAAAAAGAAATACTTACGTTTAAAAATAGTAGCCTACCGGACATCGGCCTCGGAAACAGCGTTATTTTTTTTTAAGGTTTCAAACCGGAAAATTAAACAACAATTTTAAGATCACTTTTGTCCGAGGAGTTTTTCTCGACGTCAACGCAAGAACTTGATTTCAGACACACCCACACACGCATAATATATCGACCATTGAAAAATGAAAGTCTCTCTCCCTCTTAACTCCTGCAAAGCGCAGGTTTATTTCTCAAATGGTAATACGGTAATTTATACGGCAGACCAATGGCCGTTCCATAGACTGCTCAGTGTAGTTTACTAGTTTTTATTTTTCGGGCCTTGGGGGGAAAAACGCGTGATGATATTACGTTTGTACTTAGGTATGCATAAAAAGATTAATTGGTACCTAATTAAGTACTTCATTGCAGTCATATGGAAACCTTGCGTTTCTGTATACTACAAGTTGAAAACTGATGCAAAAATGAGAGCTAAACTTATTAAATTGTCTGAAGAATTAGTCAAAGATACTGTATCGAAGATTGCCAGTGTACAACATTTAAAGGCTTCTATTGACAAAATACCTGCCTTCTTATATGGACAAATAGATTATGAAATGAGATTCACACTCAGAAAAATGATAAATCTGTATAAAAATGTTATAAATCACATGGAAGCTGACCGGAATGAAGAGAAGAAGGATTCGTCGTTTGTAAATATTAACAAATTATATTAGGTATTAATATTAAGTAGTTTGGCCTTCCGTTGTAATGAGTATCCATATAATTCCTCAATTAATTATAGCCGCCTACACGTACCTACCTACCTAATTTAGGTACTATTTGTTTTTATTAACATTTTTAAACCAGATAGACAGCTAGTGTAAATAGTCCACATTAAACAAGTATTTGAAAAAAAAGTACCATCTCTGTAGACAAGGTAATAATAATTTATTTTTGCCAATTAAATAAGTGCTTACATTTCCTTCAAATACTTAAATTCATAACACCTAGATTTACACATTTTTAAACTAGTCGAATACATAAAGGAAACAGAATATTACTATTGAACTCCACACTGGGTCTAGCCTGTCTCGTGGAATCCGTGAGTGGATTTACCAAAAAGTTTTAGTAAAAAGTATTAGTCAGGGTAAAAAAAAGTGGTATTTTGATGTGGTGATTGGTCAAATTAGCCCTAGTTATGTCTTCAGTTTATAGAGGAAGTAGGTTGACATATGCTTAGCAAAATTTTCAGTTGATTGGTTCGTCCTATCCAGTAAGATGTTTTCTGTAATAAACTGCGGGTTTCTAAGCAATTAAAATTCCTTTATTTTTCCAGTATACATTTCAAATGGTAGAAATGGATTCCATGCTTCATGATGTACTAAATTTTGGCGCAATGATACAATTGCATGATGCAATGAAAAATGGGGATAAGAGTAAAATAGGATACAATTTATTTTTCCGGCGAAAGAATCTGGCACCGCTATGGTTGCGGATGTTAGACAGTTTGGATAACAATAGTCCACCTAAAGCTTCTGAAGAGAATAACCAGACACACACAGGTAAAAGAAAAAATGGCGCATGGCATTATGCGGTACCTTCTTTTAAATGACTTTAAAATAATGTTAACCTAAATCAATATGTATTTTTATTAGTAAAGAGAAAGATTAACTAATTTACTTTAGATTACAACCAGAATTGAAACCTAGTGATTAAAATACCTTCTCGCTCCTGACCGACCTTATTCATCTTACCTTATCCAATTTAGGTCAGACATCTCTATCAGCCAGTTAGCCGGCTCAGTATAATTCTAACTCTAGCCATAATTGTTTCATGAAACCATTATGTCATTCGGTCTCCGTCTTCTTCTACTTA
Source organism: Charanyca ferruginea (assembly GCA_947361185.1). Lineage (NCBI taxonomy): Eukaryota > Metazoa > Arthropoda > Insecta > Lepidoptera > Noctuidae > Charanyca > Charanyca ferruginea. Next base: position 16,085,025 of record OX376055.1, on the reverse strand, counting down.
TTTTAAATCTATTCATTCATACCGAAAACAGCTATACTAGAATAATTTGTTCAGCACAGTAATTGCTTACACAGCATAATATCTACCTACCTACCAATCTACACAGTGTACTAAAATTTAAAACCATATAGTGCAACCACTCTTATATCCCCTTGTGGTAAAAGAGTAAAAAATATACTTCTGGTCCTTAATTATTATGTAAATTCTATTAGTATTTCTAATATTTAGGGGCATTACCTCGAACTACTTTTCTGTGTAAAGGCACACCGTAGTTTTCTGGTATCGATAGTTTTAGTTGGAAGTTTTGCAACCTACCTACCTTATAGCTTTAACCTTACCTACTAGTTGTTTATTCATCTGTAGGTTGCAAATGTCCCCTTTTATGCATTTAATCTAATCTAAAGCATATTAAGCGTGCACATTATTAAAACTTGATCGTGTGAGTATTTTCCAATTCCATTATTAGGCACACTAAGTATTTTTTTGTAGCTTCACTAGGTATATTTATAATAACTGCAATGATTTGCTTGTATTTTTATGACCTTTTTATTTACCTAGAAATAAAATACTATTCTATTAGGATTATCTAATAGGTACGTTTATCAGGAAAACTATCTATCGATTATGCCAGTTGGTTAACAAAAAGAATGTGATGTTTACACAGAGCTCGATTCAAGCACTTCAAGGCTGAAGGAAACAAAAGCACTCAGACGGCTTTATGCCATTTTCGCCTGCATGCAGCAGCGGACTAACTAAAAACGGAACGCGAGGATACATCAGTTTACTTTTGGTTAAGAATTTGTTATTGTAAGCCATATGGGCGCAGGGCGTCGCCGTCGGTGGGTTTTTTCTGTTACGACGAATCTGAGGCCATCGTTAAACAATGGGACACATGCTTGCTTATACGTTCGTACATCTGTGACGTCCCTTGCAACTAGCCTTTGTCAAGCTTGGACCAAACCTCATGTCGCATTTTATTAGTGGTCTAGCTAATGCTGTGAATATAAGCTGCCTAGTCTTTTCCCAAATATGTTAGGGTCTGCTTCCGGTTGAATTGTTTCATATTGACTATAAGTATTATATCGTTCTATAAAAACGATACTTAATTGTATCAAGTTAAAACCGTACATCGTTCTGTTTACGCACGAAGATCAGAAAACAAAGCATATAGTTTCTCTACCTGCACAATAAAGTTGTGTAGACTTTGCTACGAAAAATAATTCTTCCTTTTCAGTACATAGTACTAATAGTTATACTGTGACTGAACTGTAACCACCATCGAAAATTCTGTAATCCTGTATTTTCATATAAAATTCTGCTCAGTATTAACCGGTCCAACATACCTACTTACTAGTATCATACATTAGTCGAATAGCATATTTAGGTATTTATGCCAGACTAAGTTACAGTAGATTGCATGTTATCAATTTTAATTTTACTGCGGATTCTTTAAAATCTTATCTTATTTATGTAATATCTAGTTCATAATCTTCTTTCGGTAGAAGCAAAGTAGGTATAATCTTTACCGAGCGGTGTAATACCATTAAGTTATACGAACGCCGAAGAATATCGAATTATGAATATTGAGAGACAAGTTAGCGCGAAAGCCCGAGGTCATTTCGGCTTAACTGCAACTCTTCCCGCTCCACTTACTTGGCTATATGTATCAAATGATAACTGTTCTCTTTTCTTTACGCTTTTCTTGAAATGTGATAAAATGAATATCAATATAAAAATCGGATTAATCTGTTCCTTAAATACTGAAAACATTTACTTACAGGTTTAACAACAATGTTTAATTTTACAAAATTAAGAAACTATCAGTTTGTATCACTCAAAACCTGTATCTTCAGCTTAAAGTGAACATAAATTCCATAAAATATAATATTCAGACACTACAAAAATGTAAAGGCAGTGTGGGCTGTATTCCAGTGACAAAGCTACATTGACGTCGATGAAAAAGCAACGTTGAAATAAATGAGCATGGTTGATATTAGATTGGCAGTGACCAATCGGATCCTAAAGCCACTCCACAACGAATGTCACGGATCAAATCGACAATAAATGTTAAGTATTTACTTTACATTTACTCTTTAATTGTATGTCCATAATGACGGGCCGAGTGTTCGCTCGAATTCTGTCGATGACAATGCACGTTCGTCAGTAGGCAGTGTTATTCTATAAAACTAACCGGGGGTGTCATACAGTGTTAGTGTTTCATAATGGTTATATATAGAGATGGCAATAGCGCATAGTCATAAGTCCACGGTGGTACGTACTACACACTACCGTCATTGATTGCTAGCTTCCTAAGTTCATAAGCGCTTATTGTGAAATCGAATCGTCTTGTAGAATTGCAATTGCGTATGGAGAATGGAGATTAATCAAAATCTTACTCTGTTCATTTTTTAAATAATACTTAGCAACCTACTTAAAAGTAGATATAACGAATATACAAAGTACTGGACATTGGCAATGAGTAATGGAAGACTGATCGCAAGGTCTCCAAAATGTTCCAATGGATATACCTATACATACTAAATAGGTATGTACTCCAAATAAGCACCTACACCTACCTAAGTACATAAGTAAGTTTAACTGTCAAGCTATTTTTTTTATTGATTTTTTTTAAAGATGTTTTAGAATATTATTGAAAACGAGGGTTTTGAAGTTCTGCATTACATTAATTTAGACTTGTATAGCTACGATCAGGTTTTCTAGGGATTTAGCTTAGGAACTTTATCAAAACCCACAGAAACCCTGAAACAGAAACACTTATGTTGTTCTCTTTCACTTATTCTTCATATATTATAACATACTTATTACATTCCCTTTAATTATAATAAAAATAAAAATCCTGCGATAAAACGTAGCTATTTTTATGACACCAAAGAAACTAGCCGCGAATACCTGAATATAATGTAAATTAAATGCCTTCAGATACATAGACATTAAATGGCAGTCAAGATATAAGGTGGGGAAGAGCCGCTCGATATTACAAAGCTGATGACGCATGCGTCAAGTCCTGGCGGCGACCTGAAATCGGTCGCTACGCTATACTGCGCTATACTCCGGTATTCCACTCTCTTAGTATCTACCTACATATAGATATTTGTGTCGTTCCCATTGTGACGAAATTATAAACCTGATATTAAAACCTGCTACTGCATTCTTACCTTTAAGTAAGTGTCTTCAACGAGTACTTAACTTTAATCCTTTAATGAATGTAAACAGAGAATTACTTTGAATGCCGAGAAGTACCGACATTTAAATAGAGACTTAACCTACGGATTGTTCAAGACTTGAAATAATATTTGTATTGTTTAACTAACTAGTCTCAAAGATTCCTTATGAATTGAACCAAAAAAAATACATGTAGATAGGTATGGTAAGTCTTATTCATGATCACACTTAACCGTGTTGCAGTTTCTATTATGCTTGACAATTAAACGCGCGGATTATAAGCATTCCTAAAAGCCTCCGGTTCATCACGTGCGTTCAAGTGCACAAGTACTCGTATGACGAACAAAATTATATAACACCTAATGTACACCTTAACATAAAGATGTACATCAGGTGTTATACAATTCATTCTACAAAAAATAAAATACAATCTCATAACTTATTCTTATAGGTATCACAAATTGCTATAAGTATTTGTTTTTTTCGCTGATGCTGTAAGGAGGTTGTTGTACGTCAAATGTGCGTTAAAGTGCTGTTAATTATAAACTAATAAGAATCCAATGCCTCATCTAAAGTCCAATCAATGGAAACAGATAAAGATAATGATAACTACAATTTCATTATAAATATGATAACTTCTTAATTATGAATTATTAATATGATGGAATGTAAAATTAAAATAGTTGCTGTTTCGATTTTGGTTAGTTTTACTTCTAGTCTTGTGTTCTACGCATTCGTAGATCGTAAAGTACCAGACTTTTGGTCAGTAATCAATACAGTTTCTCTTTACTGGTTTATAAATCAAATTACATTCGGGAAAATATAGTTTAGGTAGCTAATTGATTTCTGCTATTTGCGACTAATAAAAAAGAAATTGTATTCTAAACAATTGTTATTAATATCTCGCCGACTGACTGGGGGGTCTCACCGCGGACAGAGATGTTAAAGTAACACCCCATTTTCACACAAAATCAATTCATACAAAGGGATGACGTCCCTTACAACTGTGGAACAGGGTCGAACCAAATTAAATCTTATTACAGAGCATTATGAATTATAATACGTAGATTTTGAAATAAATGGTTCAGAATAGAGATACTTCAACATATTATTTTTTATTTTTATAAGGAACAACAATAGAGGGTTTTATTGGCCTCTTTGTGGATCAGTAACTGTCACAAAGCGTTTAGTCATCGGCGTCGCCCTATCGGCTGTGTAAACATTCCAAATTAAAAATCTCGAGTTGAAGACTTGAAGCATGCCGTCGGGAAAATGCTATGTGCGCTGTGAAAACATCCCAATAAAATTTACCAACAATGCTCAAAAGCATTGAACTTTACCGTGAAAACTTAGTTTTTACGGTTCTTATGACTTTTCTATTCATCACCATCGTATCAGTCTATTGCCGTCCACTCAGTGGCGGGACTTTCACACAAGCCGAAAAGCCGGGCTTGCACTAATCAGTATAACATGAGCTAATCAATAACTGAGCAACTTGGGTGTTTTTTTCTTAATAGCAGAAAAACGGTCGGGCTTGCTCTAACCTTGACCCATAGGCACGCCATTGCGTCCACTGTTGAACGTAGGCCTCCTCCACAGTCCAGAGATCACTAATCAATTCGGTCTTGGGCAGCCTGCATCCATACTTTTTTATTATAAGTAGGTATACATTTAATGTTAATAAAAATAAAATAAAATAATATCAGCTTTTATAAGTTGTCCCGATGCAGAGCAGTCTACTTTTCATACAGAGAAAACACGATATTGATCACCATTCTACCTCAAGGCGACTTGACGATTTCAGATTTATATTAACCAATCAAAAACATAAGGGTGTTACTACACCAATCGATCGATCGTCGATCGATGCCATCAATCGTCATCGATCGACATTGATCGATTGGTATGGTAGCTTTGGCTGATCGACGGATACCGTTTCACTAACTAATCGATCGATTGCCGGTCAATGGTATCGGTCGACGTAGATCGCTAGAATCGGTCGACGTCGATCGATTAACTATAATCCATCAGTAATAATAATCAAGCAGCTCGGTCGACGTCGACTAATAAATTCTACTATCGATCGATGCTGCCGATCGACGATCGATCGATTGGTCTGGTAACATCCTAAAATGTGAAAAAATGCCAAGTAACGCAACGCAATTCTTTCATTGCAAAAAGTTGTGAGATCTCATGGGAAACGCAAATCAAGTTTTAGTTGTCTATGGAAGAACCTATTCAACAACTTTGTTATAAATTGTTTTATATATCTATTCAATAACCTATTAGGATTTATAGTGACTGTATCAATATATATATATATATATTTTATTAGCCCGTCGTGTCCCACTGCTGGGCAAAGGAAAAAAAGGAATGCCTGTATCATATTAGACACCTTTATTTCTATAGTAGTAGTAGTATAGTATGACGGGCTAGTGTCCGCTACTCCACGTCCAAGCGCGTATTTTGCGTACAGCTTTATTTCTATCTTCTTCTAATATATAAAATTCTCGTGTCACAGTTTTCGTTCCCGTACTCCTCCGAAACGGCTTGACCGATTCTGATGAAATTTTGTGTACATATTGGGTAGGTCTGAGAATCGGCCAACATCTATTTTTCATCCCCCTTTTTCCCCCCCTTTTCATCCCCCATCCAAATGTTCGGTAGATCGGGACAGGACAACGTCTGTCGGGTCAGCTAGTAATAATTATAATGATTTGGCATTTGCACGACAACATATTCTACTAATTAAAATACTTACTTTATTTTTAGGTTTACTGGTACTACCTGTGATACAATGGTTTTTATTAGTACAGGTACAAATGATACTCTCTATTTTGGCCATGTGCGGCCTGCGACTAGATTCAATCGGCCCGCGAAAAATAATGGTCGAATATGAGCGGTAAAAACAAAAGTGCATTGAGCTAAAATGTGATGAAACATTAAAGCAGCTTTTTAACACTAATACACAAATAAAAATAAAAAATCCAAATTCCCCAAATTAGTTAGACACACTCAGAAAAATATTTTTATGTTCGGGTCTTCATCTGTGAGCAAGTATTTTCGTCAATATCTCTTTGTAAAAACAACAAATTAAGGAATAGGATGACTATGATCATCATCTCGAGTGCGTTTTACGAGTTTTGTTTGGTTTGTAAGAATAAATAGGTAAATGCTCCTTGGCCCGCAGATATGTTGTAATTATTTTACATGGCTCGAAATCTATTTCCCCATCCCTCGGTTAAAGTATAAAATTGCTGATAAATACTGCAAAATTAAAACTTGTTTTTTTCCAAGATGTAACTAACCTCAGTTTTTATTGGTCCGAGGACGTAACAAATTTTTTTTATCAAAATATTTACCCTCATTATCTTTACATAGCGGCCATTTAATCGGAAGTTCATTTACGCCTTTGTGATTTATCTCTGGGGATCTAGACTCGACAAACTGTGTGAAAGCATTTTGTACTGCCTCTAGGGCAGAATTTTTTTTACCAAGTAGAAAATTGTCCAAATCACGAAAAAAATGGTAGTCAGTTGGAGCAAGGTCTGGCGAGTACGGAGGATGATGTATGGTTTATAACTGCAGCACCTGTAGAGTTACAACGGTGTCCCGAGCTGTGTGAGGTCTTGCGTTATCATGGAGCAATATTGGTGAAGATTGTTTCACAGCCAGTTTCGCCATCATTGTTTGAAGTTTGGCACAGTAAGCATCTGCTGATATCGCTTGACCAGACCTGAGAAATCTATAGTGAACCTTTTTATTTAGAGCACTATTAAGGCGTTTGACCTGGCGTCAACCATTGTATTTTTCGCTTACGGTTATCGTAAAGAATCCACTTATCGTCACTTGTCACAATTTCGCAACAACGCGTTTCTTTCTGCAGATCAGTCAAATCATGGCACCCAATTTTCTTATTTTTTTCCATATTACCGCGTCGGAACTTGTATTCAAAAACTACTCAGGCTTTCGAAGTATCCATCTTTTCTTTTTTTCAAAAAAGAAAACAATTGAAATTCGGCAATCGAATGGAGCACACTTTTTAAAAGAAAAATCTCATGTAAACTTTACTCGAATATCTCACACCATGAATGAAGGTGTAATGTCAATTCAAAGTATTTATTACTATAAAACGACAATTTCATACCAGTTACCTAAGCACAAAGAGAATAATATTAGTCTTTGCCTAAGCAGTACTGTTTTGTATTTGATCCTTCTAAATGTGTATTCCTACTGTTTATATTTACTTAGTACCTAATCGAAGTATTTAGTAGATTATTCTTTTACAACCATAGTGCCGTGTAAGTCATTATAATCGTTATAGAAATAAAGATGTCTAATATTGATACTGTCACTATAAATTATTAGATTAGATAAAAAGGTATTGAGAAGGTGCTTCCATAGACACTAACTAAAATAACGGACTTAACGAAACGGCGCGCGGCGGGCGGAACGAAAGAACTGTGTTGCAAGACTTGGTATTTTTTTACATTTTATGTTTTTGATTGGATCACATTTCTTTTTGTAGGTCATCTTCCTTTTTACCAGCTTTTTATTAGCTTCACCTGTATGTTTGTATGTTAGTATGTTTGTATGTTTGTTTGTAACCGACTTCTTTGGGCGCGATTTTGACCCACTTTAAACGGCCAGATTTCGTTCAAACTTTGTAGATTTATCGAGGACCGATGACAATACACTAATTTGATAAAATTATTAAAAAAAAAACAAAAAAAAAAACAAGTCGTTCAAAATTTGTTGCCGAAAAAACAGCTATTATATACTAGGAAGGTACTGCACAAGCGCCCCTGGTAGAATAAATGTACATAATATGTATAGATATAGATATAACCAAACTAAAAAGTAAAAAAATTAATAATAGTTTAAAAAAACGAAAAACACGCTTTTTATAGAAAACCAAACTAAAAAATAGAAAATAAATTATTTTATTTAAAAAAAAGCGTGGGGTGCTTTTTAAGATATTATCAAAATGATAATCACTCTACTCATATCTGTCAATAAAATATTTATAACTATTGACACCATGCACCCCACGCTTTTTTTAAAATAAAATAATTTATTAAAATTTATTTTCTATTTTTTAGTTTGGTTTTCTGTCGTGTTTTTAGTTTTTTTAAACTATTATTATTTTCTCGGTATCTTCTCTGTCGGTTACTGATATTCTTAAAGTCTGCTCCATTGTTGTCGAATACAGATCAGTGTTAATGTACCTCCACGTTCGTCACACGTATAAAATTGCATCTTTTTTCCAATGCACTATCACCCACCCGGTAGTGCACTGGAAAACTTACTTACACTCGCCTGTATTGTTTTTACAACTGCTATAGGATTGGCTAAGTTTTAATATTTACCTTATTGCAATTTTCACAGCATTTATGTTGATCGAACATTGCATTATAACTTGCCGTAACTCGAGTCGTAAGGTAACAAAAGCTAACATTTAAAAATACTCAATAATATACCTACTTAAGAAATGAAGAATTCAAATAAGCACAAGGTGGGTAGGTTTAGCCAAGCCAATTATCCAATATTGAAAAGTCACACGAAACAGGATGAGCAAATATAATCTCTTCCCGTCACAACTAGATCCAAAAACTAAAGTCATTTGAACAAATAAAGCTTAATCCGCATTATGAGGCGCGTCGCAATAACATAGAGACGTAAATTCGTAATCTTTCACAATGGGAATTAGAAGTGTAGGCTATTGTGGCAAATTGGGCAGCCCTTCGACCGTAAAATCGTCATGGAAGCATTGACAGCGGGCGTATATAAAAACATGACAACATGTCAAAACTGACCAGAATTTGGTAGGCGACAAGTGACGCGCATTGTTACGTGTCCATTGAAATTTGTGTGGGCCATAGTAACACCTACGTGGTGTCGTGAAGATGTCAGGAACTCGGGAATCCGGCTGACACTGTTTACTTATCGGATTGTTCTGACGGATAATCACCCAGCCTCAAAACTAAGCACGCCCTCCATTCATGAAAAAATCTAAATTCATGAACACATAATTTAATGGATGAGTAATTATTTGTCAAGTCACGTTTTTAATTATAAAGTAGGTGCACGACAGTTTGGTGCGAGAATTTTAATCACTCGTAAACTAGCGAATCACTAAAAGTAAGCGAAGCATGTAATGGAAATGGGAAAATAAATAATTTCCATGTAGGTACATAACTATTTTGTTTTATAGTCGTTATGTATTGGAGATTTTTTTAAATTTGTACTATTTAATCCTTACGAAAATCCACTGCTGTGAAACGAAATAGAGTTGGTGATCATTACTAGCGGTTGAATAACCTATAGCGCTAACTTCAGAATTGAATGTAAGGATTGATAAATAAATACAGAATTTTTAAAAATAAGTAACTAGCTGGTTCTTGCCACTATGGTATGCCAAGTACCTACCTAGCCAAGTACTAAAAGTATTTAAGTTCTTAGCACAACTGTTTTGAACGATTTACTCAATTGACCGTCCGTCTTCGTAATTAGCTGAGTAGCTCACTTTAGAGTATTGCAACAACAGGGTGTTATTTAATTGGATTAAACAGTAAAAAAAGTAACAGTTTTTACAGAGCGACAGAATTAAGTATGCATGGTGTAGGTAAGGGTGAGCACACAGTACGGTAACGCACGTGGTACCTACGGGCGGCGCGGCGGCGACGATGTTGAGCGTGACTATGTTGTAAGTTTGTAACACTGGCGACTGCTCATACCGCAGCACTCACTTAAGGGGCTATTAAACGACTTTTACAGATTTTAAACTGACAATCACGTCAAAGTGTGCGGTGTAAATGATTTGAAAAAATTCGACTGTTTTGGACGCAGACTGCGTCCGTTCTGCATCAGTTCTGCGTCCATAACTCTCTAAATTTTGTCGAAAAAATTAAATAAAAGTAGTATTCTTTCAAAATTAAAAAAAGTCGTATACTAAAAGATAGATAATAAAATTGTCTGTAAGATAGTGTAAGTTTCGTTTAATTATACCTGGTAGATTTTGTGTGATTGTCAATGTTTTGTCCGCGTCAGACACAACTTCACGAGTTTATTAAACTATTTAATATGAACTTAATCAAAAATATTCACTTTCTATATGATTAAGAGAATGTTCTAGTTTAACATATATTTTTTTCAAATCATTTACACTGCACATTTTGACGTGATTGTCAGTTTAAAATCTGTAAAAGTCGTGTAATAGCCCCTTAAAGGACAATGCCAGAAACTAATAAAAGTCATGTACAAGCTTGCAATATGTAGCATCTTACTGCTTATTCATTGCTGATAACTAAACATTAGTCTTAATGGCTGCAGAACTTGCCGTTTCTGTTTAAATCAAAAAACTGTATTTGCATTCCTTTTAGCGTAGATTTGTAATCCGCAAGTAATAATAATAATGTTGTTCATTTGCCAACAAAAAAGTTCTTTACATTTCCTTATAATCTACAATAGTCTACATTATCAATTAGGTTCTCAAAAAAAAAACAAATATAAGACACAAAAGAAGCATTTTGCTAATGAACTCCACACAACTCCACACTAGAGCCTAATCTCGTGGAAACAAAACAAGAACGCAAGTTCGCAAAATCGCAAGTTCTAAAGTAAAACAATTTATTATAATAAGATTCTATGATCATTACAATTATATTATTAAATTACATTTTCTGTAAATGGGTGGGGCAGGATCTGGCATTGTCTTTTCATAAAAAATCAAAGCACTAAGAACTAAGACGCCTGCATGTTCTGTAGTCCTCTTCCTCCAACACCAATGCGTCTTTTCTACTCGCATAATAAGTTCGTTTTGAGACAAAAAGTAAAGATGCAAAGTTACAAATCCAGTTTCGTGGTCCATTTTTGGTGACATACTGAACATGGATACTCGAAACTATGAGATTCAATGTTCAGCAGCAAGCGATTTTGAACTTTGTTTTATTTGTGTAAAAATTGATTCCGCTGTTTGCCACAATGTGTCCGCCGCCCGTCCCTCGAAGCGGACGGTCGCGGCCCTCAGCGTCACACGCGTTTGGCTTATCTAAACAAACGGCACTAAGTTTAACCACGGCTTAGTCCCACCACCACTTTAACTTTCTAGTAACAAATTTTATTAAAACTCGTTTTTATAAATAGCGTTTTATTATGTAACACCTACACGACACACAAGGGTTTTATGCTATTATTTATAATATTAATGGTTTATCAACTGTAATTATGTCGAGAGAGGGCTTTGTAAAATCATCTGAGATGTTCTATAAACCCGTCACCAAATCAGAAACTTCATTATCACGACACATGGATTATAATTAAATACATCTAATGTAGATTGTATAGGTAGTATTTATCGTTTTTAGTATAGAACAGCTGTTAATGACATCAATTCCAGAGTTGTTTCCATATTCATAAGGACACATCTAAACAATTTACCGAATACAGTAGGTGGTAGCAACTATATTTGGTAAAAGGCCATATTGTTGAGAACTTATAACAATATCAAACATAATTATATTACTAACGCAATCTTACCAAAAATCAGTGATCCCCACCACTGTTTTAAACGACTGGTATTATTATTATAATGCGCATGAATGAAAGGTTTCATTTTCAGTGAACAAACTTCGAAATTCTTCAGTAACGTATACTGAAATCGATATCGGCAACAGGCAGAAGTTATTGAATAAACAAAATGTTATTTATCTAAAAAGTTAGACAAATAAATACGATTCGAGTCCCGAGAGTGTACTGACACCGTTCTGTTTATCTTGTATTTTAACCATACCGCCGCCACAACAACCCTAGTTTTATTACAATGTTTACTAGACATTAAAAAATATTAATAACTGACATTATTATTTTAAGATTCGTGAATAACTATAAGCTATTAACAATATACAAAAAGAAAAAACTGAAACTTTTCTCTATGAGGTTTAATTGTTGTACATTACAACTATTACAAGTCGCACTTTGTGTGATACGACACAATAATGAGACAGCCTATTGATACGTTAAATATGAAGCTTAAAATTAAAACCAAAAATATGAAAAACGCTATTGTTTGTCTTAAAGCGGCTTACTTTTTGTTCAAAATTGTTTATTCCACAACAAAGACATTATGGGTAAAGTTAATAAGCACGTTAATAATCTGGTGAAGAGTTATGATGGCGCGGGCGCAGTGCGGTGTGCAGCCGTCTCGGTTCACCGTCGCCGTTGTCTTCACTGAAGTGCGCGGGCCACCACACCGACTGACGCACTGAGACTAGTCCTGGAAGGAAACATCTAGTCTGTATGTACATCTACCTTCCGCTATTTTTACATCAGAATAAATAGTTACAGCTACTACTTTTTATGATTGTATATAGGTATCTAATGGCATTAATTGAAAACCTGATGTTCGCCCATTGCAGTACAAACATAAGACAGTTTCTAATTTATATTGAAATGTTAACTTATAATCTTACCTACTTATTAATTATTTTATCATGGTAGCAATTATCAAAAAGATATTAATTAAAAAAAAATTTGACTTCTAAAACTAGATCATTTAGTGTGGGTATTTATTTATTTTTATTCTAAAAAATACTAACTAAAAGTAATCTTAATAAGCCTTACAGTTTTCTTAGTTCTTTTTCATGAACGCTGTTCTTTATCCCGGGTGTAGTAAGACATTCATGGCGACCGTGGATTACGCCCATGTGTTCGCCACATTGCATGCCGGCCGCGTTAACGGGCACCGTATTGAAAGGTAAAACCAAATACTGTCCGGCCTCACGGGAAAGGATTGGGCACAACGTAGTGGAGAACTTTATCAAGCTCTGTTTTATGTACAATTTTCTATTGTGTTTTATTTTACGGTACCTTAGCTTTCTCTTGTCTTCTGAAATGAAGCATAAACTAAAGACGAAATAATTGACTGGTACTTTACTTAATAAAATAATGGATCATAGTTTTTAAAGTCACTAAAATCTTTTTCGAAGTCAGGTTCTTGTCTACCTAAAGGCAAGATCACCCCAAAACAAACACTGGGAACCTAGTTAGGATGGGAGATACTAAGGTGTTAGATAATTTTATTTATCGACATGTGTATACTACTGTTTAGTCGTTTATCGTTAGAACCACAGAACTGATAAATAAAGTAAGAACCGTCAAAGACGCGAACCCTAATAAACTGCACTTTATCATTTTAATTTCTAAGAATATCTATGGTGACAGATTTTGTACTTTTTACTGAATTTCAGTTATAGTTGTTTAGTCTCTACATTTTCTTATGTGATATTTCCTTTTCAATATTTTTTTTTTCTAATTCCAGTATATTCTAAGCGATAGGTAGGTATAGATATTCGATATAAGTGACTCACCAAATAGATAAATGTTGTAACGCACATAAATATATCCTTACTGCTATATACTAAAATGAATAAATACTATCTTAGCATAAATACAATAAGAAATTCTAAAACAATTTGTGTGTAAGCTAAATAATACAAATACTTCAACTGTGGCAAACGTACCTGCCTTGTGTGGTTGCGATAAAGGTGAAAATGGAGTAACAACGTTAATTGATTTTAAGCTGTTTCCTTCCCGCGATGCCAATATTAGGGGCGATGTGTTTATACAAGGGATATTTGTGTGTGTATTTAATGTTAAAATAAGTCTACCAACCGAAATTAGGCGTGGAGGCTAAATCCAAATTGCAGCTGTTTGCTTTTTGAGTCGTTTGCGGTTGTTACTCACTCTATCGCTAAGTTGGCAACCTTAATTGTTATTTCTTTACGAGGTGGACATGCATAAAAAACAGAAGCAGCTAGAGCATTTCTGATTTTTGTAAATAATAATACTAGATCACCTTTTTGCATAATTTAGAGAATTAAAAAAAAATGAAATGAAACAAAAACAATAGTGATTTTTTAATTGTTCATGCAGGTGCCTTTTTGTATAGGTAGGTGACAGATTACCGAGAGTATAATATTCCTGAAATACTCACCTACGTTTTTGTGGACTCGAAATTAATTTGTTTCATTTCGAGTCCCCAAAAAAGTAGGTCGTATAGGGTGGCTTTAAAGTTAAGCTCTGTATAAAGTTCACACAAGAACAACACTCTACACCGCTTGGTTATTTACAAATAAATGATAATTGTGTCATGCTTAGTTCCGACACAAAGTAACATTCCCAGACATCAGGTAGGTACCTACCTACTTTGTTTGAAGCATTTGTATATTATACTTTACGGAGGTGCAAAACAAAAGTAAAACGCACGTGTCGTAGTTACAAATTGACCGTGGTGACGTCATGGCGCATGAAGAGGGCGCTTTGACGCGTTTTCCCCCTCGATGATTGCTCAATTAATCGCGTCTCCTTTGATGTGTAATATATAAATGCAGAAGGAAGTGTCAACGTGTCAACGTAACGTAACTTTCATGAGTAGGTACGATTCTAATTTACCAATGACCAAGATATGAATTAAATAGTCACTGAAATATTTCAGCATATTATATTATCCGGTCAGGTGCAGGTAATTCGCATTAAAAACTCTTTGAAGCCTCTTCGTAATATTGTGTCAGATATCATCGGGTCCTGTGACCGGTGCTGATTCGCGACAAACGTTTGATCAGACCGTCGAGATGATAGATTGATGAGCGGCCCCAGTCCAGAAATCGATCCTCCGTTTCCGTCCGAGATTATTTATGCGTTAAGTTTGGCAGACGTTGATATAGCATCCGGATCGACTGAAAATAAAAACCATAATGACTTCTCCTGGTATCGACAGAGGAAGGTATGTGTTTGTGTTAATATACGTGACGAATAAGTCTTATAATTGTATTATCTAAAAGCCGCTTGTTTCTATGCTACCACAATCAACTATTCGATGTCTTGACGGTTGGGAACAGATAAACTGTATAATATTATTGTAA
This sequence comes from Charanyca ferruginea, assembly GCA_947361185.1. NCBI lineage: Eukaryota > Metazoa > Arthropoda > Insecta > Lepidoptera > Noctuidae > Charanyca > Charanyca ferruginea. Next base: position 16,069,921 of record OX376055.1, on the reverse strand, counting down.
GTTAACAAAACGTTCATCCCTATGTCATTAATTGATAGCAGATTGAATGGGACTTCATTATAAAAACGCCGCAAGTAAAATATGCTGATCCGCAAACAGTTTCAAATTGAAACCGCATCTAAAATAGAGTTGAAAGGGGTGGTGGACGTGTAGCGGCGTGATAACGCGGCGCCAGCGATGCGTGAGCGCTGATCCGTAGTTGCATGCGCTGTATAAACCGTGGACAGGGAACAATGTGAACAAAAATGAACAACGCGCACTAATCCTGGCATTGTTCGGGCCCACAGCCCGCCCACGACACGTCATCATCCACCTACTGATACCACTTGCTAGCTGAGCATTTTTTAACATTATTTAATTGCTACCTGCAGTAATACACAATACCTCTATAAAGATTTTCTGATCTGTCACTCTTTTAACCTTATTCCTAACCACCTTTTAATACCTTTTCTCTAATAACTTCAGTTACCTACTTTGTAGTTATATCGACTCTGAAATTGAAATCTCAATTACGTTCCTACTCTTAACATTTTGTCAGCAAAATGTCAGCACATTTTATTTACGAGTTTGGTTATTGAATCCTTTATTTCCTTTCCAAACTATCGCTGAAAATTAAATCAATTTTTGTTGATAAAGGTCTGTGTTTACTCAGCAAATGACATGAATGGACGCTCAAGGAATTCATTAAGACATATTGCTGTGAAAAAGCAGCTTAGGTTGTAAGGCAACTCATGGTAGTACAGTAATTTGAAGCTTACTCGTTTGTAATAAAGATTTCGACTTGATGTTATTTTTTTAATGTACAAAAAACAGTGTCCGGAGACTCCGGACGGGCTGGATGAATGGTGTCAAAATGACAAGCCGTTTTGAATTTTTTGCGAAGGTAAGGATAGACCGGGCGGTGGCTGAACGTTTATCCGCTTGTCAGTGATTTGCCCATTAACTTGTCTAAACGTTTAAAATTACTAGATTGTCGTGGGAAATATAAATACATAGCAATTGCTAAAAAATACAATAATTACCAAAATATGTTTACATAGCTCTACTAAAAGCTAGTAGGTAAAGTAACATGCAATTTTCTAAAATTATAAAAACACTCCCTTGTATAAAATTAACTTTTTGATACATACCTAAAACATGATTAGAAATTAATGATTAAGTTGAGTAGTTAATTAGGTGCCGACGCTTGTGTTTGAAACAGCCTGGGGTAGTAGTAGCAACCTACACTTCCTAGTACCTACCTACACAAAGAGTATTTAAATGATAAAAAAAAATTAAATACACCCACAAAAACTGTAGATAATAGGTACAATAAAAAAAAATACTCAGGCAAAAAATAAATAAAGCATGTAGCAAAGTAGGGCCGAAAGCCCTGACCTTCTTTGCTTTAACCAAGACCACCTATAATGGAGTAAAAATTGCAGTATTATTGTTAACAAATTGAATTAAATCGGCTGCGTAAAATTTAGCGTGTCGATATTGTAAATAAAACGTAATGACAAAAAAAGATTCTTGCGCAAAATTATTGTGTTGTCACTCTAAGGGCATTGGCACTTTTCGCTAACGTCAGAAGGTTGGAAGTCGACGTTATTTTAGTTTGAAAAATAGTGTAGTGTATTTGGTTATTGGTATGCTGTTAGTTTTTGCGGATTATAGCTATCCGCGTATTGTGTGAGCCCGGGGCACAGTGGCGCGCGAGGTGGATTATTCGCCGCATTACCCACGGGTGCGGATTCTATTCTCGATGCGGGCGCGATCTCAAAATTGTTGCGCATTTAGATATTAGTTTTGTGTGTGTGCTCAATGAAAATTTTTATTGTCTCGAATTTTATTTGCTTGCCATCTTTCGTTTTACCCATTCCTTTTTTTTTAATCTGTAACTTTATGTAAATGCTTTAAGATTTTTACTACTGTATTTTTATTTAGATACCTAGTACCTATACTCATATTAAAATACTTCTTTACATAGTATAAAACAAAGTCGATCCCGATGTCTGTGCGGGAAGATTTTTTAAACTACGCAACGGATGTGAATGCAGTTTTCAGCAATAAGTAGATATAATGATTCAAGAGAAATGTTTAAACGTATTGTTTGATCTACATTTAGAGCCGTGCGAAGCCGGGGCGGGTCGCTAGTTGTTTATAAAACAATGAGCATTAAATTGTTTGGAGTAAAAGAATTAGACTGTTTTAAATTGTAATAGATAGGTAGGTACGAGTAGTACCTAAGTGTATCTACATAATTAAGCGATTTCCTAAAGCATAAAAAAATTGATTGGAACTCTAGTAAACTTATAATTGTCATCATCGTTATATTTTTTTTATAATTATGACACATTATACAACATTATTTGAACGCAGACAGTTGGTAGTAGGTACCTGCCCAGCATTTTTGCAATATACGTGTCTATAACTTACATGTATGTACTGCCCATAAAGGTAAAGCAAAGTAAAATCTGTAAACTGAAAACATGGAAAGGTAACCTCACTCTAGTAAACGACATAATTTGGTGTTCACGATTTACGACTTCCAGATTGCGTAAAAACACATCTATAACAAACTAAACAAACACAGGCGCGCGCAGCCGTCTATAAAGCGCAAGTTATCCACATTTAATTACATTCTGGTATTTTTGTAAGTACGCCCGGACCGCCGGCGGCGAATCACGCCATGGTGGTCACCTTACTCCACTGTCTACGTAACACACATTTTAAATTAATTAACTATCTGTAACTTTAATACTGGTTCGACACTGTTTTGTTTAAATATTATGTCATTTCGACAAGTTTTAGCTTTACACTTCGGGAAATTACGTAGGTACATATTCCAACAAAATATTTAAAGTACATGCAAGATCATAGGCAATTTTGTAAAGATAAATTATTATCAAGAATCATGAATAAAAGAAGTTTCAGTGACATTTTATACAATCAATTATATAGATGTTTAGCGGTTAAAACTTACGAGATATTATTTTGAAAGAAATCAAAACAGTGTCGGCATTTAATCTCTTGTAAAACAGCATAAAATACAACGGGCCGACTCGGATCCCAACTAATCTCTATGTCACAATATCACGTAGGTAAATTACGATTTGGACATGTTAGTTTTTGCTTTGAAATATTTGATATTTAATCATTAACTAGACACAGTTAAGATATTAATATTAGAATTGAGGAACTCGTAGCTAAGTAAAAGCTTGTCGCGGTCAGTCCATGAATGGGTGACCGTTTCATACCGAGATCCCTGCGTGCCTCGGAAAACACGTAAAGCCGTTGGTCCCGGCTGCCATTCGTAGATCTTTGACAGTCGTTATGGGTAGACAGAAGTCAAAAAGTCTGACAACCAGTCTTACCGAGGCGTATCGTGTTACCCAGTAATTGGGTTGTGGAGGTCACACAGACAATCGAGCTATATAAGACACTCATATTCAGCTGCATCCAGTTAGATTGGAAGCCGATCCTAACATAGTTGGGAAAAGGCTAGGTAGATCAGATCAGGTAAGATATTCAAGCTACTTAAATAGGTAATTAAGTATATTCTGATACCTACCGTACGTCGTACTCGTACATCAAAGAACAATTTTATTGAAACAATGAACACATTTTCTTTTATAACATTTATAACAATCTATGTACCTGTATCAATTATTAGAATCCTAAAACGTTTGTATTCAATCTCCTTCTACATCAGAAGCGAACGTAACTTTTCGCAACATAAACAAGAAAGCTTACCCAAAGTGAAGCTTTATTGAGTTTTATCAAAAAGCATCCAAACTGTATTGATCTGAATTTCCACAACGCCGGGCGGGATGTAAATTATGATTACCGGGGCTGTTAGAAGGGGAAGTTTACCTATAGCTAAGTATATAGGGGAAGAGCGGGCAAACATTTAGCTATAAACCGTTTCCAACGACGCCCGAGGCGGCATTGGCCCAAACGAGGGTTGGCGGGAATAGGCAAATATTTGCCCTGAGGGCTGGGAAGCAGCCGACTAATTGTTCTTTAAATACCTCAGGCCCACCCTTCAGCAAACAATTTCCAAATCGATTTATTGGTGCCGACTCCCTGCTTTTTATTTTTTCTAAGAGAACATCTCTGCATATTTGTTCATGGTGCATCGGATAGGTTACCAGGCAAACATTTTCGGAACTCGATAAATATTTGGTCGTTTAAAATTCAACTAATAGGACGATGCCCATGGCGGCCATGGCACATTTCAGTTTTTCAACCTATAACGACTAACGAGTATAATACGGTGATGTAAGTATGAGTAAGGTACTCGTACCTATACCAAGTTGACGACAAGTACCTAAATTACGAAAAAAAAATTACGAAATTGTGTTCAACTCTCTCTTCCTGTAACATTTCAACATAATGTACCTACTCTATTATTACACACGGACAAAAACATAGTTCCCACTATTTTAAATTTAACATGAAAAATGGAATGTGAAGCCGGCGGCATTAGCACGCGAACAGATCGACGTGTGTTCTACTGTCAGCGTTTCTATTTCCATCACATCTATTTGTCACGTTGCTTGTCTAATTTGTGTTAATGTTGATGTAAAGATTTATTGTCGAGATACGAATGTATCGTAAGAATTTCGTCAATATTGTCAATGAAATTTAAAATTCATAAAAACTTTTTACTTACTCAATGTAAACAGCTTCTCAGGGTACCGGAGCAAATTGTACTTGGCATTTTATTGGGAAAATCTCATCGTTTTAATTAAATGTAGCTTTCTGCGTTACAAATAGTTATAATAGGTAGGTACGTAAGTTACACATTCATTGTTTGTTCCACGACACAAACGTTCAATATCACGCGAATGTTGAGAACAGCCCGATTGTTAACAAAAGAACGTGCGAAGTGATCAAAGTGATCTGAATCATAACGTAAACCTGCTGTAGATCGCCGAATACACACTTTTTGTTTAAAAACTTATTCGACAGTTGGCCGACCGATACGTTACGTATGTAAATTAAATAGCTTTTGACAAATTTCCTTCTTTTATGCAATTACGTATATAGCCGCAGCCTGCACACCGTAGACGTGCTTAGGTGATATTTTCCTAGCGAAGTAACACATGATTTTACCACTGTTTTGATTGTTAAAAGTATTGTTTTATTGTTGCAATGACCATACTGGCGCTTGAAGCCACGCTGCATGGCCTATTTGTTGCTTAGTGTCGGTGCCAGAAGCGCTTATACTTAGATTTTAGAGTAGTACCTCCTCGCACGGTGGCGGGGTGTCAATAAAATTTGGGACGTATACAGATACAGAAGCAAATCATACCTAGCACCTGTCCACCTGATACGCCAGTATGTCATGCAAACTGCATGTTTTACAGGAGTTTCAGTGGATAGGGAAATACTGTGGCGGACTTGCATAGTTTGGTTCGAGCACAGGTACTCGCCAAGGGTGGCACAACGCGAAACTTGTAGCTATACTTTTTGTCTTAAAGTACGAGAACGTTAAAGAACTATTTTAAACTAGATAAAACGTATTTTATAGTAGTTGGGGATCAAAAATACCCTATTCGTAACCCCATAACGTTTCAATCAATCGCTTAGGAGAAAATCACTTTAGAATGAGACCAACTGTTTACATGTTTTTGCTCGTGAACAGTCACGAGAAAACACTGAATCAACTCACTTGAATCACTGTAGGCACAGGCCTACAGTGTCAAATAAAATAATAAAACCTTAACATATTTCTTAATGATTTGGTTTTTGATAGATGACATGGGTTTTTTCCAGAATATCTTTAGAAGGAACCAAATTCGGGTGAAGTGATTTTTCTCGCCGAAATAACTTTCAATACTTACGAGGTTAATGTTGAAAATGAGATCAAGTAGGTAGGGTACCTAACTAGGCAGGCGGGAGGTAACCCAAAAAATTGTATAGTTTTTTAATTGTTAAGTATGAGGAAATATTTGATATTTAAATATACGTCAAAAAGAGGACTGCACATAACATTTGTTAATTAGATCACAAGCAATCAAACGGTGCGTTTCATAAACCGTTATAAAATTAAATAGAGAGCTGAAGTGCGGCAATGAAAGAAGTTAAAATAACTTACGGCATTGCACTCGGGTCCATATGGGACATGTCTCGGACTACCCTTTCTGGGGCCACTATTTTTGTAATGACAGTTTGCAGGCGGCCGCGCGACGCGCCACGGACGCCGCGGTCGCTTCAGGGAAACACCTAATTGTGTTGTAGCCGCCACTCATGATGAATGAGCAGATACTCACATATCTTTTGTTTTATTTTAGATAGCAAAATATGTAAACGCATAGTATGTAAACGTGTATTTTAAATTGTGCCTCTGTCTGTGTTTTAAACATTAACACACATACATAGAATTTAGGACATATTTGCACAATCGAACATGTACTTCTTGCAAACAAATGAGCAAGTGTAACAGATTTGCACAAAGTCAACGGGAAGTAAAAATGATACTTACTCAAAACGTTTTATTTCACTTTATCACCAAAGCAAGCGATATCGTACGTAAAAAACTATAATTATTGTGACATTTAAAAACGGCAAAATATTAGTCGATTCATTATACGGCGGATGAGCGGTCTATCTACCACAGTGTTGTGCGTCTGTCCATACCCATCACCGATCTCACGGTTATGTAAACGTTACTAAGTCAAGGATTAATAGTAAAGTTTATTTTAAAACGTCTCTATTTATTTACTCAACAAGTGCTTAGTAATGTAAACGTAAACTAAAACGTGTATACGGCACGATACCCGACCCGAGAGCCGAACCCGGTGGCATGCAGGCGCGCCCGCCGCACGCCGACGTCGGCGACGGCTGCGCCCTGTCATTTCCGACATGTGTTATACTTTTTAACATTCTAAATATCATTTATACAAAAATCCCAACACCCATCACATTACGGAACGATTTTCACTAATGCGTACAATGCGATTGAATGGATTTCTTTGTAAACGACAAAATGTAATAATATGCTTAGAACTGTCTTTTTTAACATTACCTACCTCATTTAATTTTCCATAAGAAACATCTTGTCTGAAAGGGCGATCTGAGGCCAGTTTCGTGCCAAATTAGATTCGATAAAATAAATATTTATCTAGCTTTCGATATAAACGTAGTAGGAGGTGAGATAGCCGTCAAATCAAATTGCCTTTCGACTAGACTGCGGGTGGTTGCGGCCCGCGTTTCTCGGATTTCCAATGTTGAGATTTTAATGCGATTAGAAATAGGAAATCCATCGGGAAACTGCCACAGAACAAGATTTAATTAAAACTTTAACTTCTATGATCTTGGGTTTCAGAGAAATTTTTAGTTTTTAGTAATACTCGATCGTTTTCATGTTGGCTTTTTTTATTTTCCTCGGGTGCTTTCTAAAGTAATCACAGTTAAGGGGATAAACGTTTCCGATGATCTCCTGCCTTAAAAGAGAGATCATGTTATGAATTCATTACTGTCTTTTTTTCATGCCTGTTTGTGGACGAAATGTATCTAGGTATGTATCTAGGTGTGTGTATTAAAATTATAGTGATGTAAGTGCTTTACAACCGAAACCTAAAATAAATGCTTATATTACATTATTATTAGTAATAGGTACCTATTACTTGCTTGAAGGGATCTTTGTAAGTGGATACTTTAAGTTTCAGAAATAATTTTATTTAAGTATAACGGGCGAGCTATGGAATGGTGAAAGTGACATTGTCGTCAATGGACAAACCGAGAGGGGAGCCAAGCTGGAGGTCGGAGGCGCCATTTTGTGGTTGATGTATTTTCTTCAGGTTTGGCTAACATTTTATAGTTAATTGCATTCAAACATTGAGGGATTTCTGAGCTCTAAATACTATACTATTAAACCATTTAGTTATACACACCATAAAACCACACAGAAGATTAGTTAGGAATACATCTAAATTTAGAAATGTATGCTTCACGAACAACAGAGTTTTAGAAGCTATAACTTATTCTCTAATTGAGACTTTCTTGAAACGTCGAAGCTCGTTGTAATATCAACCCCCGGTCGTAATTCAAGCGGGCGGATTATTTTCTTATATGTTGGAGTATGATACATGACTGTGCTCAGATGCTTACCGTTCCGGTGCATCGGGACTATTAGAGGCATTGGATAAACAAAGGATTAAATTATCGCGCTAAGACAGAGATAATCCATACAGATGAGTTGGTTGTTGACCTCCGATCTCCGGGAAAGTAATGTTCTGACTCATTTCGACTTATTTCAAAGTTAGTTTGAAAACGTGTTCCCGATTCCCGATGTTTAAGTAAAAGTTTGGCATGTTACACATGTATTACTTGCAATACTTACTTCGTGGTTAAACCTATCTCATATTTTTTGGCTGATAGGTTACCTAGGTACCTACCAATAAGTACCAAAAAATTATATTATATAACAGATCGATTTAATGGAACATTATCTTTCATGGTATTCTTTTTATGATCAAATCAATGATATTATTTAAACCATCATACCTAATTTATTGTCATTGTTATTTCGACGTTACGATTACGAAGAGGACGATTTAATATGTATTTGTGCAAATTGGGATTCGATCATGATAAAGAAGTCATAATATAACAAGTGTTAAAGCGCCTCTATGAGGAAGGAGCCGCGTCAGTCAGAAGGACAGACTAACTCACTAATGCCAGTTTTCGTTGGTGAAAACGGGCATAAGAGCTATGAAGTCACCCAAGTTCATAATCTCGCATCTCTTGTTCTACATCTGGGTACAGCCAACAGCAAAATTAGATGATCAAAATCAGAAATTCAATACTAATGAACGGAGTTCGCGTCAGAACTGTGTGGCGTCGAAGTGATTCAAAAGTATGTGTGTGACAATAACATACTTTTGAATCACTCCGACGCCACACTACTACACTTCTACTTTTGCTGTTGACTGTACATGGTTATGAAAACTGCCTTAGTAAACTGGTCAGATAGTAATGTATCTTCAATCGAGGGTCACGGGCTTGCGATATATGCGAATGACACGACCTTCTTCGCTACCAGCATTTGCCACATGGAAGACTTGCTACAAAAATGGAAGCGCCACCCTCGATTTTAGACTATTGGACGGAGAATAAATACTTAACGTCTTTTCATTTTCTAAATATGTTATAGTCAAACATCGAAGTTCCGGCGTTCCTAGGTTTGGCTAGTCAAACCTCAAGTCTGACATAAAGTCTTAGTCAAAGTCTAGACCAATATTGCCTACCTTTGTCTAACGAATTTTTGTCTAGGAGAGATTAATTTGGCAGAGTCAGACCCCGAACTCAATTTGATGGAATCGGGGTTAGACTAGTCAGACCTAAATTAGGTAGATATAGGAATGTGTTAGTTTGTTTGATTTTTTCTTTCGCGTTTCCCATTTGTGGAAACACAATCACCTTTTACAGAAAATGGACCAAATTATCCGTCATACCTTAACAAATATTTTAAACTAGCTGTCCGCCCCGGATTCGCACGGGTGGTGTAATGAAAAAATGAGACACCTACCCTACCTACATATTCTACCTACCTACCCTACTCAACGCTACGTTTTTAAAGAGTAAGTATGGAGTTTCTAGCCCATTCTTCTCCATACAGAACTACCTTTTGGAATGGGCAACTAGAATCAATTTTTTTCTCATTTGACATTCAAAAGTGCCTTATAATGGTCTAATTGAAATAAATGATTTGACTTTGACTTTGTCTTTGACTTACCTACCTACCTACCCTACCTACCCTACCCTACCTAACTACCTGCCTACCTACGCTATCTGATTTGATTTGATTTTTAACCGACTGCAAAAAAAAGGTAGTTCTCAGTTCGACCCATATGTTTGTATGTATGTATGTTTGTCTGCGATTATCTCCCGTTTGGCTGAACCGATTTTGATGCGGTTTTCAGAAAAGTGTTTGTATACATACCTATTTCTCCTGACAATAACGACCACAACAAAAAGAATTATTCAATTTGGTCCAACCGTTCGGAAGTTATGCGCTTACGTACATTTCGGCGATTAATTTTTATGATTTTGTAATGGACTGTTTGGGCTCAAGCTACTCCACCTATTCGCGGCCTCGGCGTTCGCAAAATTGTAAGTAGGTACCAGTTTGCCTGCTATTATATCCTCGGTCCACGGTAGCTCCTACACTGGTTAATTTAGCTCACCACTTCTGCTAATTCTGCTAAGTCAACAGGCTGTGAGTGAATGGAAGTCGTATATTATTTGGCTTCTGGCACTTACGTCGTCAAACCTAGGTGCTATGTTTGACGACACTATTTTACGCCTCGCTGCTTCACTACGTTTAGGAGCATCTTGTTGTTCTCCTCATTGCTGTTGTGGTGGGGAAGTTGTCAACTGCCTCGGACACCTCGGCCTGTTATGCAGCCGGAGAGCGGGTCGCATAGCGCGGCATACGAATATTAATGACATTATGATCTCGTCGTTGTAGGTGTTCCGGCTGTTTTGGAACTCATCGGCTTGGCACGCGACATTGGCAAGAATCTGGACGGGATGTCTTTATTTCTTTGGAAGTTGGGTAGGCCTTTAGTGTGGGATGCAACGTGCGTCGATACTCTTACGCCATCCCATCTTCATAGTTCAGCGTGCCGTAGTGGTGCTGCTGCTGCGGCTGCAGAAAACAAGAAACAAGTTTATAAATTTGACGTTGATTTCAACAACACACAAACTCAAACTCAAAATCATTTATTTCAAATAAACCATTTACAGGTACTTTTGAATTGTCAGAGTCAGTCAGTCAGAAAGTTGAAGCTAGTTGCTCGTTCCAAACAGTAGGTTTCTATGGAGAAGAACGAGCAAGAAACTCCATGAACACTCTTTTAAAATCAATAATATGTTACACATTCCGGTTACATCATTCATGTTGAATCTAGGGGTACAATGTGAGAACAATGTAACAAGTCGTGTACGTTAAAAGAGGTCTAGATGAAAATATAATCTTAAGCAATTCAACAAATTTAGAATAACCGAGGCAGCTCGGAGATGACCAGTCCCAACTAACGGCGCCCGTTCACGAACATGACGCACGGATCGGCATCATTTAGCTCAGCCATTTTGAAGGGAACCGAATGATCCAACACATGCGCCACCGCCAGCGGGACATTCAAGTTTGCATGACTTACTCCCAACCGTCAGGGTACCTTCAAGTCATGAAAGACATACCTCGTAAATGGTAGCTTTAAAAACATAGTGCTCACATGTAAGTGCTATGAAAAATTATACAATATTAACACAATGAGTTTATACAATGCAAAGATAATGTAGATCTACATTTTCAGCAGCTCCAGGAATAGTTACAAATGCTCTAATCTATGAACCCTTATTATGGCTGTGGAGCAGGACCAGCATCCAGCCAAGCATTTTTATCAGTCACGTACTCCCCCAATGTATAATATGCTCGACTGCATAGTGTGCGTTTTATGTATGACTTAAATGGTGTCTCATTTAGTTGAACAATGTGGGGAGGTATTTTATTGTAACATTTTAAACAGTACCCCATTAAAGAAGTATCTACTTTAGCCAGCCTAAAACTTGGTTGAACTAGTTGGTCCTTATTTCATAGATGTATTGACAAGGTACCGTCATTATGTTAATTTCCTTAAACAGTTCCCTTAGAGAATCGCGCACACGGAGATTATAAATGGCTCTGATGGCTCTTTTCTGCAGAATAAAAATAGTCTCGATGTCTGCAGCTCGTCCCCAAAGTAAAATACAGTAAGACATTATACTATGAAAGTAATTAAAGTAGACCAGTCTCGCGGTATCAGTAAATTGGCGGATTTTTCTGACAGCATATACTGCCGGACTTAGCCGTCCAGCAAGAAATGTTAAATGAGGACCCCATTGCAGCCTTGAGTCGAGCGTGATCCCCAGGAAAACAGTTTTATCAACGAATTCCAGCTTCGCATTATTTAATACTATGTCACAGTCACTACTTTTGACATTTGGTAAAGTAAATCTGATGCACTTAGTTTTTTTTTCATTCAGTACTAAATTATTCGCCGTGAACCAATTTTGGACCTGCAATAAAGCGCTATTTACGTGGTCAAGATTCCGGGCCCGTCTATCTATCTTAAATATTAAAGAAATGACATCAGCAAATAACACCATTTGTTGCTGGTTTTTTAACAAATTAAGAAGATCATTAATATACACTAAAAAGAGGAAAGGACCAAAATTGAGCCTTGTGGAACCCCCATTACTACCTTTAAACCATGTGACTTCAACCCATTTATTTGGACTTGCTGCTGCCTATTAATGAAATAAGATTTTACTAAACTAAGCGCAAGTCTACCTAGTCCGTAATGCTCAAATTTCAAAAGTAGTGTGTCATGATTTACCCAATCAAATGCCTTGGAGAGGTCACAAAAGATATGGTATATTGTGCCTCTTCCCACGCGGTAAATATGTGTTTTAATAAAGTGACACCGGCGTCAGTCGTACAACGTTCTTTGGTGAAACCATACTGTTGATCGCGTAAAATGCCATTAGTGTTAAAATGATTGAGCATCTGATCAAGCATAGTCTTTTCAAAAACCTTGCTGAAAGCCGGCAACACGGACACGGGACTATAATAATAATTATTAGTATCTTTACTGTCTCCGGATTTGAAAAGAGGTATAACCTTACTAAACTTCATTAGAACCGGGAAAACTCCTTGGTCTACGCACATATTAAATATTAAAGCCAAATAAGGCGCGATTGTCTCAATTATAGACGTACAAACTTTAATAGACATACCCCACAGATCCTCAGTAAATTTAATTTTGATTTGCCGAAAAGCTTTTAAAAACTGTCGCGGGGTTTATATGTTTAAATTGAAATTCTACCGGGCAGCCTGGTGCGTTCGCTTTTAAAAAGGCAATTGAGTTGCCGGGTGAGGAATTTAAACTTTAAATTCCGTGGTTTTAACTGGTATGTTGGTAAAGAAATTCACAAATTCATGAGCTACTTCTATGTTATAGCTTATGGGACCACGTGATGTCTCCAATGTACACTCAGTGCTACGACTCTTTTCTTGCTAGTCTCATTATTAATGACTTTCCAAACTGTCTTTATTTTATCGTCCGTTTAACCAGCCAGATACAAATAGTATAGCCAAAGAGATTTTATTACAAGTTCATACATACTATAATGCGAAAAGACTTTTTCCCCAACCTATTATAAGCATTATAAGCGCACAGTCAATACTACTGGAACAAGGAACGTGAAATTTTGCAAACGCAATATTTTTTTTTTAGCGAATGAAAAGAGTATAAAGCGAAACTGGGCACGAACACCAAAGTAAATTATTGAACAGGTTATTTTGCTAAGTACCCCTCGAAGGGAGTCTAGAGGGTGTTGAGTTTATAGGAGATGTAAGTACAAAATCTACGGGGACAAAGTCGCGGGGGAAATGCTAGTATAGAATAAAACGAGAATGATAATATTCGATCGGGCCAATAGGCCTGTAGCCAAAATCCCTTTTCAAATTGGGGCGCTTTTGAAACGTACAAGAAAACTCTCATACATATTTAAAAAAATAAAATCTATTGCTGACCTAAAACTGATCCGTATTGTGTACCTTACCTTATGTCAGTCTATATTAGGCTATTGCGTATCAGTTTGGGGTGCAGCTAACAAAACTAATCTGCTTAGGTTGGAAAGAGCTCAAAGAGCTATTCTAAAAATCGCCTATACAAAACCTTGGCGATACTCTACTGAGATGTTGTACACAGAATGTGGCCTCCTCCGTGTTAGGCAGTTGTTCATTGCCTCTGTACTGCTGCGATACCATAGACATGCAAATGAGCTGGCACGCCATTCATCCAGAACACTACAGTGGGATCGACCACGAGTGCACTCGAACTTTGCACGTAGATCTTTTGCATTTCTTGGACCGTATCTGTACTCAAAATTTTACGCTAGCAACAAAAGTATAATTACTTCAACCTATAGTAGCTGCAAAGTTGCTATTTTCAAATGGTTGCATGCTAAAAATTTTGCTCAGACTGAAGAATGTCTATACATACAATCAAAGGTTATAGTGATATGTATACAATAGTAAAATACATTAAATCTAGCACGCCTCCACTCATACTTACGCACACATATGCACTACACACTCCATTATTTTTCATTCACGCACCTAAATCACCACACCACATCTCACACCACACCTCACACCACAATCACCACACCACACCACACCACACACCACACACCACACCACACACCACACCACACCACACACCACACCACACACCACACCACACACCACACCACACACCACACCACACACCACATCACACACAACACACTACACCACACACCACACCACACTCACAACATCATACTCACCCTCATCACACCTACACTTACGCCACGCACACTAATTTTTCTACATTATTGTTATTTCTCTTTACATTATTTCATTATTATTTTTTTATTTTGTTGTGTTATCACTGTTTACTTTTTGTTAATTTATTTATTTTGTACTACCATACATCTTACATTGGTATGTAGTTTAGCCCTAAATATAACATAAAATAAATTATTATATAAACTTTACTAGGAAGAGACTGGTCACCACGACACAGGGAATCCTAGTGTGGGGACCAGGGAACCTGTAATTTAGAGCTTAATGCATATTTTTGTACAAATAAATATTTTTTCTTTTTTTTTTCTTTTTTTTGTGTTAGCGTTAACGCCAAAGGAAAAATCAAATTGTATGCAGTTGACATAATTGCATCACGTGACATCTGGTAAGCAAACGTCAACTCCATACAAATTGATTTTTCCGTTGGCGTTAATGCTAACAGAAAGGGATTTTGTCTACAGGGTAGGACACACTTATCTTTAGGTAATTGCGAGATTATCCAATAGTGCGTTTAATTCGGAACATTAAGATACAACAATTTAGGTGTCGGATGACAATTTCAAGATCTGCTGTGGATAAATTGAAGAAAATGAAAGGAAATAAAAACATAAAGAAAACCAATAACATTCGATTAGCAATCTAGTGTTCTAGTCTAGTGTTTCAGTTTGTTTACCATGCTTCTCTTTGCTACAGAGACTTGATGAAGAATGAGATAAAATGACTGAAATAAAGGGGAGAGACCCCCTACAAACGTAGGCCATGAGAAGTTAGAAATATTTTAGACCGAGCTCCGCACTAACATGTCTAGTTTCGAAAAACTGAACATCAAATAGCGTAATTTTGTCACTTGTTTCATCGTAACAAGCACCTGACAGATCTCCAATGAGAACCTTTCGAAGTAGGTATAGTGAGTGGCTTAAAAGAAAAATATCTAACTGCATGTATAATAACAAAATAAAAAAGTTTTAACACATAAAGAATAAGGCAAAAACAAAAAAAGCAAATACAAAATCAAAAGCGAATACCTACAACGCGCTTCGTGTTGTATTGACACGAGTCAGTTTAGCACAAAACGTCGCAACGTTAAAAAAACAAATAAATATACGATTACAAATTTAAAAGCGAATACAATCACGAGATTGTAGGTATTCACTTTTAAATTTGTATTTGCTTATTTGGCTTCACTCTCAGTGTTCCGCGCGGTCTATCAGCCTTTTATTTCATAATCAGGTATCAGGGTAGAGTACATCCAGAACCTTGACACAAAACCTGGCAACAGTGGTAGCATAGTCACGTCGAATGCCAATGTCTTCTAGTCAGACTAAGTGTCGACTAGTCAACGAGCAAATCTCTTAAGAACTTCGAACCGCTTACCGTTAACATTACCTACTGTATTTGCGCCTCTTTGGAAGCTTTGAGAGTTGTCATGACATGATTTGTAGCAAGGGTGTCGACACAGGTGGCGTCCCACTCCCTTAACAGGGGCCTATCCCTCTTTCAAGGCAATGGCGTCACGCCACTGGTCTTTTGTCATTGACACTTATCAAGCAAGGTAATACCTACCGCTTCTGCGCTTTCAGTCGCAGGGACACGACCGTGTGTCGTGCACTCGTGCTATGTGGGTTGCTCTCCTGCAAAAACAGTAGGTACAGCGGTGTCCGAGGTTAAAAAGTGTTTAAAAAAACCGGACAAGTGCGAGTCCCACTCGCACACAGCTTCAAGGGACTGTAGACTTTAGTATATGGTTTTAATTTCAACTCGATACCTCCACGCGTTCCCGAGATTAACGGTCTTGACAAACAGACGGACAACAAAGTGATCTTATAAGGGTTCCGTTTTTCCTTTTGAGATACGGAACCCTCTAAAAAGACGTCATGACTCAAAAAATTAAAATCACTCAGAATGTTCACACTATAGGTACCTACCTACCGACTTAGTATACTTATTGGCGCATCGCGCTTCGAGTTTGTATTGTGTTATTATAAGGTCATGGTTACGTAAATCTACCTGTTTGTACGAGACTTACCATTTTAAACAAATAGAATTTGTGCCAATATCAACACTGCTGTTGTAGAAAAACAATAAACATCAGTTCACTGACCGATTCAGTGGATGTTCTGCCAAAATAAGCACCCCTTACCTTCCACAATGTCTACAGACATATGAATGTTAATTTGCGAAAAGGTTTGTAAACAAAATGTTAATTGAAATCAAATTGCAGAAGAGAAAATTAATTAAGAGTAGGTACATGTTTCTAAGAGAACTATTTCCAGCCATTATTTATAGTAGTTATATCTCACAAGACTTCATAACCTTATGTTTTAGCCACAAAATGTTGTAATGCGGTACATCTCTCAGTATGAGTTCCGTTCAAGGATCGGGTGTCCGTAAAATATTGTTACCGATTTACATCACAACATCTAAGGTCAGTAATTCAGAACCTGAAAACTAGTATCAACCAATCAAGTGGCTTGAAACTAGCTAAGTTCTGTACTGTACCAGTAGACACGCGCTCACCTATACATACGTGTATCAAATTGATCCTTTCAAACAATGACAATCATTTGCCTTCAATAATAAAAAAAACCTAGATGACATCTACGCGGGCGGTGGCATGTCAAATTGAAGAATCCGCCACTAAATGACGTTGCCACTCGACTCGGCACACGTTGCTGTTGACCAGTTTACCAAGAGACTTTCCCGCTCAGTATGTAAATAAGATCAGCGTGTTACTAAAACTGGTGGGTGTATCATCATTGTTGTGACCAACCTCAGCTTCTTGTATCGACACTTGATATTTTTTATTTAACATTGGAATGTCAGGTGTACCTTTACCGTCTATTGAGTGCTAAACCTGGGCTGATATTTTGTAATTTATATTCTTATTCCAAATATGGTTAGTACGAACATTATTTTTAGACAAATCCTAAACAAGCTTTTTTTTTATTCACCCTATGTTAAATTTAGGCTTCCACTTGGCATTCTTATTTTACCCGATTTGTGCTATTGCTTTCCTACTCATATAACTATCATAATAATCGGTTTCATATTCACAGAATACTTAATAGTATGGTGTTCGGAGGTCTTAACAATTGTGGAATCCAGATTTGGGGTGATCTACAGCACGCAATGCTTTACGACTTAATTTGTCCCGAAACCTTTGCGTGTTACGGAACTTCGGTAGTTCGGTAAAGCACAATATCTTTGGAAGGCAATTATAAGCAATGTCATCAAAATTCACTGCACAGCAGGGCTTTTCCAGATGCAGAACGTATTATGTGGTAAACGTTTTTTAAGTAATGGCCACCGCAGTGTGAAAAGTTTAGAGGATACAGGTAGTAGCAGGGTTAGAGAAATGAAAACATAAAAGAAAAGAAACATATACACATGTCATCATTTGTTGTTCAATTATTGATTATTACTTACTTTGAAATTGATGATCATATCCAATTTATTCGAACGAGCAAAAAAGTTGTAAAGCATTAATAGACAAGTTATATAGTAAAGGGGCTTGCTTGACAGACAGACGGACAGACAGAAAAAAGACGGCAAAGTGAGCACTTAACCGAGGAAACAGTACAGAATCTCAGCAACTTTTATCAACTCTTTGTCTGACAAAGAGTTGATAAAAGGGTTAAGTCCCATCCATAGGTGACAATATTCACAGACAAACAGAAATATGTTGTTTTTACGGTTCCGTAGCTCAAAAGGAAAAAAGGAACCCTCATAGGCTCACTTTGCCGTCTATTTTCTGTCTGTCCGTCTGTCTGTCAAGCAAGACCCTTTACCTCGAGAACGAGTGGATGTATCGAGTTGAAATTAAAACCATATACTAAAGTCTACAGTCCCTTGAAGCTGTGAATCTTCTCTTCTGAAAGTTAACGTGAAAAAAGATACGGCCGTTTATGCCGCAAAAAAAACGTATATTTCAACACTTTCAAAGGAATCCAAATTTATAGGGTACTTCCCGTTGACCTAGAACTATGAAATTTGGCAAGTAATATCGTCTTATACTACAAGTCCAGGAAAAAGAATGAAAACTATACATTTGTAATTAAATTAAAAAAATATATAGATAGTCTTTAATTAAAGTACGTAATCAATTATCGAGGTATGCGCGGTCATTATGGGTGACCAAATCACGGAATGTGGACGGAACCCTTGGTGGGCGAGTCCGACTCGCACTTGTCCAGTTTTTTAATTTGTGACTAACGTACGATTACTAACCAGATTCACTTAGTTGTGGAAGAATTTCCTAACAAAGACATAATTTTGTCGATTCAATTGTTTCTGAAAGTTTGGCTAAGGATGTTTGAAATAGAGCAAAAGTAATTGAGTATCTAGAAGCACAATTGACATGTTAGAATACCCGAAATCCATCACTTTAATGATTGATATCTTAGCAAACTCTTAATTATAGTATAACAAACACCATTTTTTGGAAGACTTGATTGTTAACCATTTTATTTGCGGATTAATTTTGTCGGAAACTCAGAACATTTTTTTTAGTAGCATTAAGAACATCATAATCCAATTATGCTCATGGTGTCCAAAGAAAATATAGAAGTTCGGTATGTGGTCCGTATTTAATAACCATGAGACAGACCGGAAAGGAAAATGAAAAAAAAAAATGTTTGAACATTTTAATTATTTTATTTTTGCTACTCTAGAAGCAATGAAACCTCGTTTTTTTTGAGTGATATAAGCTAGCTTCCTATTACGCCAGAGTAACAGTGTAGGCTTAATATCTATTAACTATGAGGGGAAGGGGCCCTTTGTCTCTATAGACGGTGAAAGACACACCCAGTGTTTTTAGTTATCATCAGAATATATTTGAACAATGTAAGCTGACTTTCATTTTCTTAATTAAATCTCTAAGATCCAGCTTAATCTGTTACATTCATTTAACGCCTTCTCAACCAACCTACTTGCCTGCCTAATTTTATTGACATGTTTTTTCAATGGCTCTGCTTCAACTTCTAAAAAAATGTGTGTACCAATGTTTGATTGAGTGATGATTCGATAAAATCAGTCTCGTATCCAAACGGCCGAGTGGCCACTTGTGCGTTTCGTTTCATTCACACTACAAACAAGCTAAAATTATTACTCACTAACGAACGGTCTGAGGCTGACACATGTATTTTACTTTTTTCCAAGAACTGACCGTTTAATGAAACCTTAAACACACTTGAGTCCAGAATGGATCAATGTTTTGAATTGAACCTATTATTTCTGATATTGGAATATGAACATGTTGGTTGATATCGATTTTCGTCTGCTAAAGGTAAGGAATCCCATCTGTTTATAAAGAGTGGTTTATTACGCAAATAAAAAAAAAACACGAGTAAGGTCGATATGCTAAATACAAATAAACATTTATTATTAAATACATTTATGTACACACGATTACGATAATTATCACAAATTTACCAACTAATAGTAGGTCATCTAATATTTTACTATGCGAAACAATAGTATGATGCAATGTGAATTAATGCTGAACTATGATAAAATCACAGGTGGGAAATCGCAGCCATAAGCTACTTAATTTTTTAGCCAACCTAGCCTAATCAAATAGCTTATGTCTACAATTTTAAGTCTATTATGTTTTTTAGCAAAAATGTTCTTGAATTATAAAAGTATCGCAAAAATTGTATGGCAGGCTTGACAGGTTAAATAACTTGAAAATGTTGTGATAAATGCAAAAATATAGGACACCAAATAATTGCTCTACTGCAGATTGTATAACTTTAGAAGTATTTACACACGTTTAGTAACCGACTAACGAGCTCTTTGCTACGAGTGTTGATCCCGTTTAATAGTTTACTCGTAATATACATAAGTTGCATTCTTTCAGCTCATACCTACCTATTGTAAGTAAACCAATTAGAAGGTTAATGTTATTTTGAAATTATTTGTAAACTATACATGTAATTGATGAGACTAGTCTTCCAACTCAATTTTAATGTGGGCTACACACCTTCCGTTAAAACTATCTAATTTAATTGTTCAGTTGGACTAAATAGTTTTATCAGTTTTTTTTCCAGTAGTCAGATTAACTGCCGTAGTTTCTGTTTGAATGTTAGATAGCAAACGAAAACCGTAGAGTTGTAACTGAAGGTGTGTAAGCCGTATAGAAAAGTAAGAAAAGGTGCTTGCCAATACAAAGTTTGGTTTTTGCAGATTTGACAAAATAGCATGGTGGTTTATGTATACCTGCTTAGTTCTGCACACATACCTATTCATGAACAACGAACTGGAGTATAGTAAATGAATTTTAAAGTATTTGGATCTTCCTGCATTTGATTTTGACAATAATAACTAAGTAACTTATAACGATCATAAAGATAAATATTTTCCCAGCCTGTCGGATCCAATGTTAACTTACGGTATTGCTGCTACCTTAACCGATAAAATGTTCGAGGACAGTTGCTATTGAAAGGCTTGGTTGTATCTCATTATTCTTAGTACCTTATGGCTAATTAACTGTGACCGTGTCCGACGTGCATATTATGAAGAAAATACCGTTAGAGTACCTATACTTTTATTTACAGAATTTTACTAATCCTCTACTACGCTATGAAAAATGTACAATTTAATTACTAAACTGTGTTTTGTATTTAAAAAGCTAAAACTGCTTCGGTAATTGGCTCCATACAATAAGTTTAGGTGCTATGTAAAACTTGTTGTATCATAATTGAAGAAACACTAGATATCGCCTGTTTTCCTTAATTCATCTTTACTATCGGCTAAGCTTAGGTACTTATCTTGATTAAAGTTCGTACATAATTTACTCAATACACTTACAAGAACATTGTTACTTTCACATTTGTCTATTATGCACCGGTAATGAATAGGTAAGTAGGTACGACATTGAATTACATATCATGAATAACGTGAATTAGGAGGCTTATATGCATCCTAATTCACGACTAAAAATTCATTTCAGGAAAATGAAATAACATGCAAAAATGGTGCAGAGACCTGTTAGGTAATATATCTAAATACTACTAAATAGGTTTGATAGGGAGGAAAAAGAGTGGTTTGGATATTTATTAGGTAGTTGGGTGACACGTTTCATCTTTTCTTGGATTTCGGTCTCTATTACATCAATATTTTTCTTAAAGTAGCAGACTAGAATAATAGCACATCCCCTATTATGTTTTCACAAAAGCTTTTCTTTCTTCATAGTGGGGAATTTACGCTTCAAAGAATAACTAAGTATTTATACTTAACTAAGTATTTACATAATGTATTATCTAACAATGTTTGTTTACTGATCATGTGATACGTACATGTTTTATGTACATAATACTGGTTAAGTGGATAATACTGAAATTTAGGTTTGTATGTCTTGACCTAGGTACCTACAATATTAATTGAACGCTACTTTATTTCGAAATTATTAGATTTCGTCTTATCTATTTATTATATTAAGCTCATAGGTAAACGAATATACATACTAAAATAAGTCTTCGGTCACTATCATTTGACAATATCTCTTGAGGAGATTATGATGATAGCGTGAACTTTATAAATAAGAGACGTTTGCTACAATAATGTGCACCACGCGGAATAGAGTTCTTACATCACTATGTGGCCATATACATATCTTCCAGACACGTTAAATAATAGCGTAACCCTTGCACTCCGCCTCCCGTTGTATTCTTGTTCCGCCATACCTGAGACAAACAAACATTTTTAATTAATGCCTTGCAGTTTTCGCTCAACTTATTATATATATTTGTGGTCTTTTTAAAGCGGCCAGTGAGATTATTATTGATGTGCATAATATTATCTAATAATAGGTACTGCACCTAAATGTTGTTGTGTGATTTGGGAGAAAATGTAACGTCACGTAAGTTTTTTACGTTATACCACCTCCATAAGCCTTTCTATAACCACCACACGCCCTTTCTTGCTTTCTCTTTCTAGTGTGAGTGTGTGTGCCTGCGAGAATAAACAATATCTACGTGAGGAACTTCGTTCCTGGCGAGGGTTCCTACCGCAGATATAGATAGACCTAGATAACGCAAGAGCAACTACTTCGCGTGCCTATTTTCGTGCCTAACTTACGATAAAAAATCGTAAGTAAAAAAATAAAGTAAACGTTTCCTTCCATCGGTAAGTCATTTTGTGACTGATATTATGCGTAATTAATTTAAAAAAAACAATTATTTTTAATCTAATACCCTCAGTAATACCTGGGAATACCAAATTTAGGAAAAACTAAACATTCGTACTATATTATGACGGCCTAAAAAATAGCTCGCTTGGTTTTCATACAGATCGTGATACAACTTGCGTTATCTAGGTCTATCTATATCTGTGGTTCCTACCCTGACCGCACACTTTTTTTAAGTCTTTTACACCGCTGTCGATTAGATAAGCCAAACTTCTCTTCTCTGGTTAGTCGATCACTCCTGACAGAGTGGTCGTGGTCAAAAGGACACGCCCGCAACTGCGACCGCTACCTTCATGATCCTTCTCCACCGGTCCCTATGGGATGCATCTGCATGGCAAGCACCATTATGTGTCACAGCTTGGTGATGGGTTTGTCCATAGTGTTGGTGATCGACCTAGTGGTCTCGTGCCTTCGACTCTACTTTGAATCACCAATCGCACCATAGTATTGCTGTTGCAGGTGACGTATCCCATGAATCTGAAATTCGTAATTACATAAGCGAACAGTCTTTGTCAGCGGTTCAGCTTATCCCGAGCATGTCTCCACAACCACATCTCCACAGCGTCGACCTTGCGTTGGTCCTGCATTTGCAATGTTCCAGGTCTCTGCTCCATATAGAAATATTGGGAAAACCAGGGAATTCCTGACGGCGCAACGTCTTCTTAAAATTCATATATGTATAGCGCATATCAGTGTCACAGCCCCCGCAACTGGTGATGTAGCTGTCGACGACTTCACAGTTAGCGACTAGAGTGATATATCTGGGTTATTTTCGAGAGCTCTATTCAGTATCATCGCCTTGGTTTTGTCACGAGTCTAAACTTCAGTGGTTTCGTGTATTTGCAAAAAATTACTAATATCCTTCTTAGATCAGACTTGAGACTTGAGACTTGTATCATCAGCTTACCTCAGATTTGATATCACACCGACACATCTCTGACCGACACACCTTTATCCCCGTTCTCCAAAACAATGCCCTTAGTATATTGATTGTATTTGTTGAACAGCAACGGTGATAGTATACATTCTTGCCTAACACCGGCTTGTGTATTGAAGGATTCAGAATCAACACCATCCAAGCGCACACTTGCAACTGTTTTGTCCTCATAAAACTTCCTGATAAGATGGATGAGACGGTAAATATGGACCAGATGACAGTGTCACAGTCTTTACTAATGCAAGTAAAACAAATAAACAGCATAATATTATTGAACTCTCTCTTTCTCAAGCCTCCTCTGCTTAAGGATAAGTATTTGCTCACGTATGCAGTGATCCTTGGCAAAACCCGCCTGTTCCGCAGCTATTTCGCTATTTACGTAAGCCTGAAGCCTTCTTTTTTTTTTTTTTTATGGGACTTGCCCGCCATCTGTACGTGGAATTTTGGACGAAAAGGTATCTCGTAGTTTCCCGTACGCTACCCATCCGAGTTGGATTCTTCGGGCGACCTCTTTGTCGAAGTTGGACCTACCTAGTTGGATAGTTTGTCCAAGGTAAGCATAGTGCTCGACAACTTAGAGAGTATTGTTCCCAACAACTAACAGTACGGGTAGAACATGGACATTCGACATAATTTTGGTCTTGTCCATACTCATTTTAAAACCTGTTGAGAAACGTTACAGACGTCCCTGAGCATAGTGTTAATATCCTCTATCGACTCAGCCATGACGACTATATCATCGGCGAAACGAAGGTGAGTGATGATGTATTCGCTATTGATGTTGAAGCTCAAGAGCTTGAAAACCAGTCTTACAGTGCGTTTGTGAACAGTTTCGGAGAAATTACCGTAGACGTCATTTCTCAGTTTGTACAATTTATTAAAAAACTCTACTGGTATTAAACAGTCACCATACAAAGCGATGCTTGGTAGGTATAGAGCCGCGGTTAGAGCTTATGACTTCGACTTTGTACCCTGATGTTATAAAGGATAATTATACGAGATAAAGACGATCTCGAAAATGCTAATTATTAAAATAAATACTACAGATAATGCGGAGATCGAGCAAACGGAAACTGAGCCTGAGAACTAATACCAGAATGAAGTGCCCGATTTTTTTTTGTACGAATCGAAGACCATTTGACCAAATTGTAGTATTGTCGTCTTGCATAAATGAAGCCAACATTTTATCTACCTTTGCCCTTTCAGCAGACTCTTGGCATTGACTGTGCCTTGGTTTTCCGTGGACCAGTTTACACTCGGGCCAAAATCATAGTGGACATTTAACCGAATCATTTTGTTCCAAATGCGTTTTGTCTAGTTAGAACTAGTTTTCACTAATATTCCTTTTTGAACAGCAGTTAATTTTAGTAAACTAGAGAAAACGTGTTGTAAGTAAGAACGGGATTTTAACTGTAACATAAACATTCTAACATTTTGATTTATTTAAAGTCGATACGGGGTCGCTGAAGAGACTAAAACACTGCCCAAGTTTCTATTGAATCAAAGGCCTTTTCATAGTCCACAAACGCTAGCCATAATAGCCGATTATACTCCTCAGCCTTCTGTATAATCTGGCGGAGCGTATCGATGAGGTGCGTATGGTGCTGAAACCAACCCAACCCACACTGCTCTACCCAACTGAAGAAGGATTGTTTTATGCAGTGGAACCAGTTTGCTTTAGGTATAATTATATTAATTATGGCAAGGATACGAAGGGAATTCGGCGACAAAACAGTAAATATAAGACTAATATCATTAAAAGAGAAGTTTTGCGGACAACTAAATGGGATTACATTTTGCCAACCTGCTTATCTATTAAGAATAATGTAACTAGGCCTTTATATACGTACCTTATGTATAAAGGCAGAATTAATTGCTGTTGCTGTTATTGGTATATGGTAAATTAGCTGCCTAAATGTCTATGTCTAATATTTAGCTAGTAATACTTTGTTATTGTTATAATTATACATAATTCTAGGTACCTACTTACCTAGAGGTTTTTACGTGAAATCGTTATGATATTTACGATTTTGTGTATTTTAGGCATAAACGTGACATATTTGACTAAACATTTCTGGGTCTCTAAACATATTTGATTCCTAAAATAAGATGCAGGGGTACCTACGTACGATCCAGAAAAAGGAGAAAGAAAGCCTATAGCAGTGGTTGGAAAAGTTCTCATAGTTTACGAATGTTTTATTACCTATATAAGTATCTACTTTTCTGTACCTACATAAAGACATTCAAGAAGCAGAAAGAAAATGGAAGATAAAAATCAGAAAAGATTATACCTAAACCCACACAAATTTTTGAACTTCCTTTTCAAAATTGATACGAATCAAAACATGTGAGATACCTGCTTCTCCATGTTTCTAAAACATAAAACAATATTTTATTTTTAGCTAGACTAGCAACAATAAAATATGAATTGCTTACAAAATAAACTAGTGCTCGATCGATAAGTATTGACCGACACCTAATAAATAATACTTTATCTACATATCTATGTTTTATGGAATCTAGTGGGGCGTTAAAATATTTATAGCGTTCTATCGTAAGGTTTTACGACATTGATGTTTTATGAGATACTCAGTTCCTCCTACTGAGTTTCTGTTTCTCCGCCCATTATTAGTTAAAATAAAGTAAATACGTAAGGGACAGACCAGGTAACTTATGATTTGACTCTATAAAAAAAAATTGCTAGGAAGATGAATATGTATATTAATAACATCGACTAACTACATATAAACAAATACCCTTACAAAAAGTTTTTTTTTTGCTTTATACATAAAAATCTCGTGTCACAGTGTTCGTTATCGAACTCCTACGAAACGGTTTGACCGATTTATATGAACATTTATTTGTATATTTGGTAGGTCTGAATAGGTCGTAGGCTATTTTTTTTAACCCTAGGTATGAGATATAATTTATTTGGCAAAACAACGTTTGTCTGGTCAGCTAGTTATATGTAGGTAGGTATTTTCTCCTCTCTCCTCTTTCCTCACAATACCGAGGGGTATTGTGGTAGCAGCACATCTTTTCGAAAAAAAATATAAATGTGGCTGACCGAGTCTAGCTGCAAGCCTCGCTATTCCTTTTTGTGGTTTCGGCATGAACTAACCGGCATTCCTGTCATTTGTTCACAACTCTGAAAAGTAACAATCTGAGGAACGGGAAAATAGTAATCCGTCCACTTGTTGATTCTAAGATACCGAGACCGGATACATTGCCCGGATACAGTTTGGCCCGTGAATCATTTTTTCTAGACACAAAGTGATAAGCCGCTCTGCAGGTTGATACGAAATAATCTTATTAATACGTCCTCCAATGCGATCGGGCGCGCCTGGTGACTAAGTGGGATTCAGACCTCTGGCTTCATTGGGTATGCCCAGCAACTAACATAGGCACACCACACTCTAGGCTGGATGACACCACCTTTCGACGTATGTTTGCGTCTGGGCGCTCTTCGCTGAGTTCCATACCGCTATCAATATGGTGAAGATCTCTTCTTCCTCTGACACCATGACCAAGACTTTTTTTTTTTAAATGGGACAAGCCCGCCACACTATTTCCTAACCACTGTAACTCCTGTAAGCCAGAATCAACAGTGGCGACCACCAGAAAAGCGCCAGAGCAATGAAGCTCGACGAGTCCCAGACCAAGAGCAAGACCCAAGACTAAGAGCGACACTATGAAGACACCATGATTAAGAGCGTAAGTCGGAAAGCACGGCAACGACATATGCCATGCTCTTGTCACCGCCACCGAGACCAAAAGAAGCTAGTTACGCCAGAAAGCAATAATCTGAAGAGACCAGATGGAATTTCCTTAATTTCTTGTTAGTTCAGTAGGCCTTTGATGGGGGAAGGACCATGTGTCGATATTCTTGCCCTATCCCATCTTCCTCGCACGGTATGCAGTGCTAGAGTCGCTGCTGCAGGTGCAGAAAACTTCAAACGAATTAAGTACATTCTCTGGTGTGCTGACTTCTTCATTATCTGTAATCGGCTGCCATCTTTGAA
Organism: Charanyca ferruginea; assembly: GCA_947361185.1. NCBI lineage: Eukaryota > Metazoa > Arthropoda > Insecta > Lepidoptera > Noctuidae > Charanyca > Charanyca ferruginea. The sequence continues at coordinate 16,042,388 of OX376055.1, read as the reverse complement.
ACATTTTTCCAGTTCAGTCTATGTTAATTTTCTGTTACGAATACGATCAAGTACCTACGGCAGGAGTTTGTGTATTTTCTTACAAGATATTATGCTTGTTAAACGCCTTAACACTTTCAATCAGGTTAGGGGTGAGCAAGTTCGAGGGACGTTTGGAGTTGAAACTCTAGTTGCCATGGAGTCCGAGTGCTCACTTTCTGAATCGGGACATCGCCAAGCCATTAGTTGAATCTTCACGTGATAGGGGCCGGGATGTTTTTGAGCGAAAGAATGAACTTTACCATAACTGCCAGTCTTTTGGGTATGTTTACCGTTAACAGCGATGTGGGTGGATTTAAAATTATTTGTAGGTATTACGTAACTATTACTCCTGATATTTGTCTACTATACAACTGGCGTTGCCTATGGCCACTGCTAACTTTGCAAGACATGACGTGTGAAATATTATGTAGCTATAATAGATATGCTACCAGACCATTTTGATGTTCTTAATTTCTTTTACGCAACAGTTCATGACTGAACTACGAAGTCGAAGGAATAGATTCCGCTTTAGAAAACATCCGGGTGCATCTCAAACACTATAAAAATATGTATATTATAAGTATATTGATTGCACCAATTCGAGTAATAATTCGTTCTTCAACCTACATGAAATGTTTGCCACTACATGTTCCCAAGCACACGTTTTAAATTTTTTTTTGTGGTTGAGTTGAGCACTTGGTCACCAGATGGTCAGTTGTTTGACAGATAAAAACACAAAACAACCAACATTGTTTAAAACTTCCAAGATTTTACATAAAAAATATGTATGGGTACCAAGCGTAGTACACGGATCTTATGGTGATGATTTTATGGTTTACACGGTTCCTTTTGCGTATTTGGTTAAACATAAATTAATTAAATATCTTTAAATAACCATTTTTTTTTAAAACACTTGCAGGAAATCAACGGTGAAGGTGGAAGATTACAGTTGAACACATATGTAGCATTTATACCCATCTAATCTTGATAACGCTGCTGTCTTTGGATAATGTATATCCAAAATCAATCAAAACAACCGTAACTGTGAAACTTCCGTGAACAATCACATATTGAGGTGCGTTGCAGCGGTTCCGGCGGGCCGCGGACGCACTCACACGGGCTTGCGCACGCACACCCTGCCAGCGTCACCACTTATTGTTACGTCTAGTATTCTAACACATGTGGAGTTTCGACATACCTATAGGTGTGAACGGAGCGGGAGGCGGCAGGGTCGGCCGCCGATCTGTAAACAGTGGTTATCGACGCGCCGCCACTTGCCTCCACGGCATCTCCGGCAACTGCGCTATATTTATCCGCTCTGGAACTGACGCGTGTGGCTAAATCCGTTCGGCGCCGTGCGATGCCGGCCTCCTGCAACCACAACCACGTCACGAAGTGTCTCGGTGCACACCGGCGCTCCCTCGATGGACCGATGGAGCGGTTGACCGACACGCACAGCGTAATTCGCGAACGCTATGCTACACGGAAAGAAATCATCGCAGAGCGCTAGCTTTTAGCTTAGATTAGCAAGGAAAGATAATGTTAAGCTCACCTGAGGGCAGGGTCTCAGTAGGACTTATGTGCTGGCGCGGGACCAGCGGCGACGCAGGCTTGATGATGGTAGTAGGATGGTGCGGGCGTGCGGTAATGGTGATGTGGCGGTGGCGACGCCCGGTACGCTTCCGGTACGGGGGAGCCACTGCGGAACCCAGCCAGCTGGCAGCTTGGTGGTTCAAACAGGTCACGGAATGCCGGTGGGAGCTGCTCCGCTGGAGGTTCGGGTGCCGTATACCACCCGGACGTTGCCGCTCGAAACTCTTCGGCCACTAGCGAGTACGGTTGGGGAGAACAGTAAACGGCAGATGCTGGAAGTCGCGGTTCACTGAAGTCATCAAGAGTATCGACGGGCTTATCATATCTCGCACAATCTGCGCCCGGTTCTCGTTTCGGCCGGCACTCGAAGATGCGTGGTTTTACGTCAGGCTTAACGTCTCGTTGTTGTCCTAGCGTGTCCGCCGCACTTAACGTCTCCTGGGCGGTAAGCGCTTCTTGAGCTTGCTGAAGTTGCTGTTGTCTCTTTAATGCTTCCTCCTTTTCCCTTAGTGCGTCTTTCTTCTTAAATCGACGTCGCCGACGTAAATATGAACCATTATCAAACATGTTATAGGAATCGGGATCCAGAGTCCAGTAACTTCCTTTACCAGGTTTTTTATCGTCTCTCGCCACTTTCACAAAGCACTCATTGAGGCTTAAATTGTGTCTAATGGAATTTTGCCAGCCTTGTTTGTTTTCTCTGTAATAAGGAAATCGTTCCATTATAAATTGATAAATTCCGTTTAGTGTAATGCGTCGTTCGGGGGCGTTCTGTATGGCCATCGCTATTAGCGCAATGTATGAGTAGGGTGGTTTGACCATATCTTTAGGAGCACCAACGTGCTGTTGATGTGGATGAAGGTAGGGGGCTCCATATCCATAGCGGTATTGTTCGTAGGCATAGGGTGTGACACCGGCTGAATAGCCACCGGCGGCTCCTCCGCGGTACGCATACGGGCTCTGTTCACCGAACAACGCGTGCATTTTGCGGGCTCCGTTCACTGTCGCAACATGCTCAACCCGAAATCGCGGAACCTCCGACGCGTTGCTCTTACGGCAACAAAACTACGACTGACCGATTTTGTTTAGATTCACAACAAGGCCGGTTTACATAGCGGAGGCTAAGCGAGAGACGAATGAGCGGTGGTGTGGGCACCGGCGTACGGCTCGCTGGTGCCCCGCCCTCGCACTCGCGTCCCGCTCTCGCTGCCGATCAGTACCATGTGCGTCTCTGTCGCACCGTCTACGTGGGGTGATGTACGCCCAGGGCAGAGTATGGGCGGCGCTTGACTCACCGTTATTGTACTGCCCCTATAGTGACACTTCTCACCCTAGTCTTATATCCTGACCCATTGTCCATCTGTCAGCGATTTTAACATTTACGTGAGTTGTTTGACTGGTATACTAAATTTAGAAAAACCCTAAGTAAAAAGTTTACCCGTGTTGGCACATTGTTACTTATTAAAATGAATTTATACGGCTGAATTCGACAGAAACTCGACAGGAATAGAAGTTTTACACGAATCATTTTACAATTAAATTTTTGTATTTATTTGTTATTAAGCTATGCTACATGCCGAATACAAGATCTGTAGGAATATATTTAGTGTTTGATAGAGTGATGTCAATATTCAAAGAGAAAACAACCATACTTACTAAGGTACATCTTCCTACCGAATTAGGCTTTTCATGCCTTTTCGCAGATACTTCTCATAAATAAATCTCAACAAGCGGAAGTAAAGCATGAGAGCTTCTTATTATATCTAATATATAAAAATCTCGTGTAGTGTTTGTTTTCGAACTCCTCCGAAACAGCTTGACCGATTGTTATGTTTTTTTTTGTTTTCGTTAGGTCTGAGAATTAGGTCGGCTAGTATTTTTATAACATAGACCAACTTGGCCTATGTTAACTAAATCTTGAAATTACCTTATTTTTATCATAAATTATCACTTACATAAATATCTATAATAAATATGTATAAAATTCGAAAGTCAGATCAGTTTTAATTTAAATACATTATTTCGCAACACATTTCGCGCGATGACGATGCTACGCGCAAAGCTACGGCGTAGCGCTGTGGCCGCTCTGAAATCTACTAGGATTTTGTGATCGCTAATTTGGAATGTCCTTGGAACTTTTTGTGTGAAATGTGATACTTAATAAGAATTCAAGCCTATCAATGTTATTTGTCTATCATAACATCAGGCTAAAAGCAAATTAATTGAAGTGCTAGGCCGCTTCTGTGTGTACCTGAAGTCGGTGTATTGTGAAGAACTGATCAAGTGCTGAACTAATGTGTGCGTCTACTTATTTACTAAGAATAATTTAAAACAAGTTTAATAAAAGTATTTTCAGTCAGAATAGGCAGAGAGGATTAGTAGTAGGTACCTTATACCTAAAGTCCCCAAATTGTACTCATCATCTGTGTAGTGCTCATCAAGTATCAATGTAATTTTATTTCCAGACGTCTTAATTCAATTAGAAATATTGATATTTACATGTAACGATTGTTTAGGTTAGATTATTTTGAAAAATGAAATACATACAAGCAATGTGTCCGCACTTAAAAAAAACACCAACTGTGTCCACAGACATTCGATCCAATGACACTTTAAATGATGCGAGTGCTGATAACGCAGCAAAATCACTGTGATGCCAGGATCGCTTTGTACGGTCACGCTGCCAAGCAAGAGACAGACCGGCGCTTAGTACCCCACAACAAGCAACAGTCGATGATTATAACTTTAATAGTCCCATTGTAGACTGCAAAAACTACTCATTGTTCTTATTGTTGATATTCTTTCGTTTGAAGCTGAAGTTAGGTGCTGCGCCGCATAGTAAGTACAACGTACAAATAAATCAACCTGAATGAATCATTCTGTCTATCTATTCACACCACTGTAGTCTCCTACTTAACAGAGGTCTTATCGTATGTCCAGTAGACAGCCACCGAAGCAATTTTAGAGACCGTTGAAAAAACATTTAGATTATTAGGTTTCCTATTACAACTTTACAAAACTGGGTACCTATTTACTTGCTCCAATATATGTATTAATACCTACCGTACTACGTAAGTTTCTTTTATTTAGTTCCTATTACTTAACTTGTATTTCTCATTATAAGTAAGTGAATTGTATTCTTTTTGAGAAATAAATGTCTTAAACCTTATTACAAAATGGTAGGGTTTTTAGCGCCTTTACTGCAGACAAATATCGAGGTAGGTCACAATAAGCGCATGGAACTGACATGAAAATAACAGTAGCTAGGTAGGTACTGTGACCACTCCGATGTGATCACGGTATCGACTGGGAGCTAAAAACTACGATAACGCTAACTAAATTCTACTGTTAGACTTATATATCCGACTTCTACACGTGCTAACCACGGGAGCTTAAAATCAAAACTCGTTTCCGGGGCGGTATTTAGGTAGTCAATAAGAGACTGACATAAATAAATAAATATACATTTGCTATTAGCGAAAATAACGGATATCTATGGCGAAAATAGACACGTACAAAAATCTATCTAGTATCTATCTATCTTGTATTTCTATCCACGCATTTTCTTAAGATATGCTTATGAATTCTATCCGTTTACGTACGGCTGAAGTTTATTTTTCGGCATAGAGTAGATACAATAATTTTTAATTGCAGTCTAGAAAGGAAAATAAACAACTTTAAAAGGCATTAGGGTTCATCGGAAAACTGAACTGCACAATGTTACTACTTTGTTCTAAGGTAAAATATAGGCGCAATAGGAGACAGATGACCCACTTTCCGCGGTCATCGCTCAACCCTCTCTTGGACGGCATCATAGTAATTTATATAATGTCGAATAGAATATAATGTCGTTGAGAAGAAAGAAAAAGAAGCTGGTTCAAAAATGTATGAGCAGAAAACCCAGAGTCAATTGAAAAAAACAAGTATGTATGAAGTTATTTTTGATGTGAGACATCTCTCCCTGACCCGATTTTTAATTCTGATTTTTTTAATTTAAATTATGGGAATTATTAAATAAATTTATAGATATTTTAAACTTCCTATAATTCTTAAAAAAGAACCGGCCAAGTGCGTGTCGGGCTAGGCGCTGTGGAAGAGCGGGTCCGATCCGAATCCGAACCGAACCCGTGAAAATACGGATCTAGAAATCTCGGACCGAATTTGGATATTGCTTATCGCACTAGTCCGATCTCTAATCCAAATCCAAGCAATTCAGGAGGGGCCACTTTTAGATGACTGCCGCGCCCCCCGGCCGCATACCTCGCCGGCCCGCTGCCTCTCTGCTCGGACGCAGCTCGGATTCGGTTCGGACGCAGTGCGCGAGCGTTCATACAAATAATATTATGACTATTTCGGTCTGTCAATAATCTTCTCAGGAATGGAGATTCACGGATAACGGAAAGAAATCGGATGATGAAAGCCGAATCTAATGCGTAAACTACCATAGAAATAGTTCTACGACTACTCCGGACCGTATTTTCAAGGGTTCCGTAGTTATACGTCATAATATTCGGACTTGAAACAAAGCTTTTTATATGATACTGTGAAAGTATTCATTGAGTTCAAGTTCTATGCTAATAAGTCTAAAGACGGCTGACAGAAGATGATAGTAACATTCAACTATTTCACAAGGGAAGTTGGAAAAAATATTTTCTATTTGAGTACCACCGCGTGTAGAGGCTGTAATAACGATTGATAACCGGCCTTACGTATTAATTTGAATACTGCAGAATGTCGTTACGGAGATAATGTTCGTTAAAATTTTTAAATATCATGCAAAGGATAAGCGATAACAAATTAGTTATTATTGGGGCATTTACATGACCTATTAGTGCTACTATCTTTACATTGTTTACTTGGACTGATACTGTTTCACAGTGCCCACCTTCTTTTGTAATGCTGAAAATGTGTGATGTTCTGGACCTAGCCTTACATAATGTATGGTTTGGTTACGCGGACGTAATAACATGCCACGACAAATCATAACACTAAAATGTGGCTCTACCTATAACATATTGTTACTAATTTTCCATAATTTTACATGGTTCATAATGTTTACTACCTCTATACAAGTAACAACTTCATTTAAGTAATTTTCAACGGAAATTTTACAAAATTTTCTCTTCTTCAATTAGGTGTATTCTAAAAGTTGGTCGACTATTACTCGTTTACTTGTAAAACTTACTTCAACGGTACCCCACGCTATAAGATATAAAAGAAAAAACCAAATGATCCCCTCATTACGTGTAGTAGAGGTATTATGGTGATTATTTTTTGAGAAAAGAAATTGATGCCAGCTATGTTATAGGTATCTCAATCATATTATTATATTATAAATATCATATGGCTAATAAGCAATCCAACTTTGACTGTAGATTTTTTTTAATCGACTCTGGGTTTTTTTACGAGAATTGGCTTTCAGACTGACTGAGATGTTTTAATGCAGGAGGATTTGTGTGACGAGATCATATACATAATATCTAATTGGTTGATGTCGTGATGGCCTAATGGTTAAGGCGCCCGCCTCTCATGCATGAGGTTGTGGGTTCGAAACTGGGCAAGTACCAATGTGACTTTTTCAATTCATATACTCGTACTTTCTAATTTTATCTAGGACATCATTCCCAAGTAGCATTTTGTTCTCTTTTATAGTTCACATTCAGTTCACTGGTGATCTCTAAGCATTAACAATGGCCACATGTGGTTCATTGACTGTATTAAAGTGAACAAATCCACTTATACCTGTTTAAGGCATGTTTAGGAGTGTAAAAATGTCCTATTAAGTAACTATTGGTGTTATAATAATATAGGATAACATTATTCTTCTAGTCAGCTTTCATTTTATAGGTGGACTAGAGCATTTTAGAAAAGGTCCACATGTATGGTGTTAAAATGCTGGCATTTTAGTACAACATATGTGAACATTAATGTAGCCAAAATCTGTTGTGTAGCACCTGTTGTGGACCTTTATTCAGCTTGTTGCTGTAAGTGGATCTAGTCTGTGATATAATTATTAATCAGCCTATATATTATTCTGTAAAAAAGCGTTTAATGAGTTCACATGTACGTTTACTGTAGTTGAAAAAAATGGCCACCATTTTGTTCACTCATAACCTATAGGTAATATTTCTAAATTAATTATGGTTTTATCACATACTAGCGACCCGACCCAGCTTCGCATGGGCGTATGGCCTTCCTCGATAAATGGACTATCCAACACAAAAATATTTTTTTAAGAATTCGAACCAGTAGATCCAGAGATTACTGCGTTCAACCAAACAAACAAACAAACTCTTCAGCTTTATAATATTAGTATAGACTACAAAGTTTTCGTGATTAATTTTGTAGTAAATGTTCAAATAAAAAGCCAGAGACTGATTTAAATGCCATAAAAACACAAATATGAAAAATAGCATTGTTCGTCCCTGGTTATTTAGATATATTTTTTTGATAAATAGGCATTATTCCTGAGGCGCGTGAAAATTTTAACTCCAAATATGTATATACTTTACAATAAAATTACAATACCCATAATATTAACACATTAGAATATAAAAAACACAAGTACCTACTATATACAAAAAATCACATTAAAAATTCACATGGACACTCGCACGACCAGATGTTGCGCGTAGTATTATAATAAAAATAAATATTTATTACAAAATGTGGTACTCAAGTGATAATTTGGAGAAAAAGTGGCCTACTAGTAGTTTTTAGGGTACACTTGTGAGCGTTAACTACTATAGAGGCTGTATAATTGTTTACTTGTTACTTTTTATAACTCTCTTGTATGTATGAAGAACCTAGAAGGAATCTTATATAGTGCCGTTGATCAGCTTTAAGACCACTGTTCTCTCCTATACTGCCATTAAAGTGCTACTATTCTGCTGCTGTCTACCTTTTGTGAACTTAAGGCTGAATAAGTTGTGCCCAAACCGGTGGTATAAAGGCTGTATAGGGTCCTATAGAGCTCTTATACTGCTTACATAGACAGCTTAAAGAATAAATGTGTACCATTATTCAACCGCTATAGAACCCCCAGTGCTACTTGGGTAGACATCGGTGAACGGGTGAAGGAAAACATCATGAGGAAACCTGGACTTACTCAGTTACTCGTATAATAAATATAAGTCTGAAATTGCCAATCCGCCTTCAGCGCACGTGGTGATCAATGCTCGTGCTTTCTCTGTATGCCTTTGCTCTGCAGTGGGACAATTATAGGCTGGTATTATTATTATTATATCTAATTGGTTGATGGCAGTTTCATGTTAAAGGTAAGTGATAAAATAAAATAAATATAAATACTAACGACTGTCGCTGGCGGTGTATTTAACTATATAATCCAGCTGTCACCCGGTAGCTGTAGGTTTATTTGATTGACAGAATACCTATATATTAAAATTAAGTGATACCTACTTAACCGCCGGGGTAACCGCTAATTTAGAACCCAATGGCTTGGCACGCGACGATGAAAAGAGACCAGATGGAATGACCATAATGCCAGGAACTATTAGTTAATCTGTAATGCCTTGGAAGTTGGGTAGGCCTTTGGTGTGGGACGCAATATGTGTCGACACCCTTGCGCCATCTCATCTTCCTAACACGACTTGTTGTGCTGGTGCGGCTGCTGCTGGTGCCGAAAACCTCAAATATAGCCTTCTTGGAAGCTATATATTTGAGCCGTTTGGGGTGAAAACCGTTTGGGGTCCGAGTGCCCATATTGTTTTCTGGGACATCGCCAAGCGGCTGGTCGACTCTTCATGTGATCCGAAGGCTGGTCTATTCTTGGGTCAAAGAATGGCATGGCCTTACAACGAGGCAATGCTGCCAGCCTGTTGGGCACGTGTCCCTGTGACAGCGATGTGGACGAGTTTTTTGATGCCCTTTGAGCTCCTCTGCCTTTTTCTTGGAATTGTACAGTCTCATTCTAAACTGATTTTCTCCTAAACTATTGATTGAAACGTTACGGGGTTACAAATAGGGTATTTTTGATCCCACACGACTATAAAATAGTTTAAATACGTTTTATCTATAAGTTGAAATACGTAGTTATTTCACGAGAAAATTGCTTTTGAATTTTGCAATCTGTATACATATTTTTATGCTCGTGACTGTAGGTACATAATATTATTATTTCGATTTTTAAGATTTGTATATACCCATGTTACGGCTAAAACCCAAAGTGCGGCTACACCTAGTTCTAACCGGTTGGAACTAGGTGTAGCCGGTAGCAGCTGGTTAAACCTAGGTGTATCTTACTTATCTTCGGTTAGAACTAGGTTTAGCCTTCATCATATCGGCAAGAACTAGGTGCAGCCGCAAACCGGCGGTTAAACTCAGGTGTATCCTATTTATCATCGGCTAGAACTACTTAGGTTTTCACTGCAGTTAAGCATTTAGGTTTTGTTTTGAGATTCATATCTTGCGTTTTCCAATTAATTTGATTTCGTAATAACCCCGTAGTTGAAGTTATGGAAGGAGTCTCCGGGCATGTTACACTCGAAAGCACTTATCAAAGCCTATGACAGAAGGCTTAGTAACCAAGTCCTAGCACTCAGTAGGAACAACTTGCGCATTGTAGCTAGAGCCACTACAGGACATTGCTGCTTAAACAAGCACATGTTCCACCTGGGGTTAAGTGCTACGCAAACCTGCAGACGCTGTAATGAGGCTGATGAAACGCCACTTCACCTTCTGGGGGAATGCGGAGCACTAATGCACAAGCGCAACAATCATCTGGGCAAATACCTGTTAAGCCCGGATGAACTAATGGAGATCGCCCCAAAGCAGATCCTGCAGTTCATAACAGCTGCAGGGTTCGGCGGCGATATCTAACCAACACAAGCGGCGATCACAATAGATCAAACTGGTCGCAGTGATATCACAGCCGCAAAAAGCAAAAAAAAAAAAAAAAAAAAAAGAAAAACCCCGTAGTAATAATTTGTTCCAAGTCTTCCTCGTTCTCTATATCTGAAGTGAGATTTTAGGCCCACTTTTACGTCACAACCAAACAGCCTGGTAAGGCGACCTTTAAATTCCGTGATGATAGGCTTTATTTTTCATAAGTTGAACAAATCTAAGTCCTCTGAGTTCTGACTGCTTTCACACAAGTACACAAACCATTTAATTAAGTAGACAAATTCATTTCAGTACATTATACAATTCGACGTACTTAATTATAAATCTCGTTTCGGACTGACATGACTTTGTCTATGGTAAGATGTCTAGGGGTAGGTAATACGAAATCGAATTAATTGGGAAACGCAAGATAAGAATCCCAAAACAAAACCAAAATGCTAGAACTAGATGCAGCCGCACTTCGGGTTTTAGCCGTAACATAATTAATACTACCTACCTAAATAGGAACCATGTTTCCAATTAAATTAAAGTTACTTAAGTACATAAATTAATTTATAAATGTGTAGTAGGTTTTATTCATTCCCGTAGGTAAGTAAATACCATTTGAATTAGTAAGCAAGGGGTGAATATATATTACCTACATTTTTCAAAAAAATATTCCCAATTTTCCAGCTTTTACTAGCAAATATAATACTAAGTACCTACAGATAATCTGTACCTACTCTTCAAAACGGTGATACGGCACGGACTTGCCATTTATGTTTTGATTTCAAACATGCTCATGTAATGTAACCAAAGAGAATATTAGTCTTTGAATGTAACCTTTTAAAAGTTCGTAGGTAGTAGGTATTGAAAATTGAATTGACGTCACGTTTAGCGCAGTGTGTGTATTTCAAATGTGGATCAACCACTTCGCGTGCCTATTTTCGTGCCTAACTTACGATAAAAAATCGTAAGAAAAAAATTAAGTACCTAAACTTTTCCTTCCATCGGTAAGTCATTTTGTGATTAATATTATGAGTAATTAATTTAAAACACAATTATTTTTAATCTAATACCCTCAGTAATACCTGGGTATACCAAAGGACAATGCCAGAAACTCTATAGAACTTTGTCCCACTCAATAAAAGTCATGTGCAATATGTAGCATCTTACTGTTTATTGATTGCTGATAACTAAACATTAGTCTTACTTCTTAGTGACTGTAGAACTTGCGGTTTCCGTTTAAATCTAAAAACAATAATGACATTGATTATAGGTTAAATTGTATTTTAGGTAAAATGAGTTTGTATTTTGTGGGTAGATATTTCGTAATACGCAAGTTCTAAAGAAAAACAATTTAGTATAGAAAGGTTCTTTATTCATTACAATTATTTTCATTAATTTACTTTTCTGTACATGGGTTACTTTTTCTGTACATGGGTGGGGCAGGATCTGGCATTGTCATTTAGGAAAAACCAAACATTCGTATTACATTGTACCGTCCAAAAAATGGCACGCTTGGTTTTCATACAGATCGTGATACTTGCGTTATCTAGGTCTATCTGTATGTGGTTGCGATAAAAAAACAGGCCAAGAGTGAGATAGATTCGAACACGAAGGGTTCTGTATCACACTTCTTTCTTAAATCAATGGTACCACCGTACCGACAATATTTAACACTGACACTGACTGTACCTATAGTCAACAGCAAAAGTAGATGATCAAAATCAGAAATTCAATACTATTTTACTAACACTAATTTATATAATTTATTACTAGTTTATTTATTAAAAGTATGTGATTGTCACACACATGCTTTTGAAGCACTTCGACGCCACACAGTTCTGACGCGAACTCCGTTCATTAGTATTGAATTTCTGATTTTGATCATCTACTTTTGCTGTTGACTGTACTACACACAGTGCGGGCGTTCGTCTTTTTCTCAAGTGCGACTGCTGAACATGGTAATATTGGGTTTTTCCATTAGGAATTTCTCCTCAGTGGCAACCCGGAGTTTGGAAGTTGGCGTTGTAAACACCCCCGTGCCTGGGAAAGCATGTAAACCCGTTGTGCGTTCCTCCTGCGGTCAAGTCACACTGCCTATGAATTTCCGATTCATAAGTGGAAGCAGGGGCGTAGGTACCAACCGAAAGTGGCGCCTAGGGCACGCATCATTAGTTGCGTGTATGTATTTATTTAAATCTTAAAACAGAAACACTAAATAAAACAATCATTATTCGTACATACAAAACAAAGATTTATTATCTTTTTTATAATGACAATCCGTAGATAGGACAACTGCATTTACAACTGCACTTTCCAGTACTTCTTTTTTATTTAAAATGGGACAAGCTCGCCTCACTATTCCCAAACCACTGCAACTCCTGTAAGCCAGAATCAACAGTGGCGACCATTAGAAAAGCGCCGAGGCAATGAAGCTCGACGAGTCCCAGAGAAACGATTCAACTGTCTTGGATCCCGCAACGAAATTAATCAGAAAATAACAGCGGAGGAGTAAAAAAAACATATTTTCCACTTCCCTCCAAATCAAGGCCAATAGGCACAAAGGGACCGTTTACAACTGGGAGAAGCCCCGTTGCTAAGCACCACAGCAACAGGCAACAGCAACAGCAACAACAACAACGGCAACAGCAGCAACAGCTCTGGGTGTAGCCTGTACACTATCCAACATAATATTGAGTTCTTGTACTTATTAACATTTCAGTTGAAAAATTGATTTCCCATGCTTGGTTCTACGCCAACTAAGTTTGTTATCACAAAAAATTAAATATTTAGTCACGTAACTATTAAGTAGGTACAAATAGGTACTTACTTATTATTCTTTCTCAGTGGTTTCACATGTGGACGACAATGGAATGGGTACTTGCTAGATTGAATGCCGAACCCTCTATCAGTTGTCAGTTATCAAATTCGACGACTGTTTTACAGGCTATTGTTGAAAAGCATTCTTTGTTATTGGCTGAAATTACCTATTTGTACAATATTATGGAAAAAAAATCAGGCGTTCATTTCATGGAACGGAGATTATTTTAATTTTTTGAAAAATGAACCTCTAAACTGCCATCTGCCAACCATTGAAGACAACAGAAAGTGCCATCTTTCGACCCGGACACAAAACTAATAACATGGTCAATGGCACACTGCACAGATTTATATAGACTCTGTGGTCAATAGTGACTGAATTGACTGATGTGATTTTATCGGTTACAGGCAAGAAGCTTATTATAGGTACAGCTTCATGGTTACAGGTTACAGCCATGAAGATATTTGATTATTATGAAGTTATTATTTAAATTAAAAACTTGATAGGTATTTTTTTTTAACTTACATCTTTTCTATAAATTACTGAATTAATAAGATTGATTTTATTCTACTGTTTGACTTCCTGTTGTGAGTGAATAGTTGTGATATTTTGTGATGCTCTGCCATAGAGTATGTAACTGTCTTTGACAGAGCTCAATGGACCAAGAAGCTTATAGATAAAAGTGGAGGCAACACTCTAAATACCTAAGTGAAGCCAACTGTGGGCAGACGCTCTCTTTCTAAATGCGTACGTAAGATAAAGAAAACATATATCACTGTCTCGTTCTTATGTATGCATTCAGAAAGAGAGCGTCAGCCCACAGTTGGTTTCAAGCTTTTGTTCTAAGTGTTGGCTCCATTTATACCTATATCTTCGTGCAATGGACTCGGTGGAGCAATGTTGCCAATTTAGAATTTATATAGCTATATTTAGCATTTTCCAAGTGATTGGCGAGTGTGTTATAAGGCCTTCCTTATAACACACTCGCCAATCACTTGGAAAATGCTGAAAAAGGAGGAATGCATGAAAAAAACCCATTTAGCATATTATGGCATATTTTTTTGCCACTTTTTGTGTATACGTGGGTGGTCTGAAAAGTTTCCAACCTAATGAAGATACAGATATTATTTGACATATTCTTCTTGAAAGTCTTCACCCTTCTCCCAGCGATGCTTCCATTCCAAATAGTACTCGACGATTCTCTGTAAAATAATCGTTTACAAATTCGGCAAACATTGCGAGCAAATAGGTAATTTGCTTCAGCTTATCAAGTAATTTTGTGTAGTATGGTCCTGTAGTGGTTTTTCCAGTATCCCCTCGTTTACACCAAGGTATAATAAATGTATTCTACAAGTTTTATGCAAAGTATGTAATTATCGTTCACACTCAAATACAACTATAAAACTGGTTTTAGACAAAACTTGTCTCGTACTTGTTGTATGCAAATCCTTGTTTTGGATTACAAATCCAATATTATAATATAACATATATTATCTGTTGTTGGTCTTCTATCAGACTTGTAATAAACCTAATTACTAGTTTTGCCATCCACGTCAAAAAGAAAATACTTATATTATATACTATTATATATATCCCACAAATAGTCACCATGATTTTCCCAGCCACAAAAAAACAGTGTTTTTTTTTGCAGTCGATTCTCTCTTCGAAATCCACTATTTTGACTACATTTTTGTTTCAGATGTATAATGGTGAATCCAAGTTATATCTACAGTAATCAATCGGCGCAAAAACGGAGCCAACGTATCTTTAGAAATGTTCATTCGAATACATATTAGTTTAGCGTGAGCAAACGCGGCACCCATCAATTTTCAATATCAAAACACGTTTTTGGGGCATATTCATGGCTTCTACTATCTCTCACACTTTATTTCGATGGTCCTTTAACAGCATTTGTTAAATTTTGTTATCGTCAGTCGTTACTATTTTTGGACTCACGAACGTTCATCGATTCCCAAGCTCCACCACGTTTAAATTCAGCTGCCCAAAATTTCACAGTGATAAATGATGGTGCAGAGCACCCATATATTCGTTCAACTCGTCTTTGATTAACGTAGGCGTATTGCCAGAAACAAATATTTAATGACAGCCCGATACTCCGTTTACACGATTTTCACAAAAACATTCATATCAACTCACTGTAACGATTAACAAACAATACAACAAAAATGGCTGGTAATTAATATAATATAATATAATAATATAATATAATAATAATATAATATGTGGGGACATTTTCACACACGGCCATCTGACCCCAAACTAGGGAGACCCTGTACTATGGGTGTCAGACAGCTGATATACATACACAAATACATTTTTTTTTGTAAATACATACGTATATAGATAAACAACACCCAGACACAAAGCAAACACAAGTGCTCATCACACAAATGTTTACCCTGGGCGGGAATCGAACCCGCAACACGCTGCGCAGCAGTCGATCGCTCAGCCACTGCGCCAACCGTGTCGTCCACCACCTAACACCTGTCAAAGGAGGCGTAAACACAATCCCTAGCCTGTATTGATGAGTGCGTCATCTTCGTGGTAAGGTCGTATTATAGTTGTAAGTTAAATAAATCCGATAATAACGCAATTTATAAATAAATGTTCCTGACAACTCAGCGAGTACAAAATAATTCCTTATCTTTCAACAAAAAAGTATAGAGGCCAGCACATCAAGCTACAACCATCTGTCAAATTTGATAGATTTTCAACTTTATTTCAAAGCTTTTGATTGAAGATTGGTATCGGCTTAATGTACATTGTGATATAAGTGAGGTAAGTATGTCATTACGGCCAAAGGTGGATTGCAGTCCGAGCCGCAGGCGCGGGAGTAGTGAAATCGACACTAATGATAAACTAAACATTTCTTTAACTCGTGTTTTGAAAAAAGATCTTTTTTAAACATAAAAGACGCATGCTATACGTAAACAATGCATATTTTTGCGATGGCATAATCACTGATTTGCTGTAATTTTTTGAAGAGTTCCGTTGTCATTCTCCGAAACTCATCATCGGATCTATATGAAATTCAAATGGGACCTTTTCGTAATAAACTAGCTTTCAAACAAAAAAAATAAATTTTGCAAATTCGTTTATATATGACGGAGTTACGCCCGAACATACATAAAAAAAAAACATACGAATTGAGAACCTCTTCCTTTTCGAAGTTGGTTAAAAATAAGTTTAGCTCGTGCACAACACAATTGGCACTATGTTACGCTTCTCGTGAAAATGTTACTTTTTGAGCTGTCTTCAGCCACTTTTGACTATCGGCCACTGGCAACACTGGTGTGTGTGTCTCTGTGGAGGAGTGGAGTGGACTGTGGACTTGACTTTGAGTCATTGAGTGGAGTGGACACTGTGGACAAGAAGCTTATAGATAAAAGTGGAGGCAACACTCTAAATACCTAAGTGAAGCCAACTGTGGGCAGATGCTCTCTTTCTGAATGCATACATAAGATAAAGAAAACACATATCACTGTCTCGTTCTTATGTATGCATTCAGAAAGAGAGCATCAGCCCACAGTTGGTTTCAAACTTTTGTTCTAAGTGTTGGCTCCATTTATACCTATATCTTCATGACTGTGGACCAAGAAGCTTATAGATAAAAGTGGAGGCAACACTCTAAATACCTAAGTGAAGCCAACTGTGGGCAGACGCTCTCTTTCTAAATGCGTACGTAAGATAAAGAAAACATATATCACTGTCTCGTTCTTATGTATGCATTCAGAAAGAGAGCGTCAGCCCACAGTTGGTTTCAAGCTTTTGTTCTAAGTGTTGGCTCCATTTATACCTATATCTTCGTGCTGTGGACAGACGACAGGAGCGGGAAACCGAGAGAAATTCAGAATCAGACTCAGAATAAGAATAAGTTATTAAATTAGTCGCGGAATCAAAAATAACAATATTTGGATCAGATCAGATCAGATCAGATTGCTTGTTACTTTGTTCGTTCACGTTTAAATTGTTGTAATGGTGAATGTGCGTAATGAGGGTAACGAGTAAAGGCGTGCTTGCGTGCTCTATTTTTTAAAGGTAAGTACGTGCATAAAATAGATACTAAAAAAGAACATCTAATAATCGGTTAGTGGGTCGTCATAAGGTTAGTTAATCAATAATTATCAAATAATTTTGCATGCAAATCACGGTCAGTGGGCAATATGATGTAAGCACATAGGTAATTCAATGGTAGGTAGATAATTAAATACTGTAATACATAAAAACAAACAAACTATTTCGACTTCTTTCTACCATTGAGTCTCTTTGTTTCTTCCTCGTACATACGAATGCGTAACAATTTTGGTCATCATTCATTCAATTTATTAGTCTGAGGTAGTTCTTAGGTCAGTGGATCGTGTTAAGAATTATAATGTACTCTGTGGTGTTAAGAGTTAAGTACTCTAGAGGTCATGGCATCTTAACAAAATAATGTATAACTTATTTTCAGTGATTGTCAGCTGTACCTGAAGAACATGAAGCAGTCCATGACTGGGGCCATTGATGTGGTTATTCGATTGAATGCAGCCTTTACAGCTACCAAAAACATTATGCACATGGAGCATTAATCACTACGGTAAACAATTGTGATTGTTTTATTTCCAATCTTTTATCTGTTTTCATGCCTTACCTGAACTGTTCAACAACTTGGTGTCAGCATTCAGTCTTAGCTGCTACTTATTAATACATTGACTGCCGGGCCAAAAGTGTTGAAGGTAAAACCTCCACTAGCGTCACTCACTGGTGACCTACATGGCGTTTGATGTATTAAATGATGAATGGTTTACTTAGATGCCTATTATATGCTCCTAGGTTTTAACCAGCAAGAAGTTTCTTGGTTCCTTAGTATCAGAATCTTTTAATTGGGACAACCATCTATATTTCTTGCTGTTTTTAAAAGATTCTGACGGATTGAAGATTGATAATAATATAATTTAAATAAACACTGCGCTGTAGAAGCATATTGCAATCTGTTTTGCAACACTTTCTGTTTCTACCAAACTATCTATGTAGATACCTAGTCTAGTAGATACTATACTATCTATGTAGATAGTCTAGTAGATACTATACTATCTATGTAGATAGTCTAGTAGATACAATACTATCTATGTTGATAGTCTAGTAGATACTATACTATCTATGTAGATAGTCTAGTAGATACAATACTATCTATGTTGATAGTCTAGTAGCAACAGAAGAGTTGACTGGTGTATTATATTATGATTGGCATAGTGCTTGAGCAGGTCGCTGCTTGGCTACATGTTGCCATTCCACCACAAAACAAACATTTGTATTGCCTACAGATGGTTGTCCTAGGTCTGGTTGTACTTGCCTTGCAGTTGGCCAAGTATTTTATTCTCAAAGAATCTTTTTTATTATACTGTTATAAGGTTTTGTTTAAAGTAATAATATCTGATTTTTTTTTGCTCTTCCTGGTTGCTCATCTGTTAGTTTCTAATGAAAATGGCACAACAACCTTTGGAGGTATTTGAGGATAAGACAGGGAATGGCAAACATAGCCTACTTGGAATATAAGCTATGAGCTTATTTACAGTTTAACTATATTATTCTAATCAGTGTACTTTGTGATATAGTATATGATCTATTTATATTGCTATAATACTGATCTTTGAAGCTGTTGAACTATTTTGATTATCAGTTCTGTATCAGAAAATCAAAATTAAAATTTTGCATCATAATTTTAATGCCATCTGTTGCTGTATTTTATAACCCACTACATCAGTTATCACCTTGTTTCATCCGCAATGTTTCGACTTACCGATAGATGGCAGTAGGTGTGTTTTTTCCTTCTTTCTGTACCATTCATTTCAGATTTATTCGACTGATTACATGGGCTAAAATGACCATTTGACATTTAAAATGCAATAGCTTATTTATAGCTTAATTCTATTATTCTAATCAGTGTACTTTATGATATACATAATATAGTATATGATCTACTTATATTGCTATAATACTGATCTTTTAAGCTGTTGAACTATTTTGATTATCAGTTCTGTATCAAAAAATTAAAATTTTGCATCATAATTTTAATGCCATCTGTTGCTGTATTGTATAACCCACTACATCAGTCATCACCTTGTTTCATCCGCAATGTTTCGACTTACCGATAGATGGCAGTAGGTGTGTTTTTTTCCTTCTTTCTGTATTCATTTCAGTTTTATTCGACTGATTACATGGGCTAAAATGACCATTTGACATTTAAAATGCAATAAGGATAGTACGAAATAATGACCATTTGACATTAAAAATGCAATAAGGATAGTAGATGTCCCATCAGTTGTCATATTAAAATGGCTAAATCCGACTTACTTATTTATTTTGTTGTTTCATCCATTTCATAAAATAATAACACATTCCGCTTCTTCGTTCACGTGAGTTTTCTTACGGATCCCTAATTTATTGATTTAAATTTCGTTGAAAGCGAAGTTATCACTTCGCTTTCAACTGGCGAAATAATTTTCAAAATCGGACCAGTATTTCCGGAGATTAGCGCGTACAAACAAACTCTTCAGTTTTATTAAACATATTACTAGCTTTTGCCCGCGACTTCGTCCGCGGGAATGTCGCAGATTAAAAAGTAGCCAATATCCTTTCCTAAGGTTCAAGCTATTTTCATACCAAATTTCATCAAAATCGGTTTAGCCGTTTCATCGTAAAAGCGTAACAGGCAAAGTTATTTTCGCATTCATGATATTAGTATATGGATAGATATTGCAGTTTATCATCTTCAATTTGCTTATCCGATATTTTATTAGTACTTTAATCTGAGAATATCTCTGGTCTTGAATGTTTAAACTGGCACCCTCAATGCAAGTCTTGCTCTGATATGTTGTAATTACAGATGTTGCAAATTCAATTTTAAGATTTGGTCAGAGAGATTTGATCCTTATTATGAACTGTCGACAGGTCAGTAATACACAAAATAACATGTTGGGATTCAAAGTTTTAAAAAAATATTATTGGTTTTGTCATAACGTTTCGTGGTTACCTAATTTCGTTGCATTTATTTATTTTTGGAGGGGCGTTATTTTTTTTTTTTTTTCCATGGTTTCAAAAGGGTGCAAATAATACTATCTGAAGGTATTGCATCGTTCAAATACGGTCCAATACCCTCTACTTCAAAACAAAAAGTAAATTAAATCGCCCCACGAACTCTTCATATGTTGTCGGTGAAGGTATACTACCTTCTGATGATATATTATCTACTGGGTAGTATCTAGAAAAAATTAAAAAACTTGAGAGGTGTCAAGGGACACCCGGATGGAACGAAGTTCCTTTCGATTAATTAGTGAAGGAATTGTAATAAAATTTTATTACAATTCCTTCACTAATTAATGTGATGCGTTAAAGTGAATTTAAGTGGCTTTAAGCCAGGGCAAAAAAAGAGCGAGGAATGAAAAGTTATTATGACTGCTTACATTGTAAGTAAGCTAATTTTGAAGATTAACATTTTCTAACATGTTAGTACAATGCGTAGTTATTTAGATAGAAAGACCAATAAATTATTTCTGCGCCATCTATTGGCCGTTCGTAATTCGATCTCGAAGAGCACAGTTGCGCCAATAACGTTAATAGATGGCTCTTAAATCAAATATACAAAAGTGTCGTGACAACTTTTCGTAAGATTTTTTTCCGTCTAGCCCCCTTTCACAACGCGCGATAAGGAACTTCGTTCCAAAAATGTTCACTCTCAATAATTTATCCCAGTGACAAAAGCTTTTTTGTACTCCCCTAGCTTATAAAAAGAGGGTTCTTAAAAGTCTTTGCGTAACAGGCTCTCAAACACATTAGTTAATTTTAGTGAGGTTTTGACTTGTATATTAACAGGTTTGATCAGTTGATTCTTAGCAACGTTTCATGAATATCTCTGTTCAGTACAGGAAAATCAATTTTCTAATTGGTGTAGGGTAGGCAATGGTTTTGTTATGTTTTACTCGTCTGATCGACAAAGGACATGGCCAATTTCTGCATTGGCATAGTTATTGAAATTGAGGTCTCAATGATTTTTGGCGTTCCATACTCGTGAATATTGGCAGATTAAATTGCTATACTTAAATATAAATACTCAAAAGAAATTGTCACTACAACACCTGCTATTAAAAAAAATTTTGATGCTTTAAAATACCGAACAGTTGTAAATTATTACGGTTAATCAACATGATTTTAGAATTACAGTAAACTCCTGTTATCCGAAATGCTCGGGACGGCGGCGGCAGGTTCGGATAACGAAAATTTCGGATAAACCGAAGTCTCCTGTTTTCCCTCGTGGAACACCCCGAATAGCGTCTTTACCGCTAAATACGTCCGTAAAACATGCGTACGTACAATGCTATTATATGGTTGTGAATAAGCCTGAATGATTTTGACTAAACAATTATGATACATGATTGAAAACTCGATGTTTTTAAATGCTGAATAACAAAGCTTGTTTATTGTGCGTACTTTCTAAAAACATAAAATAAATACAATGTAGTACTCATAATATGTGTAAGTCACATAACTCTCTTGTCTTGTTGGCTTGTTTTAATCTGATGACATATAATCTAATCCATATTATAGTACTATATTTACTATACTATATTATTTATTTAATATTATAAATGCGAAATTAACTCTGTCTGTTACGCTTTCACGTTGTAACGGCTGGACCGATTTTAATGTTTGGTATGAAGATTGAACCTGAACCTTTGGGAACGAACGACATAGACTTCTTTTTAATCGTTATAAAAAACATGATACACAATTTATGGTAACTTTTGCGAAGAGATCCTTTAGATCTTTATGTTTATTGGCTGGAACTTTAAGCTTTTTGTAATAGAGCCTCTGTAAATCAGAACATGGTGTCAGATTTACGTAGCGCAAATTTGAGAAAATTTAAAAAAATATTGTTTTTGAATTTCCTTTTCGATATTGAATCCATTTTAATAACAGCCAGTTTTTTAATAACAGCCAGTTCATATTGTCACCAGTATCCATATTATTTTTATTATTGATAACTGTGTTACTGCACGACTTAAAGTAAATAAACTCTGAATATGACAACTCGTTGATCTTGTAATAGAGCTTTGTTGTTTTACCCGTATGTATGACAGTGTACCAGGCCTCTGGTGTGTAGATGTCCTCATGTCTCTCTCTGTTTTCTACTGCAGAGTGAACACTATCGCATTCCATCTCTGAATATCCTGGCTTCATTAACATTTAATTGATGGTTTCGATTGGCAAAACAGTTACTGCATGTAAATATTGCGGCAATAACAGTGTTTCGATTCTGACCAGAAGCAGTATCAAAAAAGAAAGTTGAAAATGCAAGTGGCAATCTCCGATACACCTTTAGTACCCACTTCTTCATGCCACATATAATTTGTAGCCTCAGAATCTCCCAAATTATACATTGTAAAATTGTATAGGTATCCTTAACTTTCTCTTATAGTACACCTGACTAGCCTATAAACTTGGAGCTAATAGTATATTTTTTCCCAAATCCATAGCAAAGGAAACAACCAGGATCTACTTCGGTACGTTTTTGTCACAAAATGCTCTCTCGCTTCGTTTTTACGAATAATAATAGGTTGGGGATAAAGTCTTTTCGCATTATAGTATGTATGAACTTGTAATAAAATCTCTTTGGCTATACTATTTGTATCTGGCTGGTTTTGGTATCATTGAAAGTTTAAATTTTAAAGAACAGAATTCCAAATTCAAATTAGGAAAATGTGTGATTTATATTTGTTTTTCGTACTGTCAAGATGACGGAATCTAATGAAGAAATTCGATACATTTTAAAATTTTACTACAAAAAAGGTAAAAATGCAACGCAAGCCGCGAAAAAAATTTGCGATGTTTATGGACCTCTGGTCTGTGAGAGTAGCACAAATTTGGTTTAAGCGTTTTCAATCCGGAAATTTTGATGTCAAAGATGCACGTCGCTCTGGTCGCCCTATTACGGATAAAATGGATGGCATTTTTGAAAATATGGAGCAAGATTGGCATATCAGTAGTTACGACGTAGCTGAAGAACTGGGAATTGACCACAAAACAGTTTTGGCGCATTTTAAACAAAATGGGGTCAACAAAAAAGCTCGATATTTGGGTACCTCATGAGCTCACTGAAAGAAACCTAATGAACCGTGTACTCATTTGTGATTCTTTATTACGACGTAATGAAACCGAACCATTTTTAAAGAAGCTGATAACTGGTGATGAAAAGTGGATCACGTACGACAAGAACGTGCGAAAAAGGTCGTGGTCAAAGGCCGGTCAGGCTTCACAGACTGTGGCGAAACCCGAGTTAACTTGCAACAAGATCATGCTGTGTGTGCGGTGGGATTGGAAGGGCACTATTCATTATGAGCTGTTACCACCAGGCAGGACCGTCGATTCTGAAGTCTACTGCAAACAACTGATGAGATTAAAGCAAGAAGTTGAGAGAAAGCGGCCGGAATTAATCAACAGAAGGGGTGTGGTTTTTCATCATGATAACGCTAGACCTCACACATCTTTAGCCACTCAGCAAAAATTAAGAGAGTTTGGCTGGGAGGTGTTAATGCATCTGCTGTATAGTCCTGACCTTGCACCTTCAGATTTCCACCTGTTTCGGTCTCTTCAGAATTCTTTAGGCAGTGTCAGGTTAACATCACGAGAGGACTGCCAAAACGACTTGTCGCGGTATTTTGATCAGAAGTCCCAAAATTTGTATAGCAATGGGATCATGTCCCTACCTACAAGATGGCAAATAGTTATCGAACAAAATGGTACCTACATACTTTAGTTAAATGTAAATAAACTATATTAAAAATGTTCTGAATTTTCTTAAAAAATGCGAAGAAACTTTTTCCCCAACCTAATATGTAAATCATACTCTTCTTTATGAAGTTGCTGTTCATGCTCTGACCTATTCTTAAATTGAATACAATGGTCACATTGATTCTTCTTAGAGCGATGGAAACCATTTTTAAATTTGTTTGTAAAAATGGGTATAAAGACTGGCCTTCTCAGGAAAAACTTGACGTTCTTTACAAAATTCTTTATAGGTTTAAGTACAAACGGTTTTCGCTTAAACCTGAAGGCAAATATTTTCTCTTCGTCGCACTGCTACAGTAATGTGATGACACAGTAGGTAAAGACCTAATATGGTATCTAATTATAATTTTATTTATTTATTTTTTTATTCACGAAGAGGTATACAAAAAAATACACATGTCTTCTACCAAACTGCTGTACAGTTTGTCGGCAGTGTTCTCGTGGATACAGTATTGCGATATCGAAGTACTTTCTCCACTACAAAAATCGAATAAAATAAAACAAAAAGGGTACACCATACTAAACATCTAGAGATGCGCTCAGGTCTCCTTGCCTACCAGGCTGGCATGAATAGCGCGTACACATCACCCAATGAAAATAACTTAACTAATTTCAGATTTCTTGTTAGGTGGGCCTTTCAATTACTTCTTATCTGGTTCAGTAACTCCAGGTGTCAACTTACTTAAAAATGTCGTAACTTTTCTCGTACATAAAAAAAAAGGGCCCTACCCTTTTTTTTAAGCCGTGGTTGCATGCCTGTATTCCATAAGAGTGCGATGAACATTAATTATAATGGAATGCAACCACGGCTTACCTTGACCATTTTGTACCTATGTCTTGATTTCTGTGTGAAATATTTTCTTGTTTCGTACTTTTTAGATCACTTTTTGTTGTAGTCGGGTTTTAGTTTTTAAGCTTATTTTTTTTATTTAATCCATTTTGGAGTCACAGCTAAGTATTATATATTTAAAAGGTACTAGTGAACCCCTTTCTAATGATACTAAACACGGTATGCGTATCTTAATTTATTTGGTAATCTTTTCTTTT
This sequence comes from Charanyca ferruginea, assembly GCA_947361185.1. Lineage (NCBI taxonomy): Eukaryota > Metazoa > Arthropoda > Insecta > Lepidoptera > Noctuidae > Charanyca > Charanyca ferruginea. Next base: position 16,017,214 of record OX376055.1, on the reverse strand, counting down.
TTTAAATAATTTGTGACAAGTCACAACTAAATATTATATATTTGAATAGTACTAGTGAACCCCTTTCCAATGATACCAAACACGGTATGCTTGTCTTCATTTTTTTTTTAAATCTTGGTTTTTTTTGTCCGCCAGAGAGCGCCACATTGGATTCGTCGACACGTCATATAGCCTATAACCAGCGGACAATCAAGACGCTTCTAACGATACCTCATTTGTTCAGTTCTGATAAGTGGTTTAGGAGCTATGAGCGAACAGATGAACATACATAGGTTGGACAATTTGGTTGCATTCGCATTCTTTCCCTGGAGTAAAAATGAATTTGTGATGCAGGCATTAAAAATAAAATAAAATATGCGAAGCCACCACCGTTTGCTTCTTCGCCCAACTGAGTATGTCCCTTTGATATGATCAAAGTGATCTACTCCACCCATTCTTTTTGTGTACTCCTTCACTACTGCAGGACACACTACATCTGTCTTAGAACCGTCTCTTTCTTTCCTGGATAGAGATGTTTCATTGTCCTTCGACGAAGAACGAAATAAGTTTTATTTATGACCAATGCTTTCCATAAGCATTGGTCATAAATAAAACTTATTTTGTATCTTGCCAGATTACAAAGGCCACGTTCTCCTTCACTCTCCATTTGTACTGCCCTTTTCGTAGTTTTAGTTTTCTTTTACTATTTACAAGTTTCGGTAAGTCTACTCTTTGCCTGCGTACAGTACCGCTCGCAGAAATACCATTTACATGCAAATAACTCATGTCATTATAACTGCAAAAAAAATTGTCAAACGTAACATGCACTGCCGCCATTCCTTTCAATTTTTCTGTTAACTTCATGACCATTTTTCCTCCTAAATTGTCTTCTACTCTGTCACCATCTCTTCCGGTATATATCTCAAACTCGTACAGATATCCAGTTGTACTGTCACAGCGGCACCACACCTTGAAACCCCTTTTTATCGGCTTCATTGGCATGTACTGCTTCAATGAAGACCTTCCTTTGAAAAGAATCATTGATTCATCTATTGACTGGGATGAAGAGTTGTGCGCATTTTCTTGAAAAGCGGTGTTGATAAGCGTCAATAATGGTCGAATTTTGAATAGCTTATCATACTCGGGGCTAAATCTGGCAGGTTGTTTAGAATTATCATTTAGATGCAAACAACGTAAAATTTGCTTGAATCTTCGGAATGTCATGGTGGAAGCTATTTCGTCAACTCTAAATTCCGGATCCGATGACCAATACAATTCGAAAGTAGGTAAAATATTGTATCCCATAATAATCAAGATACCTAGGAAAGCCTTCAATTCTTTTATATCTAGTATGGTCCAGCCTATTACGTTGTTTTGACTCGCATATCGGTTAGTCTCTGTAATAATTAATTCAAAAACTTCTTTAGTAAAAAAAAATTCTAAATATCGGATAGGCCTGGCATTAGATGGTAACATGCGTGTCGGAGTCATTGGGACACTATCAAAGGACTCAAGCTGTGGCCTAATATCAGTCCACGAGGTTTTTTTCCACGCTTCTTCATCTCTGTCAGAATCACTTGCTTCTGACTCTGCTTCTGATTCTGGTGGCGCATTATCTTCAGATGAAGCGCCGTCTTCATGTCCAGCTCCACTTCCTAGCCTTGTCCTAGCTCCACGTCCCGTTCCAGTTCCAGCTCCTCGTCCTGTTCCAGATCTACGTCCCGTTCCAGATCCACGTTCCGTCCTAGCTCCTCGTCCTCTACCTTTTACAGGTAACTCACGTGAAATAGGAGGCTCAGCAGGCAGTAGTACAGCTGGTTGCGGCACATTAGGTAACTGCACTGCATATGAAGACGCAACAGGTTCTGTCACAGTAGGTGGAGGTATTACAAGTAAAGGCTCACCGCATGGGACCTCCGCATCAGATGATGTAGATGGTTGAGGCGATAACGATGCTCGTATTGTTGCAGTAGATCGAAGGTCTGGTTCATCTAAATCCCCTAAAATTCTCTGTAATTTCGTGACATTGTATGGAACGTCATCCTCTTCTGATTCTTCGCCATCTTCAGACTCATCCGGTTCTGACAAACCGAACATACCGTACAACTCCTTCTCAATATCGTCATCTCCGAGTAATTTCATTTTTTATCAATCTGCAAATAAAAAACAAAAGCCATGCAAAAACCACACCAAGCCCCGAGGAAAAGTAATAATAAGACCACCAAAACCTTTATTCCTTAGTCGCAAAGCAATAAAAACAGTTAACCACAATAAAGGAATATTTTCTATTAGTAGAAAGCGAATACTTCACGGTTAGAGGGAATATTCTTCCCACCAACAAAACGACAATCGACAAATGAAAATTCGTGGCAGATACATAAAAAATACGTCTTACATCTATGAAATAACATTCAAAAGCACAACGTCTAGAAGAACTTACCTTTTTTCACCACTCTATTGCATAGATATGTACCGATTTCTCTCGCAGTACAAAAAACCGCCAGTTTTGAACATTCACTTCAAGAACTTTGACAAAAAATGAATCTGTCAATGTCAAATAAAAACAGAAACAAACGTCATAATGTTACGTTAGTGTTGTCAGGTCGAAAAATAAAATTGCAAATAGAAATTTTGTTTTTTTTATTGGTTTTTATTGGTGGGAAAAATATTCCCTCTAACTGCAAAGGGTTAATGAGCATCCTCCTTCTCGACCTATCTTCATTTATCATACCTCCCTTAGAGTGCGTTTTTTATCTATATTTTTATCTCGTCTTCATTTCACTTATTAAATTTTAAATGTGCAAGTCTGCTTATCCCTTCATCCCTGCTAGGATTAAATAGATTTTTTACTCATCGGCATATAGATTGGAATGCGGTGTGGGACAAGGGGATTTGGCCTAGGCTATTTACTCGTATGTTGATGGCCTCATCATCGAGCTCAGCAACACGAATGTTGGATGTCGAATAAATGAAGTGAGCATCAATAATATCAGCTACGCGGACTACATGGTGCGACTTCGACTTCTGGGGCAATTAGGGAATTGCTCTAAGACGATGTGGATGTATAAGATGATGAATAGCTAAACTGAAAATAAATTTTCCAAGAGAGTCACCTTGTTGGCATCTAATTGCAAATTCCAAAAGATTGTCTCTATTTTGCAATTTTGTAGAGTGCAAATAAAGTAATTTCTATCAACAGAATTGAGGGCATTTTTTATTTTCTTTATTATCACACGTACATACTTTACTTACCTATAAATAAAAATATCAAGGTGCACGTTGACGCGAGAGCAAAGGATTAATCATTAAGAAAAACAAAAGGTAATGAATTTGGTATTCTAAGAAACCATTCTCATCATAATTATGCTGCCTACAGTACTAACTATTAATTTATTCCATAATATTTATATTAATTTATTCCCCAAGTTTAATGTGGGAATTAAAGAAAACAATATAAAATAAGTTTTTGCGCTTTTATATACATAGTTTGAAGGAGATGAAACGAAGAGAAAAACCCAGGTTGACTGACGTCAATGATTTGTATCTCGTTAAAGAGTAAGAAGAGTAGGTAATGATAATTTAACGTACTATCAGCATCGAGGGTGGCTAACATATTATTATTATTTTCAATACAAAAACGTAGGCGTTTATTACAAAAAACTTATTTTTAGGATTAATATATTCATAATTATTTGTGTTGATTGTAAATTAAAATGAAACGTGTAAGTTATAGAAGTATGAAAAAAAGCCATGCTTTTATAATTCCGTGATATAAACCTTTTAAAACCGTTCAGTGTGAGGACGAGTTTTAGAACTAGCGTTTAAACTTTTGCGCCACGGTCACGCTACAAGAAAACGTTACACGGAACATTATGTAGTACAAAATAAATATAAAGTTTTCTGTGTTTCTTTTTCATAATATTTAAAACTACATTACCTAATGGAATATAGCAAAAAGCCGCAAAGTTGTATCATTAGTTATTTTACTATATTTATTCGTAGGTACCTAAGTATTGGCGGTGAATTATGCACCACCATAGCTATTACCTAGATGAACTGCTCCAGGGTTGACGCTGAATTTTGTGTGACTTACTATTCAATGGAACCAAAATTAAACTAAAAATACTCCTCAGTCTATCTAATACCTATAAGATTTTAAATCTTATATATAAAAATCTTCTGCGTGTGTATGACAGTGAACTCCTACTAAACGGTTGGATCGATTTTGGTGAATTGGTTTGTGTGTGTTCCAGTGGATTCGAGAATGGTTTAGATTCACAGTTGGACCCGGCAGGTGGCGCTATAGTCGGGTTGCAGGACAACGCCTGCCAGGCCCGCTAGTAATATGTATAATCTGAATCTTGGAAACGGCTTCAACGATTTTCATGAAATTTTAGTATGAAGGGGGTTTCGGGGGCGATAATCGATCTAGCAAGGTTTCATTAAAAAAAAAAACAATATTTCCCAAAAAAAAAACATACCGAGCAAAGCTTGGGCACCCAGGTACTTTTTATTAAAGTAGTAAAACATAACACATCATAACATAACATCACGCTTGTAAATTGTAACCCCCTTAGAGTTAGGCAGAGGTATATCACTCATTTCCCCAGTTATCTTTAAGACTCATCTAATAGGGGGTGAGCCTATTGTCATCGACCGGGCACTGATTCAGACTTATCATTTAGGTAGGTAAGTAGTTAAATACAAAAAATCTTAAAAACAAATAGCACACGGCTTTGACATTGACTAGGTACTTAACCATACAAACTATCAAATTTAAAAACTTAAAAAAAAAAATATTCTTACAAAATAAACACACAAAACAGCTCACAAATAAAAATGATTACCTAAACAAATTGCTTAAGCAATTAGTTTTAGAATAGAACAGTATCCTCTTTATTGTACAAGATAAAAACTTAATTACAACTTTTAAATGGGTGTGTAACGTTTGAAATAATAACAAAAGTTCTAAAGATCATATGATCTTATTTCATTTAACATACTTTTTCTTAATATAACGATGAAATGATAATGAATTATTGATATTATTTCATTTTACCTAATTTTATATGTGTGTAGCGACATCTATCGCACATGAAGCATACTACAACGGACGCTTCCTAGATCGCGCAAGCAGAGTTATTCGCGACATTAGGATATATACAAAATCCCGACTACAACCGTCGGGCAGTAGCCCACCAGACACAACACCCGTCTGGTCGGAGGATCCTCCCTTTTCAATAGAGGATAAAGAACTTTACACCCTGTTCCTCATACCTCTAAATGTGTCTCCGTAAAGAATAGCACTATCCCATATTTTCCCGTGGGTGTCGTAAGCGGCGACTAAGGGACTTACCAGAGAATGGGCAGCAGCGTTCTCTGTGCCTTTGTAACAACCATACTGCGATCGCCAATCCGCCTGCCAAGCGTGGCGATTATGGCAAAACCCCCCCTTGGGGAGGCCTATGTCCAGCAGTGGACGTCTTTCGGCTGAAATTATGATGATGATGATGAATTTTATATGGTATAATAAACATTTTCTATAATGCACATTTGAACTAATATTCATATAATATAATATTCAGTTACTATCACATTCGAAATCTATAAGTAACGTTTAGCATAATTTAGTTATTGAATAATTTGGGTTAGGTTAGAACAGTGAACTGTCGCCCCCCACGTACACCAGGACCCGAGGTGGCGGCGCGTAGTGTTCCACGCGCGCCCCTCTAAGACGTCCGGGGGGGGAGTCTAACACCTCACTCCCCCCCCTGACCCGAGAAGTGGCCCGCTGCAGCGGGCCGGCACCAGCCGGGGGTTGCGGAAGTATCTCCAGTTCCCGCGACCCCCGACGTAGGTGTGAGATGGAACACCGGGGTGGTTTTTAGTCAGTAAGAGTCTAACAGACCCCTCCGCCCGCCCCAGGGCGGAGGACATCCATGAGGATTTTCCACCCCGTACCAAAAAAAAAAAAAAAAAGGTTAGAACAGTGACCATTAACGATCGGCTAGATCTCGTCTATTGTTGGTGAATCGTATGGGTTAGATGATGTTATAACAGTATGTTGCCTAATATTTACTTATTTCATTACAGAATTTGGGTGCGTCTTGTATCATATAAAGTTCTTTGGTATATTTTCAGTTCAATAACGTTCACAAGATATAATAAAAGTGAGATATCTTAACTCAAACCGACGGACCGACACCGACACCAAAAAACCGACTTCAAAAAAGGAGGAGGTTGTCAATTCGTGTGTATTTTATTTATATGTTTGTTACCTGATTTCTTTGGACTGGGCTAACCGATTTTGATGATACTTTTTTTATTTGAGCTAGTGCTTCCCGTGTGGTCCCATTTTAATTTGGTCCAGTTCTGACAATGGCATCTATGAGAAAAGGGAACCGATCACTTTTCCGAATTATTTTTGTCCGAATTTCACTTTACCGAAAGCTATTGACCGACGTCTTTTTTGCTATATGCATTATTTGACATATTTTTACATCATCGAAGTGTCATGTGCCATACGTATTATTTTACCGAACTATGAACGGATAATTATACCTGGTAGATTTTGTGTGATTGTCAATGTTTTGTCCGCGTCAGACACAACTTCACGAGTTAATTAAACTATTTAATATGAACTTAATCAAAAATATTCACTTTCTATATGATTAAGAGAATGTTCTAGTTTAACATATATTTTTTTCAAATCATTTACACTGCACATTTTGACGTGATTGTCAGTTTAAAATCTGTAAAAGTCGTTTAATAGCCCCTTAAGCGGTACCCCGCCACGACATTATAGCGCCATTTCAACGAACAAACATTTGATGGCTCAACAAAAGGTATTATTTTTGACTTTTTACATAATCGCTTTTTTGCTTTGCGTTGGGGGTTTTTTTAAATTTTTAATTTAATTTTTTGTTTCTAAATGATATTATTGCTTTAATATAAGAATATTTTCTTTAAATTTATCAATAGCTAATATAACACAGTCAGATAAAACTAGTTAGTTTAGGTAGTTAGTATTAATATACCAGTATGTCTTGTAATTTCGGGCTACATAAAATATGTTTTCATTTACTCAATAATCCCAACAGCACCATTAAAAAAATATGCACTTCATAGTTGGTTCGAACTTTCGTAAGTAGTCCATAACTTCACAACCGAGTCTCATACAAGAAAAAAATGAACATTCATGTCCTCAAAGACTATATTTTATTAACCTGAATATGGCGCGTGTGTTGGATCATTCGGCTCCCTTCAAAATGGTTGAGCTAAATGGTGCTGATTCACGCGTCATGTTCGTGAACGGGCGCTGTCAGTGGAGATTGGTCAGCTCTTATCTGCCATGAATTAGATGCCACTTTATCTTGCTTCTTTTTTGTGTTTTGTATTGTTAGATTACCTTCATCGTTTTCACATATAGAAGCAACAAGAATGTAACCAAACTTTGTAAAAACTTGATTTAAAAGAGTGTCCGTGGAGTTTCTTGCTCGTTCTTCTCCATAGAGACCTACCTACGTTTTGGAACGAGCAACTAGCTTCAACTCTCTGACTAACTGACCGACTCCTTGACAATTCAAAAGTGCCTGTAAATGGTTTAATTGAAATAAATGCTTTGACTTTGACTTTGACTTTGACCGAAATTCAAGATGTCACTTTTTTTATGTCCGCTTCACGTGGAATGCCCCATACAGTAATGGTTGTATTCATCCTGAAAGTTAACTTGACGTCTATTTTCGTAAAACGCTATGAAGTGATTGTCTTCGCTTTAAAAAACCATAATTAAAAATTATACTTTTACTTTGTACTTAGTTCTCTAAATCCAGACTTAATATTTTTAAAGCTGTCATTTTCTTCCAATAATCTGCTCACATCATTACAGTTTTACATTTAGTCAGGGCTCCAGAGAGAGAAACCTCTTGACAATGCGGGCCATGTCCAGAAGTACTGCCTACTGAATCAAGTCCTTGATCCAGCCGCCTAACGAGAGCCTCCTTAGATGTTGATCGAGGCTCTTAGCAATTAAGCTATTGACTGTAACAACTATCGGCACAATAATCGCTGAGTCCACATCCCACATGTCGACAACCTCGCAGGCCAAGTCAAGATACTTTATCTGCTTGTCTTTCTCGACCTTCACGAGGTTCACGTCATGAGGAAGTACAATGGAATAATCTCCAATCGATCCACCACCCCTACATCAGGCTTATTGGCTACAATAGTCCTTTCTGTAATGATTTATCAATCCCAGTACAAAGTGAGTGTGATATTTCGATTTTCAAGAACTGGATCGGGCACATACCTGTAGTATGGCACTTCTGATTCCACGAGGTTGTATTTTAGAGCAAGTTGCTGATGGTTAATCCTGGCCACAAGAAAAGTAAGAGTAACGAAGGGAGGAGCAAGACGAGAACATCCAGAGACAATGTGACGGATTGATTCTCCCGGTCGGTGACATGCCCGACAAATGTCAACCTTGCCATCCTTTACAATAAATCTCCGGTAGTTATTCGTCAAAACAACTTCGTCCATAATTGCACAGACAAAACCTTCGGTTTCTCCAAATAGATCACTGAATCGTAGCCAGCATACGGACGCTCAGAAATCCACATCGGGCCCGTGCAGGGCCCGGAAAAGCGTCCGTGAAGATCCTTACTCTTCCAACACTCCTCCCGGTCGTTAGTCTTAAGCACGTCTACAGGCTTGCACCAGTTCTCTTTAGCCAAGGAGATTGGGGTGAGGCCCTTGTTCACTGCAACTACAACTCAGTGCATCCGCACGTCGGCTTCTAGGAAATCTTCCCTGAGGCTGCATATCTCGTATTTAAGAAGCCACGACCTCCACACTTCCGCGGGATATACAGTCTCATCACCGATGACTGTGGGTGATGCATCCAATATACTGTCAACAATGTATGGACTCTCCTATCCAGTGCATCGAGTTCCGTATGAGTCCATTTTAGTATGCCGAAAGAGTACATCAGGACCGGCATGACCCACCCGTTGAAGGCGCGCACCTTGTTTCCGCCTGACAAGACACTATTGATTACTTTCCTCAGGCGGCCAGAGAAGCGCTCCTTCAACGATTGTTTTATGTCAGCAGCATTGATGCCCAACTCTTCCGCCGTACCCAAATATTTATAGGTCTTAATGGAAGAGAGGGATCTAAGATTTATGCAATCCGAGAGCTGAACTCCCTCGCATTCCACAATCTCCCCTTGCTTGCTTGCTTGCATGACCGCACATTTCCATGAGCTGTGAACTGTTGGGGGCAAAAAGTTTTAATAGTCATCCATGTAAAGAAGGTGGGATGTTACCTGACCTCCTCTCTTCAATCGATAGCCTTGACTTGAATTCTCCAGCAGAGTGCTTCGAGGATTCAAGGCTAAGCAGAACCAAAGCAGGCTCAAACTGTCGCCCTGAAAAATACCCCGCTCAATCCTTATCGGTTCACTATTCCTCTGGATATGTCGATACCCTGAATAGCGAAATCGGTCCTCCACTGCAGTCTCTATCTTATACAATTCTAGCACCCTCATGAGCCATGTATGCGGCACAGAGTCATAGGCCTTCTTGTTGTCTTTCCAACATGTCGACAGATCCTTTCGGGATCGGCGAACCTGTTGACTGATGGCCATGACAATCTGGAGCAGCTCCTTAGTACCACGGGACCCATTCCTCCATCCATTTTGAGAGGGAGACATGATACCGTTACTGTCTACGTGTTGGTTAATTTTAGCTCTCAAAATGGATGTAAAAACTTTATAGACCGTCGGCAAACATGTAATCGGTCTAAAATTTTTGGGCTCCCTAGTACTACCTGATTTATGGAGCAGGCGGGTTATTCTTGCCGTTAAGAACTGGGGCAACGATCCTGATTCCAAGGCTCTGAAGGTTAGGTAGGAAAGGTTCTGACTGGAACCGAGACGCCAAACAAACGTGCGATCTTTTGTATCGCTTGATCCAGAAGTCGTGCAGCCCGTCCGGCCCTGGAGACTTCCAATTAGGCAATGGACGGATAGCACGACCTACATCTTGGGGGCTGGTAGTGATTGCCCCCATTTCTGTTATCGGGTCGCACGCTCGTTGGGTTAGGGGTGGGTGAGTACCTCAGAAAAAAAAAAAACAGAACCCTTATAAGATCACTGTTGTCCGTATATCTGTCTGTCCGTCTTCTTTCTTTCTTTTTTTTTTTTTTTAAAACGTTGCCCCTCACTATGAATTTCTCCTATATCGTGGGTGCGTTTACAAACATATAAACTCACCACACACAAACAGCCAGACCCGGAAAAACTATCTGTAGGCCATTCAAATATTTGTTCTGTGCGGGAATCAAACCCGCGACACGCAGCGCAGCAGTCGATCGCTCAACCACTGCGCCAACTGTGTTGCCAAGACGCGGTGTGTTGCAAGTTGTCTGTCTGTCAAGACCTTTTATCTCTGGAACGCGTAGCGGTATCGAGTTGATATTAAAACCATATAAAACAACAACTTTCATCGGCAAATCTTCAAAAGGAAAGAACCACTCTAACGACTGGCTTTTTCTTTGGGGTTCAAAGCAGTACCTACACCCACGTTTCCTCACCTATCACGATATTATACACAGCCAATGACTGTCCTCCGTTATACTTTTTTATCATTTTACGGCACCACTGGACACGCAATCGTTTCTGGTCCTCCGTTAAGTTAAGCTATTTAATGTGCAATTGAAGATAGACCAGGCTAGACTTACCTAAAATAAATATTTTTGGGCATTTTGTATCAAACCTTGAGGGAAAAAGTGGATAATATACCAAAACTGATATTAAATTCACGATACAATAATAAAAGATTTTTAAATAGTGAACGCATCCGAAATTGAAAATTTCAACCTCATCATCATCATGATCATGTAAACCTTTAGACGCCTACTGCTGGGCATAGGTCTCCCCCAAGGGGGGTTCAGGCGTAATCGCCATGCTTGGCCGATGCATGTTGGCGATCGCGGTAGGTGTAAATTTGAACCTAATACTACCTAATGCACGAGTCTTGAGTTAGGTTATTTAATACGAAAACCTTACAATAGTTAAAGATAAAAAGGCCTTAAACAAAATTTGGAATGTCATGGAGTTGGGGGACCATAGAACAAAGCTTAACCTACATTGATTTGTGAATTAAATAGATTACCGATAGTTAACGGTAATTTAGTCATTAAGAAATAGGTGGAGAACTGGTTTACAAAATTTAGGTATCGCAGATATTTTCGGCGTAGTTGGTGGTAACGGTATTTTTAGAGTCATCAACGAAATCCGCAACATAATTTTGTCAAATGGAATTTATTTGTGTCTCTTTTTATGTTAAGCCTAGTGTTTTAACCCGTCCTGTAAGGGTTACTAATTACAAATCTAAATGTTTGACTGTTTTTTTATATCGATTGTAGGTAATTCACTAAATATATTATAGATCAGGGTATGTTAAAGAGGGGTCCACGGACCCCTTAGGTGACCGTAGCATGTGTATCAGGGGTCCGCAGTAGGTCAGTTAACTAACTCGCAACATATTTATTAGGAAATTGTGTAGTAAACTGCATTTCTCGGCCAAGCCACGAACTGGAAATAAGGCTTGTTTTTTGTACTTACCTAAAAAATCAAAATTCTAAACCCCCGGTTTGGAATTTTAATTTTTTAGGTAGGTTTGAGGGTTAGGTTTTATAGGTTTTTTAGGTACTTTTGTTTTTTTTTGAATTTTGTATGGTTTATCAAACGATCGACTGAGTGTCACTTGCAGTGCAAAAATGGAGACAATTAGTACTTTTTAAGCCGTACTCTTCGCATAATGTTAGCAATAAAAACCATACCCATAAATTCATTAACTCACCAGTAGCTTCTGATTGTTGCAAATGCATGATATCCCATAAAATAATTCATACCTTAAAATGCAGCCAGGTCCCAGGCTACCCGAGTCACTGGCGTCGTATTAGATGATTTCTGAGCAGCTAACGACACCATAAATATCAAAATACTACAGTGGCAAAGTAATCATAATTATAGGTTTCTGTCCGCTTACAAAGGGAACAATAACCGCCGCTTTCGGGTATGTTTTCCGTCTGGTAAGAGTAGATGGCGACGGCATAAGAACGGTCTTTCTCAGGGCAGTGTGTTGGCACCATAATGCTTTTAACCATATATATACAAACGGCTAGTCTATCACCCACACACACACACACTAAGCACTTTATACTAAGCGCTACTATATCTTATTCTACCTTCTTGTCCCTAGTAGGACGACCCAAGCAACTCAATCAGGTCCTTTTAATGACGTGAAGCAAAAATTGACATAGGCATTTCACTTACCTACTGGGAAAATAATATTGCTTTACGGCTGAACCCGTCCAACACATAGTCCTGCGCATTTTATTTCCGAAGCAAGAAATCAAATCAGACACTCAACATTAAAAATTAGAGTATAGAGTAGTATACGGGCCAGCAGGGAAGCCGCTTCTTGCGCATGATGGCCGGGAAACCATCAGTGCGTGCTTCAGCAAACATCCCAGATGCGCTGCGCCGCCACGGTAGACCCAACTACACCCTGAACGTATTATTGTACTGAGTGCGCAGGTCTCTGTAGAGTCGCTGCGTATATCTCCCACAGGCCGCTTGAACAGCAATACTGACAATAAGCTTTGATTAGCGTAACTTTCACTTCTCTCGTTCTCGTATCGTGCGAACCTGCGTGTGAGCATATTACCTGTCACGAGGCGTAAAATAGCACTCTCAGTAGACAACCCTGCTCTGAACTCAAACTGGGCATCATGTAGGTTGACTACTTTCGCGAGGTTCGCTTTACGTATGCTGTCAAGTACCTTGGCTGCAGTGCTGGCCAGTGAAATGAGCCGGTAGTTAGCCCAGACAGATGAGTACCTATTTCGAAAAATAGGACGGTGTCCTATTTTTTTTTTATTAGTACTACAACAGTACGCATGAGCGGCTACAGTTTAATTCTTAATAACTTTCATATCAAATTCTTCCTTCTCGAGTTTCCAAATATGGACAAACCATATATGGCCAGGTGTATCTAGTTCTGTGAACCTCGCCTCTTCTGTGTGAATCTCCACTAGACCAAATTTTGCATTAGAAGTTGACGTATGGAGTTCTAGTTTATACTGATTTTATTATCAGTTAATACCTGATTTGCGGTCGACTGTACATAATATATCGTTTTCTTATTTCGAACATGAGGTGTTATAACATAATATTCCCCCTTACCTGAAAAACGTTGCTGAAAGTTAAATAGTAATGATCATTATCTGCTGAGCCTTTTCCCAACTATGATGTGGTTGGCTTCCTGTCTAACCGGATGCGGTCGAATACCAGTGCTTTACTTTTACATGGAGCGACTGCTTAACTGACCTCCGCAACCCACTTGCTGAGCAACACGATAACCCTTGGTAGGACTAGTTGTCAGATTTTCTAGTTTCTGACTACCAATTACCGCGGCCAAAGATATACAAATGACAGCTAGGACCAACGGCTTTATGTGCATATTAAATGGAGGTACTCATACACGGACCGAGCGCGGCAAGCGTAGTTTAACCATCATGACCGGTCGATCCGTACAGTTTTTACTAAGCCACCAGCTCCTCTAGTTAAAAAATAATGATCCGTGTCCAATTTAAGCAACATTTACAAGGGGGTTTATTTGTCAATTAATTGAGAGCATACTTTTACGTGAGTAATATATGGTTGTCGCCAGTGTCGATATTTTATGTAGAAATTTGAAGCCTTTCTAACCAAATTAAAAAACGCATCCTCCTTTTCCTAAATGTTACCTCATCTCTCCGACATTTGTCAATCTAATTGGATGATTCTTTCTCTTGAAAGGGTATACTTTCAGTGTGGTCCCAATTCATGTCGCGTAGTTCTGATGTAAACCTTCAAAGATGGACAAAATAACTCCTCAATGACGAAGAAAACACGTATTATGATTTGGTCAGTCTAAAGATTAAGTACAATGGCTGGTTAGTTGTGTGTTCAATAATCGACTTGTTGGTACTAACAGTACCAACACATACCAACAGTGCGTACGTTTGTAATGTACGTTAGTTTTTAAGTCAATTGTAACTAATTAGAATATGGACCTGGTCTGAATAATTATTGCCATTTGTTTACGAATTTGGATGATCGTAAAGTTGGTACGCAAAACGCGGAAAACAAAATATTAAATTATTACTAACGGTTTCAAAAGCTATGAAGAGAAGAAAAAGATAGTTTCAGGAGTCGGAGACAGTGACAATACAATACAAAAAACAAACCGAAGCTTTCGAAACGTAGATCATTTGATCTACACTAGCTCCAAAAAAAACAGTTACAGTTCTTGACGTTACTGGGTATCTCTTGAAAAGTACCTGGGTGGTTGATTGTCTTTTTATAAAGTTTTTATCTTCATTCTCTTCTAACATAAATACTTTGAATGATTGTTGCCTGCTTAAACTGTAGAACAAGAAAGACTGGGGAGGCCTGACTACTTAACGACTATTTCATAATAGTACTCGAATATTACGCAAGACATAGGTAATAATAATAATATGTGGGGACGTTTCACACACGGCCATCTGACCCCAAACTAGGTAGATTCTCTATTCTGTCAGACAGCTGATATACATATACAAATAAATAATAAGGACGTTATTTACTTAATTAACTCTACCTAAAGAACAAATTCATTGTGCCAGCAAATTGGTATATTATGTAAAGTGCTACCAAACCCGTTAGGTACTTACAATAACTCAGGGTGTGTTAATTACCTATTTCTACTAAACAATTTTTTAGTTAAGAATTAAAAAAGAGGATCATTTACTAATTACTTTACTCAATAAAAATACAAAATAAATTTAATAACAAAACAAGCAAACAATCACGTACCTAATTGAAAAAAAATATAATTATCAAATCAAATCGTTTGTTTCTAAAAAAAGATAGATAAATATTATTAAGGCACGTAATAATATAATGAATATTAAAAAAAAAATGGCTAACTTAAATTTTTTAAATTAAAATTAAAACAATTGTCATAATGAATAAATTACATAATTATAACAATATAATTGTTTAAATTGAAACAATCGCGGCACTTTATACTAACATTAATTGAATAGTGATGTGATCGCGCTTGTATAAGGACATCACCAAACGTAAATCCTTCGTACAAAAATTGACGCTCTCCGTCCGCGTTGTACAGTTGCGTTTCGGTTGCCGAGTAGGCCAGTGGATATTTATACCACACGCGTATTATCACTGCGCTCACTGTAAAAATATCGATCTTAAAAAATGATCCCTACGTTTCTACTACTGTTCGTAGTCACATTGATTTTGTTAGCGTTTATCTCCACAATAAAACCGAAGAAGTTTCCACCGGGTAAGTTATTTTTATTTAATTTAGCTTATTAAACTAATAGTTTATGTTAAATGTAATAAAGACAGTACCTAAGAAAATCTTTTACTCTAGTACTATGCTGCTTTTTTACTTCTTTATTTATGAAAGAAGGAGCAATTAGAAGTGGTTGTTAATAATGTATTTTGTAATATAGTTTTGGCATGTGCGATATTACCACAATAATGTTAAATATGTATTATGTTTAAGGACAGGGAAGAATTAATTTTATCAATTATAAATTATAAAATTATATTTTGTCTTAACATAATTAGCTAAAATGTAAAATGAACATGCCTAACCATCATTCATGATGTCCACCGTTTTACAAATACACACAATAATACCTAAGATCAGCAAACTTCAAATTCTTGGAAGCAGATATTCCACGGCTTGGTTACAAATTGTATCAAGTGGGTGATATCACGGCATAGGGGGAAGGGAACGGTTTGGCTATCCAACCAGGCTACGGATAATGGACGAAAGAGAATATTTTGTGATCTGTGTTACTTACTAGAATATTTATTACAATATTTGTACCTATGGTTTCTATTTAATTTGTTTTTCATAGACCTTGGTTTTTGTTTAGAGTTAAACTACTAAATGAACTATACATTATTTGCTGTGGATATTTAAGGATCAGGCGTAAGGTTATATAGAATTATTCGATTTTTTTAAACTTAGTGAACAGATAGAGCAAATAATCTTATTAAACATTAAAAAAATAAGTCCCGATAAATCTCCGCAAAACGGCAATTTTGGTTGTTTAGGAGAAATTTGAGTGAAAGTTAATAAATGTAAAACATCTACGTAGTTTCTATAATTTCTTTAGTGTTGTATTAGGCATAATCACATGTAAAAGGATGCGAAAGTCTAATTTCAAAAACGGTTTTGTGCCACTTATCAATTTGAATATTGAAATCGTTCAAGGTAGGTACGTTATTTCTTACGTTTTCTGTCTATCTTCCCTTTATCATTATTTTTTTTACCATCACTGATTGACCTTCCCATATTTATGACTATGTAGTGTATGACTTATATATTATACCGTGATGATACCGTAACCGTACTGTTAATTCGTTTGAAACTTTAGATACTTTTAAAAAATTTAACAGCAATATTAATAGATATTGAAAGAGAGAGTTCATTGGTACGATCTACTAGCACAGTTCAAGGTCACCAAGATCATAATTTCTTTAAAAACAAATAGTTGTGGGGTACCGGTATTTTTATTATATTTGGCTGACGATGTAGCCTCAGTATCGGTGTTTTAACTGTTATACAAGTTTATAATTTTTGTGATGTACCTCATCCTGCAACTTTGCGTAACATTCTATCAATTTGACCGTTCATCCACGCTGAACACAGAGGTGTTTTGTAGACACGATAGAGAAGTGCGGTGGTGGGGGCACTAATGCTACTGATATGATTGGTTCCTGAGCGGTCCACACATCACATTAGAAGATATAGAGTGCATCACGTGAGAACAGTGTGCACTGATGCATCACGACATTGCTTGCAGCCCATTGTGAACTCCAAAAAATAATTCATCTTTTATCAGAATCTCTTCTTTGGTCTTGCCCATCAGGCTCTAAATCACCCTTCCAATCTCTGCTAGTAGATTTATTTGCAATTGTGTATAGTTTGTGTGAATTTTCAATAATTGTTGTATCAAATCGCTTGTCAAGAGTTGTAAAAGAGATGAATTGTCTATTGATTGGTTCGCTCCATTATTAACCATCATTGCTCGGTTGGTTCTTTGACAAGGGGTGTTCCTTCACATGTTATAGAATAACTATCTCTATGTTCAAACCACTCCACCACTCCAAACCATCACTTGGACGATGTTTGAATGCCTTAGTCTACGAAAATGATTAGAGTCGCTATAAGTATTAGCGATAATGCCAAAACGAATGTTATATACAGCATAATAATATGTATAGTGACTCTTATCTACTCTAATATACTGATTCTTACTTAGACCTTAAATATATGTGTTATGTATGTAGCTATATCACTAAATGATTTCCCCTGTGTTTGACACTTTTACGATATCACATTTCAATAGAATTTTTTTTTTTTTTTTTTTTTTTATCTATTGATAGGCATACGTTTGACCACTATCTCACCTGATGAGAAGCGATGATGCGGTCTAAGATGGAGCACGCTTGCCTAGAAGTAACCTATTCACTCTCAAAAATAGTTCAATCTACATGCAAATGTAAAGCAGTCTCCACCACAGAAAAATTGGCAAATTTTGTGTTGTCAACATGTGCTAGTGACAAGTTTCAAGTTTACTATAATTAGGTATGTGCACGAAGTAAGTATAATATATGTTATACTTAGGTACTTCGTGGGTATGTACCATAAATCTCCAATAAAGATATTAAAAACAAACGTCACGAATCCTGTTTTCAGACGATAAATATTAACCCTCTTTTTACTAATCCTGGATTAAAGTGATACCAATGTTAGTCTATAGAAATACCCTGTTTGAAATTAAAAAATAAAAATATTTTATTTAAAAAAAAAATTGTAATGAATCATAATGTAATATTGTAAATTTGATAGAAAGAAAAAGACTGTTTAACCAAACTTAAACAACAATTTATTAATAAAAGGTTTATATTATATACGTTCTAATAAAACTCCTCCCCTGGCTCGAAAAGATGCGAAGATCCTCCTGGGCATGCTGAGAATCAAGTTATCCAGCATTTCTTGGGGTAACCTGTCCATTCTTGAATAGCGGCTTCCCTGAGCTCTGGCACTGTCTGGGGACGTGGCTGACGGTTCCAAACAGCTCGCTTAAGAGCATCCCACGCGTGCTCTATTGGGTTTAAGTCAGGCGAGCCGGCAGGCCAGTCTAACCTTGTGATGTCGTATTCTCGGAGAGCAGCATTAATTCGTTGAGCTCGATGGGCGGGCGCATTATCATCGACCAGTACTAATTGGTGCCCATGGTTTACTCGGAACGGTCTGACAATTCCATCAATAGCAACTGCTCTATACATGTCTGCTGTCATGAAGCCTCTATACGGGATCAAAGGCGTTCTAGCTCCACTCATATCTAATACCACCCCAAAAGGACACCGATTTCCCGCATACTGAACTGTTCCAGTGGCAGTTATTTGCCTTTCACGGTCTACTGGTCTTCTCCAGACACGGACACGTCGGTTATCTGAATGTTTTATATTCTAAATCTATATGTTTAAATTAAGAATCTAAAAAGAAGAAGAAATCAGAATATAATCTACCGTACTAAAAAAAAAATAGATTTTTCAGTGATCGTAAACCTTTTCTTGATGTGTGTACCTCCATAAATGTGTGGTTAAATGGCGGTTGCTACGGGTGTAACTTTACTACGCGTTTATTAATAATTTCGCTTGTTGCATATAATTTATTGTTTTGTGTGTATGGGTTGCCGAGTTCGGAATAACTTACTAACTAATAGATGTTTTTGCTGTTTTTGCTGAAACCAGCAAAAACATCTATGTATTAGTTACCTATCATAGTCGTTCGACATTTTGAAAGTTAAAGACAAATCTTTATTTTTTTATATTAGACCATTTATAGACAAGTCAACAAATAACAGAAACAAATTTGCTTTAGAAAGTTTAATCCAAACAGACACATATATACGAAGTAAAATAATAGCTTGTAAAAATAATTTAAATGAAAATGTAGTTTTTTATGGCGAGTATTGGTTAAGAAACTATGGGTACCAACTCTACATTACTATTTGTGGAGACAGTTATAGACCTATGACTGGACACACGGTTACAAACACAGAAATTGGCAACATTCGGCAGAACCTCACGCCTCATCAAAATATGGTTCGCAATAACACGTTAGTAACTTGACACTGTAATTCATGAAAAGACGCCTAGTAGGTCTTGTACCTACCTAAGCTCATCGTGATGTGTTTGTAACACTACCTTAATGTACCATTGTGGTTTTCAATGACGTTGTAGTTTCATTGCAATTCACTTTATCAGTAAGTTTTTGTAACAAGTCAAATTTTACTGTAGTATTATTGGTTAAAACAAGTTTCATCAAATATGTAATGGTTTTATCACGTCACTTTTCATTTAGAGAAGTGTCGGTTAATTTATCTTGTAGATTATGTCACCTAATTTTGTCTCATTTATATTATTGGTTTCGTTGATCTTCGTCAACCTGGGCCTTTAAAACAGGGCTTTAAATTTATAAACATTAAATTGCATTTTTGTAAGGAGTAAAACCATGGAAATCATAATTGCCATGGTTTGTAGTGTGTACAAGATTTAAGTGTCTGGTAGGCTGAGTCAGTACTTGTTAGTACCGATACATTTAGAAAGGTGGCGTTAGGAGTCTCTAAAAACATGTTGTTTTCATGTCTGTCATAGATGCCGCCAGGTATCAACATTAACAGTACATAACTGTTGATGTTACTCTTACCCTCAGCTGTGACTATTACTGTAATAAGTCTTGAATCATGCCTTGTTTAATCAACCTTAATCTGAAAAAGAGCCCTGCGTTCAAGCAAATACGCATACCTGTCTTGTGTTGTTAAGTCTATTCTCAAAATTTCAGTTTTGCTTATGGTACAAGAACTTAAAACGGCCAGATCTGGGCCGTTTTGGGATCCTGGACCTTAAGCAAAACTAAATGATATTTATTTATCAAGTAGTTAATTTAACTCTGTATTCTAACTGAACGTTTAATTACATACATACTTGTTAGAACGATTCTATTCAACTGTTAGTTCTTAGCTTGTTTCAAACGCAAGGAGTTTATTTTAAGCAGACTTCAAAAAAGTGTATTTCCTACAGGTGGTTGTTCTGGCTCTGATTGTTTGTATATGCGAGTTTCTATGTATGCCCACGATACAGGAGAAGTTTCTATTGTGGGGTCTGTGGGTCAACATTAAAAAAAAGAGATTTACCTGTGGTGGCATTATCCTGTCTGTGACATAATAATATTAGTGTAGGAGTTAACTGTGCTTTTTTATTAGCCTACTTCTGTGTCCCGCTACGGGGAAAAGGCGGGGAGGCCTGTTGGAGTTTGCAAAGAAAAATTACCTTTGAGGCTTTGACAGATTAAGTCAAGTATTTTATGTGGGAAGTTTGGCAGTAAATAATAATATGACAAAATCTTTTCAACACCAGTTCATTATATGAGACTTGAAAAAATGGTTGTATATAATATCAGTTACGACCACGAAGTAACTTTCTTGAAGAAACTTAAGCATCAAACTTCAAGTTAGATTTATTCAAACAAATTAGATGAGCTAAACACAAGGGTCCTATCAAATCAACATCCTAGAAGGACCCAAGCCAACCTCACCTGCCCGTGGTGCCCTCTGCTAACCAGCGTACGAGACCCTGGCGAAGCGAAACGTCTACGAAACCTTTACTAAACCACTCCTTATAAACCCCGCTTATAAATTTTAGAACCATGATGACCATGAACAACAAAAACCTCTGTCCTCAAGTGCCCGACATTTTTAGCGACAATGACAGTAGTCAAAAGGTTCCCAGCAGTGCTAACATGCGCAGCGCGACAATTTTCTGACCCACGTTAAAATGAGTTTTATCCAAAAAACAGCACATTGCCACTCCATTTTCTCGGAACGTGAGACCGATGAGATAATACCTATAGCAATTTGGTAAAAAAAGTGGAATTCTTATATATAAAAATCTTCTGTGCGTGTGTATGAAAGTGAATTCCTCCTAAACGGCTGGAACGACTTGGATGAAATTTGTCGCGTGTGTTCCAGTGGATTCGAGAATGGTTTAGATTCACAATTGGACCCGGTTGGTGGTGCTGCAGTTGAGTTTAAGAACTTCTTACATGTATGTCACCCTGGTACTAGGAGCACATAACTGTCACCCTGGTAGTAAGAGCGCATAACTGTCACCCTGGTACTAGGAGCGCATAACTGTCACCCTGGTACTAGGAGCGCATAACAGTTATGCGCTAACTCGAGAACCGCAAGGTGGCTCTTCGCAGTGAAGAGGTATTTTAATTAATTGGTAGGTTGATAGGGTAGGTATGTAGGGGTAGGGTAGGTATGTAGATAGGTAGGTAAATAGGGTACGTAGGTAGGTAGGTGGGGTGGGGTAAGCTAGACATAGATTTTTGTAACGGTTTTCAAGGCAGGACAAAGTCTGCCGGGCCCGCTAGTCTTATATATAAAAATCTTCTGTGCGTGTGTATGAAAGTGAACTCCTCCTAAACGGCTAGACCGATTTTGATGAAATTTGTTGTGTGTGTTCCAATGGATTCGAGAATGGTTTAGATTTACTATTGGACCCGGCAGGTGGCGCTGCAGTCGATTTGTAGGACTTCTTAGATGTATGTCACCCTGGCACTAGGAGCGCATAACTTAGTAGCACTTATTATGTCACCCTGGTACCTCTCCATTGCGAAAAGCCAAATTGCTGTGTTGAGTGGCCATAAGGTAGGTAGGTAGATAGATAGGTAGGTGGGTAAGTAGGTAGGTGGGGTAAGGTAGGTTGGATCTGGATTTTTGTACCGATTTTCAGGGCAGGACAACGTCTGCCGGGCCCTCTAGTTACTTATAAAATACCTTACCTTTATACCACATATTCCAAATAGTCATAGTAACACGCATTTACAATTTGATAAAGTGAAGGTTGATATTAGAATAATCACTACGAATAAAAATAACCGTGATGATAATTATCAGTTAAATTTTATTAACCGACACACTTAACCTGTAGCCAACCAATCACTTTAGGTAGCAAAATATAACCATAGATCCCTTATCTCCTGCCCACAGTTAAGCCCTAATACTACGTAAATTATTATGTCGATTCTTCTCGTCCTCAAAAACTACGACGTGTAGATGATAAAAGGAATCGAGATATGTCTTGTTGAAAGTGTCAAAATTTGAAAAATACAGTGAAATGTAGTACCTGCTGTGGAAACACAACCAACAGCAACTAACTCAATATTGTTTTATTATTATTTCAGGTCCAGTATGGTACCCTTTCATTGGAAGTAGCGGTATTATGCAGAGGATGTCAAAAAAATATGGATCCGAATGGAGAGGATGTTTAGAGTTATCTAAACAATATTCTACAAATGTACTGGGCATGAAATTGAGTACAGAATTGTTAGTAGTCGTGTATGGTGAGAAGAATGTTCGCCAAGTATTTTATGACAAAGAATTTGATGCTAGACCACATAATTTCTTTTCGCGACTAAGATGTCTTGGAAATAAAAATATGGGTAAGAAAGAACCAGTAATTTTGATTGGAATATTAACACTTAAGATTATTAATTAAGTACATTATTGTTCTAGGTATAACTTTTGCAAATGGTGCTATATGGAAGGAACATAGACAATTTGCAGTGAAAAACTTAAAAAACGTCGGCTATGGAAAAACTGTAATGGAAACAGAAATACAAAATGAATTATCTAGATTACTCAAATATATAAAAGAAAATAATAGCAAGCCTATCAATTTAGTTAATTTACTTAGTGAATCTGTGATCAATGTTCTATGGAAGTACGTGGCAGGTATGTTTACATACTTAATAGGCACTGTTAACAACAAAACAACCGTATAAATATCATTGAACTAATATTTCAATGATAAATATTGGGTTGTTATCCATCAACATAATAATGCAATAAAGTGTAGCGGACTAGTTTGGTTAATAAAAAACCGGCCAAGGAAAATTCGGAAATAACTAAATAGTTTAAAAACAAAAAATCGCAGAAACACTTTTATTGTATGGGGACCCCATTTTATTTACAATTTTAACGTAATCGCCTGCAAGGCACATTCATTGTAAATAACTTTTTTTTTGTAGGAGAACGTATCAATGAAGACAAGCTGAAACATTTATTGGATCTCTTTAGGCAGCGAGGGAAGGCTTTCTCGGTTGCCGGAGGGATGTTAAATCAAATGCCTTGGTGTAGATTCATTATACCGAAATTGAGTGGGTATTCATTGATAACTAAGCTAAATCGAGACATTTCCAAAGTTATTCAGGTAAGTCACGTGTTTTTATTTCTATAATATAAATGATTTACATTCTTTGTTAAAAATCTTATTGTAGCGTGTAGGTATCGTTATAAAACATTTATTCAAGAACAAATTGTTCTACAGTTATAGTCAGCCATGCTTTGCAGTTTTTAAGGTTCCTAAAAAAAGAACTTATAAAATATTGCTTTTGCCAAGATAAAGAGAAAGAACCGTTAATTGTATCTTAAGGTTTCTGAAGATACAATTTTGATTTTAAAATAATTGACCTGTATTCCTTGACTCATCAATGGATAACAGGAAAGTCTTAGCCATTTACGACAGGAGCTAAGTACAGCTCATTGACTAGGCTCATTTTGCAATTCGTAATACAGTAATTACGGTAGACCAGAGGTCGTTCTAGTCTGCTCAGTATAGTTTGGTTTGGAACCCTAATTGCCCGACTTGCTCTTAGTCGGTTTTTATTTGCGGCTGTGCTGAGTAAATATATGCATAAGAACTTTTAGAAACATATATCTTTAGAATGCCTTGAATCATCTAATGAAATATGTATGAAACTAATAAGAAGAAATACTACTGTTGACTTTACACAGAAAACAATTCATTTCAGGACGCTATTGAAAAGCATAAAAATAAAGAAGTGGAAGGAAAAGATTTCATTTATTTGTTTCTTGAAGAAATTTATGCAAATAGGAACCCAACTTTCACAGGTGAGTAACTTGATTTGCGTACGCTCGACTTAAATGAGTATCTAGCGAAATCAAATTGTCGATTTATGTTTTCAAACACAATTTTACGAACCCGAGTTAACTGTTGTAAGTTTGACGGCTGGGTCGTTCTGAGTATCTGTGTGTATTATCTGTCGCATCATAACTCATAAACTAATAGTCCGATTTCGATGCGGTTATTAGGAGACAAGCCAGTCTCCTAATAACCGCATCGGCAGTTAGGGGGGGTTAAAAAGGTTAAACTGAATTTCTTTAAATATAGCTAAGAACTATTTTAGCTATATTTCAAGAAATTCAGTTTAATCTTTTTAAGATGCTTTTTAGGGTTCCGTACCTCAAAAGGAAAAAACGGAACCCTTATAAGATCACTTTGTTGTCCATCTGTCTGTCTGTCTGTCCATCTGTCTGTCAAGACCCTTTATCTCGGGAATGCGAGAAAAAACCATATACTCAAGTCTACGGTCCCTTAAAGCTGTGAAAAAATCAAATTCTAAGTTAACGTGAAAAAAGATACGGCCGTTTATGTCGCAATAAAACGTATAATTTGACACTCAAAGGCATCAAAATTCATAGGGTAGGTACTTCCCGTTGTCCTAGAACTATGAAATTTGGCAAGTAATAACGTCTTATACTACAAGTACAGGGAAAATATAGTCTTTATTAAAAGTACGTAATGAATCATCGAGGTACGCGCAATCATAATTGTATTGTAGGGGCTGGTATAGGAGTACGCACTTAAGGTTTGCGACAGTGTAGAAATTAAAAGAATCGTTTCTACTGATCACAAATGGTTTACTTTAATTGTAAATCTAGTTAGGAACAACATATAATCATTATCAGGTACAGAAATAATTCACTCTTCAGTAATTAAACAAAAACAAAAGAAATGCATTTCGCTACTACTATGTAAAAGAGTACGCAGATGGGTCGACAAGAGTACGCAGAGCTTATTTGCAACACAAGTCACAAATATATTTTCCAGAATTATTGTAATCAGTAAGTGCATTCTTCATGCCTCCATGCTTGACATTCTATATATACAATCTTCATATATTGGTTCCTTATACAGGTAATTCTTTGCATTCAGGACACTTCCATATTTTTATTTTCACCGTATTTTTTGGTTTATTTTGGGTATTGTTATTCTTACTTCTTCAAGTTGGTTTTTAAAAGGTGAACTGTTAATTTAGTCTAATTAATCTATTTATCTATCTTAATATTTAACTGATTTATCTTTATTTTGATTTATTTTGATCCGGTTTCTGGCTTGCTGCAGTATTTCTGGCGGACACAAACTTCAGTCATTCGTTCTTTTCCTTCGTGACATCCTGCTGACTAAAATAAAAATAACAATTAAAATTGAGTAAAAAAAAACGTTGGTTAAGAGTACGCGCGCGTACTCCCTAACGACATGGACTTGCGTACTCTTACACATTAGGCCTGTTTTACCAACAAACCTTAAGTAGTGCCATCTGTTGAAATCTTAAGATACTGTGCGGGTATTCTAGTTACAACTGGTTTGCCGGCAAAATGGTATGGGAACTTTTTTAGGGTTCCGTAGCCAAATAGCAAAAAACGGAACCCTTATAGATTGGTCATGTCTGTCTGTCTGTCCGTCCGTATGTCACAGCCACTTTTTCCGAAACTGTAAGAACTATAGGTACTGTTGAAACTTGGTAAGTAGATGTTGACCCAATTAAGATTTTCACCGAAAAAAGAAAAAAAAAACAATAAATTTTGGGGGTTCCCCATACTTTGAACCGAAACAATTTTTTTTTTCATCAAACCTATTCATTGGGATATCTATGGATAGGTCTTCAAAAATGATGTTGAGGTTTCTAGTATCATTTTTTTCTAAACTGAATAATTTGCGGGAGAGACACTTCCAAAGTGCTTACCAAACTCCTTACCACTTTGGTAGGGAAATGGCATTGTCAACATAATAATAATAATATAAATGAGGACAATGCTGCCAAAGTGATAACGTGCTTGCAAAGGACAATGCCAGAAACTCTATAGAACTTTGCCCCACTCAATAAAAGTCATGTTCAATCTATAGCATCTTACTGTTTATTTATTGCTAATAACTAAACATTAGTCTTAGTGACTGTAGAACTTGCGGTTTCCGTTTAAATCTAAAAATAATAATGACATTGATAATAGGTTAAATTATATTTTAGGTAAAATGGGTTTGTATTTTGTGGGTAGGTATTTCGTAATCCGCAAGTTCTAAAGAAAAACAATTTACTATAGAAAGGTTCTATATTCATTACAATTATTTTCATTAATTTACTTTTCTGTACATGGGTGGGGCAGGATCTGGCATTGTGATTTATCGTGTGCATATTCAAAAGATGAGCAAATCTTAAACATTCAATCTGACACGACTTTGCAGCATTTTAACAATAATTACATTCACGAAATCATGATAAGTAGGCGATTTATTGAAGTAGACAATCTTAATTCGCACTGTACTTCTTGTGAGTTCTTGTGAGTAATATATTATTGTTCAGGATCCATGATGTAATAAAAAAGCAACTGATCATTATTCACTTCCCTAGTAGCAAAAATCTGAATATTATTATATAATAATCAACTAGTACATAGAGCCCGTGACTACATCCACGTAGATTTTGTACTTTCCCTACAAACTCAACACCCCCTGTGAGTGGTAGTTATTATTATTTACTTAGCATACGTGCCTTTCAAATTAATTAACTCGAGAAATAAGATTTCCCTTACAACTCCCTAATTTTCACACTTTTAGAGGTTGAATTTCCAAAAACCCTTTCTTAGTGCGTCTGCACCATATAAGAAAAACGTGTGCAAAGATTTCACGTTCCTAGTTCCAGTAGTTTCGGCTGTGCGCTGATATGTCAGTCAGTCAGTCAGGTTCTCCTTTTATGTGCACCGTGGAATATTAATAGTCCTTCAACGGCAGCCCACTTCTTGTATCTAATATCTACAAAACATTCATTAAAAAAGTTATGAACATTTGAATACCTAATTAAAACTATGAAAATATTATTGACGCGTGTAGTTCGAAACATCCCGTTATGAGCGCAGTCTTAGCCTTGAGTTCCAAGGGTGTCGCGGAGTCAAGCGGAGCGGACCGGCGTTATATGTATTTATCAGGGTTCATTCATCCTAGCGCAAAAATGTGTTTATTACTATTAAGTAGAAAGTTCTACCGTTTTATACGTAAACTTTATTAACAGGATGTTTCATAAGTCTTCTGCATTATTTATTTTTCTTTTTTATTATCTTAATTAATGTTAACAATTTTTTGATCGCGTCTAGAGGTATTTTATGTCGGTAAATTGAATGGACTACTTTTGTAAGACGACTAAAATGCCTCGGTGTATATATATGTATATATCGACACAACACATAACACATCTCCTATTTCCAACTTTACAAACAAATTGACAAATGGAGTGACCGTTACAATATCTATTTAAAAAAATACTTTTTATTTGCTCATTAAAGTATGATTCACACTGTATAAATGATATTGCATTAATATTAAACGCACAAGATTAAAGTCAATGATACCATTTAATTTAAAACGGGTCACGCACGAGGAAATAACAAAATGGTCCTAGAGTTGATCTACGTCATGTAAGCATGGCTAACAGTTTGAATACTAATAGTTTCAGTGCTAATTAGATCCTTTTTCAGTACGGCATTACTCACGCATGCGTACATGGCATGTAAACTACGACTCATCGAGGAGTTTGACGCGTTCCGAATGAAGCAGTTATAGTTGTATTTGTGGTTGTATTTTTATTCTTTTTAAAAAAAACGTTGCTCCGCACTGTGGTTTCCTGTATCGTGGGTGCATTTACAAGCATATAAACTCACACACATAAACAACCAGACTCGGATACACTAACTGTAGGCCATACAAATATTTGATCCGTGCGGGAATCACACTGACGACATGCAGCGCACCAGCCAATCGCTCATTCACTGCGCGAACCAAAGACACCACTCTAATGAAATCCTGAAAACTCCTCATTGATACTGTGTGCAAAAAAAAAATCAAGGTCAAAGGTCGCAAGAATGGGATTTTTGGATTTTTTGGCCAAACGGTAAGCTATACGATAAAAATGGATCTACTTTTTCTCTAAGATTTACCATTTCTGAGAAAAATCTATTCGAAAATTAGCTGGAGCTGTATTCTCCATACAATGCAATGCACATGTTTCCACGAAACCTATGAGGTAGTGTACGAGGCGAGTTTTTTTTAACGTGGTTTCCCCGGTGTTTGGTATGCCTATACTCCACGATCTGTTTTAGTGGTAAATCAGGTCTTATTGAGCATCTTCATCTTCTTCTTTGTCTTCTTCATTTCTTCTTCTATGATTACGTTCTTCTTCTTTTTCAATTCATTTTCAAAAGACAATTTTAGTAGATAATTACCTGACCTTCAATTTTAGTCTGATCTATTTTTATCGTAAAGCTAACCGTTTGGCCAAAAAATCGGAAAAACCCATTTTTGCGACCTTTGACCTTGAATATTTTTTTTTGCACACACGGGATCATTGGGGACTTTTCAGGATTTCATTAGAGTGGTACCCCTTACGTGCTTGCAAATTTTCAGCTTGTTGTGAATTTATGCAAGGGTACCCCTATTTTTTGGGCTAAATTGACCAGGCTATAATAATAATAATAATACAAATCTTTATTTATACCATAACCTTTAACATTGCTTAAATACTAGGTCACATGAGTTTCAGTGGATTAAAGGTACCTATTACAAATAGAGTAAACCCTGACTCCCAAACTAGGAGATCCTGTGACTACTATGCTATGGCAGTGACCCTGTCTGGTATTTCAACGTTATTATTAATATTGGATTTAGCCCGTACTGTCCCACTGCAGGGCAAAAGCACAGTATAAGTATTAGTACTACCGTACAGTAGCGACACGCTTTGCCTTCCTCTAAAACCGTTCCTCACCCCTCCCCGCGTCGAACGACTAGCTCTGGAAACTGCGTTTTTGTTCGCGCGGCGGGTAGACACGCACACTCACGCACGTATCTGTACAGTCTATTATTTTAGTACTGGTGTAGGCAATTATATCGTTTCGTTTCTATGGAGTGTCGCGGGTGTGGCAAAGGCCTCCGTTCCTTCCATCGGTCTCGACTTTTCGCTGTCTTGCCAATCCTTATGGAAGCCCTCCAATTCGTCCCGCCATCTCTTTCGTGGTCTACCGCGGCCCCGTCTCACCATCGTCGTGCCCACAAATGGCGAGATTTTAACGTGCCATTTGAAAATGTTTTTGAATGACGCGCGGACAACTGCTGTGCGGGCAACCGCTGACCACCTTGGTGTGAATCGGTCCATACAAATAGTAGTGCTGTATATGACCACACCCGCAAGTTGTCTGCTCCGGTGTGGCTGAGCCTTTAATCTTTTGAGCTCCCCGGTCGCCTATAGCTGACAAGAAAACGTTACACGTAACATATTTAAGTACTAAATAAATATATGTAAATTAAGTTTTCTGTGCTTCTATTTCCTTTTATATAAAACTACATGAATTGCGAACAAAATGTAAAAATGCGCAAAGATTAATCCATTAGTTATTTCCCTATTTTAATTGTAGGTACTTGCGGTGAAGTTTGGTTCGGCGTTTAGGGCATGCGTGTGCGTTTATGCTCTGGCGTTCAAAAAGTTAAATATGGTTAACATAGGCATTATGCAGTCTGACTATAGAGCAGGAAGAAAGACCACTTTCAACCTACCACATTGACCTTCCGACTTTAAACATTTTACAATGGGTAAAGGGTAATGATTTGGCAGATAGACGGTAACAAGAAACTTATAAGTAATGTCTCAATCAGCGGGTCTCCGTCGGTCAAATAATGTTTGGTTTTTGGATGATGACTTCAAATGACACGTTTTAATTTAGTAACTTACGGTTTTATCAACTATCGACTTATCAATAATTAAAATATAATAAGCGGTATAACGGTAACAAAAAAACTATATGTAGGATCGTCATGATTTAGTCCGTTAGATTCGGTTATCATGTGGGCAGAAGTTAGGTTTTGTGCAATGCAAACACACTGGGTATAGGGTACAATACACGTGGTTTATTAAAACATAATTTATCACGAACTCAATTTAAATAAACTCTCAAATTAAAATAGACATAGTAACACTTAAACACAACGAATCGAGTACAGTTCCGGAACGTCTTAGCTCCGATGCGATCAGACACTGGATTCTGAATGTCCTCCTCGCTGTGGGCTGAAAACATCACGACTCTGTAGAAGTGCGCCAAAATGGTGGTGGTAGATCACGTGTTGTCGGTAATGGCGCACTTGCGATTCGTTTCATGTCTGTACTATTAATCGGATGCGACATATATAATAAATATCTATTGGCAAGATTTTTAAAACTTGCAATTCGTTTTTAATTTTAAGTGTAACTACATTAAAGAATATTCTATTTGAAAAATTTAGCATTAACATTTTTATTTAGTAAATGAAGAAATAGTCAAGTTTCGATACATTGCGTTCATACTTTTGCTGTTTATAGTACTCTTCGTCAATAATTATCTTGCCATGAAACGTTATTACGATGATAGGATATTCGTAGAATCAATTAAATGCGTATTGCAAATCACGTTCTGCTAAAAAGATAACACTGATAGATCAAATAAAATGAGATTTCAATAAATCGTTAAAATCGCTTCGAATTTGTCAAGCAATTTTATTATAAATCATTGTTCGATAACATAGAAGTGGACTGAAAATTATATGAATCGAACGATTGAGGATTATTCGTAAATTAGTTTTGACCAACATGACAGACACACCACGGATATCTATACAGACACCCTTATATGATTTGTATTGTATTTAATTTAACTTTGACCCATTTATTTTTTTTCAGAGGAGCAGCTAAAAATAGTTTGTTTAGATTTCCTGATTGCGGGTTCTCAGACAAGTAGCAGTTTACTCGGCTTCGCATTTCTCAAGGCATTAAAATCTCAAGAAATACAACAGAAAATATATAAGGAAATAGATACTGTTATTGGAGACAGAACTCCTTCTTGGAATGATAGTGAAAGGCAAGTGTACAAACGATTTTACTTATGATCAAAAGGCTTCACGTGGTAATCAAGTATTATAAGAAGGCATATAATAAAATAAGTACCAACCTATAATAATTGTTCCACTGCAGGGCAAAGGTCTCATTGATCACCACGATTGGATCAAGGCGGATTGGCGATTTCAGAATTATACTAATTATAAATCCAGGTTTTCTCGCGATGTTTTTCCATCACCGATGTCTGTGAATAATAATATGATTATTTTGTCGTGAACTCTTCTAACACTGCGACGGTTTTCAGAACATTTGCCTAGGCGACAGCCTATTTTATTTAGTTTGTACAGCTGCTAATCATGAGGTCTAGAGTTCGAATTCTCAGTAGCAGTTTGGACTTAGGATGCTGCCGGTGTTACACCTCCACCGGTTCATTAGGCTCTCCCTTCGTAACATGTGGTCGGGAAAACCTGTGTACGTGCACATTTAGTGCATTATTACGATTGTAACATATTCTGTGTACTTAGTTAGTCGCCGTGTGACTGAAATAATGAGGTGCTAGTATTAAACGACCGCTTACCTTTTTCAGGCTTATATACACCTCAGCGTTCATACAAGAAGTGCACAGATATTATGCTACAGTTCCTATGGCAGGACCTAGGTTACTGCAAAGTGATACTGTGATAGATGGATATTTAATACCTAAGGGTACTACAGTAATCATGTCTCTGGGTGATATATACTTTGATCCAGAATTGTGGGACGACCCGCATGTGTTTAAACCTGAAAGATTCATCGATGAAAGTGGAATGTTGAAAAATTCAGAACACATCTACTCTTTCGGATTAGGTAGGTGGTAATCAGTTTGTGACTTATTTAAATTTGATTTCGTATGCAAGTTTTATCTATCAAATTCTCTGTAAGCAAAGCGATTTGTATTGTGTTGTTACATATTTGCGAATTGGTAGTGTTAAAATTGTAGTACATAAGTATACAAATGTTTATTTCATTAATTGACAATCTTTCGATGTTGCTACGGAATTTTTTGTTTTTTTTTGGTTTTGTTAAACACAAAATGTTTCAAGTTTCCTGTTGCCGTTATATTTTCTTTGTATTGTGGGCTAAGCGTGAAACGTCATTAAGCTAATTGTTATGTAAATGAGGCGTTTTATATTTTAGGTGTACAATAAAGCGTAATTATTTTTATATACTCAAGTCTGGTCGTTGATAAATGATGTTGTTTTGCAATGATTTACAATTTAGTCAATTGACCGTGGGTTTGACCTTGGAATCAGACGACTGTATGAAATCGTGTAAAATCTTTAGAATTGCATTTGTTATATGAAATGCTTAAAAGCTTATCGTTTTTTTTTCATTGTTTATTTTTTGTTGTTCATGTAAGTTTTACCATTGTAATAATTGAACCATTGTTTTCTTCTGATAATGTTTGTGAGTAAATAGGTATACCTACAGTAACAATGAACATCAAAAAAGATGTTCAGGAGATACTTGATTTAAAAATATGGTCTTTAGGTGTTTTGAAACAAGTAATAATAGTATAGTCCCAAATTTCTATACCTATGTGAATATTTGTACACTGAAATAAATGACTGTTTCTATAGTAAATGGGGTTCGAGAATATCCGAGTTTACAAATGTCAAAACATCATAAATCGATTCGCAAGTCAACAACTCAACATGTGCACAACTTCTTAACTTAATTATTATGTCTCTTGGCCAGACCCTACCATGATAGCGCAAGAAAAACTTAATACACCATCAGAACATTAAAACTATAGTCCAGTTAAAAAATAGCGAACCGATCACTTTTCCGAATTATTTTTGTCCGAATTTCATTTTACCGAAAACTATTGACAGACGTCTTATTTCTATATGCATTATTTGACATATTTTTAGATCATCGAAGTATCATGTGCCATAGGTATTATTTTACCGAACTATGTTTCTCCGATTTACAAAATAACTTTTTCCTATTGACCGAAGTCTCTTTTGAACTATTTTCATTTGCCAAATGATTTATTTGCCATATTTTCAACAACATTTTACGGAATATTATTTGATCACAAATATATAGCCGGTTACTTGGAAGCATTTTCAACATTAAATTCAAATAGTGTCATAAAAAGTCAATATGTTACAAAAAGTGACAGAAACGAATCGCTGCAAAACCGACTTCACGCAGTCTTGTCTGCCCTACGCCTAGAGTGTAATTTGAGAACGCATAGGCGCGGAGGAAAACCTTCTGCGACGATAAGCTCGCGTGGGGCCGCCCAGACCCCGCAGCGCCGGAGCCGTGACAGAAACAATGCTTGTGCATGTTGCATGCCTGCTTGCATGTTTCATGCTTGTTTGTACGCTGCATGCTCGCTTGCATGTTGTATGTTTGTATGCCGCATGCCTGCTTGCATGCTGCATGCTTTAAGCAAGAATCTTTGTTTGCAAGCTTCTTACTGGGACCACCTGTTTTATTAAGTGCCAATGCATTTAAATAATTAATGAAACAAAATAGTAGGAAACTAATCTGAAATTAGCTCTCTATAACGCCAGTGTAACAAATACATTAGTTTTGAAAGCTCTTTCTAATATTTAATTTCACTCAAATTGTCTTTAATTTTCAAAGTTTTTGATTTTTCGTTTCTTTAACGACGCATGTTTTTTCTGGTGGAGTACCGGTTATCATTGAATCAATATCAGACATATTTACTTCTAGGCGTTTGGTGAAATATGATAATTAAAACAGTGGTATAACGAATGTTCGAACAAATGTTATTTCAGCTAAGTGTAACTTCGGTAAAAAGTTTTTCGACTAAATAAAACGTTGGAGCAACGATAAAAAGCGAATTGATAATATGTCAACTGATACAGTGGCAGACGTGACTTCGATGAAGTAAAATAATACGAAACGAGATATATAGATACGAAGTTGAAAAGTTTTAGGTGAAATGAAATTCGGTCAAATATTTTTCGACCTTATGGTAACCTTAGGTAACCTAAAATATAACTATGCACTCATACGAACTTCTGCGAGCAATAAAGCGACAAATTAAGGTCGTAGCACACACATATCAAATCGGAAACGGATCGTAACCGTATCGACTCTAGCCGTTTAGTATTCTTTGTATGAAACTCCTTACTGCAAAGCACACTAATTGGAATCGTAACGTAAACGACTCGCCTCGGGACAAGCTCATGAACCGCGATGCGGCGCGTGGTCAACCAGCGGTCCCCGCGCCTATGGCTCGTCGTTCACACGCTTACGCCTCTACGTCGCGGCGTCGCCGCTCTTGTGTCTCTTCGTCCACCCTTGCCCCTCTCGCCCCTCCCGCGACCTGCCTACAGCACAATATTGTTGCCACACATGCTGTCATTCACAAGGCAACTTCCAGTCTTGTTACACGCGTGTTTGATCTGGTGATCTGGTGCCAGTCAGGCCAACCGGCGGTCGGCGAGCCGTAAGCGCGGCGTCGACGTATCGGAGCTGCTGATCCGTTTCGGTTAGGTTGCTTACGTTATGTTGACCTGTTTGACGGCGAGGCGATACGGTGACGATCCCGTTCCGATTTGATATGTGTGCTACGACCATCAAATCATCATCAAAATTGAGCGATTATTCATACTGCTATTATTCATACTGTAACGATATACAAAATCTTCTGTACTAAGTCCGAATTGAGGATAGATCTCCATAAACTTATAAAAATGCTCCATTTAGAACACGATAATACACAATAATAATAATCAAACTTCGTGTAACTATAGTGCAATCTGTCTTAAAATAAATAACAACAATAGTTACCTATTTTCTAAAGATGAGTGAAGTGGTATGGAACCCTTACTTCGCGAGTCTGACTCACAATTGGCAGAATTTTACTAATTCGTGCTTTGAGAGCTTTTTCTTATCATAATTATTCAAAATAATTAATTTATAAAAGTCTTATACATGCCTAATAATCATGAAGTTTAAGGTGATAAAGTTTAGATTGGCAGACTACATTAAAACTAATCTAAAAGAAAACACGGGTAAACTTTTTATTCACTAATTTAAAAAATAATGTTAATTTGAGTTTTTTTCGAGACGCTTGCTCGTAAAGTGGCTCTTATTGCACCGCTTTAAGGTTCATAATAAAACGTTTCACGCATGCCGGTTTTTTTAAGTTGCATTACAGCACTATACTTAAGCCATTACAAACGCGCGAGCTGAGCCATAAAACTTTTTATCGGACCTTTCGCTCTCACTTGCAAGTCTTATGGAACTGCCCTATAAAAAACTACACAACACTAGAGCAGTTATATAAAAAATGCCATCGAGCTCGCTTGTTTATTGCTTTGAAAATCAAATATTTACTTCTGCATGGCTCCTACTGTTAAAGTATTTACAAAATTAATACAAGTCGTTGTTGCCTGAAGTAGGCTTCCTGGGCTAAGCACTCACTAGATATTTGGATAGGAATTATTATTTATAAAGTTCGTTTCTCCCTAACTGGATGTAGCGTTGCACGGCATAATTATAAAAAAAATGCACGGCTTAATAAAATAAGTAAAAAATAAAGCGTCCTAAAGTCAGTCTCTAAAGTCAGTTTCCGTAATTGCTAATATTTTATAAATCTACTTTTTCAGGTCGCAGACGCTGCCCCGGGGACTCATTAGCGAAGTCGTTTATATTCATCACATTTGTGGGTATACTCCAAAAATATAGGATCCACGTTAGTAATGGTACTATACCGTCAGATGTGCCATTGATTGGAATATTGTCAACACCAAGACCTTACACAGCTGAGTTCACATTAAGAAAATAATGAAAAATAAGTAAAATACATGTTACACCACACTTAGAATGATGTAACTATAATTCATTAAAGATAGAAGAATTCGTTAAAATATTCATTTATTTCTGTCCCGATGCATAAAATGGTACGATTTGTTTTTGCATAGCTAGACAACAAAATACCTTAAATTGATTACATCATTAAAATTATTTGTTAAGTAATGATTATTGTTTACAGTATAAACCACTGGCTTTAAAATTTGGCAATGGTTCTATATACACCGTTGCTTATTTTGTGTTTTGGGTTAGAGGTTTGTGGACTGACTTGTGTATGTACCATACCACAGACCTATACCTAATTCTAGTAATTACTAAGATAATTGCCAGGTGTAATATGACGACACGGTTGGCGCAGTGGCTGAGCGATCGACTGCTGCGCAGCGTGTTGCGGGTTCGATTCCCGCCCAGGGTAAACATTTATGTGATGAGCATTTGTATTTGCCTTGTGTCTGGGTGTTGTTTATCTAAATAAGTAATATTTACAAAAAAAAAAAATGTATTTGTAATGTATATCAGCTGTCTGACACCCATAGTACAGGGTCTCCCTAGTTTGGGGTCAGATGGCCGTGTGTGAAAATGTCCCCACATATTATTATTATCGTTTATTCAATTTCTTAACATATTAAATTACATTTTTAAATATTAGTAAAAAAATTAATAAAAACATTTAAAAATATAAAAAATAGTAGCCCACCGGTATCGGGAACAGGGTCCAAGCTACCGGTGGTCAGGGCTCCTGAGAGAGGAATCTCCTAACAATACGCGCCGTGTCCAGGAGTACCGCTTTCTGCATCAAGCCCTTGATCCAGCTGCCCAACGAGAGCCTCCTTAGGTGTTGGTCGAGGCTCTTGGAAATGAGTCCATTGGCCGTAACGACTATCGGCACAATGACTGCTGTATTCACATCCCACATGTCGACAACCTCGCGAGCCAAGTCAAGATACTTAATTTGTTTATCTTTCTCGGTTTTCACGAGGTTCTCGTCATGCGGAACCGCTATATCAACAATCATTGCGCGACGCTCTAATCGATCTATCACCACTATGTCAGGCTTATTGGCAACAATAGTCCTGTCAGTGATGATAGATCGATCCCAATACAATGTGATGTCGCCATTTTCGAGAACTGGGTCGGGCACATACCTGTAGTACGGTACTTCCGATTCCACAAGCCTGTATTTTAGAGCAAGTTGCTGGTGGATATTCCTAGCTACAAGGTTGTGTCTATGCAAGTAGTCTCCGTTAGCCAGACGAGAGCACCCAGAGATAATGTGTCGGATTGATTCTCCCGGTCGGTGGCATGCCCGACAAATGTCAACCGTGCCGTCCTTCACAATATACCTCCGGTAGTTGTTCGTCATCATAACTTCGTCCATAATCGCACAGACAAAACCTTCGGTTTCCCCAAAGAGGTCACCAAATCGCAGCCAGGATACGGACGCCAAGAAGTCTACATCAGGTCCATGTAGGGCCCGGTAGAAGCGCCCGTGAAGCTCCTTGCTCTGCCATACCTTCTTGCGGTCATTAGTATCTAGTACTACAGGTTTGCGCCAGTTCTCGTTCGCTAAGGAGAGCGGGGTGAGACCCTTGTCCACTGAGACCACATCTCGGTGCATACCCACGTCGGCTTTAAGGAAGTACTCCCTGAGACTGCATACCTCACGGTTGAGCAGGGACTTAGCATTAAGAAAGCCTCGTCCTCCGCACTTCCGTGGGATATACAGTCTCATTACCGATGACCGTGGGTGATGCATCCGATTTGCGGTCAGCAATGTACGGACCCTCCTATCCAGGGCGTCAAGTTCCGTCTGAGTCCACTTGAGTATGCCGAAAGAGTACATCAAAACCGGCATGACCCATCCGTTGAAGGCGCGCACCTTGTTTCCGCCTGATAAAAGACTATTCAAAACTTTATTCAGGCGGCCAAAGAAGCGCTCCCTCAACGATTGTTTCATGTCGGTAGCATTGATGCCTAACGCTTCCGACATACCCAAGTATTTGTAGGTTTCGGCTGAGGAGAGGGATCTAAGGTGTATGTAATCCGAGAGTTGGGTTCCCACGGATTCCACAATCTCCCCTCGGTTCACATGCATGACTGCACATTTGTCCACACCAAATTCCATCCTGATGGCGCTACTGAACGTTTCTGTTACTTTCAGTAGCTCCATCAGTCGCAAATTGTTGGGGGCAAAGAGTTTCAGATCATCCATGTAAAGGAGGTGAGATATAACCTGACCTCCTCTTCTCAACCGATAGCCCAGACCTGAACCCTCCAGCAACGTGCTTAGAGGGTTCAAAGCTAAACAAAACCACAGTGGACTCAGACTATCGCCCTGAAATATACCTCGCTCGATCCTTATCGGTTCGCTATTCTCCCGGATCTGCCGATATCCTGGATAGCGAAGGACCGTCTTCCATTGCCCCATACATGACATCAGGAAGGTGCGCAGAGTTGTATCAACTTTATACAACTCTAACACCCTCATGAGCCATGTATGTGGCACAGAATCATAGGCCTTCTTATAGTCTATCCAACATGTCGACAGATCCTTCCGGGAACGACGAACCTGCTGGTTAATGGCCATATCAATGAGGAGGAGCTCCTTAGTACCACGAGACCCGTTCCTACATCCATTTTGAGAGGCAGACATGATAGAATTTTTGTCAATATGTTCGTTAATTTTTGCTCTCAAAATGGATGTAAGAACTTTATAGACCGTTGGTAAACAAGTGATCGACCTATAATTTTTGGGTTCCGTAGTGCTACCTGATTTATGGAGCAGGTGGGTGATTCCAGTTGTTAGGAATTGGGGCAACGATCCTGACTCTAAGGCTGACTGGAACTGGGACGCCAAGGGAACGTGCGATCTCTAGAACCATTTTATCCAGAAATTGTGCAGCCCGTCCGGTCCTGGAGATTTCCAATTAGGTAACGGACGAACTGCACGGGCTACGTCTTGGGGGCTGATGGTTATTGCCCCCATTTCTGGTATTGGATCACACTTTCGCTCAACCTCCCGAGTCCAGTCGCCCTCAGTGTGACTAACAGGCACCGACCAGATGCTGCGCCAAAACGAACACATGGCAGCATCATCCGGCTGGTGCGCATCAGCCACGCCTTGGTCCGGTCGCTCCCAAGTCCTATACACCCACCTCTCATCACTCTGGAATATGCGATTCTGAGTGTACCGCTCCACTCGTCGCTTGTACCGTCGAATACGGTTCGCCCATGCACAGATCTTCTGCTTCAGGAAGTCGAT
The DNA here is from genome assembly GCA_947361185.1 of Charanyca ferruginea. Taxonomy (NCBI): domain Eukaryota; kingdom Metazoa; phylum Arthropoda; class Insecta; order Lepidoptera; family Noctuidae; genus Charanyca; species Charanyca ferruginea. Next base: position 15,977,935 of record OX376055.1, on the reverse strand, counting down.
ACGCTCTGTGATGCAGGACAAATAATCTCGAGGATTGATATCAGTCCCCGAGAATGCCCGCCTCACAAAGCGCATCACTCTAGGGCGCGTGTTGCCCTCCCTGAAGCAGATAAGCTTGCCGATGAGTGCTCTAGCCTCACTAATACGACGCTCAATCCTGTACTGCCATGCTGGTACAGCTGGTTTTGGTCGTGCAGCTCCGTCACTGTTGGGAAATTTGACATGAGCTACACGACATGCTGCTACAGCCGCGCAGTACAAGATCGAGTGGGTATCAGCGAGGTCTTTGCTGCTGTCAAAATAATTTGACAGCTGCGAATCTAAAGCACACACTAGCGCCCTATTTTTCTTGTGCATGGGCAAACGAGGTAGTCGCGGGGTTAATTCAGGCGGTATGAAGCGATACTCCCGGAACGCATCCTCCAAAGCACTCCTCAATTGAATTTTGCACTGGGTACTCACGGATATAGCCTCGCCATCATCCTCTTCACCACCGTCGTCAGGTCGCGGTGAAGCACTGGGTAAATCTTGCGATTGTACCGCGACCGCAACCAGTGGCAAAGCAGACGTGACACGGCTACTCCGTGATTCTAGGCGTAGTCGATCAAGTACAACGTCATCCAGCATATGGTTACGCTGGATGACCCGCACCTGATCCGACAGTCGCTGTGCCGATACGTTGACAGCTGGCTCAAGCACCTGAAACAGAGAGAGCATCCGACCACGGTACGCAGTCAAGTTACTTCACCCCTCTGTAGCCCCATAGTATGAGCGCATGACACTTTCATTAATAGACTGCGTCCATCTCATGCGCTGCACACTTCCACCGGGAGCGGGGTCCCTATCAGAGACCGGTGGGTCTCGAAGTCCCAAGCTGTCCGGCGGCCGGCGTCGTCCCCGGCGACGCACAGGTGGTGGCGTCGTCGGCGGAGAGAAATACTCGTCGCTCGAGCTCGACGCAACTGCCGAGGCCGGTGTCACAGCACTCACGTTGGGGCTGGGTTCCGGCGGCGGCGAGGCGGAGCTGAGCGACGGGTCCGGAGATGGTGGGCGTGCTCGGCGTGCTGCTGATCATAAAATCATGTTGTCATCGTCGTTTCTGATCCATTATTATATAGGTATTTTTCTTCATTTTAAATTAATTTCTCGGTGCGTAAGTAGTACATTAGGTATTATATTTATCCATATATTTCCGTTCACTGATTATATTATATATCGAAATTATTTTCAGTTTTTCAGGTTTTCAATGACTTATGTCACTTTTGGTTGAATCTGTTTAAAACTGTATATATCATAAATTATTTTTCAAAAAGGTTGATTATATGGATGTAATATTAAATTGTGTAGCGAAATTAATAGGAAATATCAAACAACTATTGAATTTGTAAAAATAAATTAAGGAAGTAAGGAGACGACGTATGATGACACTAAGGGTTGCCAGCTTATTATTATTATTATTATTCTCATTTATTCATTAATTTACATTTTTAATTATATTTTTAAATATTAGTAACAAAAAAAATAAATAAAAACATTTAAAAATATAAAAAATAGTAGCCCACCGGTATCGGGAACAGGGTCCAAGCTACCGGTGGTCAGGGCTCCTGAGAGAGGAATCTCCTGACTATACGCGCCGTGTCCAGGAGTACCGCTTTCTGTATCAACCCCTTGATCCAGCTGCCTAACGAGAGCCTCCTTAGGTGTTGGTCGAGGCTCTTGGAAATGCGTCCATTGGCCGTAACGACTATCGGCACAATGACTGCTGTATTCACATCCCACATGTCGACAACCTCGCGAGCCAAGTCAAGATACTTAATTATTATTATTATTATATGTTTGTCGCCAGTACGTAGGTGCCCGTAATTATGAACCCTGACAGTGCTGAAACTAGTAATAATGTAAGTACTTTAGGGTCCCACCGACTAATCATTCTGCCGGCATATACCTCTAGTTATCGTAAAAGGCTACACACTACCTTATCTGAAGAACTGTGACTTTGGCCGCAGATGATATAATACTAAGTTACAGATGCATGAAAATGAGACCTCCCTAACTCTGGCTATTGCTCTGGCTATTTTCTTTCCTTCATTTCTTCAACAGATGGCAGCATCAGCGACTCACTAATTGCCAGACACTGTAGCACAAAGTACGTAAGGCTGCGGCGCGTCCGAGACTAGTTTTGCAACGCTATCTTTCGAGTCGGCCTAGATACTAGGCGGCATCGATGCTACTAGATGGCGTTTAATAATGTAGATTGTCTACAACGCACTGTGCGTACAAGGACAAGTAATAACAATAGGTACAACAAAAGTTACCTCGAGTTGGCGGAATAGTTTTTGAAATGAAAACTTCTTTAGCCGTTATTTGTCAGTGAGTGCGTGAGTTCAATGCCGACGCATACCGAAAATAGACCATACGGTCTATTTTCGATTGGCATCGGCATCTCGTCTCGTCGCGTGACTCGATTTTCAAATCTTTACTTTTAATGTTGTGCAAAATACTTATCGAGTATTTCGAAGTTTTGACTTTGAATTTGTAGCCTGCTTAAATGATGAAAGATGAAATGATTTTTAAAGTTAAATACGCTAGTTTCATCTAATAATTGTACTTTGACTCGGACAAAAATTTTGCAAAAGCTGACAGTCCAGCAGTGCAATTCTGTAAGAATTCACTTGCGAATTCGAACCCTATCTCATTTCCGATTTCACTTACCTGAAGTGAAAAGTATTTGGTATTCGCTTAAATAGGAACGAAATAATAGTTCGCTTCCCTATGTTGTCACTTCGTGCTGCTAGCAAAGTTTTTATCGAGTTACAGACTACCTAAAACAGTTTTCACCGCGGAATCAGAAGTGAGAACTGGAGTGACTTCTTACAGAATAACATAGCTGCCTGTAAGTAACAGTATGAAGGGAAGTTTTTATTGCTAAAATAATTACTATGATTAGGAAACTAGCTGATGCCCGCCACTTCGTCTGCGTGTATATCGGTTATTATCGGGGTTTTAATATTTTTGCGTTTTATTACTCCATAAAACATCAGGTATCTGCCGCAAGTACCGTATACTTTCTGCATTTAGTAAAAAGCTTTTATTTTGACATTACAAACAGACACTTCAATTTTATTTATTTGTATAGATGTATATGTTACCGGCAATCTGTACCTATAATTCAGGTATTCTATACAATACCTAGGCAGTGTGTAAAATAAATTGATTTTGGTCTATATTTAACAGTGTTAACCGGCCTACCTATAAAATGACTGGCAATGACTATAAGCATAATTCTATTTAGGAATACCATTAATAGAAATAACGGAAACTACTAGTTACGAGTTACTTTACGTATTATTAGTTATATTAAAATATTGTCTTAAAATTTTTATATGTTGTGCTACAAAAGTTAGTGACAGAAACAAATCGCTGCAAAACCGACTCTACGTAGTCTTGTCTGCCCTACGCCTAGAGTGTTATCTAAGCTTCGGCTTGATGGTCGGCCAGCCTCAGCCGCGGCGGTGAGCGTAAACTACATCTGCGACAATAAGCTCGCCTGGGACCGCCGGAGACTCGCAACGCTGGAGCCGTGACAAAGTCAAAGCATTTATTTTAATTAAACCATTTACAGGCACTTTTAAATTGTCAAAGAGTCAGTTAGTTAGTCAGAAAGTTGAAGCTAGTTGCTCATTTCAAAACGTAGGGTAGGTCTCTATGGAGAAGAACGAGCAAGAAACTCCACGGACGCTCTTATAAATCAAGATTTTACAAAATACTGGTTACATTATTCATGTTGAAGATGCGGGATGCCGCGTGATCCCGCGCTGGTTTGAGTAATCCCGCGGGATTGAATGAGCTGCGGGATTGCAATCCCTAATAGCAAACCGCTCATCTGATACAGTTTCTCGGTAGGGTACCTGCTTTTCTTGAAATACATTAGTTTAATCAGCGCGCGTTGCACTCGTTCTAAATGCATAAATTGTGATTTAGAATGCAACGTATACACCTCCTTTAATAGGTTGGATTCTAGTTGGATTTCCAGAACTAGTTGCCTACGTTTATGGGAACAATATGCCTTAGAGTTTTAACGATCCATCTTCTTAATTCTGTTTGAGACCTGCTCAAGTTGGGGGTACCAGGATAACCTTTGATCTTAATTAATGGACGATGTTAATTTGTTGGTGTGCATAAAATGAGAAACACCAAATTATCGACATACACGTCAACAATAAGTATTTTCGTGGATTTTGTTTATGATGATTTTGTACTTACTTTTCGCTCAGATAAGGTTTAATATATAAATAAATAATAAACAAAGCTTCTATACGTTGCGCTTCCAAATGTTGACACGGTGTCAATAAATAGTATAAAGTAGTATTAATAAATGGTAAAATGCGAATTAAATGTGTTTTAAATGAAGAGAAAGATAAACTTCCTCTTTATCTTTATAATAGTGAATCTCTAGTAAAAGCATTATAGGCTATACATAATGGTATGAGCCAAAAATTTGCGACCAAAACTTTCCAAGTGCCACGAAGGGGCTGACATGGTTCTGTGTGATAACCAAAAGCCTCTAAATAAATAAAGATTAAAAAAAAAAGTGCCACGAACTACATTAATTTATCAAATCCAAAACCCTGATCATAATTCTCGGCCAGGTCTTGCTACTATATTGATCAAAGATCAAGGAAAAGAAATTTGGATCAAAGTGTGTTGCAAAAATGGGGTCTCGAAGAGAAAAAAAAAGACTTAATTAGAAACATACAAAAAGAGCATCCATCGTATTAAGAGCGCCCTTCCCCATCGAACGAACTTCAACGAGAGCGTGATTGAAAAATTTTTTGTTTCAACTAACGCAAAGCTTGCAAACAAACGAGTGAGTGAGAACGCGATAACATCACAGGAAAATTGGCGCGCGGAAATTTCACAAAACATGTTCCAGGACATACGTGTTTTTGAAAAAGCCTTACAAGTTTTTGTTAAAAATGTTTGTAATTTTGAATCTCCATAACATGTGCAAGGTTTCTATGAAGCTATATTTTTTACTTTTTATATTATAGGTGCATTATGAACGGCCAAAGTTCAGATAAAATTGTGCAAAAAAGCTGATATTCGGACGGGTTTACTGAATTTGTTTCTCAAAAAAGTTTATTTTTGGCTTCATACAAACCTAGATTTAAACCACAAGATACATGTGTGTTAAAAATATTTGGAAAATAATTTGTTATAACGCCGTAATCGCGTACGAGCGTTTGTATGGGAAATATGACGGGTTGGGCGCTCTTAAGAACGCATATTCGATTTAGCGCAACTCAAAATCTAAACGATTGCTAGAACGGCGTAGCAGCATTGACACACACTAGTACAATACAATGGTCTGTTTGTGTGGATCAGAAACAAAAATACGCACGAAATAAGCCACGAATCATTGAAATTGATCGGCAAACGATAGCGCGCGATGTTTTACAGTGCTTTTTTAAAATAATTGTCGAAAATAAATGAGTTCGTATAACGGACTGAAAAATATTCTGTATATTAAGCACTTTATTTCCATAAAATAAATATATCAGTTATGTTTTTATTAAAATAGGTACTGGTGAAAAAAAATTGTCAAAGTGAACCGATTTTGTACTTTTTCAACATGGTTTTTTAATACATAATAGTAATATTTGCGTAATTTTGGCTCTGTAGTAGTCCTTAAGACTGTATATCCTTTTGGAAAAACGCATAAAACATAATATTTTGGCATACTGTAATGGTTGTATTCGTCCTGAAAGTTAACTTTGACATCTATTTTCGTAAAATGCTATGAAAAGATTGTCTTCGCTTTAAAAAACCTTAATTAAAAAAACTTAATCTTTCTAAAACTGTAATTGTCTTTAAATAATCTGCTCACATCATTACGATATTGCTAAAACATGAAGCTTTCGTCACGAATCGAATACATGCTCATAACTGAATGGAAGGCAAAGGAAAACGAAAAAATCAGGATTAAAGAAGAAAAGTCATAAGGCATTAAGAAGAGGAAAGACATCAAAAGCATCAAGAAAAATCAAGTGGAACAAAGAAAAAAACTTCAGTAAAATACCTCAAACAAAAAAAAATAATCAGAAAGATGAGGATAATTGAAGATAATGAACAGAATAAATAATGATTTTAATAGGTTTCTAATCTTAAGTTTAGGTGAATAATACTTTTATGTTACCTACCTTATTTAGATGGATTTACAAAGCAGCGCTGTTGTCGTGAGATTAATTTGAAGGCGCCGATAACTAAGGCTATTAACGACAGGATACCCAAGCAATTTATCATTGACAAACAATACAAAATCCAACTGTATGAGGATCGGCGGTGTGAGGGCATTCGCTCCATAGAGCTGCGGATCTTCACGGATGGATCTAAAACAGGCACCGGCACGGGGGCCTGGGTTTTCTCGGAAGACTTCAACATACATATAGCAACACCACTGGGTGCTTACAACACAGTGTTCCAGGCCAAGTGCGTGAGCATCTCCCTGGCAGCCTCAGCTATACTAAATAGGCAGGTAGTAGAACAACCTATTCGCATACTGTCGGACAGCATGTCTGTACTACAAGCTCTAAACAGCTACACATTATTTTAGACAATTATGTACGTTGAGTTGAAACACTGTTGTACACTAACTGCGCGATAATTTAACATAACTTATCTCAATATGTTTACGTCTGTTTCAATAGGTACGTGCTCGTAGCGTCTGAAAAAAAAATTGTATGTTTTTGTATGCGTCCAACGAACATGGCTAGTTGTTACGAGTAGAGTGACTGTAATGTACCTATTTGAATGCTTCGTCTCATCATCATCTTCCTGACCTTGTCCCATGTCACTCACGGTTGGCGCATCATGTTTCTTCTTCCATCCCACCCTTGTCAACCATCCTGCTATCACTGACTTCCTTCTCTTTCATATAATTCTTCACATAATCCATCCATCTTTTCGTTAGCGTTCCTCTCCTCCTCTATTCGTCCACATTTATATTCATAACCCTTTTGGTCACATGCGTTTCATGTTTCATCCTTCGTGCGACATATATGACGTTTTCCCAAGTGTGTTATTTACGTTCTCTCATGCGTTTGTCTAATAAAGTGTGACATTACAATATTAATATCGTATTGATGTATGTTAGTGTATTAAAATAAGTCTATAAAAGATTGCATGTAGTGGAGATGAGAATGTCGAGATGGATGATAAGAGGAAGTTTGAAACTAGCGCCAGTGACAGACAAGTTGAAAGGGAATCGTTTGTCTTGGTATGGATCCCTTGGTTATCCCTTCTTTTCACATGTCCATGTGAAAAGAAGGGATAATACGCATGTGACTAAAAGAGTTATGAATATAAGTGTGAATGGATAGAGACAGAAAGGAAGGCCAAAGGATTGTGTGAAGAATGATATGAATGAAAAGCGAGTCAGTGAAAGCTTAACGGTGGACAGAACAGAATGTAAGAAGAAAACATGTTGCGTCGACCACAAGTAACATAGAACAAGGGTAGGCTGATAATGTGTGTATTAAAGTTTTTATAATATTACAAGCAAAGAAAAGTCGCATGAAGAATGTAATGATTACTTTAATTGCTACTTAAAAGTTATCAGTATTGATTTGCAGAAAAGTTATCTTTCTAAGGCAGAATTTAGATTGGCCAATTATAGGTATTGTTATAGCTCAGCTTCTCAATGGCAGACACCGGTGTTTGGAGGTAACAAAGACTAATAGACCAACAAGGAAGTTCCTATGTATCTTATCATCATCATCTGCCTAGCCTTTTCACAACTATATTGGGGTCAGCTTTCGGTCTAGTGATTTACATGGAGAGACTGCCTGTCTGAACTCCACGACCCTGTTACTGCGTAACACGATACACCTTGGTAACTTTTTGGCTTCTGACTACCCATAACTACTGTCAAAGGTCTACACATGACAGCCGGGACCATCGCCTTTACGTTCTCTACTTAGCTACGACTACTTTCACTTAGGGCGGGTTGCTTCAACTAACCATTACTGACCGGTAATAGTCAAAAATGGCGCTAACTATCGTCAAATCAAAAAAATGGGTTGTTTCACAAAATCATACGTCAAAAAGTTACTCTTACCATAACCGACCAGTCATCGTAATTCTGAGTTGTCAAACAGCTACTTCAAACATCAAAATATTATGGAATCTCTTTTTGAATAACTTAAACTGACGGAATTTTATGTCATGAAACAACCCGTTACATTTAACGTACGTTAAACATCGCACGTCATAGTAACTTTTTAACCGTCCGTATGTAACGTTAACCGACTGTTTGAAACAACCCGCCCTTAGTCATGAGTCATGAGTGTATATGTCTATGTATGCATTCAAATTTATAGGTTAAAAGGCATACGTATATGAAACGCTTTAAAGTATTTCATTTACACATTTACAGTTTTTTATTTTATTCACAGGGAATAAAATAAAATTTTATAGAATATACTTAATCATTTAATTGTTAAACATAGTATAAGTAGTGAAATACAATCACAATTTAGTTTTATTAATGAACAACAATAGATAAGTATCGAACCAACAATGATTTTTATTTTAAAACTTAATTTTAGCTGAACTTAGATTTTTAATAGCTTTTTGCTAAATGCATATGAATGTTTACACGGTACTTATAGCAAAGAAACTCTGCGTCTGTTTGTTCCGGCTAATCTCAAAATCGGCGGATCCGATTTTGACAGGACTTTCACTGGCAGATAGCTGATGTTATAAGGAGCAAAGCAGGCTTTCATTTTAGAAAAAGAATCAGGGTTCCGCGCAAAATAGTTAAAGCCTCGCAGATATCCTACATTTGCGAAGTCGCGATCTAATGTAATAAAGAAGTAAAATTCTTGGTTTGCTCGTAACAGGAAATACTAGTTTTATAATAAAATTAGCGATCCGCTCTTTCGGGTGTTTGACGGTAATGACATCTTAAACAAGTATCGATATATTGAACACAAAACAATAACAAACTATACGTATAAACCTTCCTCTTGAATCGCTCTATCTATTGATGAAAACTGTATTGAAAACCGTTGCGAAGGTTAAAACAGCTAAGCGTAGGTACAGAAGGACAGACGGCGGGAAGCGACACTGATTTATACTATGTAGAGAGAGATATAGCCTGTAGCACTCAGGATAACTTTCTATTGGTAAAACAATTAACAAAATCGGATCAAACAGGGCCTGTAGACAAAATCCCTTTCAGTTAGAGTTAACGCCAACGAAAAAATCAAATTATATGGAATTGACGTTTACTTACCAGATGTCATGTGGTGCAAATATGTCAACTGCAAACAATTTGATTTTTCCGTTGGCGTTAACGCTAACAGAAAAAGGATTTTGTGTACAGACCCTGGTCTGATTCTGTATTTTATTCGCTTTTACTGAAACTATACCCAACGAACACAATTATCAGCGCGGCGGGGACTTTATAAATTGTAATGGTGATGGTAATGATTATTAATCCTCATCACCTCATGGACCTGAAAAGGTCACGAACGACGAAGAAGGTTTCATCAAGGTCGAGAAGAAGAAGAGGATGAAGAAACCAACTTGTCCGAACAAGTGTGGGACCGCACCGACCGGACCGAACCACCTGCTGCGTCCTGCTGTTCCAGTGACGCTGCTGTATGTGTCTCGACTGCACTACTCTACAAAGGTTGAGGAGGTTGTAGAGTACATCCGTATTAAGTCGAATTTTGTTCTGAGGGTCGAGCGGTTGGCCTCGAGCCACAATGTGAACTTCTACTCCTTTGTGGTGAGAGTACCAACTGAACGTCTGTCGACCTTCACTAAGGAGGAATTTTGGCCGAAAGGTGTTATGTTCCGACGCTTCCGAGGCCGGTTACCTGCTGACACCGCGCGACACACGACGGCAACTTTACGTGTGAAATAAAATATATTTAATTACTAGCTTTTGCCCGCGACTTCGTCCGCGTGAATGTCGGTTATAGTGGATGCAGACGAAGTCACTGATTAAAAAGTAGCCTATGTCCTTCCCCAGGGTTCAAGCCATTTTCATACCAAATTTCATCAAAATCGGTTCAGCTATTTCATCGTGAAAGCGTAACAGACGGAGTTACTTTCGCATTTATAATATTAGTATGGATAGTTGATAAGGTTTTAATATGTATTAGTTTGTCACACGGCCATCTGACCCCAAACTAGGGAGACCCTGTACTATGGGTGTCAGACAGCTGATATACATACACAAATACATTTTTTTAAAATACATACTCATATAAAAAAACAACACCCAGACACAAGGCAAACACAAGTGCTCATCACACAAATGTTTACCCTGGGCGGGAATCGAACCCGCAACACGCTGCGCAGATAAAAATGAAATCTTGGTACTATGAAATCGTAGCTTGGTACTATACCAAATATTTCTTCACCGTTATCTGCTACAGGATCACCATTGTTTGGTACTGGATCACCTCTAGTAGGTTCTGTATAACCGGTGTTTAGTACTGGATAATGGTTGTTAGATACTTTGCCGTTGTGAGTTACTGAATAACCGTAATTTGGTACTGGATAACCGTTGCTTGGTACTTGGTTACCGTTGTTAAGTGCTGTATAACCGTTGTTGGGTACTGTATAGCCGTTGTTAGTAACTGAATAACTGGTGTTTGATACTGGACTACCGATGATTAGGTGTCGGATTTACGTAGTTAGATGCTGAATAACTTGGATAACCGTTGTTAGGTACTGTATAGCCAATATACGGTTCTGGATACCCTCTATACTGTACTGGATAGCCGCTATGCGGTACTGGATAGCCACTATACGGTAGCGGATAGCCGCTATACGGTACTGGATAGACGCTGCTAGGTACTAGATAACCGTTGTTAGGTGCTATGTAACCGTTGTTACGTACTGGATCACCGTTGTTGAGCTCTTCAGAACCGATGATTGGTACTGGATCACCGTTGCTGGGTTCTGTATAATCGGTGTGTGTAGCTGGATAACCTCTGGTAGGTTCTGGATCAAATCTGGTACGTTCTGTATAGCCGGCGTTTGGTACTGGATTGCCTGTGTTAGGTTCTGTATAACCGGTGTTTGGTACTGGATCACCTCTGGTAGGTTCTCTATAACCAGTGTTTGGTACTGGATTACTTCTGGTAGGTTATGTATAACCGGTGTTCGGTACTGGATCACCTCTGGTAGGTTCTGTATAACCGGTGTTTGGTACTGGATCACCTCTGGTTGGCTCTGTATAACCGGTGTTTGGTACTGGATCACCTCTGGTAGGTTCTGTATTTGGTATTGAATCACTACTGGTAGGTTCCTTATAACTGGTGTTTGGTACTGAATCGTCTGTGGTACGTTCTGTATAACCGGGGTTCGGTACTGAAACATCTATGGTAGGTTCTGTATAACCGGTGTTTGGTACTGGATCACCTCTGGTAATTTCTGTATAATCGGTATTTGGTATTGAATCACTACAGGTAGGCTCTTTATAACCGGTGTTTGGTACTGGATTATCTGTGGTAGGTTCTGTATAATCGGTGTTTGGTACTGGATCACCTCTGGTAGGTTCTGTATAACCGTTGTTTGGTATTGAATCACTACTGGTAGGTTCCTTATAACCAGTGTTTGGTGCTGGATCATCTGTGGTAGGTTCTGTATAACCAGTGTTATGTAGTGGATCACCTCTGGTAGGTTCTGTATAACCGGTGTTTGGTACTAGATCATCTGTGGTAGGTTCTGTATAATCTGTGTTGAGTACTGGACTACCTGTGGTAGGTTCTATATAATCGGTGTTTGGTACTGGATCACTACTGTTAGGTCCTAGAAATACGGAATAAGGTGTTAGAGAACCTGGATATGCGAAGTCGAATCTTGAATCAGGTATGGCAGGGTTGACCGGTATAACAGTCAAACCGGAAGAGTTAAACGTATTGTAAAAATCAAATTTTACGTAAACGTTGTAATTAGGATATCCGGGTCTAGTGACGTTATTGTTCTGCCCCGGGTTAACATAATAATGTGACGTGACATTGTTCATTCCATTTGTTCGTGTAAATATGATAAATCCGCTGGTATTTTTTGATGGAACAACATATCTGGGTTGTCCAGGATATTTGACTCTGTCATATGGCCGAGTTGCGTTAAGCTCATGCTGAAGTCTCGTGACGATAGCCACGAATTCTCTACCTATCACTTCCCCCTGTAGGACGGTTGGTAACATTTTGGGGTACAAAATACCCCGTAACGAACCTCCTTTCCCTCTGATGGTTTCTAAGCAGGTCCTTGTCTATATTTTAAATGTCTCCTCGAAGTTCTGTGCTCGAAACGATACGCCATGGTCGCTATGTGCTGTCGTCAAACCAAGTCCGAGCAGGAAATAAATAACAAAACTTTTTGATGGAAACCTTTTCTGTAGAAGTCCTTCACGATATCTTTTCATAAAATTATGTTTGACGATATTCCATTGGTTTTTTTTTTCACAATTTCCACTTAGAACACTGTTATACTAATTCTTTTAGACAATTATGTATGTTGAGTTGAAAAACTGTTGTACTTTAACTGAGCGATATTTAAATGTAACTTATCTCGACGTGTTTACGTCTGTTCTGATAGGTATAGATCTATGTGTTCATAGTGCTCTGATAAAATATTAATTGAGATAAAATATTAATATAGCCGCGATCGGTCTGTGGATGGGTGACCATCCGTTTCATACAGAGTTCCCTCCGTGCCTCAGAAAGCACGTAAAGCTGTTGGTCCCGGCTGTCATTTGCAGATATTTGGCAGTCGTTTAGGGTAGTCAAAAGCCAGAAAGTCTGACAACCAGTGTTACCAAAGGGGTATCGTGTTACTTAGTAACTGGGTTGTGGAGGTCCGATAGGCAGTCGCTCCATGTTAAACACTGGTATTCAACTGCCGGAAGCCGACCCCAATATAGTTGGGAAAAGGCTAGGCAGATGATGATTGACAGACGGCGGGAAAAATGGCGGGAAATGACTTTGTTTTATACGTAGAGATATAACCTGTAGCACCCAGAGATAGTTTTCTATTAGATAAATAATTAACAGAATCGAATCGTACTGTAGATCGATTCTGTAAAATTCAAACAACAACTCGCATTTCACATGTGTATAATAAATAAATTACCAGATGTAATTAAATGTATGCCAGAACAAAAGTTTAAAACTGCCTTACACCAACTGCTACATAAAAAATGTTATTACACTATAGACGAATTTTTTTTTTGACAAATTTAATTAAAAACCAACTTGTGAACTGTGTACTTGTGTAGTGTAAGTAAATTACTTGTGAAAAAAAATTCAAACTTAAACTATTTTAAAATTTTCATAAACTATGTTCATATTTGTATGTCATTTGGCAAAACATAGCGCACTATGTACCTACTATTTATAAGATCTATTTAATGTAATTACCTATGTTATACAAATAAATTATTCTGATTCTATTCTGATTCTGATTCTGATTCACATCGCTATTCACTCTCACTTCTCATAACGTTCAAAATGACCTTGATATATTTGACACTTTGAATCGGTTTCGAGTGCGAAGTGAGTCGAAGTGACGGGAAAATTACCTTACAGAATGCCACTTCCTACGTCATCTCATACTTTATCTGTCAAAATCTCCCTGTCAATTTAGTTCAACTCGCTGTCACGCTCGCAAGGGTGGCGCTAGTGTAAATTCGAATTATCAACCGAGTTTTTAGAATGCTAATCAAGAAAGTCAGCGGATTCAGATTCGAAGTTTAGAATGAGGTCTTACAAAATTACACCCCTGGTCTGATTCAGTATTTTTTTTCGCTTTTACTGAGATTATTCCGAATGAACACGCGGTGGACTTTATACGTTGTGATAGTGATGGAGATGGTAATGATTAATAATCCTCATAAATGGTCACCATTTACATGTCCCGTAAGGCCATGACTTCATGCCGAGTGAACATGTGTTAACAATTATAGTCACCGGATATGAATACTCGTAAGCAGGATACGTTGTTCCATAGGTGTCAGGCTCTGCTAAACTGTAGGGTGGAAAGTTGTATGATACGTAAGTGTACGTGTAAGTGGTATTAGGTAGAATATTGCCGCTATAAGGTAGTGGGTTGCCGCTATAAGGTAGTGGATCGCCGCTATAAGGTAGTAGATTGCCGCTATAAGGTGGTGGATTGCCACTATAAGATAGTGGATTGCCGCTATAAGGTAGTGGGTTGCCGCTGTAAGGTAGTGGATAGCTGCTGCTAGGTACTGGATAACCGCTGCTAGGTACTGGAAAACCGTTGATAGGTGGCATGTAACCGTTGTTTGGTATTGTATCACCGTTGCTGGACTTTGTAGAACCACCGGTGTTCGGTACTGGATCACCTCTCGTAGGTTCTGTAGAACCGGTGTTTGGTACTAGATCACCTCTGGGAGGTTCTGTAGAACTGGTGTTTGGTACTAGATCATCTCTGGTAGGTTCTGTATAATCGGTGTTTGGTACTGGATCACCTCTGGTAGGTTCTGTATATCCGGAGTTTGGTACTGGACCACTTGTGGTAGGTTCTGTATAATCGGTGTTTGTTACTACATCACCTGTGGTTAGTTCTGTATAATCAACGTTTTGTACTGTATCACCATTGTTAGGTGCTAGAAGAACGGTGTTAGGCGTTTGATAACCTGGATATGCGACGTCGACAAAATGGTTTATCATGCAATTATCTATAAAAATTGTTTTTACACTTTTTTCCTTGAATCATCATTACGGAGATATAGATATTTATTCGACGTACAAAGTTAAAAATGTTCTTTATAATATGCATACGTTTCTGCGCCACCCGTGAGGTACCTAGGCATTATTTTTTAATGTGGTTTCCCCGTTAGGGCTTTTCCACGATCTATTGTGATGATGTTGAGTTAAAAATATTGTATCAAATAAAAAAGTAGTACCTACTATTGTTAGAAATGATGTAAGGGGTCTAAGTTATGAGTAATTTGGGAAAATTATTCGTCTGATTGATCATCTAATGGAACTTCAAGTATACTGTCTTCATCTTCTTCCTGCTACCCAAAAGGCTTGAAGAATTTACTTGTACCCGGTGAATTGTTCAAGTCTTTTGAGTCTAGTTTATTACCAAGCCACATTTGAACTTGATAATATACCCGAAATAGTTGTTGATGAGTAGAATCAGAGGTTGAAGGAAGACAAGCTAATTGCTTCGCTTCCTTCTTTCTGTATACGGAGGTCCAAAAAAAATTACCTGCTTAGATAAGTTTTGATACTTATCTTTTGTAGAAACCAGTACAATTAGCTTATCTTCCTCTAAGCTCTGCTTCTGCTCATCAGCATCTATTGCGGGTATATTATCAAGTAAACGCTTATTGACTCATTTGACCTAAGTAAATCTAAATATCGCTGTCAACGTTACGCGTGCCCAACAGGCTGGCAGCATTGTCACGTTGTAGGGCAATGCTGATTCTTTGTCCCAAGAATAGACCCGCCTTGTGGTCACGTGAATACTCGACCAGTCGCTTGGCGATGTCACGAAAAACAATATGGGCCCTCGGACCTCATGGCCCTAGTGTTTCCACCCCAAAAGGCTCAAATATATAGCTTCCAACACGGTTATTTGACCTTGAATATAATTTTTAGCAGACCTCGGCGGATGGATGGGGTCTTTTTGTAATTGTGTTCCCAACATTCATTCCAATTTTGATGCGAATTAATGTAACCTTACCCCTATTTTTAAAACTAACTTGACCGGGCTAGTTCCCAACTTTGTTGTAGGCTTCCAGTCTAACCGGATGCAGCTGAATACCAGTGCTTTACAAGGGGCGACTGCCTGTCTGACTTCCACAAGCCAGTTACTGGGTAACACGATAGATAACCCTTAGTAAGACTGAATTTATAGTGGATCACAGTTTCATAAGATGTTTTGCTAGTGACAGCGGTAATTCTACTATGTCCCGCCATTGAGGCATACAAAATTATTCAAGAAGTTATGCAATACCTCTATTTATAATAGCAGCAGAAGCAGGCTCGCAGAAGCAGGAATGCAAAACATTTTATATATGAAAGATAAGTCAAAAACAATTTTATTTGGTAATTGTTTCAACATAACTTTGATAAATAGAGCTAAGACCACGGATATCGAGCGATATGGCATGGGAGCGTGGCACATGTCGCCTGCGTTTGGTCAAACTGGCCAAAAGTAAGCGATGCATTAGTGGTGTGCAACGTTGACTTATGGATATCGATAATAATTGTTAGATTTTAGGTAGGGGTGTAATATTTTCATGAAATTCATATAGGACCAACTTTGAGGTAAGTTTACGCTACCAATTAAATTTTTTATTTATGAAAGGGAAATAATATGTGCAGCAATAATAATAATAAGTTTACTTTGTCACCTGCCGTTTGCATTCACGGGTTACCCACAACCTCGCACGTTTTTCGATGAAACGAATAATCATCGATATATATGTACTGCGCACTAGATAGAGCGGTTCAAATCATCACTTAGTTTCACTGAACTGTAGATAGGTATCAACACGTCATTCAGTATGACATTGTCGTTTTAAAAGAGCGGTGCATCGTGACATTTGGCATTTGTGAAATAAAAATATAATTACACTAGCAAATAGTGATATTATTGGTTATTAATACGTAACATCAAGTTTTTATATTAATTTAATATTATCTGATTACAATAACATGTCATTACAACAATTAAAACAATACTTTCTGTAAATCGTCGTAGGCAATCTATCCCTCTCTATCGCGCCCTATGGAGCGAGATAAACAATGATGTTTCATAGAGTATGAAACGTCAGATATTACAGAACTCCAAATAGGTAAAATTTACGAACAATTGAATTTGACTGCACCTTTTATTATAAAGTAGTCTAGTTTTAATTTGAAAAAAAAATTGGTGGTCTGTAAACTTGGTTTACGGACGACAGTTTAGGTGATAACGTCACAAAGAAACATAATGGCTAACATATATAACATAAGCAAATAATGGCTTCCGTCGAGGTGGGTGGAGCTTATTGCTTGGGCCGATCGTGCCTCTCTATCGCTTGTCCAGCGCTCTCGCTTGCACGCTCAGGCTCAGGCGGAACGTTTCACTTTTTAGTGCGTGCAGCCGGTGTTCATCAATTTATAAGACGTTATCACGTCAAAACAAAATATTAGTTTTTAGTTTAATACATATTATATTGTTAAGTTTTTAATAGGTTTTATAAAATTTTCACATTATGCTGGGGAAACAGACTTACTTAGGTATGTTAGGCAGCATACCGCGAGAATGGCGCATTGACGTGTCTGTTTTATACTCTTTGAAACCAAAACTGACGTGTCTGACGTCTCTCATCTCGCAAACGGAACATGATCGTTGTTCCGAATTGCTATTCTATGTAAGATATATTTCTATGCGAATAATATATAATATTTTAAGCTATCGATTTTGCCATAACAAACGGAATGCTTTAAGTAAGTGACAAGTGACAATTACATTGACAGTGGCAGGTAGCCAACTGACACATTTTGTTAAGCAAGTACTCTGTGTAAATACCTATTGATTTAACCACAGAAAATGAATAAATACTATAAAAAATACTGAATTGTATACATTTAACTATATTACTAGTAGTACCTCATTGATTTTATATGATTTTCTTGACGAAAAGTAAGTTCGCTTTGCTTGCATTGCATTTGCAGCAAATTTAGTACCTATTGTAATTCAATACTCCGTAATTGTGCGCTGTTTTAGTAGTGTCTGAGTTTCTGACTGTAGCGAGGAAAATAATAGGTAGTGGAGAAGAAGGATCACGGAGTCAAAGGTCAGAATCTCCAGCTCAGAACATTAGGAAATGGTACTATGACCAAAACTATTTGAAAACGTGGAAAACGAAAAGGACTATGCAGGTACATATAGTATACTAGGATAACTAAGGCATACGAGGCGATTCATTTCTAAAAACGAAGAGCCAAGTACAGAACTTTAAAACTTTTCTATAGGAATATATATAACCATCACAAATATAGTTAGTTATATAGTTAGATGTGTATTATTTCTGACTGACTAACTTCCAGATTTAACAAAAGCTCTTGAAATGTAGTGTACTTCCTCCAAAATGTAAAAAATAAATCCGGTCATCTCTTCGTATTATATGAAATAACGAATGCTCTCCAAAAGTAAAACGTGAACTGGTTATTGGATGTAACCAATAGGTAGGTACCGCCTTCGGCGCGATTGATATTTTCGCTTTATCAATAAAGCAAGCAGCAGTGCAGCTTCATTAGACTCTATGGTAAAGGTATAGCTTCGTCAAAATCTAGTGCAACAATAAGCACCTGACCAATGAGTACAATCGCCTGACTTCGAGTCCTGTTCCGCAGATGCAGTGTTACCAGATTCTAATTATCAACTACCGTACTGACAGATTAAAAATACCGTGTTTTAGGACAAAATTACATTGCATTCATTTAAAAAATCTGTGCCATTACCGTGTAAAATGCAAGAAAAACGATTTTGATTTTTTGTTACATTAGAATTTTACAATTTACAGATTTACGTAAGGGGGAGTGTGCCAGGGCAGCCCGCGAAATTGTGATATTTTTACGTTTTTTTAATTTGCAGCTAAGTATCAGGTTTGTTTATTTATTTATTAATATTTCACGCACAAAGGTACAAAGGCGGATTTAATGCTTTAGGCATTCTCTACCAGTCAACTAAGGGTAGTGTATAATCTTGCATTAAACAAGAGATCACAAACTGATATTTTACCAAAATAATAATTATACTTAGTTCATATTTTGTAACTAGATGGCATTGTACAGTGAGCTCAAAATCCTGAATCACGGTATGGTTTCGTTACTGATCATTTTATAAGGTCTCGCATGAATTTTGATTAAATGTCTTCGTCCATTAAAACATAATGGTTTTTATTCAAGTAGTGTAGAGATAACATGTCAGGTGCATAGTTAAAAAATAACAAATTAGGTAAACTACTTATACAAAAATATATACCGTAAAGTGGGGCTATTTGGTACACTATTTGGTACATCTTCTATAATATAAAAATGAATCGCAAAATGTGTTGGTAAGCGCATAACTCAACAACGCCTGGACCAATTTGGCCAATTCTTTTTTTAAAATGTAACATGCAGTCAGTGTTGTTTAAACAATGTAGGTATGTTCCTAACGTCAAAGAGTCAATTTGGACTTAGGTAGTGGTAGGTGTAGGGTAGGTGTAGGGTAGGTGTAGGATAGGTGTAGGTAAATAGGCAGGTAAGTAGGTAGATCGGGACAGGACAACGTCTGTCGGGTCAGCTAGTTTTTTTATAAAAAGCAGCCTTGTATATAAAAACTACTTAGGTTATGAGCTTAGACAATTTTTTTTATGACTAACCTCATCAATACCTTTTAGAGAAATGCGGTAGAATTTATGTTTTGAACATAAATACAGAGATATTTTTTTTCAAAAATGCATGTCCAAATATCGATAGTTTGGGGCTTTTTGAAATCGGCATAAGCTTAACTTCGTTTTTCACCTATATTTGGAGCTCTATCAATTTAAACAGGTCTTGCGATATTTGGACCAACAGAAGGTTAAACGGCCTTTGATTATAACATATGTATTTAGTTTATTTTTAAATAAAAAGCCGAATATTTAGTATCGTAACTTTTATTATGAAAATAATAAAATTAATGAAAAGTCGATGCGCCACTTAGGGGCTAATTGGAATCTAAAGTAATGGTCTTCCAACAATTGTTTATGAATTAAGGCAATATTTGGAACAATTATGGGGAAGCCAAAAATAAACATTGAAATCTTTATAAAAACATTAAAAAGACACCTACCTAGGTTGTCTAAGTAGGTACCTACATAAAATAAAATAGGTAAGTAATAAATCAACAAACATTAAAAAAAAAATATTTTATTCGGTTTTTACCTGGTGTATCTGGTAACACTGCGGCCGGAAGATGCCAATCGCTGCGACCGGCATCCGCATGTGTGTGAAGTGTAGCGATCAGCCATGTGATTCTCTAATGTTACCATTCGTGGCTAGGCTTAAAGTCGAAGGCGACGTTGTGCCAACCGTTAAATCGACGTCGACCTCAGCGTTGGTAAAATCAATATGCACTAAAGCGTTTTGGCTCAAGGTCGAACTGTAGGCTATGCCGATCGTGGCTGGTCTCTAGGTCGAGTTAAAGTTTGACAAAAAAAATATCGGTAAAAATCGTTTTTTTATGTAAATCAAAATTTCAATTCAATTACGGCGGTGGTAAAAGTTTTTCATGCATAACATGGTTCTATAAATAAAATACTTTCAGTTTTAGGCAAATTAAGACAGTCTAATCAATGTAATTATTAATTTTGGTTTAAGTGGCAGAATATCATCGTGCCTTCGCTTACTTTCTAGTAATTTGAAAAAAATAATGTTCAAATTTCGTAAGTAAAACTCTTTTAACATAAAATTCAACTTCATAACACCTATTTCTGATAAAAGTTCTACATTTGTTTATGGTCATCGATATAGTATATGTTCTACATTCTATGTTTATGGTATTTTTCGGCTTCCGTTTCTCAAAAGGACAAAACTTTGTTGTTCGTCTGTCTGTCAAGACCCTTTATCTCGAGAAGGCGTGGAGGTATCGAGTTGAAATTAAAACCATATACTTAAGTCTACGGACTCTTGAAGCTGTAAAAAAATCAACCTTCTATGTTAACTTGAAAAAAAAGATACGGCCGTCTATGCCGCAAAAAACGTATATTTCGACACTATCAAGGGAACCGAAATTTATAGGCTACTTCCCGTTGAAATGAAATTTGGCTAGTAATATCGTCTTATATTACAAATTTAGGGAAAAGTCTGAAAACTTTACATTTGCAATTAAATCATAAAAAATATAGTCTCTATTTATAACTAACTTTTGCCCGCGATAACGTTCGCGTAAATGTCGGTTATCGCAAATGCAGACGAAATCGCGGATTTAAAAGTAGAGCTATGTCTTTCGCCAGGGTTTCAGCTATTTTCATATCAAATTTCATCAAAATCGGTTCAGCGTTACAGTGTTTTATCGTGAAAGCGTAACGGACAGCGTTACTTTCACATTTATAATACCTATTAAAGTATGGATAGTAGGTATGCATTATAGTATGGAAGTATAGATATGTACCTACCTACAAATATGTACCTACGGAACCCTCGGTGGGCGAGTCCGTTGGACGTCTTGTCTCGTTTTTTTTTATTGCCTTCATTTATGACATTTGATTATAATACACCTATCGTATGACTGGAAACTCTTTGGAGTTTCCATAGATTAAAAGTAAATCATACATCTAAAAAGCCAACTGTCTAGTCTAGTCAAAGAGTACAATAATATACATACAGTGTCTAATATCTGAGATAAATCTGAATTATTACACATATTATATTTTCCTAATTACATTGATTAATAAGATAAAACCTTTAGAATTAATGTTACTCATTGCTGGCCGATACTGCACAACCGGCAATTAACCAGACAGCTGAGACTGCTATTTTATCAATTTTGTATTTACTTTGGTGACTTTACTCTCCGCGTTCCGTGCTGTCTATCTGCCTATTGTTTTATAATCTGAGGTGATCGCAAACTTTTTTTGATGTGTGTTGATAATGGCGGTCGCTACATTTTTAGCTGACAATGACAACTCGTGTCATTGTCATCCTTGACAGTTGGCACTATAAACCGGCACAATTATGTAAACATAAAATCTTGCGTTCCGCTTTCTATACATTTGTATTTATATTATAGTTGGTTTATTTACCTATTCATCATTCATTTATTAACTCAAGGGTAACAATACCTTGTTACTACCTACGTTGTTGCTACGTTTGGGACGGAAAAATGCAAAGCAAAGTTATCTGAAAGTAAGACCAATGAGTAAAATTATTCAAGGGTTAGTTACTCTGGAATAACATGGCATTAGGTCGAATCCGCCCTAAGAAGGACCTTTACACACATTGGAAAGTGATCGGATTGCCGATACCGTACCCGATAGCAAAGGGTACCTCGGTACACAGGTCAGCACATCAAGCTACTCCAAATTGTAAAATTTCAGTCTTCAGTCTTGAATGCTTAGCAGCTTTGAATTTTTAACGATATACAGGTATTTCCAATTGCTTACGAGCTAATGGTCAGGAAATAAATGAACCCCGACTTGCATCCAAATGCACAACACTGGATCACTGATGCATATTATTTAGGTACTAATTTCTCTATATAAAAAAACTAATTTTGATCCACAGACAAAAAGTATCATCATATATTATCATCGCGTCCGGGGAGCCTGCGGTCGGTGTTCCGCGTTGCTCTATGACGTTAATAGTTCAGTGGCACCTCTAACGGAAAAGTTTGGCAGCAATAATTGACCGAAATATAGGACGGGTGGAAACCCTAGTCACACAGGTACTTACCTACCCACAAGGTCTACATAATAAATCAAAACATTTGAAATGAGACTCCGTCTCTTATAATAACACTTTTTGGGAACCGTCTACCGTGTTTAATATGTATTAGATAAGGTAATTTCTAACTACTACACTATAGTCAATAATAATTCAAGTAAAGTTAAGCAACAACTATTGTGAATAACCACATATACGAATTTCGAAACTTAATAATGTAACGTTTACACCACCCCTCGATAGATGGCGACTCAGGAAAAAATAGATCGCGCTATGGTTTCGTTACCGCGTTCTGTAGAGGGTCACCCTCGACTTTTAGACAGGCTAGTATTGTTGTAGCCGGTGTTATTGATCTGGAATTTATCTTGAAAAGGAGTTGATCGGGTCTTAGCCCGGTCAACTTCTAAGAATCTAAATAAATACCTAATATATTGTTGTCACATATATAAAGTCGATTTTCCTTCATATTTAACCCCAATCTACGGAGTAATTTAATCGAAAGGGCAATCCAGGCTTAGGACTGGCAATAAACATGTATGGCATTATTGATTATTGACCCAGACAATGAATATTGACGTATTTAAAAATCACTTTTATATATAATGATTGCATTTTTTTTTATTCGTGTCTTAAATCTCAATATCGTAATAATGTTTCATGTATTTGATTGTTTTTTGAGCTACTCGCCACCGCCGGCGCCGTTGGATACAAACAAGCGCGGCGGCGATTATTACAACGTACACCCAGTGAACGGAAATAAAATATTCGCTGCGTACACCCCCAAGCTCAGCGTAATTCTCAAATTGCTAGTTTGGCCGAAAGGCTTATTGCCATTGAAGAACGCAGAGTGGACTTGAGAGATGATGCGGGCACGAAGTATAGAGACCATGGTCGAAGCTTTGCAAGCTCTGACTGAAGATTTTATAATATTTGTTTTTATAGATTCTTGGAATCTTTTAAATAGAATATATGTACTTACAGTCTTTATGCTCGTCTTGTCTGCGTCCTTTTCTTTACACTGAGTGTCTGTTAATTAATATGTATTAAATTACTTTTATAAATCTGGAAAATAAATAATGTTTTGCTATGACATGTTTGTCAATGACAGTCGTCAATCTTGACGATTGTCAATATTACTCCTAATAAGTTTACGGCTAACTAACGTAAAACCTCCAAGCTGATGTTTATGTAAGTGCGTATTTTGTACTAAACGGCTGGACACCCGCTGATGTATCGGGTGTTCTTTTAAATCCTATTCGCACTAATAAATAAAAATAAAAGGCAGTCTGCAATAATTGAGTCTGGCCGGTACTATAATACCCCGCTTTAGAAGACCAATATGGGCGTTCTAGAAATAGAATTCATACTTGGATTTTTATGAATTTCGGAAGAGCGGTCAAATCAGAAACCTGTCAAATGGGTCAGTCTAGATCTCGCTATCGCTTGAGTAACACGCTGATTACTCATACGCTTAACTTACTGAAGTCTACCAGTCTACTAACTGCAAGACTCAGGACCGTTACCGACTTTCGATTGTGGACCACAATCGAAAGTCGGTCCTGAGTTGTGCCGTCGTCCTGTCGCGTGCTGCTGCTCCCAGGGCGGGTCTTGCTGATAAGATCCGCGCTGCAAAGCTAGGAGCCGGTCGCGGCTGTCTTCTCTTCGGCCGATCCCGTTTGCCGGCCAGGCTGTGGATCCCTTTAACCTGGAAATCTCTGCCTGAACGTAGTGCGTTTAGGTCAGTGCTAATTTTTACTCTTACTGCTGTTTTTGATACTCATCACATCTTAATCTTTCTGTGAGAGCTATTAAATTCAATTCGTACAATTCTACATAGCCTTTTATTTCTTAAATTAGTAGAATTGCTACACTAGTTCTTAAACCATTTAAAATTGTTCTATTGACCCTCTCAACCTGACCATTAGCTCTTGGTGTTGCAACAGATGTCAGCACATGTTTTATAAGGTGTTTCACTGCAAAGTCTTTAAAATAACGGCTACAAAACGCAAGACCACGATCGGACACTATGGTGGAAGGGAAACCTAATAGCGAAAATATGTCTTGTAAAATATGAATTGTTTCAGCGGAACTTAAGGTGCGTGTTGCTCTGGCAATAACAAACTTTGAAAAGGAACATGTAATTACTAAAATATATTAATTATGTTTACTAGAGTTTTGGAAAGGCCCTAAGTGGTCAATATGTATAGTATCCATTGGCACCTCAGGTTTTGGAATAGGATTTAATTTTCCTTCCAGTTTTCCATAATGTCCCTTCCGAAAAGCACAGTCCAGACATGAAGTGACATATTTTCTAATGAATTTAGTAATTTTAGGAAACCAAAATTTTTCTTTTATAGCACTATCGCATTTCTTTACTCCATTATGTCCTGTATTATCGTAATATGTTTGCAAACGCTTCCAAGGAGCATTACTAGGCACTAACAAACGATCGTCATGTAAAGTTTTATTATACAAACGTTAATTACTTATTCTATATTTATTCAATATGTCTGGATTGGC
The DNA here is from genome assembly GCA_947361185.1 of Charanyca ferruginea. Classification (NCBI taxonomy): domain Eukaryota; kingdom Metazoa; phylum Arthropoda; class Insecta; order Lepidoptera; family Noctuidae; genus Charanyca; species Charanyca ferruginea. The sequence goes on along the minus strand of OX376055.1, from coordinate 15,952,955 downwards.
ATTAGGTCCGTTAGGGCGCAATTGGTTGATAATGTTACATAGCTTAGGATCCTGCATTTGAACAGTAAGAAACCAATTTTGACTGTGATTGTGTGGCTCTTATTAGAGTTGATTCTATTAAATACTTGGGCATAATAGTAGACGATCGACTTACCTGGAACTTGCAGATTCGTACATTGGCAGCTAGAATCAGAAAACTAATCTACATTTTTAAAAATCTCTGCGCACTAGGTGATAAAGTACTGCTAATCCAAACTTATCAAGCACATTGCGAATGCCTTATTAGATACTGTATATGTGGATGGGGTGGCGCCGGTAAAACGATTCTTATACTTGCAGGAAGAGCCCAACGCGCTGTTCTGAAAGTACTTCTCAGCTTACCCTTTAATTATTCTACTACCGCAATATATGAATTAGCCGATGTGTTATCTATAAGGAAAACCTATATTTATGAAATTCTTCGTCGATATCATAAAGAATGTGTTCCACATCAAGCTACACAAAATAAAAGAAAAATGCGTTGCCCGGTGCCCCCTCAGAAAACAGCATTTGGACAAAGGCATTTCAGTGACCATGCCCCAAATATCTACAATAGATGTAACAACACATTATTCAATACAAGACTATTAAATAACAACAATTTTAAGAAAATAGTACTCACCTGGTTGAAATCGTTGAGGTATGATGAGACTGAAAAACTTTTAGAGGTTACAAAATGACAAACATTGCAAACACATACTTAAACGCAGACGCCCATTTACAAATAATTCATGCTCAAACACACACACACCCCTACACAAACACACACACACACACACACACACTTACACATACACTCACACACGCTTACATATACACTCACACACACTCACGCATACATACAATAAAAAAAAACAATTATAAGTAATAGCAAATAGTTTTCACCTTAATGTTTTTATATTTATTTTATTGCTTTTGTTTTTAATTTTAATTTTTCTTTTATTTTCTTTTTTGTTTTACTTTATAAGTTGTGGGAGGACGCTAACTTCTGCAACACAGTTTTACTAGCGCAGGAGTTAGGGAAATCTTTTTTATTAACCACCGGTTGTGTTCAATAAAGAAATTATTATTATTATTATTATTAATCATCTGCAGACAAAGCATAAACGTGGGTATCTACTGGATTTCGGCTCAGCGCATCTACGTGCCTCATTTTGTCTCCAGCCCTATATTCTATTTCTAAATCGAACTCTTGAATTTGCAGCCACCAGCGTGCAATTCTCTGAATAGCAACACAGTCCGTTAATATTTTAACCTAAATACCTAACAAATAAACTTTGAACCTTTTTAACGACTCAATCACGGCTAGTGTCTCCGGTTCGTAACTGTGATAATTCTGTTCTTCACGGGTAGTTGTGGGACTAAAGTACATTACAGGTTTTAAAGAGTTATCTACTTGGCGCTGCAGCAATATTCCTGCAACACCGAACTTACTTGCATCCGTATGGAGTTCAGTGTGTAAATTTCTATCATAGATTGCTAAAACTGGTTGCGAGACTAAACTAGATTTAAGATCTTTAAAAGCTTTATCTTGGGCTTCTCCCCATAACCAGGTTATATTTTTCTTTGTAAGGTCTGTAAGGGGTGAAAGAATAAACAAAGACCAACGAATTGCCTGACTTGATGACATTAGATGGTGTAGGAAAATCACGGACGCATTTTATTTAATGCCATCCTTAGAAACGTAAATGCCGAGGTAATTCGATTCAGTTTGTAGGAACGAACATGTTTTCATATTAAGTTTAAGATTGGCTTCACGTAATACTTTCAGGAGAAGTTCTAGTAACTCTAAACCTCGTGGAATATTGCTACTAGGTAATAAAATGTCACCCATAAATGCCAGAATATGCATCACTCATCTTGTTAACCTTATTTATAATTTCATTCATTAAACGTTGAAAAACCGCTGGTGAATTGGCTAAACCGAACGTAACCCGAACGTATTCATATTGTCCGTCCGGTGTAATAAAGGCAGTTTTGTGAATCGAACTTTCGGAAACAGGTAATTGATGATAAGCTTGTGACAAATCTAAGCTAGTGAAGAAGTTTTTACCGGCTAATGTAGAAATTTCGTCATCTATTATAGGTTAAGGAAATCTATCTTTTATAGTAACTGCATTCAAGGCCCGATAATCCACACATAGCCTAATGCCTCCATTCTTTTTTTTTGACTAATACAACGGGTGATGCAAAGTCTGAATTGGATTCCCTAATAATACCGCCTTCCAAAAGATCTTTAACTTTTTCACGAACTGTTGAAAGTTCTGGCAATGAAAGTCTATACGGGCGATGATACACAGGCTTATCAGTGTTCAATTTGATTTCCATCTCTGCTATGTCAGTGAGTCCTAATTCCGACGTTTTAGACGCAAAACAAGAACTATATTGAGACAAAATAGCAAATAAACGTAGCTTGTGACCGTCGCTTATATCAGCACATAAACCATCATCAACTAAAAGTATACCTTTTTGGTCCAATTTTGTCACATCATCAGCAAAATTCGGTACGAAACCATCAACATTCGGTACGAAACTATCAACAGCTATATTATTTTGGTTTTGAAGCCCAGAGTCAGAATTGGACCAACAACAAAGAAAGATTTGACTCACCAAGTCAGCTTCAGCTTCTTGCAATATTTCATCACAGCATTGCCCTCTTGCCACCACCTGGCCAGCTGCAAACTCCACAACTTTCGAACCCAGGTTGTAAACCCGGAGCAAACCCTCCGTGCCCTCCACCACAGACGCCGGGATAATGTACTCATGATCTGAGAGGTTGAAATAACGAGGATTAGTATGTACAACTCCCTTTGGTCCACCATTTATTAGCACTGGAACCATTGCCGCCTCGTTAGGCAAAATAGTCAAACTATTTTTGGAAACTATTTACGTTAAATTACATTACATATACTTAGTCTGGCCTTAAATACTGTTACAATTAAAAATAAGAAAGATATTACTGTTACAACTATGCGGGCCCGCCAAGACGCTGGCAACATTGTCGGCGTGCCCTCGCCACTGTCAAACCCCTCCACGCACTTCAAGACGCCATGACGGGAAATAATCCATAAATAAGCTTGCACGTCTCTCGACCGGAGATTATCCTTCGGGGAGCACATAAAGACGGTACGTTCACGTGCCGCTTTCGCCCACGGCAGGCTCCACTCTGTGCTGAATGCACGCAGCAAATTGTCACTTAAGTGCAAATTGCGTATTTACACCGCGTGCATTCGGCCCATCATGACCTACGCTTGCCCCGTGTTCGCACAAGCCAAGCCCCTCCACCTACATAGGATGCAAACTCTTCAAAACCGATTTCTCCGAAAGGCCACGGGCGCCCCGTGGTTCATTAGAAACGAACCACTACATGTCGACCTAAAAATCCCCACCATCAAACAATGCATGAAACGTCTTACTAAACGTTTCTTTGACTCAGCCGAGAAACACCCCAACCCCCTAATTACCGGCTTTCCGATACGTCCCATCACTAATATCGAAGATTCGCCGTCCAAGGCATACCCTCATCGAACCCGATGACCCCATCACCCTCATCCAAGAGAGTAGTAGGGACACTAGTACGATCCGCAGTAAGTACAAAAACAAGTACCGACCGCGATTCCGGCCCCGCCGCCGAGGCCCACCGGCGACCCCCTTGTAATACCGACTCTTGCTCGATGAGCCAGCCCGCGTCGCTGAGCCTGTAGCTTTAAATCCCCCTTAAATAATTCGACCCAGCCTGACCAATGCTGTCCCCTTAATGATGCACAAAGCCTAAGGTTCGAACCCCGCAGGGGGTGCCCTTAGTGTCTGTTCATTTAATAAATATCCTTAGTTTGTAAGCCCTGGCTGGGGGCCTTAAAGTGATTTTCGGCCACCACAGGATTGCCCGGTTAAGCAGCATCAAGCTCAGTGAGTCGTAGAGCTGCGAGTGGTCCTATCAAAAAAAAAAAAAAAAACATTCTCGCTCTCTTTCTTTCGGAGACTGCTGACTAGGTCGAACCTCTGTCAATTTAATATTTGATTGCTGTTTCTGCTGATCATTAAACCCGATAAGTATACCAAATCTTGATTTATATTATTCCTAACTTAATTAAATACGAGTGAAATGATTGTAGTTCAATATCTATGAACACTAATTAGTGATTGCTGATTTGCTTTTTGTGTGAATAAGTTGCTGTGATATCAAAAGTGTCTTCATAATTAAAGTAATTTACATAGATTGTATTGCATTTCATTTGTTATAAACCCTGTGTCTAATCCGTTGTTACAGTGTCAGAAGTGGGATAACTCCGCTCATCATGAAGAGGAACCGAGCTAGATGCAGTAGCAGTAAATCTGATGATTCTGATGTGCAAGCCGCAGCAAAGCGGGCAGTGCCGTCTACCTAAGGAGAATCTTCGAGCAGTAAGCTAGAACAATTGGTAAACGAAAAAGTTGAAGGTATGATGAACAAATTCTTTAGCAGAACGCGTGAATAATTCCTTTATTTGAGCCGGATGACAAAGATAATAACGTGTTTGTTTGGCTGAAGAAAATCAACCAGCTGGGTGATATTTATGGCTGGGATGAGGCAAAGCGCTCGTATTACATGCAGACTAGACTTGATGGTTCGGCTAGACGTTGGTATAATAGACTTGATAATTACGATCTTACGTGGTGCGAGTGGCAGGAACTTTTGAAACGTACGTTTCCTAGGATGTTTGAATTTGCGGAATTAATCGAAGAGTCAGTTGGTCGTAAGAAAGAACCAAAAGAGACTGAGTAAATACTTTTACGATAAATTAGCTATGTGCAGTAGATGTAGGTTCGATGACAGTGCCGCGGTATCTTGTATTATTCGCGGTCTACCCTCTGAATTACAAGCTAGCGCCAAAGCTCTGAAAAGTACAAACCCAGAAGAATTGTATTGTCAGTTTTTGGTATCAATGGAAAATTACCAGTCGCATTCATCGAGATTTCGTGAGAATGATCAAAGTACTGTGAAATATTCTTCTTGGTTAGGGATTGCACTAACCCTGACACTCGGTTATGTAAAAACTGTGGGAAGACAGGACATATTGCAAGATTTTGTAGGCAGAATGTTCATAGTGACTCGAATAAAATAAAAGAAGTGAATGTTATACAAGGTTTTAACGATTTATACTTTAAAGATATAACGGTTAATGGGTTAAAGGCTATTGCATACTTAGACACTGGAGCACAAAGTAATGTCATAAGTCATAGTTTTGCGAAATCATTACAGTGTATTATCGAACCAAGTAATAAAGTTTTAAAAGGTTTTACTGGCAGTCCAATACCTGCACTGGGCGAAATAGATATTAATGTTTCCTTGGATGGTTTATTCGCAAAAACGAGTGCTCTAGTTACTCATGTCGACTTGGGAAAAATCGATATGCTGTTAGGGCAGCCTGTCATTAATAGAGACGATGTATGTCTTGTCATAAATGGTAATTCGGTGATTCTTTCCCAACATCACAATAATGTTCAAAGCATAGTCGTAGAAAATACCGAACAAAGAATTGATCTTGTACGTGTAAATAAATTAGGGAATTAAAATTTAAATACTATAATAATAATTATAATGCTGAATATTTAAGTCATTTTAATATTGTAAACCTAGTTCATTACAATTTAACGTAGAATTAAGTTAAAATAGGTAGATCTACCAAAAAGTTGGTAGATGTGACAACACTGCACCCAGCGCTGCTCCCTTTACCTCTTCGCCAGCCGACTAGCGTTGCTATGCTATCGATATACAGTCCTCCTACCTTCCTACAGTTCAAGTATGGTAGTATGGTTTTTCCAGATAAAAACAATCGATTTGATCAATAGTATCGATATTATCGATAGCTCAGAACGGAGCAAAACCACAAATTAACTAATAGTTCCTTGGCAATTGAATTAGTGTAATGTATAATACTCTCGATTGTTTTAGTCTAAAATGTAGACTATCGATAGTTTGCCAATTTGCAATAGTATTGGGTAGGGTAGACTGGGTACGATTGGGCTGGTGACAATTTTCATTTGATAGTACCCTGGCACAATCGTACAGACTGGGTACGATTGTCCCAGTGTACGATCCTATATTTAAACAGCAATGTACAGAGGCCAGCACATCAAGCTACTACGATCTGTCAAATTTCTTTGATAGATTTTCAACTTTATTACAAAACCATAAGGTTCATATTTAATTGGGAAAATTTGACAGTTAGGTATGGCTTGATGTGCTGGCGTCCGTACTTATGTAAGAAAGACCATTCAATTAGACCACTATAGTTTTTTTTATATTTTTACCGACCTATGCACTGCTACAGTTGAAAAAATATAAAGATTTAATAAAATGATTGAACTGATTGATTAGGTATTGATTTTTTTGTTTTTTATTGTTGATTTGATTTATTGATTTTAAATTGATTTAATTGATTGATTGAATTAATTTTGAAATGTATCATTTTTGAAATCAATACCATTGCAAATCGGCAAACTATCGATAGTCGACTATCGATCACCAACACTACAGCCAACCAGCGTCCGAACGCAGAGTCGCCAAAACGCGATGCAGGATCGGAGCAGTCACTAAAACGCGCGATTCAGATACCGCTTCCGAACGCTGAGAATTGCCAAAACGCGATGCAGCATCGATACAATCGCATAATCGTCGATCGCTGATGCTAAAAGTGGCTAGTCTGCTAAGGCCTTAACAGAATTGAGGGCGTTCTCGACTGTCTTTGATGTTCAACTTGATAATTATAAACGTACTTACATACCTATAAATAAATATATCAAAGTGCACGTTGACGCGCGAGCGAAGGATTAATTATTAAGAAAAATAAAAGTTATGCTGTCTACAACTTTTAATTTGTTCCATAATATCCAAGCATTTTTATCAATGATAAAAATGCTTGGCTGAATGCTGGTCCTGCTCCACAGCCAGTTTAGGGAATTTCCAAATTGGAAGAAAAGGATGTTTCCTACCCCTTTTCCTATTGACATGAGTAACGAGTATCGTTATTTCTTATATATAGATTTTTTAAATTATTAACTTATCACACTTCATATGATAAAATAATATACATTGGAAACCTTAGTTTTGTATAATTTAGCAGCATTATTTCAATTTTGTTAATGTGAATACCATGGAGCCATTTACTAAGTATATTAATACCTTTATGTTTGACAAAAATTAAAATGGCGGTTGGGAGTATTGTCATGCTCGCTCAAATGTCTCGCTGATGGTGGCGCGTGTGTTGGATCATTCGGCTCCCTTCAAAATGGTTGAGCTGAATGGTGCTGATTCACGCGTCATGTTCGTGAACGGGCGCTGTCAGTAGAGATTGGTCAGCTCTTATCTGCCATGGATTAGATGCCACTTTATCTTGCTTCTTTTTTGTGTTTTGTATTGTTAGATTACCTTCATAGTTTTCACATATAGAAGCAACAAGAATCATGTAACCAGACTTTGTAAAAACTTTATTTAAAAGAGTGTCCGTGGAGTTTCTTGCTTGTTCTTCTCCATAGAGACCTACCTACGTTTTGGAACGAGCAACTAGCTTCAACTCTCTGACTAACTGACCGACTCCTTGACAATTCAAAAGTGCCTGTAAATGGTTTAATTGAAATAAATGCTTTGACGTTGACTTTGACTTTGAATATTTATATTAATGTACCAACCAATAACACTTTTTTGTTGGTCTGAGATTAATGTATTCCTCAAGTTTAATGTGGGAATTAAATAAAACAATACAAAATAAGTTTTTGCGCTTATATAGTTTAAAGGAGATAAACCGAAAAGAAAAACCCAAACTTGTTTTTTGACCCCCAGGGGGTCTAAAAAGGCAACTTTGGGTGAAACATCTGTAATATGAATCATTTGACAGATCGTAGCAGAACATCAGCAGCTTCTGCTAAAAGTCATAAAATAGTTTTTTTATTTTTTTTAAAGATTCATGAAATATTCATATTATCTACGGGAACATATTTACATAGTAAACCTTTAAAGGTTATTAAAAAAAAATTCGTTACCAAACAAACAATATTATTTATGCTTCGGCGGCATCTACGTGTATCGCTCCGAAGTAATGCATGCCGAAGCTTCATACGTTTAGACAATAAAAAAATGTCGCCATAAAAGCTGTGGTCATATTTAGTGGCAAGATGAGCGAAATTATTTTATGGACATCGACTTTCTTTACTTCTCGATTCATTCAAAATTAAAAAAAAGCTACAAAATCAGACAACGAATGGGGAAACATCAATATAAAACCTTATGTAGACACACCTTATTTGAGAAGGTGACCCTTAAATTTATTCTATTTTTGTCAACTTTCCAACAGGCCCTAAAGTTGTTGACAAGGGGATTTGAGAAAATGAACCGAACTATTTTAGTAGGTATAGTTAAAAATCTTACACTCGCTGTTTCGGTTTACATTACTTCCCGCCAGGGGCACTTTTTATGTTTTCATACTCGATACAGAAAAGTAGTTGTAGCGGAACGCTTACGGTTTAAGACATTTATTTCTCAAAAGATTACATTAATCACTTACTGAGAAAATACAATAATATGTTAACAAAGTAACCGATCAGCGTTTTAGTAGGGTAGATGTGAAAAAAATTGTGGAGATTAGTGAGTGCGCGCATTTGCTTCGGCGCGAAGAATGCTGTTTATTAAGGCCTGTGGCACAGTGCGTTTAGCGTAAGCGATAATTGAAGTTTTGTACATACATTGTTCTTACAAGTAAAGTATTTTATAGATATTTAGTAAGTTTTATAGTGTTAGTAAAATGATCTATATCGACGCTTGAAAGGCAATATTTACCAAACGACATGTCGGCAACTTTACAGTAGAGGAGCTTACGGCTCTGATAAACCTCATGCTCTCCTGCAAGGGGAACGATTCCGTCATTTGAGTTTGAGTTTGAATTCAGTAAGTTTTTATAGTGATAGTAAAATTATCTATATAGATAATTTTAAAACCAAAACTGATTTTTAAAAGGAACACATTTCTGCGAATCTATTTTTTGGTTAAAAAGGATATAAGTACGATACGAACATTTGTGTACTTCTGCATAATCAGATTCGCTAATTCTAAAGATAGATAGACATTTAATAAAAAAATTAAACATTGATTTTTTACGTTTTATTAATAAGGTATTTCTTAGTAGTTAAAAATCGTAACTGTGATTTTTTTGTTTAGTAATAGTTTGTTGGGTACCTACTACAATTTTGTCACGCTTCAGAAATTGCAAATTTAATTGAAAATAACAAGTAGTGGAGCAGGATAATTTCGTTGAGTGCGGGGCGGGGAGAGGGCGCTGTAGCTCCGCGTGGACTGGCCGCGACATGACATAAAAAAGAGTTAAGTCCCAATGTAGGTAAATTCTTTTGTTAGTGGCATGTATATAATATATATACATGTATTTTTATGTACAGCTTATAGGACCATTAGTACTGAAGCCCTTGCAGTACTCGCAGGTGTACTTCCAGACGATCTTGAGGTGCAGCGACGTACTACAATGTACTATTCCGCTCGAGAGACCATGGACGAAAGCTTTTTAAAACATCGTGACCGTGCTAAAATTTCTAGATTATTTAAACCGCAAGCTGTCGTCTGGGAGGAACTTCTATCCGAATGGCAATGTAGGTGGGATAATTCCATCAAGAGCCAACATCTTCATTGGTTCTTTCCATCCGTTCGTGAGCGGTTGGAGAGGACTTGGCTGGAGGTGGACCACTGTGATGCTCAATTTCTCACAGGTCATGGCAACTTTAAGAGTAAATTCTTTTCTTGTTGCCTCGCCTTTGTGTCAATGTTCTACATCTGACTGTGAATACGAACAATCTGCACATCATATGCTATGGGAGTGTATTCTTTGGCAGAATGAACTCAATATTATGTTAGATAGTATACAGGCTACACCCGGATCTGTTTACTATGCGGTCTTTGTGGAAAGTAGAGCAAATTTTCGTGCGTTCAAGCGTTTTTGCCATACCTATTATTGGAATCAAATGTAACAGCTCACTTTTTAGGACCCATTAAATAATGTTAATTGTAATCAAGACAAGAATTGAAAAAAGGAGGTTCATTAACTAATTAGTTAACAAGTTAAAAAGTAAAAACATAACAAACAACAACCAAATATAATTATCAAAACATACCGTTCATTTCTGATAAAATTCATAGATAAATTTTATTTTTCCACGTCATAATATACCTATATAATAAAATATTAAAATCAAAATTAACGTCAAAATTAAAACAATTATAATAATGAACAAATTAAACAATTATAATGATGTAATTGTGTACATTAATTGAACAGATAATTAAGGCCTTAGCAGACTAGCTACTTTTAGCATCGGCGATCGACGATTATGCGACTATACCGATGCTGCATCACGTTTTGGCGACTCTCTGCGTTCGAACTCGATATTGAAATCGCTCTTTTTAGCGACTGCTCTGATGCTGCATCGCGTTTTAGCGACTGCTGGATTGGGCATTTTTTATACTGTATTGGGTCGGCTGTAGTGTTGCTGATCGATTGTCGACTATCGTCAGTCGACTATCTTGCTTGCTTGAATGCTTGGTCGCTACATTTAGTTTCTAAAAAGCAGCTAAAATAGCGTGTGTGCTTTGGCCCTTAGTGATTGCGCTTGACCAAGGACATCACCAAACGTAAATCCTTCATACAAAAATTGACGCTCGCCGTTCACGTTAAACAGTTGCGGTTTGGTTGCGGAGTAGGCCAGTGGATATTTATACCAAACGCGTATTATCACTAAGCTCACTGTAAAAATATCGATCTTAAAAAATGGTCCTTACGTTTCTACTACTGTTTATAGTCACATTGATTTTGTTAGCATTTATCTCCACAATTAAGCCGAAGAAGTTTCCACCGGGTAAGTTATTTTATTTTAATTTAGCTTATTAAACGAATAATTAATATTAATAGTAGATTATGCACTAAGGGGACAAAGTAGTAGTGTCTTATGTAGCGGGCGCCGAATTGAATCCCGAGCAAAACGAAGGATTCTAGCGTTAACTCCAGAGCGGAGCGAGGGAGTTTAGAGTTAACTCCCGAACAAAGCAAGAGAGTTAAGACAAGACTCCTGAGTGCAGCGTGGGATTCAAGGTGGCAAGAATTTGCTGATATGTAATTTGTTGTATAACAAAGCAAAGCAATTTTCAGTATTCGCGCCTAAGATTATGAAACAAAAGGCAGATAGACAGCGCGGAACACTGAGAGTGAAGCCAAAAAAGCAAATACAAATTCAAAAGCGAATATCTACAACGCGCCCATGATCTTGTACCGCGCGTTGTGACGCGGTACATACAAGTTTGCCAGACTGGCTCGTGTACAATGCTGTCATGTACACCCCACGGCGACGCGCGGGCACCGCGCGGTCATGTGAACTTAAACGCCTTACTCGCCATCCTTCTTGAGTATGACCTTGGCGGGACGTACAGCAAGAAGGATGGTGAGTAAGGCGTATTCGCCTCATTGCTGTAATAACATTAGTAAATCTCAATTAAACTATTATATAACTGATTATATATTTTATATCACATATCTTCGACCTGTCAGTCCACACGTCAGACGTCAAGACAAAAGTAAAATAATAAGACAAGGAGATCGAGATCACTTATACTTATAAAGTGCTCATCTCATACAATAAATCAATTTAAATACTGTTGTAATCTAAAGACTACAGGGGGCTTACTATGAACTCTTATAGCAGGTCAATTTTAGACGTAAAATAACCTGTCAGGCTAGTTTGTACCAGTAGATATGTAGTGTTATGTAGCAGGCGAGCGTGCGATCACGTCAACCTAAGCCGGTGCAGGTGGGTGCATACGTCGAGCATTTTAGCAGCCTGACCTGCATCTAATACGTACCATCTAGTCTTTTTGACATTTAAGCATTTAAGAACTGCCCTGCTGTCAAATGTTTTAGCCTTAGGAAATTTAGTTTTATAGACCTGTTTTAATTAAATTTAAATACAAAAACGTAAGTTATAGTGAAAATGTGCCTAAAACATGTTATTTTGAAGTATTGTAAAACAAAGAAAATCCTCTTTATGTCTTATGTTTACCGTTTATATTAGATGTGTGATTTTTTTGAGTTCCTCGAGGAAGATAGTGGTTGTAACAGTGTTTAACAAGATACCCAAGAAGCAGTAAAACGGCCAACGCATCACGAAGAACGTTTTTAGTGTAGAAAACAATATCTTTCGTTAAATGTACAAGTGGTGTATCTTATTATATAATGACATTGCAATCATATTTTAATGTAACACACACACAGAGTAAACTAAAAATATTACAGGCTATTTACACAACAATAATTCATGTCTTTATTTTAGCACTGATTGTCTAACATTAATGTTTTCTCCCACGACTTGTTCAAGCATTATCATTTTTCAATCCTTGTTAGCACCACTAACAACTGAAGGTTTTCAGTTCAGCTACCTCACTTCACATTCTTCGGGAATTTTGTCGAGTGTTAGCGACCTAGGCTGAGGGCGATGGATGGAGAAGTTTTAGAAAGACTGAACAAGACTTAATTAATCAAGACACTTTAACAAATAGCGGCAAAAGTACAATAGTTGGTTACTACACAAAAATCTCAAATAATATAATGCCTGCGCGACTCGTGTCCGCTCTTTTAGGGCCAGCGCTCACTGCCGGCATGGCACGGCACGGAATGGCACGGCGTGCTTCGGCAGCTCGAAGGACGCTTTGGCATGCCGCGTCACGTCGTGGCGTCCCGCAGCAAGCTCAGCTACTTCTCCCTTGCCCCCCGCACCCCACTCAGACTGCGCGCATTTGCCAAAGACACCGCCGCACCTATTTCAAACCTTATTTCAATTAGTTTAGCTGTCATAATCCTATGACCTAAGTGACTTGTGAGACGCGGCGGCCTGCCACAGCACGTTGCGGCATGCCACAGCACGTCGTGGCATGCCACAGCACGTCGTGGCGTGCCGCAGGGCGCCGCGGTATGCCACGACGTGCCGCGGTATGGTTGTATCGAAATAAAGCAATATTAATTCTAAACTCGATGAAATAAGATTCAAAATAACTTGATTAGTAATAGAATCCTTTGCCATGACACGCCGTGCCGTGCCGGCAGTGAGCGCCGGCCCTTATACTCTCTTCACGAGCAACGGTCGGTTGAGAAACAAATGTTGCTACGCTCTTCCGTAGACAGCGCTGCGGTGCTGCCTTCGTCTGCGTGTTGTCAACACGGCCATGCTGCCTAGTGCCTGCCCCAGGCACTCCATTCACGCTTAGGAAGCCACTGTTTCCGTGGCACACGACCATGTATAATACTGTAAACATAAAAATATCACATATTACTTTTATTTGTTTTTTCTTTACTCCGACTCTGTCATCATAATGTCTAATATTACAGGGCGCTCACAAATCGACTTCATCTCAATGTGTAAACTTTCTTTATACTTAGGACCGTTAACCCATCAAGAACGAGAAGATTCGCTCGACAACTATGATTCTCGGTGTGTCAGGACGTACCTTTAGGCTTAGGCTACGTCTACCTATCTTTACCAGATGCCCCTTTAGACTTAGGTAGCACCTGAGACAGATTTTAGCTGACCCGAGAATCAAGTGATTAAAAATCCTCATAATACGACGACTCCCATGATGCCGGAACGTAATTTAATTATAAAAACATTATTAGGTATTCATAAAAACATCAAGACCAAACACAATCAAAGTAAACACAATCTATAGGAATCCTTGTTTACAATTGATGTTATTTCCACTGAAACAAAATAATATCAACTTTTATAATATAAATTTTATTTTACTGACCTTCATTTAATTAATGATTCAATATGAAATACTTTGCCAACACCGCTTGCTAATTATCAGGGTCCCAATCCTCAATGTTTATCCAGGGCTTCATGTTTTCAGCCTCAGTAGTGCCGAGGTACAGTTTGGTACTCCTTTCACTACCTCTTAAATCGCATACTTGGTATCTATCATCATTACCTAGCACCTTTTTGACTTTGAAGGGACCTTTGAAAACAGGAAGAAGTTTTTTACTCTGTCCATCATTAGTTTGACTGCAGATTTTCACCAGAACTAAATCTCCCTTATGATATTGCGTTGCCTTAGTGCGCGTGCTATCGAATCTTTTCTTCTGTATCTTCGCATTGGCTTTTATATTTTTGTCAATCCTTCTACGCAATTCAGTGATGTCCGTAGTATATTCCGTATCAGCCTATCGCTGTCTGTACGCAGTCTATACCCTAATAATGCCGATTCCCCCTCTTTGCTTCCTCCCTTATTTTTTTTAATAAACACAGCTTAAATAATTTCTAATGTATTTCTTTACCGTACGACGCATCTTTGGGAATCAATATTGATGTGCTGTTCTTTCTAACGTTTTATCTACACTAAAATGCCCTAGGTCATCGTGATTACACCTTAAAACGTACCAAATGCATTGCTTTGGTACCACCCAACGTCGGCTTTGATCAGTACGTCTATAAACTTTATTCCCTATCAGTTCATAATCACTAAAAATATCTCTATGACTATCAATTTCGCCTGATTCTAAAAGGTTTTTGATTTTTACCAAATTTTGGTCTTGTAGCTGTACTGAAAGTAGTCAATCCGCCTCCGTTATTAACATAATTATTTCTACTTCCGACCTATCGCCACTATTTATAGGGTTGCAGCTTAGTGCATCTACGTGCTGCATACGCGTTCCCTGCCTATGTACTATCACAATTGCATATTCTTGTGTATACATAACCCCGCGTGCAATACGTGGAATTATGTCTTTTTTAGTTAAGGCGTGCCTCACCGCGCTTCAGTCGGTAACAATCCGAAAAGTTGAACCTAAAAGGTACAGACGCCAGCACATCAAGCCATACCTAACTGTAAAATTTTCCCAATTAAATATGAACCTTGTGCTTTTGTAATAAAGTTGAAAATCTATCAAAGAAATTTGACAGATTGTAGTAGCTTGATGTGCTGGCCTCTGTACAATCTAAACTTTTGTAATGATGAAACTATTGCTAAAAGTTCAAGTTCGAATGAGTGATATTTCTTTTCATCTACGGTTGTTTGACGACTGTAATAATGAATTGGTTTATCGCCTTCCACAGTAACCTGCATGAATATTCCCGCAACTCCGTCCCTATTAGCATCTGAGTTAAGGATACAATCCTTTTGTGGATCAAATATAGGTAAAATATTGTCAGATGTTAAGGCATTCTTTAAGATGTCTTTATTGATCAAGCTTTTCAAGCTTGATCATGATTCCTATTCCATGTCCATGCGCAATCCTTTCTCAGCAAATGTGTGAGTGGGCTCGACAACTATGCACAATTCTTAATGAACTTTCTGAAATAACTGATAAGTCCGAGAAACTGACGCATTTGATGAATATTGTTTGGGGTGGGAAAATCTTTTAGCGGTTGCATTTTACCCTCACTTTTCAACTACCCTGTTTTATTCTAAATCAAAGAAATTCTATTTCTTGCTTTAAGAAGTGACATTTTTTTAAATTAAGTGTCAGTCCATTTTTTTTGAAAATGTGTACAATCTGTTCTATTTATTTATTTATACTTCATGCACAAAGGTACAAAGGCGGACTTAATGCCTTAGGCATTCTCTACCAGTCAACCAAGGGTGATGAAGAGATAATATGGCGGGTGCATAACAAAAAGTAATAATTAAAAAGTTAAAAAGATGTAAACTCAAATACATAATTATATATCCATATACCTATATAAACATATACATATTTATTTATTTATTTATTTACACTTCATGCACAAAGGTACAAAGGCGGACTTAATGCCTTAGGCATTCTCTACCAGTCAACCCAGGGTGGTGAAGAGATAACACGGCAGGTGCATATAAAAAATATAACAAAATAGGTAAAGTACATAAACAAAACTATATAAGTAATAAAATATATATCTATATAAATATATTTATGAATATATATATATATATATATAATTATATCATAAGAAAAGTAAAGACGTTTATGAGATGGCTCTGCTTACTTGTGACGAAAGTATGTCCGCAATTTCCGTTTAAATTCATACCGACCGGTGGACATCCTGATATCGAGAGGAAGCTCATTCCAAAGAAGTATGGACTGGATATGAAAGGAAGAGTGAACAAAATCAGAAGTATGAGAAAGGCACAGCAAGAGAAGATTGTTAGAAGACCGCAAATTTCTAGCATGTGAAGAGCATAAATACTGAAAGTGGGACATTAAATAGGAAGGAGGGGTCGGTGAGTTGAGTAGGGAGAAAAGTGTTGTCAACGAACGCAAACTTCTTCTCTGGCGAATGGGTAACCATTTGAGCTCAGCCCTGTAACTTGACACATGGTCATATTTCCTCAAGTTAAAAATAAATCGAATACAGTTATTGAGGACCCTATCCAGCTTATCCAGCAAGACAGAGTTCAAGTCAAAGTAACACACGTCACCATAGTCGATTATAGGGAAAATTAAAGTCTGCACAAGCATAATCTTCGTTTTAGCAGGCAAGAACATACGTACTTACATATATATAAAGGAAAAGGGGGTTTATGAGATGACTGCTTACTTGTTCTGAAAATAAATTCTCAATTTCCGCTATAGTATTTTCAAATTCTCCTCAATTGTTTGACTAACAATAAGGATGTCATCTAAAATATAGAACTACCCTGCCGAAACGAAGACTTCCAACTACCCTATTCTTCATTTGCTGAAAACAGGACGGCGCATTTACTAACTACTCCCCCTAGGGTACGAGCCTCGAATTAGGGCGTCGCTGGGTGAGGGCAGCAAAGGGACAGGCTGGATCGGATTTCGTACTGAATTTTTATTTATACTCTATTTTGCCCAACTACCATGTTTCATTGACAGAAATAATATTGTCGGGTCAACCACATTGATGATAAGACTAACCTTATTCTACCGATTAGTAGTAGATAGATTAGTAAGTACGAATAATATAAAAACATTATTTTATTAAATAACAAATATAACCACCATTAGCATCAATCACATATTGTAACCTATTTCTCATGGAACCCATAAGGCGAAAGCAGTCCGTCTCTCTTTTCTTATCTTATCTTATCTTCCCAAATGATTTGGCAGTGGTCTTCTATAGCCTTCTTGCTCTTTCGTTTCAATTTTCCCATCATTGCATCATTTCGATTGAACAATTCATTCACAATACGTGCAGTGTGCGTACGAGCATTGTTCTGAACGTAGCTGACCTGAGGTAAATAATCAGCTAAATATTAGGTACGACACTTGGTAGCATTTAGTCTTCCAAAACCGATAAAACTGGATTGCATTAATTGCCCTTGAAGAAAGAAGAACGAGCTCGCCCACTTCTTACGCTGAAATCCCCCATGTATTGAAAGAGATTCGTCCAGAACCCATTGCGTGTAATGCGTTTTTTATTACTCTAGGACAAACTTCACACATTTGAGCAAAATATATGTGTAACATAAAGCCGTTTTCTTATTGTGTAGCATTAAGGATAGGACGGCGACCAGAATTGTTTAATATTGTTTTATTTTTATTTCAGGTCCAATATGGTACCCTTTCATCGGAAGTAGCGGTACTTTGCAAAGGGTGACACAAAAATATGGATCCGAATGGAGAGGCTGTTTAGAGTTATCTAGACAATATTCTACGAATGTATTAGGCATGAAATTGAGCACAGAATTGTTAGTAGTCGTATTTGGTGAGAAGAATGTTCGCCAAGTATTTTATGACAAAGAATTTGATGCTAGACCACATAATTTCTTTTCGCAACTAAGATGTTTTGGAAATAAAAATATGGGTAAGAAAGAACCAAAAATATTGATTGGAATATTAACACTTAAGATTATTAATTAAGTTCATTATCGTTCTAGGTTTAACTTTTGCAAATGGTGCTATATGGAAGGAACATAGACAATTTGCAGTGAAAAACTTAAAAAACGTCGGCTATGGAAAAACTGTAATGGAAACGGAAATACAAAATGAATTATCTCAATTACTGAAATATATAAAGGAAAACGATAGCAAACCTATAAATTTAGTTAATTTACTGAGTGAATCTGTGATCAATGTTCTATGGAAGTACGTGGCAGGTAAGTTTACATACTTAGGCACTGTTATAAAAAACAACCCTATAAATATTGGGTTATTATCCATCATCCTAATAATACAAAAAAGTGTAGCTGACTAGTTTCATTTATAAAAAATTGGTCAAGTGAAAGTCGGACCCGCACACGAAGGGTTCTCTACTACCGCTACACCATACAATACGTTACTATGTAGTTTAAGAACAAAACAAAAATCGCTGAAACATTTATATTGTATGTGGAACCCCAAATTAATTTCCAATTAAAAAAAGCACACTTTATTTTGTAAATAACAATTTTTTTTTGTAGGAGAACGTATAAATGAAGACAAACTGAAACATTTATTGGATCTCTTAAGGCAGCGAGGAGAGGCTTTCTCTATTGCCGGAGGCATGTTAAATCAAATGCCTTGGTGTAGATTCATTATACCGAAATTGAGTGGGTATTCATTGATAACCGAGCTGAATCGAGACCTTTCCAAACTTCTTGAGGTAAGTAACGTGATTTTATTTATACTATAATAATATAAATGATTTACATTCTTTCTTAAAAATCATATTGTATATCGTTATAGTGTATCGTTATAAAACATTTTTTCAAGAACAAATTGTTCTATAGTTATAGTCAGTCACGGTCTGCACTTTTTAGGGTTCCGTAAAAATAGAAATGATAAAATATTACTTTTGCCAAATTTATAAAAATTGACGGTTCCTCCCTCTTCCCGTTTCTGAAGTGTATTTTGATTTTATATTAATTGACCTGAAATCCTTGGCTCAACATTGTAGAACAGGAAAATTTTAGCCGTTTACACAGGATCATTTCGCATATTATATCTTTAGAATGCCTTGAATTACTTAATGAATTATAAATTAAATAAGAGGAAATTCTACTGCTGACTTTAGAACAGAAGACAATTCATTTCAGGAAACTATTGAAAAGCATAAAAATAAAGAAGTGGAAGGAAAAGATTTCATTTATTTGTTTCTGGAAGAGATTTATGCAAATAGAAACCCGACTTTTACAGGTGAGTGACTTGATTTGCGTACGCTTTACTTAAATGAGTAACTGGTGAAATCAAATCGTCGATATATGTTTCGAAACATAATTTTACGAAAATACTTGACTCCATCTTAATGAGGACCATGGTTATTATACAATCTAATTTATTAAACAAATTGAGGCCTATTTACATGTATGTATCGAGCTTATGCTGCATAAACTTAGGTAGGTCAATTTGATGCCAAAGTGATGATGTGATTGTGTATTAATAGTGTGCATATTCAAAGGTTGAACAAATCTTAAATAGTCAGTCTGACACGACTTTGTAGCAATTTTACAATCATTACATTGACGAAATCAGGATAAGTAGGCGATCTGTTGGAGTCAGACAATTTGAATTCGCACTAATAGTGCGAATTCAAATACTCCTTGTGAGTACTTGTGAGTAATATATTGTTCAGGTTCCGTGATATAATCGTTACAAACTAGCAACTGATCATTACTCACTTCCCTAGTAGCAAAAATCTGAATAGTATTCAGATTTTTGCTACTCAATTAATTATTAATCAATCAATTAATTAAATATTATTTTTTTGAAAATCAATTTGCACTGCCCGTGACTTCGTCCACGTAGCTTTTGTACTTCCCCAACAAACTCAACAGCCCTTTGAGTGGTAGTTACAAATAAAACTAATAAAATCAGTAATTATTATTTACTTAGGTACGTGCCAAATTTCAAATTTATTCACTCAAGAAACAAAATTATTCTTACAACTCCCTACTTTTCACACTTTTAGACGTTGGATTTCCAAAATCCTTTCTTATGTTTGTATGGAAAACATGTGCAAAGATTTCACGTTTCTAGTTCCAGTAGTTTCGGCTATGCACTGATATGTCAGTCCGTCAGGTTCTCTTTATATGTACACAGCGGTTTTTTTATCCAATGACTACTAATCCTTCATTTAAAATAAAAAAAGTAATGAACTTTTGAACCGAACCGAACCGGAAGACGTTAAGTCGGAAGGCCTCCCACTAGGTGGACCGATGACTTGGTAAAGGTTGCGGGGATCCGCTGGATGCGTGTCGCACGGGACCGGTCAATGTGGCGACACTTGGGGGAGGCCTATGTCCAGCAATGGACGTCTTTCGGCTGAAATGATGATCGGCGACATATTTATCAAAGTTCATTCGTAGTGCAAAAATACGTTTAAGCGACTTTTGCAGATTTTAAACTGACAATCACGTCAAAATGTGTAGTGTAAATGATTTGAAAAAAATATATGTTAAACTAGAACATTTTCTTAAGAGCGCCCATCCCGTCATATTTCCCATACATGCGCTCGTACGCGATTACGGCGTTATAACAAATTATTTCCTAAATATTTATAACACCCCGGTATCTTGTGGTTAAAATCTAGGTTTGTATGAAGCCAAAAATAAACTTTTTTGAGAAACTAATTCAGCAAACACGTCCGAAAATCAGCTTTTTTGCACAATTTTATCTGAACTTTGGCCGTTCATAATGCACTCATACAATGAAAAAGTAAAAAAACAGCTTCATACAAACCTTGCACATGTAATGGTGATTATAAATTACAAACATTATTACCAAAAACCTGTAAGGCTTTTTCAAAAACACGTATGTCCTGGAACAAGTTTTGTGAAATTTGCGCGGACCACCTTTGTAAGACTACTAAAATGCCGCAGTGTATATATATCGATACAACACATCTCCGTTATCGTGAAATATAAAAAAATCTTTTTATTTTTCTAAAAAGTATAGTTCACAAAACTGTATAAATATTGTATTAATTGAACGCATATAATGAGATTTATACTTGGACTTTTAATTATATTCAGTAACTTGACTGAACTGTTGAAGGGTTACCAGAAATTGTCAAAAAAGGTAGTGAGGTAACGAAATGGGGGAACGAAATTGAATGAACTTAAATAATGTACTTATAATGCAAAGTTTTTATTTAAATTCGATAACTTGTCTTAAAAACACGATATACACTATTAAATAACTATACACACACACTATATCTGTACAGTATTAAAATGACAAAAGTAAAATAACATGAATAATAACATTTTATTTTCTTTCTATTAGAAGTGAAAGAAAGGAAATTACTTTCATTAACAATGATTAATTTTATTGTTCTTATATTCCACATCTTACATACGAATATTAAAAGTTTTATTTAAATTAAACCATTATTATCATTCGTTCTTTACGCCAAATTATTCACTACCCCAACACTATTGGTTTTAGCACACCCACGACACTCCATATAAACGAAACGATATAATTGCCTACACTACTACCAAAATAACAGACTGTACCAATATGTGTGTGTGTGCGTTAATATCGTGAGGACTGTCAAGTAGGTACACGATTCTTTCAAGGTTTGAAATTCGAACTTCCAAATAGGTAAGCTCCTACCAAGAAAGGATGTGAAGATGTTGTTACTAATAGGCTCCGCGAGTCTCAGCCCTGAACTTGAAGAAGTTCCCCTTAAAGGTTTGGCGCGAGATTAGGTGAGGAACAGTGTTTCGAAGGGGGACATAGCGTATCGCTACTGTACGGTAGTAGGTACTAATACTTATACTGTGGTTTTAGTTTGGTAGCATTATTATTATTATTTAAACTGTCAAGTTAGGTACTGAATAAATTAAAAAGTCGAAGAATAAGTCAATGATACCATTTAGTATGGGTCACGCACGAGGAAATAACGAAATGGTCCTAGAGTCGACATATCTAAGTCATACATATGTAAGCATGGCTAACATTTTGATTTGCTAATTTTGAGTGCGAGACTCTTTTTTCAGTACCTACGGTATCACTCACGCATGCATATGAGTGCATGGCATGTGAAACGATCCATCGAGGAGTTTGACGCGTTCCATGAAACGAATGTGTTCCACGAAGCTAAATACGTCAGTAACGCTAAATGAAACAGTTACAGTTACTTGTTAATCCAATATTTGTATATCTATTAGTTATTTGTTATGTCCCTATTTTTATTGTAGGTATTTGCATAATTTAATTCCGCCGAGCCCGTTTCATCATCGGACCACAAGACGTACGGCGATGCGCCACCGGTACATGGTGGACATCCCACCCACACGCACGAAACGTTTTAGGAATACATTCATTGTGCGTACTGCTAAGGAGTGGAATTCCCTGCCTGAGTCTGTGTTTCCTGATAGCTACAACCTGGGAGTCTTTAAGGCGTAAGAGTGAATAGGTTACTTCTAGGCAAGCGTGCTCCATCTTAGACCGCATCATCGCTTCCCATCAGGGGAGATAGTGGTCAAACGTATGCCTATCAATAGATACAAAAAAAAAAAAAAAAATTGCGGTGAATTGTGGCTTGGCGTGGAGGGCATGATAGAACGGAAGAAAAACTACTTTCGACTTACTAATCACAGTACCACCGAGTTTAGAGTCTTTATATTGGCTAAAGGGTAATGTTTAGGTGGACAGACGGTAACAAGAAACATATAATGTCAAAGAATGTTAGGTTTTTAGATCTTGACTTCACACGTTTAAAGTTATTAACTTACGGTTTTCTCAAGTCTCGATGTATAGATGTGTAATAATTAAAATATAATAAGCAATTAATTTATGGTCAGATTATAATATAATAAATATCTATTGGAAGGTTTGCAATTTTTTGTTTTTTTAATTTTTAGTGTACATTAAAGTATGTATGGAAAGTGTGTTGGTAAGTGTGTTTATATATGTTTTTCAACATTTTTATTCAATAAATGGAGAAATAGTCAAGATTTGTTAATTGCGCTCATAGCTTAGTTGCTTAAAATACCTTTCGTCAATAATTATCTTGCCATGAAAAGTTATTGCGATGAAAGGAAATTCGTAGAAACACTTAAATGCGTATTATAACCTTATTCTGGTAAAAAGATTACAATGATAGTTTAACTAACATGTGATTACAATAAATCGTTAAAATCGTTTCGACTGAAAATTATTTGAATCGAACGATTAAGGATTATTCGTGAATTAGTTTTGAGCAACATGACAGACACCCTTAATTTATTTGTATTGCATTTAACTTAACTCTGTCCTATTTAATTTTTTCAGAGAAGCAGCTAAAAGTAGTTTGTTTAGATTTCCTGATTGCGGGTTCTCAGACAAGTAGCAGTTTACTCGGCTTCGCATTTCTCAAGGCATTAAAATCTCAAGAAATACAACAGAAAATATTTAAGGAAATAGATACTGTTATTGGAGACAAAACTCCTTCTTGGAATGATAGTGAAAGGCAAGTGTACATACGATTTTACTTATGATAAAGGGCTTTGCATGGTAATCAAGTACAATGAGACGGCAGATAATAAAATACCACCCTATAATTGTATCACTGCAGGGCAATGATCTCCTCTCATATAGAGATAGCACAAGCATTGATCATCACGCTTGCTCAAAGCGGATAGACGATTTCATACGTATATTAATTATAAGTCCACGTTTTCTCACGATGTTTTTCCTTCACCGAAGTCGGTGAATAATAATGTGAATATTTTGTCGTGACCTTTTCTAACCTATCTTCTATGTTCGACGGTTTTCGGAACACTTGCCTGGGCGACGCGCGACGGTCTATTTTATTCAGTTTGTATGGCTGCTAATCATGAGGTCTAGGGTTCGAATCAAACAGACTACTTATATTAGGTCTTTACTGTCAAGGAATTCTCAGTAGCAGTACGGAGTCCGTAATATGTGGTCAGGAAAACCTATCTGCGCGCACATATAGTGCACTATAATGATTATAACATATTGTGTGTACTTAGTCTCCTTTGAGATAGGCCTCAGTGACTGAAATAATAAAGTGCTTACGCTTACGTTTTTCAGGCTTATATACACCTCAGCGTTCATACAAGAAGTGCACAGATATTATGCTACAGCTCCTGTAGCAGGACCTAGGTTACTGCAAAGTGATACTGCGATAGACGGATATGTAATACCGAAGGGTACTACAGTACTCATATCTCTGGGTGATATATACTTTGATCCAGAATTGTGGGACGACCCGCATGTGTTTAAACCTGAAAGATTCATCGATGAAAGTGGAATGTTGAAAACTTCGGAACACATGTACTCTTTCGGATTAGGTAGGTGGTAATATTAAGTTTTTGACTTATTTAAATTTGATGTCGTATCGTATTTAAATTTGATGTCGATTTTTATTGTGTTGTTACATATTTGCGAATTGGTAAAGTGTTGAAATTGTAGTACATAATTGAAAATCTTTAGAATTTGCTACGGAGTTTTGTGTTTTCTTAGTTACCTACAAAATAGTTTCTGAATTAGTCTGGTATATCTAGTGCCTGTTGCCGTTATATTATCTCTGTATTGAGCGTGAAACGTCATTAAATTAATTGTTATGTTAATTAGGTGATTTATGTTTTATTTTAGGTGTATTATAAAGCGTAATTATTTAAGAAATACTTAAAGTTTGCTCGTCGATAACTGATGTGGTTTTGCATTGATCTACAAGTACTGAATTTCCCGACGGTTTGACCTTGTAATCCGACGACCGAATGAAATCGTGTAAAATCTTTTGAATTGCATTTGTTATATGACATGTTTAAAAGCTTATCTTATT
The DNA here is from genome assembly GCA_947361185.1 of Charanyca ferruginea. NCBI lineage: Eukaryota > Metazoa > Arthropoda > Insecta > Lepidoptera > Noctuidae > Charanyca > Charanyca ferruginea. The sequence continues at coordinate 15,928,175 of OX376055.1, read as the reverse complement.
TTTATTGTAATTTTTATTTTATTTTTTGTTCATGTAAGTTTTACCATTCTAATAATAAATTGAACCATTGTTTTCTGCTGAGAATGTTTGTGAGTAAATAGGTATACCTACAGTAACAATGGACATAATCAGCATAGAACAAGAAATAAACAAAACATTAATCGTAAACAAGAATAAATGGGTGTCCCCTTGTTTCGCAGGCAGAAATTTCATAGAATTTCGTTTCCCAGAAAATGTTTAACATAATATTTGGTTCTCGTATTTTTATTTCGACTATTATTGTTTCAAAGTCTATTTACTTCAATGAAAAATATTTCACAGAAACACAATTCAATGAATTTTTAATCACATTTTTTTGTTTAACAAACTTATCAAAAAGTAGAATTCTTTTTTAACGAATATTGTTTGTTTGTTGTATTTTTCCATGGAATTTATTTCAACGATAATGTATATAAAGGCAATACGTCGTCTTTATCAGAAAAAGGCCATGGTATGCGTGGGTTTGCGGGCGAGTAGATGATAATGAAAGTCTTATTTAGATAATTAATATTAAGTAATGTGAACAACGTTCCACCAGGCACGTGAGACGCGAGCGCAATTAACCACATCACATGACTCCACTGTTACTGTAATCACATTATCACAATTTTACAATAATCTCGAAATTGTCACCAATCAATAAAATCAATCAATACTAGCGTAGCGTTTCGTTTCGCGCTCTCGATCCAATCTGACGTTTGATACTCGTTTTGGGCCGCCTTCCCAGTGCCTGGTGTTACGTCAAAATGACAGCTGTCACAGTCGTTCTTTAATCAACATAAGTTTGCCTTGTCAAACCAATTCTTATGACGAGCCGACACGGCCACCCTGACTATCGCACGTCCTCGTGCGCATGGTTATCCTGATATTGCTTATATAAAATACCATTCCATTAGAGGTAGCTCGTCCATTCTTGACATACAGATGTATCTAACTATCTATCTATAGGCTATCTATATCTAAAGGCTAACAATTAGAGATCACTCACTAGGTGGCAACACAATTTCTCACAAAAGAAACATAGTGTCGTTCAAGCGAACTAGGCCTCCGACCAACCAAAAACTTACCATGCGGTGTGGTTCGGGCGTGCTAGAGCCCTCAGACCAACCAAAAACTTACCATGCGTTGTGGTCCGGGCGTGCTAGAGCCCTCCGACCATCCAACAACCCAACATGCGGTGTGATGCGCGCGTGTTAGACCGCTCCGAACAACCATCAACTTTTTGTGTGATGTGGACCGGGCGTGCTAGAGCCCTTCGATCAACTAACAACCCACCATGCGGTGTGGTGCGGGCGTGCTAGGCCGCGCCGACCAACCATCATCTCACTATTCTTGTGAACCGGGCGTACTAGGCCCCTTTCGACCATCTACCATCTAACCATGCAGTGTGGACCGGGCGTACTAGGCCCCTTCGACCAACCACCATTTAATCATGCGGTGTGGACCGGGCGTACTAGGCCCCTTCGACCAACCACCATCTCACCATGTGGTGTGGACCGGGCGTAATAGGCTCCTTCGACCAACCACCATCTAACCATGCAGTGTGGACCGGGCGTACTAGGCCCCTTCGACCAACCACCATCTCACCATGCGGTTTGGACCGGGCGTACTAGGCCCCTTCGATCAACCACCATCTCACCATGCGGTGTGGACCGGGCGTACTAGGCCCCTTCGACCAACCACCATCTCACTAAGCAGTGTGGACCGGGCGTACTAGGCCCCTTCGTCTAACCACCATCTCACGATGCGGCGTAGTCAGAGTGTACTGAACTTTTCGACTAGCCACCTCCTTAGCAGCCAACGTGGACCGGGCGTACAAAGCCCTTTCGACCACGCTTAGCCAAGCCCTACTGCTTTATTATGCGTGTATTTATTAAGAATCTAAACAACGTGCACATAGTTAAAACATAATTTCTTGTAAATCTGCTTCATGAATGAGTGAATGTGATTCAATGTCCTAATGCCATATATAAAGAGGAAAAGAAATGTGCACCACTTAGGCGATCTACCTGTTTGTTGATCCTTGGAATTGGATAATGTTCCGGGTGCGTATTCGCGTTTGACTCACTATAATCTACCCACATTATGTCGGAGCCATACTCCTTTTTTTATACCAGCAAAATGGGACTGGCAAAGGTGATGAAGTTTCGTGAATGACGCCACACTCCAGAAGAGTCTGTATTATCTCTAGCGACTCCTTTTTTTCAACAGGTGATAACCGATAAGAGTTTTACATGGGTTTATAAAGTCGATCTTTAACTCACCTGTTATCACGCGACGAGTAGGTACACCATCTATGAAGGACTTACTATACTTCCATAATATTTCTTCTAATATGTTGCGGTCATTACCATCAAGGTCAGTGTCAATACAGTCAAGGTCGAGCTCTTCCTGTTTGGCAAACTGAACATCAGTTAATGATGATAATACCTCTGGTTGACTCATGTCTGCAGATTTGTATTTCTTTGTATGTTGCATATACAGTTCCAGACTTCTTTTCCGGGCAAGTTGTACTAATTTATCTTTTCTTTCCGCAGACAAAGCAGGTAATTAACTTTTCTTTCTCAATTGGTTTTGATTTTACATTTTCTGCATTTTGTTGCCTGCGGCACTGAGTGCCGCATCATCCAGCTTGTGCCTTCCATTTCTAATCAACAATAATGTCAAGTTTCTCCAAATCAGGATTTGTTAAGAGGCTTTTTATTATTGTCACTTGTTTTAGTTTCAGAAGTATCATGATCTCCACTACATCACTTTAATGACACTATTTAAAATCGTAAAGAGTTGTGCTCTAGTAGAAATGATATGTGAGTTTAATTCTCTTCGTATAAAACTATCCCGTTGGTAACAAACAGTTAATATGAAACCCGTAGTAACTTCTTCATTAAATTGATACTTTTTGTATGGTCAATTAAACTCCAGTCATAAAGCAGCTTCACATGTTTATATATTCCCAAATTAAAACCTTAGGATTCCATCAAAGTTATCTTGAACGAGCATGGGACGTCCAAACTTCACAAGGATAATTTCCTTTATTTTTAGCCACATTATTTCTGTCATTTGAAGTTTAGTCAAGCAGGAAGCAGCTCTTCCTTTCAGAGAATTCATGAGAACAAGACAAGTAATAGTTCTGGGCCACACCAGTTTCTACTATTCACAATTAATTCAGTCATTCTGCACCAACCTTCAATATCTGCTTCAGAATCATCAGGGTCAATCCTTATTTATTTCATTGAGGCGTGACTTATTGCCGGGGCGGCCTGGGCTACAGATAAGAGGCGCAACAAAAGAGTCTCCATGTTCCCGAGGAGATTCCCGGTATGTTTATCATTCATGACAGGATGTTGGAATTTCACGAATCTCCTCAACATATAGCCCTCTACATCCCACTTCTGATAAAGGCAATACGTCGTCTTTATCAGAAAAAGGCCATAGTATGCGTGGGTTTGCGGGCGAGGAGATGATAATGAAAGTCTGATGAAGAAGAAAAGATGATAATTAATATTAAGTAATGTGAACAACGTTCCACCAGGCACGTGAGACGCGAGCGCAATTAACCACATCACATGACTCCACTGTTACTGTAATCACATTATCACAATTTTACAATAATCTCGAAATTGTCACTAATCAATAAAATCAATCAATACTAGCGTAGCGTTTCATTTCGCGCTCTCGATCCAATCTGACGTTTGATACTCGTTTTGGGCCGCCTTCCCAGTGCCCGGTGTTACGTCAAGCTGACAGCTGTCACAGTCGTTAATCAACATAAGTTTGCGTTGTCAAACCAATTCTTATGACGCGCCGACATATAGATATAAATAGACAAAAACAAAAATGTTATCTTAAAACGTCAATATGTTGTGCTACCAAAGTTAATGACAGAAACGAATCGCTGTGAAACCGACTTCACGTAGTCTTGTCTGCCCTACAACTAGAGTGTAATTTAAATCTGCGTAGGCGTGGAGGGGCGAGGCGGCCCGCGAGCTGAAGGAAGGAGGTTTTAACGCCCGCCGCTGCGGCTGAGGCTGAGCCGAAGCAGCGGTGGTGAGCGTGAATACCATCTGCGACGATAAGCTCGCGTTGGACCGCCGGAGCCCCGCAATGCCGGAGCCGTGACAGAAACTATGCCTGCTGCATGTTGCATGCTTGCTTGTATGATGCATGCTTGCTTACATGCTGCATGCTTGCTTGCACGCTGCATGCTTGCTTGCACGCTATATGCTTGCTTGCACGCTGCATGCTGCATACTTGCTTGTACGCTGCGTGCTTGCTTGTATGCTGCATGGTTGCTTGCACGGACGCGCAGTAAATTTGGTTAGAACTGAGAGTCCCATTCTTGGGAATAAATTTTATATTAAACAAAAAATATAAGGATAAAGAATATTTGATTTGTTATTCTATGATATGATAATTCTAACAATAAACTTTATGTGAAACAAAAATCAATGATTTGAAAATCTTGAAAGTAAGTATTCTGCGTATTGATTATTCTATGAAACGATATTATTTGATTTTTTTTATTTAAAACGAAATTCTATAAAACTATTAGCTATGAAACAACGTACAACCGAATAAATGATTATACAGGCTGGGGATGGCAATAGCACAAAAATGATCGTGGTAGGATTTGGTAATTTGGTGTAATTATTTTTATTGAGCATTAATAATATTAAATTATGACGCCACATGTTGCCGCTCTTCTCACAAGTTAGAAAACTGATATTTCATATGGTGTTTTATTTTAGTTACATTTATATGCTCTTTAGTATATCTGAACTGTTTGTTTAATTTCGTTTTTACGATTTATTTAATAGTTCCAGGATATTCTTATGAACTAGTATTACCAGTATTTTAATTTTTTGTCGTGTCGTCGTCCCCACCCTGTATAACTAAATATATGTATTACTAGGAAATAAACTTTTTTTTTAAATTAAATTTATGTATAAATCCTTAACGTCTATAATGCAAAATAGGATTATTAATTAAATGTCACGGACAACAGTACAATTTTCGAACCGACATAGTATCGAACTAATGAATTACCGAACTAATGAACAATCGCATCGCTGTAGGGTTTTTCGCACAAACGTTACATCGCACCGTTACAATACAGTATCGATGGAATAAAACATCGTACAACTGAATGATCGACACACCGTGTTCGATGTAATAAAAATATAATCATTAACTTTTGAAACCACGTAGGGAACCCCTTACTTCGCGAGTCTGACTTACAATTGGCACAATTTTACTAATTCGTGTTTTGAGAGCTTTTTGTTATCATTATTATTTAAAATAATTAATTTATAAAAGTCTTATCCATGCGGAATAATCATAAAGTTTAAGGTGACAAAGTTTAGATTGGCTGACTACATTAAAAGAAATCAAAAAGAAAACACGGGTAAACTTTTTAGTCAGTTATTTAAAAAATAATGTTAATTTGAGTTTTTTTCGAGACACTTGCTCGTAAAGTGGCTCTTATTGCACCGCTTTAAGGTTCATAACAAAACGTTTCGTTTTTTACGTTGCATTACAGCACTATACTTCAGCCATTACAAACCTGCGAACTGAGCCATAAAAGTTTTTATCGGACCTTTCGCACTCACTTACAAGTCTTATGGAACTGCCCTATAAAAAAAACTACACAACACTAGAGCAGTTATATAAAAAATGTCATCGAGCTCGCTTGTTTATAGCTTTGAAACCCAAATATTTACTTCTGCATGGCTCCTACTGTTAAAGTATTTCTAAAATTAATACAAGTTGCCGTCGTTCTTGCCTGAAGTAGGCTTCCTGGGCTTAGCACTCAATAGATATTTGGATAGGAATTATTATTCATAAAGCTCGTTTCTCTCTAACTGGATGTAGCGTTGCACGACATAATTATATAGAAATAAAATATAAAGGGTCCCAAAGTCAGTCTCTTAACTCAGTTTCCATAATTGCTAATATTTTATAAATCTACTTTTTCAGGTCGCAGACGCTGCCCCGGGGACTCTTTAGCGAAGTCGTTTATTTTCATCACATTGGTGGGTATACTCCAGAAGTATAGGATCTACGTTAGTAATGGTACAATACCGTCAGATGTGCCATTGATGGGAATATTGTCAACACCAAGACCTTACACAGCTGAGTTCACATTAAGAAAATAATGATAAATATATAAGTATAATACATGTTGCACCACACTTAGAATGGTGTTACTATTATAATTGATTAAAGATGGAAGATTTCGTTAAAATATTCATTTATTTCTGTCCCAATACATGAAATGGTACGATTTGGTTTTGCATAGCTAGACAACAAAATATATTAATATCTTAATGACATTAAAATTATTTGGTAAGTAATGATTATTGTTTACAGTATAGACCACTGGTTAGTAGGATCTTTAAAATTTGGCAACGGTTCTATATGTACCGTTGTTTATTTTGTGTTTTGGGTTAGAGGTTTGTGGACTGACTTGTGTATGTACCACGGACCTATTATTCTTGTAATTAAGATAATTGCCAGGTGTACTAATACCTGGCAATAAGATTGTATTCACACCTACTAAGGTATGAATACAATCTACACTTCTCAACACATCTATTGGCCCACCTTAGAGTTTAGGTTTCGATGGCCCCTACCGAAATATGATTGCTAGATTGAACAAAAACTGTTGATGCAGTTTTAAACCTGATACATTTTACCATCTTTTTCGATCGTATTGTTTTAAATTTGAATTCAGAATACCATACGACATGGAGCTACGCCTAACAAGTCGGATATGCGCCTTGTTAAAGGCAATTGGTTTTTGAATAAAAAACATGTTTTATCAAATAAAGGTTTAATTTAATAACGCGTGTTGCCTCCATGGGCATCTACCACAGCTCTCATACGATTAGGCATAGAGTTTATCAACCGCTCTATGAAATTTTGAGGGATCATCTCCCATTCCTCTTCTATGGCAGTTTTCAACTCCTGCATCGTCTGGGCAACTGGCTGACGAGCCCTAACACGTCTTTTTAGCTCGTCCCACATGTGCTCAATGGGGTTCATGTCTGGGCTTCTGGCTGGCCAGTCCATAACTGTGATGTTCACATCCCGAAGATATTCCCTGACGATGCCGGCTGCATGGGCTCTTGCATTATCATGCATAAAAAGGAAATTTGGGCCCACATAGTCCGCGTATGGTATCACGTGAGGTTCTAAGCACTCACGAATATGTACCTTTCAGCATTTAATGTTGGCAGCCGTGGTCCTGTAACAACCTCAAGTTGAGTTTTGCCGCTCGCGGATATACCGCCCCAGACAGTCCATGAGCCACTGCCATAAGCAACCCTCTCTTCAAAGCAGCATTGTGCGAAACGCTCTCCCTTACGTCGGTAGACCTTCTTCCTTCCATCATTGCCATGTAACACAATTTTAGACTCATCAGAAAAGAGTACACGGCTCCAATCTTGCTGTATCCAATTTAAATGACTGCGTGCGAAATGAAGGCGCGCTGTTCGGTGGGCTCGCGTTAGTTTGGGCCCATTAGCTGGCTTGTGTGGTACCATATCGCGTTCTTTTAACCTTCTCCGAACAGTTCGAGCGCTCACAGATACTCCGTGGAAGTCGCGAAGTTGGTTTTGTATCTCAATGGAGGTAAGGTGACGATTTCTCAAGCTGGTCGTCACGATGAATCGATCCTGCCTTACAGTTGTGACCCGAGATCGTGGCTTTCCTTGGCGACGAACAAAGCCGCCAGTCTCTAGGTACCTCCGATAAACATTTCGGACCGCAGATCGACTTAAATTAAGTTGAGCACTCACGTTTCTTTGGCTGTGTCCGGCCTGAATAAGTGCCACAGCTTGGGCGGCGACTTCAGGTGAAGTATCCATAGATTATTGATAGAACCTCACCTTAATGTTAAGAATAAGTAATGTTTGTTGCAAAACCAAAGATATCAATCACTTTTTCAAGAATTAAATCCAAGTAAACCAATAAAACCAAGTTTTCTTAGTATTCGATTGTTTGATATCAACAAACAGGCTCCAAATTGTCTTTTGTTTCTTTAAATTCTGTGTTCGAAATTCAAAAAAAGACTATTGAATGAAATTGTGAATGTGCCAGGTTCAAAACTGCATAAAAACTTTTTGCTCGACCTAATATAAAATTTTAGCTAGGACCAAACGAAACTGAAAATACAAGGTGGGCCAATAGACGTGTCCAGAAGTGTATGTTTGTCGCCAGTACATAGGTGCCCATAATTATGAACTCTGACAGTGCTGAAACTGGTATATTGTAAGTACTTTAGGGTCCCACCGACTAATCAGTCTGCCGGCACATATTAATAATAATAATAATATGTGGGGACATTTCACACTCGGTCATCTGACCCCAATTAGGGAGACCCTGTACTATGGGTGTCAGACAGCTGATATACATACACAAATACATTTTAAATACATACATAATAGATAAACAACACCCAGACACAAGTGCTCATCACACATATGTTTACCCAGGGCGGGAATCGAACCCGGAACACGCTGCGCAGCAGTCAGAACAATGCGCCAACCGTGTCGTCAATTATTCACATCTAGTTATCGCAAAAGGCCACACACTACCTTATCTGAAGAACTGTGACTTTGGCGTATTTTCAAACCCAGATATGTAGCAAATCCGATGGTAGTCTCACCCTGTATAGTACCTGTGTTGGGTGACGCAAGTGCCTAGAGCTAGAGGTGCCGTGTTAGAGAGCCCGTGTTCCACTCACCCATAGTCTGCATTCGGGCACGCTCAGCAGACTTGGTGAATGCATTAATAATATAATTTCTCACCAACTGTTTCGGGAAAGAGTCGGTCTGCCAGAAAAATGAAGCTAATTTCTCTTTCCAAACAGTAGGTTTCTGTGGAGAAGAACGAGCAATAAACACCATGGACACTCTTATCAACTAAAAAACATATATATAGATAGATATAGATATAGATAAAGTGAACTGAACTTTCAGACGCGCATTTTTATGTGTACCATCCTCCGGCACCCGTGCTTGTAAAAGAGCTTACAGAGCATGCGCTTATCCTCATGTGTCTCACAATCAGACAAAATAAAACAAATAGGTAAAATAAAATATTTTGGTTTCTTTTTTAGCAGTAGTATTCATCAAAATATCAGCCACTAGGGGATTTCTGGAGCCATGGGCCCGAGACTCTGAACAATACATAGAATAAATTTAAATTACAAGATAGTGCAAATCACGGACTAGAAAAAAAAGAAGGACTTAGCTCCACGCATATCGAAAGTGAAGTACCCGCCGAAGTAAGCCGGACCGTTTGTTCTGGTTTGTACAAACATGCCTCTCGCACACGTTTACATCATAGCATCATCACGCACACATGATTTGCGATTCGATATGCGTGGCGAGGAGTCCTTCTGTTTTTTCTAGTCCGTTACTATAATGTAAATGTGTGCGTGAGGCATGTTTGTACAAACGGTTCGGCTTACTTAGGGTGCTTCACTTTCGATATGCGTGGCGCGGAGTCCTTCTTTGTTTTCCAGTCCGTGGTGCAAATATTAATTTATTTATTCACTTGGAACCAACAGCTATACAAAGATAGAAATACAGAAGTTGAATTAGTTACATAAAGCCAATTACAGGTTCTCACGGCTAGAAATATAATAATTTATGGAGGTCTTAAGGATCACAAGAAACACGCACAGCAATCAGAAAATTTAAAGACTTTAAGGATTATATAAATCACTAACACTAAAGAACAACAGTAAAACTAATCACTTTTGAAAAAGTCAAGGTTTAGCTGATTCCGCTCTGTTAAGCACATTGCTCGCAGAACGGATGGCCGATGGTGCCGAAAAGTTCTGGAGTGGAGACCGCGAACCGGAAAACGTTGCGTTGGAAGGCCTCCCATTAGGTGGACCGATGACCCGGTAAAGATTGCGGGGATCCGCTGGATGCGAGTCGCACGGGACCGGTCAATGTGGCGACATTTGGGGGAGGCCTATGCCCAGCAGTGGACGTCTTTCGGCTGAAATGATGATGATGATTACGTCAAACGAGAATTCCTAACACAATGAGCACTAGGTATGAATTACGCCTGTAGTTAGAAGAAGAGGAGGGTATGGAAATTTGGTTAAATGTTACAGATCTCTGGGGGACATTGAAATGCAGTTTACACAAAAACTCAGGACAGCCAATCTTATTTGCTATGATTTTTAAAAGATATGTACAATCCGCCACCCTACGACGATTTATAAGTGGTTGCAAATGGAATTAGGATTGAGGATGTTTTCAATGTGACCAATGTATTTGTTATATGCATGGGTTCCAAAGAATCATGGTAGGATATGTACAAAAAAATTAAGATGTTTAGAGAAGTTGAAATTCTATGGATATGGATCTTGCCATGATTCTTTGTGCCGCTTATTCGAGGTGACTTCGCACGAATGAGCAGTACAAAATTTTTAAGGGTTTCGGCTTTCTTAAAACACCCTGCAAATTTCATAATGAAGCCGAGCGACCTCGAGACTTTAGCTACTAAATGCTCAATGTGAGTATTAAAAAAAAGCTTTGAATCGTGCGTGATACACTCCTAAGTCGCGCACTCCATCGCATCGCTGTAATAGCTGCCCTTTGAGCATATAAGAAGTAGGGAGTGGCACGCATTTTCTGCTAAATGATATCATGGAGCATTTTGACGTGTTCAAACCCAATTTATTGATCTGGCGGTAGTCGTCCAAACGGGACAGATCAGATTATAGAGACTCCATGTCATCTAGTGACATTGATATTGAAGAAAATATCTTCATATCATCAGCAAAACATAACAAGTTTGAATAATGAAAACACGAGTCGATGTCGATGTCGCTCACATATATATATGATAAAAAGTAGAGGACAAACTAGTAAGTAAGTCAGTAAATCCTGATGAACACCACTAGGGGCCGAAACCCAACTTGAGATGTATTACTGATAACGACAGCTTGGGACCTGTTTTTAAATATGAGGAAAACTAGGGCAAGTCACCTCTAATGCCGATGTTAAAAAGCTTCGTTTTGAGGATGTCATGATCGATTCTATCAAAAGCTTTGCTATAATCCATGTAAACGATATCGACCTGTTCCTCATTATCCATCCTTCCAATTAAGAAGTCATTAAGCAGAGCCAAGTCAGAAACGATTGAACGGCCTTTAAGGAATCCGTGCTGCGAAGGACTAAAAGACTGCCTGAGCGTAGACCATAAACAACTCTCTCAAAAACCTTAGCTAATATGCACAATTTGGAAATTGGCCTGTAGTTAACTATTTCATTTTTATGTCCTTTTTTTTGCACTGGACTTGTAAAAGCCGACGTCCAGATATGGGGAACAGTACAAGACGAGAGTGTTGTTTTAAATAGGAGAGATACTGGCAAGGCAATTGATTTAGCACATCCAATCAGAAAGAATCGTGGTAGGATTTGTACAAAAAAAAATAAAGATGTTTAGAGAAGTTGAAATTCTAATACTTATATTCTTGGGTACCTAAAGAGTATCTACAGGCATTTATAATATTTTTAAAACCCCGCAAAAAAAGTGAATAGTTTAACGAAAATCTCATTATTTCAGAACAAAACGGCGACTGACAGTAACAGTGACACTGACAGTCGCCGTTTCGCAGTTCTTACGCTGAAACTGCATCGTTTTATGGGAAATAATATCACAAATAATGATTATTTTTTACCCACATCACTCATCATGGCATCGAGATGAAACGAAAAAGTGTTATTTTCATTTCGTTATATTTTAATTATGCGGGGTTTAAAAATGTGGTAAGTATATCAATTTCCTCCTTTTAATGTATTCTTCACATTGGAAAATATTTTAAATTCTCAATTTTTTTTTCATAAAAATGAATGTATGAATCTCGCCATGATTCTTTATCTTGGACATCATTGACAACGGTGAAGGAAAACATCGTGAGGAAACCTGGACTTATAATTCGCCTTTCGGACTGTAATTGCCAATCCGCCTTGAGCAAGGGTGGCGTCCGCCGCGCCTTCACTGTTTGAGAAGAGGCCTTTGCCTCTTCTCAAACAGAGTTCCTTTGGCCTGCAGTGGGACAATTATTGGTTTGTATTGTAATATAACGTACCTACCCAATTCGCAAAGAGAATCTGTTTTGCGAACATTCTCTACGCGATGTTTGTTTACGCAACGCAATCAACAGTTGGGCGAGTACTGTACAAACTGGCTGGATAGCCGTATGGAACTTTAGCAACAATGTTAGCTACAATACTATAGTCCTAGTCCCCAGTCTCCCAGTCGAAACCAGTGCGGAACCGCGCTGGCTGGACCCAATATGCTGCGTCCGGCAACACCTACGACGCAGCTCTATGTGTCCCGACTGCATCACACCACGAAGGTTGAGGAGATCGTGGAGTTTGTTTGAGCCAAGACCACCTTGACCTTAAGGGTCGAGAAGTTGGAGACGCGCCACAATACGAATTTCAAGTCATTTGTGTTGCGAGTCCCGACGCATTATCTTGAGACCTTCCTCAAGGAAGAGTTTTGGCCGAAGGGTGTCGTGTATCGGCGATTCCGCGGAAGGCTACGCAATACGAGGCCGTCTCTTCGTGTACAGTAGTTAAAAAATATTATTGTGGGTTTTATTATAAATATGTATGATAGTCTGGAATGTATATATGTTATGGGTCTGTTGTCACCCGAAATAATTGATATTATTATTATTATAATTATAGTACTTTATTCAATACATGATATAATAATTCAAAGTGTGATATAAATGCAAGTAGACTGAATTGTTCGTTTTGATCCAGCTGCCCAACGAGAGCCTCCTCAGATGTTGGTCGCGGCTCATGGAAATTATTCCATTGGTCTTAACGACTATCGGCATAATGACTGCTTGCTGATCTGAATAAACTGTAGTGTGTAGTAGTATCATGTAAGTACATACTATGTATGTGCTGTAGTGGTATGAAAAGGTTCGTCAGTTTTCATGGCGAGATCCATACATTCATTTGTATGAAAAAAAAAAGATTCATTTAGAGAGTTTAAAATATTGTTCAATGTGGAGAACACATTACTAGGAGTAGATTGATATACTAATTATATTTTTAAACCCCCGCATAACTAAAATATTTTGAAATGAAAATAACAGTTTTTTGTTTTATATCGTCGCCCATTTTGTGTTTATAAAAAAAAAGAAAGTGACATGTGACATTAACGGATGTATCAAATAGGCAGACAAGTGATCTGAGTCGTTGTTTTATACTGGCGGAGTTGAAAAAGTACATTGATTAATCATTATTTGTGACATTATTTCCCATAAAACGGCTATCAGTGTCAATGTTACAATCCGCTACCGTTTCGTTCTGAAATAATGAGCTTTTCGTTAAAGTTTTCACTCTTAACATCCATTTTTATTGCGGGGTTTTAAAAATATTTAAAATACCTGAAAATACTCTTTAAGTACCCAAGACTATAAAAAATAGTATTTCAACTTCTCTAAACATCTTAATTTTTTTTTATACAAATTCTGCCATGATTCTTTAGAAAGTAAATTTAGAATTGAAATGTCACGTTGAAACCCACAACCTCATGCATAAGAGGCGGGCGCTTTAACCATTAGGCCGTCGCCGTTTTCGTTTTATTACCTTTAAGAAGTACAAAAATAAAAACTTTGAACGCACATGACTTTCGTTTCGGAAGTCTTCTATTTCCGAAACGAAAGTCATGTGTGTTCTGTGCTAAAGTTATTTATCACTTTTTAGTTTTTTTCTGAAATCGGTTCTCTTTTTTTAAAAAAGTTTTTATTTTCTAGTTTTTAGTGCCTCCTTATCACCCAAATCCATTAAGGAACGGCAACACAGACAAAACAGAGATTGAAAGTCCTCCAAAGAAAGAAACGAAAACGTCTTCTCGGTTTTTGTTGTTTTTTTTCAGAATGCGCTGAATATTGGTACAAACGGAAAAAGTCGCGGGCAATCTGCTCTCCTGGTAAATAAGTGGTCCAATGTACCAGGAGACCAGAAAATAAGAGGTGTAGGGTAGATGTTGGGTACGTGTAGGGTAGGTGTAGGGTATGTGTAGTAGGGTATATGTAGGGTTGGTGTAGGGTAGGTAGGTAGGTAGGTAGTGTAAGGTAGGTTAGTAGGTAGTTTGGTAGTGTAGATAGTTAGGGACAGGACAACGTCTGTCGGGTCAGCTAGTATTATATAGCTACTAGGCTTTTTTGGCATGGAACTCTTTTTTAGTTTATGTCGTGTTGTTTTACCTATTAGACCTCAAACCGGTGATCATAGAGAGATTATAAATATTTTTTAAGAAATGATTGTTTAGGTGTCAATTCCCTTTGACAGTTTGACGTGATCTCTAATTAATTTGACATATTTTTCATACAGCTGTACGCAGTGAATTTTTTTGTAATAATTCGTTAACTATGCGAATAACGTTACTCAAGTGTAACCTATCTACTTATTATGTGCACTTTTAGTCGTAGGCAAAAGTTAGGACAGTGATATTGAAAGTAAGTCCTACGTGTATTTTGATATTTTAAGTACATAATATATTAAGTTGGAACCAAGGGTAGGGTTTTTGATGGATTCATTTGATGGATGAATAATTTTAAGCTAGAAAAGCGTATCACCTAGTCTAAAAACTAAACACTTTTGTAAATTAATTGATAAAAATTTACTTTCATGCTTAACTCTTACATAATGATAATTACCTGCATAAAGATGTAAATAACAGCATGAAAGGACCTAACAAAAACGCGCAGAGTAACGTAAATTGAATAGATTATAAAAAACGTAACGGTAACGTTAACGTAACGGTAACGTAAATTGAATAGATTATAAAAAAACATTAAAAATCGTTACGCTCGTAATGTTTATTTATTTTGAAGACTATTGTACTTCGCGTATAAAATATAGGATAGTCGTATTTCCAATTCAAAAATCCGCTTAAAATTTTTATATTATTGCATTCTTGATAGGAATTCCGTAAGACGAATGAACGTGTGGAGTAATTCGATTCATTTTGAATTTGGAAAGGAGGATGAGACGAAAGGGTCCATGTTCACAGCATCGTCATCGAGGATAGCTAGAAGAATGTACTGTGCCGTTTCAAAATCCACCCTGTGTAAATAATGTTTTACAGGATATTTTTAAAAAGCTCGACACTTTAAATGCAACGCAAACATTCTTCAAAATCTAATTGCTATATTGATAAATTATTTATCACAAAATGTTTAATTTTTCTTATTACAACACAAGTATTTAGATATTGACTTTTCCATATAAAAGGTTTAATTTGCAACATTATAGCTGCCTACCTATGCCTATGCTATTAACAGCATTATAGTTATTATGTTAGCTACCTACCTATGCCTACCTGTAAGTAAAAAGGATTTCTAAATACACACAATAGTATGCTTACTGTGTAAGCTAAACATACTATTGTGTGTGGATTTGGCATTTAGACACAGAATTATGGTACATTTAGTGCATGACCATTGTGTGGTACAGTGGACTACAGTATACAATTAAAAGTTATAAAAATATGTATCCATTGATGATGTTATCATTGTTTGTTACAAATACTAGTAGACATGATGTATGCCAGATTTATGTACCAATCAAACGTGTCAAATTTATGTACACAGCTAAAATTACACTGTAATGTGTACACTCTGAAACGAACTAATGTGTTCATATTTGGTTACAATAATAGGCATACAGGCCTAATATACTATTTTAAAATTTTAGAATCGTGCGGGATTACTTGTTTTCTCTTTCATTCCGTGCATGACGTCATTGGCGCGTCATTTGTTTATCGGAGTTGACTTACAAAGTTACAAATTACTTTTGCTACTTATTTACATTCTTTTCTCTCACTCGACTCATAAAAAGAATGTGTTTTCTATTCAACCTGTTTTTGTTTCCATACAGAAACTAAACTTAACATTATTTGGACATAGATAAAATGTAAACTATCGAATCATGAAACTTAAATTGATGTCTTGCTTTTTATAATATAACTTATCTATGATATTCTTTTACGTATAACAATAGTAGATCTCCTTCACATTTTGGCAAGAAATCATAAAACTTGCGCGCGGCTCCTATTTCTGTCTGCAGGGTTTGACGTCGACCTAAATTAACCAAAGTATTTTCTGTCCAAAGAGGAATTAGTTCCGAAGATTACCCCCTACATATAAACAAATTTTACTTCGTTATAATATGAATATTGATTTATAAGTGTCATCATAACAGAAAAAAAACTATCTTACATATTATTCCATCCATAGAGTTTTCAATGGTTGTGACAGAATTTCTGAAATTTAAAATTAGAACGACAGCTTGTATGCATATTTTTGTAACGAAGTGTGAATACATTAATTTGTTTCAGAGCGTACATATTACAGTGTCCAGCTTGCTGTATACATTAATTAGGCACATTGAGTGAATACATATATGCGTCATATTTCATGTGTACAATAAGTTGTAACAAAGTATGTACACTTATTTAAATGGGTACATGTATTTGTAAGTTTAGATGGTAGGTATACATCTCTTTGTAGTCGACTGTACCGTTGCCTGTTGCACCGTAAGCGATTGGCAAACAGGGGCCAATGCTCAGTGCCTTTTATCCGTACATCCCTGCAGGGGAGTGGATGACGCGGGGACGCGGAACCGCGCGCCGAAAGCTCCCGCTCTAAAGCGCCACTGCTTGGACATGCCAAAATATTCCGAATCTGTACTTTGATTAACTAAGTAATAAATCAAGGGGAAGGGAAATATAAAAATTATCAAAATCTATCTATATAATTAAAATGAATCGTTGTTCGTTAGTCTCGTTAAAACTGGAGAAGGGCTGGACTGATTTGGCAAATTTTGGTCTTAAAATATTTGTGGAAGTCCAGGAAAGGCTTAAACAGTAAGAAAATTTAAAAATCAATTGACAGGACAACATCTGTCGGGTCAGCTAGTGAATCATGTGTTTCTCTATCCTTAGAATTAGCCTAGTTTAACGTAGGACAAGATTGTTCACCACTCCCAGATCTGGTTCATCTGATAGGAGAAATAGTTTATAGCCCCACTCGTGGAACTTGATTGGCAAATACTGCTTCAAAAAATGACCAATTTAGGTGAACACATTTGATGATCCTATGACGAAAAAATTTAATTTAACTGGTCTATGATCGGTCTCATCTATATCTATACTAATATTATAAAGCTGAAGAGTTTGTTTGTTTGGTTGAACGCGCTAATCTTAGAAACTACTGGTACGAATTGAAAAATTATTTTTGTGTTGGATTGTCCATTTATCGAGGAAGGCTATAGGCTACATAACATCACGCTACGACCAATAGGAGCGGAGCAACAATGAAAAATGTTACAAAAACGGGATAAAATATTTATTTTTGAGAGCTTACATTGCGTGCGCTGCATAAACGGTTCAAGTTACACAAAAATCATGTATTACAGAATTGATCCTCTTTAAAAGTTCTAAAAAAAGGTCCACGACAGCTTATGTCTATCTTTTAAGGTACACAATATTGATTACCATAAAAAAGGTTATAGTGAGTCATCACTATAACCTTTTTTATGGTAATCAATATTGTGTTCTAAAATAATACATTATTTGCGAAGGTGTTTTATAAACATGATAGTAATCGTTATCCAAATAAACACGTTATTCATCACAAGTATTCAATTTTAAACAAAATTGCTTTTGACATCGTTTGATTTCAATGAATATCTTAGGATTATCATAGTTTTAAGGTGTACCTACTTAATTTTATTTTGTAGTCATATTCTATTGGGTATTATTTCTCTAATTCTTCTGTTTGTTTTTTTCCTTTCCCATTTTTTAAATTACCTAACATATATTTTAGTAATAAAAAATATTTACCTATCATCATCTATATTAATAAAATGCCTAGAAAAAGAAGTAAGACCTCGGCTTTCTCTGGAGTGTGCTACAGCAAAACGTCTGTGACTATTACGCAGCAATGAAACAACGGATTAAAATATGCATAGGTGCCAACCTATGCATATTTTAAACGAGTAGGTAACTAATCAATTAACAAAACCGTGCTAGGGAATCAAGCGTTTAACGTTTTAAGCGTTTGGCCCCACAAAATTCCCGAACTTTGGCTAATCGTGAACGGGGAATCAAGCGCTAAATAATCCCACTGTTTGGCCCCACGGAATTTCCGAACTTTGGTAAACCGTGAACGGGAATCAAGCACTTCTTACCGTATGGCCTCACAAAATCCCCGAGTTTTGACAAACTATGAACGGGAATCAAGCGTTGAATGTTCTCAACGTTTTACCTCACAGAATTCCCAAAATTTGGCGATTCGTAAACGGGAATCAAGCCTTGAATGTTCTGAACGTTTGACCTTACAGAATTCCCGAACTTTGGCGAACTGTGAACGGGAATCAAGCGTTGAATGTTCTCAACGTTTGACCTTACAGAATTCCCAAACTTTAGCTAATCGTGAACGGGAACCAAGCGCTAAACGGTCCCACTGTTTGGCTTCACGGAATTTCCGAACTTTGGTGAACCGTGAACGGGAATCAAGCACTTCTTACCGTATGGCCTCACAAAATCCCCGAATTTTGACAAACCATGAACGGGAATCAAGCGTTAAATGTTCTCAACGTTTGACCTCACAGAATTTCCAAAATTTGGCGAACCGTGAACGGGAATCAAGCGTTGAATGTTCTGAACGTTTGACCGAAAAGAATTCCCGAACTTTGGCGAACCACACTTACGTACTCACTTACGATTATTGCGTGATGTATACAGACGCCAGCACATTAAGTCATACCAAACTGTCATTTTTTTCCAATTGAATATCAACCTTATTTTCTTGTGATCAAGTTGAAAATCTATCAAAGAAATTTGACACATCGGGGTAACTTGATGTGCTGGCGTCTGTACCTAAAATAGTTTCTTAAAGTAATGTACTAAAAAATAATGTAAGTGTATAATACCTACTCTTACAGTAATGAAATATATTTCAGTGGTTTTATTTCTCAAATTAACGTTATACAAGACTAGCAGTGCCCGCGGTTTCACCGCGGTCTGCTAGTCTTGTATGTATGTCGGTCGTGATCTGGGTGATTTTTCGGGACATGTTTTTCGTTGTCGTTAAGATGCAAAATATTAATTATGACCTCAAACCAGTTCATTGGCATCACGGGTCTTATAAGGTTAAATCTAAATTGTTCATGCCAATATGAACGAATACTAGGAAAGTGTTCGACGGACGTAAACAACATAATATCAATATTGTTTTCCAATTC
The DNA here is from genome assembly GCA_947361185.1 of Charanyca ferruginea. Classification (NCBI taxonomy): domain Eukaryota; kingdom Metazoa; phylum Arthropoda; class Insecta; order Lepidoptera; family Noctuidae; genus Charanyca; species Charanyca ferruginea. Next base: position 15,908,832 of record OX376055.1, on the reverse strand, counting down.
TTCAGCAGTTACTGTGATGGGTTTAGAAGGGTTTTTTTTCAATGGCGTGGAAATTGAGACACTCGGCAAGAGCCTCATATACGACTCTCTGGTCAAGGCTAAGCTACAAAGCCTTTCGCCGTACCGTTGCCAGCCTGTCGGTCTTTTACCGAGTACATTTCGGAGAGTGTGCTTTGGAATTGCTCAACTTAATTCCTCCCATTTCCATTCCATCATCGGACGAGTAAAGATACGGCGAAGCATCGCCGCTATACGGTTGAAGTTCCAAGGTCTCGAATCAAACTCTTTGCTTCCACATTTATTATGTGAACTGCCAATCTGTGGAATTCACTGACTGCCTCCTTATTCCCCGATATATATAATCAGGGTATCTTCAAGACACGACTGAACCAGTTTATCCTAGACAAGAGTGCTCAACCTTGGGCCGCATCATCACTAAGGGTGGTTTCTTTGGCATTTTTTTTTTGTAAAAACTCAGGCGTTATGTAATGGGGAAAACATCTGTATGGCATATCCAGATGCTAGATATGATGAGTGATGATGGTGAGTTTTTTACTTTCAACATAAAACCATAAACGGTCTTTTTCCCAGATTAGTTTCCTCCTAACGAAATTGGCAAATAAACCTTGAGCTTAGTTTGATAGTTCAGGATCATCCTGAACTAACGGTGGACCGCCATCTGCTGGAAGTTCTTCAGTAGTTTCATTATTATCTGCACCATCTACATCTTGGTCTTCCGCCAAATGTTGGAATATTTCCCAGACATTGCTGCAGAATTCTTCTATGTTTTAAAGTTGCCGACCTATCCTGTATAATAAATTATAAAAGTTCAAAATATAATATATTAAAACGGTAACGAGAATACACTTCTCATCAAAGAAATCAAATCACCTCTGAAGTTTAGTTTGGTATGAATATTCATCATCATCATGTCAACCTTTAGACGCCACTGGTGGGCATAGGTCCACGAAGTTGGACATCCCCCAAGGGCCCCTCCCTTGGGGGATGTCCAACTTCGTGGACCGTAATCGCCATGCTTGGCCGATGCATGTTTGCAATCGCAGTAGGTGTTATGGTACTCAGTAGGACGCTGCTGCCAAGCCTCTGGTCAAGATCTCTCTGTTGCCTTCTACGACACCCACGGGTAGAGATGGGATGTTGCTATTCCCGGCACTACACGTCTTAACTATAACGAATATTAATGGTTCAAATTAAATTTATTTAGTAATCGCAATTTGTTCAACAGGTTAATTTGTAAAATGTTAGAAACAAAGACGTCAAACAAAAGATAAAATAAAAAAAGTTTATTCAGTATCTCGTATTTCCTCCGCGGGCTCTAATGATTGCTTCTATGCGGTTCATCATGGAACAAATGAGTCACAATCTTGTGTTGTGGAATGTTATCTCACTCTTCTTGTGTAGCTGTTTTAAGCTGGCCAAGCGTCTCCAAAGCAGGATCTATCGCTCTTACTCGTCTCTTCAACTCATCCCATAGATGTCCTATGAGATTCACATCCGAGTTCTTGCTGGCGAGCCAATAACCGTAATAGCGACTTCACTCAGGTATTTATATACAATACCCGCGTTATGAGCCCTGGCATTGTCCTGCATGAAAATAAAGTCTTCGCCAATAAAATATGCGTAGGGTGCCACATGAGGCTCCAGACACTCTTAGTTAAATGTATTAAATGTTGGTAAGCGAGGTCCAGATATAAAAGCAAGTTAGGTTTTTCCATCGGCTCTTATGCCTGTAAGAGGTCACTAATTGCAACCGTCAAAAAACGGCCCAGTAGACAGAGTTTAATAAACCTTATTTACTATTCAGGCTTATTTAAAAGTTCAACTGATTTTGTATAGATTACAAATAAAGTAATAAAATTTTAATTTTAATTGGTTTTTATGCTGGTATAGTCATTCATTTATTTAATATTTTTTAGTCTTACGTGCTATATTTTGACCTATACCAATATCGACGTCCTCGTACTATATTTAGAGATCATAGGAGACTACAAAAGTGGTCAATGTAAAATACTATAGCATGCCTAGTACAAAGTAGCATAAAAATTGAAAAAATAATGTTTAGTATACGCATTTGACAAGAAAAAAACGGCGGGGTTTTAAGATCTATCCACACATCAGGGCCGTGCTAAGACCGTGTATTCGGGTCCCGTCAGGGCTGCGTCAGGGACTTTTTGTTTACACACGTCAGGGATGTGACCACACCGTGGACAGGCCGCGACCTTCCATCTGTACCCCTCAGTCACCATTTCGTTACATATAATATACATATATATAACATACACACACCGTGTGGTGCCGGCTGCGAATAGCACCACCCCATTTCTACCCGTGGCGGTATCGTAGAAGGCGACAGAGGGATATTGCCAGAAAATGGGCAGCAGCGTCCTTCTGAGTACCATAACACCTACTGCGATTGCCAATATGCATCGGCCAAGCATGGCGATTACGGCTGAACCCCCCCTTGGGGGAGACCTATACCCAGCAGTGGGCGTCTAAAGGTTTACATGATGCTGATGATATATAACATATATGCGTACCGCTTATTAAAAACTCGTCATTCATTCTTTTTTTAAAACATCGTCAGTGCTTGGGCCGACACCGCCGTGACGTGAACGGGTACGTCACGGCGCCGACCCAGGCACTGACGCTCCGTCGCCGGCCCGGACACGGACGTGTGTGAACGAGTTCATATAAAATGTTCACAACGATATTTTTTAAGCACGGTCACGGACACGGTCCGTCCACGTCCCGGGCACGGCCCGCCTGATATGTGTGGATATAGCTTAAATCTCGAAAACGTTATTGGTCTTACTCTGTCAGTGTTTACAATGATGTGGTCTTGGTGATGATAGTTGTCGCCTATCACCTATAATATGTATAGCTCTGTTACGAAGCGGCATCGCCGCATAGCCTCAACTTGAGTTTGGGTATGATCGCACACTTATCACCTCCATAACGAAACGGCCTCGCCTGGGAACCGCTGCAGAACGTTATTCGTGTGCTTTGACCGTCTTCCTACTTACATTAAATTCTATGACTATTGCGTACCTAATTATATTTTACTATAATTTCAGTTTCTTTAGGTTATATATTTCGAAAAGCAAATGTAAGAATCGGAATCCGCCATGACAAGAAAATTAATCTCCACATATGACAGTAGCTTGACTACTCTTAGCATAACACACAATGTAAATGTAAGTAATTGCTGGATTAAATAAATCTGTGGTCAAACATAACATTCGCCTAGGTTTTAGTTTCGATGCATGTTGTGATTGACGCGATACGACCAAATGATAAGTATTGATAAATCCTCACATGAACATTAGAACGAGGTTGTCTTGTCATTGTGTTATTGGATTTTCCACCACTGAACCAAAGAAAGTTCTACTTTTCATCATCATTCAAATTAAGACCTTGTTGCACAAATCATATTATGTATTATACACATTATTACTGTCAGAGTTGTGGTTCTAAAGCTATATTTATTGTTGAGTGTAGACTGACGGTTATTTCTTTTTTTCAGGATAGAAGTGACGAGAGGAACTTACGATGGCGGAGTATTAAGAAATTCGTATATCTGGCATGCATATATTCCTATTCGGCGTTTAATTTTGACATATTTTCAAAGGTGTGCGAAAACGGTACCTAGATGCGTTTTAATTAATAACTCCCTTTGTCAGTATTCCCAAATCCAAATAAAATATTATTAAATCGTCAGCCCTTTTCCACGGCCTAGCAGCTTAAGCGACATGCGTCTTGCGTGACGGAGGCAAGAACTATTTTAATAGACATAAATATTACGCACTCACTCGTCGACTGTGATTCGACAGTGACTTTATATAGTTTTAAAAGGTGTTTACGCGCTTGGTCGCCAGCCGCCGGGGCGACTCGCCGCACTGCCGCACTGCTGGTCGCCGGCGACCAATAGGAGCATGGGTTCAAATCGAAGCGTTCACACTGCGAGCAACGTCGCGCACAAAAAGGGTGCAGGTTATCGATACCGAAAAAAATCTGTTGGAAATAGAATTTCAAAAAACTACATATTTAGGATTTATCGATTGATGACTATTCTAATCGTGGGTACTGTTTAACGTCTTCATAAAGTATTTAAAACATTCCTTCCCAACACTTTTTGCCTTTCTTTTCTCTCTTTATAATTAGTACCGCTATTGTAACTTCTTCGCGACCATTCTACACGAATGTACAAGAAACACTACCTAAATTCAGTCGCTCGTCTCCCAACTTAGTTGCCTATATTTTGGTCCCCGAGAGACCAAATCCGGCGACCAGTCGACACTGCGTAATAGATCTAAGTTGCATAAACGTGTCACAAATCAACACGACGCGATTAACGGGGACATGGTTGAGAGTCCCTCGGGCGGCCACTGATGCGACGTGTATCTAAAGCAAATGTACTAGCTAAGGGCGTGTTCAGATGACACGCGTCGATCACGCACACGCACCGCACACGCGTTGTGCCCGCTTTACATGCGCGTTCGCCACGCGCAAAACCGGCGCATGCATCGCGCACGCCCCGCAACCGCTAGTGACTTTCGTTTGAGTACTAGCCGAAGCGCGGGCGCAAGGCGTATGCGGGGCGGGTGCAACGCGTGTGCGGGGTGAGCGCGAGGCGGGCGCGTGGCATGTGCGGTTGGCCTTGGATAAATGCAATTTGACATCTATTGATATGTCATAAGACTAAATTATATACAACATATTTCAAAGCGGGCTGTACGCGCAGAGCAGTTTTTTATCACGTTTAAAACAGAGTTTTGAATCAAAATCAAAATCAAAACTTTGTTTTAAATTATTACAATAATAATTTAAAACAAAGTTTTGATCATTGTAATAAGTTTTGTTTTTACTTGTTACTTCTTTTATCATTGAGAATGCTTAAGAGCAAACCTAACGCGCTTAGTGTGAAATAATAAGAGGAGCCGACCGGCTGCTTCTGATGGTATACTCTTCCACGCTCCGTTTTCATGCGCTTTCGCGCTCGCGTAGCCGACCTGCTCCGATTGCGTGCTCTTTACGCTCGCGCGACTGACCGGCTGCCAAATATTTTTAAACCATATTACTCTCCGCTTGCATATTCGTTTGTTTTGTTCTGCTTTAAATAATGTTGCTAACAAGTATATTTCTTCATTGGATCTATCTAAATCCATGACTCAATTTAAAAGCACACGTGCACAACTGCGCGGAACTGGAGGTACCTATACCACCCTTGTAGAGCACCCGCTCGGCTCCGAGCGCATCCGTCCGGCTCCGAGTGCATCCGCTCAAAAACAGTGCTCTTCCAGCCACTCTATGTGAAACGTCTGTCGGCTCCGGCCAGTTCCAAGCGTAGAACTCGCGCCAGTCTGTGTGAAAAGAAGAGCGCCGGCTGATGCTCTCCGAGCCGGTCTGTGTGGACGGACCTTAACTCGCGCCGGTCTGTGTGAAAAGAAGAGCGCCGATGCTCTCGGAGCCGGTCTGTGTGAACGGACCCTAGAGACCTGTGTGTTGTAAAGGACATCTGACAAAATGGACCAAAAAGTAAAATAGCCGACCAAACAAAATTATGCATATATTATGATAGTATATGAATATCTACATATTTTTTATCATTACGTCATTCCCCTAGATCCGATATCTGAGTCACTACATAAGTTTAAAATATTAAATTTCAGTCAAACCTTAGAAGCTATTATGGGGAACACTTTTTGGCAAAATGGCAGTTTTATAATTGAACTAGGTGGTGAAATACCTTATACCCATCTGGCTGACCTAGAAGGACATGATTTTTGGATGATTCGAAGACGGATCCAGTCAAGACACGTCCGAGCGAATACATATTACATGTAGGTACTTAGTGATGACGAAACTGAAAATCGACGAACGGCAGTATCACCTCATCGAAACCTGAGATCCTGAAAGACCTAGAGAGGAGAGGCCCTCGATACGATAGCCCGTTGTCAGTTCAGCTCAGGACACCAGAGCGAGACTGACCATTTTTGTTCCGGGTTGGAAAATCCTCATGAACCCGACATTATACTGAGGATATCCCACACATCAGCCTGTATGAGATTAGAATGACCCATGATCCTCCAACAGCTTAAGAACAACAAGCCGATGAAGGAATTACGACGGAACTTCTGCGAGCATGTGGAAAACCAGGACTTTTAGTCATCCAAAAGTTGTTTAATTCCATCATACTCAAAGGTACTAAACCAGCATGGCACAGGAGTGTGTTGGTGCTCTTCTTCAAAAAGGTGATAATACCTTATTGAAGAATTATAGACCCATCTCACTCCTGAGATATTCAAAATTATTTCGAATGTCCATGTCCCACCTGTACCGGTAATTGTTGGGAACGTTACTCTCGAAGTTGCTGCAAACTATCCAACTAGGTATGTCCAACTTCGATAAAGAGGTCACTCGAAGAATCCAACTCGGATGGGCAGCGTTCGGTAAACTACGAGATATCTTTTCGTTCAAAATTCCACACACACACACAGTGCCTAAAAACGCGGGTTTATAATCAGTGTATTTTGCCAGTGATTATATATGACACAGAAACGTGGTCCTTAACTGCTGGCCTCTTAGAGAAGCTCAGAGTAACGCAGGGAGCTATGCGCTATAGAATCCGGAACTAGGAAATTCGCCGAAGAACTAAGGTCACGTGGCAATGGGCAGGCCACATCGCTCGAAGAACCGAGGGGGAAGAAAGGTTCTCGAGTAGCTACCACGAACCGGAAGACGCAGCGTTGGTAGGCCTCCCGCCAGATGGACCGACGACATAGTCAAGGTCGCGGGTAACCGGTGGATGCAAGCGGCTGGTTGCCGCAACTTGTAGCGTTCTATGGGGAAGGCCTATGTTCAACAGTGAACATCTTTCGGCTGATGATATGATGATGACTTAGTGATCGTTAGGGCAGCAAATGGACGTCAAGTAATGCTCACTACTATTGACCCTGTAACATAGGAAAACGAACTGTCGGTTGCTGCTTGCATACCGTGTGCATAATATGGTAACTATATGCGCTAAGCTCAGCATATCTCACAAATATCCGCCCCTGCAATGGGCTTAGGAAACGTTCTTATAAGAACTTCAGAGGTGTAAGAGTAAATGATTGTAACATAATTGTTGTATCTGCGTAATGAATATACATGATAAGTACAATATTGCCTTAACGTTTAAATTCTTTAATTTTTTTCACTAAGATCGTACATTTCCACCTTATGTAGACCTCAGATATCAGACCTAGAGGAATGCCGTAATAATAAAAAATGTATAAGTAGTCATGTAGGTACTATCATAATTATGTACCTATTTACTTTTCTTTGGCCGGCTACTTTGGATTTTGGTCCCAAAATGTATGAAGCTTGTCAGGTCTCCTTTTCATACAAAAGGCGATAACGGTTTCGCCCCCGTAAACTTCGTCAAATTTTCATAATTTTTGGAAGTGTAGTAGATATAATGAAAAAAATTTTAAAGTAAAAAATAACTTTCAATTCGCAAGTCGGTGGCAATACAAAACAACAAGCAACACCAAAGCCACCGACATGCGAATTGAAAGTTATTTTTTTACTTTTTGAAGGCGGTTGTTGTCTTTTTTGTTAAAATTTTTTTTTTTTTCGCTTTTTGTGCCTACTTCTCATCATAGAAATTAATTACGAAAAAAAAAATCTCTCATCCCTTAATTTCCAACCCTTAGGGGTGGATTATTTTCTTAAAATTTATATAGGAGCAAATTTGAGGTATACACTATCAATTAAAAAAAAGATTCATCGAAATCGAACTACACTGAAAAAAGTTATGCGTGGTCTAACAAAAATAATGATATATAAAATAAAAAAATGTTCATAAAATGAAAACTACAGGGCCAAACAATGTTAAATTTTTATGGGACCAAATGGTAACTATTCCGCATCAAACTAAAGAAGAATCACGTAAATTGGATCATAAATCTCAGAGTAATCGATGTACTATCGGCAAAACTTAAGCAAGCTCACTTAAGAAAAATTTTCTGCGGAAGCGCAGTTAGTGACAGACCACGCCCTTTCCTTGCTCTACCCAATTAGAGACAATAAGTATTTGTGTGAGTGCTTACTTACTGCGTGCGTGCGACAAAAAATATTAACAACCATTAACCAGTGCCAATTTGCATCTCGCTAATTGTTCACGCTTCCTGTTCTCGTTTCGCAATTTTATTTTACTACGACCTGTTTATTTCTATCGGACTGATTGCCTGCCCAACTGTGACCTCTGCTTTGTATACCGGACTGTGATCGTGGAACTCTTTTTGACCTTTGCTCGTGTCCTGGACTGTGTATTGTGACTACTGTGGGCTGTGTTTTGCTGATAACCATGACAACCCGAAACCTCAATCAAGACGAAAGGAATGAGATCATTGTCTTGCATAGACAAGGATTAAATATATCCCAAATTGCGCTGGAGTTGAATTTACAAGTAAGTTATATTTTTTTTAAATCCAGAGAGAGTTAATAGAAATAAATTAAGGGCAAGTATAGGTTTCGTTCACTGTGCTATATTTTCATTGTTTGCATTATTATATATGTAGATCTCAATTTTTTCTTCAGTTACCGTAATTACAGAGGCAATTAAAAGTTATTATTTCTAAAGCCGACATCGGCCCGACGACAATGCTTGACAGATTAAATTGTAGTTTACAAACAAAATGTTTAATAATTCATATTATTTTGGTTCAGAAAAAAATACAATGCTAAACCTAAAACTTGTGACAAAACATTGCTAACATCGCTTGTAATTCAATTCATAAATATTATATTTGAATGTTTTACGGATTTTGATATGGTTTTCACTCATCAAATACTTATATCATTTATCACATGCATATTATTTTAGAGCAAAGGCAAGAATTTTAAAGATGTGTAACACCTGTGCGAAGTCGGTGTGGATCGCTAGTTAATGATAAATATAAATAAAACATAACATGTTATTACAATTTTGAAATAATTAAATAAGAAATTACGTTTAGATATTCCAAATATTTTACTTTCAATATAATAAGTGATGCAGTCAAGAAGTTTGTTTTTGTCCTGTCTTTTTTTTATATCGGCACATTCAAAGACATTGTTCGGGCCTTTTATGACCCGATAACAAATCTTTCAACACCTAAACAATGGCTCTTCATTTCAAGTCATCACTGCATTTTCAAATTGGGTTACCGCACTTATGGTGTTAAAAATAAAGCTTAAATTTGCTTGGGAGAGTTTCACACAACATTGGAATTTACTATAATGCCGTAGATAAATATTTGTTTGTGGTTTACTACCCATACAAAATACAGATAAGAATGTGTGAAGAAGAACAATAGATATTTAAAAAGTTAGGGTTTATTTGTTATGAACTAGTAATCCTTTTGTGTGTGCAAAAGGATTAAGTTAAGACTGCCATAATATTTTATGTGACAATATTATGTGACAATTTGATGCTAATTATTATTATTTTTTTACAGAGAACCACGGTGCGCCGTTGGGTGCGAAGATATGAAGAAGGAGAAGATATGACCCAGCGCGTTCGTGCACCTCGACCTCGGGCTATAAGCGAAGGTCAGTTAGGAAATATGCTAGCTACATTTCAAGAAAGCCCTTTCACACCTACTCGCAATTTCGCACAAGAGTATGACGTATCAATGCAAACTATCCGGAACGAGTTACATCGAGCTGGAGTCCACCACAGACGGCCCGCAAAAAAAATTATTTTGACACAGGAGCAAAAAGCTGCTCGTGTACGATTCGCTCGGGACTACAGAGACTTCGATTTTTCTTATGCCATATTTTGCGATGAAAAGAGCTTTAGGTCTAGCCAACAAGGTCGTCGGAATTTATGGCGTATAGATAACACAAGATACGAACCTCGAAATGTAACCCCAAATGCTGAATCGGGAAGAGTTGTTGTAAATATGTGGGGCTGGATGAGTGCTGCTGGACCAGGCGAGCTTGCTTTTATACCGGGGAGGGCAAACGGCCACACATATAAAGAAGTCCTTCAAAATATTATGTTGCCAACTGTGCGCACGGTGTATCCAGAAATGGAGGTGCCAGAATTTTATTTTTTTCAAGATAATTGCCCGATACACCGTGCGCTAGTTGTCCGAGAGTGGTTGCGAGAGCAACCACAAATTAAAACAGTGCCATGGCCCCCCCGATCGCCAGACTTAAACCCCATTGAAAATTTATGGGGTTTAATGGTCCAGAAATGGGATAATAGGGCAGAAAGAACCAAAGAAGCACTCGTCACCCATTGCGAACAAGCTTGGGAGACATTAAGGGGTTCCAATTTGTGCGAAGTCCTGGTTAGGTCGATGCGTAACCGGTGCGATGCTGTAATAGACGCGGGAGGAGCAGCGACGAAATATTAGTTTTCGTAATAATTTAATTTTAACATACAGATGGTCCAAATAGTGACCTTAAAAAAATTGTCTCTTCATGCACAGAGGTATTCGAAAATACCTCATGTATGATTTGCGATTCTTGATAGTTTTCGAGTTAAGGGGTCCACTTCAAAAAACTCTTTTTTTTATGCGATTATTTTACATTTTTTTTTCAATTATTATTGTTACGACACATTATTTCAGATATAAAATAATCATCTTCGAATTTACGTTCGAGTGATACACAGTCGAAACTTTTACTTCAAACATTTTTTTTTAATATTAGCTTTTATTAAATATATATTATATTCAAAGTATAAATTTTCAAAGCAACATGAATGTAAAAAGGCGTGTAAAAAAGACATTTTTTTTTAAAGCTATACCCATAAATGTTTTCAAAAGATTAAAAAAAAATATATAACTCGTAACAATCAAGAATCGGGAAACATCCGTGGAATATTTTTGAATAAGCCTGGGCACGAGAAATCTAATATATTAATCTATGACGTCACTATTGAGACCACCTGTATAATATATTATACATTCTGAAATGTTAATGGTTGTTTCCCCGCGGCAGAATGATTTGCTCTCAGTTAAGTACTATCAAAACATACAGCAAACTTTAAACATTAAAAATGTTTTTGTTTCCAAAAAATAATAAAAAAATACACCTATTATCATTATAATAATAAATGGTTCAAGAGATCACTTTGAATTTTTTTTTAATCACAATTTTATTTTTTATTTTAATAAAAAAATGAATTTTTCTAACAAGATAATATCATTTCGCTGCAGGAAAAACACATTAAAATTTCACAGTGGTGTAAAGGGTGTAAAGAGATATTTAATGAAACCGAAAGATACCTACTTGTTCTACCAATATTATTGTGATAATTTTTTAGCCTTGGTCCATACCTGGAAACCTTCTGGTTCCGGAGATATTATAGGTCAAAGTTACAACATTTTTGTAAGTTTTTTTTTACTAAAACAAAAACTACAACGTTTTGAATGATTATAGCAATGCTCTTGTGCTACCACAAACTGATTTTCCGGATCAAAAAATAAAAGTCAGTAATGCTAATGTTAAAAGTAAGTTTGATGCGCATGCGTAGTTAACGGCTATGTGATGTGTTTTTTTACACCCCGTATTTTAGTGTATATCATTCTAATTTGTATTATTCTAATTCCATAATAATGATTGTCATCATGTTATTTTGTCAAATGATTGTGCCAATTATTTTTAAGTCACCTATATAATTAATATAAATGAATGTGTATACTAATAATATTGTAAAGCTAAAGATTTTTTTGTTTGTTTGTTAATCGCGTTAATATCTGGAACTATCAGTGCTATTGTGATAATATAATATAGTCATTATTTTTGTATAATATATGATAGCTAGATTTATGAGGAATATTATAAACTATACAACGTGTTCCATAAATGGGTGCTCATACGTGTATAGACGTATTGTGTATGTGTTAAATACACAATACGTCTATACACATATATATCAAAATAAACTGTCCTAAGTTTTCGATAACTTTCCGAATATATCGATTTATTGGATGAGGCAAAGTAACACCAAAACTCAGTATAGTTTGATATGTGTATAGGCTCTCTATCAGATACTGCAGATCATCACCTTTAAATGTGGCTACGCATTTCTGGAACAGGTTGTAAATATCATGCTCATCACGGAGCAGTAACCAAAGACACGGGTGAACCGCGGGAGACAGCTAGTATTTGATAAATAATGTAATAAAGTAAGAGTAATGTATAATATGTGTATGTGTGCTAAAATAAAATAATTTATTAATAAAAGATATGTATGATTTAAAAAATATATTTTAATATTTTTATGTTAATAATTAGATATTATTATAGTTGTGTTATTTGTTACCTCATATGAACAATCTGTTAGGCTGATTGCGTGGCAAGACAAGTATGTTAAATAATATGAAAATTTTTATTTAATGCTAATTTTTAATATATCTGTAGTTATAAAATAAATTATAGTTTGAATTTGAATTGTTTTTTTTTAAAGGCACATCCTAAGTGAATTTTAAACAACCCACAAGCAACCAGTGCATATATCACACTAAGACTAAAACCGGTAGCCTATCATACAAACATTTCTTACTATACAGATGAAATATTTAAATACATAACTATATAAAATAAATAATCCCTGAAGGATTAGGCAGAGGTGTACCCATTAGCGTATGTATAAAAAAAAAATTCAAACCTAAAAAGACACTCTTTAGTTTACATATCTTAGTACAAAATATTTTTTTGTGGAATGTTGATACTTTCTAATTAAAATAAAGTTATACCAATAATACATTTTCTACGCCAAACATATTATATTACTATGAGTACGAAATTACTTCTTGTCAACAATCATAATAATATTATAAAGAGAAAAGATTTGTATTTTTGTTTGTTTGTAACGAATTAACTCAAAAAGTACTAAACCAATTTCTTTCACCATTCATTAGAATGCTACATTATCCCTGAGTAACATAAGCTATATATATTCGTTGAAAAAATTAGAGATCCCAACAAAACTTCAATAAGGTATCCTAGGGCCGAGTCACACCGGAATGGCAGCACAGCGGAAGGCAGTTTCGCTGTTAAACCATTTTCAACTTTATCTGTAAATGTCAAGACATAGTATCGCTTAAAGATTTGCATACGTCGACTGGCAACTCGTGACGCCGCGCGGCTCTGCGAGCCGATGACCTCCGAAGCGATACTATGCCTTGACGTTTAGAGATAAAGTTGAAAATGGTTTGCAGGCAAGCTGCCGGCCGCTGCGCTGACATTCCGGTGTGACTTGACCCTAAGGTGTAAAAAAAATTGCCCTAAAATGTTTTCCAACGCATGCGCTGCGGAAACTACTGATGATAGAACAAAACAATGTTCTACAATATTAAAGAACATACAAACATTTTACAAAATAAAATAATCTACAAAATACTTCGCGAAAATGTCCAAATATTATAGTTATGCCACTATAACTACTTTTTTACATGTTAAAAGTTGATAGAAATCACCGACCAAAATCAAACCATGTTATCCATACCTTTTGTATTAATACTTATTCAAATAAAACATCTCGTATTGAAGACTGTTTAAATACCTGTAGATTAGTTTTTGAAACATTGAAATCGGACATTCCATTCAAAAGATATTACGGATTTAAAAATGTCAAGCTAAACAAAATACTAATAGAAAAAAAACGCCGTGAAAAATATAATGGTAATTAAAAAAAAATAAAACTACTTATTTCCTGCATAAAGACATTTACTCTACGTTTATCCCAAAATGTATAAAAATAAACGTCCACCCTTGCGAAAGCGGCAAGAGCCGCTAGTAATTTATAAAGAGTTCACGCTGGCCGTATCATAGTTTGAAACCGATACGACAATTAGAATTTGTGTCCATTGAAAAAACATCCCACAAACTAGGGAACGCAGCTCACTAATGTGCGCCTCTACACACTAGTGTGAGTGTCAACTTCTACACATCATTGTATTCCGATCAACACAACTAAAACACGCTTCCTTTTTATTGGTCAAAACGCATGCATACGGCGATCGAGTCCAGAGCCGTGCCAGGCGATTATCGCCTTAAAGGTGAGCTTGCGGAAGTTTGCTCGATAGTACACACGGCTACACATCAAGCAGCACAGCAATATAAGCTGACCTCGCATTGTACGGAAATTCTAAACAATGCGAGATCAGCATTAAATGGAAATGTATAGCTTGATGTGTAGCCGTGTGTACATACATAAAAAAAAACTAACCGAATTGAGAACCTCCTCCTTTTTGAAGTCTGTTAAAAAATAGGTCTGTACGTGTTAATGTTAAAGAAATATGCGATACGATAGAAGAAATTATCATCGAAAATTAAAATTGATAAAAAAAAACTGTTTACGTTGAAATGACTACTTATACTAATTACTAAATTATTGCGAATGCTAGGACTGTCTGGGGATATTTCAGCTAAATTTGTTTGATTGTCTGGCAGTTTGAGTAATTTTTGCGGCCTGTACCTATCATCTTTTAGGGAATGTTCGGTGGCTCGTTGAGGTGATTTCTGAGTTGAGCTTTTTTCATAAGACCACCAGACGCTAATATACATGGTTCTCGTGTGATTTGGCCATTACAATTACTTTAAACGAGTCTTGATCTCGGTACGTTTTTGTAACCTCATCTAGTTAAAGAAAATTTACGTGTTAGTGATATTTTTAACCTATTCACAAAATTAATATTATATCTTTTTTTTTCAGTGAGACTTCTTGATTTTATCTTATGTGAAGCGACAGTGGGCATATCGTATTTGTGTATGGATTGTTTTATTAAACAATACACAAGGAGATATGACTGCAATCAATTTTTGAATCCACTACTCAAAGGAATATCTTATGGCAAATTTTTACAGACTTCTCTGTTTATAATTCTAGTAAGTATACTCCAGGTAGGTGTCAAATTATTAAATGGCGATTACCGAGATTTAATTCAGTTAATAAGAAACGTAGTCCGTTCTTAAGTGATGGATTAGTGCAAGTAGGTAGGGTTGGCCTCACGACACAAGCTCAAAAAACGAAAATGCTCATTGTACAATAAATATAAACGCCCGCATCGCGCTGTCTTTCTAAATCATTAACATTGTGAAATTCATGTTGTGGTACTTGTAATCATAGCTTGAAGGCGTTGTGACTAACTCCGAAAGACCAAAAATGGAATTTCACATCGCGAACACAATTAGAAAATTTGTTTTAATAATAATAATAAATATAATTTATTTTCAGGTAACAAGACCCATAGAAAAATACCTTAGCTTAAGTATACATATTACATTATAACAATTTTGTTTTGTTTTAGCACTCAACTTATTTAGCTGACAGCTTAAATTTTTTGGTAATAAGTTTGCTAGAAGTGCCTCCATGGTCGACATGTCAAACAGATAACAACACCGATTGTGTACCAACCAAAGACATAATTATGCAATGCAATCAGAATACGACTACAAATTTTATCAAAACGTCCTCCTACTTTCACTACAAGTAAGTCATCTTGTTACTAATTAATTACTACATACCTATTTTGTGAAAATTCATAATATTCTTTAATATAATAACTATATTTTAAACGCATTCGCTCGTAAAGTGGCTTTTATTTAACCGCTTTTAGGGTCGTTATGTAACGTATTACGCACGTGTGCTTTTTATAATACATTACTACCTGTTGTTTATACCACGAGTTAAGTATAACAGGGGAGATGGCGTAATCGAATTTTCACATAGAAAGATGCGTGACACTTTTATAAGCTAAATCCTGCCCAATTAGGTCAAGCCCCGCCTTTTTTCGAGGAATCACAAGATGCCATTGAAATCTTTTGCGACCTCTCAAAGGCGTTCGATTGCGTTGACCATGAGACACTATTGCTGAAACTGGAGCACTACGGGATTAGTGGAGTATCTCTTGATTTACTAAGGTCATACCTGAAGGATAGACAGGTAAAAGTTCAGGTTAACGGTGTGAACTCATTGGGGTCTGAAATCACTATGGACGTTCCTCAAGGCTCAATATTAGGTCCATTTCTATTCTTAGTCTATATAATTGATTTACCCCAATTACTTCAGAATCAACCGAAGATGGTGTTATTTGCTGATGACACCTCATTGATTTTTAAGGTAAACTGACGGTCACAATATCTGGACGACGTAAATGATACTATTCTTCTGGTTCAAAATTGGTTTACGGTAAACAATTTGGTACTTAATGAAAAAAAAAACGAAATGTATTCGATTCACTTTACCAAATGTTAGGAATAGCAAATGTGACATCATGCTAAATGGACACAAGCAACCGACATAATTTCAATACTAGAAATAAAGATAAAATAGCTCAACCATTTTTTAGATTATCTAAAGTACACACATCTTTTATGGCGTACTCTGTTAAATGTTATAATAAAATACCTTGTGATATATTAAAACTAAATGAAACAAAATTTAAAAGATACATTAAAGTTAGAATTTGTAAACAAGCATATTATAAGTTAGAGGATTATATCCAAGATAAGAATGCTTGGGAACATGCTGGTCCGGCTCCGTAGGACAATCTACAGTCTAGACAAAATCATACTGATTGCTAATTAAAACTATAGTTTATATATTTAAATATGTATTTGTACTTGTATTATATAATTATAATTGTATTCTTTAGTGTACTTAATAGATTACTCTGGCTCACACACTATTCATTGTTTGTTGGATTAGGAGTGGTCGTTTACTGTATTATCAATTGTAATTATGTGAACACTATGTATCTGTACATCATTTAGCTGTCATTTATTAACTTGTAATGCTTTGTACATACTATAATATATGATTTTATATAAGGTACTTCGTATTCACGTAACAGAATATATTATAATTCTTGTAAATGCAAATTGTAAACAATATTCTTTTTAAAAGAGTATGTATGGAGTTTCTTGCCCATTCTTCTCCATACGAAACTACCATTTGGATTGGGCAACTAGATTCAAATTTTACAATATGCCGATCAAAAGTGCCTTTAATGGTCTAATTGAAATAAATGATTTGACTTTGACTTTTTGACTTTGAGAGAAACTGGAATTTACTAATCAAACGGTTTTCCTAGTAATCACGCTAGACGAGAAATTACAATGGGGAGGACCTCACATAACATCTATTGCGGGGCGACTAAGCTCCGCGGCTTATGCTGTTAGAAAGATAAGACAGATGTAGAAACTGCGCGTATGGTCTAGTTTAGCTACTCTCACAGCATTATGTCCTAAGGTATTTTACTGTGGAGTCGGGCTGCCGACATTGAACCCATTTTTATCTTACAAAAAAGAGCTGTTAGAGCCATTTATAATTTACGTCGCTGCGAATCTCTGAGGGAACTATTTAAAAATATAAATATAATGACAGTGCCTTGCCAATTTATCTATGAAAATATTATGTACGTAAAAAAAAACCAACGTATTTTTAATAAAGTAAGTGATAGACATAATACTAATACCAGAAATAAAGACAAAATAGCTCAACCATATTTTAGATTGTCTAAAGTTCATAAATCTTTTATGGGGTACTGTGTTATAACAAAATTCCTAGTGATATATTGCAACTAAGTGAAAGAAAATTTAAAACATATATTAAAAGTACACTCTGTAAACAAGCATATTACAGTTTAGAGGATTATGTCCATGATAATAATGCTTAGAAACATGCTGGTCCGAGCTTCATAGGACAATTTACAGTCTAGACAAAATCAAACTGATTGCTAATCAAAACTACTTAATCTATACTTAATATATATACATTATATTTAATTCTTGCTCTGGTTCACATACTAGTTCATAGTTTGTTGAAATGTAAGGAGCTGTTGTCTACTTTTTCAATAATTGTAAATAATAATATGTGAACCTGGTCGTTTTCTTTTAGCTTGTTTTATTTATTAGTAATTTGACATACAAAAGATTAAAAACAGAATTTATTATCAATATTTCTTCCAACTAAAATAGGTAATGCTAATGTAAAATATATGATACGTAAGTAAGTTACAACCGTACTGAGGTATTGTGTAAGTCCAATGAAGGCAAAATCTCCTATTTTTATTATGGCCGTTTTTGTCGCTGTATATTCTACGCTATTAAAATGTTTTAAACAAATTCTTGTTTTGTTGGCGTCCAATTAGGTCTATTAATTATACTAACCCACTAGCTTTTGCCCACGGCTTCGCCCGCGTGGAAGTCGGAAAATATCCCACGGTAACGTACTACCGGGATTAAAAGTACCCTTTATGTTAATCCAGGTAAACAATGTCTTCTTTCAGTATTTTTTATTGTGTGACCACGGTCAGCTGGAGACTTCCTCCTATATTGCGGGGATACCTATCGTCTCCTGTCTGAATGTCCTTGAGAAGTGGTCGAGGGTATCTCTTAGTGCAGCTACTATCTGTCATGCAGTGTGATTTGTACGAGTAGTTTAAACTACCACAAGAACCATGTATCGTTTGCCTTCACAATACCGCAAAAGAGAGGGTCCTGTTCAGGTTCAGGTATGTCTGCACAAATAAGTTTGTCGATTTGATCTGGGTTGATACGCTGCTTTTACCACAGCAAAATGTGGATGTGAGGAAGACCTTGTTTTTGTCCTTCCACTAAGTATATAAAGGAAAGCATCCCCCTAAACAGAGTACCTTTGGTCAGAAGAGCCATAATCTTTTTCACCTTTAGGTGAAATATCCTGGCAATTTGACTTTAACCCGGTAAAAGTATATCTGTGATCTCTTTTCATCGGGTATTACATGTGAATGTAATAATTGGCGTATTGTGTACGCTCGTGCATATAGCGTGGTCGCCCGGTAAAAGATGACGGGAGCACCCAGGTGCTCACCATCAACGTCCTGCCCCCCTATAGCATCCCTCATATGTACTTACTTAACAGCCCTCATCCCTGGTTGTTCCTGATATAGGTCAACCTTTCCGTCTCTGTTTTAGCGTCTATACAAATTTTTTATCCCCTATTTTACCTTCTTTTGGGATGATTTTTCAAAAACGCTGATACATGTAATGTTCCGGATATAGGTCCACCTTTCCGTCTCTTTTTCAGCGTCTATACACATTTTTCATACTCTATTTTACCCTGTTTTGGGATAATTTTTCAAACATGCTGATATATGTAATGTTCCTGATAGATCAACCTTTCCCTCTCTGTTTTAGCGTCTATACAAAATGTTCATCCCCTATTTTACCCACTTCTGCGATGATTTTTCAAAAATGCTGATACATGTAATGTTCCTTATATAGGTCAATCTTTCTGTCTCTGTTTTAGCGTCAATAAAAAATTTTCATCCCCTATTTTACCCTCTTCTGGGATGATTTTTCAAAAACAGTGATACATGTAATGTTCCTGATATAGGTCAACCTTTCCGTCGCTATTTTAACGTTTATACAAATTTTTGATCTCCTGTTTTACCCTCTTCTGGGATGATTTTTCAAAAACGCTCATACATGAATTTATTAATTACCAACCAAAAGGCTAAATACAAATTTTCATGGTTTGAACTACAAACTAACGGTTTTCCTATTTATACATTCATCCCCTATTTTACGCCCTCAGGGACTGATTTTTCAAAAACACTGAAACACGTATTTTTTTATTTTTAACCAGAATGATAAACACCAATTTTCATGGTTTAAACTACAAAAATTACGATATTCCATTCAAACTTTCATCTCCTATTTAACTCCCTTAGTGGTTGAATTTCGAAAAATATTTCCTTATTCCTCTTCTAAATTATAAAGGGAAACTCTGTGCAAAATGTCAGCTTTCTAGGTCCAAGGGTTTGGGTTGGGCATTGATGAGTCAGTCCGTCAGTTAGTCAGGACTTTTCTTTTTATTTATTATAATTATATATATATATATATTGTCGTGTTGTGCTGGGGCGGCTGCTGCAGGTGCCGAAAACCTCAAACGGCGTAAATATAACAACCTTCTTGGAAGTTATATGTTTGAGCCGTTTGGGAAACACTAGGGCCATGGGGTCCGAGTGCTCACCTTGTTTTGAGAGACATTTCTAAGCGGCTGGTCGACTCTTCACGTGACCAGAGGGCTGGCCTTTTCTTGGGCCAAAGAATTAGCATTGCAATTCAACGTGGTAATGCTGTTAGCCTTTTGGGCACTTGTCCCATTGAAAGCGATGCGGACGAGTTTTTTGATGCCCTGTGAGCATTGTACATATTATATGTTTATATTTATTTTTAAGCTTTGTATATATTATATTTAATTATTGTTCACAAAATGAATAAGTAAAATAGATTTTGTTTCAATTTTGTCATAGGAGGGAAATCTGAAAAATAATTAAATGAATTTGAAACACATTAATATAAAAAAAAAATGTGCCTGCGTCGTTATTAATTAAATTCACCCCGACCCTGCTGTTCATTGGTTTTTCAATGCAACAATGTTCTCATTTAGGGAATTTTCGCATTTTTAGGGGGAAACTAATTTAGCACACAATAAACAACATTTGGATTACGTCGATTTTTACTTTTAACAATCAGAGGTTTAGAATAAAATGTGATAAGTTTTGATATCCTTATTAAAAACATTAAGACATTAAAAAAATGTAGGGAAAATTAAAATATGAAATTTAAGTTTTTGGTTTTATTGCTTGTCACTAGATGACATACGGAACTAGAAATAGAAAACTATAAATTAAAACATTAACACGACACTTTTAGGCGAAAAAAAGGATTAAGGTATCTAAAATGTATTTTTTAAAACCTGCATAATAGTTTTAAACCTATTATTATTATTTTTTTACCAAAATGGCACGCCCTCTTGTTTCCCAGTAGTACAATTTTTTTGACGGTAGTGTTCGGTACGGTTTTTTTCTAGAACTTGGCTGATAAATAACGTAAAAAATTACTTACCAATGAAATGAGATGCCATATGTAGCATTAAAACGTTGATCAGAGTAGGTTTGGCAAACAGAACAGAACACTTCATTTTTTAAATTTAGAACACGTGAAAAAATAATAAAAATGTGGAATGTCCGGAATGTGCGGTACACAACGGCTATAGATCGAATAACCGAGGGTACGCCTACTTTGATTTGATAACGTCAATGCACCAGTGCGTGTCACGGTGAACCAGCACTATGGGCATCTCCTCTGTTATACTTACTTCGTGGTGTATACTGTTTTTCTTTTTAATTCTCAGCGAAGAATTCGACTGTTTTTATGTGTAAATATTTTATGAATAAACGAAATTAACTAGGTACATGAAATTATTTATTCCGTCAAATAAATTACAGTTATTTGTGTCCAATAATAATATGTGGAGATATTCACACACGGCCGTCTGACCCCAAACTAGAATTAGACTACATCCTGTACTATGGGTGTTAGCTGATATACATACTCAATATACTTAAATATTCAGTTGTTATTTTTAAAATCAGGCAGTTTGGCGATTTCGTCACTCAACTACGGGGGCAAGCAACCTAATGGATCAGCCAGAGTTCAGAATTTCTGTTAAAAAACCCGCGCTCCATTTTTCATAAATCTTTGTCTAAAACATTGAAGTTTAGTAAAGTTTCCTCACAAATGTGTTGAGGAACATCGTATACAACGAGTGAGCATTGTATCATTACAGTCTGTGACAGCGCCCAAAGCTTTTGGTGCCTTGGTTTCGATTAATCGACATCTGGCTTTGTCTAATAAGGATCTGTTCTTCCTCCCGCTAATCCCATTTTGTTGAGGGGTGTAAACAGTTGGCAACCTTCTTCGTTGGATGCCATGCGATTTAAGAAAGTTATTACATTCTTTGTTTCGGTATTCCGTGCCGTTGTCGATCTGCAGATTCTTTATTTTCTTATTATGGAACGTCTCAACTTCATTTTTATATTTCTTGAAAATGTTGAATACGTCACTCTTTCTTTTGATAAAATAGACGTGAGAATATCGACTATAGTCGTCTGTGGAAGTAACATAGTACTTTGATCCTGCTAGTGTATCGCATTCAATAGGTCCACAAACGGAAATAATCCATAGCGGGATTATTTCCAGGTTATCCGGTGTGTATATATCATTATGTCTTGTGAACGGTAATCTGGACTATTTGCCTTTGATGCAGGTCTTACGTGTTTCCAGGTCTTCATCATTTAAATTTAAGCCAAACATCAGATTTTCATTAGCCACCTTCTTTAAATCTTTTTCGTTTATGTGGCCGAGTTTGCGATGCCATTCCATAATGTCACTGACATTTTATGCTGTATAATTTACAGTCTGTTTTTGTTCAGATTCAAAGAAGTAAAGCCCGTCAGTAAAGAAGTCATTTCACCGTTTTTTTTCAACAACGTAGCCTTTTTCTTTTTCAGAAAACGACCTTATTTCCTCTTTCTGTTATTTGTGCGACGGATAAAAGGTTTACCAATGTATCGGGAACATACAGGGTGTCATTAAAATTATAGCCATGTTTATTGGTGCTGATCTTTTTACTCTGCCTTTGCCTTGAATTGTACTAGTGTATTTCTCTGATCCCAACTTTAGGGTGCCTTTTTCGACGGTCATGGTAGAGAGCATCGATTTGTCAGCCGCTATCTAAACACCAGAGATTTTTATCAGCACCTGAATTTGCGGTGCTCAGGCATACGTTATAGTTGTATTTATTTGCGTTGCCTTTTTCAGTAGTGTTTTTCTTCTTGCCCCAACATATCTCGATAGTGTCACCTTTCTTTTTACAGCCCATGCAGTACAACCTATGCTTGTTTTTCTTAATATGATATGCTTCTGCAACCTATGCTTGTTTTTCTTAATATGATATGCTTCTGAGCTTTCAGGCTGTTCATCACGTGTAGTCCCATGTGTACCGAAAACGATACACTACATCTTATTCTACATCTTATTGCCGTTGAACCCCGCCGTACCGTTTTCGGTACACAACGTACCATCTAACTCTTATTTTTATAAAAAATTTGGCTCTAAATCGCGAGATGACATAATTAAGCGAGGCGGGGGGGAGTTTACCGTTAGAGGGAGAGAGCACAGACAGGTATTATCCGTTCGTTGCTTGGTATTCTGAAGTTCTCTAAGCTTGTTGGAAAACTGTTTATAAGCATAATGCTAAGTAGTTCTGGAGGTACCTTTATATTCATAATCTGCGAGTTTGTCCACAATATCCATAAAGTTACTTATAATTATCTTCTCCTGTAGTGATTCGCTATTGAACCAATTGTTTTAGAAATGTAGCTATCGCGCAGACTTTCATTTGTTTTATTTCAGACGTTGACAATAAAAGTAAGATTTCAGCCCTTGCCTTCAAGTCCTCTTTGTTGAACGCCGATCTCGCCGCCGCATCCGTAGCTGGCGGTAACGTTTTCTCGCCGCTTACGATAGTCAAATAGTCATTTTTAATCAGGATCGTTTGTGCTTGCAAACACTACACTACCATAGTTTGACTTGATCAATGGTTCTATATTACGATAGCTGGTAGTTGATGCTATTTTTATATTTGCCAACAACCTCGCTCTGCTACTAATTTGTTAGGGATTTATTTATTAATTAAATATACGCATGACCAAATATATCGTTTTCATTTGACGTAACCATAACTGTTATAAGTCTCCAAGGTATTAAAAACGAAACGTGCAGTATCTATTGATACTGGATGGCCAGTACACAGTCTCGCCTCTATTACGCATTCGATTATGGCTGGGGCTGCAATCCAGACTCGACCGTAATGACAATCTTACCTCACTTGTATAAATGTACTATTTCCGTCCCGCGACACTAATCATTATTATGGGGTGACGTGTCTGACTGGCACGAATGGTTTTGCGGTAAGAAACCTAAAATACAGGTCTGTGTGATTACACAGACCTGTATTTAACACAAAGCTACATAATCTATCTTACAGGTGATAGGAATAATAATCTTGATTTTTACTATGTGGTGCAAATTGCAAATAATGGTAATGCTCTTGAATTTTAGAAAGATGACTAAATTCAAAATTAGCGGTCGCAAGTCCAACTATCTTGACCAGTCTGTCGTCGAACTAAACAATTCTGATATTTCAGTAATGCGTTCAGCGCCCTAGATAGAAACACATTGACGGTGAGGTTTTTTGTTCTTGGCCTGGTTTGGATGCTAGTTTTCTTTTCTGCATCGGTTGCCGAAGAAACAATTGTAAAGGTACTATGTTTTAAATATTTTCGTTGAAATGCAAATAGCCGTTACCCCGGTAGCCAGATTTACGTAACGAAAGTAGTGGCATGTAAGTAATGTTACGATTTTAATTTCATCAACGATTTTATGTGTAATATCAAGTACAGTTACTCAACACACGATTAGGTGATGCCAAAGTCATGTAGTTTCAACATGTAACTATTTACAGAGCTTTTAGCAGAACCTTTTTTTACAAAAAAGACAACCGTCTTCAAAAGTTTAAAATCGCAAGGCTTTGATTTTGTTAATTGTTTTGTATTGCCATCAACTTGCGAATTTCAAGTTATTTTTTAATATTTGATGGCGGTTTTTTAAAAAACTTTTGGGGAAAATTTTTCTTTTCGCATATTAGTGTCTACTTCTTATCATGAAAATTAATTTCAAAACGGTGACACCAAACATTTTAGTCATCCCTCCCTTCATTTTTTACCCTTAGGGGTGAAATATTTTCATAAAAGGACCTTGGGAAAAAATGTATGGGATCCGTCTGCACCTACCAACACACAAAACTGATGCCAATGTGTTCCTAAAGTATCCACTATTTGATTAAAATCCTAGTACTCTGGCACAATCGTACCCAGTCTACAATCAGTCAGTGTAGTCGTAGTAATCTGTTTTCCTTCAATTACATTGCTGTTTAAACAAATTTAAACAGCAATGTAATTAAATGAAACCATTAAATTAGACCACTACAGTTTTTTTTTATATTTTACCGGCCTATGTTCCTGCTACAGTTACAAAAAAATAATACAATAAAAAAATTGATTGAATTGATTGATTGTTGAATTTTTTGTTTTTTATTGTTGATTTGATTGATTGATTTTGAATTGATTTGATTGAATTAATTTAGAAATTTATCATTTTTGTAATCCATACCATTGTAAATCGGCAAACTATCGATAGTCGATTCTCGATCAGCAATACTACGGTTATATTCTCTTTGACTACAGCCAAGCAGCGTCCAAACGCAGAGAGTAGCCAAAACGCGATGCAGCATCGATACAGTCGCATAATCGTCAATCGCCGATGCTAAAAGTAGCTAGTCTGCTAAGGCCCTTTTTCGAGTTTAATAATAACTAGCTTCTGCCCGCGACTTCGTACGCGGATCCTGTTGCTTATGCCAGCGACAACGGGGTCGGCAAAATCGAAGATCTGAAACGTCTGATGTCGAATTCTAAGAGCCCGGGGACGGCAAACCAACGGGACGCGCGAGACGATTCGAGACGTTAAAAAAGTACAATTTTGAATCATACCTACGATGGCGGAATATGTGGCGTAGTCAATCATAGGAGTATACGTAAATGCACTCCGTTCCTTATCAACCCAAGGAAGGTCGCCATGCACTACGGCTATATCTGAGACACATCCGATTCTTCAGATGATATCGACATTCTGTTCAGAGAATGTCGAAGTCAATCAGAATTCAAACGTTCGTTGCGCTCTTCTTCTGTCTCTTCATGCCGTACTCCAGCAATTCTTTCTCTCTCACTTTCTAATTGATTATAAATATTTTGTTGTGTCCGTGTTCGAGACAATGTATGATAATCTCGATCAGCAGTTAGTCGTGCATCACGTTCATCACTCGTTTCAAAAGACCTGTTAGTAGATGTGCGAATACGCTGAGAACTCAAGCGTGATTCTGTATCGGTAAACGTTTCCGATTCGCAAGACAATGCATGTCGCTCACGATCAGCGGACAGTCGCGCATCACGTTCCCCACTTGTCTCTAGAGACCTGGATGTAGATGCGTAAATACGCTGAGAACGCAGACGTGCTTCGCGATCTGAAGAGGTTCCCACGGAGCGATTTGCAGCCTGATGTTCTCGAACAGCATCAAGTCTCTCCTGACGCTCTTCGGTAGATTCTTGGGATCTTATGATCCTCAATCTTTTAGCTCCTTTGGAACATTGGGAAAGATTTGACCGCTTTCTAAGCATGGTTATAGTTTTATTGTGAAGAGATACCTGATCAATTAAAATCTAAGTGACTGCTCCCCTGCATTACCGGGTAGGCTACCGTGTAAAGGAAATTAAACACTCAAATAACATAAGCAGGAAGTCATATTTATTCGATAAAATAAAAAAAAATAAATGGGGGTTTTGACCAGTAAAGTCAAATTTTCAATGATTACCAGCGTCATCAAAAATCAGTCCTAAACTGTTACCGCCTTTACCGCGTGGAGGTACTCCCAACTTATGTTATTTTATAATATACAGTGAAATTAGTGATAGCTTTGATTTCCACATCAGATGTTTCTGATCTTCGACTTTTATAAGTCAACAGGAAGTGCTCATCAGACCGAACAACTTTTGCTAAGACGTCATTCCTATATGTGTTATGGTGTAGCTGGGCTCTTGGAGTTCCACATCAGGTGTTCCAGATCTTTAAATTTATTCTCTCAGCAGAAAATGCTCATCACGTGAAACAATTTTTGCTATGGAACCATTTTTGTATCTCTTATAGTTTAGCTGGTCTGTTGCAGTTCTGCATCATGTGTTCAAGTTTCCAAGATCAATTATAGCCTATATGTGTGCCCAGAGTACCTATACAACGAAAAAAAAATCATTCAAATCCGTCCAGCAGTTCCGAAGATTAGCGTGTACAAACAAACAGATTTTGTTTTTGGATTCGTGCTCTATTACTGTTTCTAAACCCCCCTCAATTATTATTTTTTTAAATATATTCAATGTACAGACACAGTTTTTTACTGTTTTATTATATGTATAGATAAACGGAATATTGACCTTCTTCAAATTACCAACACCAAACACTTAACTCCTATCAAACAGGTACACAATTTTCGCCTTCCTCGCCACTATGCATTAGTATATTTTTTCCTTCGCTCTTTCGCTGCATTTGCAGTTGGAACGAGAACCATCTTACTGATGACTTAAAGCACAGAAATTTACCTAGTTTGAGAGTCAGAGGCAATTCAAATTTGCTACCAGTACAGCCTTAGTTAGTAACTTAGCAAATAAGACTTTTCTTTGGATTTGGCTGAATAAAAATTCATTTCTTTTGTATCATTTTTATATTCCAACCTTTCAAACATCCAGCAACTTTAAAAATGACCGTATTAATATCACGCGGTAACGCACGACCCATCTCTTGATATTTATTCCATGAGCGTCTGACACAGATAAAAGCACTACAAAGGACACTAGCTACCGCCGTTAGCGTTGCCGGCAAACTGATAGAGCCGAGCGGCCTGTATTGCTTCCCACCCTGCTCTCGTCGCGCACATTCTTAAAGCCTACCATATACGGACAGTTTTACCTTCAGTTCTACCTGACCGGATGCAAATCTGACTGAAGCAATTCGTTCACATTGGCCTGACCGGAAGGTCTGAACGGATCGTAAATTGACAGTTCTGGCCCCTTATTCACAACCATTCGATACGTTTCCGTGTCGGTAAGGAACGTTATTCGACAATCTCATTTCCGACTTCAGTCTTCGTATCGAATTTGAACTGTCAAAATTATTCGGTTTCGGATTTGTGAATTGCGTTTGAAGGACATCTTCGATATCTATTGACTTTCGATGAGGTAAGGAATCGAATCGAATGATTGTGAATAAGGGGCCAGCTCAGTTGGCGCCTGAGCCGCGGCAGCGCCTTATTATTAAATATTCTACCATAATATCACCACAGACTTAAGGGAGAATAATAAATGTTTATTTTTCTCCCTTAAGTCTGTGGTGATATTATGGTAGAATATTTTTAATCTTCGTACCTACTCTCTTCCAATTGCAAGGAATCTCTGAGTTGCAATCAATCGCTCATGAGAAGATATGGATTCTCGCAAATTAGTGTTAATATTTTCTACCAATGGTGCGACTCAATTGAGTAACTGTGAAAATACTTCCTCATTCATGCGAAGATAATTAAACCAGTCCTTTGGGTAAAGCTGTAGTTCTCGTATTACCTTTAAACGAGCAATTCCTGTATATATGTATAATATATATTATATAATCTTATATATAAAAATGAATCGCTAAATGTGTTGGTAAGCGCATAACTTGCGAACCGCTTGACCAAATTGGATAATTCTTTTTTTATAATATTCCTTGAAGTACGAAGAT
Source organism: Charanyca ferruginea (assembly GCA_947361185.1). Classification (NCBI taxonomy): domain Eukaryota; kingdom Metazoa; phylum Arthropoda; class Insecta; order Lepidoptera; family Noctuidae; genus Charanyca; species Charanyca ferruginea. Next base: position 15,880,557 of record OX376055.1, on the reverse strand, counting down.
GGTTCTTACGGAGAGAAAAAAAAAAAAAAAAAACTTTTGTAGGGTAGGTGTAGGGTAGGTGTAGGGTAGGTGTAGGGTAGGCGTAGGGTAGGCGTAGGGTAGGCCTAGGGTAGGCGTAGGGTAGGTGTAGGGTAGGTGTAGGGTAGGTGTAGGGTAGGTGTAGGGTAGGTGTAGGGTAGGTGTAGGGTAGGTGTAGGGTAGGTGTAGGGTAGGTGTAGGGTAGGTGTAGGGTAGGTGTAGGGTAGGTGTAGGGTAGGTGTAGGGTAGGTGTAGGGTAGGTGTAGGGTAGGTGTAGGGTAGGTGTAGGGTAGGTGTAGGGTAGGTGTAGGGTAGGTGTAGGGTAGGTGTAGGGTAGGTGTAGGGTAGGTGTAGGGTAGGTGTAGGGTAGGTGTAGGGTAGGTGTAGGGTAGGTGTAGGGTAGGTGTAGGGTAGGTGTAGGGTAGGTGTAGGGTAGGTGTAGGGTAGGTGTAGGGTAGGTGTAGGGTAGGTGTAGGGTAGGTGTAGGGTAGGTGTAGGGTAGGTGTAGGGTAGGTGTAGGGTAGGTGTAGGGTAGGTGTAGGGTAGGTGTAGGGTAGGTGTAGGGTAGGTGTAGGGTAGGTGTAGGGTAGGTGTAGGGTAGGTGTAGGGTAGGTGTAGGGTAGGTGTAGGGTAGGTGTAGGGTAGGTGTAGGGTAGGTGTAGGGTAGGTGTAGGGTAGGTGTAGGGTAGGTGTAGGGTAGGTGTAGGGTAGGTGTAGGGTAGGTGTAGGGTAGGTGTAGGGTAGGTGTAGGGTAGGTGTAGGGTAGGTGTAGGGTAGGTGTAGGGTAGGTGTAGGGTAGGTGTAGGGTAGGTGTAGGGTAGGTGTAGGGTAGGTGTAGGGTAGGTGTAGGGTAGGTGTAGGGTAGGTGTAGGGTAGGTGTAGGGTAGGTGTAGGGTAGGTGTAGGGTAGGTGTAGGGTAGGTTAGTAGGTAGATAAGGACAGGACAACGTCTGTCGGGTCAGCTAGTATAATATATATATGACAGACGTTGTCCTGCCCTTAAAATAAAAAAGTCCTACAACACGAATGTAGCGCCACGCTGGGTCCATTTGTGGATCTAAACCATTCTCGAATTCACAAAAAAAACATCAAATTCAGTCCAGCCGTTTAGGAGGAGTTCAGTTTCATACACACACACAAAAGATTTTTATTTATAACATAATCTGAATCTCGGAACCAGCTCCAAAGATTTTTAGCTAGGTTTCATATTTAAAAATCAGATTAATATTTATGCGGGAATAAGTGTCCTTTTTTCTAAGCCACTTTTTAACCCACAGTGTTCTTCTTTTCTTTTTCTTTGTGTGTAGTAGTAATGCTAAGGCAGCGTAACATAATAATTCAGTTTCGTCCATAATTCGCGACTGACTACTTGCAGCAAACCACAATGAACCGAAACAACCACTGCTTGCAGCAAACCAAAATGAACAAAAGCGATATTTCCGTATAAGTGTACGAATCCGATCAGGCCAAACTGTATCAGTTCGGCTTGATCCGACCGGCCTCGCCGTGTATGGCCCACTTGTGGCGCGATTTCGGTCAAAATATACAAAAGAAAAATTGCGTGTGGCACTAAACTAATTCAGTGACATGAAATTAATGCATGCATTGCAAAACTTGATGTTATCATGTGATATTGTTGATGCTGATGAGACCGTGATCTCTGTGATCACGGTCTCATCACTTTTGAATTTGTATTTGCTTTTTGGCTTCACTCTCAGTGTTCCGCGCGGTCTATCTGCCTTTGTTTCATAATCTGAGCATGCATCAAACTAGTTTCGTAATGTGAATTCGGATCTATACATGGGGCACTCGGGCTATTAAAACACGATTGTGGCTTCTCTTTTTCTATTGGTGTAAACTTGTGTTTCTGTTTCAGATTTTTAAATTTTCATTTATATGTAGGGGTATATCTACGCTTATTGTAATGTGTTTTATAGTCCTTTCAACGAACAATGTTGCAATAGAGGCATTTTCTGAAATAATGGACGTATCTTCGCCAAGTGAGTTTGTAAGTAGTAATTTTTTATCAAATAAAAGCTCAGAAGGTAACCTATTGTAAGTCTCAAAAGTAATTTTGCTCTGAAGTTATTTGTAAATTTTAGATATCGGTAGTGTGTTTATGTTTATTTAAGGATGGGGGGTAAAAACCTAGAAACAAAGATAACTAGTCCATTCGCTGCAGGGGTGTTGAGGCCTATTTTATGAAGCATACAAAAACCTAACATTCAGAATGAAGAGCAGTTTATCAGAAACGTTATCGACCTCAGATGTTCATAACTTCGTAGTTACAATAAAAAAAACCTTGAATCGAAACGTGCTACCATGTAAATTGTTTCCGTACAAAAACCTCTTTTTAATAATTAAGTAAAGGATCTGAGGACTTTGGAAATAAGATTATTATATTATTAATACACAATGTACAATAATTGTTGCAGATGTTATCCATCAGGCATGTTTCGTATGCTTGCGGCATTGGGTTTTTAGGTCTACATGATTTTGGTACCATTTCTCCATTCGTTATGGTAGACACTGCAACTGTGATTTTTGTGACAATCTTTACAACTATGGCTTTTCTGAGATCATGGGTTGTAAAAATATTATTTTTAGTGATGAAAAGATGTGTTGACGTTGATGAACACTATGACGTACATACATTATTTTACGCTATATTGCCGTTGACTACTGATTTTTTGTATGCTCAAAAAATGTTTCTGATTTATATTTATGGGACCGTGATACTCAGCACGTTAGTTTACATGGTGAGATACAAATTCATTTTTTTTGTAAGTAATGATTTTAGATATTGGCAATACAAGAAGCAACACAAGTGCGTGCTCAGGCAAAGTTTAACTCTGCAGTCATCAACTGGTGCTTAGCCCAAAAAGTGGGTGCAATAAGCTGAGTGAGCTGTTTACAAATCTGTCAAAGACCCGGATGTTTTAAAAATATATTTTATAGTATTAGATTTCCGAGTAGCACGGGACCGGTCAATGTGGCGACACTTGGGGGAGGCCTATGTCCAGCAATGGACGTCTTTCGGCTGAAATGATGATGATGATGATGATTAGCTTTCCCCGCGACTGTCAGCGTAGAAAACGAAAAACATTTGAACATAATATCACGCCTGTTTTTACCTAAGAGTACGCCCATTTATCACTAGTTATGTTTGAGTCCCATGTAGATAGGGGGCTATTACATTTCCTCCCTTCATCCAGTATAACTAAACTAGGGGTCAGCTCAAATGTTACCTTAAACCTACTAATAAGCTTGTGATATTATTATATTCTTAAAAATTTACTATTATATTCTTTCAATTTGAACAAATATTCCAACTGCTACACAAAAATTCCAACTTACTGTTACGCAAAATAATGTAATTTTCTACAATTTGAATTATCTACTACTAATGATTAAATACTTACCGATTTAATTCTCATCAAATTGTATATTTGCTTTTGTTGCAGACCTATCAAATGTATATACTTGCGAAGTTCTTAAGTTATGAGTTTAGTTCAATAAAACAGATTTATATAGTTGGTATTCTGTGTTGTGTCGGCTGTGCCTTATCCATACCTCTTATTACCGTAAGTATCAACATCCATTTGAAATTTAAAATTACAGAAAACACGTCGTTTTACCTATTTAATACAGATTTCTTCAAAATGATGCAATGATTTGTAAACAAGGACAAGAGCAAATATAAAAGACATCCTGGTTAAGCTCCTGTCCACACATTTTCAAGTTAAAACTTTTAGATATGAACGAGGATCTCATTGTGCGAATCACTTCATCCGCGCGTTGCTCAAAATATTTCTTTTTCTGGCAATGTCTATTGGGGGCACGTCATTGCAATAACTGATGAACAAGATGAGCGTAATTTATTGTATTTTGAATTTAGATAAAGTAGTGTATGAAACTGCAAGTGAATAGAGGTATAAAAACACTGGTGTGATTGTGATACTGTTATCAATTGAGTAGTAGTAGAGTACTAGCAACAGATTCATAATAGTAGTTTATATAACTGTCACACAACATAGGCTATTAAAACACTAGTGTGTAGTGATGTGCAGTTTCATACACTTCTTTATCTAAACTCATAACTTAAACCTAATTTCAAAAATACAGTAGGTGGTACTCTGGCCAACATAGCGCCCGTCGCCACAGATAACGTAGAAACAGCGGCTGATTCTAATCACATTGTGAAAACATAGGCTGTGCGCAGAAAAAATGTTTTAGATGTTATTATCATTTTGTTTTACTTAATTAATTCATATAAATTGTAATTGCCTATTACTCAGCTATAATGTCGATAGTTAGTTGCTCATTAAATTATTTTATGTGTAGATGCCAATAAAAATCTTGTAAATAAAATAGAAGTCTATGGACTGCTATATTTTAATAGAGAAACTGTTATTTTAGGGTATTACTTTGTTAAGGAAGGACTGTTACAATATTTTTTTTGAATTCTATTAGAGCTACACGAAGGATTATTATGATACTATTTAAAAAAAACAATGTGCTTTAATTTTTTCTAGGATATCTCAACAAAAATAGTCCATGAAAATCCATTTACTATAAACCTTGTTCTATGTAAAACCTTATTGCACTCGGCTATCAATCGGGATTTCATTTATTTGGACATTAGAAATATTGCGTTAAAAGTCCATTGACACAATGTGAAAAAAAAAACCGGACAAGTGCGAGTCGGACTCGCCCACCGAGGGTTCCGTTCAAATGCCGTGATTTTGTCACCCATACAATTATGACCGCGCATACTTTGATGATTGATTACGTACTTTAAATAAAGACTATATTTTTTATGATTTAATTATAAATGTATACTTTTCAGACTATTCCCTGTACATGTATTGTAAAGGCGATATTACTTGCCAAATTTCATAGTTCTAAGTCATCGGAAAGTACCCTATAAATTTTGATTTCTTTGAGAATGTCAAAATATACGTTGTTTGCGGCAAACAGCCGTATCTTTTTTTTTCACGTTAACTTAGAAGTTTGTTTTTGCTTTTTTTTTGGCTGTAGACTTGAGTATATATTTTAATTTCAACTCGGTACTTACACGCGTTCCCAAGATAAAGGGTCTGATACAGACAGAAGTGATCCTATAAGGGTTCCATTTTTTCCTTTTGAGGTACGGAATCCTAAAAAGATTATTATTAATCTTTTTTACGCACATTCGCAATGGATTTTTCACACAGTATGTTAAATAATTCAATGAAGATAATCCCAGTGAGAAATCTTACACTAAGAAAGAAAAAAATCCCAGTAGTCTAAATACCTGAACTAAGTTTTACGGGTCATAATACTCTTTCCACAAAGTTATACCTACAGTAGATATCTTTGTCATAAAATTATCCTAATTATCTTGCGCAATTTGTGTTTCCATAAGTTATATTAAATTTTACACGATGTCATTTAGATAGAACAGGTAAAAAAAAAGACTACTTGCTATGACACTCTTTTAAACGAAACGTGAGTTTTGTTACACATTAAAGATTGAGAAAAACGGATTAACACTACACACGGAACATTTTGCAAAGTTATTTCGTCTAAACAACTCTACTGGCATAAAACATTCAGTAAAAGTACGAAAAATTCATTGCGCCTCTGCTTGCAAGCCAAGATGGAATATCTAACACGACTTCTTTGACAAGGTTACCTACTGTAAAATCTTTTTGGTTAGTCTTTTCATGGTATACGACATTGTGGGTACCAACTTACTATAGATAATGAAGTGAAATTAAATAGTCGCGGACAAAGCTACAGCTGTGAGAATACTCAGCAAAGCAAACCCTTTTTTTGTTTCAATTTATTCACTTAAACTGCCTTACGATGGTGAAGAGATGTATATGGGGACAGCCAGCTTAGAGTAAAAGGACGTCATTCTTAGTATATACAGAACTGGGCTTCTGAGATCTCCGGTACAACATATGCCACACCAGTTCCTTGAATTCGACCTCAATATTTTCATTTAATAAATTCTGATTTGCACCTTGCATTTATTTTATTTTCATCTTTGCAGTTAATGACACAAGTGAATCGAGCGAGAAGCTTAACCGCCGGTGTAGACGTTACCGTGATTTACCTCGGTAGTGTTTACGTGGCCATAGTCATGTGGATGTACGGATTGAATAACTTTTGTACCGATATACACTTTTGGCTGGGCTTCAGGCCAACGCGTTTCTGGATAATTAGTTGGGCATCCCTCCCTGTCGTTCTTTTTGTAAGTACCTTATACTAGCTGACCCGACAGACGTGGTCTACCCTGCCAAACTACCTACTTACCTAATACTTACCTACCTACTCTACCATACCTATCTACCCTATCTACCTACCCTATCCTACCTAACACTACCTACTTACTACCTACTACACTACCCCAAAAAAAAATACCCTACGATCTATTCTCAGACCTACTGAATATACTCAAAATTTCCTAAGAATGGGTCAAGCCGCTTCGGAGGAGTTTTGTTTCAAACACGTGCCACGATAATTTTATTTAGATATAATCAGTATCAATTGCCCCGTAATGTAACATCAGGTAGGTAGGTATCCTACAAAATATAAAGACAGCTACTCCGCTGTTAAAAAAGATGGCGTTCTGAAAGTTCGATTTTGAGTTATGGAAACCATTTTCATTGTTAATTCGAAGCAATTAATTACGTGACAAATTACAATATTAATGTAATATTTAAGCGAACATATAATTTGTTAAGATGATGTGATGTTTTTGTTTTGCATAACACAAACGCTAATCAAAATTAATAAAATAGCCCATGCCCATTGCAGCGAGCAGCGAGTGGCAACCACGCGACTTCACCATTTTTTGGGAGGGTACGAGCTCGAGAGTGGATATTACGCGGATAGTAATTTTAATTACTATCCGTGCCATATGTCCTCACGAATAGTAATTTGTTCATCATCAGATGGACCTTTACAACATTCATAACTAAGCTTTCAAAAGTTCATATTTTTGAAGTCTTGTCTTAAAACCAGATGGATTTCGTAACATTTTATTTTTTGCTTGGCCTTTAATTATGGTAAATTTTAATATTACCTTGTGTTATAAAAGATGCGGTAAGCTGCATGAGTGTGGCACGATTACCCGACGTTCACTTTCCCGAGCAAACGATTACACAAAAAATGTTCACCAACTTGTTTCGCTCAATCGTTCATTCGGGCGAACGTTCTCGGGATAACCGGTCGTGGCGTTGTGACATCTATTGCACCACATGTGAACTACAATAGAAATGACACATCTGACTTCGTGGTACCATAGTTGCCCGCGACCTTAGCATGCCTACACTCGCGAGCAACCGATTCTTCATCGACCTGATCAATTTTTGACGGTATCTTGAGGAATTCCACCGCCCATTCCTCTAATAACGCCGCTTCAGTTCTTCTATGGTCGAAGCTTATAGGTTTTCTGGCCCTTCAGCTCGTCCCATAAGTTCTCAATGGGATTCATATCTGGACTGAGTGCAGGTCAGTCCATCGTCTGTATATTCACTTCGTCCAGAAACTGCCGAGTGATACGCGACGCGTGACACCGGGCATTGTCATGCAATAACACGAAGTTCTCGCCGACAAATCCTGCGTAGGAAACAACGTGGTCCTGAAGAATATCGGTAATATACCGATCATCTGTCAGTCCTCCTCCCCGGCCTCCCCCGGACACGAAAACAAAAACGGTTTTTCCGTCCAAAGAGATACCAGCCCACATCATGCAGGAGCCGCCGCCGTATGCAACCATTTTATCAAAACAGCACTGCGCAAATCGCTCGCCTTGACGCCTGTAGACCCGGCCTCTCCTGTCACTGCCATACAGACACATTCTGCACTCGTCAGTGAACAAGATCGACTGCCATTGCTCGACGCTCCAATTGAGATGCTCTCGAGCAAATTGAAGGAGCACTTGTCGTTGGCCTGCAGTTAATTTTCTGCCCGTGGCAGGCCGATTTGGAGTGAGATTGGCTTTCTTCAAGCGTTTTCTTACTGTCCACTCACTGACAGCCATCCCTCGAACACGCCTCAGTTCCTGCATCATACCAACACCCGTCAGGTGCCGATTCCGCTGCGCGATTGAAACGTCTCTCTCTGAAGTGTACCGGTGGCGGCTGGCTCCTGGACTCCAATTAAAGGCTAAATCTTCTGTATACCCTTGATACAGCAGACTGGATCAAGTGAAGCGGGGCAGCGACTATTCACTGACTGAGTCCTTGTTGCAACAGAGCAACAATTTGGGCAGCTTTTTCAGGAGTACAAAACATTGAGTGCAATTTGCTGAGATGTGTACAGGCCAATTTCTGATAAGCGTCTGATAAGGTAAATCGGTTGTGAGGGTTTTTATAGGGGTGGATCATAGCATAAGTGGTGTGTATCGTAGAGAGTGATTTTTTCTATACACGCGTTTAAATTGCTTAAATAAAAAAGTACTGAATATTTTTTATAACAGTGGTGTTGATGTAAAGCTAAACTGTCAAGCATTTAATGGACATAGTGTTTTTATAAATAAAATATGTATTTTTCGAAAAATAAAGATATAATATGTTTTGGTGCTTATGGGTTGAGTCGACTGTTGCTCGCGAGTGTATATACAGAAACCCGACATCAACCGTCGGGCAGTAGTAGGACACGATTTTTTTTTCATGGTGGACAATCTCTTGGACGTCCTCCACCCTAGGGCGGGTGAAGGGGTCTGTCAGACTCATACTGACTAAAAACCACTCCGGTGTTCCATCTCACTCCTACGTCGGAGATCGCGGGAACTGGATATACTTCCGCAATCGCCGACTGGAGTAGTAGGATATTGGTGTCCTACAAGACTGGTGTTGGGCCTGGCCCTACACCAGTCTGGGGCAAAGGGTCCTTCCTTTTCAATGCAGGAGAGAAACTTTTCACCCTGTTCTTCATACCTCTAAACGTTCATTCGGCCAAACGATCGTTCGAGAGAACGTTTTTTTTAGCAATCGTTCTTGAACTTTCTTCGATCAAACGATCATTCGGGAAAGAGTTCTTTGGACAAGTGAACATCGGGCAATGATGTTGCACATAAGCTACATACTGTAACTGCTACATACGGGATGAAATCGTATTTTAATGCACTACCAATTTTCCAGGGTTGCGCAGTACGTGGAGCCTATTTGTTAGCCCAGTGGGAGCATTCGTTAATAAAGTGGTCAGCTGTAGGCTGGGCATTGTTCACTTTTTTGGTGGTAGCTCTAATGAATATAAATTCGATAGCTGGTTTTTTAATGAAGAATGTAAGTAATTAAAAATACCGACACACACGTAACTGCAAAGAGGACAAACTGATCATTCTAATAAAACTACACTTTCATTTTAATTTGGTACGAATGATTTGTCCTATTTGCAGTCACATGAGTGCGGTGCCGACAACTGAAAGCCGACCCCAACATAATTGGGAAAAAGCTAAGCACAAGCGCATGGTGTAAGTAACTATTTTTTTATTAGTTAAGTAAAAGACTTTTTGACATAAAACAAATAAAAACTGGCAGAGACTTTCTGACTTCACATGTGTCACGTTGACGAAATATTTGAAGGTAAATAATAGTACCTCAGAAATCGGGCATTAGAGATGTTCGTCAAAAACTCTTTTCGCTGGGAGAATGTTTATTCAGCGACAATTTTTTTCCACTGAACATACCTACAAGAAAATTAAAAAACAATTATGCCCTCTTTACAGTGTGTTTTTATAGTTAAAATAATATGTTCGTCACAAGACTCCCGGCTCTCCCGTCGAGCATAGCGGGACTAGAGCCTTGTGCTCTAGTCCCGCAATGATCGACTCGTTAAATACCTACTAAGAAGTTATATGCTATGCTATGCACGAAATCACAATCGCGAGCAATGATAAAGAAAACTGTTACAGTGTGATATTTTATTTAAACATTTAAAAAGTAAATTAATAAAGCCTAGTACCTATGTAAATAAAATGTGATCCCATTCTAAATCATCATTAAATATATTAAAACAGGTCAACGGTTGTTATGAAATGCATGTGACGAACTAGTTTTTTCAGGGTAACAATAACAATGAGCCCTTTGCGAATTATTACGTGATCCATCTCTTTCGTTATTATGTTAATAGGTAGAGATAATGATTGCATTATTATTTTGCAGTTGCAACTTACTGAAATATTATAAATCTACGGGTGATAAGAGTTTGAGAACGGACTTTTTATTTACGCTCTTTTTTTATTTTAGTAGTATTCTGTTCGAGACTTCATCTATATCTTCATTATATGGAAATTCAAGATTTGAACTTTCTGTGTAACAAATTTCATCCCGGTTCGTCCGGACTTTGAAGCATGAGTGGGTAACAAACAATTTTCGCATTTGTAATTTTAGTAAGATAGGATTTGTAACGAAGTCTACAGACGTCGTAAAATCTTGTAGGCCCAGTATTGACTTACAGCTCTATTCATAAATATTTCTTAACTTAGAATCGCTCTGAAATTCGTTTGTCTTTATCTGTCATTTTGAATCATTTGATTGTCAGAACGAGGCAAAATAAATTTTAACTTACAGATGACACGCATATGTAAATAGCGCTATAATTAGCATATGTAAATAGCGCTATAATTATTTTTTTTCTTGAATTCACTGTACCTTCCATTGTTTAAGTAGAATTGAAGAATTTCGTGCATAGCGAAACTTTTTAGGTAGGTATTTTACGAATCTAGCATATCGGGACTAGAGAATGGGGGGCTAACCGTTTTCATTATCTCATCATCAGTCTGAAGACGTCCACTGTTGAACAAAAGCCTCCCCCATAGAACGCCACAACAAGCGGACCTGCTGCTTCCATCCACCGGTTTCCCACGACCTTAAGGATGTTGTCGGTCCATCTGGTTGGAGGCCTACCAACACTGCGTCTTCCGGTTCGTGGTCGCCACTCGAGCTTGCATTTTCTAGTGCTGTGTCGGTGACCTTAGTTCTTCGGCGAATTTCCTTGTTCCGGATTTTATCGCGCAAAGAAACCCCGAGCATAGCTCTCTCCATGACTCGCTGCGTGACTTTGACCTTCTTTGACCTTCTGGTCTCCTTCCTGGTAGAAAAGCATATTGTCGGAATCCAGGATTATCGTATCCTGTCCTCTCGTCTTATTTCACATAAGCTCACTATGTCCCATCGCAACTTGCTTAATTTCTCTTCCAACTCGATAATCTTTTCGTCAGTCCTCAATGTGCGAACGTTGTGTGTTGCCAGAGCCAAAGTCTGTTGGGGGTGGTAGCGGGACATCTACCGGAGTTTCTTCGCACCCCCCTGCTCCACCGTTACCTAATCCGCTACCGAGGCCGGGAATAGTGCTTTTTTCATTGTGTTTGGGTTTATCATAGTCCCCACGCTTGGCAGGCGTCTTGGGGATCGCTGCAAAATTGTTAAGTACACGGAAGTTTCTGCTGCTTGACTTCCGGATTTTCCCCAAGTCGCCTTCTACGTCACCCTCGGGATGAAATGGCTGGGTGCAATTCTAGCCCTGAATTCCCCCGGGCTATTAGATTATTTTAGAAAATGATTAAATAACTTCTTGTAACTTTTAATAGTTTTGTGTTTTAGAACATTTACAGCTACGTCGAAAGCTTTGTTACTTAGCATTAAAAGTTACACTGGGATATTTTCAAAACAACAAGTCTCTGATTATTTTCGAATCCTTTGAATAGTTACTCCATCATAAGATAGTAGTGAGATAGTAGTCAATCCCAAGCCCATTTCATATGGGAAGCGTAATTGTTTTAAGTTAAATAACTTTTAAATGGCAATGGGCAGGCCACATCGCTCGGAGAACCGAGAAGCTCAAAGTCACGCAGCGAGTCATGGAGAGAGCTATGCTCGGAGTTTCTTATCGCGATAAAATCCGGAACGAGGAAATTCGCCGAAGTATTAAGGTCACCGACATAGCACTCAGAATATGTAAGTTAAAGTGGCAGTGGCAAGACACATCGCTCGAACCGATAACCGACGGGGTAGCAAAGGTTCTCAAGTGACGACCATGAACCGGAAGACGCAGCGTTGGTAGACCTCCCACCAGATGAACCGACGACATCGTCAAGGTCGCGGGGAACCGGTGGATGCAAGCAGTAGGTTCCCGCTTGTTGTGGCGTTCTATGGGGAGGCTTTGGTTCAACAGTGGACGTCTTTCGGCGGATTATGAATTGTTTTAAAAGGACACTGTCACGTCTTGGCGTCGAATAACAAACCTGTAAATGTTTGATGTAGATATGACTAACAACATTTTCTTATCTTTTCAGAATTTAGCCGGTGTGTTTAAACCACACAAAAATTATGGTTCTCCAGAAGTCGAAGATCGAAAACGAAGATTGTATTATAGTGAATTTACACGATTAAGAAAATGCAATCATAATTGTATAGTTATAGATGTAAGTTATTATCCTCGTGTCCTACATATTTAAGGAGGCTGCATTATGTCTTTTTCACCCATACATATCTTATTATTTTTTAGGTTTACTCCTATCCAAATTAACACCTAGTACTTAGGTACCTATTCAAAACTTTCCTCACAACGTGTTCCTCAATTCTACGCATCACGTGCCCATAACCATGACAACTGATTCTCACACAACTTGTCACTGACCGGCGCCCATTTGGGCTTATACTCGAACATACTTATTTATAATTTTATCTATTTAAAGCGAAAGATGAAGCTGCAAGTCTGAATATGATTTTTCCCCTTTAGTTACTACAGAAGGAGAAAAATCACTATTAAACTCCATTGTATTCCTGCCGCCATTTCATTTTCAAATTATAATTCATTCAGGTTTAAATATCGAATATAATCCTACTTATTATAGAAAAAAAAATCCCCGGGATTTGTGCATTACAAATACTGGGCCACTTTAGTGCGGCACTCGCTTTGCTCGCCTACTCTGGCCCCTGTTACCTCCTTCGAACCTCACCCGATGTGTGTGGGGGGCGACTAACGTCCCCGAGTCATTCCCCCTTGACACATTTAGGCTCTTTCTGCGACATGATTGTTTCGCAGAAGAAAACTACCGCGTCCCAAGACTCTGCGCGACCATCGACTCGACCATGGCCGGCAGCGACAGGTTACTGCCTATTTCTGATATGAGGGCACGGCGCGGCGGCGTGGCTCCGCGCGCCTGGTGTCCGGCTCCCTGTTAATGCGACACAGGTGCTTCCCAAAGCAACCATGCCCCGAGAGCACTTGCATCACCCGAAACGACAGGAAGCCGTGCCTCCTCCCGAGCCAGCGCTTGAGCATCCGGGCCGTACCGCCTCGAACACTTTGCTCGCTCTTGAATTAACTAGTCCAGTTTACACTAATGTTATCAGTAATTTTTAATTTTTACCGTTTACGGTTAAAATTAAAAATAAAACATAACAACTAAATTAAACATTAGTGTAAGCTTATTACTACAATAATAAAAAATCAAAAACACAAATAACAAAAAGACCGACTTCGAAACACACAACGTAAAAATATTTTTATTGTTCGGAAGTCAGCATCGTACTTAAAGAGTAAAGTTAAGCTTCAATATCTTCGTTTCGTTTTCCAGGAATGGTTTGACTGTAGTCATTCAGATTTAACGGAGAGTAAAGAAAGTGTCTCATCATCTAATGATTCGAAGTCGTCATCGTCGGACCTTTTCGATGAGGAGGAGACTCCAAGAGGCGAGGATGGCTTAAATCCATCAACTCCACCATCTTGACGAGATCAACTTTGTTAACTGTCGAATAGTTTTGATTTAGGCCAATTTTGTTATAAATGTATATTTAAGTGTGTTTATATATATTTTACATGTTTTAAGAGTTTTAATTTGTTAAATCCCCTTTTAGGGATCGCATGATTTAGGCATTTTTTCCAGTGACGACAGTAATAAATACTTAATCCTGGAGTCATAAAGTTTCTATTGAATTTGTTGTCATGGCATGACAACCGCTGGGATTCTCTCGCCCGTGGAGATGAAGGTGCCAAGCCACTAGTGAGAAGTAACAGTTACCAGTTCAGATACGTGTATGCGACGTCCACGTTCACTGTGACCCTAACGGCGAGCTGACCGCAGTGTCCGTTAGGTGCTCTACGATATATCTAGAAAGAATAGAACTACTTCATGTTTAGTCATTTAGGTCATGATTTATGGCATTTATTATTCAAATAGAATACAGATTTAGTTAACACGTTCACTGCCACCGATTCCCCCTGCGAGTTCACATTAAAAACGCTTTCGTATATCTTGTTCAAAATTACAGTGTAGTAGTGTGTAGTATTGTTGTGTAATATGATGTTATATAAATAACATTTTTATATTTGGAAGAAAAAAAAATTCTACAACGCCATGAACTCGCTAGGCGAGGTCAATGCCGCAGATTCTCAACATTTGAACGTCGTCAATACAATAGGATACAACTTATAATAATATGAACCTAAAACAGAGTGAAAGTTTCACCAACTGTAAACTGTAATTATTATTTATCTGTTATCTAACTAGATAGGTAGTAGCCCACCCGCGGTATTACAAGCCATTTGATCCTGCTGCCCAACCAGTCTTCTCAGATGTTGGTCGAGGCTCTTTATTCCATTGGTCGTCACGACTATCGGCACTATGACTAATATACTCTCATCCCACATGTCGACAACCTCGCGAGCCAAATCAAGATACCTAATTCGTTTCGTTTAGTCTACATTTGACAGATTCTACTTTTGACATCATAGTCTACGTATAACAGATTCTACTTTTGACATCATAGTCTACGTTTGACAGATTCTATATTTGACCGATTCTACATTTGACAGATTCTATATTTGACAGAATTTGAAAAAAGTCAGACAAGATAGAAACTTTAAACACTGCTAACAGAAACGACCGTCTTTGTGCCAATTGTCGTAACCGTTGCAGACGCCTTTTAGACAAGTTTAGTGTTTTGGGGTTAGGGTACAAAAAAGTGCGTTTTCTTTTCATGGGAGTGGTATCTGGGGAGTCGGGGACCCACCCCATACCTCCCCCCACCCTCACATCCCCCAACTCGTGCTACCGTATACTAAATTTTAACCCAGAAGAGTGTAGAAATACTAAAAGACATAATTGCAGTCATCATTATGAACAACTTTTACTGTGGCGCCAGCCAACAAACAATATATTTACAGATTTGGTGGTCAATCGCCAATTTGAACGTTCCATTTTCGCTTTTTAGATGTTATGATGTGATTTGAGTTTAGTAAGTTATTTTATGAATTTCTCGAAAACTTCGCAATTTCTTTTAATGAAAATGGTAGCGTTATAATCGGAGACCCAACCCCTACCAACTTCAATACTTTTTACCCAACCCTTTTTGTTTTTTTTTTCAGAGAAACCATAGTAAACGAGTCGTACCTTGTAGAAACCGTTTCTCAAGAAGAAGCATACCTACCTAACTTTTGATGAAATGTAGTGAAATGAAATAAAAATGTAAACACTCTGTCCACTAGCTTAATCGATTTTTGACAGCTGCAACTAGTGAACAATATTTATGATTTTTGTAAAAACTGATACGTATAACTGTATTATAATGTCTGTAAGAGGTCATAAATAAGATAATCCAACAAGATAAGGTAGTTTAAATATATTTATTTTTTACCACATTTTTAAGTTAACTTAAGGCAATCTGGGATAATTTCATTCTAAGGCAGCTGTCAAAAAACCAATAACCTAATGGACAGGGTATAATTGATCGGGATCTCAAATATATTATTTTTTAAATAAATAGTTTTAAAATTATTTAAGAAAATACATAAAAAATTATCCCCTTATCTCCGAAACTACTAGGTAAACCTAAAATTTTAATTAAAAAATTCAGAATTCAGATCTTTACTTATAGATTTATACTGAAAAACTAAAGTTTATGACCGTCGTAATTATTGGATAAATGGTAACCGTCTCCATACGAGAGTAACTCGCACTTGCCCGGTTTTTTTTTTTTTTTGTAGTACTTATAACCCTTGGAAAAGATGTGTCTGTTCTTTTATCCTAGTATTTGGCAATGGTGCTGGGTGATGGCAAAAATTGTTTTTTTTTTATTTAGAACTTTGCTTATTATAATTATGTGCATATTAGCATCCATGGGCTCGCGAGAGGCATTTTAGCGCTCACCGACTATCGAGTGGTAGGTGTGCCGTATGGCATCTTAGCGCTCATGAGATGGTCGCGACAGTGCAAACTTTTTTGAAACGCAACTTATTGTTTTGTTAGAATATGGATGGCGCCAAAATAGAGCCGCGCGTAATCATGAACGCGGGGAGCGGCAGGCGCCCCGCAGTGGGCGGAGCTATGTGCTCCTGCTTCACCCCCTCAATTACCTAAAAATTTGCTTCTTACCGCGCCTTAATACACGCTCTTAAACACTTTTTTTATCTTTACTAATATTATAAAGCTGAAGAGTTTGTTTGTTTGGTTGAACGCGCTAATCTCAGGATCTACTGGTTCGAATTGAAAAAATATTTTTGTGTTGGATAGTCCATTTACCGAGGAAGGCTATGCGAAGCTGGGTCGGGTCGCTAGTAATTTATAAAGTAACATATGGTCGCACACCGAAGAGTGCAAACTCCGACTGAGATCGTTCCGAGGGTCTAGTCACAAAGTACGTAAGGCTGCGGTGCGGCGGCGCGCCCGAGCAGAGAGACCACGCCGAATAAACCGCCATTTTACTCACGCACACATTGACATTACGTTTATGGCAATCTCAAGCAGTTTCAAGCAGACATCAGTCTCGACTGTCACGTTTAGTCTAAATTAATAAATGAAAGACATTGACATTTAATGACGAACAGAAAGAAATTGTTATAAAAAAATGCAGAGTTCCAACCAGTGTCAATAAAATTTCATATTGTCACAAATAAAACCTACAGAGTCGATACAGTAGCAGCCCTAGTGAATCGGCAAGTTTAGGTAATTATTTTTGAAGATGGCGGGAGCGGTCCTTCTGTACCCTTTATATTTTGTGGTCTAGTGTGACTTTTTAGTCGAACTCGATCGCGGTAACGTAAACTCCAATTTGTATTGAAACTGGAACAGCGCGGTCTAGGAAACACAATTATTCCATACAAGTTGTCATTACCGATAGTTTACGTTAACGCGATCGAGTTCGAATAAACAGTCACACTCTGGTCCGTGGACCACAGACCGTGCTTCGAATTTGTTCGTGATGTCTGCTTTATACGCTAGTAAAATTAATTTAGTGATTATTATCTATACTAATATTATAAAGAGGTAAAATTTGTTTGTAAGTTTATATGTGGGAGGTAATCTCCGAAACTACTCATCCGATTGCAAAAATTCTTTCCCCAATAGATAGCTACGTTATCCCTGAATGCTATAGGCTATATTATATTACATTATCAAAAAATTAGGGATCCTTGAGAAAATTTACGCGGACGAAGTCGCGGGCAAAGTGCTAGTACTAAATAAATACCGGGTTAGCGCGTTTTTCTATTCTTTTTTTTTCTTCGAACTATGTATTTGTTCGTGGTGTCTGCTTTATACGCTAGTAAAATTACTTTAGTGATTATTATACTAAATATACGGGGTTAGCGCGTTTTTCTATCCTTAGTTTTTTCGAATCGATGGTTGTGTTCATTATTTTATTGTGTTAGACTAGGGTAGGTGCTCCAGTGAATGAACAAAACGGAGTTTTTTTCCCAAAAATAAGAAATTAAGATAGTTCTACCCAACGCAGTATTTTTTTCGTATTTGCAACTCTATAATCTATTATAGTGACAACACTCATGTCTTATGTCACTATTCGATTTAAAATGGCGAACGTTTAAAGTTGGCAGTGTTGGTGTAACAGTGCGTAATTGCTCAGGCAAGAATTTAGGACTCGGGTAAGACGCAACATTTTTGATATCACATTGTAGCTGTAATTAGAGTATGTACTATAAGTTATTTATTAATTAGAATAATGGATAGTTATAATATATGTGTCAAATCGATTTCATTGCAATTTTAGCAAGTTTTAAGTAAACTATTCGGTGTCCCAGCATTGGTATTAAAAAATGTTTGAAATCCGGTGAATGAACGACCGTTCATTCACTGGACAAACGTTAATTTCATATTTTTATTCAAATATGGAATTTATTTGTATGCCATAAGATTCATATTTTGAGAGTAGTTTTAAAAATAGATTTCTGATCTTCAGGCCAGTATTGGGACAGGTATGTTCATTTATTGGTTTATAAAATCTAGTGAATGATCTAACATTTTTTATCATGTTCAAAAAATTAGCTTTCGTCATGAAGATGTAACCAATAAATGAACACAACATTTTGAGTTAGGAATCATCCTTTTAAGACCTTGATTTTATTAGTACATAATTATGTTAATTTTTTTTCTACTTTTGTCCCTTTAGATTACCATGGATTCCAATAAAAATAAATACGAAAGGTTTAGATATACCCAAGAAACTTTGGAAAGAGCTCTTAGGTCCATTGCTAATGGAGATCTTACTATTAATAAAGCAAGTAATATTTATAAGATACCAAAATCCACCCTACATAACAAATTAACTAATAAGGTTCCCTTGCAAAGAAAAATGGGCCCTCCATCCGAACGCTCTGTGGATGAAGAGGCTAAGATTGTTGAGTGGATCATAAATAAAGCCAAATTAGGTTTCCCCATGCACCCAGAGGAAGTTTTTGATACCGTTGAAAATTTTTTGACTACCAATAATAGAAAAAGTAAGTTTACAGGTCAGGAAAAAAGTGGCTCAAGTTATTTTTAAACAGGCATACAGAGATTACTAAAAGAAATGCGGAAGTAATTTCTAAAGGCAGAGCCGCAGTTACTGAAACATCTATTAGGGCTTGGTTTAAGTAATTAGATCAGTTTTTGGCTTTAGACATTAAAAACAATCTTGGTCGAATATTTAATACTGACGAAACGGGTGTTATGACCTGCCCCAAAACTGGAATCATATTGGGACCTAAGAATTATAGGAATACGTACGAAATCGCCAGTGGAAAAGAAAAAGAATCTATAACAGTTCTTTGTACTTTTTCTGTCGATGGAAAGGATGTTCCTCCATTTGTAGTATAT
This sequence comes from Charanyca ferruginea, assembly GCA_947361185.1. Lineage (NCBI taxonomy): Eukaryota > Metazoa > Arthropoda > Insecta > Lepidoptera > Noctuidae > Charanyca > Charanyca ferruginea. The sequence continues at coordinate 15,861,449 of OX376055.1, read as the reverse complement.
CCATATAAGCGAATGCCACCGGCGGTGGTTCAAAATTTTCCAGATTTCTGGTATATTGGTCGATCGGATAGCGGTTGGATGGTATCAAGCACATTCTTTTCATATATTAAATTATTCTACGATTGGCTTGTACAAAATGAGATTCAACTACAGGTAATACTCTTTCTTGATGGGCATAAATCACACATAAATCAGGAAATGTTTGAATTTTGTCGAGAAAAGCGTATCATTATATATTGTTTATATCCTAATGCTACGCACATCTTGCAACCTTGTGACGTAGCTATTTTTGGACCTTTAAAGAAGAGTTGGAGGAAAGTAGTACGAAAAAATTAACAATCTTCTACATCCTCCATAACGAAACAAAATTTCGCTAAAAAGTTTCAAGAAGCTTATACCGCTGGTATAAAAGTCGAAACTATAAAGAATGCTTTTAGAGCATGCGGATTATTTCCTTTGATTGCAGATGCTGTAAACTATTCAAAATGTATTAGCACTAGAAGAGAGGAAATAAATGAACAAAGTTTGAGAAATCAACAAAAACAAATTCTGGAAGAGAGAAGGGATGATATGAGAAGTACAATTAAAGTTATTGAAATAGAAATTGGAAAAACTTTAAGAATTGAATTCGTTCAGACTTACTTATCGAAGCAAACGCATCAGCATCCATATTATTCTTAATGGGTTAAATGTAGAAAACAAATAGATGGTATTAGAGATGTGACAACAGAAACCAATACCTCATTCGATGTCCCTCTTGATTTATCAAACACGTCTAGTTCCTTTAGGCCGTCCTTAATTGACACAAACGGAGAGTTTCTTCAAGAAAGCGTTGAACCCGAACATAATTCCGAAATAGTAATCAAGATTGCAGACAATCAAAACAATGATGTAGTAGATAATACTCAAGATATTGATTTAATTGTTCCTACTGTGACTGATTTGACTGATTTTAATAATATTACTAATTGTTCTGAATATTTTAGAGAGTCTACGTGGACTTTTAACGAGACGACTGATATTGTGGACCTAATAATTGATAGTGAATCAAACGTGCCTACTGTAATTCCACATCCATGGTACACTCCATTAACTGGCACAATGTCAGAGAGCACTGGTATTAATGGAAGAACAACCGTAACTGTAAATCCGGCATTATGTTTAAATGATGCGCTTTCTACTCCTTGTGTACCTGAGGTTTTTACTGAAAGACATCCGGAAATTGAAAATAATGTTACTGTTATTGACGTGTGTACGATAACGTGTGTAATGTGAGGAAGAAATGCAACCAGGAATGAGTACTGATAAAATCGAATGTTTTTTGAGCTACCCAACAATCACTTCGAAGAAGAAATCACTCCCAAAGAAATCTAATCCTATGCCATTTGGATTAACCGGTCAAAGGTACAAAGAACATATTGCAATGATGAATGATGAATGAAGAGGAAAAGAGAAATAATGAAGAAGAGAAAAAAAAAAGAAAAAAAAAAGGAAAGCGGAGGCGAAAGAAATAGGAAAAAGACGAAAACAGGAAGACAAAGAAAACAAAAAGATAAAGAAAGAAGAAGAAAAGTTTTCACGAAAGCATTACACTGAGGAGCACGAAGAACGCTCTGAAAATAATGCGAAACAAATAAGTCGGGTAAAAAAAGCTAAACCGAACCATGAAATTAAAGTCGATGAGTCTATACCGGCATCGAAGGATTTATACGGGAAATATGTTATGGTAAGATTCAAGACAGAAAAAAGAGTACGTCATTTTGTAGGTATAGTTCTTATGGTGAACGATGAAGAACAGAAATATAAGATAGAATTTCTTAGAAAGAAATCTGTATTTGATAACATTGTCAGCTTTGTAAAACCACACGTACCAGATGTGAAAGAAGTTGATTTTAAGGACATAGAACGTGTGTTAAGTGAACCTGAATGTTCCAGACGTGGCTTGATCTCTTTTCACAATGTTACATTTAGAGATGTAGTAGAATAAATAATACGCCAAATTATAAAAAAAATACTGTATTAGACTGTAGACTGATTATTGTGATTTTAATATGTTAATTACTTATTAATAAAAATGACTGTATTGAGACTGATTATTGTGATTCTAGTATGTTAATTACTTATTAATGAGATTGATTCAAGTTTAAGTTTTCAATTATTATGTTATCTAGTTAATTAGGCACTGGTATTTTTTTTGTATTTTAATATAAATATATTTTATATTTTCATTGAATAAATAGATATTACGTGCCTGCTAGGTCTATAAAGATTTATAATGATTACGTAAAAGTTTAAAGGCTTACTCTTTGTTAAAAAATATATTTGTTAATGTTTATAACAGATTTAGAGGCAGAGGACTTATGTTTGTCCATTTGGTTTATTGTTGGACTGCATTTGTTATAATAATAAGGATTTTTCTGAATTATTAATTAAACAAAAATTATGTTCATTTACTGGTTTTATTTAGTTCATTTACTAGAAAATTTCGTTCATTCACTGGGGTTTAGGGTATTTTTTAATTTATTGCTAAATATCTAATAAAGTATACAGGTAATGCCGTTAAATCAACTTAAAAAATATTCTTTAATATAGTCATATTACCAAAATACAGTTTTGGACCGTATACCTTAGAGGCAACATAATATAATAATTTTTTGAAGTTCGAAGATCGCTTAAGTGTTCATTCGGGTCCTTCCCCGTAGTCAAACTATTTTGTCAAACTGATTTGACTACGGGGAAATCTCATAATGGATCGTACCCCGTGGTCAAACTACTCAAATGATCCTCCCTGTATAAAGTTTAACTGTAAAACTGCGAACGAAGTCATTCTTAAGTAATTTTTGTAAGTTATTGATAACTGTGTTTGTGACTATTTAAATTAAGTGTTTGTGTTTTTTGGTGTAAATTTGTGTAAATTATTTTGTTTATATTGTTTATCCCGAACATCATAAGCTCGTAACATTGTATAATAACTTCGAACAAATTAAATTACGGTTTTCTTTTAATCATAACTGTACATTATATTAGTCAAACTTTATACAGGGAGGATCATTTGAGTAGTTTGACCACGGGGAACGATCTATTATGAGATTTCCCCGTTACTAGTCAAATCAGTTTGACAAAATAATTTGACTACGGGGAAGGACCTTTAAAATATTGGATCGAGACTGGCGCCCTTCAAATCACAATGGCGCCCGCATCCTAGCACAAGGAGTACTAATTGGATGGGTAAAAGTAATTACGGACGATAACTCTGGTTAAGGTCAAGAGCAGCGTCGTTATCGCTAGTTGATTTTGCAGCTTTTCGGCGAGTCTGGGACACGTGTCATGCTTATAATATTTTGATAACTATATATTTGCCTACACTACTACCAAAATAACAGACTGTACAAATACGTGCGTGTGGTTGCGTGTTTATGCGCACCTTAGACACACCCACGATACTCCATATAATCGAAACGATATAATTGCCTACACTACTACCAAAATAACAGACTGTACAAATACGTGCGTGTGGTTGCGTGTCTATGCACCGCTTAGTTCGAGCGGCGCATAGACACGCAAAGCAGTTTCGAAAGCACGTTCCACGCGAGAAGAGGTGAGGATCAGTGTTTCGGAGGGGGGCGGAGCGTGTCGCTACTGTACGGTAGTACTAATACTTATACTGTGCCTTAGTTCACTCTCCTCAACCAAAACCTACAAATATCTCGTTAGCGTTAGGCATCAATGCTGCCGACACGGGACAATCGTTGAAGGAGCAGCTAATATACTACAGAATTAATTTGTCTTAGTAGGTCTTAGTCGTGACTTTTAATGGATTTTTAGCAAGCATGTATTAATAAGCAACCTAAAAGACATTGCCCATTTCAGGCCCTCCAGTGAACATTAGACTAGAGAAAAAATAATTCATGCATTAATGTTGTCATAAAAAAATATGTATCCAAATGAGCGTCACTACAATTTACAACAATTCGATAAAAAAAAGTAATTCTATTGGAAAAACAGGAAGTTTTTTGATACTGACGCAGGCATAATATTGCCAGCATCAAAACCATATTTCGAATATATCATTAATCAATCGATTTGAATCGATTTATAAACAAACACAATAACCTCAACGGCATACCCACGAGACTTTACTGGTATTATAATCAAAATCCCACTAAAAGAAAACATTAAAAGAATTGAATTGAATATGTATATAAAACTAATGATGAAAATAAAAAAAGTAAAAAAGAATAACACAAATAAATAAATTATCGGTAATTTAAAAAGGTAACCGACATGTCGATACTTATACGTTATTATTTTTTCGATATTGTGACAACACTGAATTGAATTTGACTCTTCGTTTGTTGTCTATGTTGTTTATACTCAATGTGGAATAATGTGGATGTGTTTTATTTAGATTTCCTTTTACGCACGACATTGGCTTTGTTTTAATAATTTTGTAATCACGTTCGACGATAACTTTGACTCTAGAATCAAGGATCACGACTGCTTTCGATTTTAGATACTGATCAATAACATTATATACAATGACTGAAGAATATCGTGTGAGTTCATTGAGTTATATGTACTAGTGAGTTGTGGTTTTAATCTGACCGAGATTCAAAATCATACCTTGGAACTCGAAGAAATAAGCGTGATACAGAAGTGGGCACAGCAAATAAATATTCAAACCATACAATAATTCTATTATTGCCTACATCATACAATTATTTACCTAAAAGAATATTGTTTTAGGTGTCAACAGATAATTAATCTTGTTTCTTATAACGTTACGATTCTAAAATAGTGGCGTCAATTTAATATATCTTTTAGTTTAGATGTCTATTATTTGAATACTAAGTATTAATATTTTGGAACACTCCATTTTTAAAGTAATATTTGATGTCCAATCTTGGGCCTAGGACAGTATGGAGATCAGGCAATCCCCTTTATTTATATTTTAAACTTTGCCGCACCCTACACTAGGAATTTCTCCTATAACGTGGGTGCGCATATAAACTTACAACAGCCAGACCTGAAATAACTATCTATTGGCCATACAAATATTTGTTACGCGATAGCGAAGCAGCCAATCGCTCCAAAGTTTGTGATGGTTCCGTACAACGAGATATCGAAATAGACTTCAAAATTTGTAAATCTCTAAATGATTGAATCATCAAGAAGAATGTGAAACAGTAGGCGATTAAGAATATAATATCACATGTAGCCTCAACTGAACTTTCTGTGATTATAAATAAAATAATAAAATATACATTGCTAATTAAACATACATTTCATGGTAATTTCTGTTATAATTTTTGTAAAGAATCCCTAAAAATTTAATATAATAATATAATAAAACAGTCACAAATACAGTAATCAGAAACTATTCACTTGAGCGATAGTGAACTTAAAATAAGATTGTGCTGTGTTATTTTGGTTTGACTATTTTATAGGTTTAAAGACCTATATAATTTATTTTTAAATGTTGGCGAACATTTTACCAATAAAAATTAATTTCGCATGTCCAGTAGGCATCTTATACACGACAGTCATAAAACAAAATTTAATTTAATGCTTAGTAAATTTGTAAGTGGATTACTTGCAAAAATATATTTTCCAATTATATTTGCACAAAATCCGCAAGGCACCACTAACCACAAATAAGAAATGAATGCTCTTGTTATGGTATCTCGCTGATCACTTCTCGATCGATTACATTTGTAGTAGCCCATGCCAGATTGTTACAGGAATAATTTTGCCAGTAGTGGCATGCGCTAGATCTCTATAGGATTAATCAAGCTTATCCATCGTTTACCGGAATAGCACACGAAACTTGCTTCTTCTTCTTGTGAAAAACTACTATAGGGTGTAATACTTCTTGCACCCAAATGCGGCACTATTAACGTTTGTAAGATTTCTGTAGAACTAAAAGATAAATCCTCATAGAATATTTACAGGCCTATATTCTACTGCTTGGATATGACCTGAAATACTGAAAAGTATTATTTTGTGTCTCCATGTAACAGAGTTACTGTTCTTGCTGACGGTACCTTACATTTAGTATCGTATTGCGAGAACTGTATCAGTTCCTGAAAGATTTGAGTTTCTGAATGACGTTGTGACTGAAGATTTCCTAAGGTTAATATTAATATAATAGTGCTCAGGATTACAACCATGACATCACGTCGATTATCCAGGCGCCTGTAGCTACAGGTTATGCATACAGAAACAAAACGTTTAGATCGTGCAATCCTTATCCCAACTTATTTGGGGTCGGCCCAGCATGTCGTCCCTTTATGTCACCTTTGAAAACATCTTTTAGAAGTACTTACCATATTAAAACACTATTAGTTTTTTATTTTAATATTTTTATTTCACGAATCATCGATTTAAAAATTTTATAGGTATTTTTGGAGATCATAAGGTCTTTTTAAATTGATATATTTTTGGCAGACATGGTGGGGATTTTCCATTTTAGTTTGAATTAGATTTGTCGTTTGAGAATATTTGTATCAAGGAACAAGTTCGTCTAAATACGTCCTGCCATACATCTTTATCAATTAACTATAACGACCTATTATATTCAATACGTCAACGATTCCACTCGCCAATTCCTGGACACATAATGGTGTCGCAAGTGAATAAGTGGTCCATAAAATGAACACGCAGGAAAAACAGAAATGGCGCAGTCCTTTGGCACAAACTGTATCTGATTGTGTTCTTATCAACGATATTCAACGAGCTTAAAAAGACGCGCGTAACAACTGCGGGTAGATTGCTGGCTCAATTGGATTTCCGTTGAAATTGACTCGATTTATCTACCACTCAAAAGTTTCACGTGCGCTACTATAATCTGTCCTACCGTGGCCTTTAGTCGCACATCCGTTTATACTATTAGTTTTAAATATATTATTGGCGTATCATTCATCTAGGAATATGATGATTTTTTTTTCATTCATCACTACGAATGTATTTGGTAGCAAAAATCTTATTTGACAAAAATCGCGTTTCTAATAATCCTCAACCATATTGTTCCTACCTACTTACACTGACTGACCCTGAGACAGCGGGATTTTTAGGTAAATGCAGTTTTCTCTCGAGAGAAAAGACTAAGTAGACCAAGTAGACTGTTCACACATCTCACACTTACATCATGATATTCTGCTATGACGACAAAATCTTTTTTAAATTTTATTGTCGATTTTGTCTTTGTATTTTAATCAAAACAAATAATGGCATTGGTCATAGCTGTAAAGGTAAATAAGTACTTATACCTTTAGGCCCCAGTCTTGAAGGCAATGAGAACAGGCGGCGTGGGCGACGAGACTCGCGGGGAGCAGCGCGTTTTTTTGCAAAGATTTGTAGTTTTTTTACCCACGTTACGCCCACCTACTACCAGCTAAGCCAGCCAGCCAGTATCACAGGTTACTATTGAAACAGTCAGTTTTTAAATGCGATAAATTAAAATACCGTGTTACTGCTTCCGACCGCAAATAGTAAGAGAAACAACGTAAAAGATACTAATAAATATTAATAATAACAAAAAATATAAAAGAAAAAGAAAGAATCAATAAGAATTTAATAGAGTCGTAAGTTTATTTTATTATTATTTACTCATAGATGTAGTGCGTAGTAATCGATGTATTTACTCTATTCTATATCTTGGTTGTATGTGTGTACGACCAGCCTTCTTGAGCGGAGCGTGGTCTCTCTAGGCAATAGTGGTAATACACCAAATAATGAAACGATACCATTTGGCGGTGTGACTTTCTCGTCAATGTTTGTACATTTCTTCAAATGCAGCAATACCAGTGATAATAGCAACAATTTCGATTGCTTGAAACAGTGTTAACAGTTAGCAATCTCAAAATCGCATTGAAACAATTTGGTTTTGAATTGTGGAATATGTGATTTTACTATATCGTAGTTTCATAAGCCAGCTGTTTAAAAAAAAAAATGTCTCAGTAGAACTTACGATATTACCATGAATGCTGACAAGTTCTTCAAAAAGTGACGTACTAGAATAATTGTCGCTTCTTCAAAAAAATATGTGATATTTTTTAATAATAATAATAAAGATTTATTTCTCACCACAATATTATGTACATTTAACATGGTATCATGAACAACTACAGTTTATTAATTATATTGTGGGAGAATGGTGCCTAAACTAGACCAAAGGCCTGTATTTAAGGACACCAGGACCCATTAGGAATTTTTTACATTTTATTTCAAATGCGGTAGGCTATTTATAAATAAAGTTTACAATAATATATGTGTTATGTATGTGTGTGTTTGTGTGTGTGTGTGTGTGTGCAGGAGGGATATCACTAGTTAATTAGCAAGTTATACCGGGGCAGCAAGAAGTATTTTATTTGGCATTTATCTTGTTTCTGGTAAACAAACCGTGTATACGGTCTCCTTCACGAAAGTAATCAGCAAGGATCATGTAGGAAAACTGCGCAGGTATTTGTATTGATCATAGTCAAAAGTTAAAGCATTGTTACAGGCACTTTAGAATTTTCAGGTCAGTAAGTAAGAAAAGTGGAGTTGCTCGTTCTAAAACGTAAGTAGGGCTCTATGGAAAGGAACGGACAAGAAACCCCACGTATACTTTTTTCAATCAAGTTTTTGTCGATTCCTGAATACGTTCATGTTGGTTCTATATGTGATCATAATGAAGATAAGGTAGGTTTTTAGGATTTATTTGATTGTTTCAAAATATTCTTATGAACTAGTATTACCAGCATTTAAATTTTTTGTCGTATTGTCGTCCCCACGTTGTATACCGTTTTGTCAGATTCTTAACCGCGCTTGATAGCAACAAGAATAAACTCAACTCAAACTTATTATTGTAGCTGATATTGATAGTGTCTATGTTCTTCATAATTCCGATCAAACTCGCCTTTTTGTTTACATGCTTTATTGTAAGAAATTACGTCTTCTTTGGCCTACATTAAATTGGACATTACGAAACCACTTCCATTGAATTTGACTAAAATTACTCACGAGTAACAATGCAATATTACATCGCTCCAATGCGCGATCTGCCCGCTGCCTTCGAGACCGAGGCCTTAACGTTATGTCCGGGACTATCATATCTAACTCAACGTAACTAATCCAACCTATCGCCGAGCGCCACCCAAAGTCGAAGCCAACTTTCGTTAACGGTTACCTAAATATGTAGTACACAAACCATTCCACATCGGGTTCTTTAAATTAAGAGCATGGTGCAATATTTTCAATCGAATTGTTTGTTTTAAAAACTCACACATCTACTTACCCGTAGTTATATTATTCCCATATTATGGTATAAGTAGCCCGTACTGTCCCACTGCTGGGCAAATGCCTCCCTCTATTACTCCATTAGTTTCAAAGATCAATTCATGAGTACGTGGTCCTTATCGCTTTTGAGTGATACTCCAGAGGCTCACCTCCAAGACGTGCAACCAAATAAAACAATTTAGCATTTCTGAGCCCCACAACCCCAATTGAAATGATGCCGTCTTGAAGTGTACTGAAACAACTCGTTGTGGTTCAAAATCCGATCATCAGTTCCCTCAATGCCAATTCCATTGGTACGCCTCGGGTTCTCAAACTGTCTTCGGACCGAGGCCATTCTTTTCCATAACAAAAGTGGATTCATTAATCCACAAAAATCAACCTGACGCAAATGACAGGAACTGTTGATGATGCTGCCCTTCTCGACAACAATAATAATAAATTGATATTTCCTAGAATACATTTCATATGAAATCATCGTCGCTTCGATAACATTGCTTAACATACAATATACTAAACCAAAACTACAATATCAAACTGAATATAAAAAAATGTACATATTCAGTTGCATAAAAACATCATTTAATACGATACAATTTTATTCTGGTACATTTAATTGCACTAAGTACAATTGCCACTAGAGTCTTGCAGACGAAAGCTGAACCTGAAAAAGCGCGGGAAATTGTAAAATTGCATGTGGCATCAGTGACCATAGATAGAAGTATACATTAATCATACTAAATTACGCGCTGAGACGTAGAGTCGCGGACATCGCAGCCCGTCATATACTACATACTATTTTACTATACTATTTATCCATACTAACTTTTACTTTATTAATTATATAAATGCGAAAATAACTCTGTCTGTTACGCTTTCACGATGAAACGGCTAACCAATTTAATGGGTATGAAAATAGTTTGATCCCGGGGGAAGTAGTAGGCTTTTTAAACCGCGACTTCGTCTGCATCCGCGATAAACGACATTCACGGCGGACGTAGTCGCGGGCAAAAGCTAGTTTGAGATAATTTAACAAAAAATAAAATTACTATTGTGGTTGATATTTTTTGTCGGATTACTTTAGGCTGTACTTTAAATTATAAGTACCTATGTACTATATATAATTTATAATCGTAGGTACCTATAGTATTGATGGAAATGAAAGATGGTAAATACTTAGTTATATTATTATAGATTCATTATTAGATTGTAAGACAGGAATATAAGATAATTTGTTACAAGCGTGAGGGAGTGATGTAGTAACTTGTTAATTAATTGTAAAAAAGCGAATAAACTATGCTGCCCAAAATATTTCCTACAGTCTAAACAATGAAAAGCTATAAAGTAAATAAAAAGATATAAATAAGTCCATTCCTAATATAAGAACATCTGAGCTCTACAAGGTATATTATTATTTTTTTTTTTTTTTATTTGCTTTTTGCGGCTGTGATATCACTGCGACCAGTTTGATCTATTGTGATCGCCGCTTGTGTTGGTTAGATATCGCCGCCGAACCCTGCAGCTGTTATGAACTGCAGGATCTGCTTTGGGGCGATCTCCATTAGTTCATCCGGGCTTAACAGGTATTTGCCCAGATGATTGTTGCGCTTGTGCATTAGTGCTCCGCATTCCCCCAGAAGGTGAAGTGGCGTTTCATCAGCCTCATTACAGCGTCTGCAGGTTTGCGTAGCACTTAACCCCAGGTGGAACATGTGCTTGTTTAAGCAGCAATGTCCTGTAGTGGCTCTAGCTACAATGCGCAAGTTGTTCCTACTGAGTGCTAGGACTTGGTTACTAAGCCTTCTGTCATAGGCTTTGATAAGTGCTTTCGAGTGTAACATGCCCGGAGACTCCTTCCATAACTTTCTAGAAGCTTCGAGGCATGTTTTAGTCAGGGTGCTCTGAGCTAGGCTTTTCGGTATACCACAGAAGGGCTCCGGACCCTGTTGCGTGATATGCGCCCCCGCCCTTGCAAGCTCATCGGCACGTTCATTGCCAATGATGCCTGCATGCCCAGGCACCCATCTTAATACTACTCTATTCTTATTGCCTAGAGAGTTGAGTTTAGCCATGCATTCCTCTACCAGTTTCGATGAGACTAAATTCGAGTCCAGCGCTAGTAGAGCAGCTTGGCTATCTGAATTAATGTGTATGGTTAGGTTGACGTATTGCCTTTGCAGATTTATTTCCGCACATTCTAGGATGGCGTATACCTCTGCTTGGAAAATGGAGGCGTACTGTCCCAGGTTTACACTTTTGCTGAACCTCGGCCGCACTCCATTTATCCCACAACCTACTTTGGATCCTATTTTGGAACCGTCCGTGTACCAGATCATGCAGCCTGCCACCTGAGGAGGCTGGCTTTTGGTCCAGTAGTCCCTTGAAGGGATTTCCACGGAATATCGCTTTTCAAATACATGCCGCACTAGCATGACATCAGTTGTCACAAGGTATATAGTACAATGTTTGTAACATCTCCTGGTTTTCCTAATTCTAGAGTCTCCAAGTTGGGCAACTATGTGGTTCCATTTCTAATTTCCCGTTCTTCTTGCGCAGTTGATTATGAAGCTCGTGTTAAGTTGTGGTTAATATGTTTATCAACTGCGCTAGGGTTTTCCAAGTAGTACTGTAGGTCGATTATGTAAAATTCAAACAACAACTCGCATCTCACATCGCTATTCACTCTCACTTCGCATAAGGTTCAAAATGACCTTGATATATTTGACACTTTGAATTGAGTTCGAGTGCGAAGTGAGCGTCGAAGTGACGGGGAAAATTACCTTACAGAATGCCACTTCTTACGTCATCTCATACTTTATCTGTCAAAATCTCCCTGTAAATTTAGTTCAACTCGCTGACACGCTCGCAAGGGTGGCGCTAGTATAAATTCGAATTATCAACCGAGTATTTAGAATGCCTATCAAGAAACTCACAGTGGATTCAGATTCGAAATTTAGGATGAGATCTTACAGAATCACACCCCTGACTATACTGGTTCGGCGAGTGCGGGAGAGCTCCAACAGCATGCTGGCCGCGCTCGCGGAAAGGGTTGATTGCGTAGGCGCGTACATTAATCACTGCTGTAGGTTACACATTGAACACAGGTAATATGGCAATTCGGCAACTGGTCTATTAAATAACTATTTGTTGTTGTTTGTGTGAATAATTTATTGTTTAAATAATTTGGTATTTTAATAATATATACTTATAATTTAATTCTGTATCTGTATCTGTTGTATGTATAAAGTTTTAATGTTATTGAGTCTGTGAAACTTGAAATAAATAATAATTATTATTATTCTAAGTTTCTTCTTTAAATATTCAAAGAACGATGCATCAAATGTTTGAAGGCGCTATCCACTAACACGGGGTATTGTTGCAACCTGATTGTATGCCTGATAACAGTCCAGTCTGATATGTGCTTGACATCTTCGCATAAAATCTCACCATAGGAAACTTAATTTTGGTGGTCTAATGCTCCCTTATAAAGCATGTTGATACACCTGTCATTTGCGACAAAATTGAGAGATTGATGACTATTTCAGATGCCTTTTCTTTTTCCATAAAACCAGCAATAGCATACTGACTTCTTCCTTCATCTGTCAGATTTTCTGCCTCAGTGAAGCTAAAGAAATCACAGAAAGCCTTGGTATTCGGTTGTTTGGATAAGTCTTAATGCGTAAACTTCGCTTTACCAAATGTTAAGAGTAGTGAATGTAACGTTGTATTTAATAAGGATACTTAAAATCGTAGAAAATACTGTTTTCCTAGGGATTACGCTTGATTCTACGCTACAGTGGGGTACTCACTTAACATCTCTTGCAGGGCGGTTAATACGCTGTCGGAAAAACCGTTTGACAGACGTGGATACCACTAGGCTAGTATATTTTAGCTATTTTCATAGCATCATGTCTTACTGTATTTTGCTATGGGGACGGGCTGCAGATATGGACTCTATCTTTATTTTGCAAAAGCGGGCTGTCAGAGCCATCTATAATCTCCGTGGATCTCTAACAGTATTGTCTGCATGACCGCACGCCATTGCGTGAGGTTCATACAGACATTGCCTGCATAGAATTTATTTAATAATTCAGTTAAATTATTAAATTAATTCATTTTTGACATAAATGAGCATGGCGGTTGGGAGCATTGTCATGCTCGCTCAAATGTCTCGCTGATGGTGGCGCGTGTATTTGACCATTCGGCTCCCTTCAAAATGGCTGAGCTGAATGGTGCTGATCCACGCGTCATGTTCGTGAACAGGCGCTGTCTGTAGAGATTGGTCAGCTCTTAATGCCATGAACTTTATCTTGCTCCTTTTTTATGATTTGTATTGCTAGATTACAGTACAGTACTTTGTAAAAAAAATAATTTAAAAGAGTGTCCGTGGAGTTTCTTGCTAGTTCTTCTCCATAGAGACTTACCTACGTTTTGGAACGAGCACGAGAACCAGCTTCAAGTTTCTGACTAACTGACCGACTTCATGACAATTCAAAAGTGCCTGTAAATGGTTTAATTGACATAAATACTTTGACTTTGGTCCACTCGTTACTAAAACTCGTGATGGGACATAGCGCGTTTAATGGCTGCTGCATATTTCTATCTGTATATATACATGATCAGGAATTATAGGATATATCCTATAATTCCTGATCATGTAGAACCAGGCGGTTATGGGTCTCAAACTCTGCACAATTAAAAAGATATAAGTACCCTTAAGCCTACCCCGTACCCTTATGGTGGGTACCAGAAAGACCATACCTTGGTACAGGAAAGCTCTCATAAACTTTATTTATTATAGGCATGTTATTGTGCCCTAGCCTTAGCGAATTGGTTCTTAAGGCGTATGCTGAGAGGATGTCTAAATACGGACCCATTGTTTCATACCAGTTTTTGGGTCATTGGCTTAAAAGTGTTTGTATACCAACTCGTTCTTTTCAGGACGTCATTTCTTCGGTACTTCTTCGGTATTAAGGATATTCTTGGCCTGTGAATGAATTTTGAACGAAGTGGTTAACATTTTCTTCATCATGTTGGTTTCAGTTGTATTTAATACTTGCTTTTCTATATTGTGTAATGTGAATATTACACTGATTACGTGAGTACCAACAGTTATGTTATATTTTACATCATCAGGAATTATATGCAAATCAGAAATCGACATCCATATTTTCAGTACTGCCGCTCGCTAGTTTCGTTTTAGTAGTGGTATTTGCAATCTCATTATGCATTTCCTCAATTTCGAGATTCACGAAATGTATGCATACTTTCTGGTTAGGTCGATTCGGGGTTTCTTAGGGTCTTCAATACTCTGCAGGGTATCGGGATCTACTCTACGGTCTTCCAATTAACGCTTCATTCATTGGAGGCTGGTGATGCTATAGCAAAGTATACACTTTGCTCAGCCAGATTTTTGAGATCAAGAATATTCAATATAAGGATCTGTTCATACTGCGTGACTCTGACTACACATCACACTCACCACATACCACTTACATGCACCACAGTCACTACGCAACACTAACACTCATCACTACGTACCCGACGCGGATTTCGGTCATTCGAAAACACGCGTTGCGGAGCCGGCCTCGATATTCCGTCGTCGATATCCGCGTCAGCAGTTTCGTCGCCTGCGCGTCCGTTGTTTGCGGAGCTAGCTGCGCGTCGCTGCACGACCCCCAGCCCCGCGCCCGTCACCGCGGCTCCTCTACGCAGCGCCGCCCGAGCCCCAAGCCCCGTCTCGCTGCCAGTGTCTGCAACCCTGGTGAAACGTCTGTAGGGGGTTCCGTTATACGTCACTTCGAGCGCCCCTGGCGCTGCTAGTATAAAGCCTGTGCGAGAAAAGGCTGATAATGGGGATGGTTTCGTGACGGTGCAGAGGAAGAAGCGCCGATCACGGAAGATCGAGAACTGCTGCGGCAAAGCACCAACGGAGCCCGACGTAAGTCTGCGTGCCACTAAGACGAACACACCGGTGTTTATCTCCCGCCTGCCCTCCCAAGGTGGAGGACATCGTAGAGTACGTGCGCCGAAAGACAAATTACACGCCGAGGGTGCAGTTACTGGAGTCGCGTCGCAACGTCAACTTCGTTCGTGGTGCGAGTCTCGAATTGTTTCCTGCCCCTCGTCATGGAAGAAGACTTTTGGCCGCAGGACGTGGTGTTCTGTCGCTTCCGCGGACAAGTGCCAAGTGCCAAAGGCAACAGCACACAGACAATTTAGTGAAGTGTTACTAACATAGTCTTAAGTCGAGTTAGAAATTATAAAAATAGTATGTTTAGGTTAAAGTATTTATCTATGGGCCTATGCAACCTGAAATCAATGAATTATTATTAATATTGTGATCGCTTGAAACCAGTGTACATAAAAAAACTTTCTACCTTTCTTTATATTGGGTTCTCCCGAGTTATTTCTTGCACACTCTTTTTACGTTTTACATGGAGGTCAGGGATGAGTACAACGAAGTACTTACATTTCGATTTTATAAAAGGTAATGAGGTAATTTTTACCTTGGTCAGAGATTAAGCACTGCCATCCAACGTGGCAATGCTGCCAGTTTCTTGGGTACGTTTCCAGTTGACGGCGATGTGGACGAACTGTATGCTGCTTTATTGTGTTAGGTTGTTTTTTAGTTGAATACTTTAGGTTTTCTATTTTATTATTCTTGTAAATATTGTACGTACTTAAAAACAATTAATAATAAAGATCATTAAGAACGAAGGTAAAAAAAAAAATGAAATAGTTTTACTGCTTAATGGTTTATGGGTTTCTTTTTAGGGTTCCGTACCTCAAAAGGAAAAAACAGAACGCTTAGAGACTCACTTTGTTGTCCGTCTGTCTGTATGTCTGTCTGTCAAGGCCCTTTATCTCGGGAACGCGTAGAGGAATCGAGTTAAAATTAAAAATACGGCCGTTTATGTCGCAAAAAACGTACATTTCGACACTCTCAAGGCAATCAAAATATAGGGTGTTTTCCGTTGACCTAGAACTATAAAATTTGGCAAGTATTATCGTCTTATACTATAAATACAGGAGTAGGTCTGAAAACTATAAATTTGTAATTAAATCATTTTATTCTTCTTTATTTATAATGAGCTTTTATCCGCGATTTTGTCCGTGTGAATGTCGGTTATCGCGGATGCAGACGAAGTCCCGGATTAAAAAGTACCCTATGTGTTTTTCCAGGGTTCAAGCTATTTTCACACTAAATTTCATCAAAATCGGTTCAGCTGTTTCATCGTTGAAGCGTATCAGACAGAGTTACTTTCTCATATATAATCTATACTTAATATTATAAAGCTAAAGAGTTTGTTTGTTTGTTTGTATGGTTGAACGCGCAAATCTCAGAAACTACTGGTTCGAATTGAAAAATTATTTTTGTGTTGGATTGTCCATTTATCGAGGAAGGCTATAGGCTATTTATCCGAAGCCGAAGCCATTGGTATTACCAACAAGCTACTCTTAATAAAATTCTAGTACTATTGTTTTAATTGTCTCGTAGATGGTGTGAAAAGTAGAGTATGCTCCTCGGGGATAAAGGTGCCTTTGTCTTGGGCGACCTTGAATCCCACGCTACACTTAGGATTCTTGTCTTAACTCCCTCGCTTTGCTCAGGAGTTAACGCTAGAATCCTTCGTTTTGCTCGGGATTCAATACGGCGCCCGCTACATAAGACACTACTATATCCCCTTGATGCATAATCTATACTAATATTATAAAGCTGAAGAGTTTGTTTGTTTGTTTGGTTGAACGCGCTAATCTCAGAAACTACTGGTTCGAATTGAAAAATTATTTTTGTGTTAGATTGTCCAATTATCGAGGAACCCTATAGGCTATATAACATCACGCTACGACCAATAGGAGCGGAGCAATAATGAAAAATGCTACAAAAACGGGATAAAATATTTCTTTTTTTAAGTTGCGTGCGCTGCATAAACGGTTCAAGTTACACAAAAATCATGTACGACAGAATTGATCCTCTATAAAAGTTCTAAAAAAAAGTCCGCGACAGCTTATGTCTATCTTTTAAGGTTGACTCACTATAACCTTTTTTATGGTAATCAATTGTGTTCTAAAGTAATACATTATTTGCGAAGGTGTTTTATAAACATGATATTAATCTTTATCCAAATAAACATGTTATTCATCACAAGTATTCAATTTTAAACAAAACTGCCTTTGACATCATTTGATTTCAATGAATATCTTAGGAGATATCATAGTTTTAAGAAAATGACTACAAAATAAAATTAAGTAGGTACACCACCTACTTAATTTTATTTTGTAGTCATTTTCTATTGGATATTGTTTCTCTAATTCTTTTGTTTGCTTTTTTCTTTGCCATTTTTTAAATTACCTAACATATATTTTAGTAAAAAAAAAATATTTACCTATCATCATATATATTAATAAAATGCCTAGAAAAAGAAGTAAGAACTCTGCTTTCTATGGAGTCTGCAACAGCAAAACGTCTGTGACTATTACGCAGCAATGAAATAACGGATTAAAATATGCATAGGTTGGCAACGAGTAGGTAACTAATCAATTAACAAAACCGTGCTAGGGAATCAAGCGTTCACACTGCTGCGCAGCGTGTTGCGGGTTCGATTCCCGCCCAGGGTAAACATTTGTGTGATGAGCACTTGTGTGTGCCTTGTGTCTGGGTGTTGTTTATCTATATATGTATGTATTTAAAAAAAAATGTATTTGTGTATGTATATCAGCCGTCTGACACCCATAGTACAGGGTCTCCCTAGTTTGGGGTCAGATGGCCGTGTGTGAAAATGTCCCCACATATTATTATTATTCACATTTATTCATTTTATACACATATTCTATTACATTTTTAAATATTAGTAAAAAAAATAAAAACATTTAAAAATATAAAAAATAGTAGCCCACCGGTATCGGGAACAGGGTCCAAGCTACTGGTGGTCAGGGCTCCTGAGAGAGGAACCTCCTAACAATACGCGCCGTGTCCAGGAGTACTGCTTTCTGTATCAAACCTTTGATCCAGCTGCCCAACGAGAGCCTCCTCAGATGTTGGTCGAGGCTCTTGGAAATTATTCCATTAGCCGTAACGACTATCGGCACAATGACTGCTGCATTCACATCCCACATGTCGACAACCTATTATTATTATTATTAAACGTGGTCATATTTACGAAGACCAAAAATAAAGCGATACATAAATTTTGCAAGCTTATTTAATAACTCCTCAGTAGCATCCAGGTAGCAGGCATCGGCATAATCTATTAAGTATTACATAACTATAAAGTATTCCATCTTTTCATTAGTACTGTAAAAGTTAACATCACTCCTGGCCTGGCAGTCGGTTCTTTCGCGAGCACATCTAACGACAGTGGACGGTCTCAACCCCTCCGCTGCATCTACAACTTGTTGAAACTCGAACAATTATGTATATTATTATTGTAATCGAAGACGGATGGTACCTATTCTGATGGTGACGATTTCCTAATCCCCACACGGACCTGGTCGAATGTCTCCTAAATATATGCTAAACAAGAAAACCTCACCGTGAACTGTGCGATGCCTCTGGTGTTGCAAGCGTCAATTGGGTTAAGATGACCATTTAACATGAGATTAAACCATACCAATATAATATATAAGTATTTCGCATGTATCGACACCAGCACATCAAACTACAACAATCTGTCAAATTTATTTGATAGGTTTTCAACTTTATTACTAAAAAATAACGTTCACATTAAATTGTGAAAATTTGACAGTTTGGTATGGCTTGATGTGCTGGCGTCAGTACATAAGGTGGTTAATTGTTATGAAAAAGAGCGCCTCTCGCTATCAAACGTAAAAGTTTGGCGAGTTTAGAGTTAATAGCTCTGTATTGTAATTTCATTACATAAATAAAAAAACATCAGGCGGGCCTGATTGCTACCTGATTGGTATATAAAAAAACCTGTGAATTCAAACTTTGACATTTTAATAAATGATGTATTATAAGTTAATAATAATGTAATATTATGCTCATTTGTCTCTCCAAGTCTATGCCGAAAAATACTAAATGATAAGAAACAACTAATTTGCGATTAATAATGTTAACGTTAGCTTACAGCTAACTTCTGTCCCGAATCAGTAAGTATTTCAAACAGTGTGAACTGGTGATTGAATCAATTTCCTCCTCACCCTTAGTTATGAAGGTCTCCTCGAGGGCAATGCACATGTACAACCGTCGATAAAAGATCATCGAAGACATTATTTACCAAAAACAACTGAGCAATATAAATGTTCCTAAAGTGAAATAATTATTATTAAGTTATTCAACGTAATAAAAGATATTGCGGAATCAATGGTAAAAAATGGTATTCGATAGCTAAATATTTTTCAGGAATTATAAAATTACGAAGTAAAATTGAAAATATCAAGGTGTAAATAAAACATGAGCGGTGGCGTAGAGTAATATCGTGCCGGCGTCAAGATAGAACGTTTAGAGCGTTTGTCGCTCAATAAGGCTCCCAGTGAGGATCTGAGCGTAGTCATAGCGAGCGGAAGGAGGCGGCTGGGCCGCGGTCGATAGACACCGGGGCGCAGGCGCGGGATCTTGCCGCCGGAGGGGCTACAAGAACACGCCAGTCCGCCGGCAACCTGATACGCGGCTGCCGGCAGCCAGCGTCCGCAAGGGCGCACGCGGACGCGCAAAACATGCATACGAGCCGTCCGCGCGGCGTGCACTGCATAGCGCTTGTTCTGGCTCTCGCGATCGCCTGGTTGCCTCATGCAGACCACGCCGCGTGAGTATCACCAGTTCTGTCACCAGGTCCCAGCCATGACCATCGATCACATCGCGTGCCGACGACGCTCAGGCCCTCGCGCACCCCGAACGCACTTGAGAAGCCATAGCGTGCGTGTAAATCTCTCAAAGCTGAGAGTTTACATTGTTTGACGCGCGTCTGATTTGTTTATAACACGACCTCGATGCTAATCCCTCGCAAATAAGCTAATAAGAAAAAGGGTTGGGGCTCAAGGATTCGCGAGCTTAGTTGCTCGCTTATTAAAATAATACAGCGAGAAAAACAACCCCTTACTAAGCTCACCTTAATTCTGTTTAGAGTTTATTTCTTAAACAGACGAATACCCCATGTCGTTTTTTATTTACATACATAAATGTGGTATCAGTTTCCATGTTTAATGCTCACGTAATTTACATGCCGAATGTTGGTTTGGAACTCATAAGAACATTATATCGAAGAAACTGAGACCGCCATTAAGCTCACAGGGAACGATTTTTCGTCGTTACGCTGATTAATTTCAAGTTGTCATACTTTAAAAAAATATATATCGTGGGCGAAAAGTGCCATTCCCTGCTGAAATAAATGAAAAACTTATGAGCAAGTAAAAGACAGAGAGCGAAATTTTAAGCAGTGAGACAGACAGACCTGACCTTCTGCGTCTAAGAAAACATAATATCCAGTTACTACTATTGTAATTCGTAAGTGAAGAATGAACTAGTTCTTATCAATTGTGTCGAACAGGATACGGAATTTGTGTTAATCAAAATATTTGCATGAATGTTTCGGAAATTATGAACTCACTCTTCAATTGTGTAGAAAGAAAACATAATGGTTTTAAGACATCACGATGATGTTTTCAATATTATGATCCAAAGTGTTTTAACTGATAGAGGTTATCTTGCTAGTAGTTAGAGTAAATATATGTATAGTGGAAGTTAACGGTATAAAAGGTAGGGTTTCAGAAAATTAGTTCGACGTAATAATTATAATTAAGTATGATTCGTTTTTAACGTGTTCGGTTTCATGTATTTTTGATGGGGGTAATAGCTTTGCAGTTCATGGCTATAACACGCACTATATAGCTGTTTGTATGCACATCACCGCAGCGGTCAAATAATAATCCAAATTAAAATATAAATAAGTAAGGAGGTACAAAATTAGAGATTTTTAATTCGAGATAATTATTGAATTGCATGTGTCGGTCTGAGCCGAATCCTTGTGTTTGTCTTGGCCGTACTTAGATACTTATTCTTTGATATTTTTGATGTAACTATGATATAGAAGAAGAAGAATATATACCTACACTGACTGTTTTACTGAATTAGAGTTACTATCTTTTGATACACGATTCTCAACTCCTTAAATGGGGGTGAAAAAATACTGTTTCTAAATAACATAAACATCAGTGGTATTCTGTTACAATCTCCTCGGTGAACACCTAGGTGAAGTGAGCTGTCATCAGTCCCGATGCTAGGGATTTACAATCGGATGACAGCTCACTTCACCTAAGTGTTCACTGAGGGAGATTGTAACAGAATAGCACTGCTGATCACTTAAAATATGAGGAAAGAATAGGTGCAATGTGTAGTACAAGATAACATAATAAGATTCCATATTCCTGAACTTCATATTAAAAATAAACAATACTTTTGTTTACATCATAATGTCATATACCTCTCGTTAACTGTCATTGCTGTGCTGTTAATGCGTTAAAGTTTATTTTCCCAGTGTTGATGGCTTGCACGTTTCGGTTTAATTATTCGGATGGTAAACAACACTGTTGATATTTAAATATTCACTACCCTTTACTTGTATATTTTCATTTTCGTTAGACAAAAGTGAAGATATTGAAATATTAACAAGGCTTTCCTTGTACACTTTCGCTTTCGTTTAATAGAGGTGAAGGTGGCGCTGACTTGCCATAATCTGGTAGCGCTTACGTTTTGGATAAAGTTCTCACTTTAGAATCAATCGACGTCAGTCGGTCAGGTATACACACTGGTTTAAATAACAAAACGAAAACAGAGCATAGGTGTCTGTCCGCTTAGTATTCTGAGTTTTCACTATCAAAGATAGTGAAAGCTCAGAAAACTACGACGAAAGTAAAAGCTAACAATTATATAGGGTGAAGGCGATTTGGCTTCAGCATTGTTTCCAAAAAAAGTTGTACTATTACTTGTTTAGGTTGACTTAACCCAAGTTAACAGAATCGAACACAGTTTTAAAGGTGTCTTGTTGTTTTAAATCTTATTTGTTGGGATCTTGATAATTTTTTTGAGACCCACTCTTGATACCTTTAATACACCGTTGATATTGAACCAATACTTAAAAAATATTTCATGAAAATATATCTTGCATGTTAGCATCCGGAAGTCTGCATTGTTGTTACGATAGCCAATACTATTATAACGCTCACAAAGTACTCCTACTTCTTAAATGAATGGTTTTATTTTAAATAATCAATTTACATCATACATTAAGAGGTAACATCTCGAATATCTATGGTAACATCTTTAAAACATTCACAACATCATCATAAAAATTAAATACCTTGTTAAAAGACCAAGATTGTGACACAAAGGTAAAATTCAACCCTTAGCTAAAAGACGAGATATCAAATTCCTTTTTAAAAAAATGCATGAAGTGCCAGGTCGCGTCTCTATAATTTATTAGTTCGTTAATGTTACCCACTAAACATGAACTCCCCGGCTACTTCTACAAACAACGTTCCAAGGGATACTTGGATACCTTGAAGCATGCTTGCCAGAATCAGATGGGTTGCTCGCTGTTTGTTTATAAATATTAGGACAAACGAGTATGTCACTGAGCAACCACCTAATTATTTACTCCATTTTGTGTGTATTTAAAATGATTTGATTATGTTTATAGTTCGACTTATAATTGTATTCAGTAACTTGACATTTCAAAGAATACTACAATTAAACAAAATTACAATTATACTAAAATTAATAGTGTGGGGGTAGTGAACGATTTTGCGTAAAGAACTAATAATAAAAATAAAATGGTTTAATTTAAATGACACTATAGGAATAATTAATAATTGTAATCAAAACTAATTTCCTTTCTTTTTTTTCTAATAGAAACAAAATAAAAATCATGTTATTTTTCTTTTATTACATATAAGTACAGACAGCAAAAGAGATAGGTATGCAGGGTCTTCAGAAATAGTTAAAGTTTACCTTAATGATTTAATTAAATTTCATTCAAAAACATCCATCGGTTTCTAACTAAACTTCAACCATTTCCGATGACCTGCATACCTATCTCTTTTGCTGACCGTACATGTTTTTTATCTAGCCTTTACTGTCCCACTCCTGGGCAAAGGCCTCCCCCAATCCCTCAATTTCTCTCGATGTTGTGCCTGAAGAAGATGGCGGGACGCCTTGGATGGCTTTCTCGCGAATTGGCTGGATGAGGCACAACATCGAGAGAAATGGAGGGAATGGGGGGAGGCCTTTGCCCAGGAGTGGAACAGCAACGGCTAAATAAAAAAATAAAAAAAAAACGTAATCAAAACATTGGATAGATTAATTCGATAAATTGGTAAGTAATTAAAGTACCTATATACATCATTATGTATCTGCTCATGTTATTATTATATTATTATATTAGCTCATGATACTCCTATTAATACTCATGTCAAGATAAATTTATCCATAAATAATAATTGAATAATCAATTAATTTTGATTTATTGTTACTTATCCGCGTGGGTACTTATGCGTTCTAGAAAAATATAAATTGCAAAAAATATAGGCATATAGAGCTTAAAAATAAAAATAATATTATTTACAATTCCAAGAAAAAGGGAAGGGAGAGCTCAAAGGGCATCAAAAATCTCTCTTCATCGGTCATCCCATCGTCGCGTGGCAATCTTAATGCCTTGGTTCTGTATTAGCAGCACCCCCGCGGTGGCAAGAGTACGACGGAGGATGTCATTAATACTGATGTGCCAATCGGCCTGAGCTTCTACTGCAGGATAGGCCATGATGTCCGAGGCAGTCGACAGTTTCATCGCACTGACAGCGATACGGAGCCCCGCATGGAGCGCCCAGACGCAGGCATGTAGCGAGGCAGAAAGTAGTATCATCCAGCATAGTGCCGATGTTGGGTGACGAAAGTGTCTGAAGCCGGAGGCCCGATTCCCACTCACCCATAGCCAGGGCAGGCTCAGCAGAATTGGTGGATGCATTGTTTACATTATTCCGTATCAACCTGCAGAGCGGTTTATTCCACTGGCTCTGGGTCACAGATCGGCCCGTGAACCCATCTTGGTTCACGGGCCGATTTGTATCCACTTTCAAGGCGTTCATCATATCAGTCAACCATGGCACTTTAAAGTCAACCAGCGATGTAGATAAACATTTTTTGGTTAACTTTTCGACTGTGGACGGATGACAGGAAAGCCGGTAAACTGACAATGGACATATTGCGGACGCTGAGACCATCAAAACGCATGGGTAGTGTGGTTTGAAGCCACGCTCCGACATCCAGTCTAGACCGACATTCAAAATTGATGTTGAAGTATTTTTATTTTAATAATTTGAATAATTTTGACCAAGAGTTGTCGCAGCTTCCATGAAGGTGAAAAGCGGCGGTAGTACATAAAATTTGTGCCGAAACAACAATCTCTACAACCACTACATGTCGGTCTGGAGTATACAAGAATACCTTAGACTTAGGCTTAGAATAACTGGCATTGACATCGTGGCAATCTCGTATTTGTATCAATAGTTAATGCATCGACACTGTACCACCTACGGTTATATAATTCAGTTCTAGTTAACTTTTCTTAGCAATATTAAGGTCTATAAGTATCGCACATCACTATCTTATTACACTATTTATGTCTTCTTAGTTATTTAAACGTGGCGCTTATTGAAGTCTATTTTGTATAGAAGGTGAGTTTGTAAACCCCAACATATAAAGGTGCTGTAAGTTTTTGACTTTATCGTTTTGTGTACCTCTGTGTGCGTTTGTCTGTGGCACCACGGCTCCTAAAAGGATGCTCGGATTTCTTCTTGTCTAGTTTGACTTGATCCCGCAGCTAGGAAATGTGCAACCTAACCATTTCGTCGATATTACAAAGTTATCATGTCGAGGTGCATTTAATTGGTCTCGGTGTGTAGTTGACAGAGATTGTGAACATATTGTAAAAATGGAGCATAAAGGCTCTCTGCTTTACAAATGGTTGACCACCCAGTTTGAACTTAGTAGATTAGTCTAGTGGTCGTGGTCGGTCAAAGGACAATGGTACACTCGTATTATATCCACTCGATCAAAGCTAGTAACTTATGGCTTTCGTCAATATTGACATATTCATTGTTAAGGAACTATATGTGTTTTCGAGGGTTTTTTTGTGACCATAGCACAAGTGGAAGAAACAACCCTTCTTTCTCTTTCTTTCTTTCTTAAACAATGTTGCCCCCACAATAGGAAGTCTCCTATATCGTGGTTGCGTTAACAATCATTGAAACTCACATATACAAACAGCCAGACCCGGAACAACTAACTGTAGGCCATAAAAATATTAGTTCCGTGCGGGAATCAAACCAGCGACACGCGGCGCAGTTGCCAATCGCTCAACAACTACGCCACTGCGTGTTGTCAAAATATAAAAATCAAAATTAGAATATAAACGAATAAAGTGCTTATATTCTAATCTTTTTTTGAACCCTTGACTCGAACTCTATTATTGTGACTTCTCAATGCACTAAAAGGCTACCAAACTTACCTTTAATTTACAACAACAAGTCTAAGCTTAAGACCTAGTTTAAAAAATCTTTAGGAGAACAAAATGTTAGTTGGAACACTCAAGCGTAATAAGATCTCTAGACAAAGAATGATCACTTTACAAAAGTTACTGTGGGCACTTCGATTACAAGCTATCTCTGCGGTCGCTTGCTTGCCGCTCGCAACTTTTTCAATGGTGGCGTCTGATCTTCATTTGGTTCGCCTCTGTAAAAATAAACTAGTGAAAAAAGCTTTTTATAAAAAAGACAACCGCCTTCAAAAAGTGAAAAATAACTTTAGCACAGAACACACATTGACTTTAGTTTCGAAATTCAGTGGCTTTGTTCTGTTTTTTGTTTTGTATTGCCACCGACTTCCGAAACTAAAGTCAATGTGTGTTCTGTGCTAAAGTTATTTTTCACTTTTTGAAGGCGGTTGTCTTTTTTGTAAAAAGCTTTTTATTTTCCGCTTTTTAGTACCTCCTTCTCATTCAAATCTATTAAGAAGAGATTGAAAGTTAACTACTACAAAGATTTATGAAACTAAAACGTCGTCTATGTAAAATTTTTGGGTATTAGTTGATTTTTCAAAAAGTGCTGAATCAATTTCGATAAAATTTATATGGGACCACCCCTGAAGCATACCCTATCTATAAAAAAAAGAATTTTCAAAATCGGTTTGCCTGAGAAATCGCGTAACAAATCGCGCACATACTTAATGCAAATTTAAGACTTATACGGTTTTCTAATGGATGCCATGGTCAGAACTGGACCAAAATCATCAAAATCGGTTCACCCAGTCCAGAGAAATCAGGTAACAAACATAAAAAAAAAAAAAAAAAAAAAAAAAAATACAGACGAATTGATAACCTCCTCCTTTTTTGAAGTCGGTTGAAAATGAGTTCTTACTTTGTGAAAGAAACTTTACGAAAACAATCAGTGTAGATAGGTGTGAGCTAGAATACACCGCCAACGTAGGTAATTTGATTTGGATGACGCGTATTTTGTCGCGTTAGATATTTGAAATACCTACTCATTATGGTTTTTAATACTTTATCTCGTTGTCCGGGTGATGTTTTCCGACGGTCACAAACTAACTGACTTTTCTCTGATACATGTACAGTCAACAGCAAAAGTAGATGATCAAAATCAGAAATTCAATACTAATTTACTAACACTAATTTATGTAAATTATTACTAGTTTATTTATTAAAAGTATGTGATTGTCACACACATACTTTTGAATCACTTCGACGCCACACAGTTCTGACGAGAACTCCGTTCATAAGTATTGAATTTCTGATTTTGATCATCTACTTTTGCTGTTGACTGTACAGAGTTTGTTGCAAAACTTTTGACACTAAATAATAAAATTTTGAATTCATGACGGATTAACTATAGCATGCAATAAAATTATTTACGGAAATTAGTTCACGAATGTCTATTCAATCAATGAAGAAAAAGTACCTAGGCAATCTAAGTAATTTGAGTTAATAAAGAAAATGCCTTACTCACGACACGGTTGGCGCAGTGGTTGATCGACCGACTGCTACGCTGCGTGTCGCGGGTTCGATTCCTGCACGGAATAAATATTTGTATGGCCTACAGATAGTTATTCCGGGTCTGGCTGTTTGTGTATGTGACTTTATATGTTTGTAAACGCACCCACGACACAGGAGAAATACTTAATGTGGGGCAACATTTTTTCAAAAAAGAAAAAAAAAACAAAGAAAAGAATTCCTACATACTCACATTAAGATGGATTGTTTACTCCTAACAGGTTCTCGTGTTATGCGCTACGATGCACTTTCTTGATTAGATGTCGAGGGTCTCTCCACCTCCCCTTTAATCTTGCAGATTTCACGGGGGTGTTAGCTCAGCTAATTTCTGCACTGCATTATGTGTATGTATTATGATTTCGGGATTACATATTTATTATGATTTCGAGATTATGGAATTTCTTGTGGAGTTAAAGTGTTCAATTTTTTTGTCGATGCTTTAATATTGGGTAAGTACTGTACCAGTACTTTGTTGAAATCTTGAAATTGTCCTAGTTTTACGAAGTACAAAAGAAAATGTGAGTTCTCCTCGATATGGGGTTGTGATTTATAATGGTTTTTACGGGGGACTGTATCCAAGTTTTAATCTATACTAATTCCTATCTATAATTATATCAATATATATTATACTAGCTTTTGCCCGCGGCTTCGCCCGCGTGGATGTCGAAAAGTATCCCACTGTCACGTAGGTACCACCGGGATTAAAAGTACCCTACCTATATGTTAAGCTAGGTAAACAATGTCTTCTTTCACTATTTTTTATTGTGTGACCACCGTCAGCTCGAGACCTCTTCCTATATTGCGGATATCCATCGTCTCCTGTCTAGGTGTCCTTGAGAAATGGTCGAGGGTACCTCTTAGTGCAGCTACTATCTTTCATGCAGGGTGATTTGTAGTTTAAACTACCATAAGGACCATGTATCATATTTGCCTTCACATACCGTAAAGGAGAGGTTCCTGTTCAATCTCAGGTATTTCTTCACAAATAACTTTGTCGATTTGATCTGGGTTGATACGCTGCTCTAGCCACAGCAAGATGTGGATGTGAGGAAGACCTCTTTCTTGTCATTCCACTGGGTATGAGTACCTTTGGTCAGAAGAGCCATCATCTTTTTCACCTTTAGGTGGAATACCCTGGCAATAATGTCGTGGCGACCGTGTGACTTTTGACCAGGTAAAAGTAATCTGTGATCTCTTTCCATCGGGGATTACATGTGAATGTGATAAAAAGTTCTGAACAGCCGTATTTGCGCACGTATGTCATGGCGTCTTGTGTACGCTCGTGCATATAGCGTGGTCCCCCGGTAAAAGATGACGGGAGCACCGCCTTCTGACCCAGGTTCCAGGACCCATCAACGTCCTGCCTCCCTATGGCATTCCCCAAGTGAACATAACTGTCAGCCCTCTGCTGCCCCTTTTTATTCTTGATATAGGTCAACCTTTTCGTCTCTGTTTTAGCTTCTATACAAATTTTTCATTCCCTATTTTAACCTCTTCTAGGATAATTTTTCAAAAACGCTGATACATGTAATGTACATGATATAAGACAACCTTTCCGTTCCTGTTTAAGGTTTCTACAAATTTTTCATCCCCTATTTTGCCCTGTTCTGGGATGATTTTTCATAGTCGCTGATACATGTACCTGATATAGGTCAACCTTTCCGTCCCTGTTTTAGCGTGTTTACAGATTTTTCATCCCCTATTTTACCCTCTTCTGGGATGATTTTTCAAAAACGCTGATACATGTAATGTACCTGATATAAGTCAACCTTTCCGTCCCTGTTTTAGCGTCTTTACATATTTTTCATCCCCTATTTTACCCTCTTGTAGGATGATTTTTTAAAAACGCTGATACATGTAATGTACATGATATAAGTCAACCTTTCCGTTCCTGTTTAAGGTTTCTACAAATTTTTCATCCCCTATTTTGCCCTGTTCTGGGATGATTTTTCATAGTCGCTGATACATGTACCTGATATAGGTCAACCTTTCCGTCCCTGTTTTAGCGTGTTTACAGATTTTTCATCCCCTATTTTACCCTCTTCTGGGATGATTTTTCAAAAACGCTGATACATGTAATGTACCTGATATAAGTCAACCTTTCCATTCTTGTTTTAGCGTTTATACAAATTTTTTCATCCCCTATTTTGCCGTTCTGGGATGATTTTTCATAATCGCTGATACATGTACCTGATATAGGTCAACCTTTCCGTCCCTGTTTTAGCGTCTTTACAAATTTTTCATCCCCCATTTTTACCCTCTTCTGGGATGATTTTTCAAAAACGCTGATACATTTAATGTACCTGATATAAGTCAACCTTTCCGTCCCTGTTTTAGCGTCTTTACATATTTATCATCCCCTATTTTACCCTTTTGTAGGATGATTTTTTAAAAACGCTGATACATGTAATGTACATGATATAAGTCAACCTTTCCGTTCCTGTTTAAGGTTTCTACAAATTTTTCATCCCCTATTTTGCCCTGTTCTGGGATGATTTTTCATAGTCGCTGATACATGTACCTGATATAGGTCAACCTTTCCGTCCCTGTTTTAGCGTGTTTACAGATTTTTCATCCCCTATTTTACCCTCTTCTGGGATGATTTTTCAAAAACGCTGATACATGTAATGTACCTGATATAAGTCAACCTTTCCATTCTTGTTTTAGCGTTTATACAAATTTTTTCATCCCCTATTTTGCCGTTCTGGGATGATTTTTCATAATCGCTGATACATGTACCTGATATAGGTCAACCTTTCCGTCCCTGTTTTAGCGTCTTTACAAATTTTTCATCCCCCATTTTTACCCTCTTCTGGGATGATTTTTCAAAAACGCTGATACATTTAATGTACCTGATATAAGTCAACCTTTCCGTCCCTGTTTTAGCGTCTTTACATATTTTTCATCCCCTATTTTACCCTCTTGTAGGATGATTTTTTAAAAACGCTGATACATGTAATGTACATGATATAAGTCAACCTTTCCGTTCCTGTTTAAGGTTTCTACAAATTTTTCATCCCCTATTTTGCCCTGTTCTGGGATGATTTTTCATAGTCGCTGATACATGTACCTGATATAGGTCAACCTTTCCGTCCCTGTTTTAGCGTGTTTACAGATTTTTCATCCCCTATTTTACCCTCTTCTGGGATGATTTTTCAAAAACGCTGATACATGTAATGTACCTGATATAAGTCAACCTTTCCATTCTTGTTTTAGCGTTTATACAATTTTTTTCATCCCCTATTTTGCCGTTCTGGGATGATTTTTCATAATCGCTGATACATGTACCTGATATAGGTCAACCTTTCCGTCCGTGTTTTAGCGTCTTTACAAATTTTTCATCCCCCATTTTTACCCTCTTCTGGGATGATTTTTCAAAAACTCTGATACATGTAATGTTCCTTATATAGGTCAACCTTTCTGTCCCTGTTTTAGCGTCTTTATAAATTTTTCGTCCCCTATTTTACCCTCTTCTGGGATGATTTTTCAAAAACGCTGATACATGAAATTATTAATTACCAACTAAAAGGCTAAATACAAATTTTCATGGTTTGAACTACAAAACTAACGGGTTTCCCATTAACACATTGATCCCCTATTTACGCTCTCAGGGATTGATTTCCCAAAAACACTGAAACACGTGATTATTTATTTTTAACCAGAATGATAAACACCAATTTTCATGATTTAAACTACAAAAATGACGATTTTCCATTCAAACTTCCATCCCCTATTTAACTCCCTTATGGGTTGAATTTCGAAAAATCCTTCCTTATTCCTTGTCTACATTATAAAGGGAAACTCTGTGCAAAATTTCAGCTTTTTAGGTTCAAGGGTTTAGGCTGGGCGTTGATGAGTCAGTCAGACAGTCAGTCAGTCAGGACTTTTCTTTTTAATTATATAGATATTATCATCATAATATCATTATTGTATAATTAAATAACTGAAGAGATTGTTTGTTTGGTTGAACGCGCTAATCTCAGGATCTACTGGTTCGAATTGAAAAAATATTTTTGTGTTGGATAGTCCATTTATCGAGGAAGGCTATAGGCTCATGCGAATCTCGGGTCGCTAGTTTAAAGAATATTTTCAATTATTCTATTTAATTTAATTTTAATGTCGTCGTCGTGTATTGAAATTGTGATGTGATAGTAAGTTTTTTGAATATGCGGCATTACCCCTGGTTAAAAATAATGTGACAATCTGTCAACTGTATTGACTGATGTAAGGGCGCGAAACGTGGAGGATGACCAAAGATATGACACAGTCGCATCGATGTCTTTTGACGCCGAACGGTCAACACATAAAGCGTTGTAAGTGGACTGTCGCCTTACGATCAGATGAGCTCCGAACCACATTCCTAAGCAACCCTTGGAGTGGACTCCGCAAGGAAAAGAAGACGTGGTCGTCCTGAGCACACCTGAAGGCGCTCAGTGACAGCAGAACTGAAGACGATGGGACTAAAATGGTCACAGCCCAAGACAGAATGGCTGTGGATGCCCTCTGCCCCTCTGCCCTACTTAGGACACACAACACATTAATGACCAAAACTCAAACGCTACTCAATGTTATGTCAAAGTAAATTTGACACAATGGGACTTAACGGAATCTTAAAATTGAGTAGCGTTTGAGTATTTGGATGACCAAATACTCAAACGCTACTTACTACAAGCAGCGCGCACTTGACAGTTTGACACATTAAGTTTTCATTCGGAAATCCGGGGATAAATCACGGAAAATGATACATAATCTACTAAGAGCCAACAGATACACAGGTATAAAAAAATATTAAATTATTGTTCAATACTTTCTCTGCAAATTGAGTTGAGAGCAATTTTTGGAAAGCTTAAAAAGTGCTCTAACTGATATGACACTTTTTAAGTCTACCAAAATGGCTGATTATAGGAACTCTATTCAACTCTGGACGTAAATATAATACTTTTCTGATAGCTTATGAATGAATGGATCCTGCGATAACCAATTCGGAATATTCAAATCTAATCAAATATTTATTTGGAAAAAACTAAAAACTTTAAATAGTGCTAAAGCTCAAAATTAACCCAGTGTTCGCCCAAGTGTTCGGGGTCAAATTTATAACAAATTCGCAGAGCCAGTGCGACACGCCAACTGAAAACTATAGAATATTAGATTATGGCCATTGACCGGACTGGCAGATGGCAAATTAATCTCTAGTCTCTCTAATCTAACCGAAGTCGATCTTCAATGCACTTCCGGCTAAACTAGCTAAGGTCAGACATGTTGATGTCAGCTTTACCTACCTATTGTTCGGGTTAAGATAAGCGCGGGGGCTAAACAGGTGTGGGTTTCGCTTTGACGGGTTGAGCTTCGCTTTGCCAGGTTGAGCTTCAAAGCCATCCGTAGCTCTATTCATGCCGAATTGGCCTTTGACCATCGCTTGTACGAACATATAAGATGATCAATCAAACTCCTTCCTTTATTGCGTACTTATGTTCATTGAGTGTTTAATTGATGTACAGTCAACAGCAAAAGTAGATGATCAAAATCAGAAATTCAGTACTAATTTAGCTACACTAATTTATATAATTTATTACTAGTTTATTTATTAAAAGTATGTGATTGTCACTCACATACTTTTGAATCACTTCGACGCCACACAGTTCTGACGCGTACTACGTTCTTTAGTATTAAATTTCTGATTTTGATCATCTACTTTTGCTGTTGACTGTACGCGTGATCAGATCGTACGACTAAAATGTTGATTGCATAGCTAGTTCATACGAACGTGCAAAATCTCTTGTGTTCTAAAACATCATCAAACATTTGAATGTTTGACTCTTCATAATCTTTCTGACTAACCAACTGACTCTTTGTCAATTCAAAAGAGTCTGTAAATGGTTTAATTGAAATAAATACGTTGAATAGGAGTTAATTTATTCTTAAAATATTCTGGTATTATTCTTTCCCGAGATTTCTATTATTTTTGAGGTTCCAATATATTTTATGCACTGAATATTGTTTTATAGAGAACATACTTTTTTTTGTTGTTGCCGATTTATCCGCTTTGCGGAATTACGAGTAACATTAATATGATATCAATCCGTATCCATATTACTGTATGTATTTCGTGAAACTTTTTTTAAATCAACAATTTGGAATTTCAATAATCTGCTACATAAATTGTAAGCTTTCCACGAAATTTATTCGCCTACCAGTACCTAAATCTGTTATTTTTACAGCAGTATTCAAATAGTATTATTTCGTTTCGATAATAAATAAAACGAGAGTTATTAAAAAATATTTACCTGCATTAAAATGAGACATTCTCGGAATCTTTTCTGTTCACTAAATATTATGTACAACGCTTTAATAAAAAATGACTAAGTACTAAACATAAAATAACATTATCCATTAAAAAATGACTCTAAATAAAGGCAGCTCGCATATATTTTTAAGAAAATTGAGCCGAAGATTTTTAAGAGGCAGCTAAGAGTGGCGGCGTCGGGCATTTAGAATGCTCCATTGACTAAGGGTGCCTGTATTGAGAGCCTCTTCCTTTGCCCGTGATGAACACTTGGTCTGAGCAAAGCTTTTCTTCGAATGACATGAAATATTGACTCTCGATTATATTGAACAACAAAGTGATTAAGAACCCTTCTGTTAAGTATTTTTTAATGGAACGTTTTAAGAATATATACGAATCTAGATACCTTGTATACGCATCGTCGTCGTCATTGCCTAGTCGCGCAAAATCTGCTGTTCCTTGGGTTCAAATGTATGGAAAATCTGTTTTTTCCGCAAATTAACAAATTTCAGGCTCCATAGCATAGCAATAGAGGTAGGTAATAATGTGCCCAATTACCCCTTTCCAGGCCTATAATTTTTATTTTTTTCCAAGACACTGGCGTAAGTGATTAGTTTTTTTTTGTAACTGAATCAGAAAATAGTAGATTGTTATACAAGGAGCTAAAATGACCCATTATATACGAGGTAGTTTTACTCCCAAGCTTTAGCGAGGGAGTAAATAGAAACCGAGTTTTAATGGGTTTTAGCACCGTGTGTTACACTATACTTTTCACTACGATTGCGAGAAGTTAATTACGGTCACTACCAATTCAATTTGCAATTACAGAAAAATTATAAAGATTTCGCGCCAATGTCTTTTTTTTTTTCTTCTGTAGCCGCATGCATTATACCAGAGATCGCCGATTTTAGTTCCATTTTCAAAATTAAAATGAGGTTCTTTTTTTATGAAACAGTAATAAGTCGAGTCTTTATTCATGATTATTCTACTTATAACTAAAGACTTTTTCGTTTTTGTAGGCTCATTGTCATATTTGACACACAAAAATTAAAAAAAAAAAACTTTTTCCCCTGGAGGATGAAGTGCTATTTTATCCCCGCTCTGGTATGCTACAATGACGGCCTTTTTGAGCAAGAGAAGTGAAAAATAGATTTTTAGTAATTAACTAGGTATTTACTGTGGATGTTAGTAAACAACATCCTAGGCAAACTCATTTATGTAACCGGGTAAAAAGTATCTTGCTGTTATCAGCTGTAGGTAGCGTGTGAGCTGTGCTAATATAAAAAGTTTTTTGATTACGTAGATGAGGCGTTTTGAAGTAACAAATGACATGGTCTCGCATTCATGGTATTTATGTTTTTATAGTTCTGCTTAGAAATTAATTTCAATATTCTCAAACGTCACCTAGTTTTTATATTAATGTGTTTTTTATCTGTTAGTTGTTTCCTTCATTACCCGCTTTTAGTAAATACTAGAAACTTATAAAAATAGTGCATTATTTCCCTCAGGAAAATATTGTTAATTCACAATATTTTCCTCAAATAAAACAGTGATACCCTGCTTTTTCAAAAAATAATGATGAACTTTTTTTTATATTTTTATATAAAATTAAATAAAAAGAAAATACAAACAAAACAAGATAAATCAGCTATAATCCACATGTAGAATACAAATAGGACGTGGATTATCTCATAAAGTATAATTAATTTACATCAACCGTATATTTTTAATTGACTTTGCATATTCATAAGTCAAAACACAAACATAGGCCTATTACCGTTGGCGCAAGAATTTAATTTCCAATAAGAGTAACATATTTGATCATGTTACCGATATTGGCATGTTGGGTGCGGAGGCCAATAGGTCATAGTTGTAGGAAGTCGAACACTGTGAACTGTTTCCTACCGCTGCCAGTACTTATCTACAGATATTAGCAGAACTGCCACCCAGTGCCGGAACACGTTATCGGTATACAACTTCTCTTGGGTTATTAACAAAATATCAGCTATTCTATCCAAAAGGATGGAGCGATATTTTTTTAATACCGGCGAAAAATTTCTACGTTTTGGTGTCTGGAATCATAAATGCAATCCATAGTAATGTGTTCGTTACGATGTCTGTCATGTTCCGTGTGGTGCCAGTCGGGAATCGCACCACCCTATTTCTACCCGTGGGTGTCGTAGAAGACGACAGATGGATATTGACCAGAGGATGGGTAGCAGCGTGTTTCTGAGTACCATAACACCTACTGCGATCGCCAACATGCATCGGCCAAGCATGACGATTGCGGCTGAACCCCTCCTTGGGGGAGCCTAATGCCCAGCAGGGGGCGTCTGAAGGTTGACATAATGATGATAATGACGATGTCTTTTCCACGATGTATTAAATTACCTGCTAGCTAAGTACAAGCTGCACAGATCGATCGGTCATAGGTTAAGCTACGCTTGCCGCGGTCGGTCTGTGGATGGGAAGCCATCCATTTCATACAGACCTTCCTCCGTGCCTCGGAAAACATTTAAAGCCGTTGGTCTCAGTAGTTCATAGATGTTCGGCAGTCGTTATGGTTCTGCGAGCCAGAAGCTCTACCTCTGGCTGGAATTCTGACAATCTGTCTTATCAAGGGGTATCGTGTTTCCCAGTAACTGGGTTGTAGAGGTTCGCTTGGCAGTCGCTGAAAAACACTGATATTCAGCTGCATCCGGTTAGACTGGAAGCCGATCCCAACATAGGGGATAAGGCAATTGGGAAAAGGTAGATGCTGATTACAGTATTAAATTAACTTTTATTTTAATATTGCATTAGTCATAGTTTACTTACTAACGTATTATTGTATATTTTACCTTGTTTTAACTATAATGTCCGCGAACAAATACGCGATGTTTATTGTAAACACCGCCGCGCCGCGGTGTATTTATATACGCGGTGCATCCAATAGAAGGTATTGTTACATAAGAACTGTAACACCTACACAATAACATTCACACGATAATGTCATCTTCAAGCTTATATATACACCTCCATTGTATGATGACAAGTGCCATGCGTCCGGTATCTACGCCATTGTTCAATAAAACAACTCGATTAAAACTGCAACGAGCGACTGAGTTTCACACACGGACACAGAACGTTATATTTTTACGCTACTGCATACATCAAAAACATGTACATACTAGCTGTGTAGTGATGTGATGCTATTTACAGATATAGCAACGGACTTTGAGTTGATTCATTGATTTGTTTTCATTGCAAGTGTAGTGTAATGTTGTTTGGTAGGAATTCCGTACGCGACGCAGCCTCACGTGCTTTGTGACCTAACACAATCCAGAAAGTTTCATACGAACTCATTTGGTGTTCGTTAACCTTAATGCACTGGACTATTTGTTCTTACAAAACGATACTATATCTTAATATTTAAAAAAAAATACACTCGCTTCAATCTACCGTGGGAGCGTTTAAACACATGAACTTACATACACAAACAACAACTACCTTTAGGCAATATTTGATCCGTCTGGGAACTGAACCCGCGACAAACATCGCGTAAGCTAATCCCTCAGCCACTGGGTCAACTCGTCATGGACAACTTTGTCTATTAGCATTTTTTTACGTGGCTCTTATAATGTTTTAAAAATTATTATATGTCAGCTTTTGGCGACTTTGCTCGCCTTAATTTAGAATTTGACAATCAGATCGGGTTGTGCTCTGCTTGTAATAATATAATTCAATCATGATTCGAAAGACATGTGGCGCCATCTATTATCTTATGTACGATATTGTGGTTTTCGCGTAGACAGAGAAGGCACTATAGACTGTCGATCATCTTCTATCTCGCTTACACAAGAAAAAGACAAATATATACAAGATGCTTGTAAAGAAAAGAGACAGAGCTTAATATTTTTGGTCCCTCATCGCGTGCCGCTTTTTTGGCTGATGTGCCTAACCAAAGTCGTTACATATTCCTGCAAAATGGTGAAAATACGCTGTACCGTATGTGTTCTTGGTTGTGCTTTTCTGTCCCTTTCAGCGACACGCTGAGCAGTAGTCTAGTGTTCTATGTCTATGGGTTTTCCTCGGAAACACTACTTTTTTTTTCAAAATGAAAGTTACCGTCTGTTTTCGTACACTTGACTAGGTATATGCAAAAATTTCAGAATGATTGGTTCAGTGGTTCAGGCGTGAAAGGGTAACAAACATACTTAACTCGGTTAACTTGTTCTCATATTTAATTTATCTTGCGTATCAAGGTGCTATAAAAATATCTGCCACGGCTTTAATGGGAAGTAGTATTGTGTTTAAAGATTACAATAGTGAAGAACTTTCGTACCCCAGAATAGTTAATTTAATTTGAGAAAATAAAGTAGTTTAATAAACATTGACTCTACTCTGCATTACGTGTTTCACAAATTACGCGCGATGTGTCGCTTCGTCAATGAAAACAACTGCTATCTCTTTCTATCTGTTCTGTGAATGAAAACTGAAATCAGCTGATTAGTTCGTCACTATCTAACCTACTAGGTACACAATAACACGCAGGGAAAAACGTGTTTTAAAAGTGCAATTACTTACCAGCTACCGCATTCTTCCAAAAAACTGACGTAGGTAAATAAGATGATAAACTTCCCATCACACTTAAAACAGGCTTTGGACTGACAAGTTAGTGTAAGAATCGCAATTTTTTTCTTATTATTTTTAAACAGTAGGTGCTTAGATTAATACTTAGGTATCAAATAACGATAAATTACAGTAACTTGGCGTTGCCTTCGCCTTCGCGTTGCACACAAATGTAGGCACGCTTACGTACATGTCTCTTCACTTTATTTAATGTGTCCGTTTCACTTTTTACTTGCCTAAATGCGCGTTTGATGCGCCTTTTTAGTTCTTCCACACTTCTAATGATATGTATGATGACTCACTCGCACACCAAACCTCTGCTGGTATAAGTTTACTGCATGCGCAGTTATGGAGTTACACTCGCGGTAGCACAACACCATTTCAAGATATTCTTGATTGGAATACCGTCGTCTGGGAGGCATTTTTAAAGGAAGCGCGAGCGATTATCCCGTCGCTAACCGCTAATTATAACTAACTTCCGAGCGGGCGGGGGACGACTGGCGAGCGGGCGGTCGGCTGGCGCGTGCGACGAACGGGGTAGTGCGGGTCAGGGTGGGGGTGCGCTGGGCTCTTTGACGACGCGACGTCCCGACGAGTGCCGATGCGCAGCGGCATCGTTTGATTAATGATAAGAATGGCAACAGTGTATGAACGGCGCCGGCGTTTTGCGAAACGATTGAATTGTACCTATTAGGTGCGGTGTGGCAACAGCAAGTCTACGTGATGGTTTTATGCGAATAAATCAATTCAAATTTATACGTACAATTTTTTGTATGAAAAAAAATATGACAAATAATCAATAATTTATCTTTACTATTGTAATCTATAAACACAATACTGTCTCCCATTGCAGCCGTGGCAGATATTTTCACAGCACCTTATATATCGGGGTGAATAGGGATGCAGGGGTGAATCGGGACGAAACTTCAAAGTGGTTTTTAACATTGAAATAATATACCTTGTTGCCAACAAGGACACTAGGAAAAAATACTTATTATTGAGTCATTCAGTAGAGTCATTTTTGTCAACAAACTATATTATTTCAACGTTGAAATCCCCTTTAAAGTTTCATCCCGACTCACCCCTGCATCTCTGTTCACCGTTTTGACGTTATTTTCTTATTTATCATTGTATACTAAACCGTACATCCAAATAACATGTTGTAAAGGGCAAATATATTTGCATTAAACTAGCTGACCCGACAGACGTTTTCCTGTCCCTAAATTACAATCTACACTACCAAACTACCTACCTACCTACCTACCTATCCTACCCTACACCTACCCTACACCTACCCTACACCTACCCTACACCTACCCTACACCTACCCTACACCTACCCTACACCTACCCTACACCTACCCTACACCTACCCTACACCTACCCTACACCTACCCTACACCTACCCTACACCTACCCTACACCTACCCTACACCTACCCTACACCTACCCTACACCTACCCTACACCTACCCTACACCTACCCTACACCTACCCTACACCTACCCTACACCTACCCTACACCTACCCTACACCTACCCTACACCTCTTATTTTCTGGTCTCCTGGTACATTGGACCACTTATTTTTATTGAATTCATTTGTTACAAAAAATGTGATAAATGAAGAACCGCTCGACCGATTTTGTGCAAACTTCACATAACCCATCTACTAAATAGTGCGAACAGAGCCTAAACATTTGGTTTGGATAGGTGAGCCCGTTCTTGAGTTATAAAATTACAACGAAAAGTGGCATTGATTTTTATATATATATACTAGCGGGCCTGGCAGACGTTGTCCTACCCCTAAAATCAAAGAGTAATAAAACTCGACTGTAGCGCCACCTACCGGGTCCAATTGTGAATCTAAACCATTTTCGAATCCACTGGAACACACACAAATAATTTCAACAAAATCGGTCCAGCTGTTTAGGAGGAGTTCACTTTCATACACACGCACAGGATTTTTTTTTTTTTTTTATTCGAACCAGTTTATCATGAGATTATCGGGTTCAACCAAACAAAGTCTTCAGCTTTATAATATTAGTACAGATATATTTTTTTTTATTGTTTAGTAATTAAAAAAGAAAACAAGTTATAAACATAAACATCACAAAAACCTCAAGGTTTGTCCGAATGCTGAAACACTTAACTTCTAATACTTTTTAAATGACATCAATATTTTACGAATAAAAAACATAAGTTTCTAATTCTAATACAATAGCAGGTACTTAGTAAATAATAACAAAGATAAGCAGTACAAAAAAAACGACGATGGCGCGGGTCAAGCAGTACGTCGATGCTAATTACACATTAAATGAAATTTAAATAGGATGATGCATTTTCAAAGGGAATCAAAATATATTTTTTGTATTATTTTTTATAATTATTATTTGTTATTTCTGATTGAATTTTTGTTGGAACATCATTAATTAGAGTAGGTACTATCGTATGCGTTCGTTCGTTTCCCGTAAATGTTTTTGTATCTCGGTACTACTAGTTTTGAATGAGCAGCATATAGATGCTAGTGATGTCAAAGCAATTAACTTTTATTTGAATTGGTATGTTAGGTATGCCTACAAAATACGCCTAAATATCATCTTTAAATGGTTTAAAAACTTTTTATATAAAAATCGTTATTGTGTCTCGTATATAGAAGTTACACAAATACCTACTTTTGGGGACTTTTTTCTTGGGCTAATAAAGACCAATATTTTTGCAATACATTGGGTTGATTTATTTCGAATCGCTTGGTTAGCGCATGCTGATAACGCAGCCAATTAACCTATTTTTTATCTTGTATTTTATTTGTAAAAATATAGTAATTTTATGCTAAAATAATTTTGTTTTACCATAGATAGCATAAGGCATTCGTCAATAATAACTATTTCTTTCTATCAGTGAAATATTTTTTGTTATCAGATTAGTATTTTTATAGATTAGCTCTTACAAGCAAACTATTTTACCTCTTTGCAATGTTAGTTTAGATTGTTATTTACGTTTCAGGGGAGCGGGCGGTGGGGGGATGTTTGGTGACGTCAATATCTCAGCCATTTTGGATTCACTAAGTGTAAGCTACGACAAAAGAGTGAGGCCTAACTATGGAGGTTTGTATGATTCAATTGGTTTTTACTTCCATATTAATATTGTTCTTCTGCTCAGTTTTGCGTATTGTGAATTACTACGAAATATTAGACAGCTATTTATACCTTGCCAATTTTCCTCTTAAGCTTATACGAGGGGTGTTCCATGAGTTCTCGGTATGGGTGTGAAGAAGAACTCTAAAAGTTCTTTAATATTTTTACGTAGGTATGTACGAAATAGTTTTTTGAAAGTCTATTCATAACCCTCAATAAAAGAGATCCAAAAAATGTCATCATCTCTCGCTCATTATGGTTCTAAACTCACTAAACACAATTTTTTTCTCGTCCAATAACCGATATTTGGTATCGATGGTCAAGACTAAGGAAGGAGTATTAATCAGAGCATTCACAGTGCTCATCTTGCCTTACGACAAGGATAACTATCGAATATAGATGATATTTTACTAAAACTTTGTGTTTACCCTTACAGAGTCTGTCGTTCTTACATATAAAGATGTAATTGATATAACTCAATCCTGACTAGTTTGCTTAAAATCGAGAATAGACTCAATATAGTTTATTTTTTTCTACTATTCATCTGCCATGTTATCTTTTCACCAAACTTGGTTGACTGGCACAATATGCCTAAGGCATTAAATCCGCCTTTGTGCATGGAGTATAAATAAATAAATAGAGCGTAATTCTGCCAAAATGATCTAACTCATAATTTCTCAATAATTAAATTAATTACTTCAACGCAAAACCTACAACTATTAAGCTTAAAAACTAAAATAATAAGGCATCCTAAAATTCCTCCAAATCGCCGTCATCTGGGAATGTGCCCAAGAGACTGGCGGTATTGCCACGTTAGATGGCAATGTTTAACATCTGCCCGAGGTAAAAACAGCTTTTGCATCACGGGAAGTGTCAACCAACCTTTTGGAAATTTCCTTATTAAGGATATGAGCGCTTGGACCCTACGACCCAAGGGTTTCAACGCCAAACGGCTCGAAAATAAAGTTGTCACCTGTTATATAAGTAGATTAGATAATATAAGAACCCAATATAAAAATGGACTTCATTGAATAAATACAACGGTATATTATTATACTTATACCAAATTAAATAATTACTTGCCATTTCAATTTATTACAATTTACATGGGATGTCTCTTTTTAGTTACCTATTTTAATAACATCTACCAAATCAAATTACGTAAATGGTTACAAAATCACCTTGATTCCGAGAAATTATTGAACGCGCTACGTATTTATGACCGACCAAGCAAAGTTTTACTCTACTTGTACAGTACCTATTTAGTTTCATTTATCAAGAAACTACCGGACTTGAAACTTGAATCAAGTGTGTATTCGTGTTTACGTATCAGTTTTACGTAAACACGTAACTTTGTAAAGCTGCCAGCTTGTTAGGCACATGTCTCGATGAGGTTTCCGGCGACTGGGACTGCAATTAACTTGGACTATAGTCCCAGATACCGGCAGGATCCATTTTTTCTTCCAGCGACTAGGACCACGCCTAAATGAATAAGAAAAATCTATTGTTCACGCCAACACTTAACAGTACAGTCAATCGAAAAAAATATGTGAAATAAAAAACAAAATATTTAAAAAACACTCTTTGATTACCTTTATATCTTTAACTAGCTGTGCCCCGCGGTTTCACCCGCGTTAATTTGAGGAAAATAAGTACTAAAATTTATTCCATTACTTTGACATGTTTTTAAAAAGCTATTATAGGTGGAACTATAGTAAAACATGTCACGGAAACAGGAGTAATAAAGGAACGCTGGTACACCCAGCGTTCCTTTATTATTCCTCTTTACTCCTCTCGGTTACTCGGTTTATAAAATGGTGTGTAATAATATTATAAAGGTATCTAAATAATTTGTAGTATTTTTGTAGTAGGTATTTTAAAGAACTTCTGCGTACACGATTAAAATCGCTAATACTTTTAACGAGTTTTTCCCGAAGTACAGATTGATTGTCGGACTAGTCTTTCCAACGGGATATTGTTGGTCAGATTTATAGGACAGCTGGTAAAACAACAGAAAAAAAGTACAACGAAAGTAAAAACCGTTTTGCATTTTAATAGTTTTCGTACAATTTTATCTTAGGCGTTCTAAAAAATGGCCTATATTAAATTCTCCATTAGTTAACAAAGTTGATTCCCGAATCCATTTCTTGTTATTTTTTTATTGAGTTATTTATGCCAGCTTTCTAAACAGTTCTGTGCATCTGCCCAAATACAGACCAAGTTTGCTAAATATCTAGATAAGTCTAATTTTTAGCAAACTTGGTCTGTATTTGGCCACTACTTTTGAAAATATTTTTAAAATGTTGGCCGAATCAGGAGTATCGTTAATTATATGTATATTGCCAACTTTCGTCGACTAAACGTGGCGGTAGTAATGGCAGAATTCCCGAAAGTGCAATTATGCGTTTTGAAGTTCTAGATTTTGTCAATTTTAATGTTTTTGCTTGCTTCTACACGTTATGGGTTAAATTAAAATAGCAACCTTTTATTTCTGCACCGGGGTATACTATTTTTAAGGCATTAGAAGCAGCAACTTCAAAATCCAGGGTAAACTGTTTTGTTCCATATACAGCAGTTGTGATCGTAGCATGCTAAAAAGACTGATGTAGCTTTGTTCCGATTTATGGGACATCAGTACATATATTAATGGTATAATATTAGTTGTGCCAATGCTACTTCCGATATCACTAGGGATGCTATTTAAGTGTGAAAATTATGTAAAGGCTTAAAAGTTCCGTCTAAAAAAAATGTTTTACTCGTTTTAAATATTCTTTCGATTGCGGTAAACAAAAAAGAAAATTATACGTGTTCCTTGATCAATAAAATCAGCCAATACGAAATTTTGAAATTTTTCATTGATTTTAACGTCAACAGGGTTGTGGTGAAATAGTTTGGTAAATTTAGCGGCTTTATTTCGTTGACGGTACACCGTACTTTTAATAGATTGAAAAGACGATATATTATATTCGTTAAGTTCAAGTCGGTATCATTATACACTCTTAATATATTATTGGGGTTGGATATAGTAGTATCTAGAAAAAGGGGTTAGGGCGTAAAAAGTATTGAAGCTGGTAGGGGTTGGTTCCCAGGTTATAACACTACCACCACTCTTATTAAAGGGAACTGCGTAGTTTTCGTTGGGCGATTGACAACCAAATCTGTCAAAATATATTGTTTGTGGTGTGAAATATCGTGTAAAATTGAGGAAACGAAACGTAAAAAAAAGAAATGTCATTTGTGTCTTGTGTCAAACTTTTTGAACAGAAGAACTTAGATTATAGGTCGACATCAGGGGCACCCCGAGATTCGATTGGTTAGTTTTAGTCGGTTGCCCGTGGTCCCTTCTCCTAGTCCCTGGAAGGGACCACAGAGCATTTTTGAAGTTATACTTCTTTAGGCGCGTTATGAAAAAATGATG
Organism: Charanyca ferruginea; assembly: GCA_947361185.1. Lineage (NCBI taxonomy): Eukaryota > Metazoa > Arthropoda > Insecta > Lepidoptera > Noctuidae > Charanyca > Charanyca ferruginea. Next base: position 15,816,648 of record OX376055.1, on the reverse strand, counting down.
AGAGTGAAATTTTACGATGCGCGCGCACAGCGTCACACAAAATTCTCACGGGAGTAATTGTAAACAACGCCATCTCTGACGTACATGCTGAACTACTTACTGCCTTCGTTGCTATTTTGTGACTCGAAGAAGTATAACTTCTCACGCGCGTACATAAGTACACACTGAATTTTTTTTCTTCGTGGTCCCTATAATACTGGAAAATGACGTGGTCCCTTTCCGTATTCCCTGGAAGGGATCACGGAGGTTTATTTTCTTCGTAAATAAAAAAAAATCTAAATAAGTCTTGCGAAGCTCCCGCCTTGGCTTTTTGCTTACGGAAATGTATTAACCAAAATCTTTTTGACCCTTAAGTCCCCACTGGGGGCGGATCCGATATGGTTAGGTTAGGTTAGAACTGTGACCCCCTACGCACGAGGCGAGCGAATGAAGCTAGCGTGCCGCGGCAGAGGACGCCGAGTGCCAGAACCAAATCGCTTTTTACAGTCAAACTCATACATTTCTACAATACTTTAGGAAACACAATTTGGTGAGCATTTATCCATTCTGGCAGGCATTTCGATAACTGCATTTCACATATCTAAGTACAATTTAATTTGGCAGTATACATATATTTCTTGAAGGAACCACGGGCAAAAAATAGTCGTAGTCCCTTCCAGGGACTAAGGGACCGGGACTACGGGCCAAAAAGGGGAACCCCTATAAACCCTGCAGACAGAAATAGAAGCAGCGGGATCTTTGTGCCAATTTTCGTACCCGTTGCGACCAGTCGACACCTTTTAGGCAACTTTAGTGTTTAGAGGTTAGGTTACAAAAATCGTTTCCGTTTTATGGGAGTGGTACCAGGAGGCTCGGGAGGTCCAAACCAAAAGCCCATCTATCACAATAGTACCTAAAGTAAGAGCTCTGCCTCATTAGGACGCCATGGCGACGTCGCCAGTGGCGCAGGCCTGGCTACTTCTGGCACCCGAACGTCGCCAAGTCGAGTAGCCATGGCGTCTCGACAAGTCGACAGTCAGTTCGTTTACGACCGTCAGGACTGGATGTAGAAGAAATCGCACTTCTTTGTTACCTACGTCGCAGAAAAATGGAAAAATAAAAGAAGAAAAAAAGAAACTATGAGTTCATCCTTTTATATCAGATAGAACCCGAAGTGGTATTTTTTTAAACTGTTTGGAGTTTTACGAAAGTAGCCTGAATTTATTTTTATTATTTTTATTTATCAATATTATTATTATATATTATTGCATATATTACACATTACTCATTATTTACAACAATATCAACTACTATATTTCGATCGAGCGTCCAAAATGGCGGCTGACTGGCGACTGAGTGAGCGAGGTTCAGTTTACTCGTGTACAATATAGTGGCAACGTCGCCAGGCCGCCAGAGTATCCATGGTGACGTCGCCAGTGGCGCAGGCCGGGCTACTTCTGGCATCCGAACGTCGACAAGTCGACAGTCAGTTCGTTTACGTCATCAGGAATGGATGTAGAAGAAATCGCATTTCCTTGTTATCTTCGTCGCAGAAAAATGGAAAAAGAAAAGAAGAAAAAAGGAAACTATGGGTTCATCCTTTTATATCAGATAAAACTTAGCCAAAGTGGTATTTTTTTTAAACTAAGTATATGGAGATTTACGAAAATATCCTGTTTTTTTTTATTATTATTTATCATTGTTATTATATATTATTGCATATTGCACATTACACATTACTCAGTATTTACAACAATATCAACTACTATATTCCGATCGAGCGTTCCAAATGGCGGCTGACTGGCGACTGAGTGAGCGAGGTTCAGTTTACTCGTGTACAATATAATGGCAACGTCGCCAGGCCGCCAGAGTATCCAGACGCCACGTAGGGAGCTGTAGCTCGTGGTCACGCTTCCAACTTGGCGATGTCGCCAAACCGTCGCCAAGTGAGTTAGGTACCATACATTTCAATTTTAACTGCTCGGATACGTAGCCGGCGACGTCGCCATGGCGTCTTGGTGAGGCAGAGCTCAAACTCTAACTGACCACCATCCAGTTTTGTTATGTATAAAATCATGACAAACCAGTGTCAACAAATTCCATAATGTCACTATTATAACCGATTAAAATTTTATAGTTTTAGAACCTCTTCGTATTCAACAGTACTTTACTAAATTGCGAGCTGATCTGACCAACGGGAAAAAAAAATCCCGTAGGAAAGACTTGTCTGACCATTAATCTGTCCACTGGGAAAAACAAAAACTGGCAAAAACTGGGAATATATTTATATAGATATATATTTTATTAGTTATATAGTTTTGTTTATGTACTTTACCTATTTTGTTATATTTTTTATATGCACCTGCCGTGTTATCTCTGCACCACCCTGGGTTGACTGGTAGAGAATGCCTAAGGCATTAAGTCCGCCTTTGTACCTTTGTGCATGAAGTGTAAATAAATAAATAAATAAGTAAAAACCCCTTTTACCATTTGTTTTTGCATTTTGTTGCGCTAATTGATGGGAACGTTCAGCGCTTGATTCCCGTTCTCGGTTCGCCAAAGTTCGGGAATAATGTGAGGCCAAACGATTAGAAACACTTGATTCCCGTTCACGATTCGCCAAAATTCGGAGATTATGTGAAGCCATACGGTGAGAATCGCTTCATTCCCGTTCACGGTTCGCCAATATTCGGGAATTTTGTGAGGTCAAACGGCGGGAACGTTTACCGCTTGATTCCCGTTCGCGATTCGCCAAAGTTCGGAAGTTTTGTGAGGCCAAACGCTGAAAAAGTTGAACATTTGATTTCCTAGCACGGTTTTTTTCATTAATTTCTTGTTGCCAAGCTATGTATACTTTCATCCGCTGTTTCATTGGTGCACAACAGTTGCAGACGATTTGCTGTGGCAGACTTCCGAGAAAGCTGAGTTCTTTTCTAGGTATTTTGTAGATAAATTACTTTTTTTTATTAAAATATGTTAGGTAGGTAAAAAGGTAGGTAAAAATGGAAAAGCTACCCATGCATATTTTCATCCGCTGTTTCATTGCAGCGCAACATTCGCAGCCGTTTTGCTGTAGCAGATACATATATTCTTTTTGTAGGTATTTTATTAATATATTTATGTGATAGATAAATAACTTTTTTTATTTAATAATGTTTGGTAATTTAAAAAATGCCAAAGAAAAAAAAACAAAAAAGAATTAGCGAAATAAAACAATACCCAATAGAAAATTATTACAAAAATAAAATAAAGTAGGTACTTAGATAAGTATCTTAAAACTAAGATATTCATTTAAATCGAATGATGTAAAGGGCAATTTTGTTTAAAATTTAATACTTGTGTGAAGGAATAATTTCATATTTATAAAACACCTTTGCAAATAATGCATTATTTTAGAACACAATTGATTACCATAAATAAGGTTGGAATGAGTCAACATTAAAATATAGACATATGATGTCGTGGGCTTTTTTTAGAACTTTTAATGGGGAGCAATTTGGTCATACATGATTTTTTCGCAACTTTAACCGTTCACGCAGCGCACGCCACGGAAGGCAAATATTATCCCGTTTTTGTAACATTTTACATTTATGTTCCGCTCCTATTGGTCGTAGCGTGATGTTATATAGCCTAAAGCCTTCCTCAATAAATGGACAATCCAACACAAAAAGATTTTTTCAATTCGAACCAGTGTCCCTGAGATTAGCGCGTTCAACCTAACAAACAAACTAACTAACAAACTCTTCAGCTTGATCATTAAAATTTAGCTTTACATTATTAAAATAATAATAATAATAAATATAAGTATAGATAGTATAGATTAAAATTCATTTGACTGTGCCTACTGTTTTTGGCTTGAACAATAGTTTATTGTTATTCATTTATGCGTGGTCCCAGTCGCCGGAAGAAAAATATTAAAATTAAATGGATCCGGCCACTGGGACCGTAGTCCCAGTTAATGGCAGTCCCAGTTGCCGGAAGCCTCGTCCCGATGACAGCGATGTGGACGAGGTTTTTGTGAGCGGGAAGCTCACAAAAAACTCGTCCACACTCTTTTATTTTTAGTTGTTCACAATTTTATTGTTTATATTTTTAAGTTTTGTATACTTATATTTGTGATTTAGTTTATTTATTAAATTATTGCTATTAAAAAAATATTTACACATTAAATTCTACTTTAACTAACTAAATGATAAAAATTCAATAAAAAAGTAAGTAAAATTAATTGGGATGGGACGGTAGTGCCGATTTAAATATAACTTATAATTAAATAAATATTAATTGCGAGCAAGAACCCAACACGGACTCTAGCACCGGAGGTTTGGACCGGTCACTGGACTTACTAGAATTGTACTATTGAAACTATTGAAGGGCAGTGGTCTAGAAGTTGTTTTAAAAGTTTTTTTTTAGTAAAAGCCACGAATAATAGTCTTTTTATCGGAATATTAGACTTGACCATGTCTAGAAAAGTGGTTTTCTATTGATTTTAATATTAATAACTTTAAAGATGTCAATAAAAAAATAAAATTAATTGATATTGTGTAATCATTTCTTGTTACTATTGCACTGTATACCTAATAGATAATTTTTAAAGTAAGTAAGTAACTGTAAAAGGAATATCGTTTTTTTATACAATTACAGAAATGATTATGTGTGTGATTGCAAGTCATTTGTCATGTTAATAGTGAACACAGTTACGCTTCAAGTTTTTCTGCTATTTTGCTCTTTCAGAGCATTCAATTCAAACCCTTTTACTATTTTAGTTGTTTTTGTGAAAAAGGGGGTAGGTACTAAGTATTATAGAACTAGAAATACTTACATGGCTTTATTAAGCCTATTAACAGCCGCATTATCGCTATCACCATAGTTATTCTGTTCCAAAAAAATAATCCTAATGATAGTCAAGGGATGATACTAACGATGATATACCAGAAAATCATGAAGGCTGGTTGGTATCATTTGTATGCATGGCATTTTACCTGCATATTGTTTATGTGTGCGTAAAGGTGGCTTAGCCAAAAATAGAAACAATGTGCATACACTAACTCAACGTGAGTTGACTGCGTTCAATATATGTACAATTTTATGATAAAAAAGATTTAAGAAGAGGCAAACGGATACTTTTTTAACGGGTTCGCCTCAGGTAATGTAACTGATGTACTATTTCAGGACCGCCAGTGGATGTGGGAGTCACCATGTACGTGCTCTCCATCAGCTCCTTATCTGAAGTGAAAATGGTATTTAATGCTGCAAAACTACTTTTACGTAGCTTGTCATTTTAAGAACGTGGAAATGGCATAACATTGTTTAGGTTAGCAGACCTCGGTCGAGCTAAGGACTTTTCATACTAAAAATCGATTAAATAGTGTGGTCCAAGTTCGATCGAGGGACGCGAGGCGTCACGTCAACGTCCTCTGGTTTGGTTTTCACGGCGCGAGGCGCGCGCGCTACTCACGATTGGGCTTGATTGCAGGTCCGCCAGTGGAGGTGGGCGTCACCATGTATGTGCTCTCTATCAGCTCCGTCTCCGAAGTGCTCATGGTACTCGCCACTGTCAGCTCACGCTTGTCTCGGTCGCTGCGACCGAGCAGCCCCAGATACGAGGCTGCGAGCATGCGTTATGGAGCTAACCACCCAGATGGTGACGCACCACTAACTCTAGTTCTTTTTAATGTGAATCATATTCAACGCTTATTACGGTGGTGTACCCCTCCGGGTGTATCTTAAAAGAGACATACTAGAGTATACCATGCCATTAAGCATCCCCCGAGCTAGACTCTGTAAAGCTCCATTATTGTTATTTCAAGCTTTCCATGTTTTTGTGTAGGTATTTATTGTAATGGTTAGTTACATTGGTACTATTATCTAACTGAAAGGGTTGACGGCTTTCAATACGCCATTAACCTCTTGAGCTTTTTTTTACTTTAAGTAGTCTTTATAAGAATGTGTTTAATTTTTGTGCCGTTGTCCAGTGAGCGTTAATTAAGTTAACAAGAATGCTCAGAAAACTGGCTGCTATGTTACAGTATTTTATCTCTGTAGGGAACAAAATCTCATATGTTAGGAATGAATAGAGTAACAATTCAATTCTCATGGAATATGGTTATCTACAAAACACAATCATATTGCGATAATAGGTAGAGGTTGGAGGTTTAACGGCTCTTATAATTTGACTATCCAAAAGCCAGAATATTTTAAGTACGGTTGATTCTTAAATTACGTAAACAATGCCGTTCAAATACCTTTGATAACGGTTCTAAAGTGCAGATGTCAAACTAAGACCAGGGTGTATGACCCCTAGTGGAAACCAAATCAAGGGACTTATAAAGTCACTTCAGAACGTGACCCTACCCGGAAAATAGATAATAATTTTATGCATAGGTATTTAATCATAGTTTATCAAAAAGTGCACGTAACAGTAGACATTGTATGACACTGTATGGGTACATTTATATGTTACCTGTATTTAAATGCGGGATCATAATATATTAAAATTTATTAATGTAGTAAGATAGCTATGTAATATGTATCTTTATTTGAGTACCTACTCAATTTTTTGTTTTGAAGATTGTAGTGTAAAAGCCGAAAGAGAGGTAAATATTACCTATTTATCTCTTTTTATCCGTATGGTGTCGGACGTAAAGAATAGCACCATCCCATATCTTCCCGTGGGTGTCGTAAGAGGCGACTAAGGGACTCACCAGAGAATGGGCAGCAGCGTTCTCTGTGCCTTTGTAACAACCATACTGCGATCGCCAACCCGCCTGCCAAGCGTGGCGATTATGGCAAAGCCCCCTCCTTTGAAGGAGGCCTATGTCCAGCAGTGGACGTTCTTCGGTTGAAATGAAATGATGATCTCTTTTGGCTTTTACACTTCATATCATATATACCTAATTTTGATAACTTATCAATATCGTACTCTTACGTGTGCTTTTAACATGTAAAATAATAGGTATTTTTTATTATATCGCAGTAATATTTTACAACCTCTTTCAAATCCATATACCTACTGGAAGCGTGACGCTGTTTCTACAACTGTTTGATTTCATTAATTTACTTTAATTGTACATTGATTATGATTTATGTGGAAACATTGATACAGGCTTTCAAAGTGAAGTAGAGTTAATTGATTTCACGATATACTTAATCTTTGGCGATATTTTAATAGCATTACCTTTAATATATAATTATTTACGCAATATCAGGAGCACACTTGGATAAAACTCGCTCTGGAACTGCTATCATTGATCTAACGTGAGATGCGCCACAACCGTCGTTGGTACTAGTGTTATTGACAAAAATATATATAAGCAATTTCATGCATAAAAATTGTAAGCAGCAAATCGATTAAATTGAATCAGACGAATTTAATTAATCTCTGCTTACAACTTTATGCTTGAAATTTACTCATATAAATATTTTACATCAATGTGAGAAAATGTTACCGATACGATTATTACTTGACAATAAAAGATAACGGAAGAGTTAGGTATTCTGTCCAAGTTTGTTTGCTGATGTTTCGCTGACGTTCAAATCCCGCAGACAATGAATGTGCCTCGGCGATAACGTTACGTTTCGTTGCATTCATTAAAACAAATTAACATTTTAAGCAGGCGGCAGACAGCCTTACAAACGAGCTCGACTGCCGGATTACATCCATTGTTGTGCCACTGTAAGTCAATCAAGTGCCGCTATTATTTCCTACAACAATAGAAAATGTTTCAGGATTTCACCCTGGATTTCTACTTCAGACAGTTTTGGACAGACCCCAGGCTCGCTTACAAAAAAAGGACGGGAGTGGAGACACTTTCCGTCGGCTCTGAATTTATTAGAAATATATGGGTACCCGACACCTTCTTTGTTAACGAAAAACAGTCTTATTTCCACATAGCTACCACAAGCAACGAATTCATTCGCATTCATCATTCTGGATCTATTACTAGGAGTATAAGGCAAGTACTTTTATAATAAGTTTACATTGCATGTCTTGTACAGGAGAGACCGCCGAATCTTTACATTGTCTGTCCATCACAGTGTTTATATTACTGCAGTTTATATTACTATATCAAAGTGACGTATCTAGATCAAGACGCTGATTTTTAAACGTTGAAAAAAAAAAAAAAAATGTTCTGTCACCCACATCTATATACGATTTCCGTACGATTGTAATTACGTTTCTTATGTATTTACGCAATTTTCTTTTTCATATAATAATAACCGTGCTTTTCGTGGTACACGCAATACTGTCAGTCCAATCACCTAATTTAACTAATTATGTTTTTTAATTTTGTCTTAACTGTACCAATAACAGTAGCCTATCATAAATCAGCTATAATCTGTCTCTAGCTGATGTTACATACATCAGCTAGAGCTCCAATTTGTTACTACCTAGCACCACCAATCGCATTTACTCAACACCAATCTTATTTTTTTAGTTTCTGGGGCAGGAGGTAATATTATTTCCCACATGCCACTATTTTTAAACTTATATAAATTCGGAGGCAGATGGTAAAAGAATTGTCATCTACCACCACAGGAGCAATCCAATCGGGGGTGTGTGGGAATAGCCGAAATTTACTACGTATTAATGGTTAATAAGCATAAGGTAGCCGCGATCCAGTCGCCGTCTGTTATATCTTCCGTGAAAACACGTGCTCAATAATATTCGTCATTTATTCAAGTTTATTTGAACACTTTTGTTTATTTGACTGCAATAGATCAATCAATCCATTATTTAAAAACGAATGATAACCATAAATATCCTAAAATCAACTTACCACTCTAACAAGAGGTTGTGCGTTTTGATTGTCCATATAGTCCCCATATAAAATATAAATATATACCGAAAACTGTTTACTTCTATTACACTTATGAATACACAAGCTTCTGCCCGCCACTTTGTCTGCGCAGACTTCATAATTATGCCACAGTTCAAAATTTTCTCACGGACCCATAAAAACGGGACAAAAATAATTACCCTAATCTAGAACAACATATTATTAGAAGTGTGTTAAATTTCTGATGATTCTGTTCAGCCGTATAAGCGTGAATGAGTAACAAACATCCATTCACCCTCACAAACTTTAGCGTTTATAATAGTACCTAGTAGAATATTAAGGGTTACATTTCGATTCTGTAATATTATTGTATCTGTTATATTCAAAACGTGTTTTGTTTAAAAAACAGTTTTAAAAACAGTGCTTAAAACACGTAAGGTTACAGTTTAAGTCCTTGCTTTTGATCTCGTTCGATCGTGGCGCGTGACTTGTTACCTGGCTAGCTATTTATTGCATTCAGCTCCAAGTAAAAACCAATTGATACCTGATATTTTTGACATAAGTTTTTCATGACCCATACATTTATGGGGCTACGTACGTCTCAGAACATATGAAGCGTGCTTACATTTTCAAGCAAAGCTTTATGCTTTACCGTGATAAAATTTATGGAGTCATGTATTTTAGCTGGTTTTCTTGCACATATTTCCAACATACGCCTCTGCAACATAAAACATAAGGTTTTCTAAATAGCTTGCACTTGTTCACAGACTGACTATCACCGCTTCTTGTCCGATGGATTTGCAGTATTTTCCGATGGACCGTCAATTATGCAATATTGAAATCGAAAGTTGTAAGTTGGATACACCATCATTGTATATTTGGCTTACAATACTTAAAATAATCGAAAGAGCCATCGAGCTACTACTACTACTATGAATAAAGTTTCACGTTTTTTGCTTTATGAAACAAATAAAGTACGTACGTTCTTGATATAATAAAGTATATTGTTAAATACTTGAGCTGCAGTCTCATGACGCTTTCATGTTCGGTAGAAAAAATATAACTTTAAGTATATAAAACGCTTAAGAACTTGCACTACGATCGTCGTAATCTGGCGAAGCATTTATCGTTAATATTTCTCACCCTCGGTAGACAAAAATTCATCCACTTTATACAAATACTACGAAACCCCAGTGCAATGGGTGCTTAACTTATCGTTCCATATCTCTGCATGGTACAGTCGGCTACACCATGCGGGACATCCGATACAAGTGGAACGAGGGGCCCAACTCTGTGGGCGTGTCGAGCGAAGTGTCCCTGCCGCAATTCAAGGTGCTGGGCCATCGGCAGCGAGCTATGGAGATTTCTCTTACGACAGGTATATGGCACGGATTAAACAATACAACAATTTATCGAACTCCGATCGTTGATGCTTTTTTATTACCTCATCTGTCAGAATTAGACACCCGCATGCATTCGCTTTTGCCAGAACATATACATAAGTGACTTTCCTTTGGTGACCTGGTAAAGCAAAATCGATCTTAGACTACGATTTTAAAAATTAATTTGTATATTTCGACGATCATCATTTATTTTGTCATGAAAATTTGGGTGTTACAATTTCAACTTTTATTGCAGGAAACTACTCGCGATTGGCATGTGAAATTCAATTTGTGCGTTCGATGGGATACTATTTAATTCAGATATATATTCCATCTGGCCTAATTGTCATTATATCCTGGGTGTCATTTTGGTTGAACCGAAATGCGACACCTGCAAGAGTGTCACTAGGTGTCACCACTGTATTGACGATGACGACGCTCATGTCATCTACTAATGCTGCTCTACCCAAGATATCGTACGTCAAGTCTATTGATGTCTACCTGGGAACCTGTTTCGTCATGGTCTTCGCCAGTCTCCTAGGTAACAAAATAAGGAAAGATGCTAATTAAAATAATACCTAGGAGCAGCTATTTTATACTGCAGATACTTAACATGAAACTCATCTATACTAATATTATAAAGCTGAAGAGTTTGTTTGTTTGGTTGAACGCGCTAATCTCAGGATCTACTGGTTCGAATTGAAAAAAATATTTTTGTGTTGGATAGTCCATTTATCGAGGAAGGCTATAGGCCCATGCGAAGCCGGGTCGGGTGGCTATAAAATATATCTGGACATGTGTTATTTTATTCATATTATAATGGTATTCATAGAACTAAAAATAATGCTATTTTTAAATGTATTGCGTTTGAGTAATTGATTAAATGGTCCAGTTTTCATATTATGATCCTTTTGTACTTTGCTACCTGCGTCGTTCACGTGAATTTTGCTCGGCGATATTTCTTATACTAGGATGCAATACAAGAATTTCCTGAACGTTAATATTACGTTGCAGAATATGCTACGGTCGGCTACATGGCTAAAAGGATACAGATGAGAAAACAAAGATTCACTGCTGTTCAAAAAATGGCTGCTGAAAAGAAAATGCAAATAGATGGTCCACCGGGGACATCTGAGCCTTTGCCCCCGCCAAGGACTAGTACTCTGACAAGGCCACCACCACCAAGCAGATCATCGGTAAGATAAACCCAAATAATTTTTATTTATTCATAAGTTTCCACAAAATAATCATGAAATTTGTACAGGAGGTTCGATTCAAAGTTCACGATCCTAAAGCATATTCAAAAGGAGGCACCTTAGAAAATACTATCAATGGGGCTCGCGGCCCAGCTCCTGGACCTGCACCACAGCCTGACGAAGAAGCTGGACCTACTCCGCACCTGATACATGCTTCCAAGGTACTATTAGATAAACAATAAAATCTTTAAAATATTTTTTAACAAAGCGATTGTTTTTAGCTATCTAATAAATATGCAAATGCGAGTTATTCACGACTTTATTGATGCAATGCGATTGTCGCGCACCAACTACAGCGAAGTGATCTAAATTGCTTAATTGAAACGTTAATCGTAGAAGTCAAGGTGTATGATGTTTACAGGGCATCAACAAACTGCTGGGCACAACGCCTTCGGACATCGACAAGTACTCGCGCATCGTGTTTCCCGTCTGCTTCGTTTGCTTTAACCTTATGTACTGGATCATTTACCTTCACGTTTCCGACGTGGTGGCTGACGACTTGGTACTACTAGGCGAGGAAAACTAAATTATTTTCAATGAACTGTACCTACCGGACTTATCCATACTTAGGGTGCTCATGGTTAACCATCCATCAAGTTTCGGTAAAGTGGTTTTAAATCCTAGAAACGCTCGACAAACTATTAGCGTTCTACACACATATAAATATTACAGTAAAGATCACTATGATTATAATAGAAACATGTCGTGTATATTGGCACTGATAATATTGAATTCTTTAGAAAATAGAGATAATATAAAGTTCAAAATAAGTCAATCTGTCTAAGAGACAAAATGTTATATCTTCAATAGTTATCAGTCTTGAAATCAATGTGAATTCCATTTTATTGGATTAAAATTAGTTTTTAATACGAATCCAAGTTAATATACAAAATCTTGATTGCAGTTTTAAACGCTTTTTACTACTAACTTCAAACGATGGCTGTCTTTACTTCTCTAGTTGATTAAGTAGCAATTTCATAGAAAGTCCTAATAACATTTAACTGCATATTAATTGAAAAAGAGATGAGTATCAAAATTGTATGTAACTGTGCCCTTAGAATGATATTTGGATCAGTGAAAGAAAGACTCCAATAACATTTCCATACATTACAACATAAACTATCCAATATTTAGTAATTAAATTTATAAATCCAAATTAATACCAAGGCCCGATCAGTGTAATGAGTTAAAGGTTCAGTATCACTCATACTATAAATTCTTTATTTATATACAGATATTTTAGACAATTATTGTAACTTCTAAGTTAAATCACAATTCGTATAATGACCATTAATTGTGATTATTATATCCAAAAATAACTAAAATAAAAATGGAATTTGAAGAGGACTTGATACCCACAATCATGAGTCCTTTACAGGGCAATGTAAATAATTATATATAATATTATATTTATACGATTAGGGTACATAAACACGATTGATCTAGTTTAAAATGTTATTTGTTACAACTTAACATGTATACACCGGTAATACACTTCAAATTAAATCTAGTGCACAGAACACTTTTTCTACGTAGTTTAAAAAAATTACATGTACCTACCGAATGTATAAATTAGATCAGCTGACCACGTGACTGAACATGTCATGATAATATTCTAAATATTAAGATTGGTTATTTTTTTCGGTCTGTATCAATTGTGGTAAACAATCGGATTTGTATTGTTTTAAAAAAAAAATAATATTACGCGGGTATCAAAATTACCGTTTTACCTAAATGTACGTCTTATATTTTAGTAAGTACAATAATCGATAAGTATGAATGGGAAAAAGGTAATGAAAAGAGTTCGTAGGATACCGTTATTAGCGCTGTGACTATTCTAAGTTTTGATCACACAATTAAATGAAAATATACATATACTTAGGAGACTAAACGTATTTATAATCTTAAAGGGAAACAATTCTTCGTTGAGTTTGTAACCATAAAGGCTTGTAGAGATTTTGATTCACATTTTTTATACTTACGTGTTCAAAAATTGAGGAAACATTTTCTATCGTTTCATTAACTATACTAATACTTCCTTATTGTGACTCCAATTTTTAGATGATTACAATATTATTTTTGTATTTTAAGATTTGAGCTACAAGCCATTTCTTGTTAGAATGATCCCTAATAATTTATTTCTGAATTTGCTCAACGTTTTTCAAAGACACTATTTATAAATATATATATATATATAAGGGAATGCAAATAGTTGATTTGACTAGGAATTGTAATAAATAGGTTAGGTAGTAATAATTAAAGAAATTTTATTTTGCCTCCTATTTTATACCCACAAACTCAGACTGTGCATTAAGACTAGCGTTTATAAATTGTATCATTTAGAAGGTCTATTTGTGTTCTAATGATACAAAAATTGATTTAGTAATACAATTAAATCCTAACAATTGTATAAAGACTGAGGCAAAACTCTTTTAGTTCTTCTTGTCTACAGCTATATTGAACATGACAGCCATCAAGTTCCCTTGATTATACATATATATGTTCTTCTGTTTCTAGATACTGCATGAACAAAGAGTAATAAAACATTCAACGGCATTATTATCACGATAGTGACAAAAAGATTCTGTTCTAAAAATATATTTATATTTAATAAGAATGTTACGTTATACCTAATTAGTAGTTAAAATCAGCCAAAAATGATAAAAATGTATCTTTAACGATTAACTATTAGGCGACCTTTAAAATGAACTATGGATTAATGTACAGGATTATGAAAAATGTAAGTAAGATGTGAAATTCGCATTATATTGCACCTAGTTAGTAAGTAAGTAGCGTAGCTTAGCGTACGGGGGAGCGGGCGACGCGAGCCATAGGGTGGGTCACGACTTATTTAGACGAAGTGGGGACAGTTGTGGTGGACTCTTGCTAAGCGACGACGCCGAAGCCCCGCGGCTCACCGTGCACAACACAATTTGAAAAATGCTCAAGCACGCATTGCCCGCAAACCTCATTCGCGAAACCAAATTCTAAATCACATTTAAATAAAACCTAGCATAATTAAAGAAATTATACTGTGTGAGTAAAATCAATCTAGAGAATTAAGATGATGATGATAATTTATTATGATATAGGTATCAAATAAAATATTCAATAACATTAATATATATTATCACGTTTCCCAAATTAGTATTACCTACTCTCGTGTAACTGAACCACGACGAAAGTTTTTGTTGCTCTAGCAAATAACTACTAATTACTGTTGTGGATCTTCAGATGTTAGGTTCTGGCAAGTAACTATTGGTGTTCAGACATATAAAGAATAGTAGTGAAAAGTATATAAATCATCCATACACAAAAAAGGCTGTTGAAAGTAAATATTCTAAAGTATTACAGATTTTTAAATTATTGTAAGCAACAACCATCACATATGTAAGTTCACTTACGCATTCGTCTTTAGACCATAGGTACTTTGAGTACTCACTTTCAAATTATTGTTATTTTGCACGTTGGGGTTATGGGCCTGCAAAAAGCACACGCGTTTCAAAATATATTAATAACATGAATTAGATATTGATTTAATATTACGTAGATGTTACACCAGTTGCAGTATTTTAGTTTTTATTAGAGACTCGAAAGCTCGTCTGAAAAGTTTTACTGCATCAGAGAACTATAATATACGTTATAGGAGATTGAATAATTAAAGAATAGGAAATACGGACTTGAATAGTGCCAAATGCGAGGCTTTAAATTTTTATTCGCTTTTATTATGAAATGTATTTCTACCATATCTGTTTATAATTAAATATAAAATAACTGTCAGTCTCATTAGATATTTCATACCTATGTTTATATCCAAATATACCTAGATTATAGATATCAAAAATGTGATGTATATAATTATAAAATATACAGTATTAAAAACCTCTCAAACTTTGAGCAATGGTTTGTTGTTGTACACGAGTATGTATACCACTATTGTAAATAAAAATCAAGCGGATCTATCCTGCAGACCTGCATGGATTAGAAATTCATTTACAGACAGTGTAATGTAATGCAGATATTTTTATAATTATAATGAGGCTTATTTTTATACAAATTATTAGAGTGATTTAAGTAATGAGATCCGATATTTTTGAGGCATATCATATGTTAAAAATTAATTACGCCTTTGATTATAAAGGCTATATTAAAACGCCCTTACCTAATTATTTTTCAGGAAAGTCTATCCCAATAATTTCATTCTTAAGTAGAGTTTAATACATATTCTCATAGATAACTAGGTATTAAATGTACCTATTACGTACATGCATCACATTTTATCGATCTTGGATTTAACCAAATTTTGGTATGTAATCCAGTGTTTAACATTGTTATTGTAGGTGTTTCAATTTGATTATAATTGTTTGAACAATAACATCACATTTTTCTGTTTCAACTTACATTATAAAATTAACACTGTAAAAGTAACTTCTAGGTTCAAAAATTTAATACGACCAAATATTTATGACAATAATTATTAAACCAAATACCATAAAGAACGCCTGAATATTAACATCGAATTAAAATTATTGCTGGATAGTCGAAATATAGTTTCCAGTCGCTGTCATAAATGTTGCTAAAAATAATTATATTAAAAAGTAAGGAGTATTAATAATGATTTATTTTATTTTAGTAAAACAGTTAATACAACTATGAGGGCTCTTTTTACCACTGCAAACCATTGACCATGACATAATTGGTTGGTTTAAAATATCTGTCTGCAAAACACTGTACAAGCAATTAACTTGACTTAGACCGTATTTTTATTGTAGTTCATGCAGAGTTAATACTTAAGAACATGTTTTTTCAAATCAAATATGTTTACAAAAAAAAAAACGATAGACAATAAAATCCCTAAACTTGTTTTTTCATCAATAAGCTTGTCGAACACACCCAGTTGTATTGGTCTAAAGAGCACTTTTGGTTATCCTTACAATCGATACATAATAATTGATTCCGTTATAATGTTAGATAATACAATGAATCGTTACATAAATTTAACAGTTTTACATACATAAATATATTCGTTAATACCCAACCAACGACTAGTTTTCTTTTATAAAAAAGGGATGTAATTAGTTAAAAAGTTTCTTGATAACCTGTAAACGACTGTGCGGCTTTACATTACACCGTCCGTTTCTTGAAATATCATACTATTAGAGTTTCAGTCGAATATTATTATGTACCTTACAGCTTTAACTAGTTAATACCTACCTAATAAATGTATCTTTTTGCTCGTTAATGAAACTACCAAAGTTTTTAGACTTAAACCTACAAATAATTTAAAAATGTACCTATATCAGTAGAAGTGGTAAGTAGTCTTAGGTATAAAATTCTGTTTGTTAAGAGCTATTCCAAATAGTCAATCGAGAAAATAAAATTGAAAGAGCTATATGAGTATTTGTCAGGTTTAGAAGAAGAAACTAAACTAACTCACTTTGTAAGCAGCAAAGTGAGTGCTTTAACTGCTATTGGCCAGCCCAACCTTATACTTCTGTGAAAGGTAACTAGGCATACCCCCACTTCTACTGATAGTTACCTACTCACCCATTTATGACCCGTTCGAACAAACATTAGTTAAGTAAACCTTTTTCCAAATGTGCTGTTTGCAGTGCTTTGCTTCCACAAAATAAAATCTATTTAATGAAACTGACGTTGTAACAGATTCTAAATATTTCTAATATAGGAGTTGGTTATTTTTGAGGCTGAAAGTTATAAAACACTCAAATAAATTAATCGTCTAAAAAAGTGTTGTGTCAATGTAAAAGCAAGTTGTGTAATGTTTGTTTAATTTATTGAAATGTCTAATATATAGGTTGAATTTGTAACAAAAGAATCTTCCTCGATGCAAAACTAAATTTTATGGTATTGGTGTGGTTAATGATGTTGCTCAAACTGAATAACTTTAAAACAAGTAGTTACATTGTACGAAATTTAGTTCTGTGATCCAATAAATTATAATATATGATCTGTTTTGTTGTTTCATTATATTCTGTAGCGGGCCCTTGATGCACGAAACCCACGAGATCTTTATATGTTAGTCAAAGGCTTTGGTCGAAAAATTAAACCATTGGCGGTTACATATTTATTGGTAATTATTATTTTTAATCGATCTAAAATCAGACTAATTTCGGAAAAACGTAAATACGTGCAACCCGAGGGCGGCCAAATATATATTGCCAAAACATAGAAATAAGCCTATTGATACTATTTTTACTTGATTTCTCCGAGCATTCCAGACAAAACTTTTTCAACCAATTGCATTTGGCATTAAACCTTTACGTGGGCTGTTCCAAAAATGAATAGTACCTAGTATGGAAAATATTTAGGATACGAAAAAAGTTTATTCATAGCTTTTCAAAATATCCCCCTCCAACCCCAATGCATTTATGCATTCGGTGAACCAGCTTTCGAAAAATTTTAAGACGTATCTTCCGGAAAGTCAAAAAATAACCGCCGAAATGCGGCATCGTCAGCAGTGTTAAATTCTTGCCTAAGAAACTTTATTATATTGTATATACATATATAACGCTCTGACCGCCGACCTCCTCTGTGGGCGCAACTCGTCTTCTTTATGAATGGGTAATTGCACCCATTGCGTGGTTTGTTATTGCTTCGTGCTTCCGAGCTGTAGATTCAAAAAAAGTTTGTTGTAAAGAGCATACGTTTTGCCAAGTGCCTCCTTCGAGCTTTTCTAGCAGAAATTTGCAATAATCAACACGACAGGATTTTTAAATATACATAAAATAAAATAACTACACTCATGCCCAAATACGCAAACGTTATTTATTTTTAAGATGCCGTTAAGTCTTGTACTGTCAGAGATATTTTAACATAAAGTGATAGACACAGCACGAGCTTTATCAGTATCTTAAAATTGAGTAGCGTTTGAGTATTCGGTCATTAGATGGCTTTACATTTTCGCCAAGGGATAAAAGGGTATTGAAATAAGCCTGTAATTTTGTTGCTAACAATTTTCGGAATAACCTAGGTACAGTACATACATTGTAAAAAAAACCTCTGATAACTGCCATACACATGATATTCCTTTGATATTCCTCTCTTTCTTCTTGAAGAAGCTGTTAGATGATCGCTGTAATTCCATTTGCACACATAGATGGATTTTAATATTAGATTTTAATATTAAGATGGATTTTAATATTAGATGTACGTGAATACAAGGCAGCGTCCAACAATCTCTGGTGGGGGCGCGGTGAATGCGCGAGAAGATCCCGTACCCCCGCCCATACGTTGGTCGAGAAACTAGGATATCTATGAGGAAACCGTGGTGGTTATAGCCGGTAAGAGTTCGGCACACCCCCCCCCCCCCCACCTCGGATGGAGGATAGTCAATGAGGTATACTCCAATAAAAAAAAAAACAGATTTTCTTTTGTTTAAGTTTACCACCACCTTGTATAGGTAACCTTCTAACATTGTCGATCCCTGGACCTAAATTTCTGCACCAAAGTGGTTGATAGCCATTTGTTGAAGGCCTACTGCAGTGTTCTTAGCTTACAGAGTGACAATTATCACAAGAATCCTCAACGTCATTGACCAAAATTGTCAATAAGACAATTTTGGTCTGGTTAGATTCAGTACACCTTAATCTAGGTCAGAACGTTTTGCTTTTTAAGTAATACGGTATAGCTTAATTTAAAAAAATAAAAACACTTGAGAAGGTTTTTAAGTCAAAAATGTAGATATTTAGACGATAATTACATCTACCGTACGCAATTTTTCTTTAAAATAAAAACGTACAGTTTTTCATTATATTTACAACATTTCCAAAAATTATGAAAATTGGACTAAGTTTACGGGGGGTAAAAGTTACCGTTTTTTGTATGAAAATTTGCAGCCTCACAATCCTCTTAATTTATGATTATTGTTTTAAGTAGGTATTAGTTTTTTTAAGTATGTGGAGAATAGTTAATGCTGCATAATATTCTCGAGATCAATGAATTAGGGTCGGTGTCCCCTTGTGAAATTTCATAGAATTTCGTTTCCAGAAAATGTTTCATATAATATTTGGTTCTCGTATTTTTATTTCGACTGTTATTGTTTCAAAGACTATTCACTTCAACGAAAAATATTTCACAGAAACACAAATAAATGAATTTTTAATCACATTTTTAGGGTTCCGAAGCCAAATGGCAAAAAACGGAACCCTTAAAGATTCGTCATGTCTGTCTGTCTGTCCGTCCGTATTATAGTTTATTATAGTTTTCCGAAACTATTAGAAGATGAAACTTGGTAATTAGATGTATTCTGTGAAGCGCATTAAGATTTTTACACAAAAATAGAAAAAAAAAACAATAAATTTTGGGGTTCCCCATACTTAGAACTGAAACTCAAAATTTTTTTTTCATCAAACTCATATGTGTGGTGGTATCTATGAATAGGTCTTCAAAAATGATATTGAGGTTTCTAATATCATTTTTTTCTAAACTGAATAGTTTGTGCGAGAGACACTTCCAAAGTGGTAAAATGGGGGGGACACACATTTTACCACTTTGGAAGTGTCTGTAACTTCTAAAATAAGAGAATGATAAAACTAAAAGAAATATATGATGTACATTACCATGTAAAATTCCACCGAAAATTGGTTTGAACGAGATCTAGCAAGTATTTTTTTTTGAATACGTCATAAATCGTAAAGCGCAATTTACCTTTTATTCAATCAACTCAAATATCAAAATATATTTTTTTATATTATTATGTTACTTGCTGCTACGGAACCCTTCATGGGCGAGTCCGACTCGCACTTATTTTGTTTAACAAACAAACCGCATGTTGCATGCTCGCCTGCATGATGCATGCTTGCTTGCATGCTGCATGCTTGCTTGCTTGCATGATGTATGTTTGCTTACATGCTGCATGCTTGCTTGCACGCTGCATGCTTGCTTGCATGCTGCATATTTGCTTGCACGCTGCATGCTTGCTTGCATGATGCATGGTTGCTTGCACGCACGTGCAGCAGGTTTGGTTAGAACTAAGACTCCCATTCTTGGGAATAAGTTTTATATGAAATAAAAAATATAAGGATAAAGAATATTTGATTTGTTATTCTATGATATTACTATTCTAACATTAAACAGTATGTGAAATAAAAATTAATGATTTACAAATCTTGAAAGTAAGTATTCTGCGTATTGATTATTCTATGAAACGAAATTATGAGAAAAACAATATGTGACACGAAATTCTATAAAACTATATGCTATGAAACAACGTACAACCATTAAGGTTTCGGGACTTTCAGGTATCTTTATGTGAAAGATACCTGAAAGTCCCGAAAACTAAGAATGCTAGCTTAATGAAATAATCTTTATGTGACCTTAATTCATTGGTCTCGAGTGTATATTTAAAAAATCAATAGTAACAAACATTTTTATCGGTAATGAGTTTAAGTTCGTTAAATATGTACGATATCAATAATCATTCACCACATAAACGTACGAGACCATGTCTGCGCTCACTTTAATGATATTCACTTTTACTACATCGGTCATAAAAACTTCTGTCTAATGACTTCGCTAGCAAATGACGTATAATATGTACCTCTTCGATGTTCATTTTGACATATTACTCAGAGTAACATCTTATAATCATACCACGTATGGACAAGAGTTCCTTATTAATGATTTATGAAATTGACGACCGTCATTGATCTATTCTTTTTCCAACTCACAGCGGTTCATGACTACTCATCGTCATAATAAAATGTTCTGATGGGACCGCCACACGGTTTTGTTAAAAACAAGTTTCCTAATGTCATTAGAAAACTTATTTCCAGTGTCAATGTAGAAATCACAAAGTGCAGAAGAGCGATGAGCAACACCATCTACTTTCAACTTAATTGATGATAAAGATTATTTACGCCATCTTTTGTATGACAGTGAATTTTGAAGAGAAAATAATTTGTGTGAATATCATGATTTTAGACAAATAATCCATCATCATCATGTTTTCCAGAAGTGATGTTATTTAAGTAGTAGTAACTAATAACCACTTAAATTCATAATAATTCATAATAATCATTTTTTTTTAATAAAAAAATCATTTCAGCAAATTTCAGCAATAGTCCTATCATTTATTTTGTTATATTACATGGTTTATATATATAAATATTCAAAACAAAGCGTAAGGTGCAATCAAATATCGGTCGTTCAGACAACGCTGATTACCAGAACGGTTTCCGTGCATCGAAACAAGCCGCGAAGTTCTTCGGTCAGATCAAATGGCTAGTTGGCTCGGGAGAGAAGTGCTGGACGAGGCTGCCAAAGTGGATTATGTGGAAGTGACAACGGATAAAATCGACTGTGTTGTTCACGAAGCCTGCATTGACGCGACGCAGCCCGACGAATAGTTGCCGGGCTTACGCTTTGCTTACTGGGCGGCGTGAGCCCAGGCTCCCTGCGCGTCTTCGCTACAGTTGACGTGAAGTGACGAATTTTGGTGATTTTCTTGTTTTTTTGTAGCGACGCCGGTATCAGTGCTAGTCAACCTTCCACATCGTTGGATGCCCCCATTGCTCACAGGCACGCTTTTTTAAAGGTGAACGGGGACTGAGGATACACTATGGCAAGATTCACAAACCTCATAGTGTACCTTTGTGCCCTGCAGCCACTTCCCCAACACCTTCTGAAATTACACTTTGGAAAATATTGTCAAAATTAAAAAATTCTACTCCCGTTTTAAAGAGAGTTCCCCGGGGCGCAAGACGGTCTGTTGCATTAAATTTGGCGCAATGTGTTCGTCTTGCGACCCAGGAGAATTCTCTGCCTGGGAGCAATTGCTTACCTTCCCCTATAGGATTCTACATGTGCAAAAAAATTTGGCTCCCAAAAAGACATTAACAAACCAAATTAAAGATAATTGCATCAATTCGACCCTTATTTTAGACTCAAAATTTCCTATATTGCATAACCACACATCTAAAGGCGTGTGTTGTCTTGTGGAATCAAAGTTGAGCGAAGGTGACATTAGGGGAGCTGCTAGGATATTATTCAGCAGCGATGTGGTGGCGCCTTACTCTCCAGAAACTCTTTCAGCTCTGGAGAGTAAACACCCAGCGCCGGCGGATGGTCTCGCCTTTCCCGACCCTCCCGACCTCCCCGATCTGGATTCGATTTTTTTAAATATTTCAGCTCCCCAGTTATTAGCAGCCGTGGGTTCCTTCCGGAGTGGTTCCGCTGGTGGCCTCGACGACTTAACTCCACAGCACTTAAAGGACCTGTTGAGCTCGGCCGCCGGGGATGCTGGTGAGTCACTGTTGAAGGAGCTTGCGGCTCTGGTTAAACTTATGCTCTGCGGCGGTGTGAACGATGCCGTCGTCGATGTCTTGTATGGGGCAAACTTATGCGCCCTACGCAAGAAACACGGCGGCATTCGTCCTATCGCCGTGGGGTGCACCTACAGGCATATGGCAGCCAACATTTGCTGTAAAATTTACAGCGAAAACCTTACCAAGAAGTTTCAGCCCCTGCAGCTTGGTTTTGGTTCCAGAGGGGGCTGCGAGGCTGCCGTACATGCCCTTTTCACTTCTTTAAAATCAAACAAGTGTGAGGTCATTCTTAAGGTTGACGTAAAGAACGCTTTCAACTCCGTCAAAAGAGACACTTTGTTGGCCGAAGTCAAAAAAGAATTACCCGAAATTTATGGTTTTATGTGGCAGTGTTACAGGCACCCTTCAAAATAGTTTTTTTTAGGACAATGTTTTGGAATCTGCAGTCGGATGTCAACAAGGTGATCCTCTTGGGCCAGTTATTTTCAGTTTGGCTATTCATCCTATAATACAAAAACTAAATTCCAAATTTAACGTATGGTATTTGGACGACGGAACTCTAGGAGGTGATATAGACACCGTTTTGAAAGATTTTGAACTCCTGAAACAGCAATTTGAATCTATTGGCCTAGACCTGAATCCCTCCAAATGTGAAATTTTTCTTTACGACTCTACCAAGAAACAAACAGCTTTAGATAAATTTAATGCCATAGCTCCAGAAATCAAAATTTTAGAAAAAAGTTCACTGCACCTCCTAGGTTCCCCAGTTTTAGAAGATCGCACCTTTCATTGACAAAAAAATTTGATGATTTGACAATATTTCGGATAGGCTCTCCAAAATTAATTTAGGTACATTCGGCATTCACCCTCATCAAATATTGTTGTTTTGGCCCAAATTTTATGTATTACCTTCGCTCTTCACCTTTATGGAAGCAGCCACACCTTTTGGACAAAATTGATCAAATTATTAAAAATACACTCACTTCAATTCTCAATGTGTCCCTGGATGACCGAGCGTGGCTACAAGCCACACTACCTGTTCGTTTTGGTGGTCTCGGGATCCGAAAAATTTCCAGTGTTAGTTTGCCGGCTGTCCGGTCGGTGCTGTGGACGGAGGACACTCCGTCCACAGCACCGAAAAGTTAACCACAAAAATCTTATCCTCGTCACTGGTTGACTTTGAAGTGCCGTGCTTGACTGATGCGGTGAACGCCTGGAAAGTGGCTTGCCCAAATACGGTTCGGCCCGTGAACCCATCTTCCCAGAGACAGTGAGATGAGCCACTCTGCAGGTGGGTACGGAATAAACTCATTAATACGTCCACCAATTCTGCTGAGCGTGCCCGCTTGCTGGCTGTGGATGAGTGGGAGTCGGGCCTCTGGCTTCAGGCACTGCCGTCACCTAACATAGGTACTATGCTTGGTGACTCTACATTCCGGCTCGCTACATGCCTACGTCTGGGCGCTCCTTGCGGGGCCCCGCATCGCTGTCAATGCGGTGCAGTGGTCGACTGCCTCGGTCACCATGGCCTTTCCTGCTGTAAGAGCGCAGGCCGGATAACACGGCACGCCAGCATTAATGACATCATCCGTCGTGCTCTTGCCTCCGCCGGCGTGCCAGCTGTGATAGAACCTATTGGCTTGGCACGTGACGATGGAAAGAGACCAGATGGAATGACCATAATGCCGTGGAAGTTGGGTAGGTCTTTGGTGTGGGATGCAACTTGTGTCGACACCCTTGCGCTATCCCATTTTCCTAGCACGTCGTGTTGTGCTGGGGCGGCTGCTGCAGGTGCGGAAAATCTCAAACGGCGTAAATATAACAACCTTCTTGAAAGTTATATGTTTGAGCTGTTTGGGGTCGAAACTTTAGGGCCAAAAACAAGGTGAGCACTCGGGCCGAGTGCTCACCTTGTTTTTAGGGACATTGCAAAGCGGCTGTTGGTTTTCACTTGAATAGATGATTATTATTATATTTTAAATGAAAGTGCAGACTGGATGCAAAAATACGTGACTGTTTTTTATTGCGTTCTTGATACAAAGGGTGACAGACGTCAGTTGACAGTGACAATAATGACTTATATCTAAAATAATCACAAACTGAATATTTGAAGTAAATACTTACAATATATACTAAACTTTACAAAAATTAAAAGTCTTTTTAATAGACAAATCAAATTGACAATTCTTGACAATGTTACATGGATGCTAGTATTACCTTAATAAAATCTTAATTAAGTTTTGGAACAATGAATTTAATTTCGTACATGACAAAATAAAACTTCTTTTTAATAGACAAGTAAAATTGTCAATTCTTGACAATTGTTGAAAAAGAAAAAAAAACTAAATGTAACGTCTTTCTTAAAGACATCAAAATGACAATTGGTCACAATTAAACATAAGGGTCAAAGAGTATAATAATATATAGGGTCTGTAAGTTAAACGTGGTTTCAACTCCAACTCCATCACAAAACACCACAATTAATGAAATAAATTCAACATGAGTCAAAATTAAAAGGCTTACCAGTCAGATGAAGTGTTGGAACTGCCAATGCGTTCAACCGATTATTTCGATTTCTGTAAGTTTCACAGAAATGTATGTCGCAAATAACCTGTTTCTTGTAATATTCAATATCTGACAATGTTTCAAGTCTTCCTCCAACAAGATTGACCCAAGTTTTCAATCTCTCAGGGATTTTTTTTGCATCTGGGAAACGATGCATTGCAAAGTCTGAAAAAAATATAACAATAATTAGTCAAACTTTATTTGTAAAATTTATTATTAGAATGAAAAGGGTATATTATACTTCTAATAAAGGTTCATGACATTTACAGTAATCACACAACAGTGACTATGCACAATAACAAACAAAGTGCAAATCTCAGGAACTAACTAAATCTTTTAATCAATAAATACACTAACAAACACTGAAAGCTTTCAAATAAATTCCCCAGCTTTATAATATTAATATATATGTATTATAGGATTTTATCATGCTTATCTATATCTGTATTTGGAACTAGTTTGTCTGCGCGGAAGCCAAATATTTAAATCATAAAACGTGCCCGCGACTTCGTCCGCGTGGTTAATAGTTCCCGTTCCCGGGGGATTTCCGGGATGAAAACTATCCTATGTCCTTTCTCGGGTCCCAGACAATACCTGTACCAAATTTAATTCATATCGGTTCAGTGGTTTTGGCGTGAAGAAGTAACAGAGTTACATTCGCATTTATAATATTAGTACGGATGATTAATAAAATATCATCTACTTATTACTCTTTTGCAATTTTTAATTTCTTTGTCATCACGGGTTCCTTTTAACCAAATTTGTTGTTTTTACTTAGAAAGAGTCACATTATTTTATGAGTGTCATCATAAGCTTTATTTTATAGGTATTGGTAGTAGAAATAGTTCCCTCGGGACGAGCGTGAAGTGAATAAACAACTTTATATGAAATAGATAGATCCAGTTCTAGGTTCTAGGTTCAGAACTAGGTTACTCATGTGCTATATGATATGGAGTATAATATAGGTACTTACCATAGTAGGGACAGCCCAAAATACACCTTTTCGGCATTTTAACTAAAGTTAACGCACAGAGTGTCTCTATCACAAAAAATATACAAGATGAAAAAGATTTTCGACGTGAACAACGCAACAGGAAGGCGGAGGAGGAAAGCTCGACTCGACGCACTTACACTTGGTATTCACACACGAAAATACACAAAATGGAACGAGAAATCTACAAACATGCGCACAAGCAAGTAGTAGCCGTCATTTTGTGACGCAAAAAAAAAAGCTTGAATTTGTTGACACATGGGAGTGTTACCAAACTAAATATTTAGTTATAGATAAAAATATTAAAAAAATATTTATTTAATTACCTTTTTTGGATGTAAAAAAAAATCTCAAAATTGATAAATGATAATATAAAATTTTGGAAAATAACAAAAATACTGTTATTTTATAACTCGTTAATGTAGTGCCATCTACAGTTATTAAAGAAACTAATTGGTCCGTGGCGTTTCGATTCAACGTATAGATGGCGCCTCTATCTTCGACAAATGTCATTACAAGGCAACTGTCCCCCCCCCTGATAAGGGTATACCTAAAATATTAGACAAATCAAATTGTGATGACAATTGTATGATGACCATGTATAACAAACAAAAATACACTTCTTTAATCAACAAATCAAAATAACAATTTTTAAACAGTATAAGATTAAGGTATAATAATACATTGAAAACAAAAAATCTTATCATATTAATTAGCATTCTAATGGTAGAACAGAAACTTTCATTACAGCTCTTCTGTGTGAATGGCCATTTGGAGTTTTGACCTCAACGACTCTGACTTTATCGTCTTTACCTGGATAAGTATTTATGACCCTAGCTAGAAGCCAGTATAGTGGTGACAAATTGTCATCCCTAAGGATTACTAATGATCCTACTTTTACATTAGGTTGAGTGTCTTGCCACTTAGGGCGAGATTGTAACAAATTTAAATAATGCTTACTCCAAACCTTCCAGAATGAATGTTTTATCTCATTACAAATTTTCCAAAACTGAGATTGTTTTACTATATTTACATTAGGTTCAGGATAAGTATTTAAAGCATTACCTATTAAGAAATGACCAGGGGTAATACAAGAATAATCATTAGGATACAGCAGACCTCTCATGACATTATCGTTAGATAATGTCATGAGAGGTCTGCTGTTTAAACAAGACTCAATTTGGCATAGAACTGTATACAGTTCTTCATATGAAATCTTTTTTTTTTTTTTTTTTTTTTTTTTTTATTTATTTAATTTTATTTTACAATATTGTATCTCGCCAAACTTTTCAGTTTGATGGCGAGAAGCGCAAAGAATAGACTTAAGAAGCACTCTCTTTAAGTGGCATTTTACACTTTTAACGCCAGCTTCTGCCAGTCCAGCGAAGACAGGTGAGTAGCAAGGTAAATAATGAAAGTTTATTCTCTTTTGAGCTGAAAATTGGCAAACCTGTCTTTGGTGAACTGTCGAGTTGTGCAAATTATGTAATTCAGTTAATTGGTTCCTTGCACACTTGAAGGTTGAAGCATTGTCGCTGTATATGTCTGTGGGCAATCCACGTCGCGCTATAAATCTATTTAGGCAGGCTATAAAGGTCTCTGTTTTTAAATCAGAGGCCAGCTCTAAATGAATAGCTTTTGTAACAAAGCACACAAACAGACAAAAATAACCTTTTGAGATTATAGGTTTTCTGATCCTAGCTATTTTGAGTGGGGTCGGACCAGCATAATCTAAACCAACCTTTTGGAAGGGGCGACATAAATTGACTCTATTAGGCGGCAATGAACCCATTAACTGTTTAGCTGATTCAGCTTTTAATCTAAAACAAACAGTACACTTATGTAAAACTTTTGTAACTTGTCTAAGACCATTCACAATCCAGAATCGTTGGTTTATTGATGACAGTACAAGCTTTGGACCCGCATGGAGGTTTTTCAAATGTACACTTGTAATAATTAAGTTAGTGATACGCGAATCCTTAGGTAAAACAATGGGATGTTTCTGTGTATAAGGGATGGAGGCATTTTGTAATCGACCACCCACACGAACCAAACCCCCGTCATCAATAAATGGACATAATGGTTTCAAGTTACCTTTACCAATTGTTTTGTTACATTTTAGAACATGGATATCTTCTGGCAAATACTTTTGTTGTTCATATTTTACAATCATTGACAATGACAGGTCAAGTTCCTGACTTGTAATATAATTTAGTTTCTTTTTAGAGGTCTTTGACTTTGCATTCTGACCGAAACGTAAGACGTAAGCTAAGACTCTTATCATTTTATTGATATCAGAAAACTTTTCAAGAAAATCGAGACATAACGATTGCTCACCAGAAGTAGTACAAAGCATTGCACTTAAGCATGCAGCGTTGACGCTAAGCTCTGGTAGATCCTGTGGCCAAATTAAATTTAATTGTGGCTTGTACTCACGTGAATTCAGAAACACTGGGCCTTTCCACCACAGATCATGATCAGCTAGCTGGTTAGGCGTGACTCCTCGGCTAAGACAATCGGCAGGGTTCTCGTTCGAGCTAACATATGACCATGTGTATAGTTGTGTAAGTTGTGAAATGACCTTAACACGATTCGCTATATAAGCCTTAAGTGTGTTTATGTTAGTTTTGAGCCAGGCTAATACTATCTGCGAGTCAGAATAAAGTATAACATCCTGTATTTGCATTTAACATTCAATACATTGTGAATTCTGCTAACAAGCTTTGCAAGCAACAGAGCTGCATTAAGTTCAAGTCGAGGCACTGATAAACTCTGATTGATAGGATTTATTCTTGATTTCGAACAAAGTAAGGATATTTTTATATTACCTACTGAATCCACGGCTCTTAGATATACACAACCACCATAACCAGTATTGCTAGATGCATCAGCAAACCCTATAATTTGTGTAAAGCTTGTGTCATGCACACCTATATGTCGCGGTATAAGCATTGGTTTCATTGTAAGCAAGCTATTATAAAATTTGTGCCAAAGCTGTAGCAGCTCACCATTTGGTACTGAATCCCAATCCAATTTTTCTTGCCACAAGCGTTGCATTATAGCCTTTGCGCTTACCACAATAGGTCCAGCAAGTCCTAGTGGGTCATAGAAGCCACTTATGAAGCTAAGAATTTCACGCTTAGATTGAGGCATGCTATCAACAGGTTTTGGACTTGATATAAGGAATGAATCTAATTTAATGTTATAATTCATACCTAGTGTTTTTAAAGAACAATTATTTTTTTCAAGATCAATCTCATCAAAATGTTGTTGATCTTTTTGTATTTCTTTTAATAATTTTGGTGAATTTGAAACCCATTTATGTAACTGAAAACTTCCTAAACTTAACAAACTGCATAGTTGTTCCTTTGCTTCTGATAATTTAACTAATGATTGTTCAGAAAAAAGAATGTCATCGACATATGTAGAATTATTTATAATAAAGGCAGCTACAGGGAATTCATCCTGGTATTGATCTGCCAACATTTTCAAACATCGAGTTGCCAAATAGGATGAACTCTTTAAGCCATAAGTAACTGTGTTTAATTGAATGCATTTAACACTTTCGTTTGGAGAGCTTCTCCATAGAATATTTTGTAATGACCTGTGTTTTGGATGTACATTTATATTTCGAAACATATTTTTGATATCTATATCTATACATATAATAAAACAGTAACAAAACTGTGTCTGTACATTGAATATATTAAAAAAATAATAATTGAGGGGGGTTTAGGAACAGTAATAGAGCACGAATCAAAAAAAAAAATTCTGTCTGTTTGTCTGTTTGTTTGTACACGCTAATCTTCGGAACTACTGGGCCGATTTGAATGATTTTTCTTTTGTTGTACAGGTATTAAGTCTGGGCAACATATAGGCTATAATTTATCTTGGAAACTAGAACACCTGATGCAGAACCGCAACAGACCAGCTAAACTATAAGAGATACAAAAATAGTACCATAGCAAAAATTGTTCCACGTGATGAGCATTTTCTGCTGAGAGAATAAATTTGAAAATCTGGAACACCTGATGTGGAACTGCAAGAGCCCAGCTACACCATGACACATATAGGAATGACGTCTTAGCAAAAGTGGTTCGGTCTGATGGGCATTTCCTGTTGACTTATAAAAATCGAAGATCAGAAACATCTGATGTAAAAATTAAAGCTATCACTAATTTCACTGTATCTTATAAAATAACATAAGCTGGGAGTACCTCCACGAGGTGAACAGTTTAGGAACAGGCGGTAACAGTTTAGGACTGATTTTTGATGACGATGGTATATCATTGAAAATTTGACTCTACTGGCCAAAATAACCATTTATTTTTTTAATTTTTCGAATAAATATGCCTTCGGGCTTATGTTATTTGGGTGTTTAATTTCCTTTTCCATTTATCTTCGTGACACGGTAGCCTACCCGGTAACGCAGGGGAGCAGTCACTTAGATTTTAATTGATCAGGTATCTTTACAATAAAACTATAACCATGCCTAGAAAGAGGTAAAATCTTTCCCAATGTTTCAAAGGAGCTAAAAGATTGAGAATCATAAGATCCCAAGAATCTACCGAAGAGCGTCAGGAGAGACTAGATGCTGTTCGAGAACATCAGGCTGCAACTCGAACCGTGGAAACCTCTTCAGATTGCGAAGCACGCCTGCGTTCTCAGCGTATTTACGCATCTACATCTAGGTCTCTAGAGACCAGTGAAGAATATGATGCACGACTGACCGTTGATCGTGAACGTCATACATTGTCTCGCGAGTCGGAGACGTTCACGGACAGAGAATTGCGCTTGAGTTCTCAGCGTATCTATGCATCTGCTTCTAGGTCTCTAGAGACAAGTGCGGAACGTGATGCGCGACTGTCCGCTGATCGTGAGCGACATGCATTGTCTCGCGAATCGGAACCGATACAGAATCACGCTTGAGTTCTCAGCGTATTCGCACATCTACTAACAGGTCTTTTGAAACTAATGATGAACGTGATGCACGACTAACTGCTGATCGAGATTATCATACACTAGCGACCCGACCCAGCTTCGCATGGGCCTATAGCCTTCCTCGGTAAATGGACCATCCAACACAAAAATATTTTTTTAATTTGAACCATTAGATCCTGAGATTAGCGCGTTCAACCAAATAAACAACAAACAAACAAACTCTTCAGCTTTATAATTAGTATAGATTGTCCCGAACACGCACACAACAAAATATTCATAATCAGTTAGAAAGTGAGAGATAAAGAATGGCTGGAGTACGCGTGAAGAGACAGAAGAAGAGCGCAACGAACGTTTGAATTCTGATCGACTTCGACATTCTCTGAACAGAATGTCGATATCATCTGAAGAATCGGATGTGTCTCAAGATATAGCCGTAGGTCATGGCGACCTTCCTTGGGTTGATAAGGAACGGAGTTCATTTACGTATACTCCTATGATTAACTACGCCACATATTCCGCCATCGGAGGTGTGATTCAAAATTGTACTTTTTGAACGTCTCGAATCATCTCGCGCATCCCGTTGTTTTCCCGTCTCCGGGCTCTTAGAATTCGACATCAGACGTTTCAGATCTTCAATTTTGCCGACCCCGTTGTCGCTGGCATAAGCAACAGGATCCGCGTACGAAGTCGCGGGCAGAAGCTAGTCGGTAATAAAATAATATTCATCAATTCTGAATAACACTAAGACATCTACTAATTCTTTTTGTACTACAGGACCATTATGTAATAAATCATTTAAAGATGTTTTTGTATTGGTTTTCATGGAACCATCAAATACAACCCGGCATTTTGTTGTCTTTTTATCTAGCCTAAGCACAGGGTGATGTGGTAAAAAGTACACTGGATCAGAAGATAAGTTATATTGACTGATATCAATTAATGTTCCATGGCCTTGTTTTAAATATTCATCAATGAACTCTTTGTTTAATGTAAAAAGATTAGAATCTTTTTTAAATCTAAGTACCAAGTTATAAAATATTTTTAATGCCAAATATAATGAATCTCCTAAAGCTTGATTAATTGAATCCAATGGTAACTTCAGTGGCAAGACTACTTGGATTTTATTGTTTTTTGTGTCTTCCTTAACATTGGTACAAAATATCTTTTCACAAAGGTCATGCTCAGAATGTGTTTCTGGAAATGTCTCTGGAACACTTTCACACTTCCAAAACTCATTAATTGATTTATTTAACTCAGAATCACATTTTTTGCACAATAAAGTAACAACTGGTTGTGTGTGATGTGTAGGTGTGTTACCTGCAATTATATAACCTAGCCTTGTATTTAATAATGGAGTTTTAGATGCAACGCTGTCCTCAGCTACCTCCGAGCTGGATGGAAGAACTCGAGGCTCAGGCGACAGCAGGATCTGGAAGAATATGTCAGCACCTAATAAAATGTGTATGTTACTTGGCTCATTGAACTTTTTGTCAGCCAACATAATTTTGGGAGGTAAAATGAAGTTATGTAAGTCAAACTTTCTTTGTGGTAACTTAGAAGTTATTTTGTCCAACAAGGTACATGAGACTGAAATTTTAAAATTCTGAGTGTGAGAATGTACTTCTAAATTGACCTTCTCCTTTATTTTATTTAAAGTATTGCCTATACCAATAACCGGGGTGGAGGCTGTATGTATCTGTAATTTTAATAGATTTGCAAGTTCTCTTGTCACAAAGGATGCCTGTGAACCAGTATCTAGAAGAGCCTTGACATGCACCTCAGTACCATTGCTCGCTAGTAGTTTTACCTGTGCTGTAGGCAATAGTACTTGCTAGGAGGCAGCCTCGGACATCAATGTCACTGGAGACAATGCTTTATCTTCGTGGAGCAGTGTGTTGTGCCCTTCTTTGCAGACGCTTTTAAAATGATATCTGTATTTTTTACTATGATTATTCAAACAAATCTCACATATTTTGTTAGATGTAGCAAACTTGATACGATCACTTGTAGACATAACTTTAAATTGTGGACATGTAAAAAGTTTGTGGTTGGACTTACAGAGCAAGCAGCTTCTTGTTCCTATCGTCTCCATAGCAGCACCTGTGTCTGACTTAGCTTTCTTTATAGCTGCGACATGAGCCACCTTCGACGTTTGCTGGGATCTCTCTGTTGGCCGCTCTGCATTTTCGAGTGCAAGAGCACGTTTATCTAGAAAGTCAATTAGGTGTGCAACCGTGGGGTCTCGTTCTCGAGCTAATTGGAATTCCCTACTACATAATAAGTCTAACTTTCTAGTCAGTATGCAAAGTATTATTTGATCCCATAGATCAACTGAGTGACCTAGGTTTTTTAAGGCAGCTAATTGTTGTTTTACAACAGATACAAAATTTCTTAAATTACTTGCCGTTGACTTACTTATGGGAACAATGTCTAACAAAATATGAATATGTTCATTAGTAATTTTATATTTATTGTCGTATCTATCAAATAGTATTTTCCTGGCCTCATGGTAACTCTCAGTAGACAATGTGAGATTTTTTACCAGATCGTGAGGTTCTTCTTTTTGAAAATAACGTAGATAGAAAAACTTTTGCACGACATCTAACTTTTGATTGTTATGTATTATTGAATCAAAGAGTTGTATAAACGGCTTGAACTCAGAGTACCTACCTGAGTACGTTGGTACATTTATTGTAGGTAACTTTGTATTGTAATTTTTCGTAACAGACTCGTTTTTACAATCGTTTTCACACTGAATTTTATCTAATAACTCCTTGATGACGGTGAGCGTTCTTATGTACTTTTCTTCAACATCATCGTCGGCATCGAGGTCAGGTTCTATGGCGCATATCTCCAACGAGTATTCTTCGTATTTCAGGAATGCATCTCGTAGACGCTCTTCCTAGAGGATCAACGCCTGTTTTGAGAACTCTTTGCTTTCCTCTTTGTTTTTGAACGAGTTTTAAATTTTCGTTATCGCACCTTTGATTGACGCTCGTTTCCTGACGAGTGCTTTGATTTGGTCGACTTCCATTGCTGAAAAACTGAAACCTTGTTGTGTATACTGTAAGATTGCTGTTACAACTATATTTTTCGGTTGTAACTGAAATTATTTTGCTTTGACCGCACAAGACCAAGACAACGCGTATTATTTGGCGGTTTCGATGCGATGCGATATCGAAATACTTTGTTTTGCACCCTGTAATTGCCGTTACAACAATATATTTCGGTTGTAACTTGTAACTGAAATTATCTTGCCGCACAAGAAAAAGACTCGTAATGTAATAATATGGCGGTGGTGGCGCGTGGCGCCGGCGGCGACCGCGTGCGCGTGTTCCCAGAGCGCGATAGACTCGCCCGTCGCTGATTGGCTCGTCGAATCGTGAGCCAAACCGATGCGTGCTGCTTTACGCTGCAACGAATCAACGTCGCCGTCCACGGGACTACGGAAGTTGTGTACTCGAACGCCGGGCCGTTCTCGAATCGAACTTTCTGGAGCGTTTTGGACTTGCCCGTTTGCGACGACCGGCGTTGGTAATTCCCTGAACCCGGAGATAATACCTTTACGAATTCTTCCCTCGTTTCAAGCTGGCTTGAATTATATAGGTAGCTCGAAGGACCATGTTGGGTTTTCACTTAAATAGATGATTATTATTATATTTTAAATGAAAGTGCAGACTGGATGCAAAAATACGTGACTGTTTTTTATTGCGTTCTTGATACAAGGGGTGACAGACGTCAGTTGACAGTGACAGTAATGAGTTATATCTAAAATAATCACAAACTAAATGTTGTGTTGCCAACAGCGGCTGGTCGACTCTTCACGTGACCATAGGGCTGGCCTTTTCTTGGGCCAAAGAATTAGCATTGCCATTCAACGTGGTAATGCTGCTAGCCTTTTGGGCACTTGTCCCATTGAGAGCGATGCGGACGAGTTTTTTGATGCCCTGTGAGCATTGTACATATTATGTGTTTATATTTATTTTTAAGCTTTGTATATATTATAACTAACTACTTTAATTCCGCAACTAGCAGGGGTTTGTCCACAGATTTCACGAAAAATGCAACGGCTCTTGATTCGTGGCTCACCACAGTGGCTCTGCTGATACAACTAATATAGATTGAATAAGGAAGGCAGAGGAACATTTACTGTATTGCAAATCTTGGTCTCATGTTAATTTGATTGATTCATCAAGGTCTCGTGTTATAATAGGAAGTACATTAAGCAACCATTATACGGCACGTCGAGATTTAGTCGTATGATTCGTATAGTCGCCCACTATGGCGCGATGAAGAGGTGGTCAACCGCTGGGTAATTACTTACTTTCGAGTTCAAGATATTATTAAAATAATATAGCGTAAATAAAATCGTTATAGCCGGTTCCGAGATTCAGATTATATATATACAAGAATTGCTCGTTTAAAGGTATTAGATTGGATGCAGCTTACACAATAGGCAGTTTTTCAAACCTCAAACCATAGCTTTGAAAAACTGTAACTTCGAACATGTTAAGTAGTTGTTTAGAATAAAAATAATTAGAGAGAGACCTGGCACCCGTAACACAAGTTAAATCTTAGTTTGGGTGCCAGAGGTAGTTCAGTAATAATTATATAAACAATAAAGTAAAATTATTGGAAAATTGGAAATAAAGCATTTTACAATTTTATTATTATTAAAACAAACAGTGAAATACTCAATCACATGAACAAGCTTTGCTATGGAACCAATTCGTATAAAAAAATAAAATGTTTCTTTTTGATCGAGTTGGTATTAAAATGTTTACATTTGTCTATAAAGAACGTTAAAACGAAACGTTAATGTATAAAACGATTAATTCAGAGCGAAATAAAACTCCTCAAAATCAGTCCCAAATAATATTTATTATTATTATTTCATGCCTTACACATTATACCGAATACGCTATGACATTTAATGGAAAAATAAATATAATATTTTTGTTTGAGTCACAGCTTTGTTCAGCTTTGTTGAATACGATTGCTTTTTGCTGATTATATATTTATTTACAAATTCTGGATTACGTTCACATTACAACGGAGAAGATTCCGTTAATTTGATTACTGAAACTTATTAAATGTCATACAATCGATTTTACAGATAAGAAATTATACTAAATATCCACGAAGTAGGCAAGTATAAGAAATAGTTTTTTTTTTCGGTTTGAAAAAACAATTATGTAAATAGTAGGCGGAATCAAATTGATTGTAAAAACGAATAATTAGAATTGTACTTTGTATAATTATGCGTCTTGGTCAAGTATCAGCTACCAGTAACTTTTCACTTTCTAGCTCCTTTGATCAAATTTTTCGTAGAGCAAGTTCAACTCTAGTATGGCTTTGGTGAACTCACTTAAACACTCCGACATTACCGTATTCAACGGCTAACAACAATGAACCCATAAAAGCGCTGCTGCGTGCTAAACAATCAGTTAATTTTAATTTCTTTATTGTAGAAGTTGTATAGAGTAGGCTTACTCGAAATACAAAATTAATAGAGTACCAGATGCTTCTCACAAGTTATATTTATTTTTTACAGTCATCTCACAGCGCAATGTGAACGCGTCCTCATTAGAATTATTTACAGTTAAAAGTATAGCGCTATAATAATGGTGTACGTGTCCATAGCGAATTAATTAGATAACATTGCATGAGCAATGGCTACTGTCAGTTACCTACATGCATACCATAAATGAAGTAAATCTTGCTCAAGTGCTACGGATATCTGTACATTTACTTAACCAATATAAATAGCTACAAACATTATAGTTTCAATCGATTAAGCATATTAATAGTAATACTTAACAGGTAAGTATATAAATTAGCATTCAACTATACTACCTTTATCGAAAGGGCTGAGTTTGGTACGTTTATACCTACACACATAAAAAATCAACTGTTTTTTATCACAGTGGTAGAGAATCAATTATAATTAAATTATTACTTCATATTTAAATTTTTTATTGATATGAATATAATATGCTTTATTTCGCAAAATAAACACTGGGAATGACGTTTTCAGTGCCAAATCGACCAAATCTTACCAGATCAGATCGACTTGCATGCATCTAAACTTTTTGTCATGCTTGATTTATTTAATATAGGTAATTATTAAGTAAGTCATCGCATCGAAATATAGTTAATTTTGAGGTTTGTAAAATATCTATCTACGCACGTGTATATTTGTTAATAGTTATCAGTCACAATGCAATAAGTGGGTAATCGTAGTTTACATCTTTTTATACACAATCGTTTCGATCTCATATTCCGTGTTGTTCATTAGTGCACGTAAAACTTATTCTACGGATTAAAACTATTAATTTATTGGAATCAGAGTTTTTTAAGTTGGTAATTTAATGACTACTGATTCAATCTGTTTAGTTATGATCTTAATCCTCTTCCAGTTATTTGTAACACATTGCCTAATACATTTATACATGCAGCTCACGTTTGCACATGAACGCTAACTCTACCACTTCCTTGATCTATTTAAGGTCCTATTTAATCCTAAGCTAACTCCTTATTATCGTCATTAGTTTTATAAAAAATAGTTTTTACTAAGCATAGTATATTGTTAGCTGCAGAAATCAACATAATCGATCTATTTTGCAAATGATATGTGATCTCTTTTACATTAAATCCTAGGGAACATCACGCATTATTACTTATTTAATTACTTTTGTATATAATCCGCAAAATTAGTTTTACCACTACAGAAACGTATTTTCTGTGTATAAAGCGGTAAAAATACGTTTTTATTATTCACAACGAAAGTTAGGAAATTTTATACGCACTGTATGCAGTGGATGTGCAGAAGTTTACACTTGTTGCCAAGTGAATCGCGCTTCGAACCGTGTCTACTCTCTACCTTATTAATATAAGTACTAAAATATTACTTTAACCAAAGAATGTCAGTTTATTATCAGTTGTTATTAGGATCAGGAATATATTGGGATTTGTTCTCTCTCGTACGATTCTAAATACTTAACATATAGGTTTAGCCAACGATTTTGGATTGTTTTTGCCTTCACGCTATAATGACAATAAAATGCACAATATTATGCAACATTAAAATGCATGGATTGAGAGCTAAAGACTCATTGTGTTATGAGTATATTACACACGAGAAAAATTTGGACTATATTTTGTCTGCCGTTCGATCTCTAATAAGAATAATTAAATGATGTTGTCTTCATATTATTATAATAATTGTAATTTGTATTTTGATTGCTCTCAACCCACCAGGAAGGCATGCGAATAGCGATTTACAATGAGTTCGAATTTTATACATGAATTTATTACAGAAAATTAATAGCGATAATATATAGCCTATATATCGATGGCCTAAATTTAATTCTTCAGCGCAACATTGAAAATAGATTGTAAGAAACGAGATGCACATTTAAATCGGATTTTATTTAGGTACAGCTTCCGTTCAATACTAGACATTTCCTTCAATGCTTGTGGCAGAAGTAAGCTAATGTTAGTGTAATACATTTGTGGTTTTATTGCAATTTTATTCAAATATCTATTCTATGTAGATGTCTTCAATCGGGTACGCCGTTTCTATGAATGTTTGGTAGAATCTGTGGAATGCTCTCCTGAAATAAAAAAAGATTAGCATTATTATTAAGTGATTGTTCAGCCATTGTGTCTGTTTCGGTTTATCTACTATACTTCAATTACGGTGTTAAAATATTATGAAAAATTTATTATGAAACAGCTTTTTCCCGCATCTTCGTTATTAATTGAATAAGAAAATACCCACCCCACGGCCTCCGCTACGGGCCTAGTTGACTCTTGTCCCCTGAAGACATGGCATGCAAACCGCTGCAGCGTCGGGTGCTTGGTAATGAAGCCCAAGTATCTGTGGTCACGAGGGTGGAATGCACAGAATGAAACATTCTTCAATGAGTAGAAGTAGTCGATGCACGGCCCATTTCGATTTCTCTGTAAAAACAAATAATTACTGAAATCAGTGCAAATCGCGTTGGTAACCTTTCAGTATCAAAATAGTAGATGTATGACAAGGAAGCAAAATAATATTTTTACGGCGAGTGCGTTATTTTGAATCCAGAGCGAAGCGAAGGATTTTAGAATAGAATCCAGAGCATAGCCAGGGTTTCTTAAATATAATCCCGAGCGTAGCGAGGGATTCAAAATGGCGCCTGAGGGAAAAATATTTTTGCTCGTGAGTCATATTATAGGTACTCTACTTTTCTTCTCCTTCTATGAGAAAATAAAAGATTTAAATACGGGATAATTATAATATTATTAATTAATTAATTAATTGGATTTATTTTAAGATTTTACGGTGCGGATTTCGTAGGTATTAAGTTTTTACGTTACGTTTACGTTATTAGCTTCTATTTTTATTGTTTCAGGAGTTAATGCACTAAGTATAATAGCACTTTCAGAACTCAACGTAAGACTATTTTTTTTGCTAAGTACAATTAAAGTCCGCACGGATACAAGACCAGGAAAGTAGATCGCGCGCTTTTCTTTTTTTTTTAGTTACCGCGCCTCCACGCACCGTACAGCCAACACTTACAGCCAGTAATTTATACAATTTGCGTTCGATTTCAATGAACGATTCATGTTCCAAATTCAAATCTTATTACCGCCCGCTAAAAAGTCTAGTGGAGAAAAGAGCTACTTGGCTCCCGCTTGTCACAAAATATAGAGGGTACAGAAGGACCGCTCCCGCCATCTTCAAAAATAATTATCTAAACTTGCCAGACTCACTAGGGGTGCTACTGTATTGACTCTGTAAGTTTTATTTGTGACAATATGAAATTTTATTGACACTGGTTGGAACTCTTTGCAATTTTTTATAACAAAATTTTCTTGTTCGTCGTAAAATGTCAATGTCTCTCATTTATTCATTTAGACAACACGTGACAGTCGAGTCTGAAGTCTGCTTGAAACTGCTTGAGAATGCCTATACGTAATGTCAATATGTGCGTGGTAAAAATGGCGATTTGTTCTAACTTCTCGGGCGCGACGCAGCCTTACGTACTTTGTGCGCTTATAGAGGAACAAAACGACACACAAGGGATGGATGAAAAGTGTAGTTTTGGGGTTCACATTTTTAAACCTGTACTTACCTTAAGTTAGTTATAGAAAGAATATTGTTATGGAATAAAATCGATTACGAAGTATCTTCATCAAAGAATTAAATCAGTAGTTATAGTGTACCTAGTGGTTATTTAGGTAAATTAAATTTAAATGCGATTATGCTGCTCAACCAATGTAATTCTTTTTTTTATATTGTAATAGGCTTGCGTTTGACCGCAACTCACCTGATCTTAAGTGATGATGCGGCCTAAGGTGGAGCACGCTTGCCTAGAATAAACCGGTTCACTCGTGCCTTGAAGATACCCAGATTATATGTATCGGGGAATAGAGAGGCGGGCAGTGAATTCCACAGTTTGCCAGTTCACACAATAAATGTGGAAGAAAAGCGCTTGGTTCGAGAGGGTATATGTAATTAAGTAATTTATTAGGTATATGCAGGAACTTTAACTATAGTTGCTTAGCGATTTAAAATTATTCTATACCGAGCGCCTACGCTTTATAAACTCGCATACATCGTTTCGCATCGTCGTCCGTTTATGGATTGCGGTAAGTAAGTAGGCGCTTAATACGGAGTTGCATGTCGGAATTGACTGACCGATACTGTACGGCTACAAAATATTACAGGATGGAAAACAATAGTTAATTATAAATTAACAACCATTTATGACAAGAGATACAGTCATAGTCATTCCATTAACCCATCTACTATTAAAGTTCTTATTAGACAATTCAAAGCAGTTGTCGTTATATAACCTTTTGTCTGAAATTTAAATACTGTGGCTTGATAAGGTAACCAAATAGTCACAATTATCGCACTAATTACTTTTAGCTACATAATTCTCTTTTTATTTATGCACTTGGATTTATTTGTTCGATTTTTGATATCTATATAATAATAATATAAAGAATTTCTCACTACACTAAAGGTACATTCGAGAGGTATCAATACAAAATACCTAATGGCTATATACTGTGGGAGACTGGTGCCTAAACTAGACGTGAGGTCTGTATTTCAGAACACCAGGGGGTCTAAAAAGGCCACTTTAGGTGAAACATCTGTAATATGAATCATTTGACAGATCGAAGCAGAACATTAGCAGCTTCAGCTAAAAGTCGTAAAATGGTCGTTTTATTAAATAATTCATGAAATATTCATATCACCTGCGGGAACATATTAAAAACACGTTACCAAACAAACAATATTATTTATGCTTCGGCGGCATCTGCGTGTATCGTCCCGAAGTAGGTACCTAATGCATGCCGAAGGTTTACGTTTAGACAATAAAATAATATCACCATAAAAGCGGTGTTCATATTTAGTGGCTTCGATATTTTGCATGAACTAATTTCGCTCATCTTGGATTATTGCACGATAGCAATAATCCAAGATGAGCTAAATTATTTTATGGACGTCGACTTTCTTTACTTCTCGATTCATATTATGTTTCATTGAAAATTCGTAAAATGGTCCAATAAGGAGAATTGCTTAAATGTCCGTCATTTCGAAGCATAACTCCATGTTTCTCACTCCGTCCGTGGCTCTT
The DNA here is from genome assembly GCA_947361185.1 of Charanyca ferruginea. Classification (NCBI taxonomy): domain Eukaryota; kingdom Metazoa; phylum Arthropoda; class Insecta; order Lepidoptera; family Noctuidae; genus Charanyca; species Charanyca ferruginea. Next base: position 15,774,835 of record OX376055.1, on the reverse strand, counting down.
CTATAGGAAAGAGCTTCTCTCTAGACGAGCGTGCTCCAAAAAATTCTCGTATAAACCCAAGTCTGCCATTACTGTACTTATTCACACTGCTGGATAACTCACAACAAAGAAACCAAATGCGAAAATGAACTAAAGATGTTGCTTCCCGAGTAACTTCTAAAATTTCATATAATTGACATTTAAGCAATTCTCCTTATTGGGCCATTTTACGAATTTTCATAAAAACTGTCAGATTTAATATGAAACATATTATGAATCATATAGTGTGGCCATATTGTGATTTGTGAAATGAAATATATTATGATCATATTATGAAACACCTAATGTGGCCTTTTTAGACCCCCATGTCCCCACCTCTTAGATAAATTCATTTTATAATTCGGTACTCCTACAATGGAAAGTGTAGGAATTTACAAAAAGCCTATTATCATGCAATTGCAAGTCTATCTCGATTTAGAATGGTGATGTAATACTAATAGTGCAAATTGTTTGGGTGCAATTTGGACTTCGTTCTACAAATTATTCTTCTGGTTATCCCATGACTGAAATATGAGCTATAATTTTAATATTTTCAAAAGTTTTATACCTAGTTGAATTATTTTGCGCTCAACATAAACAGTGTTTCTACTAACTTTATTTTATGATGTAAACTTATCCATAGATCGATTGTTTAAATGTTGGGTAAACTAGAAGTTTATTTAGGTACTGAGCATGCGTTCTTACACAGGTTTATTTCGGGCGATTGTCTCAGTGCTTTTTTTAGTTGTACAGTTAAGGACGATGATTGAATTGCTCCAGATCTTGTCGATCTCTTATTTTTAATTGAGTACATGACGGGTTTTTTGTTGCTAATAATAATAATTATTATAAATATTGTATTTTAATCAGTCCTGTTTTTCAGCATATATTTTGATGTGATGAAAGTACTGTAAACAATGTTCGCCGACATTTCTTATAATAGTAAGTTACCATTTCATTTGATGACGGTCTCGGACGAATCTACGATTTTCTGATGACCTAGTGTTTAAAAACGCAATGTGTGATATTGAACGAGGGAAAAAAATCTGATGCACTTACTGCTGGTTTTGATCGATCAACCATACGAAGTCCGTGGTCTGATACTTCTAGTATGCATGGCTGCATTGTAGGTTCTCCATTGCATTCCGAAACAATCTTCCTCACCGCTTGGCATACAACTCCCGTTCCTTTGTGAGCTGAAGTTTCCACTGAGCCCATGTACCTGTGACAATAAAGTTAGTATTTAGTTATTATTTTACACCAGTGGTCATTTTGTATTACCATAGTGTCTGACGACGTCATTCAAGTTGACTTGCATCTTAATAAACACCTAATTATACTTTTGTAACAATACGATAAAAGAAAATCGATAATAGGAACATTGAGAAATATTTAAAAACTTACGCTAATAGATATCGTTCTTTTTTATCTTTAGCATTTGCAGGATCAAAGTCGTTGTAATCCATGTCCACTGCATAGGCTGACGGGAAAATTCCTTGCTGGCCTGTTCTTAGGTTGACACCTGAAAAATTAGTAACATGCTCCATGTATTATGCACTGTAACCCAACAGCAAACCATGTCTTCATTCTATTTGTGAGAAACCATTGTAATGATTTGTTTTAAATATGATCTAATCAAATATTTAAAAAATAAAAATAGCGTTTGTTATCGAACTCCTTTGAAACGGCTTGACTGATTTGTTGTTTTTTTTTTTGTTTATATTTGGTAGGTCGAAGAATAAGTCTTAGGCTATTTTTTTATTTATATGGCAAAACTACGTTTGCCGAATTAACTAATAGTATTATAAAATGATTATGATAAGGTCTCATATTGTTTGAATTTTTTTTTGTTTCATAACAAATTAAAATATTTGTTTATACCTTCACACCACAGATCTTCAGCTTCCTTCTGGACATAAATGGGGTCGCCAATTTCCACTTCAATTTCGTCGTGATGTCTAGGGTTAAATTTATGTAGGCCTCTGTGCGTAGCTTCAAGCATTTCAAGCTGACTGTGGGGAATATTTGTCATATTTCCCGCAAAATTTAGCCCGGTGATGCTGCAACTTGACGCCGGAGACACTACAAGGTAAGAGTTGGAGTAAGAATTTTATTCTGAGAAGATAATTATCATGGTCAAGTAAATCTACGTCGATTCTACGCAGACTTCAGTCTCGACTGTCATGTGTTGTCAAAGTGAATATATGATGCAGTTGACATTTCATGACAAACAGGAAAATAAAAAGCTTTTTACAAAAACGACAACCGCCTTCAAAAACTAAAAAGTGAAAAATAACTTTAGCACAGAACACACATTGACTTTAGTTTCGGAAGTCGGTGGCAATACAAAACAACAAACAGAACAAAGCCACCGAATTTCGAAACTATAGTCAATGTGTGTTCTGTGCTAAAGATATTTTTCACTCTTTAGTTTTTGAAGGCGGTTGTCGTTTTTTATTTTCCGCTTTTTAGTACCTCCTTCTCATCCAAATCTATTATGAAGAGATTGAAAGTTAACTACTCCATATATTAAAGAAATTAAAACGTCGTCTATGTAAAATTTTTGGGTATTTGTTGATTTTTTCTAAAAGTGCTGAATCAATTTCGATAAAATTTATATGGGACCACCCCTGAAGCATAGCCTATCCATAAAAATGAATTTTCAAAATCGGGTTACGTTTACCGGAGAAATCGCGTAACAAATCGCGCACATACTTAATGCAAATTTAAGACTTATACAGTTTTCTTATGGATGCCATTGTCAGAACTGGACCACACGGGAAGCACCAGCTTTCAAACAAAAAAAGAGTCATCAAAATCGGTTCACTCAGTCCAGAGTCCTCAGGTAACAAACATAAAAAAAAACAGACGAATTGATAACCTCCTCCTTTTTTGTTATAAAAGATTGCAAAGAGTTCCAGCCAGTGTCAATAAAATTTCCTATTGTCACAAATAAAACCTACAGAGTAAATACAGTAGCAGACCTAGTGATTTTGGCAAGTTAAGGTAATTATTTTTGAGGATGGCAGGAGCGGTCCTTCTGTAATTGTCTTTCTGTCTGTACTGTCTCTAATGGTCTTGTGTATATTTTGTGATAAAGGATTAAAGGGCGGGGCCAAACGTGTTGATTAGAATTTAGAAGTTAGACTCTGGATGTTAGGCAAATACCAAGTCTAATAATTAATAATATAATAATTAAAGCTAGCTTGCGTTTTAAGAGGATGGGTAAATCTGTTCTAGTTTTTTATTTATTTTTATCTTTATAACCTACTAAATCACCCCTTTGAATATTTGCTACTACCTAGCTGCTTACGATATCTGCAGCTAAGTAGAATTCTGCAAAGACTCTAGTAGATTCCTATCTAGGTATCTGTCTATCTATATAATAATAATAAATCGTTGTTAGGTAGTCTCGCTAAAACTCGAGAACGGTCGGACCTAGGAAAGGTTTAAACGGTAAGAAAATTGAAAAATCAATTAACAGGACATCTGTCGGGTCAGCTAGTAAAATTAATCCCTATTTCCCGGGTCACGTCATAACTTGAGAACAACTTAGCCGATTGCATTCATATTTTTTTTAAGTTTGATATTACTTGGTAGAAGGTTCTTACAGAAAGAAAAATTAGGAAAATTGCGCAGAAAGTTGGAAAATTTCAGAAAACTAAACAATTATTTTAACTGTAATATATAATTACTAGGGGGCCTGGCAGATTTTGTTCTGTCCTTAAAATAAAAAAGTCCTACAACTCGACTGCAGCGCCACCTACCGGGTCAATTGTTAATCTAAACCATTCTCAAATCCCAAAAAATTTCATCAAAATCGTTTCAGCCGTTTAGGTGCGGAGTTCACTATCACGCACAAAAGATTTTTATCTATTTAAAACAAAGTCGTGTGTGTTACACCATCCATAACTCGGCTGGACCGATTGTCATGATTTTAGATTTATTGAATTTGTCTCCGCCCCGAATAGCAGAATAACTATTAAAAAATCAAGAAAGGGTAGGTAGGGTACGAAGGTTAGGTAGGCAGGTATTTAGGTAGGTAGGTAGGTAGGCAGATAGGTAAGTTAGGTAGGTAGGAAGTTTGGCAAGGTAGGTAGGTAGATAGGGTACGTAGGTGTCAGTAAGTAGGTCGATGCGATAGGGACAGGACAACGTCTGTCGGGTCAGCTAGTTTATAAATACCTAAAGAACCTTGCCTTATCTTGCTGCGTATGATGATATAACCTATGTCTTAGAACAATCTTCTCTTGGCAATGAATTATGAAAGCTCGAGCAGTTTATATTAGTATTTAAACTATGTTGCATCACTGTCAACTAAGGAAATCAATCATTATATTAGGAATATGGCCCGTGAATTCTTATAACTTTCGTATGATTCATCACAGCCTAGTCTTCTGCTTAAAATAAATCATTCTAAAACAAAGACGAAATAGCCACACACCCTCGACTAACAGTTTTCACCTATCAAAATCAACTTAGGCACTAACCATTCTGCTGCAGCGGCGTTGGTGAAATACTCTTCGGTCCTGTGTCTATCGGCGAATGTGCCGTGCTGTGTCCGCTGTCTACATCACCTAGGCTTTGCAGTCTCTCGGAGTCTGGGCTAGAATCTTCGTCTAGAAGATACCCGCATTTGAGCACAAGCAGTGGTCTTGTGTGGCATCCCGGCCTTAACAGGAGACCAGTTAGAGCCCCAAGCTCGTCTGCAAGGGACGCTGGCTGACTGCATGCTAGTATTTTAGCTGGAAATATTGAATACGTCATCAGTGGCTTTCGCTGTGAATTTCACAATCACTGATGATGAAGTCAATACTATACTCCATTTACAATAGCATTAAACAGAAGGTGAAAAAGGTAATTTTTAATGCACACTTGTAACATAAGTACAATAAACATGTTACAGTTATGATAGACGCCAAATTTATTATAATCTATTTTCATAGCAGCTGCCGCACTTAATTGTAACAATTTTAATAATTTGCGTTTCGAAATTATGTGACTTTCATTTAGTCGTACATATTATTTCATTCCAATTTAAAATCACGGTCTCAATGCTAAAGACCTAAAAGAAGCAGGGATGCACAATACCGGTAATGTTATTCGTTTCACTATAATTCTACCAAGTTTAAAATATTACCTAATCTTTCAACACTTTTAATTTATTTATATTATTATACGTTCATATTTAGTACTATCATGAATCACGGATCAAAGTGATGTTATCTTTGAAATAAAATGTTTTGCATTCCTGCTCTTTTTCTGATGCTATTATCATAAAGTGTATAATAATTATAAATGGAGTATAGGTGAGTCTACAGTGATCTACAAAACTCAATTCAAATATACTCTTCATGTCAAGGTATTATTCATTGATATCAATATTATTATAATACAAAGTTCTGTGTATACTTTACAAATATACACAGAACTATGTAAAATAGTATTATGATGAAATAGAATTAAGAAATAAATGAAGATAGGTAAATTTTGGTTCAATACGCCAAACTGATATCTAGTTTATTTCTAATACAAACATTAATACAATTATTGTATGAAATGATTCTTCATTATGGACTTTTACCATACTTAACTTATTAGCAGAGCATCGCCATTAATAAGTAAAAAAATAAATTTGCCAAATGCTAAGTAAATCGTAATTACTAGTAATTAATAGAGTGAATAATAAGAATCCGAACCAAATACTTATTGAAAGTTAAGTGTGTGTGAAGTTTGCTGTAATTTAAACTTTATGTAAAAAAGAAAAACTCAAAAAATAAAAGTATTTTCATTATTAATCATTTTAAATCAATCTAATTAAATTGGGTTATTAATTCGGTCTCAATAGCACAAAATAATTACGATCAGATGTATTTAATAAATATCACATCGTTAAAGTAATCTTTTCATATCTATAAAAAAAGACTGAGGTGACATTTTACCAAACACCTACTTACATCGAAAAAAAAAACAGTATTTTCCAAAGATTCAAATCATAGTGTTTGATTTGAGAACTTTGATCTTTGTAGGTACGAGGTATTGATATTTAATTTATCTCACAGGTAAAAACATTAAGTTTTGTTTAACAGCAAATGTCTTTATACTCGTAGATAGCTAATAGTCGCGGATTGATGCATCGTAGATAAATCATTGGTAACGGTTTCAATGTGATTGAAGAACTGTGTTCTTCATCACATTTTAGCCATGTCTTACTTTCTAATTAAAAACTTAATTCTTAAACTTCCTTCTTTTGTGTTTACGATCTTACTATAGCATTTTTTTTTATCGAGTTCAACATCTACAAAGAAAAAACGACTACGCTAGCAATAAGATAGCTAATATCTTCAAATATAATTATATCAAACAATTGCAAAGGCGCTGTTGCAGTTGATGCACTTTGAACGCGAGTACAACGCGAGCCTATAATTGAACCTGTGACCTTTCCCTATTAACAAACAATGAAAACATGATAAGCATCGTGCTACGATGATAAGAGGAAACTATTTAGGTACTCACATTTTCTGTTCTTTGGAATCTCAGGCAGCTTTCTCCTTTTGCGTTCGCCGTTCGTGAATGAGTAATGCTGTGGGCTTCGCTGTGTTTCTGTTATATCTGGCTGGGATGGTGGTGACACGATGTCATCTTTTACTGTGGTCGTGGTTGCATTTCCATCCACCATACATGGATGCATGTCCTCTTTAGTGCCTTCCTCTGGCGAACACTCGCTCTTTGATGATGGAGAATCATCGTCCAATCCCACATTTGGCACTAATCTGAAATAGTAAATTATATTATAACAATATAAAGTTTATACTCGTCATTCCGCTTGATGTGTTTGAGTTTCATGGTTTAATAAAATATATTGCGACTAAACCGTCTTTATTCCAAACTCACGTGACAAAATTAGTCCGAATGGAACACGATTTTCTAAGAGCGCTGTTATAGCGCTGATATATATATGTACCGGTATGGAAAATATGTGAAAAAGTCTACTTACGAATAAAACGGCGTTGGAGCCTTTATATGTTGTGGTAATCTATCGAAAACACGGCGAAATTCTTCGAATTCGCTATCAGCCATGTCGCTTTACACCTGATTGTTGGGTCAAGAGAGTGCCGCATGCGCGACCAGCCCCCCGCAACTGTATCGACCGAGTACGGGGGACGAAGCTCGCTGTGCGCATGTTTAACCCTAGTGCGCGCACCACTCACCCCTGCATAGCGCATGCGTGGATATGTCACCCCTACACAAACATACATCTGTGTCTGTAACATACAATGGATGATGCATCAGCGGGAAATCCATTCAACACCAAGGGTGGAACGTCTAATGGATTAAAATTTTCGTTTGGCGCAACAGCTGTGCTTTATTTTAATTCATTCCAATGCTACTCTATATTATTATGAATTCATAAAACGTTATGATAGATATAATTTACCAGTTTTATCTAAAGCATAAAGAACACAGTATAAAACTCCTCACTCTGGATCGCCTTAATCGCCATCAGATTCGGACTTACCACCTCGCTGAGGGCGGATTTATTTATACTGGCTCTTCCGGCAAACGTGGTTTGCAGACCTATTCTTAGAGCTACCAAATATACATAAAAAAAAACATAAAAATCGGTCAAACAGTTTTGGAGGAGTTCGATAACATACACGAGATTTTATAACAGTTATTTTCAATTTTCCTTTTTTTAAATGTCTCTAAATACCTACCAAAATATACGTAGTTACATATATCGAGGTAGTAAGTTACAAAAACATTTTTTTTGTAATTTTCTTTCATTGTTATAGTTTGGGATTTGGCCACGCTATGGATTTGTCCATACTTGTACACGTCCTCCTAATAAATCACCCTGTCATCATATTTCCCTCAAATGAAATTTTAGAGCTATTTGTTTGTAATAATATTGTTTATTACTTAGTAAATTTATAAATAGCAGAATATTTATTTGTCCTGGATTGAATTTTAATTAACAAAATCGTCAAAAAGCACTGCCAATACTTAAGAAACTTTGTATTATACTGGAGAGATCTCTTTTCTTTAGCGTTCGCGTATATAAATAGTTGTTTGTTCTTGTTAAGTAAACGATTGCAGTCATACCAAGTAAAGGCGGTCACACATGGCAGGTACCTGATTCAGTACTCCGATTTGGAAACCTGATCTGTTAAGTCCCGCATACGGGTAGTTGTAATGTATTTGGTTTCTAAGCTGCCCAGTTACCAGAGCCTTAGCGTTTAGGAAATATTAAATACGATACGGCAATCAGGAATCAAAACCAGACGAATGAACTGAATGTGTGCACCGCTACATAAAAATTGTATAGCGAGTACGACTTCAGGTACCCGATTCAGTTACAATTGACTAATCGGGTCTACCTCACGCACTGGCCGTACATTCTGATCAGACGTTAGATTTCTTAATCGATCAGGTAGAATTATCCCTGTGAATTGTGTAGGATACCCTGATTTGATAACTGCACTGGGGAACCCGACGCAAAAACCTGCCATGTGGAGCTGCCATAAGTTATGTCACCAGACTGCCTCAAATCTGCCAAGTTCATCATCATCATCATCAGCCTGAAGATGTCCACTGTTGAACAAAGGCCTCCCCCATTAATGGGGGGCGTTGCCATAATCCCGCCCTCGAAGACACCCTCAGGATGAAATGGGGGGAGGGGGGGGTGCTATTCTAGCCCGGACATCCCACGGGCACTTGGCAATCTGCCAAGTTATTTCACTACAAATATGATAAAATGAAGTTATCATAAGATGCCTTATCATACTCGTACAAGGCATCAGAAAGATAGGTCAGTACGTAAGTACCTGCTTCATTGGGTAATCTGCACCCAACGACTATGTACGTTAATGACGTTATAAGCCTATCTGCTATACCGCTAATTCCCATTAGTTGCTTGAAGTTATTATTATGAGCGACTCATATGCCATTACGCACCCTTTTGGTACAATCGGTCATTATCAAACATCAGTCAATCATAAAGTTCTTATTTAGGTTAGATATGGATCTGGTTATTTAAAATACTTATTTCCTTATCTTTAAACGACTTGACAGCTCTTTTAGAAAGTATTTTATGTATGTGTCAGGTCAGCCAAAAGCCTATCAGCTCTTCAGGCAGCCAATAGGTTAAAATTAAGCTGTAGGACCGTATTTAATTAATTTGCTCGTAATTACATGTGATTGACGTTGTTTGTTGTTGGTATTATGCATCATAACATCCTCCAGCATGTCCTCCCTTGCCTAACGAAATGCGACATTATTTGGTTGTTTTTTTTTTAATTGGAACTATAATAATTGGACAGGGCAACACCTGTGGGGGTAGCATAGTTATGGATAAATACTTACGCTTCGGAAACATTCAATTTTTAGTTATCTTTAGTTTTTATTCTTAAGGTGTCGTATAATCTTGACATGATTATATAGCTAAAAATTAAAAAAAACTAAATGATATAGGTAATTGTTACTTCTGTTAACTTCAGCTGCTGCCTCATTAGTCCAATATTTTGATCATAGTTTCACTGTGATAAGTAGGTACTCTAACACAGATACGAAAACCACGACAGTACGATTTAGGTATTGAGATATTTTAGCACCTAGTAAGTATAAAGAAACATTTAGTTCGAGAGGCTCTCGACGGTTTGAGGTTGGTAGTGACTATTGTGACGACGGGTGGAGAGGCTTAACGTGTTGACAAAAGTCTTGGGACGTGCCCTCTTCCCGACTGCTAGGATGAGCGATTACGAACCAACGCAAATACTACCTATAGTCACTAGCTTTTTAATTATTTTTAAGTGCTCAGATCTTAATTTCGAGTGAAATTGTATGATACCTGAAGTATTTTTCTTGCGATGACGTTCATACAGCATGTCTATAAAGCTCGTTAGGTATTTAATAGGGTATTTTACTCTATACGAGAAAAAATCTATAAATATTTTATTGAGACAGTTTAGGCATAAAGAAGTCGGAAAATGTAAGTTTCAGTTCAAAAAATAACAAAACAATTTTCTAAATTCAATTCAAAGTTTTCAGTATTCCTAGGTATTACATCGAGTGTTTAATAAGTTTCCACGTTTATTACATACTAGCTTTTGCCAGCGACTTCGTCCGCGTGAATGTTGGTTATCGTGGATGCAGACGAAGTCGGGGATTAAGTAACCTATGTCCTTCCCTGGGGTTCAAGCTATCTTCAAAATCTGTTCAACCGTTTTATCGTGAATGCGTTACAGACAGAGTTACTATCGCATTTATATTATTAGTATGGAAGTATGGATTGTATTGGTGTAATATTGCAACATTACTCTGTACCTCTTAAAATGCAAAACTGTATTCGTTTTGTCCTTTTTTCCTAATTGGCGATCCAAAGACTTGTTTTCTCACATATTTTCGATTTTTTATATAAACAAAAGGCATTATTTGTTAAAATTATAAATACAAGAATGACGTAGTGTTGTTAGGGAAACAACTAGTGGCTTCTGAATTTAATTTAATGGTTACGAAATATATTTCCGTTTCTTTAACAGCAGTAAGAATGCGGAAAAAATATCAGTCGATTGATTCTGTAAAAATCTCCCTCAGGAAAATCAATCAACTTGTTTAGTTCACATTAGAAAAAGCCATGCCAAAATGAAACTGTTAAATTTTTCTCACCCAATTTTACTATCACACGGTATACACATGCCTGTGTGTACCACAACATTCGTTCGGCAAAATGTAAATAGGTACAACCTACATTACATAATGTGGTACTCTTTGTTATTTATAAAAAACGTCCCTTTCTTTAATGCTTTTTTTAGAATTCGAAAGCACCTGTTTTAATAGCTAGCCTAGCCCTGGAATTTGTGATTTTTGCTCGTCAATGTTGTTGGCGTTACCTAGCATCTTAAGACATAGTGAATAATGTAAAATTTAGGTAAGAAACGACCACTTACTTTGTGCATTTAGTATCAGCATTATATTAATTATGGTCGATTTATTACGTCGTAAGTAAGCATTAATTATTTTTATAATAATATAGCGCTCGGTGGGGATATGTGTGGGATATAGCCCCTCAGAAGATATGAGGTAATATAGTAATGTTATAACCATGGCTAATCGCGACACTTTAATATCAGCATTAATATTATAAATGAATATTCCAGACGAAAATCCTAGTTTGCGATGTACCACCTCTGCTTGGAAAAGCTAGTACCAATACCTACCTTTATTGGCATCGTTCCAAATTATTTGGAAACGGCTTTAGGACATCCCGACTAGGGCTTGGGATTTTACTATTCGAATATTCAATTTTGTGGGGAATATTGGAGTATACACATAATTCGAATTAGAAATAAAAAAATTAAAGTGTTAACCTGCAATAAGAATATACAAACAATAGCTCAGTATAGCTGAAGGTGTTATCATTAAAAAAAGGAACACTTACAACAATCAACTACTACTATTGTTAAAATAGGAACCATTTAAACTACAATGTATAAAGTTTAACATTATATTGTAGTGATTATAAGGTGTGGTTGTGATGACTATATAACATAGCCAACACTCAATAATAATAAATTCGTATGATGCAAAAAATTAAACACATGGTTGAACTCTAAAAAAATTAGAACTAATGTCAAATACAAATATTATTAAAAACAAATAAAATAATCTGGATTATTTTAGCAAATACATAATATATGTATAATATTTAAATAATTTCAGCACTAATAATTAAAATAATTAGATAATCTTTAACAAATTAAATTTAAACAAAATTGCAAACTAAGTAGTACATTTACAGGTTACGACGATGTAGGTAGATGACCTTTTTCATGAAATATTCTTTTAATTTGTTATACGTTATTGAGTTGGGTTTGTCACACATCGTCGTGAAATGTACCCAAGAAATATGACACTGTACTGAGCTGCGGGTGACAAGGTGTCAATAGAAGTCGCGCAGTTGCGCTAGCTGCCTTCGCCGCTGTAGGATGGTATTTTGGCGCAGCCCTAGCAACAGCCTAGTTGCTGGAAGACAGACCGTAGATAGCCACGTCACTGGATCATTCCTAAATTCTTTTTACCATGTATTACGTATACTATGAGGTTGGTCGCGAATATTTGCGAATGTTCGCCATTTGAATGAGTTGCAAGTATTCCAGCAGTATCAGGACAATGAGTGAGGCGACAAACGTCAATGGTTCTGTCAAATAAATTTTCCCTATACTGCAATAATTTGCAAGTAGGTAGGTATATGAAAAAGCGGGGTCGGATGTATATTTCTAAGCTGATATACCTAATATAAACATGCAAATAGTAATATGATTTTAAACGTATCGTACGTAGTAACGTGGACGCCACACGCTCTGGTGACGCATATTGTTTTGTCCTTATTAATAAGACCTGAGTAAGGTCTGAGTATTGTCATAACAAATTCACAACAATTACCTACGTAAGGTTGGTCTGCAAGAAATTAGTTGGTTTTTTAAACCTTTTCTGAATTAAGTCGAATATTCGAATATCGGAAATGATTTTTCGAATATTCCAAACAGTTAATTATTCAAATAATTCGAATATTCGAATGCAAACCCTAATCCCGACTTAAGCACGTCCTCAACTGGTATATCAGCAACAATTTATGGACCCAGTACTCCATTAATAAGTAGGTACTCATTTTTAAAAAACAATCCGTTGTTTTCGGAGTTCTTATAAATTGTGCCTTCCTTTTTCTAGTTAATTATATAGTTATCTGTGAATCTCATAAATCTAAAACAACTGCTTTAGGTTATCTGAAAGTTAAGTTATTTCTTCAAAACTAAGAAAAAACACACTTATTACAACATATTGTTTTATGGAGGAAGAGCAGCTCCTAAGTGAGTTATGTCTAAAGTAGAACATGTTGTAACAATAGGGCACGAGTATAAGAGATAACTTAGAGAAACTATATTTATATCGGAACTCTCTTTTGACACGACATAAATACAGTTTAGGTATTGGACTTCTATTTAAATAAAAAAGATTAGAATTTTTTTATTTACTTATTATGTGGCACGAGGGGTTCAAGAAAATACTCAGTTTTGTAGAGATTCGGGTCTCTTTGTAAAGTTTACTGTATTTAATAAATAAACCGTTAATTAACCGTACTTAATAATTCCCGATAATTTTAAAACTTGATTTTTTTAATAGCCTGTAAAGGTTTTCTAAATAGTATATACATTAAAAAAAACGACCATTTTACGACTTTTAGCAGAAGCTCATTATGGTCTGCTACGATCTGTCAAATGATTCATATTACAGATGTTTCACCCAAAGTGGCCTTTTTAGACCCCCCGATTACGTAAAAAGAAGGGAAATGAAGACGGTATTAAAATAACTTTTAAAACTTTTAAGCAATTTAACATTGTTTTTATAAGTATTTAAGTATAACAACGCTGCCGAGATGTGACAACATGCTGTCTTGCTTTTAGAAAATAAACGCATTACCTTTTTTTTAAAATTAAGTAATCTCTTAATTAAAATAAACCTGAACTTCGTCGCCTTCCTATAGTTTTGATGATAACGACATACTTACAAACAATCCAAAGGGTCAGTTTTCGATCGAGTGATACAATATTGTTCCTAAAAATAGGTGATTTCAAATGCTTGTTTGTATACGATTATGCAACATTGTTTAAAGTATATTATGAGCTAAATAAGGACACTGTGTAATAATAACAAGCGTCAGATCGTTGCAAATCAGAAAGGCGCAAGAGGGGCGTCTCTAAGGAAATTGAATTAAAAGCGGCTTCGTCTGCGACTCAAGTAAAATATTTATTTATTCGCTTTGAAAGATATTTGTTTGGTATTAACTGTAGGAATAATTTTCTTGCTTTGATTTTATCACAAAAAACATGAAGGAATTGTGTTGAATCTTAAGCAATAAACATTCATAACTTGCAGATATTTAAAGTAAATAGGTAATTGAGTCTACTTCTTTAATTTTTACTTATTAAACCTAAACCAATTCAAACGAGTATTCTCGCTAATCTAATTGAACACACAATATACCCGACTTTTAATTAATGATTGCATAGGTCCGTGGATTTTCACGGACCTATGCAATCATTAATTCATAAAATTAAAAATCGACCTAGGTACGTGTGTTTGACTTAAGCAATAATTTTTATTTGTTACATGGAATATTACAATAATATAGTAAGTCGATCACACCAAAGTACCATAGCCAAATTACCATTACCAAATCACGTATGCTTTCAAAATTTTCTGATTTAATCATACTAAAATGTGAGTCGCGATCTAATATCTATTTCCATACAATACTTGTAAGAGTCTCTTTTTGCTACAAACAAGAAAGATAAAACTTCTAAATTTCGAAAACTACAAACCGAATTATGTCGGTACCTATTTCGAAGGCAATAAAAACAGAATACCTAAACTTTTTACGTTTATAACTATAAAAACACTGTTATAGACGACTATTGAATAATTCAGACTATCGAAACATAACTACATGTTATCAATATAGCTGAGAATAGTAAGTGAATAAGAACGTTACGTTAATTTTACTGTGTAACGAGGCATGAATAAGTCAAGATAATATTATGTTACGTCATCCCAGTCTGAGCTTTTGTTGTAGTCATTCAAAACCGACATGGGGGTCGTATCGTATTTTCCTATGTTCAAATGTTTAAGCACGTTAGTGGTGCTTAAATTAGATATATAGAAACAGTAATAAAAATAAGGAAAAGAAAAGGAAAATGCTTTAATTTTCCTCCTTTTTGATTTTTTTACTTTTGTTTTTATTTTCGTTTCTTCAGAAACGTATCCTTTGTTGATTCGTATTCTATTAAAGTCCCAGCATGACTTATATTTTTGTTTTAAAGTTGTTAAAATAATAAGAAAGCTCTTCTTTTAGGCTCATAACAAAATTATTTTTAACATCCTTGAAGCAGTAATGGTTTAATTTACCGTGTCCTTTCCTTGTCGTGAAGAGGCCTTACATCTGTGTCCTGCAATGGAAGTATATTAAGCTTTCAGGTAGGTATACCTATACCATTATTTATAGTCATGTCGTTTATAGTTATCATCAGTTTCAACTTCCTCTTTTTAGGGTAGAAAGGAACGAACATTAAAAAGGATACAGCAAAGTCATGTCATGTCAACGTCAGTCAAAAAATCATGAAAATCGGTCCAGCCGTTCTCGAGTTATAAATGGTGTAACTAACACGACTTTATTTTATATATATTGACTAAGTCTCCCGTCGCGTTTGTCTGTCTGTTCGCGATTAATTCAAAACCTACCGTACAGATTTTCCTGCGGTGTTCATCAATATACACAGTGATTCATGAGAAAGTATTTTTGGTTGAAATATGACAATAATAACCCTGGGAAGCCGGGGCGATCCGCTAGTGTCAAATAAAAATGTTAGTTAGCTAATACATTTAGTGCAGGATATTTATTTCATTTATCACACATTTTCTCAAGATTTAAAAGCCAGCTTAAGTTTAAAAATACCGCGCTATATGTGTCTACAGTACCCAATTACAACACTACAACAGTAGTCGTTCTATAAATTGCATTGTAGTTTTTTTACAGAACCCGAATTGTGCAAGCCCGTCTCGCTTCCTGCCGGTTTTTTTTGTTATTATTAGAAATTCATTTTTTTTATAATTATTTATAGTTTTTGCAGTTGTAGTTTAGCACAATGGCAGCACGCGCCAATTATATTAAAATGTAGTAAACAATCTTGAATTATTCTATCGAGTATTTTTAATATTCTTATTCAGATTTCAGTCTACTTAATTTCTTACCTTCAGCTGTACCGAAATGCACGGAAATCAAAATTGCGATTGTCACGCTACGAAACAATTGTGTACACACTACTTAAAGAATCATGGCGAGATTTGTACAAAAAGTTGAAATTCTAATTCTTATATTCTTGGGTGCCTAAAGAGTATCAGGCATTTACAATATTTTTAAAACCCCGCAAAAAAAAATGCTCATTATTTTAGAACGAAACGGCGACTGACAGTGACTGTGACAGGCGCCGTTTCTCAGTTCTTACATTGAAATTGCATCGTTTTATGGTACAAAATAATGATTATTTTCCACACATTTTTGTCACATCACTTGTCTGCCAATTTTATAGATCCGTTAACATCGCTTGCCACTTTCTTTTTTTTATAAACACAAAATGGGCATCGAGATGAAACGAAAGTGTTATTTTTATTTCGTAATATTTCAATTACGCGGTGTTTTAAAAATATGCTAAGAATATCAATCTATTCCTGGAAATGTATTATTCATATTGGAAAATATTTTAAACCCTCAAAATTACTCTATTTTTTCATACAAATGTATGTATGAATCTTGCCATGATTCTTTTACAGGAGAAGTCAATTTTTCAATTGACTTCTCCTGTAAAAGAATTGCGCAGATTTAAATTTGTCTCTCCTGACGTATATAAATACGTACATATGTAGTTTATTCGTTAGTTCGTTTATTCTTTGAACACCGACTAGCGTTCAAAGTTAAAAGAACAACCCTTCTCAACAGTCGGGTATAAAATCTGAGATAAAACTATTCAAACAATCCGTGTAATATATTACAAACTAGCGGGCCCGGCAGACGTAATCCTGACCTGAACATAAAACAAAACCTAGAACCCGACAGCAGCGCCAACTACCGGGTCCAACTGTATTTTCAAACCTTCAACTCATTCAACCAGGAACCCATTGAAATATACACACAAAATGTCAACCAAATCGCTCCAGCCGTTTAGCCAAGCAGTTAGGTGACAATTATCAGTACTTTCTTGACAGAATGTCTATCTTAATATATATATTTTTTCTGTACACACACGTACAGAAAAATATATTCTGTCAAGAAAGTAGGTACTAGGAATTAAAAGGAATTTAAAGCTCATTTAAAGGGATTGTCTAAATTCTCAGTCCTCTTTACTCACGCGGAGTACGATCGTTACTGATCATTCTGCTTGTTCACAGTGCGCCATTTTGTCAGTTCATGTCAACAGTGTTTTACGATTTTTTACTATAGTTATAAATATCGAACAAATAATTCGTCTTAAATGTTGTATTGCAAATAGAATTTTCTGTGCAGAAAAAGAATGTTGCATAAGGCGTTCAGTGAATCGACTTTATCAAAAACACGTGCGTATGATTAGTATAATGTATTTAAATGTGGTCGTAAAGTGGTGTAAGATTTGCATCGTTTTGGTCGGTCATGAACGTCTTACATTGAACTAACAACGCTATAATAAAGGAAACGTGTCAGGGAGTCTGATGCTATTCACTGATAAAAATGCTTGGCTGGATGCTGGTCTAGACCAGCATCCAGCCAAGCTTGCTCCACAGCCATAAGGGTTCATAGATTAATTGATTACCATTTCTAACTATTTTTGGAGCTGCTGAAGATGTAGGCCTACATTATATTTGCATTGTATAAACTCAATGTGTCAGTATTATGTAATTTTTCATAGTACATACATGTGAGCACTATGTTATTGAAAGCTACCGACATCACAATGTGCACAGCGGCCGACAGTTCGTCTTCCAACTAAACCATTACAACAGTATCCAGCAAGGGCAGCCCTAGCGTTAGTAATAATAATAATAATAATAATAATTATTATTTGAACACCGCCGCAATTTTGAACACCTGTAGAATCGTATGAAAGTTCATGCAAATAGATGAAAACGAAACAGGCCAACAACTCACCACACCCTCAACATAAAACACACTACACGTTGCTTTTACTTGGCTCTGGCCCGTAAATGCAACTGAAACCAGCCAAAGAGCTGAGAAAAATTAACACATCCGCAAATAATAATAATATGTGGGGACATTTTCACACACGACCATCTGACCCCAAACTAGGGAGACCCTGTACTATGGGTGTCAGACTGCTGATATACATACACAAATACATTTTTTTTTTGTAAATACATACATATATAGATAAACAACACCCAGACACAAGGCAAACCCAAGTGCTCATCACACAAGTGTTTACCCTGGGCGGAAATCGAACCCGCAACTCGCTACGCAGCAGTCGATCGCTCAGCCACTGCGCCAACCGTGTCGTCAAAGTAATTGATGGGGTGGTGTCAACTAGGGTATAAAATATAATAAGTTTTTCTAGTTGTGTGCCTTGATTGTATCCTACCTCCTGGTTTCCGGTATACCTCGAATTCGTAATGTCCAAAAGCCCTGATATGCTCACCATAGTACGAACGAGATTGTGTGATTTGGTAAATACCTAGAGCAAATAGAATTAGGTGTTGGAATGTTAATTGAGGAAATTTATCCGACTCTGGAAGATTACCATCAATACTGGCAAATTGCACCCTCACTCTGTTCAAATTGTGCATTTCTACGTAGGAGGCTAAATGGCTTGGGGTATTTAGTTTTGCTCGAGCAATCGCTAATATCTCTTCAGCATAAAAATTACCACGGATTAATGTAAGAAATCGATTTGTTATGCTGATATTTTAAAGACAAGCATGAGGTGGGTGGATGCTGTATTGAAGTATTCCTGAAGGAACAATTTGAAGGCCCGTTTAAATTTGCTATTTACGACTTCAACCACCCACCTACACAAGGTCATCGGGACTTGTTAGCTGCAATGGTCGATAATAGGTTTTCACCAGCCTGTTTAGATTCTTGTTGATATTGTCACTTATTTATCGTAATTTGAAAACATATGTTTATTTATTAATAATTAAAATAATTAATATGATGTATTATTAAATATAACAAGAATAATACATATTATATTCATATTATTGACTCGGCTCTATATGCAATATTTATATTCATAGTTTAAATACTATATTAGACTTATATTTTTATATTTTTATTTTTAGTATAGAGACGAGACAAATAATATATAGTTAGATGAAAATATGAAAAACAATATGGTATCTAACTCTCATTTTCTTGATTAAAACACATTAATCTTTTGAAACTAACTAAAGAGCGTTTACTTTATTCGCCCCTGGTGAAAAGTTGTGTATTTTTACTTTATCCCCTTTTACTTTGACACCACAGAAACATTTACGCACTAAATTATTTAGTGGGACGAAGGTCACTAATCTCAAAAGATATTCTCATTCGTCCCTCTAAAATCCCAATTGGGACGATCGGGAACAAATTTAATATTATTTTTTGTAAACTCCCGTTCGTCCCACGATGGGGACGAAGTCGGTGGGACGAATGGGAATACACGGTCCATCCCATCAACAAAATTAGTGGGACGATCGGGAAAAGTATTTGGTGGGACCAATAGGACTAAAGAAATACACTCTGTCCATTGGTTTAATCGTTTTTTGACAGCTGCAACTAGTGAACAATATTTATGTTTTTTGTAAAAACTAATACGCATACGTGTATTATAATGTCTGTAAGAGGTCATAAATAGGATAATCCAACAAGATTAGGCAGTCTGTATATTTATTTTATAACACATTTTAAAGTTAACTTAAGGTAATCGGGAATAATTACATTATAAGGCAGCTGTCAAAAAACCAATAACCGTATAATTAATAAATTATTCCCGTTCGTCCCAAATTAGTGGGACAATTGGGAAAAAAAATAATGAATTCCCACGAGGGGGACGAACGGGAATACACGGACTTTTCGACCACAGTTCGTTTCCTACGCTGAGAAACACGTTCAGCGGCGGCGTTTGAGATAGGTATCGGTAGCGTAAGAGCTCTGCCTCACCAAGACGCCATGGCGACGTCGCCGGCTACGTATCCAAGCAGTTAATATTGAAATGTATGGTACCTAACTCACTTGGCGACGGTTTGGCGACGTCGCCAAGTTGGAAGCGTGGCCACGAGCTACAGCTCCCTACGTGGCGTCTGGATACTCTGGCGGCCTGGCGACGTTGCCACTATATTGTACACGAGTAAACTGAACCTCGCTCACTCAGTCGCCAGTCAGCCGCCATTTTGGACACTCGATCGGAATATAGTAGTTGATATTGTTGTAAATAATCTTAAAATAAATCTTAAATATCTTAAATAAATAAATATCTTGGGACAACTCACACACGGTCATCTGGTCCCAAGCTAAGCAGAGCTTGTGTTATGGTAACCAGACAACTGATATACATACATACTTATATAATTTATAAATACATACATATTATAGATAATGAGTAATGTGTAATGTGCAATATGTAATAATATATCATAATAATGATAAATAAGAATAATAAAAAAAATCAGGATGTTGTCGTAAATCTCCATACACTTAGTTTAAAGAAAAAACCACTTTGGCTAAGTTCTATCTGATATAAAAGGATGAACTCATAGTTTCTTCTTTTTCCATTTTTCTGCGACGTAGATAACAAAGAAGTGCGATTTCTTCTACATCCATTCCCGACGACGTAAACGAACTGACTGTCGACTTGTCAAGACGCCATGGCTACTCGACTTGGCGACGTTCGGATGCCAGAAGTAGCCAGGCCTGCGCCGCTGGCGACGTCGCCATGGCGTCCTAATGAGGCAGAGCTCTTAAAGTAACAAGTTTTCGGAAGTTTTCTTAAAGGAGGTTCTCAATTCGACCGTATTGAACTTTCAACGGGGTAAACCGATTTTGTTGAAACATTTTTTTGAAAGCTGGTGCTTCCCGTGTTGTCCCAAATAGATTTTATCGAAATTGATCCAGCGCTTTCTGAAAACATCAACAAAACCCAAAAAAAAAAATAACATAGACGAACGACATTATACTTTCCTCAACCTTTAGAGGGGGCACTAAAAAGCGAAAAATCAAAAGCCTTTTTACAAAACAAAAACCCCGTCTTCAAAAACTAAAAAGTGAAAAATAACTTTAGTACTTTAGTTTCAGAAGTCGGTGGCAATACAAAACAACGAACGGAACAAAGCCATCGATTTCCGAAACTAGTCATGTGTGTTCTGTGCTAAAGTTATTATTAACTTTTTACTTTTTGAAGGCGGGTGTTTTTAAGTTGCCAGACTCATCATTACATTTTTCAAAAAACTATTCCAACGCAAGTCTACTACTTCTTGTAAATAGAGTTATTAAATTCGTACCACATTAAGTCAAACATCACTACCAAAATCCGGAAGATATTAGTTGCGTGCCGGAAAATTGTAAAATCTTATGTCCTGTTTCTGGGAGAATTTCGGAATTCCGGGAGAGTTGGCAACCCTTGCGTTCCAGGATATTTTATTTAAATTTTAAATATTTTACTTTCAATGTGGCGATAACTTGCCCATTGGCCACCGAGTTAAATATGCACCACGTTTTTTACCATACATGCAGCAAGCATGCATAATATTAAAGCATGTTTTTACCATGCATGCACCAAGCATGCATGATATTTAAACATATTTTTACCATGCATGCAGCAAGGTTGAAAACATGTAAACAAACATGCATGCAGCAAACAAGCATGCTTGCTGCACATGCCCTACGCGCCTACGCGCGCTTAGATTACGCGAATTAGTAAAATTATGCGAAATAAACCCTACCTACCCTACCTACCCTACCTACCCTACCTACCTTACCTACCCTACCTACCCTACCTACCCTACCTACCCTACCTACCCTACCTACCCTACCTACCCTACCTACCCTACCTACCCTACCTACCCTACCTACCCTACCTACCCTACCTACCCTACCTACCCTACCTACCCTACCTACCCTACCTACCCTACCTACCCTACCTACCCTACCTACCCTACCTACCCTACCTACCCTACCTACCCTACCTACCCTACCTACCCTACCTACCCTACCTACCCTACCTACCCTACCTACCCTACCTACCCTACCTACCCTACCTACCCTACCTACCCTACCTACCCTACCTACCCTACCTACCCTACCTACCCTACCTACCCTACCTACCCTACCTACCCTACCTACCCTACCTACCCTACCTACCCTACCTACCCAACCTACCCTACCTACCCTACCTACCCTACCTACCCTACCTACCCTACCTACCCTACCCTACCATAAAGAACCTTCTCCTTACAATAGCAAACACAACAAAAAAGAATAAGCGATATCAGTCCAGTCGTTCTCGAGTTCTAGCGAAACTAACGAACAACGATTCATTTTTATTATGTAGATACAGATACTAACCTATTTTTACAATTCTCTCACGAAGGATATACAGTGAATAAATGGTGGGTCCGTTTGTTCGTAATGAATGATAGGGATGCTCTTTTCGCTAAACAATGGTAATAAATACAGTGACTGGATCGCTTAGCGCCCGTCAGCCAACGGCGACGGGGTAGCAAACTTGTGTTCAGATCCACACTTACAAAAGAAACTATCACTGTGTGAGTAGCGACCACATAAACTCACGTACATGTCAGCGGCGATACCAAATCGGTTTTATACATTTTGGTTGTAACTTTGAGAACAGAGTGAGATTCAACAATTAATTTATCTACAACACATTAGCAGACAATAAACAAACCAGTCTTGATTTTGCGTGCTGTCGTAGTGAACAAGTGAACACAATTTTATTCCAGTCAATAGATCACTACTAAATTAAATGACTTTTTACAAAGATTAATCGACAAAAGGTGTACCTCCAACTGTTAAAATCCTAACTTTAACCCTCTTTAGACCCGTTCAGAATCTGCTTAAAGGTTTCGTTGCGAAAAACCAATTCTTAGTGAACTTCTATACATACAACATAATCAGAGGTAATTTTGTACCTGAATTGACAAAGTTTCAGGTTTAAATTGTCAGGTTTATGATGTGCCTATATTGCAGTAATTCAATCTCGAAACTGCTACATAGGTATTGACATAATTTCATTGGGGACTAATCCACCTTGTATGTCTTTATCTGAAAAGCAACTTTTCAAGCTGCTATAAAAAATGTTATTCATCTTATTAAGTTACAAAATACTATTTGTAACTTAACAACATGAATTTAAGTTTTTATGTACGAGTTATGAAGTAAATAAAGTTGTGATTTCAGTAGGTACTAAAATCATTATAATTAAAACAAGTGGGGCCGAAAGAGAGAATACAACATGTGTATATTGTAGCTTAATACCGAACTCAAAGTAAATACGTTTAAACCAACGTTGTTCAAACTATATACTTATTAATTTTCTGACCCACTTTCTCGAATGGCGCCGTAAGCTTTCCTCCCCAGTCCAAGATTTGTAAAAGATTAAAAACAAATAAAATGTAGCTACAGTGTGTTCGTGACTTTACGGTGTGAAAAGAGAACGTTTTCCAAGTTACTCCGAACACTTGATTCAGCCAATCAAATATACCCACCCTCCGTCGAGTCTCCCGCGCCTCTCCTCTTTATAAGCGAACAGATCTCGAGGAAGGGCGCAGTATGTCCCAGCCGTTGCAGCGACACATCCCCAATTAGTTTAAATTGAATACACCACAGATACCTTTGACTTCTGTATCAGTTGTCTAGCTACAATCACGTACTTGTGCTGTTTTCGCGAAACTGTAACCATTTTAAATACTTAATAATCCAAGTGATTTTTTTCATTTCCATATTTTATTTGATTTTTCATAACAATAATTCTGTTTTTAATAGAGTTTAATTTCAGAGGGAAAAATGAGTGGTTCTGGAAAAGGTCTTTTAGGACTATGGCTCTATAGAAATGGATCGGAATGGGAAGTCAAAAACGAGGCCCATCATCACCCTAAACTTGGTGAACTTAACTTGGCAGCTCGACAACAGACCCAAACTTTAGAGAGCGAGAGGATTTCAGTGATATTTACTTTGAGGAACCAAGTTGGGGGACTGGTTAAAGCTCTAACTGTATTTCAAGATCTTGGTATAAATGTCCTCCATATTGAATCCCGAAAATCAGTTACTGAAGTTTCCTCAGTAAGTTGTGGATTGGTGTTGCTATTTTTGTAAATAGTTGGTTTTTGTGAAATAAACTTCACGGTCTTGCGTTACGAAAATTTAAATTTACCAAGGTCTGTATTAAATGATGTGATTAGTCAGAGGGTTATATTGTTGTAAACTATTTATCTACAGAATCAGATATCACCCAAGGCTTAAATATTTTATTCGGAGTTTAATTCTAGTTTGAAAATTTTGTTGTTTAGTCTGACATTTTGGTGGATGTGGAGTGCGATCCTAATCGCATGGAACAATTAAAGAGGATGTTGAAGCGTGAAGTTCAGGACTTTGAGGTTGTGTCATCTCAAACAGGCGAGGAGTTTCCACCCCCTACGCCGCTGTCGGCTGCAGCTAGTTTCGGTGAGTATAGATTGTAAGGTGTGGTAAATTATGTTCTTATTACTACTATGATAATGATTACTTAAGGCAATATTTCTCTAGAAATATTATCAAGTCGAAATAATTACTTGACCAAAATGTAATGCTGTAATATCATCCCACGCCTTAAAACTATAAAAGACTACGTTCCGTGAATATGATATAATAACTTTACGTAATTTATCATAACAAACATATTTACTGACAAAAGTCATTACATGTTTCTGTTGACTTATTAAAAAACTAAATGAGATTCTTTGATGCCGAATTTACTTTATCAAATAATGTTTGAATCGACACTCGTATATTCTGATTTATGCGGTAGTGTTATGTTACTTTTTCATAAAAACATAATTTATGGAAACGTTATAACTAACGACATTTTATAGTACTAATGCTTTTCTTTTTGTCCGATCCTTGCATAAAGTTCCATCATACTCAATTTGAATAATGGATCTCTATTTCAATTTCAAATGAAATAAGAACAAGTCGTTGATTGAATAATTTACTGTGGACCTTTATATACTACAAGAAAAAGTTTTTAAAACATAATGGATTTACAGATTTCGGGGAGATGCATTGGTTTCCCCGTAAAATATCTGACTTGGATCGAGCTCAAAACGTCCTGATGTATGGTTTGGAGCTAGATGCTGATCACCCTGGCTTCAAGGACCCTGTATACCGCAAGCGACGGGAACAATTTGCAGCAATTGCCAACAATTACAAATAGTAAGTTCTTACACTACCTTCATACCTATCCATGCTTTTAAAAAGTTTTTTCAAAAAAAAAAAAGAAAACCTTCAAAAACCAAAAAGTGATAAATAACATTAGCACAGAACACACATTACTTTACTTTCGGAAGTCGGTGGCGGCGGCTTTGAGTTTTTGTTTTGTATTGCCACCGACTTCCGAAAGTAAAGTAATGTGTGTTCTGTGCTAAAGTTATTTATCACTTTTTAGTTTTTGAAGGCGGTTTTCTTTTCTTTTTTTAACTTTTTCTTTTTCGCTTTTTAGTGTTGCCTTAACATCCAAATCCATTAAGAAACGGCGGCTTACTTAAAAGAGATTGTAAATCCCCAAAGATTGAAGAAACTATAAAACGTCGTCTAAGTATTTTTTTTCGGAATATGTTGATTTTCTCAAAAAGGGCTCAATCAATTTTGGTAAAATGTATATGGGACCATTTCGGAATAAACTCCTTTCGAACTAAAAAATAATTTTGCAAATTCGTTTATATATTCATGACAAAGTTATGCCCGAACATACATAAAAAAAATACAAACATTCGAATTGATAACCTCCTCCTTTTTGAAGTCGGTTAAAAACAAAGTTTCCGTTCCCTCGTTTTTAAAGTTATTTTGTGTTGTGTTTTCCGCTGGAAAACTAGACTGGTTTGGACTAGCTAGACTGGATTTGTTATTGAAAAACATAATAGGGTTTAACACAAATACCAAAGAACCATCTATCGCAAGTTTAAGTTACTATCGCCTGTTTTCACTTTATAAAATCGATAACAAAAATCGGAAACATAGTATGATTTGCATTTTCATATAATGCTTCCGTTATAAATTACGGTGAAGCAAAAATAGCGGTAGTACTAGTATTCTAATGTTATTCTAGAAGACTTATAACAACAATGATAAATAAATAAGAAATCACTAAGCTCTCAACTCTAGTGTGGTTGGGTCTTATCGAACTTGACTTACAATAAAATAAATTCATGAATTCGAGCGCCTTAAGTGATTGTGTGACCCGAATGTCGTAGCGTCGACGATACTGCCCCCTAAACGGTGCGCAGGTTCGATTTCCTTATCAGTATAAATGTTTACAAGACACAGATATTTTGTTATGGCAGTCAGGTTTGCAGGTCATTTTCATCTTACATTATGATAAACTAAAGAAAGATGACCGATATACGTTTTAATAGTTATCGTGTGTTGTTTAGGGATACCCATAACAGAGGATACCCGATTTTCTGCTTTGAATCGATCTTCTAAATCGTAATGAATTGCTACCTTGTGAATCGATTTACGATTTTAATCGTATTGCATTTAATCGATGTATGGTAATTTTGTAAAATTAATGGATTGCAATAATTTATCTATGCATGGAAGACTTACAGCTACAAAAACTTAACAACAAAAAAGGAAACAATAGTCGACAGAAAGCCAATTACAAGTCTTCGCGTTTAGAACCGTTATAGAATTTGAAATGTGAGCAAACCAGCAAAACTATTTTGTTTGAAATTAATGACCGTAAAAACAAAAAAAAAGAACATTAGAAAGAAGAACATAAAGCAATATATAGTTATCTACTTAAAAAATGTAAGGCCATTCAAGACAAGGGTTAATTAACCACAATATACTATATGTAATACAAAGTGTACCACGTGTGGACGGTACATCGAATCCCTCAAATACTCAGAAACTAAAATAAATACTTTCACAGAAAAACGTTAAAAAAGCATAAAATTACTGTTTTCGAAAAGTTTAAAACATTGTTTTCATTACAGACTCCAAATTCCCACTACATGTAAACTTTTTAAAAATAATAATTTAGAAGACGCACTGAATTAAGCCTATTAGGTACGCCTATCTGTCAAATTATTTCCAGCTAAAGAAAACAGGTGTTCAGGGGACCAAGTCTGCTATTTTTATAATTTCGTCATTCCAACACGATCCCATTGTCATTTTGCAAAAAGTTCGTAATCTGCTAAATTCATAATGGTCGATCATTGGTCGGTCGAATTAAAAGCAATGACTGCACAATGACTTTCTAATGGTAGGCCACTGATCAAAGGAACTGTCAAAATAGCAGATTACCGCCTAAGTCAGTCATTCAGTTGTCATTTTGTACTAGATTAGATTACCATTCTATATCATTTCTTTCAATGGCGTGTCATTGGTTGACCATTGCAAAGTCATAATGAGGCCATTATATTAGTAGATTACCAAACTTGTCAAAATCAACAATTATGAAATCAATGATAGACCATTCTGACACTATTGTAATAGCAGACTTGAGGCCCGGGGACAATAAAATAAACAAAATATCATCACGATATCACCTACCTTCATATTTTATACATTACCGCTATTAACATTTGATTGATGTAACTCTAAACTAATCTCATTCAATATGTAACTAAATAATCTTACTTTGTTATAGTTCGTACGTTACGTTTCGGTTGACGTTTAGGTTGTAGGGCGGGTTGCTTCAACTATACTTAACTGACGGGTAATAGTAAAAAATGGCGCTAACTATCGTCAAATCAAAAAAATGGGTCGGTCAATGGTACGTTTAAAAGTTACTATTACCTTAACCGACCGCAGTTAACGTAATTTTCAAAGTCAAACATCAAAATATTATGGAATTTCTTTTTGAATAACTTTGACTGACGGATTTTTATGATAAGAAACAACCCGTTACATTTAACGTACGTTAAACATCTCACGTCATAGTAACTTTGATTATACCGTATGTAACGTTAACCGACTGTTCGAAACAACCCGCCCTTAGTTGATACAATTTTTTCATTACGATCTTATAGGCATACGATTCGATCTAGGCGACGGCCGCATCCCGTAGAATCGATTAAAAAAATCGGTTAATCGTATAAATCTTCAGGAAGATTGATTCAGGTCAGACATCCCTATGTTGTTGTGGCTCGGTGACATATTAGGCCATCACAACTAGGCAATTTGAATAAATTGAGTAGATGTTTATGTGTTATGTTGCTGTAAGAAAATAGATAAAGTACCTATGTAATAAAATAATTAAAATGAAACACGGCAAAGCAACATTACTGATTCAGGCACTATTTAGAGCAAGCTGGGTAGTGACGCACGGTAATCGATAGCACATATTATTTTACTACACGTATACGTCGTTTAATTCATAATAATTATATAATACTATAAATTCGAAACTGAGCTAGTTTGTTTGTAACATTTTCACGCCTAAACTACGAAACCGATTTTGATGAAAGGAGTTGTTTCAAAATGTATGGAGCCTGGACCCACTCCTTGTACATCATACTTAAAAATAGGGAAACACATTTTAAATAGTTCTCAATTGTCCAATTACTTTAGAATGGCTTTGTGAGCAGGTAAAATACAAGAAATTGCACTTGAAATTGCAACACACAACAAAAAAACAGTCATGGCGGTAAGCTGTCATTTTGATAGATTAATGACGTTTGACATTTATTATTCTTATTTTCTGTGTCTATTTGTGGATAGCCAGGTAAATAGATAGGAAATAAACGGTGTTAAATTCACAAAATGAAAGCAAGGTTATTAAAACGCACTCCAGAAACTAGAAACAAAACGAGACGAAAGCACTGAACATAAGGACGAAAGTGACTGAAGTGACACTGTTGACAGCTGACAGTTATCTTTCTATGATCAATGGTCGATCTATGGTTTATGGAGTAGCTAAATCTGAGTGACGCCATGTTGGAAATCCATAAAAATAATTGTTTACTACCACATCAGTATACATTTAAATGAATTATCAGTATTTTTCCCAGATTCTACGGATTTTTCTCTTTTTTTTAAAGTGGTGTACATAGACTGGGCCCATTATAAAACACGTCCTTTGGTACAGACTAAGCTTGAACCTCAAGGAAGAATACCCGGTATGCTTGATAACCGACATTCAGTCGGACGATATCGCGGACAAAAGGTAGTGATATGTATATTAATATCACATTATATAAAGAGACTTTAACCAAACAGAGCCTTTCTGATTTTACATACTGTGATGTCAAAACCACAGTCGCATCTCCTTGTTCGGTCTCCTTATACCACAGGTCCCCTAATTGGTCGTTACAATGTCAACCGGGGTACCAATGCTTCTTGCGAGGACTGCAAAAGGAAGGCAATTAGGAAACCAAACCGGCAGTTTTAACCGCAAAATTCTGTGTTGTACATAATTTATGAATAGCTACGCGAGTTGCCGTAACTTTATCATTTTAAAAAAATATTTTTCCAAAAATTAAGTACAAAATTAATTAAATTTCGGAAGTTTTGGTCAAAGTCAAACCATGTATTTCAACTAGACCATTAAAAGGTTTTGATCGTCATTAAGGAAAAAAATAATCTACACTCTGTTCACTGGTTTAATCGTTTTTTGACAGCTGCAACTAGTGAACAATATTTATGTTTTTTGTAAAAACTTATACGCATATCTGTATTATAATGTCTGTAAGAGGTCATAAATAAGATAATCCAGCAAGATTAGGCAGTTTATATATTTATTTTATAACACATTTTAAAGTTAACTTAAGGTAATCAGGAATAATTACATTATAAGGCAGCTGTCATAAAACCAATAACCCAATGGACAGGGTATAGTTGCCCCTTCCAAAGGTAGTTTCGCATGGAGAATGGGTAATCAACTCCGTATTTACTCTTTTAAAATAATTGATAACAATATCGATGAACACTTGCTTAAAACAGATAATAATATATTAGAGTATGTACAAAGTATACGAGTTAAGAAATACAGCTAAGTTATAGTGTTCACATAACAAATATTGAAACTGCGTAGACGAACGCTCTTTATATTTCAACAAACAATAAAATAGTGTTTGTACGTGAGCAATCTATAAGTTAAAAACAAATAAAAATAATATTAAGTATTAAATTAAATAAATTGAGCAATTAATTTAAATGAATACTTAATATTATTTTTATTGTACTTGTTAAAAGTACACTTTGTGAACAAGCACGTTATAATTTAGAGGGTTATATTTGTATATAACCCTCTAAATTATTGAAAATTTCCTTTCACTTAGTTTTAATCACGAAGAATTTTGTTGTAACACTTAACACAGTACCCCATGAAAGATGTATGTACTTTACACAATCTTAAATGCCTTGACCTTGGTTCAGTTTGTTGTTTTGGTTTGCCTTCCAAAATTAAAGTCACTTTTTTCTTTATAATTCCTGAAGCCAGTTGCGTTTTTGAAAACAAAAACGACCGTTTTTTGTAGCTATTTAGTGCCTACTTCTTATTATACAAATCTAAAATCAAATTGTACTTTTTTAATATACATGGTTTTACAAGTACCAAATCTAATTGTACACAAATTAGAGGTACCTACGTAAATATCCGAAATGAGACTTGTATTTATGATGTAAGTAACTAGACTACTAACATTCCCATAAATATAGAGACCTAGAGCAAAAATCTTAGTCATTAAGGACTAGTGTCCTATCCTAATTAACAGAAGGTGCGCTTATAATTATTTCTATCATAAGTTCTTAAAATAATAATGACACAGTACTTACAACAAACGTTAAAGTGTTCGCAAATATTAAAGTTTTCTGTCATATGTGCAGTTGGCAGGCCTTTTGCTTGGTTACTTACGCGATTCACGATACATTTTCATATTATTTTCATACGATATCCTTCTGTCACGGCTCGGCAGAGGTGTGCAATTTGCGTTAGATCTGGCGGAAAATGAGAAAGGCTAATATGCGTTTAAGTATATCATTAAAGGAGTTAATGACCTAGAAATGTAATCTTCCAATCTGAAAGTCTATTTCGTAACTCGGAATCATTTATTACGTGTTGCAGTGGCCAGCCGATTCCCAAAGTACAATACACTGAGGTGGAAATTAAGACGTGGTAAGTGTTTACTAACATATAAATTAGTCCGCCGCTTGGTTTGAACGTTTTGTTTTGGCTTCTATGTACTTAAATTCTGACTAGAATTCCATAGCTAGACTATAAATTGTATTGCAAAGCTGCGATCATTCTTATATTGCTCTTGCGAATTAAAATAATATCATTGTGTATTTTATAAAGTCTACTAGTTTGTTTTTATTTCACGATATAGTTAAACGGTAAAATAAACTACATAATTTTACTAAATCTTGGGCTTTGCGTAAGCGGATTTAATTTATTGTGATTTTAGAAGCTCAGAAACGCTAAAATAATACTCAATAGTATAACCGATTGCAATCGGCTTTTTACCTAGAATGAAGTTTAAAGTGGTGTGGCTTTCCTCACTACTAAGAATACTCCACAAAACAAACCCATATAAATCTATATGGGTTTGTTTTGTGGAGTATTCTTAGTAGTGAGGAAAGAAAGCTCATTTAGAACTGATTATCGGAATACAGCCCTAAGTGATACTCAATAGTTTTTAAGGAATAACGGGTTTAAGGATATACCCGATTTTACATGTCTATTTTCCTAGTCGCCATCAAAGCAAAAGTGTTTGTGGGTTAACTTAACACACAGTTGTATAAATATGTAAACCTGCATGATAATCAGTTTGGCTTTAGACCTCAATTGTCTACAGAAAGTGCTATACTGTGTAAAGAGTTAGACAATGCTGTAACTGTGACTGCAACCGACCAGGGCCTCAAGTCTGCTATTACAATAGGGCCAGAATGGTCTGTCATTGATTTCATAATTGTTGATTTTGACAAGTTTGGTAATCTACTAATATAATGGCGTCATTATGACTTTCCAATGGTCAGCCAATGACAGTCCATTGAAAGAAGTGATATACACTCGGCGTCACAAAAATCGCACCTCTTTAAGAATTCCCTTCAAAGTCATTTTAACCCTATTAATCAATGGTATACATATGACTATAAGGTAAGGTATTGGAAAGGCAATTTATTTAAATTTCAGAATAAATCAATGGATTTGGTTTTTTGTTTACCAGGGAATAAAAAAAAGCAAGCTAATGCAAATGATTAAAAAGTTAAATTTTATTTTATCAGCAAAAATTACAACAAGGTCCTTAAAACTAACTTAAAACCTAGTGTTACCCCCCCTAGCCCTGATGACTGCTTCCATGCGTTCTCTCATGGACCTTATTAATGTGACAACAGTCTCTTGTGGAATGTTGTCCCATTCTGCAACGACGGCATCTTGAAGGTCTTGGAGAGTGGTAGGGGCAGGATTTCGTGCCCGTACTCGCCGTTTCAGTTCATCCCAAAGGTGCTCAATAGGGTTCAGGTCTGGACTTCGCGCCGGCCAGCGCATAACAGGGATGCCAACTTCTTGCAGGTAGTCTCTTACAATTAAAGCGGTGTGACAACGGGCGTTATCGTGCATTAACGTGAACCCACTGCCAACAAAACCCGCATAAGGGACAACCTGCTCCTCTAAGATCTCTGTTATGTACCGAGCAGCAGTCAGCGACCCTTGCCCGCGAGCACTTCCAGTCCGAGAAACACACACAAGGTTCGTTTTACCGTCGATTGACATGCCGCCCCAGAACATGCACGAGCCACCCCCGTATTCCACTGTCTCTTGA
Organism: Charanyca ferruginea; assembly: GCA_947361185.1. Taxonomy (NCBI): domain Eukaryota; kingdom Metazoa; phylum Arthropoda; class Insecta; order Lepidoptera; family Noctuidae; genus Charanyca; species Charanyca ferruginea. The sequence continues at coordinate 15,742,258 of OX376055.1, read as the reverse complement.
ATACAGGCTTGTGCGAATCGTTCCCCTTGCCTCCTATACACTCTTCGACGCCTGTCGTTGCAGAAAAGACACACTCTCGTCTCATCCGAGAAGAGCACAGCCCTCCATTGGTCTATTGTCCAATCCACATGGTCACGGGCAAATTGCAACCGGTCTCTCCTATGCTGTGCAGTCAATTTGGGCCCTGTAGCAGCCCTATGAGGTGCAATTTTTTTCTCCCGCATTCTTCTTCTAATCGTGGAGATGCTTACAGAAGTTCTGCGAGCTGATCGCAGTTGTTGTTGCAGCTCAACAGCATTGGAGAACCGATTACGTAAAGACGTCGAAACAATGAAGCGATCGTCTCTTTCGGATGTGCACCGTTGTCTTCCAGATCCACGTCTTCGGATATAGCCACCAGTCTCTTGGAAACGTTGGAACACTCGTCGAACGGCAAAACGACTCAAGTTCAGTTGCCGAGCAACATCACATTGCCGCATCCCTGATTGCAGTAGTGCAATGACTTGAGCGGCTTCATCTGCAGTGGTATCCATCTTCTGGGGTATTTTTCTTGCTGTAGCTGTTCACGTGTGTTCACTTCAAAGGTTGAATAGCGAATGACCCACATTTTTTTTTTTTTTTATTTTTTTTTTTTTTTATTTTTTTTTTTTTTTTCGGATTGGCATCTCGCAGGTCAACCTAGGATGTTGTCGGCTGCTTAACCGGACTTTCCTGTGGTGCCTTACAAATTATTATTTTTAGGGCCTCCAGCCAGGGCATAAAAGCTTACAAACTAAGCGACTACACGCTAAGGGCACCCCCTGTGGGGTACGAGCCTCGGCTTAGGGCGTCGCTGGGAGAGGACAGCAAAGGGACAGGCTGGATCGGATTTCCATTATTTAGGGACGAATTTAAAACTACAGGCTCAGCGGCGCGGGCTGGCACGAGCAAGGGTCGGGGAGGGGACGTACGGGGTCGTCGCGGCGGGCCTCGGCGGCGAGGACGGAATGACGGCGGTCTGTGTCTGTGTTTCTTAACTGTACTGGTGGCCTTATTGCTCTCCTGGAGGAGAGTAATAGCATCGTCAGGGTCGGTATGACCCACATTTAACCCGGGTCGCCCGTTTTATACCCTTGTAGGGAGGTGCAATTAGTGGCCGTTGTAATGCGTATTTTGACAACATTTTTTTTAACGTTACGTGCTAATGAGATCTGTTGTGTTTAGGAATTCTAACTGTTGTTAATTTAAAGGTCGTTAAACATACTTTTAATTGATACAAATATTAATTGGGTTTAATGTATTCGTTACTGGCGGGACATGTTTTAAACTTATTTTCGAAAAGGTGCGATTTTTGTGACGCCGAGTATAGAATGGTAATCTCGTACATAATGACAAATTAATGACTTACTTAGTTTACGAACTTCGTGCTACTTCAGATTGCTTATAACACTTATAAATAATATGTAAAAATATATATAAATGAAATCTGGCATGAATAAATGTTCAAATTTGTTGACAATGACATTATAACACAATTCTATTATGAGACCATTGACCGACCGGTCGAATTAAAAGCAATCACTGCAGAATGACGTTCTAATGGTAGGTCACTGATCAAAGGAACTGTCAAAATTGTAGCAGATTACTGCCTAAGTCAGTCATTTATTTACCATTTTGTAAGAGATTACCATTCTAAATCATTTCTTTCAATGGCGTGTCAGTGGTTGACCATTGGAAAGTTATAATGACGCTATTATATAAGTAGACTAGCGGCCTGACCCGGCTTCGCATGGGCCTATAGCCTTCCTCGATAAATGGACTATCCAACACAAAAAGAATTTTTCAATTCGAACCAGTAGATCCTGAGATTAGCGCGTTCAACCAAACAAACAAACAAACAATCAAACTCTTCAGCTTTATAATATTAGTATAGATATTGGTATATAGATTACCAAACTTGTCAAAATCAACACTTATGAAATCAATGATAGACCTTTCTGACACTATTGTAATAGCAGACTTGAGGCCCTGCACTTAATTTTGATTGACCTTGACGTTGATATTTATTTATAATGAGAATGACTTGTTTGTGTTGACAATTCCGTGACATTTTGTATCTCTTTCATCTTTGTTAATTTTTTACTAGCAACCAGCCCCGGCTTCGCACATGTGCAATGTAGATCAAACTATACCTATAAACCTTCCTCTTGAATCACTATATCTATTAATGAAATTCGCGTTAAAATCTAATTTAAAAGATCTAAACGTACAGACTGCGGGAGTGACTTGATTTTATACTATGTAAATTTCTTTGACATTTTATTTTAATTTTAATTATGTAACCTTTTTAATTTGTACAACTTTTGTCATTGTTGTTTTGATTTATTTTGTGAAAGTATTGTGACGTATGGTTTTGCCTGAATCAAATGATCTTTTATTTATTTATTTAAGGAACACAATACATTCCCGTTCAAATATATCCACTGTAAACTTTTGTTCCCCTTGCCTCCGTTTTGTTTATTAAAAACTAGTTTTGTCAACAATATTGTCTTGATAAGCTTAAATATCGATAATATTAATAATTATAGTGATTGATTCAAGTTAACCTATCACGTTAAATCTGTATTGTAGTTTCTCAGCGTTCTTTTTTCAGTGTCTTCACTTGTTGCTTGTATTTGTTTAGGAAATTCGTCTATCAAAGTTAATTACATATTATGCCGTCGTCTACCCAGTTTGGGGGCGCATCTTGCCTAGTTAATGCGTCCATTATTACTTCATAACACGTAGTTGGTAAAGTTGTGTCTTTGTTACAGGGGCATCGTGTTCCGCGAACTCCATAAACTTTATCAGAAGCACGCTTGCGAGGAGTACCTAGAGAACTGGCCTCAACTCGTCAAGTACTGTGGCTATCGGGAGGACAATTTGCCTCAGGTTGTGAACTAAACATTTATGGATTAATCGAAGAATGTCTTGACTGTTGAAACCTTTTCAAAATTAACTGATCTAAATGTTTGTGTTCTACCTAACAAATACAAATATTTTTTTGAGGAAATATTAAAACCTCATAGAGTTTGACCTATGAGGTTTTAATATTTAAAATCATGCATCATCAAAATTAGGTTCAGCAGTATTAATTTTGTTTAAATGTACTACAAATGTTCTCAATTTATTTTTTCTTATTCCCGCAAGACCTAAGTGTACCATATATAATAATTATTAGAAACTGCATTGTATAACGTTAATGAACCTTTCGGCGCACCGCCAAACGCCAAAATATCTACTACGTAGTAGGTATGAAGGGTTTTGTACTAAACACGTGGCTTATTTACAGTTGGAAGACGTGTGCGCTTTTCTCAAGCGTAAAACTGGATTTCAGCTGCGCCCCGTTGCGGGATACCTTTCACCAAGAGACTTTCTGTCAGGACTAGCTTTTAGAGTGTTTCACTGCACTCAATACATTCGCCACTCCTCGGATCCCTTCTATACTCCTGAACCGTACGTACAATACGAACTTATCTGGAAAAAAAAACAATGAACAATATCCGTCTTAAGTATTTGTCAGTGTGTCAAAATGGGTCCATCCGCCTCACTTTATTCGTTTCGCCACATAACAATCTAATATTCAACTGGCAGACTTAGCTACTTTCCCGTTGCAGGGACTGCTGTCATGAACTACTGGGACACATGCCGTTGCTTGCCAACCCAAGCTTTGCACAATTTTCTCAAGAACTCGGGCTCGCATCACTCGGCGCTTCCGACGAAGACATCGACAAATTGGCAACGGTAACTATAACAAATCACGTGTGTTATGTTTGGTTAGGCATTACAACTACATGAAATATAAAATCGGTTCATTAGACTAAAATAAAACTAATAAAAGTAAATAAAATGAAGATCATGCTCGACGTTCATTTTCAGTAAACCAAAACAAATTCAGAAGTTGCGTTGAATTATTGCGTTTTTTGAAATCAGGATCACATAAATCTCCGGTATTATCTTGGATAGATACCATCATAGGAAAACATCAGCACTGTATAAATTGTAATATTCTATATTATTTCAGCTTTACTTCTTCACTGTTGAGTTTGGATTGTGTCGGCAAGCCGATGGATCCTTCCGAGTGTATGGGGCCGGTTTGTTGTCTTCTGTTGCTGAGTTACAGCACGCCCTAGACACGCCCGACAAGATCAAGCGCTTTGATCCTAAAATTACAGTCAATGAAGAATGTATTATAACCTCTTACCAAAATGCTTATTACTACACTGACTCCTTCGAAGAGGCAAAAGAGAAAATGAGGTATGTGGAATATTTAAAAAAAAAAACAACTATTTTAATGATCCCTTAATCATCAATACTAATATTATAATACGAAAGTGAGTTTGTTTCTGAAGCATTCACGGCTTGATAACTGTAATGATTTTAATGAAATTTGATACAGTTTAAGCTTGAACTCCGAAAAAGGACATCGGCCACTTCTTAATTGGCGACTTTTACTGTATCCGCGTTCACGCGGGCGAAGCCGTGGGAAAACGCAGTCTACTATAGTCGGCCATGCTTAATAAATGCTTATTGATATCGACGTTTAAATATCGGCGTCAATTTATGCTCAGTATACTAAATAAAATCAACACGGTACTCCTTACAAGCTTATTCAAATCAAACCGAGTTATTATAGGCTATGCTTAATAAACCGAACAGTGTTGCAATAACAATTTTACTGACTAATTTATTTCATTTCGTGGAATTGGCTGGATAGTTGTTAGTTAAAAGTGATAGTAGATAATATATGAAAAACCGGACAAGTGCGAGTCGGACTCACTCACCGAGGTTTCCGTACAAATTTGTTGGTACATATCCATACTAATATTATAAATGAGAAAGTAACTCTGTCTGTTACTCTTTCACAATGAAACGGCTAAACCAATTTTGATGAAAATAGCTTGAACCCTGGGAAAGCACAAAGCGTACTTTTTAATCCGGGACTTCGTCTGCATCCGCGATAACCGACATTCACACGGACCAAATCGCAGACAAAAGCTCGTTATAAATAAAGAATATATTTTTATGATTTAATTACAAATGTATAGTTTTCAGACTATTCCCTGTATTTATAGTATGAGACGATCATTATTTCAGCCGAAAGACGTCCACTGCTGGACATAGGCCTCCCCAAGAGGGGGTTTTGCCATAATCACCACGCTTGGCAGGCGGATTGGCGATCGCAGTATGGTTGTTACGAAGGCACAGAGAACGCATGAGACGATATTACTTGCCAAATTTCATATTTCTAGGTCAACGGAAAGGATCCTATAAATTTTGATTCACTTGAGAGTGTCGAAATGTACGTTTTTTGCGACATAATCGGCCGTATCTTTTTTTACGCTAGCTTAGAATTTCAAGTTTTAATTTCAACTCGATACCTCCACGCGTTTCCGAGATAACGGGTCTTGACAGACTGACGGACGGAAAGACAGACAGACGGACAACAAAGTGATCCTATCAGGGTTCCGTTTTTTCCTTTTGAGGTACGGAACCCTAAAAATTGCCAATAGTGACTGGGACAAACAGAGTTGATACAAAAGTGTACGAGATTCGGCTAGTAATTTACAGTTCACAACTAACCATGGTGTACTGTGTTTTAAAAATAACGTAACAAATTACCTATGCAAAATATCTTTCCATTTTTATCATGTTGTAACTAAAAGCTTTGAAAGCGTAGGCAATCTGAAACTGGCGATGTGGACGAGTTTTTTGATGACCTTTGAGCTCCCCTGCCTTTTTCTTGGAATTGTACATAATATTATTGTTTAGATTTTTAAAAATTATTAAATTATCTGAAACTCACATTGTTTCTTAGAAAATATTAATTGTAATGCAACTTGGTTTTCATTACACAGGGCTTTCGCGGAGAGTATACAACGACCTTTCGGTGTGCGATACAATCCGTATACTCAAAGTGTTGAGGTTCTCAGCAATGCTCAGAAGATTACTGCGTTAGTGAGAGAGCTGCGAGGTGACATCTGCATTGTATCTTCTGCCATCAAGAAGATATCTGCTCAAGATTCCACTTTGGACGTTGAGACAATCGCAAACATGCTCCATACAGGACTGCAGGTAGATTAAACATTGTCGGTAACATAAATTGAGTGTGTTATAATATATGATAAAAATATTCATACTTTCTTGGTTAGTTACACCGGCAAGCATTTGTGTATATGTTACTAAGCTAAATAGCTGCTAATTCCAAACTACATAGTAACCTGTAATAGTATCATAATTCAACAATATGATCGTTGCTAAATAGCCGCCTTATAAAATTGATAACTCGATACTGAAAACAATTCGTGGACTCGTTTTTATTTACACAGCATACCGCGCATAGAGACACGTTAGCGTCACTTCTAGAAAGAAGGTTTAAAGGAAAAAATTAAACAACAAGCACTTTCTAGAATAGACACTTCAAGTATTTCACTGTGATCAAAGAACTTTAAGTTCCTAATCAAAGATGAAACCACTTAACTTGAGCAAACAGTAAACATTTTCATAGTGAAGTGTTCTAAGAAAATGTTGATTTTTTGATTCTTGTGTTCTATTCAGGAAATATTCTTAAATCGTAGATTGAGAGGAGATCGAGGTTTAATTACTCGCGCAACGTAAGATAAAGACGTCTGCTACGTTAATTATATCCATTGTTAATAGCTCATTAACACTTAGTTCAGATGTGAATTCCTTATTGCACAAATATTTTAAACATTAAGCAAAATTACTTTTTTTTAAAGATACATTCACAAACATATTAATAGTGTGCAGCTGAACGCTGGCATAAATCTCAGCGCTGTAAAAACACTAAAAATTAAATGTATCATTGTCAGTCTATTTAAAATAATTTTAATGTATGTTACGCACATTAATAGCAAGCACATTGTGGGTGTTTGTCTAACGTTTTGCAAGTTACCTTTGATCATAGGATCAAAGGTGCCACAATTATGTATGTTTTAGAAATTAAACCATGCATAACATTTACCACTCTTTCGTTACAAATGAACAGATGCCGCTGCGCTACACGTAATACAAACATTGTTAATAATAATTCATGAATGTTTCGTAGCTCAAGCATAAAGGTGCCACGACTTATTTACTCGTATAATATGCTCACACGAATGGTCAGACAGAACAAACGATGTCTCAGTAATCATTATTACTTTAGATATGATCACAGTAGACGGTAATTCTTAATTTGATTTCAATTTCCATACCAACTTCGAATGAATAAACATCATCTTTTTAAAGAATATTCATAATATTAAACCAGTCTGAATGTATCTTTCTATATGAAAAGCAGTCAAAATCAACTAACTCGCTTGGAAACGAAAAACGGAATTGAATTTCTAAAAATAGAAGCAAATCATTGATTGTAAATATATTATGAGGGCTTCCACGTAGAGCTCTGTCAGTCGAGATTCGTATGCACAACTGCTATTTTTACGGTTTAAATGCATAATTTATAAATATTTTGTAGAGTTTTGAGTAATAGTCATTTAAACACCAGAAAATTAATAAGTCTCAGACCAAAGATTGTTAAGTCCTCCAATGGGTTAATTTAAAGTCTAGTATTCACTGAATTTTCATTAAGAATTTGAATAAAGAGTTTAATCTACGGTAGGCTGAACGTTGTCCTCAAACAATGCCCCACGTGGTTGTAGCGTTGTAGTAATATTATACGTGTTTTCGGATGAATGAACAGTAAAGAAATATAACTCAAGTATTTAATCGAGTATAACTCAATCAGTCAGCGATGAATGGTTGGCAATGGCACTCAATGTATCCAACGCGCTCATAAACTTTAATGACAATTTAAGTAGTATTTTCTGCTGTAAAATAATCGTACGTTATATGGCGCCAGATCGTAGCAGGTCGCATCATGAATCACCAACCAACGGACATTTAGCTGGGATAAAACGAGGCGCAACATTTTGCGACGGATTTCCGGTCGTGCTTTGTGATCCGCTTTGCGGCGTTCACCTTACGTAATAATTTTTAAGGTCTCTGTAATAAAACCCCTTCTGCAGTCACTGTGAGTTCACTGCCATTTTTATTGTGTCCACTCAATATCAATTCTTCCAAGGGGTATTTTTTTATTGGTTCACTTAGACTGAAAATATACCGACAATATGCGTAACAGCATCAAATTGTCACGGCATTTGGAATGAACGTAACATTATGTGTCTTCATAATATTTTTATACAATATTTAGTCATATCGATTTCTTGAAAATAATTTATTAACTTATTTATTTTTGCACCATACAATTATCTTTACAGATTTAACACTTAATGCGATAATGTAGACTAATAATAATTATCTTTATTTCACTCTTCACAAAGGTTCACGTATGTACACAAGATATAAATACTAATAAATTAACCAAAATGCGTTCAGTATGATCCTTTGTGAGGGATTGGAGTCTATACTAGGATACCCTGTGTGACAGATATCACTAGGCAAAATATTCATAGTGTGGGCGACGTAAATACTTAATAAATTTTTTTTTGAGAAATGGTTACGTTTTCCAGTAACCTACTATTTTAGCTAAATGTGATCTCGACGGACGGAAATATTGAAATAGTTCACTAGTTTTTAACAAAAATAATGTCTATTGAGATTCGTGTTTGCTAACAGGTATAAATCGCTAGTGAGAATTTGAAGTGGTTTATTTGCAGACATTTATAAACTGCACTTAAAATTTAATAGTAATAAAACGGTCGATACATTCTTTAGATCAATAGCGAATAATGTGATTAAATTATTTTATGTACATACCATTGGAAATTCTTCGAATAGTCCACTCAAGCCAAGTGACGTCTCTGGGAAATACCTATATGATAATTTATATACCTACTATCTCCACATGTTTGATAGATAGAGAAATCGTCTTACATGTTATGTTTTTGGTTTCCCAATATATACTTCGAAACCAAAATAATTATACCAACATTTGCATTTAAATAAGAACCACGTCGAGACACGTGATACGTGCTTAGTTTGTGCGTTATTTTGTGTAGATGATTAATGTATTCATTATTTGTGCAGGTCCAAGAGAGAAGTCCACAAAGTACTTCTGGCGGAAGCACACCCAACTCTGAAGTAGGTGCTTCTCCACGACATGAGGCAAAGAAATCAGAAGAAACTGACGCTTGAAGACATGATTCGTACTTTTCCATATCTTTAATCCCTAAAGTTAGGTACATTTAAATCAGGTCACTGTGACCAGCTTATTTCATAATATAATAATGTTACCTTCTACTATTACCTATGTATATCTTGTATCGTGATATCGTATAATTAACACGTAGGCGAACGCATCTTAATTTAACTTCACGTACCTAAAGGTATTTTATCGTTTACTGTTATTAACATTTATACGTAGTTTATGTAGGAGTTGTCTGTTTTATCTAAAATTTATCAAAGTATTAACATTTATGAATAATTTATTGTTTGCTACGTACCTAAATGTATCGAAAATATAATGACTGTAGCAAAGTTGAACGTTGTTTCTTTTATAAAGATTTTTCAAACTTTAGGAACATCGGAATCCTAATATACAACGTAAAAAAATAAAGGTTTTGTTTAGAACAAAATTGAAGAGGTTGGGTGTTTACTTGTACCTAATTATTTAAATGTTTAATTAATTATTTAGTTGTTTTCTTTTTAAATCAGTACTCAGATAGCTTATGCCATGAAAACAGACAAAAGCTACTTTTTACCTTTGTGACCGACGCTTCCGAAGCCGAGGATTGAATCTTGTTTCTTTTTAAAACATCATCATTCATTACAGACAATGGACGCTCGCCAGTAAATACGAGTGAAAAGGGAACACCACAGGGAGTTATTTGTTTAGTTTAGAGAGCTATCCACTATTTCTTTGATTGTGCCTTTGTGTTCGAGTTTTACAAAACCTAGATGAAATCTCAAACCACTTCAAAATAATGTTAGATAATGAATACGTTTACATACAATTAATATTAATTAGTACAAAAGCTTTGGGTTACGAACGTTGTGTTGAAATGTTCGCAAATCATGTTACCTATTTATATTTTAGGATCAATCGATTTCATTATTCGTTTGGAAATATCATAATCTATATTGGTACTCGTCTAAAACATAAAAAATGTAAATCATCGATAATGCAGTATCAACATACTATCATTGCTATACGGATCAAACGATCAGAAACGATCAGTCGACACTTACACATAACTGAGAGTTCGAGACTAACATCAGTTTGGCATGATGCCAGAATATTAAAACCAATAATTTTATAAAACAAGTGATGCAACTATTTAAAAATGAGGTCGTGTTCAGAACTCATATGATTTAAGATATAGTCAAAAATTAAGATAAAATGATAAGTTATTACGCTATAAATAAAATTATTGCCAATCAAGTACTCAAAACTTAAAAAAACTGGCAAATGTCAAATTAATAATAGGTATTATAATGATTTTATTATTTATCGCCATCATTACGTTCATACCAAATTCCGGAACATAGTATCATCTGGTGTTACACTACTTATTAATTCGGAGTCCTTGGCAATGCTTCTTGAATTTAATTATAGCTACTTACGTATCTGTCAAAATCTTAATATGAAAGTTGGCAAGTGAGCGGCAAGAATACTGGTAAAATTAGCTTTTAACATTGAAATTTTGGATGCCACATGTTTGGTTAGTTCTGCTCTCATCCGGTTATGACCATTTTATATATTCAGCAGCATTCTTGACGTTATTTACAAGTAGCTCGAGAACAGACTTCTTATGAAAATAAATTATTATTTTATATTTTGGCAGTATTTCAGGCATAAGTTGTTTTCGACATCTTATGATATAAGCGTATTAAGATATTAGAGCCGGTTGATTGTCACGTCTACGAACGAGATAATATTCACAACTAGCATTTGCCAGCGGGTCTCATAATGTTTAGAAGAGATTCCACGAGAACGTAGTTAATATAAAAAGGGGTGTTATTTAAATGTAGCACACTGTTCGTATTTTTGTGAGCAAAAATAACATCAAAAATATAATCTGTGAGCAGAAATAGCTAATTGATCAGCGACTCATGGCCACAAACTTTCCAAAATCAGTCAGCAATTTATGTCATTCTGGATGCCTGTAATTATTTTTGTACAGCATATTAATTATATAAGCTGCAATCATAGGGTAAGCAAAAAAAAAACATTATGAGCTGCATATAAAAGTAGCAAAAAGACATCTGGTCGTTGTGTGGTCACAGTTCTAACCTTTTCTTTACATCAGCAGTGCTATTCTGTTACATATCCCTCGGTGAACACCCAGGTGAAGTGAGCTTTTCTTTTTTTTTGTTCGGGGTGGAAAGTCTGTCAGACTCTCACACCTACGTCGGGGGTCTCGGGAACTTGAGATACTTCCACAACCCCCGACTTGTGCCGCTAGAAGTGGCCCGCTAGTGCGGGCCACTTCTCTGGTCAAGGGGGGGAGTGAGACTCCCCCCGGACGTCTAAGAGGGGCGCGCGTGGAACACTACGCGCCGCCACCTCGGGTCCTGATGAATGTTGGGGGCTACAGACGTCCCGGAATCTGCCGCCCCTGGACCCATATAGGGGGGCCGGAAGAGGGCGTTGTCCGCCTTCCGCCAACGCCTGGTGCGCCTGCTGCGGGCAGGGTGGGAGGTTGTGATCTCCCTCTCCCTTTCCGCAGCCTCCTTCTGCGACATGACAGTTTCGCAGAAGGAAACCACCGCGTCCCAGGACTCTGCGCTGTCGACCATCGACTCGACCACGGCCGACAGCGACAGGTCACTGCCTACTTCTGAGACGAGGGCACGGCGCGGCTCTTCCCAAGCGACACACTCTGCCAGCGTATGCCGCGCCGTGTCCTCCCGGCAGTCGACGCAGTGGTGACACCGGGCGTCTGGCTCCCTGTTTATGCGACACATGTGCTTCCCGATGCAACCATGCCCCGAGAGCACCTGCGTCACCGAAACTACAGGGAGCCGTGCCTCCTCCCGAGCCAGCGCTCGAACACTGGCGGGACCGCTTCGATGATGGCGAGGCCGGCGGTAGGGCGCGAGAGCCCGTCCCGCCATTCCGTCACCAGGACCTCGCGAAGCTGAGACCGACGCAGCTCCATGTGTCGCTGCATCGGCCGCTCGCCTCGCGCCCGCGCTTCTTCGTGCCACCGGTACAGGGACGCGAGTACCTTCACCTCCAGGTCCCAGGGCGGGTACCCGGCCAGTGCACAAGCCGCCTCGTAGGAGATCGTGCAATATCCCGTAATGACTCTGACGGCCTTCGCTCGCTGCGGCTTCCGTAACACGGTGATGTTTCCGGCCGTCAGGTCTGCCGCCCAAAATCGCAATTCAATTAGTTATTTTGCTCACCATGTTTTAAATATGCATACCAATCAAATACACTACTTATAGACATGTTTTCTCTGCTGATCAATTATGAAATCTTGCTGATCAAGTAGTTATTTTACGGACTGAATGTCTATTATGCAAACTCATGTATTGTATTTATGATTTAATTTTTGACCATTATTAAAAAACAGCATTAAAATACAAAGATTTTGTTTGCAATTTAAAAAATCAGGCAGCAATCCTTGTTCCGCAAATAAATTTGTTAGCGGAACAAGGATTGCTGCCTGACTGACCTGACTTTGTATGCCGACCAAATTATTTTAATGCTGTTTTTTGTGGCTCACCAAATTATAAAATTGCTAAACATTTAATTACTTCTCGATTAAAAGGATCCTAAAAAATCCAGGTCATGAACTAATTTCATCAAAAGCCGTGTAGTCGTTGACGCGTGATTAATTAACAAAAATCCAAACATGCATACGTACTAATACATTGATAATATTACTAGCTACTGCCCGCGGCTTCGTACGTTCAAAGTTAAAATAATATCCCACGGGAATACAAGTTCTGGATAAAAAATACCTACCTATGTGTTAAGATAAATCAATATCTTTATGTGTGCCAAATTTCATCTAATTTCTTTCAAGAAACAAACATCTATCCTCACAAACTTTCTATAATATAAAATTATAATGTAGAGAAAATCGAAATATTAGGTTGGCTACACTCTCAGGCATAAAAAAAAACAAACTTTCTATTATATAATTTATAATGTACAGAAAATCTAAAAGTCAGGTTAGCTACACTACCAGGCATAAAAAAATCAAACAAACAAACAAACAACAACAAAAAACAACGCAACAACAAACAACACACAACAAACAATACAAACCAAACAATATTATTTTATTTTCGTTACTATGAAATCTGTCTCTTCCACTTCTTCTATGAGATCTGCTATATCCGTCAAATATTTACGCAGTGTGTGTGCAAATTTATCATTCAAAATCATTCGAGCCCATACCATAATCATCATTAATTGCTAAACTACACTCCCAAAAGTAAAAGTACAATTTAAAGGGCCTGTCTTTGTTTACGTCAATTTCCGCGATCGTGTGCCAACCATATTCAGGTTCTGCCCGAGATGGCACAAGCTTACGTTACGGTTGCCTGCCAATCTTGCCGCCAGACACTTCTTCTATCTGTCTTAATAAACTACATGATTATGAAAAAGTTATTATTAACTCGAAAAAAAACACGTTATTCAAAAAATAATTATTATAAACTGAATCATTTCAAATAATATTTCCTTTATCTATAAATATTATAACTAAAAATAGGTCAGTAGAACACAGTAATAGCGCACGGACAGGCGAGATCTTTGTCACTTGACTGAAGCTGTACCTAGCTAACTTCGAAATCAATATTTACGCAATTACAGAATATGTTAAGTTTTTGAAGAAGCGTAAAAGTTGTTGTCAACAAATTAAGCAGACGTAGGTAGTATTGTGGAGGAGTAGGGTGCCAGCTTCCAGTAAGTAGGCCCACAGCCGCAGTCGCGTTGAGATTCCGTCGCGTCGCCACGCCACCCGCCGCCGTCGCTTGCCTGCTTACTCGCAAATCGATATTACCGTATTTACTGTACCGTCGCACATGCACGCTTTTTACATCACATATTACGGACGTTAAATAGTTTCACAGCGCGCTTTTCCAATAGGTTTGCCGTTGTAATCTCATTTGGTCTTTAATACAGTTTTATGCTTCTGTGGCAGCATTCCGACGCAAAGTAAACAATAGACGCTGAAACATACGAGAACACGTAGGTATCAGCTGATTTTTGTGCGGACAGCTGATCATTCTAAAATAACAAACCTTACTTTTTTAAAGACAAAACATGTATGTATATGAGTTTGAAGTCATTGAAAAATTCTCTTTTATAATAAGTTTTATAAAGGGCAGAGTATTTTGAAACCGTCACTTATTCGATGAAGTCTTCCAGAGCGGCGGCGGGAATGTTTTATGGTGAGACGAATGATGTTGTAAATATAACGCGAAGGTGACTAAATGACGTGTGCGCATGGTCTTAGTGTCGTTAATAGATCTTGTGATATATGCTCACGATTGGAGTGTATAAACGAGCGGGTAAACGAAGGCCGCGACTTGCGTCGACGCGACGTAGCGTCGCTCCGGGGAAGTTGGCACGGTGCGCGCGCGCGGCGCGTCGTGCGGCGTGACGTAGCGCGCGGGCCCTGACTGGCCGTGTCTCCGGTCTGCCCCTGTCAGTACAACCTTGCTCGCGCTGAGGACATGTCCGTGTTATGGATTACCAATGCATCGTCGTGTACACCGTCATCAACATCGCGCCCCCGCGGCTCACCGCGCAGGCGGCGGAATTCTCCGACGGTTGTGTCACCTGGTTCAAAAATAAGATCAAAAGGTTAGTAGGAAATACCATTTAATAAATAAAAATGACATAATTATTTTGATATCAAAAGATATTTAAACTATAAAAATGACGATGTCATAAAATAATGAAATCAAACAAATAAAAAGTGCAATATAAACACGCACAAAGTTGGATAGGTAGTTACAAACATAATTCCTGTGTTCCATAATTTTGTTGATGTCTTATTTTTTTATGGTATGTACATATCAACCAGGCTTGATAGGTTCCAATTGAATATAGGATCTATTAAAAAACCTACTACCATCTACCCAATTTTAAGTTATTAACAAACAGTAGACAAGAATAGGTAGCTGTCTAGGCTGTAGCCATCATCAGCTTAATCATCATCACCAGGAAAATTTAAAAAGTTTTCGACAAAGTGCAGGAAACTACTTTTATATGAATGGTTACGACAAAGTAATTTGTCATATATTTCTAGGAATGTCGTAAAATGATTATACAGCATAATTAAATGGAATTAAGTAATTAAAAGCTCTTCAAAAAGAAACCGAAATTAATTAAACTGGGTCATTGCTATGCCCTAAAGACCTCGGTTGGACACGCCTGTCAATGTGATGTAAGCGTGTACCCAGGACTGCGAGAATAAATGAATAAAAATCAAACTGTTTTATCATTTAAAAGCACCTGTTAATGGCCTTAACCTATCTTTAAGACGACGAAACGGAGCGTCTGCGGTCGTTGTTCTAAAATACTTTTAATTCTATCGCGTCCCACTAAATTGAGTAGAAATATTTCGAAATATATAAACTATAAAAAACTACAGCGTCATCTGTTTATTTCAGAGCGGTAGCAGTATATCTTCATTCATTAAAGTTGACTCCAAACAGTGGAGCCGTACATGGAAATTTGGCGTGTTTATATTATAAACAGGGCTTCATAGATCTCGCCATAGACACATACAGGCGAGCCATAGAACTTCAGCCCAATTTTCCAGATGCTTACTGCAATCTCGCTAATGCACTCAAAGAAAAGGGGCTCGTCTGCGAGGCGGAAGAGTGTTACAACAATGCCTTGCGACTATGTCCATCACACGTTGACACTCTTAACAATCTCGGCAATGTTAAAAGAGAACAAGGAAAAATTGATGAAGCCACCAGACTATACATGAAAGCTTTAGAGGTATTTCCCAATTTTGCAGCCACTCACAGTAACTTGGCCTCGCTTTTACAACATCGAGGTATGTATATATAGGTTTGGATTTGTATTATTTACTGTATTGGTTCTTATCAAACATGCCATGTTTGGCAGTTTTACTACTCGTAGTACTAAATGCTTCACCTAGATAGAAGCCAAAAAACATTAACAGTAAATATTGTTTACTAATGTGTACCAATAAACACATTTCGTGGCAAACAATTACTATACCTACAATAATTAGTGTATACATAATATCACGCGTTAAATTGTTTCACCTTGGTAACATTAGGATAATTATAACAAAACATATTAAATTGTGCTAACAATCAAACGAAAATCGTTTTACGCTTTAGTAGGTAATGGTGAACATGAATAGTTGGTAATAGATTATTTTTCATATATGTTCTTAACATTAAACGTAAGTTTATTCCATGAACAGGCATTAACAGAATGTGTTGCTAATTGCAGTTTAAACTGTTGTTCTCATATTGCAATTACAGGCAAACTTCATGAAGCTTTGATGCATTACAGACAAGCTATAAATATTCAGCCAAAGTTTGCTGACGCTTATAGCAATATGGGAAATACTCTCAGAGAATTGCAGGATATAACAGGTGCTCTTGTTTGCTTTAAGAAAGCAATAGAGATAAATCCGACGTTTGCAGATGCGCATTGTAATTTAGCAAGTATTTACAAAGATATGGGGAAAATTAATGAAGCTATTGAATCTTATAAAAACGCGCTACAATTTAAACCCGATTTTCCCGATGCTTATTGCAATTTAACACACTGTTTACAAATAATTTGCGACTGGGATGATTACGAAGAGCGAATGTATAACATAGTATCAATAGTAGAATATCAATTAAACATGGAAAAGCTTACCTCCGTACATCCACACCATTCCATTTTATATCCGTTGAAAAATGAAGTAAGAAAAGATATAGCCACACGACATGCCAACTTATATACGGAGAAAGTTAATATGTTGGGTAAAGTCGTATTTTCACATAACAAAGAAAGGAAAGAACGATTACGTATCGGATATGTTAGCAGTGATTTCGGTAACCATCCAACTTCCCACCTAATGCAGTCCGTACCAGGTCTTCACGATCATTCAAAAGTGGAAATATTTTGCTATGCTTTGAATTTCGATGATGGCACCACATTCCGTAATAGAATAGTTAAGGACTCCGAACACTTTGTCGATCTTTCTTCAGTGTCCTGTTATATTGAAGCAGCCCAAAAAATAAACAAAGATGGTATACATATTTTAGTAAATATGAATGGCTATACTAAAGGTGCACGTAATGAAATATTTGCTTTACAACCAGCCCCTATTCAAGTAATGTGGCTGGGATATCCGGGAACGAGCGGTGCACAATACATGGATTATGTAATAACCGATGAAATATCCTCACCCATGTCCACAGTATCAAATTTTAGTGAAAAGTTTGCTTATATGCCATACACATATTTCATTGGTGACCATAGACAAATGTTTCCACATTTAAAAACACAATACAAAGCTGTAACTGACAAAGGAAATATGGGTCTAATAAATTGTGCTGAAAGTATAAATATCAACAAAATATTTAATGTGACTGAAAAAGTTGATATGATTGAATACGAAGATTTAGTACCGATTGAAATATGTAAAAAGGAAATAAACATTCCTGATTACGTGATTGAGACCACCGTGGATCCTAATCTTACGCAGGTATAATGTTTTACCTTTTTAGGGTTTCGTACCTCAAAAAGAAAAAGGAAACCACATAAGATCACTTTTTTGTCAGTCTGTCTGTCTATCTCTCTGTTAAGACCCTTTTTCTCAGGAACGCGGTATAAATTTAAAATTAACATCAAATACTAATATCTGCGGTCCCATAAAGCAAAAATAAAGCACCTAAGTCAACGCAATGAAAAAATACGGCCATTAAAGTCTTAGGTATATTTTAATACTTCTCAAGAAAATCAAAATCTTTAGAGTAGTACTAGAATCGTGAAATTGGCAAGAAGCAAGATCTAACAGCAGAAAAAGATCTGGAAACTTAGTTAATTTGTTGTTATAACACGTGAAACGTACTTTTATTACAAACTTATATTTTGCGCTCGAAAAATTTTACTAAGACGTATAATTATCAATGTATGAAGGAGTATTTTGAGAACCGCAGAGTTTGTCTTTTTGTTGCGTTAAATATTGTACGGAACCCATCGTGCTTTTTTGTGAATGGTTCGAAACGTAAGTTACATGTTGCATACAATAATTCCTTAATTTCAGGTGCTAGTCGACGGCATACCTATACAAAACGGTTTATCGATTAATAATTGTAACAAAAAAGTAGCAGCTGCTGAAGAAATATTCGAAGATGTAATATTTACATCAAGAAAACAATACGGTTTGCCAGATGAGGCAATTATTTACTGTAACTTCAATCAGTTGTACAAAATGGACCCCGAAGTCTTGGAAATGTGGGTTAACATACTGAAAAAGGTACCAAATAGCGTTCTCTGGCTGTTAAGTTTCCCTGCTGCTGGCGAACCGAATGTACATAAATATGCCCAGAGTTTAGGTACTGATTTTATTTGTTTACCTATTGTAGACATGATTTATGATTGGGAATAACTATTATAATGTTTTTAGGGTTACCACCTGGCCGCATCATATTCTCTAGCATCGCTTGCAAGGAGGAACACGTGAGACGAGGACAGTTAGCAGATATTTGTGTAGACACGCCTTTGTGCAACGGGCATACGACTGCTATGGACGTTTTATGGGCAGGAACACCTGTCGTAACACTCCCCGGAGAAACATTAGCTTCCCGGTTTGATTATATTATTATTTTAGTTAATATACTACTAAAGAAACACATACAACGTGGTCGTTCACTGTCTTTTTTTTATTTACAGCGTCGCCGCGTCTCAATTAAATGCTTTGGGATGTCCGGAACTGATAGCCATAAGTAAAAGACAATACGAAGATATCGCTATTAAATTGGGAACAAACATTAATTAGTAAGCGTACAGTATTAAACATTTGTGTCCAATCAAAATTCTCGGCCCCTTTCTAAATATTTTCGTATTTAGAACAAATTAAAAAAAAGTACTACTTACAATAGTAATGTCGTGCCTGCCCAAACTGTTGCTATAACGAAACGTAGCAAGCAGTTTAGTCACTTATGTTACGTAGTAATCCAACTAAACGAAGAACAAGAATTATACTTAAAATGTATTCATTTTCTTCAACAGTCGAAGATATATTCGGGCTAAAATTTCAAAAGCACGTTTAGAAAGTACCTTATTCGACTGTAAACACTATGTTCGTGGACTTGAAGCGCTTTATGAGAAAATGTGGAGGCGATACGCGAATGGGGAAAGGCCGGACCATATATCTACGAGAGAAGAGGTATAAACACAAGAAATATTAAGTCATCATTGATAGGTTAAGTTCTATCTAATCCTCCTAAAAGTCAGTAGTTATTTGTGTATGTGAGTTTATATGTTTCTAAACCCAGTCACGATATAGCAGAAATTCGTAATGTGGAGCAACGATTTTTAGAAAAAAAAGCTGCGCGGTTAAAACAACTTTACAATTGGATTGTTACGAAATCAAACATTCAATCAATCATATTCAGGAATTAATACGATTAGTTAGCGGCACGACCAGTCTAGTTGTCTAGTTGTCGAGTATTCGCTGAATTCGGTTGATGTTGATTGACGTAGTAGTTTGTTATATTTCAAACACTCCATGACGACGCAATTAAGCGATTCGTAATTTAAAAGCTTTGTTGATTGACTGCAATTTAGAAATGCAATACTTATTTCGTCCATGATAAGGCGGATTTTAAGACGATACATAATTAATTTTGTAAATAAATGTCATGGCTACTGTATAAAAAAGAAAAGGAAAGTTATCGTCATGAATGACAATATAATCTCTATTCAATATAATCTCATTTTATAATTAATGCTGTTTTTTTTTGTCGTCTTTGATTTTTGTTTTGTTTTTATTGAGTAAGGAAATGGTAAAAAACACGAAGTAAACGTACTTCGTGGTAAAAATGAGGCGAATGTTGATTTTCCTTTAGATCGTGGGTGAACTGAAACTGTGTTTCTGAAATTAGTAAAATAAAAATTGTTCCTGCCTACTGGTTCTGGTTTTAGATTTGCATTTACTGACCTGACTCACTGTATCAAATTCCTGTGGAAGATAATGATTTACTTTAGTTAGAAAATTATGAAGCAACGCTTTTTACATTTCCAATTCAATCTGCATACCAGAAACCATCTCAGATTATTAAATGGTGTTAACGGAGTCATAAAGTAATTACTTTTAAATATATCCATCATTAAAAAAAACGGCATAATTATCATTAAAGCCATCAAAAACCATCAAATGACTATTTAGAGCACTATGGCGTCATACTGGCTTCAATGACGTCATTCAACAGTAAACAGTCATTTCCAATCAGCCAAGCTATCAAAATCACAAGACACCTAGGAACGCAAATTAATGATAAACGTCAGACATTTTTCTGTCATGTGACGTAATTATAGATTCAGCCAATCTAAGACGGAGAAAGTCTTAGATTGGCTGATAACATGACGCCAGCTAAAAATTAAATATATAATTTTTAGTTAGATTTAAAGAAAAATATGTAGGTATGTATGTACTTGTAATACATTTAAGTACAGCCGCCAGCACATCAAGCCATACCAAACTCTCAAATTTCCCAAACTGAATATGAACCGTATTCTTTAGTAATAAATTTGAAAAACTATCATAGAAATCTGACTGATTGTTGTGCTGGACTCTGTATCTACATATGTAGGTTGTTAATAAAAACGGCATCAAAAATTTGGAAACCATTATCTATGCGGACACATAAAATTATGACATTATTTTACTTACATATTGATCTTTTTACAGATTTAAACAATTTTACAATTGAGTAAAAATGGAAACAAAGTAGCGGTCCGTCCAGATGCTGTCCATACGGAAATCACAGGTTTTAGTATAATTGTTTCATCATAATAAATTAATTACAATCGTAAGTACTTACATTTTATGTGTACAAATATGTGCTTTAAATTAAATTATTGTATTTTGATTGGACTTTTTTTTACCCATCGATATATATGTACTAATATATTTCTATGTATTTACCATAAAAAACGAGCTTGAGAGACAATGCAAACTAAGATTGAATACCAAAAGTCAAAGGCCTGCTGTTGGACCTGCTCCACCAAGTCTCATAAGCCTCATACCAAGTACAACAGGTACGGCACAATAGGTGCCGTACCTATTGTGTCGCAGATTGCCGGCAAATCGAGTAGGTAATGTGGTTGCTGACGAATAGCATCGGATTGTTTTATCGTGTCTCCAAGATTTGACATTACCTATATATGTTACCGGAAATCTGTATAATCCGGTATTCTATTCAATACCTAGGCAATGTATAGAATGCCTAAAACTAATAATGTATGAAATATTATTTATTTTATACTTTGCCTAGGTTTTCTATACAATACCGAATGCGCAGCCGGTAATGTGTATAAAAGACGAGAGCAGAGAAAGAGGCTGTTAAGTAGATTTGATTGACTTCTGTTATTGTATAATTTAGCAGCATTATTTAAATTATGTGAATGTGAATAATATGGAGCCATTTATTACATAAATTATATGTATGTGTTTGACATAAATTAACGTGGCGGTTGAGAGCATTGTCATGCTCACTCAAATATCTCGCTGATGGTGGCGCGTGCGTTGAATCATTCGGCTCCCTACAAAATGGATGAGCTGAATGGTGTTAATCCACGCGTCATGTTCGTGAAAGGGCGCTGTCAGTAGAGATTGGTCAACTCATATCTTAATTATTTTTTTAAATGTTTTGTATTGCTCTTTACCTTCATTGTTTTTACACACACACACACATACAGAAACAAAATGAATAATGTAAACATTATTTTGTAAAAATACTGATTTAAAAGAGTGTCCGTGGAGTTTCTTGCTCGTTCTTCTCCATAGAGACCTTCCCTACGTTTTGGAACAAGCAACTAGCTTCAAGTTTCTGACTAACTAACTGACTCTTTGACAATTCAAAAGTGTAAATGGTTTAATTGAAATAAATGCTTTGACTTTGACTTTCTGACGGCTCCGGCGTTGCGGGGCTCCGGCAGTCCCAGGCGAGCTTATCGTCGCAGATGTGGTTTACGCTCACCACCGCAGCTTACGACGAGCAGTGCTATTCTGTTACAATCTCCCTTAGTGAACACCTAGGTGAAGTGAGCTGTCGTCCATCCCGATACTAGGGATTGACAAAGCAGACGAACAGATGACAGCTCACTTCACCTAGGTGTTCGCCGAGGGAGTTTGTAACAAAACAGACATACTGCTCCTCAGCTCTCGGGCCGCCTCGCTTCTTCGAGCCTACGTGGGCTTAGATAACACTCTAGAAGTAGGGCAGCGATTCGTTTCTGTCACTAACTTTTGTAGCACAATATATTGATTTTTTAAGACAACTCTTTAATACATAAAAATAACTCATTGGGAATTGCTCATTTGGTTTGGGTACTCTGGCCTGGCGTGGACATTAACTCTAATAAAAAAATAATTCTGATTTTATTATTTTGTACCTTATAGAAACTAAGTAACATAACAAGGTTGCAGCAAGTTGCAAAAATGAGCCCTAACTAGCATGCGAAATATTGTGATCTTTTATGAAATTCGAGCCAGAGTGGTCGTTTAGACCCTGTTCGAGGTCCGGGTATTCGTGATCACGCAATTGTAACAGAAAGAAATGACGTTGAAAAAATAACCAAGGAGACATTCACGATACAAAAAAGCTAGTAGTTTGTTTGTTGTCATTGTTGGTTGACTGACCAACGATGCCATCGGTGTTGCCAAGTAGGTAATTCTTTTTTTTTTTTTGACTGGAATCGATATATGGATTTGCTAATGAAATATTGATAATCAGATGTAAAGTGAAATTACGTAAAATATAACAATATTTTGTATGTTTAAATCTCACACAAAACAAGTAAAGTATAAAATATATACCTAATTAGTTGATCAGTAAATGTTCCCAAGAAAAAATAATAATTTTATTACACACGTACGTAAAAATCGTTTTTTATTCTGAAATCGCATTATCATTATGTGGTCACTCAGAATCGAGCCTGCAAGGCTACATGTGCGTGCAATGGTGAGTTTACTTATTATTACAACTTTTTTTTACAGAATCCTTTCTGCAACGAGGTTTGCATCAATATTTTTTTACAAATTAATTATTTCTAGGCCAGCTAGGCCGAAATTGGCAATTATTCCCAAAGTTTCCGTTATTTCTAATAATTATATGCCTAAATAATATGGTAATGGCTAGGCCCACATTGTCCAAAAAAAACAAAAGCCCAAATTCATGTCCCATCCAATCAATTCCAACTAATTCAATCCAACCAACCAACCAATCCAGTAGACAAATCAATACCCAATACCGAAATTCCATCCAGTTTTTTGTTGACCAAAATCTATTTATTTTACACATTGCCGGTGGACCAGCAGGTATTCTATACAATCCCTAGGAATTGTATACATTACCTAGGTAAGGTATGTAATATACAATAATATTCATAATATTTCATACATTGCCTAGGTATTGTATAAAATACCTGAATTATACAGATTGCCGGCAACATATATATGTCACGCCACTGCCACAGCATCCGTTTGAATCACAGAACAGATAAAACCCTATAAGATCATGCCGACTAGAAATTAAAACGTCTATGCCAAGTATTGCCTAAACCTTATATTGACTAGGAAGCAGAATGCCTACATTGCAATATGTCTATACAGTATTTGAACTAAAAATGATGGTTGAAATTAAGCGAATAATCGCTTAATTTATAAACGCCCGTCTCTTTATTTTTATTATTCTTCTTAAAAAGTCTAGCGGTGTAGTTTCTTTATCCTCCAGTTTTTGAAGTTCTTTCTTGTATTTTTTATTAAATTCTACGTCACATTTTCTTCGATTATTAATTCCAAACAAAGAGTGGCGTATTTTCCTAGCTTGCCATTTCGGTTCCTTCAATAATTTTTGAAGGAATAGTATGAAGGACGCGTTATGTGGTATGCGACCATTTAATCTTCGATGCCACCCTTCAAGCCCATTATTTGTTATTTTTGTTTCAGAAGCACAGCTTAATATTTGTGGCAGCAGTTTAAGCCATTGCTTTTCAAAGTATAATACAAAGTCTCTTATTTTAGAATAATTATTGATGTCGGTCTGTTGCGATAAAGACAACCAGCCTTCTAGATTTTTTCAGCAGGTAGCAGAGGTATATTGGCCGTCATTGCTGTGAATAACCTTCCTTCTTTTGAGTCAGTTAAGTTCAGCTTATTCGCATAATATTCCAAATAGCTTTACTGAAATGATAGAAGCACCTCGATATTTTTATATCAGGAAAAACATTTTTTATTGCATTTATAGGTGCTAATTCATAATCGCATTTAAGACCCTTAAATTCAATATTCAAGTTTATTTTTAAGAGCTCAAAGAGCCTAACGTATGTTTCTTGGCTCTTGTTTGGTAGTAGGGCGTAGATTATAGAAACGATGTTCACCTTTCCTTCTCCACTAGCATTATCTACATGTATTGTGTAGAGCTGGTAAAAGGGATGTGGCGTAGACTTAAATGTACCGTCTGCATAAAATTTACTTTGAATATGGTGTCTTTTTAAGAAAGATTATAATGTTGTGACAAAAATTAAAATTTTATTGTTATCATCTCCATCCTCAATAACTAATAACTCTTTAGCAAATATTTCAGGTACCTTTACCTCATTTAAATTGCTGAATTCTGTTTTCGTTGCCTTTAAAAAATTTCTTCGCCTCCGTAGTAGTGTATCCTTTTTCGCTTTAAGTAATGGAAGTTTATCTTCATCATCAGACAATAAAATGTTGCTTTCACTATAAACTTTTTCAAAAATCTGTTGCACTGGTTTAAAACTCTCGCAGACTTTTTTTTGCATTCTTCCATCATTACTGAGATTTTATTTTTAGTAGGAGAGGGTAAGCAACAATGAGTACTTTCTGTTAAAATCCGGTCTGTATCTTCACTAAGTTTTTGCGATGCACTACATTCAGTTCTATTACTACATCTCCAAAGACTTGTTCCGTCATTAATGCGTTTTTTATTATATAACGATATCCACACCTTAGCAATACATCACCACCTTTTTGATTTTTTATAATCTCAGTTTTTGAGGAACGTTCCATGTTTATAATCACAATTAGTAAATATGCTTTGTATAATATATTACGTGTTACGTATTGTTTTTACGAAATACAACTTTGACTATATTAGTAATAGAACAATCAATAATTTTGTATTATGAGATTATAACAAAATCCCAATGTTGATCATGACATTGTCATTTATTTCATTATCAATATATATTTCAATCCTTTATGATCAAAGTGATACTTACATATAGACGTAGTACTATTAAGTATTCTGTGTTATTGTTTAATATTAGTTTCATGTAATTTGCTGCTTAAAATTATTTAGGAACATAGCTTGGTAGGCATTTTGATCTCCAGGCGATTTACTACTTAGAAATTGTTGCATTTTAGCCTTTACTCGCTGATTACCTAAAACGCAGTCTGCCAATTTTGCGTTATGCTAAAATGTCATCTATATAAATAAAAAGAAAAGTCCTGACTGACTGACTGACTCATCAACGCCCAGCCCAAACCCTTGGACCTAGAAAGCTGAAATTTTGCACAGAGGTTCCCTTTATAATGTAGACAAGGAATAAGGAAGGATTTTTCGAAATTCGGGTTGAATTTCGAAAAATCCTTCCTTATTCTTTCCTAAGGGAGTTAAATTGGGGATGAAAGTTTGCATGGAAAATGATCATTTTTGTAGTTTAAACCATAAAAATTGGTGTTTATCATTCTGGTTAAAAATAAAAAACTACGTGTTTCAGTGTTTTTGGAAAATTAGTCCCTGAGGGCGTAAAATAGGGGATGAATGTATAAACAGGAAACCCGTTAGTTTTGTAGTTCAAACCATAAAAAATTGTATTTAGCCTTTTGGTTGGTAATTAATAATTTCATGTATCAGCATTTTTGCAAAATCATCCCAGAAGTGGGTAAAACAGGGGATGAAAAATTTGTATAGGCGCTAAAATAACGAAGGAAAGGTTAACCTATATCAGGAACATTACATGTATCAGTGATTTTGAAAAATCATCCCAGAAGAGGGTAAAATAGGGGATGAAAAATTTGTATAGACGCTAAAAGTCAAAGTCAAAGTCAAATCATTTATTTCAATTAGACCATTATAAGGCACTTTTGAACGTCAAATGAGAAAAAAAAAATTGATTCTAGGTGCCCATTCCAAAAGGTAGTTTTGTATGGAGAAAAATGGGCAAGAAACTCCATACTTACTCTTTTAAAAACGATGTTAACAATATTTGCATTTACAGGAATTATATAATTATACGTGAATACGATGTACCTTGCATAAAAACACTAGGTATTTGAAAGTGTGCTAAAACAGAGACGGAAAGTTTGAACTTTATTGCCAGGCCCACGACATTATTGCCAGGGTATTCCACTTAAAGGTGAAAAAGATGATGGCTTTTCTGACCAAAAGTACTCTGTTTAGGGGGAGGCTTTCCTTTTAAAACTCAGTGGAATGACAAAAACGAGGTCTTCCTGAGCCTGAACAGGACCCTCTCCTTTACGGTACTGTGAAGGCAAACATGATACATGATCCTTGTGGTAGGAAACTACAAATCACCCTGCATGTAAGATAGTAGATGCACTAAGAGGTACCCTTGACCACTTCTAAAGGACACCCAGACATGAGACGATGGAAATCCGCAATATAGGAGGAGGTATCCAGCTGACGGTGGTCACACAATAAAAAATAGTGAAAAAAGACACTGTTTACGTGGATTAACATATAGGGTACTTTTAATCCCGGTAGTACGTTACCGACCGTGGGATATTTTTCGACATCCACGCGTGCGAAGCCGCGGGCAAAAGCTAGTTTAAAATAAGCGTTGGGACTAAGTATGTTTTTGTCTATGTCGCAATAGGTCTACTCCTCATATTGCCCATTTAGCGATACGACTATGTCGCAGTAAACCTATTTCTCACTATGATCATTTAGCGATATGACTATGTCGCAATAAACCTATTTCTCATCATGGGAATTTAGTAATAAGACATTCACGAGAGTCAAACGTTCAATACAAACTTCAATGCAATAGAGGGTATCTGGCGCTCCACGGCCGCTGCCGCGGGACCGCACTAAAACTAAGTCTTAATTTGCCTGCCTCGCTCATAACCTAACGCTCAATATACCTACCTCGCCCTTGAGCTAATACGCACTAAACCAAAATCTCGATTCGCCTACTTCGCTCATAAACTAATACGCAATGGGTCTAAATATCAATACGCCGATCTCTCGTTAGGTCTAGGCATAACGCGAAATTGGCAGACTGCGTTTTAGGTAATCAGCGACTAAAGGATTCATTTTAGGCATTTTGCTTCGTAGATGGATTGAAAGTTAGACACTCTGAGCATAAAGGTTACTACTTCCTTATGAAAACCTTTAATCTCAGAATAGCAGATTCTCAATAAAATAGATTTAGAACGATTATTTCCGATGGCCACCACTTGTTTGGCCACTACTAAAATTATGCCAGGCTATGACAACGTTCGATCTCATACGGCGTAACAGACGGTCTCTAAGCTACAAGACCCGTTCGGAACGGATTTGTTGAAAGACGATCTACAGTTACAAATCTATTAACTTTCACAAATTATTTATTTAATAATATGAATCAACAGATACAAGCTGACGCCGGAATACATAGACTACCGGAAAGCTTTTGATACGGTGGACCATGAGTTACTTCTTAAAAAACTTGCATATAACGGGATTCGCGGAGAATTGCTTCGCTGGTTTATGTCGTACGTAACGAACAGAACTCAGCGAGTCGTGATTAGGGGATTTCAATCCAAATCAGTCACCGTGACCTCTGGCGTACCCCAGGGCTCAATTTTAGGGGCCTACTTTTTATTATATATATCAATGACGTCTGAAATTGTTTTCTTCATTCAAAATTCTTACTTTACGCAGACGATCTCAAAATATACAGAACAATACGCACACTTACAGACTGTCATTTACTTTAAGACGACTTGAATAGATTTTCTGCGTACTGTATTATGAACAAAATTCAATTTAGCACTCCTAAATGTGTATCAATCACATTCACAAAAAACAAGAATACCTATTATAATACGTACTTATATTCTCAGCAATGCTCCTTTGAGCGAAGTTACGTCGGTGAAAGGTCTGGGGGTAATATTAAATAGTAAGCTTCATCTTGCTTAACATATTATTAACAAACATCCTCAGACTTTAAGCATCCTCATACCTACATGCATCTATATATGTCATTTATTAGGTCACAACTTGAATACGCCGTATTAATATAGAATCCTTTATACAAAAGATACGTAGACAGCTTAGAAAATGTACAGCGCAAATTTCTCAAAGCTGTGCGTTACCGTTGCCGTCGTGGTTTGAGCCCTAATGGCTCCTGTAGAGATATTACGTTGATGGACTTAAAATCTAGACGCCTTTTCCTAGAGATGATGTTTCTGTATGATATATGTGGTGGCAGATATGACTGTAAATAAATTAAGTTATGTTGTACCTAGATCTGTTATGAGACCCGAGGTGCGTGCACGCCCACTATTGGCCATTCCGTCTTGCCGCACCAATGCTGGAGTTCGCGCACCTCTACGTCGTATAGCAAATAATTATAACACACATTTTTCGGACATAGATTACACTATCATCTAACAAATTTCGAAATACTGTAATTCAAAAATTAACAAATTATAAGAACGAACTAGGCATGCTATTGAATTTCCATTACATTATATTAAAAAGCTTCGGTTACAGTTACAAAGTAACCGAAGCTTTATAATGTAATGGAAATTCAATCGCATGCCTAGTTAGTTCTTATATAAAATTTTGAATAGGTATCATGTGGATAACGTTGTGAGTTACACATACACTATTAACTTTAGATACTAAGGATTGTTAATTAAGAGACGTTAGTGTAACTGTTTGTTTTCACAAAGAAATAAATTAATAGTAGTATGACGAGCTGGTGTCCGCAACTCCACGTCTCAGCGCGTTTTTTCCGTAGAGGTGTAGGTAGGTAGGATAGGTTGGTAGGGACAGGACCCTATCTATCTACCCGACCTGTCGGGTCAGCTAGTATTTATATAAAAATTACTTTAACTTTATTGTTTCTAAACGGCAATTTTATAGGTCAAGACCAAGAAGTAAGTATAGGGCTGCCATCAGACTGAGTGCATCGCACTAACCGCGCGCAGTCGATATATTCAACTGCATG
The DNA here is from genome assembly GCA_947361185.1 of Charanyca ferruginea. Classification (NCBI taxonomy): domain Eukaryota; kingdom Metazoa; phylum Arthropoda; class Insecta; order Lepidoptera; family Noctuidae; genus Charanyca; species Charanyca ferruginea. The sequence continues at coordinate 15,712,830 of OX376055.1, read as the reverse complement.
CAGTTACATGTACGTTCGACTTCATTCAATCATGATATCAACTTCACGCGGTCGGCTGCAGTCATGTGAAGTCAATATTAACTGCATACAGTGGTGAATTCAACTTTACACGGTCGGCCACAGTCGTGTAGTGTTGATGCACGCTGTCCATCGCTAACCGCATACAGTTAGTTAGTAAAATTAATCTTACACTGAACTCCAGGGCTAGATACGTGGCGTCAACTGCTGCATGCTGTTAAATATATCGACTGCGCGCGGTTTCTGCGATACAGTCCGTCTGTTGGCAGCCTTACAGGTCAAGACCTATTATAATAATAGTAAGATGCAGCAAAACCTGCTTTTTGCAGCAAATAGATTGCATATTGAGCATTGTGAAATGAAATACTTTTTGGATTTTCTTGACGATTACCACCTGTCTATTGTTTTGTTTATAATATTTTTTATACCGTTGAAAAGTGTATCCTTCTCACTGAGGGAATATTAGCGGTTAGTCCCGCTATGTACGACTCATAAAATACCTACCGAAAAGTTTCGCTATGCACGAAATCACAATCGCGGACAGTGATGAAGAAAACTGTTACAGTGTAATATTTTATTTTACCATTTAAACAGTAAAATAAGAAAACCTAGTATATAGTAGCATGTGGCGAAATGGTTTTTCAGGGTAACCATAACAACGAACCCTTCCGTGAGTTATTGCCTGATCCTTCTCTTTCGCTTGTATGTAAATAGGTAGAGACAATGATTGCATTACTGAAATAATATGACTTAGAAAACGGATTTTTTATTTTTAGTAATATTAGTTAGATATTACTAAAAAAAATAATTCAAATACTTTTCTTTCCAGCTGTACCTTCCATTGTTTAAGTGGAATCAAAGAATTTCGTGCTTAGCGTAACTTTTCGGTAGGTATTTTTTGGGTCGTGCATAGCGGGACTAGAGCATAGCAGGACCAACTGAATAATAGTGATCTTTCTTCATTAATTCGTCGAAGTTATCTACACCGTGGCATTTTAGTCGTCTTACAAAGGTGGTCCATTCGATGTATCCGACATAAAATACCTCCATCTCCATCTCATTAGAAAAATGTTTCTGACGGTCGTGACTCCGTAAAAGTATGAAATAAGAATTGGAATTATGTAGTTTTTAAATACTTACTAACTGCTACATACGGAGAATATTAAGATTGCAATAGTAAAAATAATAGATTGTATGACAAGGGAGCAAAATAATATATTTACGGCGAGGGCGCTATTTTGAATCCAGAGCGAAGCGAAAGATTCTAGAATAGAATCCCGAGCATAGCGAGGTATTCTTATTTATAGAATCCTGAGCGTAGCGAGGGATTCAAAGTACATCGATATTTTTGCTCTCGAGTCATATACTCTACTATTCATCTCCTTCTATGAGAAAATATTTCTCTCGGAATTTCGTAGGTATTAAGTTTTGTGTGACGTTATTAGCTTCTATTTTTATTGTTTGCACTACCATTTTCAGAACTCGACGTAGACCTCGTTTTTTTTTGCAAAATACAAAAAGTTTGTAACGAGTACAACAACAGGGATGTAAATCGCGCGCTTAATTTTTTTTTTAGTTACCGCGCCAACACTTGCAGCCAGTAATTTATACAACTTGCGTTCGATTTCAATGAGCGATTCATATTCCAAATTAAAATCTCCTTACTGCCCGCTAAAAAGTCTAGTGGAGAAAAGAGCTACTTTGCTCCCGCTTATAGAGGAACAAAACGACACTTTTCGAATAGAAGGGATGAAAACACTTTCTTGCGCTAGGATGAACGAACTCTAACAAAAATGTCGCAGCTCCATTCCGTGCCGCCCTTGGAACGCGCAAACTGTGCAGCAGTTTTTTTGCCATTTTATTACAGTATTAGCTACTGCATGAGATGTCATCGAATTTTTCAAATAAAATTTCTTTGTTGTTATCTAAAATTATTCCTTATGTAATTGGTTTATTAAAGTCCATTATAGTCCATTGTACTTAACGACAATTTTTAAGAATCCTAGTTTTTTTTATAAGTTTGTTAAAAGTCTTATGCAACGAGAGAATTTTCGAAATTTAGTATAACTTTGTCAGCAATCGATAGCGGGAGCTGGGACGTAAATATTTCTTTATGGGCCCAGAACTTTAACTAAGAAGAAAGTAGTAATGGAATCAGAAATACTCCTATGTCTCACCTACGGCTGCCAAACCTGAACATGTGATCTCAAGATCAGGAACAAAATCCGAACCACTCAGGTCAGAATGGAAAGAAGTTGCCTAGGTATTAAATTAAAAGACAAGGTGAAGAATGTAGATATCCGCAAAAATACAAAAGTAAAAGATGCCTTAACTTTCTCGCTAGCATGCAAATGGAAATGGGCGGGTCCTATTATTATAATGACCACAGGTGGACAATAAGAGCAGTGCAATGGTCCGTGCCACATGGCTGTAGAGCAAGAGGCAGGCCAAGTGGCAGGTGGGTTGATGAGATAGTAGCGATAGCAGGTAGAAGATGGATAGACACTGCCAAAAACAAAGAAAGATGGAGGTGCTTGGAGGAGGCTTTTACCCTCAGGGAGTCCTTGAACACAAGATTGAATTGAATTATAATTGTGTTTGCAGCGTCGTCCTTCTTGGGAGCACACTCTATTGAGCGCTTTCCATTTAGGCCACTGCAAATCACTTCAAATACAAAGAAATATTTGAGCTAAAGTCATCAATAAATGTTTGTTGAACACATAGAGTTAGGTTATATTTCCTTGAACTAGCTCTGTCGTAAAATCTGTTTTTACATGACATGACTTAACTATATTCTATCTCTTTACCAATTTACAGGTACAAAAAGCAAAGGATTTAAAATATACTTGCGAGATCAAGTCCAGGCTGTCACAAAATTCTTTTTTAGCAAATATTTCCTACTCATAAACTCTAGACTTGCTACTGCAACTTTCATACAAACTTAAGAGAGCCATTAGACCTGTTAAATCCGGCCCTGTCACAAAATCCGTTCTTAGCGGACGTCTACTAACTATAAACTACCTCCCTGCCAAATTTCAAGTCTGTAGCACAAAAAATGAAGGACTTTTATCCAAACTGGCAAGAGCCATTAGACCTCCTTAATCCGGCTCTGTCGCAATATTCGTGCTTAGCGGACGTCTACTAACTATTAACTACCTTCCCGCCAAATTTCAAGATTGTAGCACAAAAAATTAAGGACTTTCATACAAACTTGCGAGAGCCATTAGACCTCCTTAAACCGGCCCTGTCTCCAAATCCGTTCTTAGCGGACGTCTACTGACTATAAATTACCTCCCTGCCAAATTTCATCTCTATACGTCAAGCGGTTTTCGAGATTTCGTGATGAGTGAGTGAGTGAATGACCTTTCGCTTTTATATTTATAGATAGACGTGCATGCTTTAATCTAGTTTGTAATTTATTGATTTTATTTTCTATTAATTTATAATTTTCAAATGCAATATATTGAATTTATTTATAATTTATTATTTTAAATTAATTAATGTAGGTAATTATCTAATGTTTGAAAGGCAGGACAATTTTTAACTTTATTTAAAATGAATGTGATCAAATTTGTAATTTCTTATTAATTTTAACAGATACCTATACCTTGCAATGTACTATAATAATTTAATAATTTTTATTTTATTTCATTTTTATTTTCTATTGATCTGTTTCGCACGTGTACTAAATTAATTAATGATTATAAGTTATGTTTTATTTGAGATTAAGTATCTGTAACTTTATTAATTTTTATGTGTGGAATTAAATAAAGCTATATTATTATTATTGTCAGCAAAGAATAATAAATCTATTATATTAGTTCCTGCCAATGGATTCATTGCTGAAAACTATATCAACTCCCTACAGGAATTACTTATTATCTAGCTTATAATATATATATAATAATATAATAGATTATATATATGTAGGATCGTCAGTGAGCGATCGAGGAGGAGTGCCGAGCGGTATAGTACATCGTCAGGACTATAGGCGTTCACATTATCCCATTAGGGATAAACAACATACCTGTGAAAACAATTACACACTATTAGTAAAGAAAACACAATGCAAATGGTAATCAGTAACAAGAATAAAGTAAGTTCAAGGTACAGCAACAATACAGTTAATCGAACAGACCATTAAGGTCCCACAGTTCGTACAGTGGCCAAGCCACCCAATGATAAACGAACAAACCCTTAAGGTTTACAGTTCGTACAGCAGCCTAAGCCACCCAATGATAAACGAACAAACCCTTAAGGTTTATAGTTCGTACAGTAGCATAAGCCACCCAAATACAAAGTGTATCGCTCGCTAGCAGCAAGCCTATACAGCTATGTGGATATACAGCAGCGCTGTACCAGGTAAACCGACAGTATTGTCGGGAGCAGGAACTCTTTACTGAGTCGAATCCGAGGATCGACTGCCATACTTACGGCGTGCACGCTCTTTTATAAGGCGATGCCCCCCACCTTGCAACCTCTCCATACAAGTCTATCCAATGCCGCACGGAAGTGCGTCACGCGTTTACTTGATACAAAACACTACAATGTACTAAATCTAATAAGATTTAATTATAAAGCAATCAATAACACACTAATAATTGTCATGAATAAACAATAGTGATTTCATAAAGTAATTCGTTTTACATTCAAAGTAACATGTCAACAATTGTTTTGAATAAATCCATCGATAACAATTATCGAAATAAAGTAACCACAAATCAGTGTGCATACAGTGAGTACTCAATAAATCATGTTTCGAATTAATAGACAATAATTGATACTAAAATCACTTAAATTGATAATAAGAGAAACAAATCATAACAAATTTAGTTAGCTACCCACAATATTAATTGAGATTATAAACCATCTCCGACATATATATTATGTAGGATCGTCAGGACCGAGCGAGGAGGAGTGCAGAGATCGTCAGGACTATAGACGTTCCCATTATCCCATTAGGGATAAACAAGACCAGGTAAACCGACAGTATTGTCGGGAGCAGGAACTCTTTACTGAGTCGAATCCGAGGATCGACTGCCATACTTACGGAGTGCACGCTCTTTTATAAGACGATGCCCCCCACCTTGCAACCTCTCCTTAACAAGTCTGCCCAATGACGCACGGAAGTGCGTCACGCGTTTACTTGATACAAAACACTAAAATGTGCAAAATCTAATAAGATTTCATTATAAAGTAATCAAATAACACAATAATAATTGTCATGAATAAACAATAGTGATTTCATAAAGTAATTCGTTTTACATTTAAAGTAACGTATCAACAATTATTTTGAATAAAACCATCGATAACATTTATCGAAATAAAGTAACCACAAATCAGTGTGTGCACACAATAAATCATGTTTCGAATTAATAGACAATAATTGATAGTAAAATCACATAAATTAACAATAAGAAACACAAATCATAACAAATTTAGTTAACACCCACTATTGTGATTAATAAACCGTCTCCGACATATAACATATAAGTATAAGTGTATATATAACTGAATCCCTATTTCCTTTGGTCACGGCATCACGCGTGAACGGCTGGACCACTTTCGGTAATTCTTTTTTGTTGTGTTTGCTATTGCAAGGAGAAGGAATCATAATATTATTATGCAAGAAAAAAAAAATGCGTGGAATAATAAAAAAGCCAACAAACAGCAAACAATTATAAATCGATGGCGTATTAGTTTTCTCCGTAGGGTAGATAGTTTACTCTGGCTCACACACTATTCATTGTTTGTTGAAATATAAGGAGTGTTTGGAGAGTTTTATTAGTTGTTCTATGTACAGTCGCGGCATGAAAAGGTTAGTCACCTTAAAGCCGATTGTTGCGTGCACGAATGAAGAAACAGTACTTACTGCCAACATTTTAATAAATATTTCGTTTTGTAACGTTTACTATTGAATAAATGTTTTGCTTACTGTTTCACCGACTCCACCTTGTCAATTTTACAAAACTGACAACTACTCTAATTTACAAGATTTTTGTATATTTGTAAACTAGCACTTCGCCCACTTGAATTTTTTTAAGACTATATATTTTTTTTGTTACTGTATATGGCCAATTGCAGTCAGCGATAAAGTAGCTTCCTATTGGTCAAAGATTTTTTGAAATGGATGGGTAGTTTCGGAAATTACCCCCTACATACAAACTAACAATTATAATTTTAGTATAGATAAATTATTATTATTATTATGTGTACTGTAATCTTTATTTATACTCTACTAGCAACCCGACCCGGCTTCGCATGGGCCTATAGCCTTCCTCCATAAATGGACTATCCAACACAAAAATAATTTTTCAATTCGGTACAGAAGATCCTGAGATTAGCGCGTTCAACCAAACAAACAAACAAACTCTTCAGATTTACAATATTATATTAGTATTAGTATAGATTTTACACCACTGCCATGTTGACAGATTAATTTTATTATCGGGAATATTATTATCGGGATCAACCGCTTTGTTGATAGGACTAACCTCATTCTTGACTAAAAATGAATGAATAGTACCTACGAATAAATAATGTAATGACAAATTTTTATTTAATAACTATTATAACCACCAGTGGGCATAAATCACGCATTGTAACCTATTTCTCCTATTTCTCTTCCTTCTTCTCTTCTCTTCTCTTCCTTTCTCTCTCTCTCTGTTCTGCTCTTGCCTTGTGAGTTACTACTAATAAAATACTACGTGAAAAAAGAAAGTAGCAATGTTGGCAACGTTGAAAATGACAGACACTGAGATAAACAATAGTTTTAACTATCAGAAACAATGAGGATATAAGCACTACGCTTATCAAAATATTAAAACCAATAAAAAGGTTTTACATCTTTTTTTCTTCTTGGACAAGATAAAAAATAAAACAACTGTGATCTAAGTAATTTTAGACTTTATTGTCAAACAGTTAAACCTAATATTCTGTGGAACAGTCATTTCTGTGACTTAGTTTGAAATGGTAAAACTGACCAACCTTTTCATACCACTACTGTACATAATTTAGCTGTCATTTCTTAACTTGTAATACATACTTTGTATATACCATAATAACATAGTGATTTTTATACAAGGTTCATCGTATTTACGTAACATATTATAATTCTTGTAAATGCAAATATTGTAAACATTTTTTTTAAAGAGTACGTATGAAGTTTCTTCCCCAAACGAAAATACCATTTGGAATGGACTACTAAATTCAAATTTTATAATATGACGTTCAAAAGAGCCTTTTAATGGTCTAATTAAAATAAATGACTTAACTTTGACTTTTGTAGGGCGGCCGGTATTCCGCGTTGCTCTATGGGTATGTATGGTAGGTAGATAGGGACAACGTCTGTCGGGTCAGCTAGTATCATAATCTATCTAATATATATAAATCTAGGTGTAGGGTAGGTGTAGGGTAGGTGTAGGGTAGGTGTAGGGTAGGTGTAGGGTAGGTGTAGGGTAGGTGTAGGCAGGTAAGTAGGTAGATAAGGACAGGACAACGTCTGTCGGGTCAGCTAGTAATATTATATATTCTAGAGGGCCCGGAACACGTAGTTCTGCCCTAAAAATAAAAAATAAACCGACCACAGCGCCACCTACCGAGTCCAATTGTGAATATAAACCACTCTCGAATCCACTGTAACACACGGAAATGTCACCAAAATCGGTCTAACCGTTTAGGAGGAGTTCACTTTCATACAGACGCGCAGTAGATTTTTATATATAAGAATATATTATTGTGTGTATTATGCTGATCCCGGCAAACGTTAATTTACCATATTAAAAAATGAAGTCAGTTAAAAATACGAACACTACGACGCGAGATTTTTATGTTGTTTAACATATAAATGTTGTTGTATAATCTCAGATCAAGTAAAAAAAGGTAGACAACGCATTTAGAATAGACAACTGTCGCCACTTTTTTATCTGTGAGTACCTGAAGAGTTGCCACTTTAAAAAAAAAAAAGGCCCTGATAAGTACGATAATAGGTACGTACGTAATAATAAAAATTGGTAGTACGCGAATGCGAAATTAAACCTATTTGTTTGTTTGGTTATTTTAATTACTGAAAACAATATTCTTCAGCGTCAACAATTCGAAGAGATGATGAACTTAGGAGCCTTGTAGGATTACTTTATTGATTTCGATTTCGATTCGATTTAAAAACAAAATAAGCAGAAAAATATTAAGTCCAGTAGTAGTAGCCCAGTTGGTGTGTGAGCAGAGAGAAAAAATACAACAAAGGTTATGTGGAGCACGTTTATTTTCACGGAATTTAAAACATCTTTATAATTACATGCGATAATAATATTACTGACAGCCGCATTCGAAGGTGGAAGTAATTTCTGTAATATACACAAAACTAAATAACTTTTAACATTTAGGTAGGTATAGTAGCAACAGATAGGTATACTGTATACCGAGGAAATCGCAAACATAGGTAAATAACAGAATATTAATTTAAAAGAGATCTCCTTTTATTTGAAGTCGGTTAAAAATATATTTTTTGGATATCCTGTTCTATGGATTCGGCGAAGTTCACGTTTAGTATCGTAAATGTCAGTCTTATAAAAATGCTCTGAACAAACCACACTATACCCTGTTCACAATAAGATTAGACATAAACACAAACCTTGTTTACAGTCCCTTCAACCGATTTTGATTTCTTTTTCGTGGGCTTATGGATGACAATAGAGGCAAAAAAGTGGTTACAATAACAACTGTTAACTGCAGTTGCCATTTGTCATGCTACCAACGCAATATAAGTCAAAATCGGTTGAACGGACTGTAAAAAAGGTTTGTGTAAATGTCTAATCTTCTTGTGAACAGGGTATAGATGAGGATGGCTGCCATTGTGGTTCATTTCGGTTCAGTCTTATAGCAGTTACCCATTCGTTTCTTATTAAAATATTTTTTGGAAACCTAAAAACATAATATTTGATAGTAAAATAGAAGAATATGAATTCAAGAATTTGAACAACAAAAACATAAGCGAATTCAAAAGTAATTATTTACCAATTGAAGGTTTGAATGTATACGTAACATAAAATCACATAGGTCCAATAAACTTAATTATGTTTGTACGACTACAATCTATTTACCCACAATTTAGGCTACTAAAAAAAAACTACTGACATCACTTTTCCGGTACGTCACTTCGTGACAATGACATTACATATTTTGAAAAACCAAAAAAATATGTTGTTTTGTGTATACTTACGTGTGAAACGATATTTCATCAGACTTTTTGTTCACTTTGGAGTTGATTGATCACCATTTCCGACCCCCGACACCCCGTGAGATACTAATGAAAATCGTCATAGTTTGATGCATGTGTGTGCGTGAACGCGTGTGTTTACTTGAAGTAGCAGAGTTTTGTGGCTTCACTAATAACAAAGGCCGTGCGCTATCTACCTTTTTGTACTTGATCTGAGTGTATAATATGATTTTATATTTCTATTGGATTTGTGTTGTAATCAATTTAGTTGCTCTGTAATAAGAGTTATTTTTATTAAAAACGAAACCAAATACATTTCACAATACAAACTTAAAACTATGTACATTCATATTACCTGTAATAAGAGAAACAACATTTTATGTTCACAAATCCTATACATTAATATTTTTATTGTCATAGTCTTGTTCAAATCAATTAGACGTTTGTGACATATCATAGAGCCTCTACCATAGTCACAATCATATCTCACGTATAGTAGGTACGAACTTCTTTTACGTGTTGGATAATCTAATATATAAAAATCTGTCTGCATAAAAAAAGTCTGGTCTGAGAATAGGTAGAAGGCTTTTTAATTAATTTATATGGCAAAATATATAAAAGTCTCGAGTCATAGCGTTTGTTATCGAATTCCTCCGAAATGGCTTGACCGATTTTTTTTTTTTTTTTTTATATATTTTGCAGGTCTGAGAATAGGTTGTAGGCAATTCGTATTGAATTGAAATTCGTGATTCCGGGTAACTGTGATTGTTTGGACCTGATATGATCTCCGAATTTCTTACTTCTACGGCATATTTAAAAAAAATAAAAATGTAGGTGATATGAAATAATTTATATGGCAAAACAACGTTTGCCGGGTCACCTGGTTATATACATAGGTCAAGCCAATAATCTAAAAAAACACAAAACCGCTAAAGATTCCTACGTTAGTCGTTGTAATCTAACAATGCAATAGAATATTGACATATTAACAGCGTAACTTCCCATTCAGTTCCATCACGGTGAGTTTCGTAACTGCATGATAACTTTTCCTTTTGTAAAATAACCTTAAAGTAAACCTTCTCATCACCTAATGACTCAATATTTTTTGTATAATCCTTTTACAATCTTGTTATTATAACAAAAATAAAAAAAAAACAATGCGATACTTGGCTATTATTTAAAATTACGTAGTTTTATGCACGCTATTATTCTTATTATTTACTACATGAAATACTTTTCCTACCTATTTCAAACAACACTGTTTTTGCAGCTGACGCACCATAACAATTATTGAATGGGTGTTGGCGTATATTCTACGTTTGGGCAGGTATTTTCTTTATATAAGTAGGTATTAAAAGGTTTAATGGAGGCATCTCCAGAGCTATAACTCAATCTCCTCGTTCAATCTAACTAACTAACTTAACTTCTGCAACAGATAACATAAATACTGCACCCACACTCACACTCACTCATACACACAAACACACACTTACACAAACACACACACACACATTCACTCAAATCACCTTGTTTTTGATTATGTATTAGTATCTATAGTTTAATAGACACTTTTAGTTAAGGAAAGAGCGGAGTCTCCTAAACAGGCATCTTTTGTCACGAACAGTCCGGACTTAAATCCAATAGAGCACATGTGGGATCAGTTGTAACGAAGAGTTAGAGACGGTGATTAGGAAATCCACAACCAACAGCAACTCATCAACGCTGTGAAAAGGACCTGGGAAGAGATTCCAATGGAAAATGTCAGGCATTTGATTGAGAGCATGCACTCCAGGCTTCAAGAGTGCGTAGCTAAACGAGGGGGGCATACCCGTTACTAAATGATGAGCATGGAGTATTTTCTTTTGTTTTCAGTAACTTTACGTTGTTTTTATTTTTAACCTAAAATGTGTTTTTTCTTTCAAAAGCAAATAAACTTTTTAATCATTATTATTTGAATAAATTTATTGGTCTACATGGTAAAAACAACATTCGTTTTCGTTATGGAGACAAAAAATATATATTGGTTTTATTATTTTCATGGTACAGACAAAATACCTTGTGGCCCTTATTTTGTTTTGAGTAGTATATATAAAGTAGTAATTTGACACTTCTTTATTTGACTTTGTCCCTTGTTTTTTATACTTTAGGTTCACTGGCACTCCTGTAAGCATGGAAATTTCTATGGATATGGACAGGGTGTAGTTGATAAAGGTTTTATTTACCCGTGGTTTAACGTGTGCTTATCGGAATCATAAATCTTAGAATTACTTTTAGTTCTGTGTTTGCTACCCAAATTACAGTTTCTGTATTATTATAATGATTTTGAAATGGTACATCATATGTTATTTTAGGTAAGGCGAATAGAAAACTAGACATTTGAAAAATGTTTTTATTTTTCTTTATCATTTTACATTATTAATAATCGTTCATAAGTACACAAATAACAATAGTGTTGCAAATAATAATAAAATCTGATTAGCCACTTAAAATTAAGAAGTCTACATGTCATAACAAACCATGTGTAATCATTATTATTGACATCGACCATGTCAATAGGCGCTCGTAAAGCGTGTTAGATGAACACTAGTTATTTAGCTGAAACAAACATAATGTATGCTCATAAGTCGTAACAGCAGAAATATCGTAATCTTTCCAATTTCCTACCAACAGAAATTTAGTTCGGTCATAATTCAAGCTTCTAATACGAACAAACCATTACTTTAATCGTTCACATTTTCGTTACTAGATCAATACTTATCAAATCTGTCATTTTCGATAACAACATTCTCATTTTTATATTATTCTAATTTTGTTCTATTATATTCTACGATTACATAATGATCATACTCTATTTTTGTAAAATCATCTATTTGCTTTTCGTTTCCTTTTTTCTTCTATATGGATAGTATTTCTAGCAACTTGAGTATTTCTAGAAAACAATCGATTCATCGGTATTTTAACGTTTCCTTGAATTCTTTGAAAGTAAAAATACAGCCTTACTCACTATTTAATGTGGAAGTGTTTAAGTAGTGTAGGTAATGTGCAATAAGTCCGAGACTAAATGATTTCTCCAATATTATATTCTTAGGTTAGGTGTGAGCAATACAGTTAACATTACTAAGTACTAGTTTATTATAATTATTTGTCACTAAATGAAGTTGATAAGACGTGCGAAAGTAATTTACTGAAGGCGATTAAATTTTGTGAAGAACTTTCAGCAAAAATGGAAGAAATCGGAGAGAGCTATGAGTTACATTAACTTAAATATTAATCATTTAGCCCTATTTTCTAAATACCTGATAGCTACGTTAAAAGGTGAGATGGTAATCTCAGACATGGTAGAAAGAAATGACAATGCCAGTCAATAAGTAGTTTTTAACCTTCGTGTTCATTAAAAATGTTAGGCAAATGCACCTACCAAAAATTTAACCATATGTAAATATAGCTTGTGGTAGTAAACAGAACAAACATTTTGGAAATGGAATCTTTTAATTAAGGGCTTTCTTAGCATTAAGGTAAGGTAGGCTTACATTGACATCACAGTCATTGTCTTTTGTGACTGATTAGTTTGTTGGTAAGTTCGCAAGGGTCATTTGGCTTCTGGATAAATATGACAAAACAGTGCGTTCTTTACTAATGGTGAAATTCTTTTTGACATGTTGACAGTTACAATAATACAAACTCCTTTTTTTTTCTTTGTAAATACTGTCAAAGTTTCAGGTTAATGTACTCTAGCTTATTTTGAAAACTAACATAAGTATGTTTTACAAATAATACCAAATAGATATTATATTTTACATATCTAGTGCGCAAAGCTATAATGAAACTTAGAATATGCTAAAAAAATTGTCATAATCCCACTTAACATTTCCCTCTCGGGAAGTATCTGCTCTTTTTAAATACATTTTGATTACTTACTTAAACATAATAAATTGTATAGTCACATATCACTAAAACCGGAATTTGAAGTGAAATAAAAAAAAACGCGTAAAGGTACACTATGAAGACATTAACTTATCGTCAAAATTAAGATAATTATATCCTACTTTGAAAAATAAATTCAAATATCAATAAATTCATTCAAATAAGTTTTTATTTACTAAGGTATTTTTACTACGTGCGTAGGTATATGCGATAGGCATACATTTATTTCTAATGACTCTTAATTTTTTATGATGTATGTTTTCAGTAGCAATGGTGATTATTAATTTGTTTCTGGTGGCAGATTTTGGGCCACTTTACTAGAATAGGATGGAGATTACTTTACGAGTTTTACGACAAATAAATTGAAAGAATACATAACAATTTTCTATTTTTAAAGGAGATCATCTATTCCCTCCGTTTATGAAATTGCGTTTATTAATTTATAGTTATAACTATTGTAAATCTATTTACAAAATTCTATAATATCTAAGACACGTGCGTTCCATTTTATCATTCAATTCTGTTACAACTTTCAAAGGTTATCTAGCGTCTCTTCAGAAAATCTATTTAATTTAAATGGATAGAGTGTTAGGGTACAGTATATTATTATGTCTTAATAATGGGACATGATTATTGCATGTGTTTATAGTTACCTTATTAAATACAACTTACAAAATGTATAATTATATTATGTTCTAACGGAGAGTGGAGATCATTTTCTTTTTCAAAATAAAATCATAGCATTAAGCACATCTTGTAAAACTGCATGGTCAACAAAATTATTTCAAAAGATACAATTTCTGTTCATAAAATCGGTTGACCATTTGCCAAATCGTCAAAAATACTGAAAACGTTAGTTACAAAAAATATGTATAACAAAGGTAGATACAGTTAAGTGCAAAATGCTTGCATTGTTTATGTTTTGTTTGATCTTAGTATTCATTTTGATTTGCTACTGTTGTCTACTACCTTTTTAGTTTACTGTACCTACCTAATAAATAGGCTCGTTCTATTAAATGTCCTATGGTATATTTTACATTGTGATAGCTTGGTTATAATCTTTGGTATGTTATTATAAAACTATTTCAATACACTTAAAATAATGTGAATAGATAATAAAAAAGACTTACTGTTGCATTTTAGTACATTATTATGTTAATGTCCTCACAAGGAAGTGTACGGGAACCTGATTATTACTGAATTTTGTAGATATTGTTCTGTACTATTATTATTAAAAGTAATAAAATTAAAATAAGCTGGAAACCGTTCTGTAGAATAATTTTAACAATAAGTAAGATCAGCTAAAAATGCTTTGGAATTAGTGATACCACAATTTATTTTGATTACTATGAAAATCTCACGGCTATGAAAAACAAAACACAGAAAGATGGGGTACAATAGAACCCCATACAAGGGGCTAAACTGATTCAAATGTAGAGGAAGAAAAGGAAATTGTGTTTTTTTTTAAATAAATAATCATTTTAGTAAGTAAGCAAAGCACAGAAAATCATTGTTCGGTTTACAAAGACTAGTATAAATTGTCACTGATTACAATACTTGCACTCATGTGACGGAAATAGTTTTAACCCCAGTCTGGTAAATGATGCCAATCTTGGTGATATTTAAGGTTTGACACTGGGAAGTAAACATTTTTAAGTACCTCTTTGATTCGTGGTGAAAACTCTTTGAGGATGATTATGTTGGTAAATTAGGTAGACATTTATTTTACTTAATACAGTCACGGTTCTTTGTTTACCTCATTATTAATAATTAATTAACTCTGTTCTTCAGGTACTCGATTTCATTTTGTTTTAGGAGCTGAACCAATTTATACTAGTCCATTATATTATATTTCTTGAAAGACCAAATACCAAATTCCAATTTTAAAAATGTGTGGGTATAAATACAGCAGTAATTAATGTATCTTACAATCCTAATGTTTCTAACATTCATAATATTTTTACTACAATAAGTACGTCTATAACTCTTACGTATTATCTAATTTAATACAATATCAGTAAATCATTCGTTTCCATCATATTTTCTTTCATAAAATAATAAAAACCAGTTTACTTATGCAACTCAATATTATATTGATTTCAGTTTGAGGTAAAATGTGGTTTTACTGAATCTTTAAAAAATCCTGTGTATCTATGAATGGCTTACTGTTAAAGGTGCATAGCTATATTAGTATATTAATAATAATTAAAGTGTATATATGTATATTAGTTAAGACAATATCTAAGATACATTTCCTTAGACCTATCCGTCTTGAACTTAGTTGCTAGTCACTAGACAAATATTTTAGAATTTCGTTTCGGAGAGACGTGGCTGATGTCGCGTCTTAGAACCTACTATCAATTTATTTTTCTACCATCAGCTTTTCTAAGTCGTTTTAATTTAAAACTTTGAATAAGTAATACAACAGACTTTTATAGTCATAATAAATTGCATTGAAATAAAAAAGTGAATACACAGATTACACGGTGCCTTATATTTTGAGTGCTGTATATGAATTTACTATTAATAAATATTATTGTTATGTACATTACGACCTAAAGATGTACCTATACAGTACAATAATTTTATGCCTAAAATGAGTCATCCAAAATGTACATAGTCTACTTTTATTGATCTACTACAATAATAATTATACGGAATTAAATAATTATAATAATCAATGATGTTTTGATTAAAATACAATTTCGATACATCAAAGTGAGTTCACTTTTCATAATTTACACCTAAAATGCCAATGGAATTGATTTATTCATCACACTTATTCGATATTTTAAAACATGCTAGCTCGAAGGCTTCTTCCTTTTCTCGTTCATAAGAAAACTATGCAAAAGACCGTACAAATTAGACAACTAAAGCCCATACTCTACAAACAGGGTTCCATAAGATTTTTAAGGTGATCTGCTGAAATATAAGTATGTCGCATGTATATGATGCAACATAGAACATTTCCAAAAGGTTCCAACATAACAAAAATCAGCAGAACGCCTTGTATATACTACTTTTTTGACACCTTCGCAATATTCACAAATTATACACGATCCATAGCTCTCCCTTAATAAAAATCAAGTTTACAATTGCCATTCATTTATATATTTTATTACCCTTTATGATGTTCTGTATCTACAATTTATTGTGAATTGGCTCCGCTAGGCTTACCTCTTGGTTCAACATAAAAAAAAACCTGAATCAAAATTTATATGCCTTAAATTCAAACCTTAAGGAACCCATGACGCACAACAAATCTATTGTGAGTCGTAGCTGAAGACAGGAGCCCTGCTTGTCAGATATTCGAGGGTAGATTTTTTGCAAACGTTGTGAAGATAGGAACATTTATTCGGCACCCATCACTTTATTAGTGACTAGCCCACAAATAATATTCCCACATTAACAACGAATTTCTAATGCTCAATTATGCTTCAACTACTGCTTTAGTAGAGTACCTACTAGCGAGCAAAAAAAAGCTAATTCATCTAAATTGTACTAATTTAGGAAAGCATTGCATGGACTATTGTGCGGCTAGTAAAGAAATAGTAAATATTCTCAGAGGTAAAACTATTGAAATAGAGGACTAAACTATGTCTTTACTTATCTAGTAGATACAGTTTACGATGAAATCCAAATCATTGTTACTAGTGACATTAAATCGGCATCAACAGGTGGGTTAGCATGTGTAGGTTAACTTAACTGTAGGTTCTTATTACTGTGTTCGTCGTGTAGGTAGTTGGCATACCGCCATAGACATAACGAGTATCTGCGTTTCATAATAATACCAGCCTAGTATTTTCCCATTGCAGGGCATAGGCCTCCTCTCAGATTGAGAAAGCATAAGCATTGATCACCACTACGCTTGCTCATGGCGTATTGGCGATTTCAGACTTAAATTTATTATAAGTTCAGGTTCCCCCACGATGTTTTTCTTTATCGACGTCAGTGATGTCCAAGATAAATTTAGAAAGTACATTATAAAATTGACAAACTCATTGTACTTGCCCGGTTACGAACCCACCACCTCAGAGCATGAAAGGTGGGCCTTAACCACTGTGCCATCACAACATCGGAATCAACAGTCGGGCATATTTAAAACGCCACACTGAACACGAATTGACTTTTAAGTGATTTTGCATGCCAGGCTTATTGGATGACTTAAGGAATCCAAAATTTTAATGCCCATAAGTTGATGAAATGTATATTTCATTTCGTTCATTTCATGTCAAAGATTTACTAGTTCGCTTAAAGTGACCATTTCTAATTTTCTAACTAGTCTGATGGGAACAAGATTATTAAATATAGGGACCTACATTAAGTTTATCGATTGCTGTAACATTAAAGTAATATTGTATTCTTTCAAATGCTTTTAGACTTATTGTCCGAATAAAAATAACGCAAATCATTATGTAGGTACGCAAAATACGCGCTGAGACGTGAAGTTGCGATCACCAGTTATACCATACCGTGTAGGTATTACTCATAAATCTAAATTGTTTAATTAAAATTAAGGAGTTATTAACAACAGATTCGGAATAATTAATTATTAATGAAAATTATCGGAAAACGAATTGGAATAATACCGTTACTTTACAATTATTTTTCACACATTACATAACGATGAGTGAACAAACAAAAAGCTACTTATTCTTGACAATTATAGTCGATGTTTTGAAAAAGTACAATATGTCGAAAGTGGGAACATACATGCTGGGTTTTAGAGTTGTTAACATTTGGCGACGGCATGCCTCTAATGGAACTGATTTGCTCCGACATAATGATAGAAATAAGAAGAGATTTATGGTAATTGGTGAATATTTACCTGCTCCAAGTAGCGTAGGAATATGTTCTAAGAATATTTGAATGCTGTTGATTTCTGACAAAAATTATATACATTAATTGATGTTTAATTATCTAAGAATTTTAAACGGACTCCATTTAGTATAATAATATCAAAACTCAACACGCATTCGATGATGTGAAGCAAACTCAATTGCTCAAAACATTCATTAATCATTTACAAGTCAGAAAATAAAACTACGATATTAAATAAAAATAATTGTTAAGGACATTGGAATGGTTTGCAACTACTATAAAAACAAAATTCCTAATGATATTATCACAACGATATTAGCAAAGAATAAACGAATTACTAATTGTATGTCATAATTATAACATTTTACTAAAACTAATTAAATAATTCAAGCTGAGAAATTTGAGCATCAGATTCATTATTATTATTATGGATACTTCATTCCACTCATTTTACCACTTAAATAATAATAATTTGAAACTTGACTAAGTATATAGGTATGTGCAGTCAAAGGAAAATACTGTTCTCCATATATTTTCATTGGCGACCATTAAATGTAAATGGTTATAACGTAAACCATAGGAATATTGACCCACTCGTTTATTCATTCGATTCAACAACAATACATTATTATTGTTTCTCAATGTACCCACGGCATGTTTATTGTAATTCACCACATGACATTATAGTGTATTTTGGTGTTTAACTGGCAGAAATGAAATAAAAGTTGTATCTAACTCTGGGACCCAACTCAATCACAAAAACACGTAGTTTCACGTTAAGTGCCACAAAACTTCAGTCGTTTGAATTCTACTTCAGACTCCAAGACAAAATGTAGATCTTACACTAAATCGACCGTAATATCGTATCTTTCGAGTCTTTTAAATATTTACAAAATCGTTACTTTAAGCTTTATATATATTATAATAGTTAATCTACAAATTAATTTCGAGATACAAATCATCCGAAATTGTAAAGAATAGCGATTGAGATGTCCCTTCCCTTCCCTTACTAATGAAGAGAACAGTCTAGTTAATTACTTGTTTCAAATTATTATTTAACCTGTATTTGTGGAAAAATAAGTGGATAATGTACAGCGCCCTCTATTTATCCTCTTCCAGTAGAACCAGATCGTCAGCCACGACGTCAGAAACGTGAAGGTAAATGATCCAGTACATTAGGTTAAAACATACGAAGCAGACGGGGAACACAATGCGAGAGTACTTGTCGATGTCCGATGGAGTCATTCCGAGCAACTTGCTTATGTCCTGGAAATTAAAAAAACTTTTTTCAGTAGGTATGGACATTTTTACATGCGCATTAATTAAGTTAACATAGTACACAGAGCCACGATATAATTACAAAAAATTAAAGCGCTCAGCACGGTAATCCGTTATTTTATCGAAAATCAAATCATCGATTATATTTTCAACTACAAATTTACACAACTACTTTCAGCATTTTTCTGTAAGAAATGAAAAGGTGTGGATATTAGTAACATTGCTCATAACATTTTGTCGGATAATTTTGTCATCGACAAAACGATTTATCGAATCTTTCCCATAATTCGCGTTAATTGGCGGAACAAGTAAATGTGTTTGTTATAAAAATAGATGGAACGTAAAATTGACAAAACCGAGACAGAATAGAACAATACGTATGAATAATGATCAATTGAAAAGGAAGTGTCTTTGGTGACACATAATCAATATTTAAAATATCGATAAAATAATAAACACCCACTTAGCACACCTGGAAAAGCTTTCATTGTAATCGCAAAGCTATAAAAATCGCAAGTTAAGTTTGAATCGCTTGAATACAAAATCATAACTAAGTTCATTACGTCAATTATTTTAATAATTACCTTGCCAGGATGCAAAATGTGCGGAGGAGGGCCTGGGTTCTCTTCCTCTGCTCCACTGCGACCTCCGTTTATAGTATTCTCTAGGGTTCCGCCTTTGGAATGTGCTTTTGGATCGTGTACTTTGAACCGGACCTCCTGAAAATCATATTTGAAATGTTGGAAATACAGATATATGAAAGCAAAAGTCTTAGGATCATAATGTAATAGCTTACCGATGGTCTTCCTGGTGGACATCTGCTAAGCGTACCCATTTTAGACAGCGTATGTGGGTCACCTACGGGAGGACAATCAACGGGCATTTTCTTCTCGGACGCTATTTTCTGAATGGCAACAAATCTCTGTTTTCTCATCTGTATTCTCTTTGCCATATAACCGACGGTGGCGTATTCTGTAAAGATAAGAGAATTGCGTCCATAACGAGGTATTTTTATTTGTTTATGAAACCATCGCTTTGCATTTACATTCGCTTAGGATAAAACATATACATTCGACATAGTTCTAGTAAATCGCCTTGCAGTAGGTAGTAGATAAACAAATAATTAATTACCTAGTAGACTAGCGAAGACCATGACGAAGCAGGTTCCCAAATAAACGTCAATGGACTTGACGTACGATATCTTGGGCAGAGCAGCATTAGTCGACGACATTAGCGTCGTCATCGTCAACACAGTTGTAACACCTAGAGCCACTCGGGCCGGTGTAGCATTTCGGTTCAACCAAAACGATACCCATGATATAATGACAATCAAGCCAGACGGAATATAAATTTGAATTAGGTAATATCCCATAGATCGAACAAATTGTATTTCACATGCCAATCTTGAATAATTTCCTGTAAAAGGTTTAAACAATAAATTAGAAGGGTTCTTTGTTTGGATGGCAAAAGTTTTGCAAAACGCTAAATATAGAAGCACCAATAAAATTAGTGTATCATTGAATTTTATTTGAATACATGAATATTACAAACTTTATTTGATATAACTTTATGAAAAATGTTTGTTACGACAAAAGACATAATATAAATTAAATATGAATATATAATTATTTACTTATTATAATCTTTTGAACATAAATTAAACGACATGACATACAAAACTATTTCACACCACTCATAGTGTTTTGTGCAATAATACAAAAGCAGGACGTGATAAGAATCGTGGCTGTTTCTGTCCAGTGTTCCACGTAGTGGTGTCTCATATAATTCCTTTGATCCCTACTCTTAGATTCCCCCGCGAACCCATGTACCTGTTGTAAGGGAGATCTCCATAGCTCGTTGGCGATGGCCCAGCACCTTGAACTGCGGCAGCGACACCTCGCTGGAAACACCCACAGAGTTGGGCCCCTCGTTCCATTTGTATCTGATGTCCCGCATGGTGTAGCCGACTGTGCGCAGCGGACATTATAAATGAAACAACCCCAGGCCCATCGCAATGGGTTTTACAACACGAATTGACTTTCGGTTGGGGTGAGAGCGGGGGAGTCGCGTTCGATTTCGCGCGTCTCGTCGTGCGATTGTCGTGTCATGTAGTTAGCATGTGTGCTTGTGTCGCGATTTCTATCGTCTGCACACGGGCTGAGGGAGACGGGGTCGGTGGCGGAGATATGGATGTGCTGTGCTGGGAGAGCGGCTATTGCGATCGGTTACCTGTCGTCAATGTAACAACAGTGGCGCGCTGCCGGTGGCCGAGCACCCGGAACTGCGGCAGCTGCACCTCGTTGCTCATACCGACGCTGGTCACCCCATCTTTCCAATGGTACCGAATGTCTCTCATTGTGTACCCGACTCCGGAGACATGCCAAACACACAAAACGCTATCACTTACGCTGCGAAGGATCGCGTTTCCCTCACGCGGCCGCTCCTGTGTCGAGGATGGGACTCGCGACAAGAAAGTAAGCCGAACCCAGAATTTTTTTTTGCAAGCGCAATGTAATACTCGGTTCGGCTTAATATGAATGATAGAAAAATATAACACTACCTACAAGAATGATAAGGACCACAAAAAATGATAATGTGATCACTATACTATAAAGGTTGTTAAAGAATAGATGGTATAATTATAACTAGAATAGCGTAGTAATAAGTAAGGCAAGCTTTTTAATGTACGATCATGCGAATGCAGTCAGTTAGTGTGCGTTTGATGAGCGTAAGCGGCGGTGGTGCGAGGGTGTGTGGGTGTGCGGTGCCTCGTCTGCGGCACGGCCCTCAGTGGTTGTGCAGACCCCGCGGGTGCCACCGTCCCCCGCCTCCTTCGACCCGCTCAGCATATCGTAGCGTCGATGTCTCAGTATCATTTCATTCGCTAAATGCTCGTGAGAACAAAGGCTTACTATTTACGAGTCTGCCTTCTGCGGGTGCTGTATGCGAGAAGGAGACGTTCCAACTTATGAAAACACGAGGGAAATCACAGCACGTGTCGACGATTATGTAGTACGCTTGTGCTCACAGGGTACCCCTGAGTAGCATCTGTGATACAAGAAAGTGATCACAACACAATATCTGTAAGCCTAGTGATAGATTTGCATCGTGGTAAAGAATCAAATCAATGATTGCTTTGGTGAGCACAATACACACTTATAAGTAATATTGTTTTTGATTATATTTTTATCATCTGTAACTAAAAGTGCTTTGAACTGCATATCATTTATTAATTACAAAATCAGGTCAGTACAGGTTAGGCATTAGACCGCTTCGATATTTGCGATTCTTAAAAACAAAATTACGTTTGTTGCAACTGACACACAAAGCGTGCGGTTGTCCAGCAACACTCTCATATTGGCTAAAACATTATTAATATTGTATTATCAAAGATAGCATATTGTGATTAATGTACAAGTTAGTCAACAACACACATTGGTGTACAAAATTATTTGAAATAGTTCAGATACTTACAACTTTCTATCTCTATGTGGCACAACTGTCGATCCATTGGAAAGTATTGCAAGTTCATGGGGCACGAAGCTGTGATCGTCAATCTGAAATATATACAAAGTTTTTAGAACTGAAAATTACGACATTTTGTTTTAGAAACATGATGAAAGTCTCCTAGTAATCAAATATGTAGTATTAGGTATTACCTGATACTTCTAGTGATAGAGCCGGAATAATGTATACGTATGAATTCATTGCTGGTTGTTGCTATATGGAAATACGATTGCTTTTCGTTTACAAAGAACGTGTCAGGCACCCATATGTTCTTTATGAATTCTGAACCCACAGATAAAGTCTCAACTCCAGTTCTTTTTTTGTAAGCTAATCGAGGATCGGTCCAGAACTGTCTGAAGTAAAAGTCCAATGTGAAATCCTGAGAAAGGAAATCGTTATTAACAACTTTAAACATATATGTAGTTAAAGGTATCTATATTCTTGAAATATCTTAAAGAATTGGAATGATGAAGGATTTTTAATTGATTGAAATAATGATCACTTTGAATGCGTACTTATGGGGTGTGGCTTCATGATTAAGTCCGTTCCCACTAAACACTTTTTAGTCATAGTTAGTATAACCTGATCATCAAGTAAGGTATTATGGTATTAAATGTGTAGCAGGAACGTTAAAATTTGCCTACCTTTGTAGAATATCAGTGTGTCACTTTACTATAATAAGTTAAACAGTATATAATTAGGTTACTATAAATTAACATCTAACATCTGCATGCGTTGTTCCATAAATATTCCATCCTACACAATGTCTTAGTATAGATACACTGCGATAGATGTTCACAAGAGGCTAATTAAATATAGTTACAAAATTCAAAACAACAATTTAAGTCGAAGCTTTGTTCTCGTGACTTCGGACAGAAATAACACTCGAAAATATATAGACACAGCACTACATTGAATAGTCAAATTGAGCGACAAGCTTAAAACAGTTATGAAAAGGAACAAAATGTGCAGAGAGTGTGATTGTGATATGAAGCCTATAGAACACAGGTGAGGTCTAAGAATGAACGGGGATATGAGTGCTCTAAGTGACAGGAAAGGGCGAGGTGTGTGGGTGGCGGCGAAGGCGGACACCCACGGCTCGATAGAGGCAATCCTCTATTGACTTAAGCTAACAAGCCGGCACGTATACAAGTTGCCACCAATAAAGTTTGGACCAGGTATGTGAAACAAATTAACGTTCATTAATGAGGTCGATTCGAGAGTTTGTGGATTGTGAATTAGGCAACCTCCCCACCCTTGGCCATGGGTCACGTCTCATTGTGACCTTCCCAATCTTGATTTGGTTTCCACTGCAGGGTCTTTTACCCAAACATACGCCTAGCAAGCTTACACAGTTTGACATATTGGAAAACCGAATTCGGTTTTGTATTCTGACCAACTAACTGCGCTAATATTTAGGAGATATCGATATCGATATCAAAAATAGCAAACTCACGAAAGCATAATTTTAACTAAATAAGGTCAGAGAGTATCGATGTTCCAAGTCACTGGAGAGATTAGAAAGTTACAATTATATTGGCAATATTTCAGTAAATACACATAATACGTACATTCACAACAAACTACAAAATGAGTCACGATAAGAGATATACAGTCGTCGCAAGTCCATAGAGCTTGAACACATTTCATGTACGTTTTAATCAAATGTATTTTAAGACCATGCCTTTATAGAAAGGCCGCCTTCATTGCCATTTAAAACGAAAATGTAATGCTGTTTATAATTAATATGTGTATGGTTACTATTTTATTTCTACGTCAAACCTCAGCGAAGTAAGTGATGATAATCTGTTAGCTGTATTGATATGAAAAATTACAACTTAAAATAAATACAGATACCTATCTATCTATTATATTGTGTGAATTAATTGTTATGAATGAAAATACACACAAAAAGGTGATATAATTGGTGTAGGTAAGCTGGTCCCTTTGAACTATGAGCGCAAGATCAGAATGGTCTTCTTTGAAAGTTTAAATTGTTACATGAACTGAAAACTTTCGTAACCTGTAAAGACTGCAGACATTCGGATAGTGTTCATTGGATATAGTTTATTATAAGAAGTGTAATTATTTGTTTGCGTTTTATGTAATTTTATATGTAAATATATTCTATTATAGTTCTATGCCATTCTATGCCAATGCATTATCCGATCACCTATGTTCAAATTCATCTCTTTGACTAAGATAACCATTGCTCGTTTAACAGATATCTTTTAATCCCTGTTATTTTATTTAACTATAATAACTATTTTAAAGTGCAGCTAAACGATAATGAAACAAAACGATAATAATCTGCAGAAATCAAAAAAATATCAGAGAACAGACGTCATCACTTGATATGGCAGCAACTTTGGAGTTACGAGTACTGCAGGACACACAACTGGGTAATTTTAAGGTTCAACGGTTTGCCTTTCTTATTATGATCTCATTATTAAAGGACAATGCCCACCTGACTAAGGGAGCTTATCCGAAGTAAAAGCTATCAAGACTAGTTGTAACACATAGTACATTTAAAATTGTCTAATCCTGAACCAGCGGTCAAATGTAGTCGAATATTCAAGATAAAAATCTACTAACAAAGTGCGCTATTTGTTTCTGCAAAATGCGCTACTGCCAGTTGAACTCCATTACCTACCATCTAAGCCATGTTTTAATAAATTTACTATGTCAATGTCAGGCGTTGCTTCCATACTTTACTTGGTATAATCAAGTAATACCTATTTAATATGAATCCTATTAAGGCCGAATAATAAAACATATAAATAAACTATTATCAACATGATTGACTCAGACGGCGTAGTAATAAAATAACTTGAAAATAAAGTTAGGTTCCGAAACACAATGAAACGCACGAATACAAAACCTGTTATAACAACAAAATCATGTGTAATTATCATATTTACATAATTGTCATCCTTTTTTTGGATTATTATCCTGGATAATTATCAGATGTCTTAATAAGTTTAGTATCTATAAGTATTGCGTATTTTGCTGGTCACATCTACGAAGAGGTGGGCAGGAATGGGCATGGTCCTTTTATTTTTCAATATCAACGATTTTACCAGGAAACATAATAAGAAAGCAAGTGGGCGGACAAAGGGCGATCTGCTCCACCAAACGCGGACATGCTCGCAGCCTCGTGTCTGGGGCTGCTCGGTCGCAGCGGCGCAGCGCGCGGCCGGAGCGACCGAGACAAGCGTGAGCTGACAGTGGCGAGTACCATGAGCACTTCGGAGACGGAGCTGATAGAGAGCACATACATGGTGACGCCCACCTCCACTGGCGGACCTGCAATCAAGCCCAATCGTGAGTCGCGCGCGCGCCTCGCGCCGTGAAAACCAAACCAGAGGACGGTGACGTGCCCCATCGCCGGGCGAACGGAGCAAAAGGGACGCGAGAGGCGCGGGGTGGCTGCGGGTATCAAGTGGTCGCTGCTGGTGCACGTGGAGTCACCCGGCCCTGTTAGCTGCACGAGTCGTGCGACTGACGTCAACCGCGTGGCCGTGTGTCGCGCCTACACCGATCGAATGCAATCGAACCGTGGACACGGGTGCTACGATGAACGGTTAATGCTGGTGATAATGCTAAGGGATAAAATCTTGCTATGTATGCGTTGTGTCTTTAAAATTGCTTTGAAAATAAGGTACCATTTTCACTTCAGACAGAGAGCTGATGGAGAGCACGTACATGGTAACCCCCACTTCCACGGGTGGTCCTGAAAACGACACAATACACAACACATAACAAGTGTTAGTTATCCTTCGTAAGAGCTGTGTAACCGAGTTGTGTTACCGTAATGAGCTCTCTAGTTATAGTAAATATTTCTTAAGCATTGTATCAAGTCACACAAAACGACGAACGCGTTTAAAACTTTGGCCAACTTAATAGCTAGGCGACGTCGACGACATTATGAAGCTTCTAGTTGCGAGTTACGACTGTCGATGTTATGAAAGTTTCTGTTGATGTTTATGCAAAGTAATAAGTTTATATTTGCCTTAACTAAAAATTCATTAATGTTTTTAAAGGACACATCGAAAATTGTATTCCATCGTACGTAGTAAAAGGTATTATTTATGGAAGTAAAAGATTAAGCAAAATAAATCTGTGTTCAAGAAAATTGTTCCTAAAAGATAATACCTACATAAACCAGGTTAATTTATAATGAGTAGATATTTTACATTTGATAGGTAATAATGATGTCATGTTTAACGGTGTAAAAGTTGAACTCGAAATCAAAGTTAGGCATTTTCATATTACCTATTTGTATAACAGTTTATTGTTTTAATGATGAATGAGTGAATGTTATAAAATAATGTGGAACTAGTAGGTATCCAAATAAATGCTCTTATATTGTTACTTTTGTTCTTGCTCAAATGCTCAATAAATATTTTAAATTCACAACTTTTATGGCTGAAAATGTGATATATTCGCCATCGTATATAACATTTCCACTAAAACTTGGGGTACCTAACTGTTTTTACAATAACCTAAAAAGTTGACGCCATTATTGGTAGACATAATCATAGATTATGTATTCATTCGATAATAACTGAACTTAAATCGGCATAATCAACATGTTTCATTGCATTGCACGTTTTAATTCACGAGATATAGGATGAACTGTCTCAAAAATGTAAAGGGTATAACGGGCCTGAAACACATCAAGTTATCACACGTTAAATCACATGTTAAATATATCGTGTCAGTATGTGTTTTTTTTTAAACTGAACAAAGCTTAGGTAGCCACCTTTTCACCACATAGCCTTTTTCCAAGTATGTTGAGGTTGGCTTCCAGTCTAACCGGATGTAGCTACATACCAGTTTTTTACATGGCCTGTATGGCCTCCACAACCGAGTTACGCTAGAATGTTGGAATATCGATTCAAACTATTACTACTAAATGTTTATCATCCATTCAATGATATATTAAAACACGGTGAGTAGCTTTCACAGACTGACAGTTTATTTTTTAAAATGATGGTTCATGACACATTGACATAATGACACGTTAATAACACATGTGTCAAACAGATGGCGCCACATATATTGTTTTAAGTATTTCAATATATAATATCAATATCTCCTCTTATTGAAATAATCAAAAACAATAAATTATATTTGCTAATTATGTCCTAATATAATTTAACAACACCTATCTTTTGCATGAAATTAGTATGCTTCATTTTACATAAACTTTTAGTAAATAAATCAGCTGGCATCTCTAAAGAACTTAAGTATGCAATCTTTACAAGTTTCTTTTCTACAGCTTCCCTAATATAATGAAACTTAACATCAATGTGTTTGGTTCTTCTATGATACATGGAGTTTTTTGACAATTTTTGTGCACTCTGGTTGTCATTATACAATAATACCGGCACATTATCTCTATTAATGAGTTCTGTTAATAACTTTTTTAGAAAAATTGCTTCTTTACTCGCCTCACAGATGGCCATGTATTCGGCTTCTGTGCTGGACAGAGCCACTGTTTGCTGCTTTCTACATTCATGAGAAACAATACATCCTGAATATTTAAAACAGTATCCAGTATAGGATTTTCTATCCACACTATCTGATGCCCAATCTGCATCTACATATCCAACTAAATCAGAATTATTTTTTACATACATTAAACCATAAGACTTTGTAGAACCTAAATACTTCAAAACTCTTTTAGCATGTTTCCAATGGGTTTCATTATTACAGTTATTGAATTGACTTAAATAACTAACACAATATGATATATCTGGCCTTGTAAGAACTGAAAGATACATTAAGCTACCTATTAGTTGTTGATAAGGATATTTACTAGTTATATTATCATTTTTGTCTAGCTTTAAATTTACCTCCATAGGAGTCTCTACAGTTTTACAATCCTCCATATTAAATTTAAATAATAATTTCTCTATATAATTTTTCTGATCAATGCAAATCTTATCTTTTTCTATAGTAACAGTCATACCCAAACACTGCCTTAATTTACCTAAGTCTTTCAACTTAAATCTAATGCTTAACTCGGCTTTTAGGTGAACAACTTCTTCATTGCAATTAGAAAAAATGAAAAAATCATCAACAAACAATGCTACAAAAGTTTTAACACTTCCTGAAGATTTTACAAACAAACATGGTTCATGAACAGAGTTTTTATATCCTAACTCCTGTAAACAATTATCAACCTTTTTGTACCATGCACGTGCTGACTGCTTTAATCCATAAATGGCTCTTTTTAATTTTAAGACTTTACATACATTATTCTCACATTTTAAGTGTTTAGGTAGTTGCATGTACACAATTTCCTCAAGATGACCATTTAAAAAAGCTGTTGTGACATCTAAATGGGTGATGTTTAAATCTAAGTTAACACTAATAGCAAATAACAATTTTAAAGTAGAATATTTAAGTACAGGAGAAAAAGTTTCTGTATAGTCAATTCCCTCTTTTTGGGTAAAACCTTTGGCGACCAATCTGGCCCTGTACCTCACTGTGTTATCACTATTTAATTTCTTTTTATACACCCACTTGCACTGAACAACACGAGCATCACTGGGTCTGTCCACTAGCTCCCACGCTTTGTTGTCATGGAACGACTGCAGCTCGTCCTCCATTGCGTTGCACCACAGTTCCCGTTCATTGCTATTCATAACATCTTCATAGGTTAGATTTTCTTCACCAATGCTGTTTTCATTGGTCACACATACATTACTGTAGCCAAACCGTTCTGGTGGTTTTCTCACACGCTTTCCTGTGCCTAAATTTTCAACTGGTTCTATTACAATTTTTTCTGGCACAGCATCGCAGAACTCCTCAGAACTTGTAGAACTCGATGAATCCTGGTCACTTGGCATGTATGTCTGGTCTGCATGGTCAATCATGGTCTGATCTTGTTCTTCTTCTTCTCCCCTAGCTGTATCTTCTTTCTTCTCCTCTACCACAGCTTGAACCATGTCTGAGTCTTTACTAGACTCCATGATTACAACATCTCTGCTGGTGATAATGCTTTTTGTTACAGGGTTGTATAATCTATACCCCTTGGTATTTTCTGCATAACCAAGAAGAATATACTTTACCGCCTTCTTGTCCCACTTTGTTCTTTTTATTTTAGGAACATGAGCCATTGCAGTGCTTCCAAAAACACGAATGTGGCTAAGGTTTGGCTTCTTACCAGTCCAGAGCTCATACGGGGTTTTTTCTAAACCTGATGCCAAAGTTCGATTCCGCAGATACACTGTAGTGTTTACTGCTTCAGCCCAAAATTTCTTTTCCATTTTAGCATCAAACAGAAGACATCGAGCTCTTTCAACCACGGTTCTGTTCAATCTTTCACACATGCCATTCTGCTCTGGCGTGTAGGGGTTTGTTTTTTGATGCACTATCCCTGCTTTCTTCAAAAAACTTTCAAATTCTGAAGAACAAAATTCTCCACCATTGTCCGTTCTTAGTACCTTGATGGACTTTCCTGTTTGCTTTTCTGCCATAACTTTAAACTCTTTAAAGTACACCATCACTTCGCTCTTAGACTTCAGAAAATATACAAATGACATTCTGCTGTAATCGTCTATAAATAGAAGAAAATACCTTGACATTCCTATTGATACTGTCTCCATGGGACCACAAACATCCGCATGAACGACCTCCAGTACACTGTCACACCTGGAACCTCTGTGTGAGAAAGGCAATCTCGCTAACTTCCCTTCACAACATGTGATACACTGGGATTTGTCAATTTCAGCCTTATTGGAGTAGGAAATACCTTCTACAGCGCCATTCTTCATGCTGTTCAGACTTTTACTGTTTATATGGCCCAACCTTCTATGCCATAACATACTGTTATCTTGTATTGCTGAACCTGCCAATAAACACTCTTGTTTGATGTCTAACTTGTACACTCCATTCACTAAATGTGCTTTTGCAACAAGTATATTGTTTTTGTTATATATTTTGCAAATATTTTCTCCAAAAGATATTCTATTACCATTTCGAATCAACTCACTAACTGAGAGAAGATTAGTAGTAAGGTTAGGAATGCACATGACACTTCGCACGCTAATATCGTGCTCTGAACCATCCACTATTGTTGTTAACTTTGTCTTTCCTGAGCATAGCACTGGTACAGTTGTTTTATTAGCTACTACAATTTGTTTCACCGACGGGTTATAAGAAATATCTGACAGACGTTCTTTGTCGCAAGTCATATGGGTGCTGGCACCGGAATCAACATACCAATCCGTTTTGTTGTATGTTGAGTTTGAGAGAAAACCACTAAACACTGCGCTTTCTTTATCTTTGTTTTTGTAGTTGCACTGGTTTTTAAAATGTCCAACTTGTTTACATTTGTAACATCGAATCGTTTTGACAGCTTTTGAAGATGACGTTTTTGACTTTGACATTTCTGCATTGCTGCCAACCTGTTTTTTACGTTGCTGCAAACTTTTTGATAAAAAAGCATTTTCGTTTCCAGTGCTGCCAACCTCTGCACTCATATCTAAAAGTTTTGATTTGATAACGTCTGTACTCACTGACATTCCGGAATGCTCTATGGCCATGATCATTGGCGCGAATTTTTCCGTTAATCCCGCCAATAACAAGCATCCAATCCATTCATCAGTAATTTGAAAGCCTGTTCCTCGTAATTTATGTCCTGTATCCACAATCTGGGTCACGTAGGAAGTCATAGAATCGCAATCCTCCAATCTGATAGAAATAAGATTTCGTAACAAACTGATCTTCCTTTGAAATCCCGAGTCATCGAAGAGTGATTTTAGACGTTCCCACACATCATAAACAGTTTTCTGGTCCTTGATATGAACATAAAGAGACGAGTCGATGGTCATAATCAGCTTCGCTTTTGACTTCTGTACATCAACGACTGTAGGGTCAGCTGGCTTCAAATTGATGTCCACTCCTTCTAGGATGAGAAAATTCTCTGCGGCAAATGCCCACTCATCATAATTTTCGCGACCCTTGAGCTTCGGTACATTCACAATATAGCTGGCGGCCATTGTTCAAGAACGTGACTTTGCGAGAAAAGATTTACACGCGCACTATAGTTCTTAATCTGATACAAATCTGGTCTAATGAAACAGTTAACAAACGAGTAACTATTGAGAATACGATATTTCACTATTTGTAGATCGAAGAAACAACTTTTTATCGCGAACTAATGGACTGGGCCCATAACCTATTAAAACACGGTGAGTAGCTTTCACAGACTGACAGTTTATTTTTTAAAATGATGGTTCATGACACATTGACATAATGACACGTTAATAACACATGTGTCAAACAGATGGCGCCACATATATTGTTTTAAGTATTTCAATATATAATATCAATATGATATACAATATTTAAACCATCAATGCAAAATAGAGCACGTTACCATACAAATTGGTCGTAAAACAAAGGAGGGTAGATTTATTAACCTTAGTGCAACTGTCAAATAAATATAAATACAACGACATAAATTTTCTTAAAAACTGAACTACAACTGAATAAAAAAAAATAGTGTATAGCTAGGCCCTATTGTCAAGGTCACATTTTGTCGTGAAAGAGAGGATGAGATTACAATAGGGAAGAAATCGATTTTTATTTAAGCTGATTCAAGTTATGCCCAATCTTGAAAATGTCAGAGGGCGTAGTGATATAACGTTACTTCACTTAACGTGAAATCAGTTTTAACGCGCTTACAGGAATAGTAAACAAAGCGGTTTTTTGTTTTAACTGGATATTATGAGAAGTCATTGTTCTGTGGTGGTTTGTAACCTTTGTTTTAAGTAAGATAACCGGGCAGCGATAATAACGGCAACCAATGCCTAATGTTTACTTTGTGATTTTTTGTTGTTTAAGTTCCCAATAACGGGAAGAAGTTGTAAGCAATAATACATTCTTTAAGTAATGGGTAGGTTAGGTTAGTTACTCAATAGAAGGAAAGAAATATTAAATACTACTAGGTGTCTGTTTTAATATTATTTTTATTTACGAGTACTTAGAAACACATTTCGATTCTGGCTTTTCGGCCATAACTTTAATTTCGAGATTTCTACGGTTATTCTTTTGAAAACTACTATTAACTCTACTGTATACATAAATATTTTTACATTACTTGAGATCATAATACCTTTAATTAAAAAAAAAACGCATGGGTTTGATATTATCATTGTATACTAACCTCCATAGTTTGGTCTTACTCTTTTGTCGTAACTTATACTAAATGAATCCAAAATGGCTGAAATATTGACATCGCCGAACATCCCTCCCCCACCGGCACCCCTGAAATAAAAACATGTCATTTAAAACATAATTTAGTGCTGTCACTGTATGAATTGTAGCAGCGGGAAACGGAAAATCGGTAAAAATAACGTTGATTGAATTCGGTTTGTGGACTTATTCTATACCAAAAATACTTTTTCCTATTCGACCTTCGCCTTACCTATAATTTTGCTCATTATTAGTAACATTCAAGGACGTAGACTTATAATTCAAAAAGTAGAACCTAGAAGTAGTGTATGTAGTTATATAGATTCCAATTGTGTCGAACACAACTGACTACAATTAAAAACCGAGTCCGTATTACCGTGCTATATTGTTAGATGTTATGATGATGACGATGAAGATGATGATGCGATCCGACAGATTTCGGCCAAGGCGATTGCTTCAACTCCGCTGTAGTTGAAGTTCGTTCGTGAGCTCGCATGTGGCTTATGCAACCAATATTCTTTGTTCGGAAGAAGACCCTCACACATTGCGGGCACGTGAGCTCACCATTTATATAATTATACATAATTGCCGCAGGTGGTCGGGCTTTCAATCGGTCGCGCTTGGCATCAAGCTCAAGGCGCCGCTGAAATGCGATCCATACTAATACACACTCTGTGAATATATTTCAACTGTCTGCATATTAAAGTTTAAAATATACAGCCCTGTGATAGACGGATGGACAGACATCGGAGCCTTAGTAATAGACTCCCGTTCGCACACTTGCATTGTGGGTGCGTTAACAAACATATTTAGGTGCTCACATACACAAACGGAGGCGTTGGTAGCTTGGTAGGCCTCCCACCAGATGGACCGATCGCGGGTAACCGGTGGATGCAAGCTGCAGGTTGCCGCTTGTTGTTGCGTTCTATGAGGGAGGCCTTTGTTCAACAGTGGAGCAACTATCTATAGGCCATACAAATATTTGATACGTGCTGGAAACGATACCGTGACACACAGCCCGGCAGCCATTCGCTCAGCCCCTGCACCAACCGTGTCGCCCTTTGTATACGAAACCCTAATTATAGTAATAATAATATGACGTGAAATGTAGTAGCCTAGTGCATATAAAGATACAGTACAGACACGACATCTGACAATCAAGCCATTGTCAGTGATCGCATTTCGACTCATTTTTGAATATTTGAATATAGGACCATGGAAGGTCTTTTAATAGGTACTGTAAAGGTTGCATGGTTTTGACATACATATGGCACCTTTAACTATATGGTTTATGTCAGAACACTCTGGAAGCTTCTAGACATATGTGTCATTCAAAAACATTTGAATGTAGTAGAACATAGTTTTATATATATGACATATCGTGACGGACAGACGCAGACGGCCCTACGTGAGATACGGGCGTAGTATTGTTAGTTTATCTACAATAATAGTGAATGATCAAGTTATTATACGTTTTATTTATCGTAGTTCATTCCCGTATAGTAAAACTTCCTACATTACTTATGTTCAATACATAATCTCTCTAAGATTCATGATCATAATCTCTATAAGATTCATGATTATTGTTTTTCTAAAATCATGTATGCTAGCATTTTACCGTATATATGGATACGTTTGTTAAAACTACACCTGCATGAAATATTATAGGTACGAGTAGTTTTATATGTATGTAAAACAATTGCAAGCAATTGCAATTTTCGCCTGGCATGTTATCGACGTGCAGAATCTTAAATATATTACAGAAATATAGTTGATGCAAAAATAACTGTTTTTTTTTATTATTCATTTGGCTTTAACTGAGTGATTTTCTCCTAATGTGTTATGCAGGTCACGCGAGCCTTGCATGAGTTATGCCCGCGGTGAACAAAAGGGCATGTTACGGCGATTCAAGGAAATCTCAGTGGTAATTCAATTACGTTGACAATTATGTTAATTATTGGTATTCTAAGCATTGGCAAAATGATTCGTAGCATAAAACAATAGTTCCTTTCAAATTATGATTTGCTAGTAAGATTGCATCGCAGATTTTTCATTAATCAGTATCAAAATGGTGGCAAAAGATTATACTCATATGACAGCCTCATATTTGTGTCGTAGTCGTGCACAACATTTACGACCGCAGCAAACTTATTTGCCGCACGAGCCAATTTTGGCACGACTTTTGATAAAGCGTTGCAGCCGAGCGGGGAAGTGAAGTCGATATAATCCTACGATAAGCTTTCGCGAAATAACACACGAACAAAAAGTTGCTGTCATTTGATGCTTAAATTACCTACATCATATTCATGCCAAACGTTGAGGGTTTTAACTCATCGAGAACACTTTAGCGTTCTATCTCGCTTCTATCAGTTTTGCAATAGCAAACTGAACTCCTGTATTATGTTTATTATTTTGACTTCGGCTCAATGTTGAGCGCAAATACGACGGTCTATTATGCCTATCTTGTCTCATATGCATTACTTCAAAGGCTCAATTGGTCCATGAACAATGGTAGAACTCTATTGTTCAGATCAATTTATCCCTATCTACCGAATTTCGTCTGTGTTAGAGAAACTGTCAATGCACCTTTTGTAGGTAAACTGTGATTAGCCGTTTACAATTTACTTTGAATTTGAACGTATTTTCATCTGTACAGCCTTATTATATATTAAAGTGTAACTTGAATTACTTAAAATTAAATTGGATTTGATTCCATGATTCGGTTTCCGATGTGAATAAAAAATGCGATTACGCCGTATTTTTACCTTTTACGAAGGCTAGCAATTAGGCCACGAGGGTTATTTTTTTTACATTCTTACCCTTTTTGTACGGTCAGGCGGCATGGCAATTTTTCACTCATCTCACATTATTGAAAAAAATAAAATAATATAATATGTGGGGACATTTCACACACGGCCATCTGACCCCAAACTAGGGAGACCCTGTACTATGGGTGTCAGACAGCTGATATACATACACAAATATATTTTAAATACATTCATTATAGATAAACAACACCCAGACACAAGGCAAACACAAGTACTCATCACACAAATACAAAGCATACTTATAATAAGAATATTCTGCAGTTTCTAAATGTATACCGTTGTACTTATGTTTACAGTTTTGGATACCGGCTAAATTGGCCAAATTCTGAACAATAATATTCTGATATCTTAGATGCCAATGGGTCAACAATTCCGCATAGCTTACGTAGGCAACTATCTGCTCAAATATTTATTGAACTGACCTATATACAAATGTCTCGGTGCCATTTCATTTATTGCTGCACTAAAATGGTTAATTATTATGTACTTTAATGCAGATACAGAATAGTTTGGAATGATAAAGTGATTTGATTTTGGATGATGGCTTTGTGTTTGTTTTGGCTTGAATCCCAAGCCCAATTTATATGTATAGTTTCACACCATTCTAAAACTAGAAGTGACTTATCACGTTGTATTTCTGATACTGCTAAGTTTAATATTGCAATTACATTTTCAATCACAAAAAGCCTAAAACTGTTATATTAAGTTAATTTTTGCGTAGACTCGAGATACGTGACTCGACAACAGCCCGTGCAAAAATGTCTGCCAGCGTAGCTGCTAATCCAGAGCAAAAGACGCGGTTCACAAGTTGTTAATCCAGGGCAAAAGACGCGCTTGAAAAGTTGACAATCCAGGGTAAAAGACGCGCTTGAAAAGTCGACAATCCAGGGAAAAGACACGCTTAAAAAGTGGACAATCCAAGGCAAATGACGCGCTTTAAAAGTTGAGAATCCAGGTCAAAGACGCGCTTAAAAAGGAGACGTAATAGTAGGTTTGGAAAACTTGGAAAATTAGCGTTTGAAGAAAATAATTAACGTTCCAAATGTATGATGAAGAGTTTCGAACGCACGACAGAATTAATGCGTGCGCACGACGCGCTGTATTATATCGACGTTTTTGACCCTTTATGCGTAACTGACTGAAACGATATTTTGACCCCAATGCGACAATCACTCCAGCTAAATGATCATTTGATGCATCTAGCGACACTATACTAACCACAAAATATATTGATGTATACGTATTTTTATTAGAATGAATATCGAAATCACAATATGATGGCATTGAAATTACCCTTTTTAAATCGGTCTAAACTTTGCTTGAGAACTTCAACTGAGGAAAGATCAAGGCCTATTCAATTATGTGACCGAAATGCGGGTCAGGAAAACTATTTTAGGGTCACGTTTACAACGAGTTAGTGTTATATTTTGATAAAACTTTGTCCTTTAGCAGAAATATTACACATGACTTACTGCCATTTCATATTATTTTGCTACTGAACCATTTTCCTCGAGATCACGGACAGACTAGGTTATAATTTCATGACGTACCGATAAAAATGTTACACGGATCCGGCATCAAAGGATTTCCTTCACACAAAAACTTTAAAAAGGTTTGTTAATTTACGTCACTAACGGCGGCGCGGCGGTTCTAACAAATATGCACAGCTCGTCAATGTACCACAGTCCGAAGTATTTTTATACGTGCAATGTGTGAAAGTTACACGTTGCACGGAGACCGATACGTGGGGGTTACTGGCCAAGTTTTACTTTGTCGGCGGAAGTACGGGCGTTTATCGCATAAAATGTTCTACAGGAATGCCGCCGGTGGAAAATGTTGTTAAAGCCATTTGTGCTGGCGATAATTTTATAGGGGGAGATTTTGTATGAGAATAATAACATTTGTATTGTGGTAAAAAAATACTGGACAAATGATATATTGTGCGATGTAAACATTTACAATATAATTTATGATGTAGGTATTATTACATTACATTAACAAATGTGTTTTCTAGCAAATATACCATTATTCTTATAAAATCTCATAATTTAGGTGCCTATTTAATTCTAAGTTTTAGAAATTTTTAAAAGTAATAGACGACTGTTTAACTTCTTACAATAAACGTTAATAGCTTCGCTTATATAATTTCTCGACGGCGACGTTATTAAAGGGCTGATGATGCTTAAGCTGTTTTCGATAAGCCACTTATCAATGAGTGTGCTCCGCTGTTTTTAGATTAACTTGTTGGTTTTTGTTCTGTAGACAATAACGAGAATTAAACAGGTTATTATAAAAATCCACGCAATGCTACTAATGTTATAAATATAAAAGTTTGTGACGATGTTTGTTACTCTTTCACACTTAAACGGCTGAACAGAATTAGCTGGAATTTGGCATACATTTATAGATATTAATCTGCCTTAACATAGGATTTTCATACCGTTTTTATGTTCCTCTGGGATAATTTTGCTTAATAATCTAGGATAAATTAACAATTGCTGTTCAACTTCCAGAAACAGGACCAAAGCAATATTAGTGACTTCTAATGTCTGTAAGGTTAAATCGACGTATTTAGATACACTTTGTGAGTATTGATTGATAAAATACGTGAATTGTACATTAAGAATATAATAGATACTAATATCATACATCATCTGTGTATGCCTTTGTGTAAAAGAGTGAGACATTGTAACGTTTCAGACAAAAATATTTTTAAGGATAAACTCAAGCTCAGGCAACAGCCTGCAGTTTTTTCGTTTTTGCATATAAACAGTTCCTTTGTATCTAAAATTCTCTTTTACTGTTACTGAGGCTATAAATACAGAACGTTCACGAGTCTCCGACATACGCACTAGGCTAAATTTTTAAGGGATTTGACGCCTTTTTTCAGCTGTCTAAAAATAGACGCCGCCGTATCTCGGAGTGGGCGAGGCCCTCCTGCCCTGCGCGGTACACGGGACTCCGTTGAGCGGGACATCTTTACTCTTATATTTTCGGGAACAAGGTTTCATTTTGTTAACCCCACTGTCGATTCGCAGCGCTTCTTTAACATTCAGTACACAGTCTCTCCTACTCGGCAGCCAATGCATATTTAAATTAATTGATTACAAAAATGTTTTTGCTATAGATTAATACACAAAAAGGTATTTTTTTAAATAACAGTAGGTATTACTTAGTTTCAGTGGTTCATGGCTACGAAGTTGTATTTTCGTATTGATTGATGTTGAAGCGTCTCGAGGGCAAAATATTGTTGTAAGAAGGAGCGTAGCAAATAATTTCGGTGTTTATAAAAGAACTAATGAACTATGCGCTAAATAAACTCCAGTTTTTTATACCCGTACTAACACTACATTTCTGCATTCAATGACATTTAGCTTCATTTTTTCTCAAGTCTAGAAAGCGTATGAAAATAAATTTGAAGACGTAGTTAATACGTTATTTTAATTATAGACGTAGTAGGCTGCCTAGTTTTTAGTTTTTTAAATAATTTGCAAGCTAGTTTAAAAACTCGAAAGCATTAAAATATCTATAGTAGAAATCGAGCCACCACGAAGTTTGTTGAGAATTCATATACCAAATTATGTTAACAGTAAGCCTTTTGATATACTTAATAAATATATTGTTGAAACTCTACTAACTTTTAGGAAGGTTCGCATTCAAATCTCAGTCATGTCAAAAACGCCTCTATTTACTTACATTTTTGACAAGATTTTGAAATTGATTGTTGCTGATATGAGATTTTCGCTGATACGCAACTGAAGGACTATTACCACACGCATGCCTTCCAGTTTTATGTGCATCCTTATTTTTTACTAAGAAACATGACTTTATTTAAAAATCACAAACCACTGGCATAGCTGATTCTTCTTTTTTTCTATGCGAGTCTTTGTAAGTTTATCTCTTTTTTAACCGACTTCAAAAAAAGGAGGTTCTCAGTTCGACCCGTATGTTTATATGTATGTATGTAAGTCGGTGGCAACACTAAACAACAAAGAGAAAAATAAATTATTTTTTGAAAAAAGAGAACCGCCTTCTAAAAAGAACTAAAAAGTTATAAATAACTTTAGCACAGAACACACATGACTTTTATTTCGGAAGTCAGTGGCAATACAAAACAACAAACAGAACAAAGCCACCGACTTCTGTAACTAAAGTCATGTGTGTTCTGTGCTAAAGTTATTTATCACATTTTAGTTTTTTTTCGAAGGCGGTTCTTTTTTCAAAAAAGATTTAATTTTCCCCTTTTTAGTGCCTCCTTATCACCCAAATCCATTAAGGAAAGGCAACACAGTTAAAACAGAGATTGAAAGTCCTCCAAAGATGGAATGATGGAAAAAACGAAAACGTCTTCTCGGTTTTTGTTGTTTTTTTTTTCAAAAAGCACTGAATAAATTTCTGTTTGTTGTATACTAAAACCTTCTCCAGAATGTAACTAACACTTTTCTCAAAACCGCATCAAAATCGGTTCAGCCAAACGGGAGATAATCGCGGTAAAACATACATACATACATTCATACAAACATACGGATCGAACTGAGAACCTACTTTTTTTTTGAAGTCGGTTAAAAATGTCGCTGACTTCCGAAACTAAATTCATTATTGTGTGTTCTGTGCTAAAGTTATTTATCACTTTTTAGTTATTGAAGGTTCTTTTTTGTAAAAAGTTTTACTTTAATTATTTTTTTTGCAAATGCATCTGCCATATTTTCTCTTCACCACCCTTGGTTGACTGGTAGAGAATGCCTAAGGCTTTACGTCTGCCTTTGTACTTTTGTGCATGAAGTATAAATAAATATATAAATGTAAATAGTGACAAACAAGTGAATGTTAATTGTTAGTTTACATCATTCATTCTCTCATTCAGTTTGCATCATTCATTATCTTCAAAGATTATTCATTCAAAGATTATGGTGCATAAAAACGTGCTACATTTTTTAATGATTTATGTATGAACTGATGGCTCGGCGTGAAGGTAATAGCAATATATGCAGTGTTTATTTCAGTTATGATTCGATCAGGTGAGCTAGTTTAAAAACGGAGTCATTAAACTCATTAGTTATACCCTACAGTAATAAATAGTTAGAATGTGTGTCACAAAAGTAAATAACCTAGAACCATATCTATGCCCTTGATTTCCGTTTACCATAATTGACATTATTGGGGCGATGTGTATACATTAAAGCTGACTTAATATAGCGTTCATGTCGGCTTGTGTCTTTTGCTGGAATATTGACATTCAACATGAGCACGAGCTCCACCCCCTCAGTTTACGGATCAGTGCATTATGTAAATATGTTAGGGCCTTTATACACTAATACCAATTATTCACGACCTTGTTAATTTACAACTAAAAGTTAAGTTGTAAAACAAGATTCTGGATTTCCGCTAAAACAACGCGATGCATCCGATGCAAAAAGTCATGAAATTATTTTCGTACAACACATAAGTACCTAAAAATGTAATTGGATGGGGACATGTTAACAAGCACTTACAGAATTGTATTAATATACAGCTGCATCGTGAAAGTCCTCTATAATCCAAATGTTACATATTATAAAGTGCTTAATTATTCTATCAGGGTTAATAACAACGAACATCATAATTTCATCGAAGGTCGAGTCGACTTGGCGTGGGAGCATTGTTGCTAGAATCACCGAAGGCCCCCTTTGCTTTATTAAATGCCTTTGAAGTAACACTGCATAAATTTATAGAACATAATTTATATTCATTCTTATTCAATGCACTATCCGTACCTAGCTAAATAAATAGTTTGTGTCTACACAAACTATTTATTTACATTTATGAAGACACACAATTATCGGTTTCGCTTTTGTTTTCTCATTGCCCCAATCCCTGCATAATTATGAAAATATTTTTGACTGGTTGAGTTAAGAATACGTAGAAAAATGGTCTTATGTAATAAGTAAATTGCCTGCTCGGGTGAACCATACACTCCCCACCTGACCGACGAGCTACAAAAACGAGGCAATTAGTCTCTCGCAATTAGAACGAATGGACTAACATTGAGCTTAACGTTCGTGATGACAAATTGAACCAGTAATGGTTAAATATTAATAACGTTAACTTGAGCTCAAAAGTAACTGAAGATTGATTGAATACAAAAGTTTGTTTGTTTCACCATTCTACTTCGTCGTGTCGATGATTTTAATTGAATAAATGAAAGAAGTTTCGAGATCTCAGACACATCGACAGTGTTGGCAGTGGTGTCGAACAGGTCCTTCATAGTGCAGGTGGAATTGAATAAAGTACAGGTAAAGAGGTTAGGTATTGTTTGTGTAGGGTGTTGCCGACTTCAGTGTCATCATTACAACCGAAAATTCGCTCTAAGATCTACTAAATATGTAGTGGTGCAAATATAAAAATCAGTCCTATGTTTTAAGTACCTAGCTAGTGCTATGTAGATAACTACATAGCACTAGCTAGGTACTTAAAACATAGGACATAAGTACTGGACCATAATATTTATATTGTAGCTTGTAGCGTATTCTTGTTCACTTTACCGGAAATCATGGGTGAAATGCGTGCATTTTATGGGCACTATGTTTTCGGTTCTATTAGGTATCTACACGTGCGTGACTGTACGCAAGTATGTACATGCATAAAGCGCCTGGAGTTCATTAAGTTATGAGAGGTGCCCTCATCACAGATTTATAGAATAAAACAATGTTTATCAACAAACCATGTGGTAAAAATTATCTGTAGGGCTTTTATAACTCAGCATGACTAAGGCTAAATATAATAAGAACGTAACTACAATGCTATTTTTGTTCCACGGCATTACGAAGTCTTTGTTAAAGACTATTGGAGTCACGTAACTCATGAATCGACCGATAAAACGGTATGAGGTAAGTACTTAATACTTATCCACATTCAGCATTAAAATTAATATGCAATATCGAAAAAATACGACCAAATCTCACATTGATTACGCAAATAGATGCACAAAAACGACTTCAAGTCAAAATTCAATGCTCATATCTATGCAAAATTTAATCATAATATTGATTTTTGTGAAACTCTTTACCTATTAAGCAAAATAAAAAGAAAAATAGATTTTATTTCGATGTCCGCTAAAAGTAGGAACAGTAGCAGTTTGTCATACCCAGCTAATAAATCGTGCAATGTAATCCCATTATTATTTCCATTGCAATCTTTAAAACCAATAAGCAATCGTATCGTTAATGGATAGAGAAAACGCGCCATTCCGTGAGTGAAGGAATTTGCCGTGCGCTCATTTATCTGTATACCTACTTATAATAACGGAGTATGTTCGCCAATTCACATACAAAGCGCGCCGATTATGAGTATCGTGCTGTAGTAGTGTTGAATATTATAAGCTACAAAAAAATAACCAAGATCATTGCTCTTTAATATTCTTCAAATGGTACAAATGTACATGAATTATAAGAAGTTTATAGTGTTTAAAATATGTATCTGGGTAATTATCGGAATACAATTGACGTTAACGACTAAACGTGATTGCGTACGACCATTTATAAAGGATATATTCATTCAAATAAATACACACAAAGAACGTGGAAAGAAATTCAACGAATTTTCCCTATCACATGCAAGCCAATTCCATGAGCATGCGCGGCGTAGCAATGTGCTACGGCGTAGCGCGTAGAGGGAGTGTCAGTAACTTGAAAACTCGTAGCAACATTTTTATTTTTCGTCAAATAATTCTATTTATTAATATTATAAAGCTATATTTTTATTATAAATAAAAATGTGTGTGTAACAGGAGATAGTTACAAACTTGGTACTGGTACTAGACTACTGACTCAATCGAGATTTTCAATAGTCATGAGTAATCCGGCCAGAGATGTACGTGCCTAATTTATGTAAGTACTATATTTTGTTATTATTGTTATTAGCTGGCTAGCTTAATTGCCACTTATGACGATGAACGAAGACATGCAATATTACAATGATAATTATTTGGTTGCCAAAATTATTAAACTGTTATCGGCGATAGTGCGCTGCTGTGTGTCGTACACAGGGGGAGAAAGTTATAATGATCGTGGGACTGCCCTTTAGTCCCAAATCCGCCTGTACAGGGTTATTAATGGAATACGAGGAGGTTCAGTTTTGTAATAAGCATAAAACTGTTACTAACTAAAAGTACTGGAACGTTATCCTAATAGGTCAAGGACCCCTAATGTCCTTTTATTAGTGGCGTTCTTATTTGTTACCACTTTCGATACGTCACGAAGGCGCGTGATAAAGCATAGCTTGGCTGTAATACACCGTATCATGTGAGTTACTTAAAAATTGGTTTAATACCTAAGGCTAGTAAGGCTGACAGTTAAATACGTGTTCGCGTGTACGCCGCGCGGCGTCGCGTGAGCACTCGATCGTGTATGCAAATACAAGTTCTGCGCGTTAAAGCAACTCGTGGAAGCTAAAAAATCGGATTTGAATACTTTTTCCAGTATTAAAGTTTAATTACATAAACATTGCACGTTATATTTTTTATTATTAGTGATATAAGCACGATAACCTAGTTTATGGTTGAAAAGAAATGTTATAATTTTATAATAAACTATCGTCAATTGCAAGTTTTTGCAGAAATGTTTTTAATGTAAGCTTGCAAAAGGTAAGTTTAACTCCAATAAAAAATAATTAAGGTATAATATTACTTTATTTCGTGGCATTCACACCTAGAAAACAATAAAACGTACCACGTGCAGTGTATGGTTTCCTTTT
The DNA here is from genome assembly GCA_947361185.1 of Charanyca ferruginea. NCBI lineage: Eukaryota > Metazoa > Arthropoda > Insecta > Lepidoptera > Noctuidae > Charanyca > Charanyca ferruginea. The sequence continues at coordinate 15,668,295 of OX376055.1, read as the reverse complement.
TAATAACTTTTTACACCAAACATCTATACATATAATAAAACAGTAACAAAACTGTGTCTGTACATTGAAAATATAAAAAAAATAATAATTGAGGGGGGTTTAGGAATAGTAATAGAGCACGAATCCAAAAAAAAAATTCTGTCTGTTTGTCTGTTTGTCTGTTTGTCTGTTTGTTTGTACACGCTAATCTTCGGAACTACTGGGCGGCTTTGAATGATTTTTCTTTTGTTGTATAGGTATTAAGTCTGGGCAACATATAGGCTATAATTTATATTGGAAACTTGAACACCTGATGCAGAACCGCAACAGACCAGCTAAACTATAAGAGATACAAAAATGGTACCATAACAAAAATTGTCCCACGTGATAAGCATTTTCTGCTGAGAGAATAAATTTGAAGATCTGGAACACCTGATGTGGAACTCCAAGAGCCCAGCTACACCATGACACATATAGGAATGACGTCTTAGCAAAAGTTGTTCGGTCTGATGGGCATTTCCTGTTGACTTATAAAAATCGAAGATCAGAAACATCTGATGTGAAAATCAAAGCTATCACTAATTTCACTGTATCTTATAAAATAACATAAGCTGGGAGTACCTCCACGCGGTGAAGACGGTAACAGTTTAGGACTGATTTTTGATGACGACGGTATATCATTGAAAATTTGATTCTACTGGCCAAAATTCCAATTTATTTTTTTATTTTATCGAATAAATATGCCTTTGGGCTTATGTTATTTGGGTGTTTAATTTCCTTTTCCATTTATCTTCGTGACACGGTAGCCTACCCGGTGACGCAGGGGAGCAGTCACTTAGATTTTAATTGATCACGTATCTTCTTTACAATAAAACTATAACCATGCCTAGATAGAGGTCAAATCTTTCCCAATGTTCCAAAGGAGCTAAAAGATTGAGGATCATAAGATCCCAAGAATCTACCGACGAGCGTCAGGAGAGACTTGATATGCTGTTCGAGAACATCAGGCTGCAACTGGCTCCGTGGAAACCTCTTCAGATCGCGAAGCACGCCTGCGTTGTCAGCGTATTTACGCATCTACATCCAGGTCTCTAGAGACCAGTGAAGAGTATGATGCGCGATCGTGAACGTCATACATAGTCGCGCGAGTCGGAGACGTTCACGGATAGAGAATTGCGCTTGAGTTCTCAGCGTATTCGCACATCTACTAACAGGTCTTTTGAACCGAATGATGAACGTGATGCACGACTAACTGCTGATCGAGATTATCATACACTAGCGACCCGACCCAACTTCGCATTGGCCTATAGCCTTCCTCGGTAAATGGACTATCCAACACAAAAAGATTTTTTTAATTCGAACCAGTAGATCCTGAGATTAGCGCGTTCAACCAAACAAACAAACAAACTTCAGCTTTATAATATTATAGTATAGATTGTCCCGAACACGCACACAACAAAATATTCATAATCGGTTAGAAAGTGAGATAAAAAGAACTGCTGGAGTTCGGCATGAAGAGACAGAAGAAGAGCGCAACGAACGTTTGAATTCTGATCAACTTCGACATTCTCTGAACAGAATGTCGATATCATCTGAAGAATCGGATGTGTCTCAAGATATAGCCGTAGGTCATGGCGACCTTCCTTGGGTTGATAAGGAACGGAGTTCATTTACGTATACTCCTATGATTGACTACGCCACATATTCCGCCATCGGAGGTATGATTCAAAATTGTACTTTTTGAACGTCTCGAATCATCTCGCGTATTCCGTTGTTTTCCCGTCCCTGGGCTCTTAGAATTCGACATCAGACGTTTCAGATCTTCGATTTTGCCGACCCCGTTGTCGCTGGCATAAGCAACAGGATCCGCGTACGAAGTCGCGGGCAGAAGCTAGTAATAAATAAATGTTTAAAATTACCAAGTTATAACTGATTTTAATAATTTCTTTTTTATCTTTATTTAATTTATGAGGGTTTGATCATGCATGATCAGGCCTTGATTTTAATCATTAATGGCTATGCTTAATCATCTCGTTCATTAATAGGCAATCAATTTTTCCTAATATTATGCTATTGTTTTTTTTTTGTCAGCTTATTAACATCTAGGTGAGGGTTCCGTAATCAACAAGGAACTCGCCACAGGCAATGTTTCATCCTCCTAGTCTCATATTAGTGGTCGGTGCAAAATGTTTTTTTCTTCCATTCCATCCTGTTAACCGTCATGACTCCCTTGTCATTAAATATCACTTCACACAACCTATCCATCTTTTCTTTGACCTTTCTTTTCCTCTCCATCCACACTTATATTAAATTTGTAACTCTTTTGGTCACACGCGTTTCATCCCTTGTCTTCACATGCTATACAAAGACAAACGATTCCCTTTCAACTTTTCTGTCACTGTCGCCACTTTCAAACTTCTTCTAATATATTCATTTCTCACCTTATCCATTGTGATCGTTCCACACATCCATCATTCCTATCCAACATTCTCATCTCCGCTACATGCAATCTTTTTTCATTCATCTTCTTCACGACCCAACATTCCGATCCATACAGTGCGACAGGTCTTATCACAGACTTGTAGATTTTCACCTTTAACTTGAGGGAAATCCGTGGGTCACAAGTTGTTTCAGTGACCTGTCGCCATTTTACCTATTCTGCGTCGATAGGGTTCGTTACGCCTCGGTCTACTTCGCTATCTCCTTGGACAAGAGACCTGAGGTACCGAAAGTTGGAGCAGGTCGGTATGCGCGTTCCGTAGAGGCATTGGCACAGGACTAGAGAGGCCGTTGAAATCGCAAAACAGGTACTCCGTTTTGGTTCTGCTCAATTTCATACTAAGTTTCTCCAGTCTTTGCCACCACACATCCAATCTGCTCAGGACCTTTGGGCCACTTTCGTCAATCAGCACAATGTCATCGGCAAACAACATACATCAGGCTGCCTCTTCTTGTATGTCCGACGTCAGAGCGTTCATTATTACCAGGAAGAGGTAAGAGTTAAGGCCCTTCCAATCCCACTACACACACACAGCATCACCTTGTTGCGAGTTAACCCGGGTTTCGCCACAGTCTGTGAAGCCTGACCGGCCTTTGACCACGACCTTTTTCGCACGTTCTTGTCGTACGTGATCCACTTTTCATCACCAGTTATCAGCTTCTTCAAAAATGGTTCAGTTTCATTAAGTCGTAATAAAGAATCACAAATGAGTACATGGTTCAGGTTTCTTTCAGTGAGCTCGTGAGGTACCCAAATATCGAGCTTTTTTGTGTATCCAGTTTTTTTCAAATGCGCCAAAACTGTTTTGTGGTCAATTCCCAGTTTTTCAGCTACGTCGTAACTACTGACATACCGATCTTGCTCCACTTTTTCAAAAATGGCATCCATTTTATTCGTAATAGGGCGACCAGAGCGATGTGCATCTTTGACATCAAAATTTCCGGATTGTAAACGCTTAAACCAAATTTGTGCTTCTCTCACAGATACTGCACTAGGTCTATAAACACCGCAAATTTTTTTCGCGGCTTGCGGTTCATTTTTATTTTTTGTAGTAAAATTTTAAAATGTTTCGAATTTCTTCATTAGATTCACTCATCTTGACAGTACGAAAAACAAATACAAATCACACATTTCCCTAATTTGAATTTGGAATTATGTTCTTTAAAATTTAAACTTTCAATGATACCAAAACCAGCCAGATACAAATAGTATAGCCAAAGAGATTTTATTACAAGTAATTCATACATACTATAATGCGAAAAGACTTTTTCCCGAACCTATTACTTACCAGTCTGACTAACCCTTCATTTACTGGTTTTTGAAGCACAAAACTCCAGTTATTCTCCTTATTCATCAGTCTTTTAAAATAGCCCTTCCACCTATCTCTAATTTCCTCATCGTTCGTAAGAACCATTCCAGCCTCATCTCATACATCTTATCTGACAAACTCTCTGTCTTTCTCCACAGGTAATGTTTAAAAAACGAAAAAGTGTGTTAGCTACACACGTAATTTATCTATACGAATATAACAAAGCTGAAGAGTTTGTTTAAACGCGCTAATCTCCGGTCTAACGGTAACTACTGGTTCGATTCTGATTCGTAAATTTTAAGCTACGTTATCACTGAGTGATATAGGCTAAAGAATCATGACGAGATCCATACATACATTTGTATGAGAAAAAAAATCAGAGGGTTTAAAATATTTTCCAATGTGAAGAATACATTACCAGGAGTAGATTGATATACTTAGTATATTTTTAAACCCCGCATAATTAAAATATTACGAAATGAAAATACCACTTTTTTGTTTCATCTCGATGCCCATTTTGTGTTTATAAAAAAAAGAAAGTGACAAGCGACGTTAATGGGTCTATAAAATTGGCAGACAACTGATGTGACAAGTGTGTGGGAAAAAATAATCATTATTTGTTATATTTTTTCCCATAAAACGATGCAATTTCAGTGTAAGAACTGCGAAACGGCGGCTGTCAGTGTCACTGTTACTGTCAGTCGCCGTTTCGTTCTGAAATAATAAACTTTTCATTTAACTATTCATTTTTTTTTTGCGGGGTTTTAAAAATATTGTAAATGGCTGGAGATACTCTTTAGGTACCCAAGAATATAAGAATTAGAATTTCAACTTCTATAAACATCTTAATTTTTTTTGTACAAATACTGCTATGATTCTTTTATTATCAAAAAATGTGGAAGATAAAACACGCAAACTAATTCGCCGGAAGAGCACTAGCATATCAATAAATGATTATTACAGACAACCACATATATAAAAACACTAATAATTCCTATATTATTTTATTACTTGACTTTAGAATTAAAAAATCGTATGTACTCTATAAAATAATAGTTAAAAATCAAATAAAAGTAAAAAAAAATATAGAATTCTAATAAAATTCATAAATTCATGTTGTTTTTTTGTTGTATTCAGAAGATGACACGTGGTTAATCTATTCCTCCTACTAAGTTTTTCCCGCGGTTACTTCTGCGTGATTTTTTTTCGGATCTCTTATTTTTTTGAAATAAAATGTAGCATAAACGTACTCAAGGATAACGTAACTTCTTATCAAAGAAACCATTGACTGAATCGGACCATTAACTCCGGAGATTAGCCTGAACGAACAGAAACTCAACTTATCGTTTATACAAATAAATATAATTGAAGTGTCTGTTTGTATTGTCAGAATTACCGCCTTTTTCAATGTATATGAAAGTATACGGTACTTAAATTAAATTTAATCATCATCTGCCTAGCCTTTTCCCAACTATATCGGGGTCGGCTTGCAGTCTAACCGGATGCAGCTGAATACCAGTGTTTTACTTAAATTAAATAAATACTGATACTTAATTTTTTTTAATCCTTTATTTAAAAAGAAAAGATAATATAGCTAAGAAAATATAAGCTGATGTTATAAGGAGTAACTTAGGCTACTTTTATTTTAGAAAAAAAAAATAAGATACTGCGGTCACCGTTGATAACCGACTGTCACGCGGAAGAAGTCGCGAGCGTCAGCTAGTCTATATTTAATATGTAGTGTAATATTGACTGCCTGCATCAAGACCAGGCACGGAGTTGTACAATTAGATACTATGAATCTATGTTCAGTGTGAAAAAATTGTTGTTATCAAATCGCTGCGAACAAGCTAAGTTGCATAACAGGAGCAGATTATTAATTAGCTGAAGAAAGGCGCTGCGATGAAACGTTTCATAAGATTTTAATAAGTTTTTTACGTAATGAAATTTCATTACTTTTCTTTAGCGTTATTTTAATAAACATAGTATTAATATTCTCCTTAAGTAAAAGTTGGTTACTGTAATAAAATGATAAGTTCCAGCAGGTCCTTTGAAAATTACGTATGATAAAGTTATGCATCGTAGCGATCTGCTGAAGAGTCAAAGTCACCGATATAGCAAAAAGAATGGCCAAGTTAAAGAGGCAGTGGGCTGGGCACATTGCCCGTAGAGCTGTTGACCGATGGGGCACAAAGGTCCTGGAGTGGCGACCGCGCAACGGCAGTTGCTGAGTTGGCAGGCCCCCCACAGGGTAGACCGACGACCTGGTCCAAACTGTGGGAAGCCGCTGGATTAACGCGGCGCGGGACCGACACAGGTAGAGGTCTTTGGGGGAGACCTTTGCCCAACAGTGGGCGTCTAGAGGTTGACATAATGACGATGATGAAGTTATGCATAACGCCGATACATGACGTTAAATAGGTACGTATTGCTGGTAAACAATGACTCATAATTATTCTGCAACGCACTGCCGACGCCGGCACCGGCTGCGTATTGACTGGTATTGTCATGTCAATAATCTTCATAACGAGCAATCACGTGTATTGATTTAGATAAAATATACGTAAGACCCACTAGTTCAATTTACTGCTGAAGAATCAAACTTAAGAGTTCCTAGGTTATATTGCTATTTAAAATGTTACTATAAGCATCTTTTGCTATAAGTTTCAGACTAAGAGCTGCAATGATAGACATTGTTGGCTAGAGAGCTAACTAACGCTGTTTAATTTTAAATCACTTAACCGTATTAAATATTATATACAAAGTTTAAAATAAAATATTAAATGTTCAATGGAGGGCTCACAGGGCATCAAAAACCTCGTGCACTCTCAATGGGACAAGTGCCCAATAGGCTAGCAGCATTACCACGTTGAATGGCAATGCTAATTCTTTAGCCCAAGAAAAAACCAAAGAAGAGTCGATTAGACGCTTAGCTATGTCCCTAAAAACAAGGTGAGCACTCGGGCCCCATGGCCCTAGTGTTTCAACCCCATACGGATCAAACATATAACTTCCAAGAATGTTGTATGTTAACGCCGTTTCAGGTTTTCGGGACCTGCAGCAGCCGCCTCAGCACAACACGACGTTCTAGGAAGATGGGATGGCGCAAGGGTGTCAACACATACAAGTTGCATCTGACACCAAAGGCCTACCAAAATTAAAAAATATCAGAAAGATATTTTATTGGGAGCGCCAACACCATCCTGAGCGTGCTCAGCCACAAGCTGGACAGCCCCCTCCTGGTGCACTGGGTTCAAGCACAAGTGCGTGTACCCGGGGCACCAGTGGGCGGCAAATACTTAAATTAGTTTTTTTTTAAATGTAACTAACATAGTTTTAAGTCATTGTACTAACAATATTATGGACAAAATTGTCTGAAATAAAAAGATTTTATTTTATTTTATTTATTATATTAATTTTCTATGAAATATTATTTAGTTTAATTTCAACTAGTTCTTGTAACCACAGTTGCAGTCTTTTTGACCCCACCTTTGGGGTAAACAGAACCACTTTACCCGCTTTCCAAAATCGTTAATATCTCAATCGTACGTATAATCGTAAATACGTAAGGCGACGTAAATAATTAATGGATTGTTCTACCTATTACAAATCAAGATTTTTTTATAAATAATGCACGTAATTATAATAATAATACATTTAAGTATACTACTATAAGTATAGTAATGTAAAAATGTAGGAAAAAAACATTATGGCCCCGGTCTATCCTCCGTATTTTCATCCAAATATACATCTTTAATGTGGTTACTAAAAAAGACGGAAATTGTATAACAATTTAGTACAACACCGAGTGTTATTTTTTTCGTAGGGTGAGTTAAACTCAGAAGACTTTGTACGCAAACATAAAGGCGAATTACAAAGAACGAGTGGCCCGTGACGTCATTCGGTCCCGACACTGTTATGGAACTAATTATTATAATAGCAAGACCTCGAATTTTGCCTCAAATAGTTGTGTGTTACATGTGAATACGTCCTATGAAGATTTGGCGCATGATGTGCGGAGGTTTTCGCCAAATTTACATATTATATCGACGCAGTGATGGAAATAGTAGGGTGCACACCTATTTACTACATACTGTTTGAATAAGAATTTATCTTTGTGAAATCAGTTGTCGGTTAAAACTGTTATTTTCGCCCATAGTGATAATACAATTAAATTTCCCAGTATTGCATCAAAAGTCATTACATTTTCAATAAATAAATAAACTATAAATAAAAAGTTTCTAGTCTGTAAAACAATTATAGTTATAATTTTTAAATACTTGATGTTTAAGTATAACAAAGGATAAATTTAACCAAACGTTGATATTTATAGCTAAAACACCAATAAAAAAAAATACTATTTAGTCGAATACTGTCGTGCTTTCAAGGGAAAAGTATAATACTTAATTAATGCGATCGGCACTAATTTTAAATCTTCATTTAAAGTTTTTAATAATTTTCATAATTTCAAGAAACATATTAATTAATAGGTAGGTAAGAAATAACTTAAATTGGAAATTATAAACCTAATTAATTCAAAATAGTAATGTATTAAGTAGTCATACATCGTAAATCTAATGCATTCCAGTTTACTACCTCGCCAAGATTTACGACCATCCCTGCTTTTCGAGAAACTGTACTAAACATTTATGTTAACCGACACATCGAGTGGTGGTTGGTAAATAGTGAGGCTGGGTGCAGCGGATGCTGGTGGTACTTACGCGACATGGTTGGCTTGCGGTAGGAAGGCGGCCGCGAGCGCCAGCAGGAGCGGCGCGGACCGGGGGCGGGCGCCGCTCATGACGCGGCCGAGAGTCGCATGGGAGCAGGCGCGTGTGTCCGCGTGGCCGCGCTCGCTCGCTCGCCGCTCGTTGCCGTGTCGCGAGGCGGACTGCTGCTCCGTGTCCGGTGGCGTGGCGCGTGGCGCTCGACTGCTCCCGCCGCCGCGCCGCTATCGATCGCGGCAGGCGTGACCCGGGCCGGCACCGCCTGTCGCTCCAGCTATCGACCGTCGCGCCGCCGCAGCCGATGCGACGCGTACTCACCTCCTAATTACTACACAACCGGACTCCTTCGCATTAAAACTTCAAACCTGCGCGCGACACCACGGAAAATAAATCTCACTTGATTTTAGAGACTTATAAATTTTACAACTTTCATTCCGAAACTGAGATGACATTAAATAAATTGCTGGATTAAGTTTCAATACACTCCTGAGAACATTACCTACATCTTTGCTTTAAATATGTGGCCAAAAATGCTAAGGTGATAAATTATGAAACCAGCCTGTAAGTTAAAGTTAAGTTTTGCTGCTTGTGACAAGTAACAATACTGTTATAATCGTAACCTCAGATTTTGAAACAAAAGGTAGTAAGACCGCGCGATACACTGAGAGTGAAGCCAAAAAAGCAAATACAAATTCAAAAGCGAATACTTACCTACAATTTCGTGATTGTATTCGCTTTTGAATTTGAATTTGTATTTTTGTTTGCTTTTTTAACGATGCAGCGTTTCGTGTTATACTGACTCGTGTCAGTACAGCACGAAGCTAGGTATTCGCTTTTGAATTTGTATTTGCTTTTTCGGCTTCACTGTCAGTGTTCCGCGCGATCTATCTGCCTTTTGTTTCATAAACTGAGATCGTAGTAACAAATATTTTACTTACCTACAAGCAAATATTCACAGGTAGCCTCATCGATGCATTTGAATTTTAACTAACAACAAATTACTGTCATTCAAGCGGGACGACTTGTATTGAAGTACTTAGCCCCTCTACATATTTCAGAAAAATATAAATTGGCCGGAAAACTCGAACCCTCTACAAAGCCCCAATGATTTAACTGCATAATAAAAAAAAACAAGTAGGAACCTACAATACCCGGACACTCCGGACAGTTATATACCTATATTATGTTTGTTTTTGTTTCTTCAATATTGGTATGGGAATTACGGCGGGCATAGAAATGTTCAATGCGGTGTTTCAGTAAAGCGTCAGAAAATTGTACCACATAGATTAGCCACACGTTTTGCAATTTTTATTTATCTCGTTTATTCATTTGCATATAAACATGAAAGTTATATTTTTAAATAATACAAGGTACAAAAAAATTAAAGAACCTTTTAAAAAATAGTATATTAGTGTTAGGAATAGGATCCAAGCTAGGGTTATTTATTACTATTTACCTAATTACGGAACCCATTTTTAGGGGTGTTTTGTAACGCAGGTGTTGAGTAGGTGTTATGGTACACAGAGGACGCTACTGCCCATCTTCTGGTCAATATCCCTCTGTCTACGACACCCACGGGTAGACATGTGATGGAGCAGATCGCGTCCGGCACCACACGGCTTAAAATTTTATATTTCTACTTAATTACTTTAATATAAATATTTCGGTAACATATAAGTTTCTGTAGTTAAGGATAAACAAGCTAAAAGTAAACAAAACACCTGGTTAGGCATTTATGGGGTGCGAATACGTTTACATGTGTGTGTGTATTTGTTTAATCTTTATGCTACCGTATGGTAGACCACAGAGGTGCCTGCCCTACATATTGTAGGTACCTACCTATTACCCATATCACGGCGACACAATATCAGCTTATTTGTGTAGGATGTATAAAGCTCGCGCTCACTCTATTTGCGCCCATCATGCTGTCTATGTACCTCCTTGGTAGTATTAATACATACAAATAAATAAAATTGAAAAGTCTGTTTGTAATTTCAAAATGCAAATGCAATGCAAATGCATATGAAAGTAAATACGTTACTTAAATCATTTTTTTTTTCATATTTTGCTTTACTGTTTGTTCCAGATAATCTGCTGAAACAGCTGTACCGATTTTGACAAGACTTTCACTGGCAAATAGCTGATGTTATAAAGAGTATTTATTTTAGAAAAATAGAGGGTACTGTGCAAAAAGTAATAAAGCCCCGCTGATAACCGATAATCACGCGGACGAAGTCGCAGGCATCAGCTAGTCTATACTATTATAAAGCTGAAGAGTTTGTTTAATGGTCTTTTTCCGGAACTACTGATGCGATTTTGAAAATTATTTCGCTAATATGAAGCTACACTATCCCTAAATGATATGGGCTACTTTATTATCACAAAAATAAGGGGTCCGTTAGAGGCAAATTCTTCTACAAAAACCTACTTATTACGATTACGACTTTTGCATCAATCAGCAGTTATTAGCAAGCATTTTTTTGCCATGTTACTATAGTAACTACACGCTTCTATAAGTTTTTTTTAATTGCACAGGAAGTTGAATACAGTATGGTTAATAATAGAGGGCGTTCCGTCTAAACCGTTAATCTATATCATACGTAGATTAAACAAAAAAAATCTGCATAAAAAACAAAAAAATACAGTGTTTCTTTTAAGAACAGGCCGGATTTCGTCGCGGCCTCACTACTACCGACCACCTTCATTCTATTTACCAAGTTATCGAAAAGCATGTAGAATTTCAGCTTCCCTTGTGTCTAGCATTTGTGGACTATTCAAAAAATTTCGATAGTATCAGCCGTAGTTCAATTTTCAACGCCCTAAATAAAAATGGCAATATGACAGAATCGTCTTTTTAAATAAACAAAAGAGTCAAGCAAGAAGACCCGCTATCCCCAAAATTATTCACATCAGTACTGGAGGAAGTCTTTAGGAAGCTGGCAGCAGGCTGGGCTGAGAAAGGCATTATGGTCGAACATAAGAGATTATCTAATCTTCGAATTGCCGACGACATTGTTCTCTTCGCAGCTTCAGCCTCCGAGTTGACTCAGATGCTAGACGATCTTAGCAAGGCAAACCTAGAGGTTGGATTTCGGATGAATATGTCAAAGACCGACCAAGTTGATGACAAATAGCACACATTACAGAATCACAGTGGCGAGTGGGGAGGTAGAATACGTCAATGAGTATCACTATCTTGTTCAAATATTCTCTTTACAGGCAAGACAAAACAAAGAAGTTGCAAGACGCACTGAAGACGCCTGGAAGAGCTATTAAGCCATGAAGGATCTTATGAAGGGCAATCTTCCAATGCCTCTTAAGAGAAGACTCGTTGTGTGTAATCTTCATATCCTCACATATTTTGATATTATTATGTTAGATAAACGAGTTACGTAGTAGTAGCAACCATAGTTCTCATTGGTCTTTGACAAACCAGTAGATGCTCGCGGTTTGCCAGAGAGCAACGGAGTATTCTGGGCATAAACCTTCAAGACCAGGTTAGGAACACTACCATCCGTTCCATCACAAAAATAGCTGACGTCATTAGAAAAGCTGGCACACTGAAGTGGAATTGGGCTGGACACATTTGCCGCATGTCGGCATATCATTGGGCCAAACACGTGACCCAATGGGTCCCTATAGATGGCAAGCGACATTGCGGTAGACCCAGGTGGAGATGGCGGGATGATCTAGACTGTCTATTCTTTTGACAAAGACTGGTCCCACGTGGCCCTTGACAGAGATAAATGAAGGGAGAGTAGAGAGGCCTTTGCCCTGCAGTCGAACAATACAGGCTGAAAAAACCAATTTTGTATGACATTTAAAAAAATAATACCTACTTGTTCATTTTTTTATAGGATTATTTTTTTAAGATCTATTGGCGATGTAGCATAACCGGTTAAAGGGAACGCCTATCGTTAATTAACATACTGTATAATAAAAATTCATCCAAAAGATGCGGAACTATGAGTAGTCCGCCACAATACTTTATTCTATGTAAGTATATTAGAATCCTTCTAAAATATATATTTTTAAATTAGTTTAGATAGTCTTATTTTCAAACAAATAGTAACTTACTCATAATTATTAATATTGAAGTCCGCGCATGAGCTAGCCTGACGTCGACCGCCTTCTTCTGCTTGGTTTGGTGCCCCAAGTCCCCAGCTCGCAGGCTACACCTAAGTTTAACTAACTGCTACCGGCTGAACCTAGTACTAGCCGATTAAAACTAGGTATAGCCGCACTTCGAGTTTTAGCCGTAACATAATATACAAAGCTACAAAATTAAATAATAAAATTATTTAAAATTTAAAGAAAAAGACACAGGGGAGCTCATACCTCATCAAAAAACTGGTTCACATCGTTGTCTACGAGACGCGTACCCAACAGGCTGGCAGTATTGCCACGTTATTTGCTATGCCCTTTTTCATCTTTGGCCCAACAATAGACCAGCCTTCGGGTCACATGACGTGTCGACCAGCCGCTTGGCTATACCGCGAAAAAAAAGATGAGCACTTGGATCTCACGGCCCTAGAGTTTCCACTCCAAGGCTTCTTCCAAGAAGGCAATTATATTTGCGCCCTTTGAGTTTTTCGGCACCTGCAGCAGCCACCCCAGCACAACACGTCGTGCTAGGAAGACGAGATGGTGCAAGGGTGTCGACGCATGTTACTTACCACACCAAAGGTCTAATCAACCTCCAAGGCATTTTGGTCATGCCATCTGGTCTCTTCCTATCGTCGCGTCCCAAGCCAATGGGTTTTAAAATAGGGGCAAGAGCACGACGGATAATAACATTAACGCTAGCATGCCGTACCATCTGGCCTGCGCTTCTATTTTAAGATAAAAGCCATGAGGTTCGACATTTTATTTTAGCAACATAGAACCATTGATCTCTTCTCTCCTCCCCACAGCCCTCCATGTTATTTTTCAAGTTTCATTTATGCACTTGTCGGATCGTCAGGATTTACTCTTTTAATTTAATGGTCATCATGTGGGCAGAAGATGGGTTTCGTGCAATGCAAATATGCAAACACAAGTTTCGGGACGTATTAGTTCCTATGCGATCAGACACTGAATTCTGAATGTCCTGCTCGCGGAGAGCTGAAAACATCACGACTCTGGAGAAGCGCGCTGAAATGGTGGTGGTAGATCACGTGTTGTCGCTAATGGCGGGCTTGCCATTCATTTCAAGTCTGTAATATTGACCGGATACGACATACTAATAATGCGTATCTTATTTTGTCGATTCTTCTCGTCATCAACAACTAGGACGAGTAGATGACAAAAGAAATCAAGATCATGTTAAAGTGTCTACATTCTTGAAAAAATAAATAGGAATGTGCTTGGGTTTGTAAAGAAAAAGTTACATTTGACAGAATAAGTCGAGTATTTTGTTTGAGAACTTTGGCGGTAATTGACAAAAGTAACAGAAATGACAAATGTCTTCTCCACTTAAAAGCAAGTAATTATTGCACTGCCGGTTCATGGACGACGATAACTCGCAGTCTTATAATTATGCAGTGGTTATTGCCTGCTTATGTGAACAGTATTTTAAAAGTTAAAGTTAACGCCACTGCCGTGTTAAAACAGTCACCATGATTGTCGCACGTAAAAATCATTGATTTAATTTTCAAATAATAATAATAGTTGTTGTTTATTTATCCAAAAAGTAGTACATATAGACACAGATTAAACATAAAGGTAGAGTAACTAATATAATTTTATCATATTGTACACACATTTTTGTTTTCAAACCTTTTATCATAAATCACATAATAATGCAACATACTTAATTACTCAGATTTCTATGTTAATTACTTATTTGATTAAAAAGCATTACCTATTTCCAATTATATTATTATCCTCTCAATAACTTTTCTTTAGTCATTACCTATTGAATTTCCCGAGACGAGAAGGTGCAGACCCCTGATAAGCATGGAGTAAGTTACCGGAAGTAATTTCCATTCATCGTAGTAAATACGGGAATAAATTTCAAGTTAATTGTTTTCTACTCTTCTGTACAATTGGATAAAATAAAATGCTGTAGGATTTCTTCGATGTAGCCGGATTGCGAACAGTTTCAATACATATTTATTTTAATTAACGAAATCGTTTTGGTAAGGAGTGTGCAGTGCACGTAGATATTTTTACTTAAAATAAGCTTAGCAAAAATAAGAAGCAAAGCATGGTCTACTTTAGATTTTTCCTAAGAAGGTTCGTGTTAGATATTTTTTTAAAGACTTTCTTGAGCAGTGTGCTCAAGAAAGTCTATTACATTTTTATTTTAAACAATTAAAGTACATATTTATTTTAGCTGTATTTTTTTTTACATGCTTAATGTCAAAAGAAGCGCAATTTAAAACCAGTTTTAATTTTATTAAATTTTTGTAAAGCAATATATAAAATATCTATTTAAAAGAATTATATTTGCAATGTCGGCAAAAATGAATAAGCAAGTTTTTGAATCAATAATAATATTTTAAAGAGGTATTTGTTTGTGTGTTTGTATGTCTCCGAAAATACTCATTCAATTTCATAAATTCCTTCACCAATAAGAAGCTACGTTATACCTGAGTGCTATAGGCTATAAAATAATTAGAATCATTGGGAACATTCATGCGGCAAAGTGCTAGTATTAAAGAAAAACAAAATTTAATTAAAATTAATATTAAAAGCAACATTTTAATAACCTGTTGGACCTTCCAAGTCATTACCAACGGTTCTATGTCACCGTAGAGCTTCAAGTTGTTAATGGTCACCTGTGGAATAAGGATCCATACCCAGAGTATGGAGCCTCGTTCCAACAAACACACAAAAAATGCTAAACACATGCAAAAAATGCTCTTCTTCCATAATCAAAGGTAAAGATCACCAAAAGTTCTTCTTAGGAAAATCCACATATTCTCAATGGTTTTGAGATTATTGGAACACATTTACCAAAAGCCTACGGTACTGTATATGCACGTGCATTATATTGCTGGGTGAAGGTAGTTCTTCAATGGATCCTCGACTATGCATGAATGTATCTCGAATATATATCTCGGCCGCGTGACTGTCAGTGATTTCGAAGATTGCGACGTCAAAGAGCTAGAAATCATAAAGGTCTAGGAGCTTAAAGATTGACCTCATACTAATTCCTGGCGATTTAATCACTGATGACTACTTGGTGCTTGTACTGAAGTTTTCCTCACAAGCTGTAATTTCGAACTGCCTTCCTGCAGCATTTGGCAGAAACAGTATATGCGTAGTCTTTCTGTATCTTCCTCGGTGACGTTCGCTGACATCTCCATCAGTTCTGTAATCGGCAAATTACGCATGTTTGTGAGTTAACAGCATCCTCATCCCTCAGCATCCATCATTTTGTTTAATATCCACAGGCTTGAGCACCTCGCCCGCTTTAAATTACAACATGATATAACGCCCAGGGTCACAAAAGTTTCAAAAAGCAGCAATATTGCGCAAGAAAAAAAGAAAACTGTCAAAAATCTTTTACGTTTCTAAAAATCGATCGCTGCCACAAAACTAAAGTGCCCGTATTATTGCATAATACACTAACTTATGGTTTTTTTTCTAGAATCATATTATATTCAACCTACATTACACATTTGAATGGCCAGTACATTTTAAAAAGAATTTTCTTAAATAATAATATGTTGATGTAGTCGACTTGTTCCCTAGACTTGGTTGAGCAGTGTATAAACACAGTAAAGTGTAAAGTACTGTACACAGAATCTTACATAGAGAATAAAGTTGCTCCCACTGCCTTTACGCTTAGATCTTTTTAACTTCGCAACAGATTTAAATGCAGTTTTCAGCAATAGATAGAGTGATTCAAGAAAAGTTTATGCGTATAGTTTGATCTACATTGCAGCCTTGCGAAGCAGCGGCGGGTTGCTAGTAAATAATAAAAATACTAAAATTATTAAAATTATTTAGTGGGTATATAAATTAATCGTCGCAAGAATTTTATGTTAAAATGAACATTTCTTTTGTAGTTTTTTAAGGTTATTAAAGAAAATGCCCCTGAAAATTAGCTTATTTATCTACTTATCTAATAGATGTTAATTTCATCTAAATACACCACAAACCCGATTTTTTAACATAGGCTAAACTGCTGGACGCATATAGCAAAATTCATTGCAATTGGTTTTTGTAAATGAATAATAAACAATAAATAAGGATTAATGTAAGTTTTTATTTATTATATCATTACCCACTCATACAAGTTGTTTAAAATGCTTTAAGCCATTCGCGACAGAAAGGAAAGAAGAGTAGCATTTCAAGGTACGCAGTAGCCCAAATCGTCACCTCGAGTTCGGACCGGTATTAGATCTTTGGCACAAAGTACGTAAGGCTGCGGCGCGCCCGAGCAGAAAACAAACTGCCACTCAGAACAAACTGCCATTTTCGCATTAAGTACATTGGTTTTTAGGTTTACAGGCATTCTCAAGCAGTTTCAAGCAGACTTTAGTCTCGACTGGTGACACGTGTTATCAAAATGAATGATCAAAATGATGTAATCGACATTTCATGACAAATGGGAAAATGTTGTTATAAATAACTTGCAAAGAGTTTTAACCAGTGTCAATAAAATTCCATATTGTCACAAATAAAACCTACAGAGTCAATACTGTAGTAGCAGCCCTAGTGAGTCTGGCAAGTTTAGGTTATTATTTTTGAAGATGGCGGAAGCGGTCCTTCTGTAACCTTTATGTTTTGTGTCTCTGATGTAGAATAATTGTAGTACCTAACGCAAAAGAGCAAACTCCTTTAAATAATCATGGCGAGATTCATACATTCATTTGTATGAAACAAAACATAATTTCGAGGGTTTAAAATATTTTCCAATGTGGAGAATACATTTATACAAGTAGTAGATTGATATACTTACCATATTTTAAATATTTCGAAATTAAAATAACAGTTTTTCGCTTCATATCGTTGCCCATTTCGTTTTTATAAAAAAAATAGTGACAAGTGACATTAACGGATCTATCAAATTGGCAGACTAAGTGATATGAATCGTTGTTTACAATTTTCATGACGAACGCAAAATAAATGTTATAAAAAAATTACAGAGTTCCAACCAGCGTCAATAAAATTTCATATTGTCACAAATAAAACCCACAGAGTCAATACAATAGCAGCCCTACTGAGTCTGGCAAGTTTAGGTAATTATTTTTGAAGATGGCGGGAGCGGTCCTTCTGTACCCTTTATATTTTGTGCTGTAGTCGTCAACGTGACTTTTAATTTCGTTTGCGTTGGTTTCAAAGTCACGTTCATCAAGAATAACATCAAAATCGTTAAATACCTTTTCCTTACCAGGAAAAAGTATTTCTATTCATTCTTGTGAAGGGTTCTGAAAGGATAAATAATTTGTTTTTGCAATAACAATTTTAATGTCTAGGTATGTATATTATGACTAGGAAATAGGAGTTGAGGTCAAAGAGGAATGAAAAAAGTAAGAAAAGGTTTATTGAAAATTCACGTCTCAACAATAAAACGTACGTATAAAATCACGTGTTTTCAGTCATACGTCTTTCTCCTGCCCACAAGTTTTCCATCCGTCACTTCTAAATATTTTTTGTTAATATCTACTACTTACATCATTATTAAAAAACTGGTCAGTCTACTCGCGAACGTAGGATGCTGCACCATTATCTATTCAACATTAGACATCGAGCAAGAAACGGCAAAAAACATAACCCTTTCCTTGCAGTCGGGGTAAAAATCACGTTTGTTGTATTGGAGCCCCCCTTAAACATTTATTTTATTCTGTTTTTTGTTATAGCGGCCACATTAATACCTACATCATCTGTGAAAATTTCAACTGTCTAGCTATCACGGTTCATGAGATCGAACCTGGGGACAGACAGCCAGACCGACGGACATTGGGGTCTTACTAATAGGGTCCCGTTTTTACCCTTTGGGTACGGAACCCTAAAAATGTATCCTTTAACACATAGTCATGCATCATCAACTTAAATTGACAAACTTTTATATCAAATAAATTGAGACAATGTCAATCTGTCTTTCTTTGATAGATTTTCAACTTTATTACGAAAGGGTAAGGTTCATATTCAATTGGGAAAATTTGACCGTTTGGTATGGCTTGGACAATGGCTTATAGCTATTGGTAGGTATACCAGACTACACGGATTGCACGCGCACATTTTATTTATACTCTAAACGGCCTCATCTCAGATTATCAAACAAAAGGCAGATAGATCGTGCGGAACACTGCGAGTGAAGCCACAAAAGCAAATACAAATTTAGAAACGAATACCTACAATTCGCTTCGCGTTTTACTAACACGAGTCAGTATAGCACGAAGCGAAGCATTGTTAAAAAAAACAAATACTAATACAAATAAAAATTCAAAAGCGAATACTATCACGAGATTGTAGGTATTCGTTATTGAATATGTATTTGCTTTTGTGGCTTCACTCGTAGTGTTCTGCACGGTCTATTTGCCTTTTGTTTGATAATCTGTGGGCCTCATGATATCCACAGAAGTGCTCGACATCAAAAGTTACAATTCTGCAATGCTATTCTGTAAGAATTCACTTTAATGCTCACTTCTGATACTGCGGTGAAAACTGTATTAGGTACTCTGTAACTCGATGTAAACTAATAAACATGGTTGAAGCGAACTATTGTTGTGTAAGTTTTTTAGCGAATACCAAAGGAAATGAGATAGAATTCGAATTAGCAGGTGATTTCTTACAGAAGCAGTGCTGATCAAACAGTATGCCCAGTGTAGTGCTTGCTACTCGTTTTATATAAGTGTCATTATATATTTTGGAAAGTTATTGGAAAGTAACTAGTTTATAATGTGGTTTATTACACAGGCTGGATTTTTACAGTACAGTAAGGACAGGTACCTGTGCCCTTACCGTAAGGGCAGATACCTTAACCGTTATAGTTCAGGAAAACGATCCTAGGCGACCATCCATAACTTTTTGACATATTCTGAATAGGGTATTTTACCAAAAAAATCTAATTAGTCCGTCAGATAGATTTCCAAAAAATATTGGACACGTGTTTTTTCTTTTTTCACGTAAACAAAAAATGAAGACGATACAGTGCGTCGAAAACTTGTGTGACATCACTATGTCAGTACACTTTTACTGACGAAGTGACGTCACAAACCCCCACTCATGATCTTTGATGCGTTTTATCTTCGTAAGTTTTTATTGATTTAATAAAACATAAAATACGTATCCAATATTTTTCCATGATCTAACTGACGGACTAATTAGATTTTTTTGGTAAAATACCCTATTGCCTTCACATATTTTGGGAAAAAGGAACCGTCAGCAAAATAAACTCTAAAATACCAACTTTTTTTGGAACGAAGTTCCTTAACACGTCTTACGGGTAGTGCGAATTAGTAGAAATCATCGCGTAAGGAAATGCGTGTGTGCATGTGTGCGTGATTCGAGCCTATTACAAACAAATGAGCACACGAGCAGACATCACCAAACCCCACCGCCACCTCACCATACATTTTGTACGGAATAACGCGCGCGTTTTAACAAAACGTGTTGCGCCCACCCCAACTAACATGGGATATGGGCAGGAAGAAATGATAATGACTATTGTAAAGGACCATGCGTCAAATTGGGCTCATTGTCCAACAGAGTTATGGCATATGCCATTGTAAAGGATTTTGTTCGTACTTAAATTGTTACTATCGGCACAACCTTCAATTTCATTGCAGAAAAAAGATATGCACCTAAATAGGTTTTGTAGTTAAAGACAATTGGTCCTTATAAAACTGTTATTTTAACAATAAATGGTAACATATTATTTATCTAATCGTATTCTATTTTCGCCGTGTGGTGCCGGTCGCAAATAGCACCACCCCATTTCTATCCGTGGGTGTCATAGAAGGCGACAGAGGGATATTGACCAGAGGATGGGCAGCAGCATCCTTCTGAGTACCATAACACGTACTGCGATCGCCAACATGCATCGGCCAAGCATGGCGATTACGGCGGAACACCTCTTGGGGGAGATCTATGCCCAGCAGTGGGCGTCTAAAGGTTGACATGATGATGATGATGATTCTATTTTCGAGATAACTGGGATCAATTCACATATTATGTTTATAACGCATATTGGTCGCCTCAAGCACTGTTTTATTTAATATTGGATATTTGAACTACTTATGTATAAGAACCTAATGACTGACTCGCCTACAATTAATTAATACTGCGCGCTGGATTGATTTCTAAAGTGGTGGGTAGTTACAGTGTCGAATATGCAACCTGACTCGGATAGGTTAGGTAAGGTTCGAGTTTTTTCATAAACCCACCCAGAAACAGAAGCTGGCAATCTAACCTGTCCGAGTCGAAGTAGATACCCCTAATTCCGAGCTTGTGCGCTCGCTCTTGCACAAATTCAAGTAACAACGTTGATTGAACAAACCCAAATATTGAAATTAATTGTGTGCTGTTTAGTGGTTTCTGACAGTAGCGAGGAAAATAATAGCGGAGAAAGGAAAGGACTACGTAGGATGGCTCTATTAATCTCACTAACGAACGATAAATCTAATAGTTTTTTTTAAATATTGGATATTTCAACTATGTATGTAAAACCTAATGAATGACTCGCCTACAGTTAATTAATACTGCGCGGTGGATTGATTTCTAAAGTGGTGGGTAGTTTCAGTGTCGAATGTACAACCTGACTCGGAAAAGTTAGGTTAGGTTCGTGTTTTTTCTTTAACCCCAGAAGAGTCCAGTTCAAAATGCGCTCCCTCAAGTGCCCTGGTTTGACAGTAGCAGGTTAAGTAGAAGTTATGTGAAGTTAGCTGTAAGATTACGGTCTGGACACTATTCATCGGCAAAGTTTGCATTTCTCATGAAGAAAGTAAGTTGTCCCAACTGCAGCACACACACATGCAATGTACATCATTTGCTGATGGAATGCGTCAAGAACCAAGAAAAAATAAGAATTTTAATAAAGGAGTTTAATTTAAATATATTACAGGTAGGTTTTATTCAATCAATTTTAGCACAACCGAAGTCAGATGTGGCGAAAAGATTTAGTGAGTTGGTGTACCATATTAATTAGATTTTTCTTTTAGTTTAAGTTTATTTTAGTTCCTTGTTTTGTAGTAGTTTGCATAAGGCACGATGGGGTTAGTGTATCCATTGGGATAAAAACCCCGAATAAATGAATAAGAATGGGGAAAAAAAAACCTCCGAGTTGGGGGTACCTCAAGTTCCGAGCTCGTGCGCTCGCTCTTGCACAAATTCAAGTGACAAGACAACGTTGATTGAACAAACCCAAATATTGTGCTAATTATCTATGTGCTGTTTTTAGTGGTTTCTGACAGTAGCGCGGAAAATAATAGCGGAGCAAAGGAAAGGACTACACAGGATGGCTCCAAGAAATGCAAGGCCAGAGATTTGATTTTGTGTTAGAGGCTGCATTAACGGATAGGTGCATCAACTTACCTACATTTTTGGACTGGACTAAACTTGCTACAATTTGATAGAATTTTGGTAGAGACTTCTTCTCTAACACAAAGAAGTAACCGCCCACGGACTGTCCTCGGTACGTGTATGACAAACTAAGAACAGAGAGTCAAACGAGAGACTGTCAACAATGTTCAACATATCACGCCGAACAGTAGACTTGTAATAGCTAGAGAATCTTTAATGAATGATTTCGTAAACGGACACCTCGGAATTGACCATATTTCGCGAGAAAATATGCTATAAAGAAACTTACTACTATTACCAAAAGGCTTATTTGACAACGAAGAAAATACAAAAGCCATTGTTATAGCTGAAGGCACATAATTATTGTGTACATCAAAAAAAGCTCTAACTTTTAGAAGAACTAAAAATAGCTTGCACAAGTGTCAAAACCTTTTCTGATTGTATGTAGTGGGTCGGCTAACCGGATGCAGCTGAATACCAGTGTTTTACATGGAGCGACTGCCCATCGGACCTCCACAACCCAGTTACTGGGTAACACGATACCCCTTGGTAAGACTGGTTGTCAAACTTCCTGGCTTCTGACTACCCATAACGGCTGCCAAAGATCTACAAATGACAGCCGAGACCAACTGCTTTACGTCCTTTCCGAGGCACGGAGGGAACTCGGTATGAAAAGGATCATTTTCAATAATGTGGTATTTTTGGTTAGGTAAGCATATACAGTTTAATCCCCCGGAAGGTCATCGAAACGATATTATTATTTATGTTGATTGAAACGTTTACAAAAATATTATTTCCAATTATTAAATAATTTCCAATTATTAATAATAAACGTTCATTAGAAAAAGGAATATGGTACAAAACTATCCAATGTCAGCCTTGTCGTGTGCCCTGGTTTATTAATAGTAGTTGTAGTAGGAAATTACTTGTTTTAGCTCACAGAGTCAGATCCGGACACATTCCATGTAGAAAATTTAGCTTTATGATGAAGAAAGTATTATCACCCAACTGTGAGGTGTGTGGAGTGGTTGAAGATCTACACCACTTGCTGATGGAATGTGTCCGATATGACTCAATAAGAAGAGATATACTCAGGACTTTGAACTTGAACAAGACTGATGTAGGCACCTTTCACCAAATTTTAAGTAATCCGAATTGTGACGATGCAAGAGACTTTTTTCAATTCATGGCCCAGATTATTTAGTTAGTTTTAGTTTAGGGTATATTGTAAGTTTAGGTTACGATGGGACTGTCATACGCTACGCGGAAAAGTCCCTTAAAATTATAGAATAAAAAAAAAAAAAAAATATTATTAACTGATTACAGCTTTTTTTTATGTATTTTTTATTGGAATTAAGACTAATATAAGATGTCAAACAACAAAACCTACAATGTTATAACAGCATTACTTTGCAGAATTATAGTTTACTAGCTTTTGCCCGGGAGTTCGTCCGCGTTAATGTCGGTTATCGCAGATGCAGACAAAGTCGCGGATTAAAAAGCTCATGTCCTTCCCCAGGGTTTAAGCTATCTTCATACCGAATTTCATCTAAATCGGTTCAGCCGTTTCATCGTGAAAGCGTAACAAACACGAGTTACTTTCTCTAGTATGAATTTATGGTACCCACGGAAAAATATTTATTGCTAATTAACCCCATGGATTCTCCACAAAAATGAGTTTATATCTTTATATTTATTGAAGTACAAGTACATTCAAAGTAATTTCATCTCTGTTGGTGGATGAGCCCAGACTTCATACATTTTTGCCCGTGGTCCTTTATTTAAATAAAGAATCGAAATGGTTTTTAGAAACTATAACAAAATAAGCATCGGCTCTTGCGCAATACAAAGACTCATGGCGAGATTCATACATTCATTTGTATGAAAAAAAAAACTAATATAGAGGGTTTAAAATATTTTCCAATGTGAAGAATACATTACCAGGAGTAGATTGATATACTTAGCATATTTTTAAACACACGCATAATTAAAATATTACGAAATGAAAATAACACTTTTTCGTTTCATCTCGATGCCCATTTTGTGTTTATAAAAAAAAAGAAAGTGACAAGCGATGTTATCGGATCTATAAAATTGGCAGACAAGTGATATGACAAGTGTGTGGAAAAAAAATCATTATTTTGTGATATTATTTCCCATAAAACGATGCAATTTCAATGTAAGAACTACGAAACGGCGCCTGTCAGTGTCACTGTTACTGTCAGTCGCAGTTTCGTACTGAAATAATGAGTTTTTCGTTAAACTATTAACTTTTTTTTGCGGGGTTTTAAAAATATTGTAAATGCAGGAAGTTACTCCTTAAGTACCGAAGAATATAAAAAAATGAATTTCAACTTCTCTAAACATCTTATTTTTTTTTTTTACCAATCTCGCCATTTTCTTTCGTTGCAATGAATACAGTTCCCTCAGTTCTTCTACAAAACTGGTTGAAGTTACTTGTAAAACAAGGCCTTCGTGTGACCCTATAAAAATAGAGTTAAATCATGTTTCTTTGCAAGGGCTCTAAAAAGGCCACTTTGGGTGAAACATCTGTCATTTTCATTTGACAGATCGTAGCAGAACATAAGCAGCTTTTGCTAAAAGTTGTAAAATGGTCGTTTTTTAAGTAAGTACACAGTAAACCTTTATAGGTTATTAAAAAAAATAAGTTACCAAACAAACAATACTATTTATGCTTCTGTGCAATAATCCAAGATGGGCGAAATTATTGTATGGACGACGACTTTCTTTACTTCTCGATTTATATATGTTTATTGACTTTATGAAAATTCGTAAAATGGTCTAATAAGGAGAATTCCTTAAACGTCAATTATATGAAATTTTACAAGTTACTCGGGAAGCAACATCTTTAGTTCATTTTCGTATGAAACTTCATTGTTGTGAGTTATTCCGTTTGAAAATTTTGTAGTGAAATTTTTATTTATATTTGGTAGCTCTGAGAATAGTTCGAAGGCTATTTTATTTTATTTATATGGTAAAACAAAGGGTCAGCTAGTATAACTATATATTGTATGTTTGTTGATGTGTTATTTTTAGTACATTATGTTAGGAAAGCACTTCCAGTACAATTTTATGAAGTCTTCTCTTCTAGAATTATTAAGATGGTTAAGATCTGTGTGTGTCGTTGCTTGGTTACTGTTGTTTCTATACGTCATTTTCATTATAGTCCCGCAGATGATATTGAATCGTTCATGAATCAATAAAAAAAAACTGGACAAGTGCGAGTCGGACTCGCCCGCCGAGGGTTCCGTACATATTTGTAGGTACATATCTATACTTCTATACTAATCAATACTTTAATCTACCTACTTAATATTTAAATGCGTTTTTTGCAATATAATAATAATAATAATAATAATAATAATTAATAACTGCTGGCAACACTAGACGTCACACTTTAATTTTTTACAATTTTCGTTTTAAATCAATAAAATTATAGAAATAACTTGAAAAACATCGGAAATATCATCTCATTATTTTAACCACCTATCCAATCTTTTTAAATATAAATAAGCAACATAGAAGCAATAGATACGACGAAATCCGAAATATATATCATGACATCTGTCATTCAAACATTGAAAATATTTATATCAAAACCAACATCGAAAACCAAAATGTAAACAAATGTGACGAAGAATAGAAGAAAATGTTGAGCAGCACGCAGAGCACGCCCACCACCTCCGGACCCGTCGCTCAGCTCCGCCTCGCCGCCGCCGGAACCCAGTCCCACCGTGAGTGCTGTGATACCGGCCTCGGCAGTTGCGTCGAGCTCGAGCGACGAGTATTTCTCTCCGCCTACGACGCCACCACCTGCTCGTCGACGGGGAGGACGCCGGCCGCCGGATTGTTTAGGACCGCGAGACCCATCGGTCTCTGATAGGGTCCCAGCTCCCGGCGGAAGTGTGCAGCGCATGAGATGGACACAAGCTATCAACGAAAATGTCATGCGCGCATACTATGGGGCTACAGAGGGGGGAAGTAATCTGACCGCGTACCGTGTTCGGATGCTCTCTCTGTTTCAGGTGCTTGAGCCAGCTGTCAACGTTTCAGCACAACGACTATCGGATCAGGTGCGGGTCATCCAGCGTAACCGCAACATACGGATACGCTGGATGACACTGTACTTGATCGCCTCCGAACTGAAATGCTGAGAAGCCATATCACTGCTCCCCTGCCCTGCCACAGACTGTAGAAGTGGCACAACCACAGCCGACTGCAACACCTAGTCAAGTTACTGATGGGAGTGATGACATGGCTACTCATGTAAGTACCCAGTGCAATGAAGAATTGAGGAGCGCTTTGGAGGGTGCGATTCGAGAGTATCGATTCATGCCGCCTGAGCTTAGACCACGCTTACCTCGTTTGCCCATGCATAAAAAAAACAAGGTGCTGGTGTGTGCTCTGGATTCGCAACTATCAAATTATTTGAGACCTCGCTGATGCGCATTCGATTCTGTACTGTGCAGCTGTTGCGGCATGTCGTGTAGCTCACGTCAAATTTGCTAATGATGACAGAGCTACACGACCAAAACCTGCCGTACCGGCGTGGCAGTGCAGAATTGAGCGGCGCATTAGTGAGGCCAGAGTGCTCATCGGCAAATTAATCTGCTTTAGGGAGGGCAATACTCGCCCAAGAGTGATGCGCTTTGTGAGGCGGGCATTCTCGGGGACTGATATCAGTCCTCGAGACTATATGCCTTGGGTCACAGAGCGCATCGACTCCCTGAAGCAAAAGGTGTATGCATGGGCAAGCCGTATTCGAAGGTATAAGCGACGGGCGGAACGATACTCTCAGAATCGCACATTCCAGAGCGATGAAAGGTGGGTTTATAGAACTTGGGAGCGACCGATTCAAAGTGTGACTGATACGCGCCCGCCGGATGACGACGCCATGTATGTGTTCTGGCGCAACATCTGGTCGGTGCCTGTCGGTCACACTGAGGGTGATTGGACTCAGGAAGTCGAAGGAGCGTGCGACGCAATACCAGAAATGGGGGCAATCACTATCAGCCCCCAAGATGTAGCTTGTGCAGTCCGTCCATTGCCTAATTGGAAGTCTCCAGGGCCGGACGGGCTGCACAACTTCTGGATCAAATGGTTCAGAAGGTCGCACGTTTGTTTGGCGTCGTGGTTCCAGTCATGCTTGGAATCAGGATCGTTGCCCCAGTTTTTGACGACAGGAATAACCCACCTGCTCCATAAATCGGGTAGTACTGCGGAACCCAAAAATTATAGACCGATCACATGTTTGCCGACGGTCTATAAAGTTTTTACATCCATTTTGAGAGCTAAAATTAACCACCACGTAGACAGTAACGGTATCATGTCTCCCTCTCAAAATGGATGTAGGAATGGGTCTCGCGGTACTGTAGAGACTTGCCCGCCAACGAGGCTTTATGTAATGAAGCCATAACTATTTAATCTATGGTTAGAACCTACTGGATGCTTTAGAATATATTATTTGAATGATGTAGAATATAGCTTTCATACTATGACATGTTATGTCAGTGAGACCGACGGCTCGACTAAGAGCGAAGGTCTTGTAAATCTTACCTCTCGTTAATCTGATTAATATAATCTTCTACAAGTTATTCGTACCTTTCATTTAACGTAGCTTAGTTCTACAGTAATTCGTACATAGGTACAAGTGTAGCCGAAGTGTTACAAATTGGCGAGAGGCGCCGGTTAGAAGTATTTTTTCAGATGCGCAAAGCGAGAGCTCGCCCCCAGAGCATTTAATATTCCAGCAGGAGTATCTGGAAGGCCTATTAGTAGGGCCAGATTGATGATTACGCTGGTATAGCAGCGAATAATTTTACGCATAAGCGTTGGATGCCATTAAGGGCACTGCAGACGAGCGATTTTTCTTGCATCGCCTAAAAGAAGAACAGAGAAGTATCTGTATCAATTTATTAAGTGTTATTATAAACCACGATGTATCGTCATGATCGTGATTATTTCCCTGGGGAAGATATGCCCTATTATTATGGTATTCAGGGTTTGGAGTTCGATGATTTCCTCGAACAGTTCAAAGCGGTTGCACAGCGCAAGGAATGGGAGGAAGCCGGTTATCCAGTACTTCTGGGTTGTTTTGTGAAGAGTACTGCAAACGCCTACTACCGACTTTTCTTCAAGTATGGCATGTCTTTCGAGGAGACTTGCGATAAGTTAAGGGAAGAATTCGCTAATGATTGGCCCGCTAGAAGGAAGCGGCAACTCTTACAGCAGCAAGCCGTAATTCCAGTAGTGGAATCGGCGAAAGAAGTTAAGTCTGTGGATATTAATGGTTCATTTTCCCAGAGAAATGAAAAAGATGGCTGCCAAGCAGGCAGTGTTGAAAAAGATGTGGTTGCTGTGTCTAGCTGTCCAGAGAGCAGCCTAGATGAAAATGAGACACAGGAGTCGGTCTCGTCCCCTCTAGATCACGATCAAGAGAAGGATGAATCGGGTCAGTCCGGTCCGATTATTTTATTAAGTAGAAATCTTTCAGAGCAACCTGATGTCGAGGTGCCGAAAGAAGAAGAAGTAGTTAATGTTTTGTACCAGCAGGTACAGGATAGTGTTGTCACTGACGTTCAGGAAGAGAACTTGGTGATGGTAGAATGCAAGACGAATGTTGAGGCATTCGTTGAGGTGGAAGAAAATGTTTTCGTCGAGTTGTCGCGAATGGATTATGATGGTGCTCCGGTTAACCAAATTGTGTTACCAGAGAATATTGTTGTCGAGTCCTCGCGAGATATTGTGTATAATGGTGGTTCGGACAGCCAAAGTTTTGATAAAGCGAATAGTAAGGTCACGCGTGATGTGAAGTTATATAATATGGTTCCGCAACCCGCTGTAATAAATAAATATATAAAACGGAGTAAATTGAAATCCTTATTAGGTTCAAAGAATAGGAGAATAAAAATAAAATATATTAATAAATATACAGGTCGAACTGAGAACCTCATTCCATCGAAGTCGGTTAAAAATAATTTATTACGACTAGCTTTGATGAAGAAAATATTCGATAGTATGAACTCTCCTTTAGGTAAATTTTATTATTGTCAATTTTTGAAAGATGATTTTATTTTAATTTTTATGGCTAGCTCTAAACAGTTTTGTATTATAATAGTTTTTATGGATACGATTGAATTGAAGCTTTTTGTTTATAATAATTCTTGACATATATAGGTTACGACAAATATAATTAAATATAAACTTTTTGTTTATAATAATTCTAGGTTGTGTATTATTTGTCATTTTATTAATTATTGGTTGTTATACAGCATAGTTGCCGTGGTTATTTAGGTCTGTCACGATGGACAGTTGATGCTAGGTGTATTGTTATGTATGTGATTAGAAACATTTCGACATGATAATAATGCGTGTTTTTTTGTATTTTCATATTTACTACGAGCTGAAGACTGATGGGTGAATGGTGCCCACATTTCTTGAAGTACAAAAACGTGTATCTTATTCTTTTTTTTTACTTAGTAGATTGTTTGATGTAGTTAGCGTAGGACTCCTACAGGCCTCGTTCACTGACGTAGCCAATTACGCTAACAGAGTATAATCTCTGCGTAAGCTGTCGATGACACGCATGGTTTATTAAGTGATCAAAGTTTGTTTCGAGTTTAGTTTTTTCTCATTTAATTGTAAACCTCGTATAGGAAGAAATATAGGTCACCAAGAAAGGAGGATATGGATTTGACCATATCATTTTGTTTATCGGGATGCACTCTAACCTTTTCGAGAGGGTTTTGGTAGAGTGGGGTTTGGACATGATGGCATGAGCGTATTTGTTGTTCGTTAATTCTTTTGGTTGATTACCCCATGCGTCATGGATTAAACCATCTCTACAGAGACGTCCTCATTGTAATTTCCCTCTTTAGAGTAGGGACCTTCCGATAGGATTAGGTAGGAATTAGGTTATTTAGTCAATTATTTTTGTTGAGTAGTAGACTAGTGTTGGTGTCCAGAATGTTCAGTACATGAATAAAAGCTACTAGTCCCTTTTATTCATGAAGGGGGCGTAGCTGATGTAGAGACTTGCCCGCCAACGAGGCTTTATGTAATGAAGCCATAACTATTTAATCTATGGTTAGAACCTACTGGATGCTTTAGAATATATTATTTGAATGATGTAGAATATAGCTTTCATACTATGACATGTTATGTCAGTGAGACCGACGGCTCGACTAAGAGCGAAGGTCTTGTAAATCGTACCTCTCGTTAATCTGATTAATATAATCTTCTACAAGTTATTCGTACCTTTCATTTAACGTAGCTTAGTTCTACAGTAATTCGTACATAGGTACAAGTGTAGCCGAAGTGTTACAGTACTAAGGAGCTGCTCCTGATTGACATGGCCATCAGTCAACAGGTTCGCCGATCCCGAAAGGATCTGTCGACATGTTGGATAGATTACAAGAAGGTTATGACTCTGTGCCGCATACATGGCTCATGAGGGTGCTAGAGTTGTATAAGATCGATGCCACTCTGCGCACCTTCCTGATGTCGTGTATGGGGCAGTGGAGGACCGTCCTTCGCTATCCAGGATGTCGACAAATCCAGAGGAATAGTGAACCGATAAGGATTGAGCGGGGTATATTTCAGGGCGACAGTTTGAGTCCGCTTTGGTTCTGCTTAGCCTTGAATCCTCTAAGCACACTGCTGGAGAATTCAAGTCTAGGCTATCGGTTGAAGAGAGGAGGTCAGGTAATATCTCACCTTCTTTACATGGATGACTTAAAACTCTTTGCCCCCAACAGTTCACAGCTGATGGAGCTACTGAAAGTAACAGAAACTTTCAGTAGCGCCATCAGGATGGAATTTGGTGTGGACAAATGTGCAGTCATGCATGTCAAGCGAGGGGAGATTGTGGAATCCGAGGGAATTCAGCTCTCGGATTCCATAAACCTTAGATCCCTCTCTTCAATTGAGACCTATAAATATTTGGGTATGGCGGAAGCGTTGGGCATCAATGCTTCTGACATGAAACAATCGTTGAAGGAGCGCTTCTTTGGCCGCCTGAAGAAAGTATTTAATAGTGTTTTGTCAGGCGGAAACAAGGTGCGCGCCTTCAACGGATGGGTCATGCCAGTCCTGATGTACTCTTTCGGCATACTCAAATGGATACAAACGGAACTCGATGCCCTGGATAGGAGAGTCCGTACATTGTTGACAGCATATCGGATGCATCACCCGCGGTCATCGGTGATGAGACTGTATATCCCGCGGAAGTGTGGCGGTCGTGGCTTCTTAAATGCTAAGACCCTGCACAACCGTGAGATATGTAGTCTCAGGGAATATTTCCTAGAAGTCGACGTGGGGATGCATCGAGATGTAGTTGCAGTGGACAAGGGCCTCACCCCGCTCTCCTTGGCTAAAGAGAACTGGTGCATACCTGTAGTGCTCAAGACTAATGATCGCGACGAGGTTTGGAAGAGTAAGGAGCTTCACGGACGCTTTTTCCGGGCCCTACACGGGCCCGATGTCGATTTCTTAGCGTCCGTATCCTGGCTACGATTCGGTGATCTATTTGGAGAAACCGAAGGTTTTGTCTGTGCAATTATGGACGAAGTTATTATGACGAATAACTACCGGAGATTTATTGTGAAGGATGGCACGGTTGACATTTGTCGGGCATGTCACCGACCGGGAGAATCAATCCGTCACATTATCTCTGGATGTTCTCGTCTTGCTAACGAAGAGTACTTGCATAGACACAACCTTGTGGCCAGGATTATCCATCAGCAACTTGCTCTGAAATACAACCTCGTGGAATCAGAAGTACCATACTACAGGTATGTGCCCGATCCAGTTCTTGAAAATGGCAATGTCACATTGTACTGGGATCGATCCATCATCACTGACAGGACTATTGTAGCCAATAAACCTGATGTAGTGGTGGTGGATCGATTGGAGAAGCGCGCAATGATTATTGACATAGCAGTTCCGCATGACGTGAACCTCGTGAAGGTCGAGAAAGACAAGCAAATAAAGTATCTTGACTTGGCCCGCGAGGTTGTCGACATGTGGGATGTGGACTCAGCGATCATTGTGCCGATAGTTGTTACAGCCAAAGGCTTAATTGCCAAGAGCCTCGATCAACATCTAAGGAGGCTCTCGTTAGGCGGCTGGATCAAGGGCTTGATTCAGAAGGCAGTACTTCTGGACACGGCCCGCATTGTCAGGAGGTTTCTCTCTCTGGAGCCCTGACCGCCGGTAGCTTGGACCCTGTTCCCGATACCGATGGGCTACTATTTTTTATATTTTTAAATGTTTTTATTTTTTATTAATATTTAAAAATCTATTTTATAGGTAAATATAATTAATAAATGGTGATCATAATTAATTTGCCGACCGAGGTCTATACAGTTAATAGATACAATAAAACTTATCAAAACTAATGTTAGTACACATACAATGACGAAATAAATATAAATAAATAAATAAAACAATCACAAATTTTATCAGTCCACTTATCTGGCTGCTACCTGTGTGCAGTCCCACCCATCGGCCGAGCATTGGACAGTCCCACCGCTCACATAATGCCCTCAGCATACTGTTTACCCCGTGTTCTGTGCCGCAGAGAGGCGCAACGCTTACGGATAATTGCGTAGAAATCATTTACCCTCGCATTGGCAAACATACCTGAAGCGCTACAGAACCGCCGTATATAAACGGCCGTATTTTTTTCACGTTAGCATAGAGGGTTGATTTTTTTACAGCATCAAGGGACCGTAGACTTGAGTATATGGTTTTAATTTCAACTCGATACCTCCACGCGTTCCCGAGATAAAGTGTATTGAGAGACAGACAGACAGACAGACGGACAACAAAGTGATCCTATAAGGGTTCTGTTTTCCTTTTGAGGTACGGAACCCTAAAAACGACCATTTTACGTCTTTTAGCAGAAGCTGCTTATATTCTGCTAAGACCTGTCAAATGCTTCAAAATTACAGATGGTGGTCTTTTTAAACCATATATGTTAGCGCGCTAAAACCCTTTGATGTGCCACCATCCGCGCGGTAACGCACA
Source organism: Charanyca ferruginea (assembly GCA_947361185.1). Taxonomy (NCBI): domain Eukaryota; kingdom Metazoa; phylum Arthropoda; class Insecta; order Lepidoptera; family Noctuidae; genus Charanyca; species Charanyca ferruginea. The sequence goes on along the minus strand of OX376055.1, from coordinate 15,635,273 downwards.
CGCAGCTCGGATGTTCGTAACGATAGCCGATAAATAGGTGGTCACATCAGCGTGTATCTTGTCATCACGGCGCAAAGTAATTGAAATAAAACATACCTACCTATATATGAATCACATAGTGTGGTCATTTTGTGATTCATGAAATTAAACATATTATGAAACACCTAATGTGGCCTTTTTAGACCCCCAGGACTTTCTTAACCATCTATAAGGGTAATTCTTGTCAAGTCACTCCCAGACACTAAAGTAGTAATGAGCAGCATCTCACATTATCCGCAGTGGGACGCGTCCGAAACACCAAGTGGCTTTGTCCACATAGTAGGTACAACCTATATTTGCATCATGATTTATCGATAATCTCAAAGTGACAAAACCAGTATATTATAGTCAAGCAGAACTCAAGGAACCTGGGTATATGACTACTAAGTATGAGACGAGAAGTTATCTGATTTTGCTTACAGCAAATACATGTTAGTATAGTAAAATATTAAATATTACACCAAAAAATCTTTAGGGACATAACGTTTTGTGAAGCAGAATTTACTGCCGGGAGGGGCTTTGGCCTCACTACGGTGCCGACAAAAATATGCACCGCATTGCGACTTTTATACGACACGAGGTATCATCTTTTATTTATCGGACCCAGTGATATCTTGAATATCTGTTACCCATAAAAAGTTACATCTTCCCAAACGTCATTTGATTTTACCCAACGTTGAAAGACTGAAAGTTTCGAACATTGGTTTGATTTGCCAAATATGTCCTATATTTATTAAATACTACTTAATAGTGGTAGATCTTATGTTTAATTATTATGTCTAACTCAGACGCCACTATATCAATCAACAATGATTGATTTATAGAAGTAACCTCTAATTTAAGAGGTAGCCCCGAATTACGAGTTTTGGGTCGGATTTGGGATCGAAATCAGGGAGGCATGTACTTGATCAGTCATTATTTCATGGACCTACTCTCAAAACGGTGAAGAAAATCTTTAGAAGGAAGCTGACATCTCCCAAAACAAAAATACAACCGTGTGACATCTAACAACATGGACTGGGAACGCATAGTGAATTACGGCCCAACATTATAACGAAACCATAACTTCGCTAGCTGGTTTTGTGGTGGAATAGCCGGCTAGTTAGCCAGCTGTATCTTCTTCGTCACTTATGTGTTTCAGTTTTCATCATAAGAAAAAAATAAGATGCGTCGCTAACGTTGCGGAAAAAAATATAAAAGTTTTTAATAAAGTCATAAGTATCAAAGGCAAACTTGGTCTAAGCTACGAGACTGCAATATTGCAATGAACTCATTTTAAACTTTTTACAGCACGTTACGTTTTTCCGCTTACCTGAATAAAGGACAAAAAACTTGATAAATGTAGGGCACCCGAACAGAATGGCGTGTTTGAGCCCTGGCATACTAACAAACATAAATTGACGACTCATGCAGTCGCGAATTATAAAAAAAAATAATCAGGCTGTTTATGCACCGTTGTTACTAATATTTTTTGCAGGCGATATTATTAAATACTTAAATAAATACAACTATTTAACGTAAATAATAATAGTAACACGGAAAGTAGAAATAAAATATTCATATCATGCCAAACTTCCTTTAAATTTTCAATTTATATTTCGTTGACATCTTTAATCTGTGAATTATGATTTCAGTTTGACAATCTCAGATATACGTAAGCAAAATTACCATTTTGACTTTTGTTTTGTATATTGACAACTTTAGGATCCAAGGAGTGTACCTGCCATGTGAAGGACTAGGATTTAGCATGGATAAGTCAACAAAACAGTCTTAGCATAACAGGATAAGTAATCATACTTATCCTGTTAAGCTAAGACTGTTTTGTTTCTTTGAAGCATAATTCATATTTTCCTTACTAGATTAATGTGCATCTTGTCCAAAGAACTACATCCTTATCCATGCTAAATCCTAGATATATGAGAATTCACCCCGGAATCGCAACACTAACGTACTCGTTTTAAATTTAAGTTACTTTATTGTCAATGGGTGTTATAGTTGAGAAACTTAGTGAAGGACATTTCTATTGCACGTATTTCGTTGAAAGAGTCATTATTTTGGCGAGAAGTGTTTATCTACACTATATTATAATTAATCTACACTAATATTATAAAAAGGAAAGATTTGTATTTAGGTATGTTTGTAACGAATAAACTCAAAAACAACTGGTCCGATTTCAAAAATTCTTTCACCATTAGAATGCTAAATTTTCCTTCAGTAACATAGGCTATATTTATCAATTGAAAAAAATATGGATCCTTGAGAAAATTGACGAGGACGAAGTCGCGGACATAGTGCTAGTTTGCTATATTATTGCAATATTTTACTTTGATTTAGTGCAAGGACCAGTCGATTTTTCAGCGACTACCAGTGTAAATCTGATTAGTTTTGTTTGTTTTCTACTACTAAATGTAAACCTTTATAGATATACATATTATTCTTTATTGTAGACTAGCTTCTGCCCGCGACTTTGTACGCGGATCCTGTTGCTTATGCCAGCGACAACGGGGTCGGCAAAATCGAAGATCTGAAACGTCTGATGTCGAATTCTAAGAGCCCGGGGACGGGAAACCAACGGGATGCGCGAGATGATTCGAGACGTTCAAAAAGTACAATTTTGAATCATACCTCCGATGGCGGAATATGTGGCGTAGTCAATCATAGGAGTATACGTAAATGAACTCCGTTCCTTATCAACCCAAGGAAGGTCGCCATGACCTACGGCTATATCTTGAGACACATCCGATTCTTCAGATGATATCGACATTCTGTTCAGAGAATGTCGAAGTCGATCAGAATTCAAACGTTCGTTGCGCTCTTCTTCTGTCGCTTCATGCCGTACTCCAGCAATTCTTTTTCTCTCACTTTCTAACTGATTATGAATATTTTGTTGTGTGCGTGTTCGGGACAATCTATACTATAATATTATAAAGCTGAAGTTTGTTTGTTTGTTTGGTTGAACGCGCTAATCTCAGGATCTATTGGTTCGAATTAAAAAATCTTTTTGTGTTGGATAGTCCATTTTCCGAGGAAGGCTATAAGTAGGCCAATACGAAGCTGGGTCGAGTCGCTAGTGTATGATAATCGTGCACCACGTTCATCATTCGGTTCAAAAGACCTAGGTTAGTAGATGTGCGAATACGCTGAGAACTCAAGCGTGATTCTGTATCGGTAAACGTTTCCGATTCGCGACACAATGCATGTCGCTCACGATCAGCGGACAGTCGCGCATGTCGTTCCGCAGCAGATGCGTAGATACGCTGAGAACTCAAGCGAAATTCTCTATCCGTGAACGTCTCCGACTCGCGAGACAATGTATGACGTTCACGATCAGCGGTCAGTCGCGCATCATACTCTTCACTGGTCTCTAGAGACCTGGATGTAGATGCGTAAATAGGCTGAGAACGCAGGCGTGCTTCGCGATCTGAAGAGGTTTCCACGGAGCGAGTTGCAGCCTGATGTTCTCGAACAGCATCAAGTCTCTCCTGACGCTCTTCGGTAGATTCTTGGGATCTTATGATCCTTAATCTTTTAGCTCCTTTGGAACATTGGGAAAGATTTGACCTCTTTCTAGGCATGGTTATAGTTTTATTGTAAACATACCTGATCAATTAAAATCTAAGTGACTGCTCCCCTGCGTTACCGGGTAGGCTACCGTGTCACGAAGATAAATGGAAAAGGAAATTAAGCACCCAAATAACATAAGCCCGAAGGCATATTTATTCGATAAAATAAAAAAATAAATGGGAATTTTGGCCAGTAGAGTCAAATTTTCAATGATCTACCATCGTCATCAAAAATCAGTCCTAAATTGTTACCGCGTGTACAGTACGTAGTGTAGTAGTAGTGTGTACAGACATAGTTTTGTTACTGTTTTATTATATGTATATAGATGTACTAGCTGACCCGACAGACGTTGTCCTGTCCTAATCTACCTACTTACCTGCCTATTTACCTACCCTACACCTACCCTACACCTACCCTACACCTACCCTACACCTACCCTACACCTACCCTACACCTACCCTACACCTACCCTACACCTACCCTACACCTACCCTACACCTACCCTACACCTACCCTACACCTACCCAACACCTACCCTACACCTATCTTTCAAGTTGGATCAAACTGCACACGGTGTACAAATTTCATTAAAATCGCTTCAGTAGTTTAGGAGTCCATCGCGGACAAACATCGTGACAGGAGATTTATATATATTAGAATAGATAACTCTGGCTCACACACTATTCATTGTTTGTTGGAATAGAAGTAGTAGTCGTCTACTGTATTATTAATTGTAAATATGTGAGTGTATGTGAGTGTGTGTGTGTGTGTGTGTATGTTTTTAGTGATTTTAATACAAGGTACATCTTATTCACATAACATAATCATGTAAATGAAAATATTGTAAACATCCTTTTTTTTTAAAGAGTATGTATGGACTTTCTTGCCCATTCTTCTCCATACGAAACTACTATTTGGAATGGGCAACTAGATTCAAATTTTATAATATGACGTTCAAAAGTGCCTTTTAATGGTCTAACTGAAATAAATGATTTGACTTTGTTTTGCATGCATGAATCTCCGGAACTACTTATTGATACGATATATGTTTAGGTATGCGTTTTTAAATTACGAATATTTAACATTAGTTGCAAAAAATAGCTTGCCATAAAATCTCCGGTTTTCAGACAAGTTTGAAAATATCAATGCCAGTCATCAGAGTAGGTATTGATGAAACAGAATCTGCTACTAGAATATTCAAGCGATTTGAAAACGTGGGTTTTTAACTAGTAGGTACTATAAATTCTCGTTTAAGCCTCCTCGATATTATGAGCAAGTATTTATGGAAAAAGGGTTGGTATTATTATAGGTACTCACGCTGAAAATACAAAGAACGAATTAATCTGGTTGTAGTGCAGATTTGAGATCAATACCTACAGTAGCTTAAAAAAAATTACCTGCTCCTTCAAGGTGCCCCCTGTGACTTTGTGACACTCATCGACTTGTTTTCATAACCCAGAAGTTTTGGAGCAGAAAAAGCGTTCTTTATTATGATTCCTCTTTTTTGGTTTTGCGAAAGAAAGCTGATTAGCTGCTGAAAGCTGATTCGAGATAGTCAGACAAGAGCCCAATAGCCCGAGCGATGGGTTCGTTATTGTGAGACAATTAAGAGTATACAGCTTGTATTTAGTTTAATACTGAAAGCAAGACAAAATATAAATAAGTGAAAACAGATGGAAAATCTATTCTTAGTCATAAAAGACTTGGATGATTTATAACGTTAAATGCACTCTATTATGATTAAATGACTTAACCTTCACCATTATTATATACCTGGGGTGTGATTCTGTAAGACCTCATTCTTAACTTCGAATCTGAATTCGCTGTGAGTTTCTTGATTGGCATTCTAAAAACTCGGTTGATAATTCGAATTTACACTAGCAAGCGTGTCAGCGAGTTGAACTAAATTGAATTGATAAAGTATGAGATGACGTAAGAAGTGGCCTTCTGTAAGGTAATTTCCCCGTCACTTCGACGCTCACTTCGCACTCTAACCCGATTCAAAGTGTCAAATATAATTATCAAGATCATTTTAAACCTTGTGCGAAGTGAGAGTGAATAGCGATGTGAGATGCGAGTTGTTGTTTGAATTTTACAGAATCGACCTACAGTACCTATTTGTATTTTAAAGTGTTCCTAAATGGTCATACTTCCCTGTAATTCGTAGCTGCTGTACGTAGCCGGCTTTGTTTTAAGTATCGCCAAGCCATACTCGATAATTCTGCTGCTACATGTAGCAGTACAAATATTGTCCATTTAGGAGTATTTTTCAACCGACTACAAAAAAGAAGGAGGTTCTCAATTCGACTATGTAGTTTTTTTTTGTATATTTATTACGCGATTTCTCTGGTAACTGTAAATCGATTTTGCAAATTTTTTTCCTTATGGATAGGGTATGCCTCAGGGATAGTCCCGTATATATTTTATCGAAATTGATTCTGCACTTTTTAAATAATCAACAAAATACCAAAAAAGTCTGCATAGACGACTTTTAGTTTCTTCAATCTTTGGAGTACCTCTGTTTTAACTGTGTTACCTGTTCTTAATGCATTTGGATGATAAGAAGGTACTAAAAAGTGATAAATAAAAAGCTTTTTTACAAAAAAGACAACCGCCTCCAAAATCTAAAAAGTGATAGAAGTTATTTAGGTATCACTTTTTAGATTTTGAAGGCGGTTGTCCTTTTTGTAAAGAAGCTTTTTTCTACAAATACTTAGTTTCAACAAAGGTACATATTGGTTTCAGCTCGTCTAGCGAACTCTCAAATATGCTGTAGATATAAATACTCTAACAAACCTAACTCTTCTCATCTAAAAAAACCTTAAATTACAATATAAGCCATAAATACTACACCACACATATTATAAAATATAAACTCTACGCATTCTTTTTTCTACATTTATATTACTTGTTATTTAACGATTCTTAAAATGGTTTAGGTAATAGCCAAAAGGCTTTTTACGGAATTACATGAAAGGTCTATGAAATCGTGTTAGTACTTTTTCTCACGCTTATTTGCTACCATAATATGATACTCTGTTATCGCCGCTAGGTTGCGTACCTTACATTGATAGAGGTCTAGAGATAAAACGAAAGGTATTTTTAACAGGGTCAGTTTTTACAGATATTCGCGGCAACACATGAAAATTAAACATAGAATTCTAACAATTGTGATACAAAACCTTCGTTAACAGTATACTATTTTAAATTACTTCAGTCAATAATTATACAGAGTTTATATACCGCTATATGCTAATGTTTGTCTCATATACATATGAATAAAGTGTGCCTAAGTATTGCAACAAAGTGTTCTAAAGTGTGCCTTTGTCTGGGCCTGAGGAACTTAATCCACGCTACATCTCTGCTCTGGTTCTGTAAAACTGGAAACTTTATTGTGTTGCGTATGATAAGTTTTCCACGACTTTTTTTTTAATCTCTGTGTGTCGTTTTACTCTTTAGTTGTGATATTATTTTCTGTGTTTATTTTGTGTGTGGCTATTTAGATCAGCTTGCTGATTCTGATAGCCACTCGGCATACGACAATTTCATTAGGATCTGGAACTCGATTTTCATTAACTTTACGTGTTCTCACCAGAAATGTATGACATATCCATATACCTGCAAGGCATTGAACAAAACCTGAAATAATAAGCTTCATTTTCAAAACATACGAAGTAAAAAGTATTGGATTAAGCAATTTTTAACCCCCGACGCAAAGATGACGGGGTGTTAACAATGACATCGATCGACTATGATTGATTAGTGTGGTAGCTTTGGCTGATCGACGGATACCGTTCGTCTAACCAATCGATCGATTAACCGGTGGATGGCATCGGTCGACGTCGATCGATTAACCCCGATTATAATCCATCAGTTTCTTTAGAAATGTATTTACGCGTTGGCCAGTTCGATGTTGCTCGTACTATTATTACGGAGACGCAAACGCAGAAGCCACATACACACAAGCAGGCCAATAGATAGCGCGCGGGCAACGTGCGTAGGTGATAATGGGGAGCGGACGGCGCGCGGTTAATCAAGCAGCTCGATCGACGTCGACTTACCCATTCTACCATCGATCGATGCCGTTGATCGACGATCGATCGGTTGGTCTGGTAACACCCTAATCACAATTTTTTTACAACTGGGTATTAAAGGAAAGGGCTTGACTAGTAGAATACTACACATTATGACAAATTTCAAATCCAAGATGGCCGCCACCACAAAATGCCGAATCACATTTTTTTTTCACAACTCCCTCAATATTGGTATCAAATGAAAGGGCTTGACTAGTAAAATAATGTATAGTTTATTGAAAGGGAATGAGAAATCTTAACTAACGAAATGAAAACAAAAATTTGAAAATTATTTTTATAAACTCTTATACAAAAACAAACTAAATTACGTTTAAAAAAAAAATTAAAAGCACCCCACCGCAAAACATAAAATCGATTATTTAAAAAGTCAAAACTAATACCTACCTTTTGTTGAGCCATCAAATGTTTGTTCGTTGAAATGGCGCTATAACGTCGCAGCGGGGTACCGCTAAGTTTAAAGCAATAACTAAATAGTTATAAAATAGCGAACTCATGGTAACTAGATTTGCAACAAAAATTTTATCATATCGAAGCAAGTTGGTCGGAAATGCTGGTAAATTAAAAGATAGTCAATGAAATGAAAGGTCTGACTTTCTTAAGCGGTACGCCGCCGCGACATTATAGCGCCATTTTAACGAAAAAACATTTGATGACTCGACAAGTATTATTTTTGACGTTTTAAATAACTGCTTTCATGTTTTGCGTTGGGGGTTTTTATAATTTTTAATTTTTATTTTATTGGAAATGATTGTTTCAACCTGGAAAATTGTTCCCCTAAAACGTGCCGCTGCCTTACTCGAAACACAACGTGAGCAGATCACGCAACACCGATTTGATTCATTTAACCAATTTATTGGGTTTAGCATGATGCCGTATCAAACAGACAGAAAAAACAGACTAATAGACTATACTGGGTGATTTTTATTCACGTTCCAAATTTCTCAGGGTGATAGTACCCATGAAATTGAATAACTTTCTCCAAAACACATGGGTCGAAATATTAAAAAAAAAATCGGACTTCCCATACAAAATCAATAGTCAGCTGATCGATTTTGTTTGGGAAGTCCGATTTTTTTTTTAATATTTGGACCCATGTTTTTTGGAGAAAGTTATTCAATTTCATGGGTACTATCACCCTGAGAAATTTGGAACGTGAATAAAAAATCACCTAGTATAATTTTCGTCCGTTAATTAATTACCGACATCGTTTACACATCTCAAAATATATAGGGTGACTGGTAATTAGTGTACGATACTTAAACACGTGATTATGTTCGTGATAACAAACAACTTACCCGAAAAAAAAATGATTTTTGTACTGGTTCACATTAGGTCACAGGCGTGCGCGCCCGTGAATTTCATACGGCTGTTGTGTTATTGTGCTAATAGTGAGTGTGTGAGTGTGTGTGTGTGTGTGTGTGTGTGTGTGTGTGCGTGTGTGTGTGGGGTGTGTATGTGAGTGTGCATGCGTGTGCGTGTGTGTGTTCTATTGTTGTGGTAGTGAGCGATTAATATGAATACAAGGTTATGGGATGAATTATGCGAGCAAATTTATTCTACTTTTGAATGCTTAGGATCCTTTCCGTGTTGATATAATCAAGACTTAGGAGCCATCGAGTGACTGCTTTTTTACATTTATGTTTAGTTAGCGGATATATGTTTAAGATTTCATTAATTTTATTATACATATGGCCACCTAAGAAACTGAAAAATCGCTACGCAAAATGAGTGCGGCAAGCTTTATATACGCATACTGTGTGCTTTGTACGTTTATGTATAAAAGCTGTAGGATTATACGTCAGAAGACCATGCATTTTTAAAACAGCGTGGAGTATGTAAAGCTGTCTTACAGTTAATACTTCGCAGGTTTGGTAAAGATCAGTAGTGGGATGAAAGAATGGGAGAAAAGCACTAACTTTAAGCAGCGCCCTTTGTGCACGCTCAAGTTTCAAAATTATTGTTTTGCATGCGCCGCCCCAGCACGTTATACAATAGACTAAAAGCGATTGGCATAGGGCGGAATAAATTGTTTTTAATAACTTCGTTTTAGCTATACGTCTGAGATTTTTAAATATATAGGTACATTAGTTTACGAACCCTAGATGAAACAAGGTCTATGTGTGGAGCAAAGTTCAGTCTACTATCAATTAGGATGCCAAGATACTTGATGGTGCCCGATTGCTCAAGCGAGGGGCAGCCACAGGGTGTTGTGCTACAGCAATTTTGGGAGTGAGCGATAATGGTATCAGAATAATTGTTCAACGTCTGCGGGACATTTCGGAGAGAAAACTTTATAAATTTGGTTTTGTCCACATTTAGTGTTAAAAGGTTAGATCTTAGCCAACGGTTAACTGCATCAAAGCGACATTGAGCGTGTTGAAACGTTTTGCTCCATGAGCTGTCTTTAAAACCAAGAGTCGTGTGGTCTGCGAAAGCAACAATCTTCCCATTTTGAAGTTCTAGGTCACAGAGGTCATTAATGTAAATGAGGAACAAGGTAGGCCCGAGGACGCTACCTTGAGAGACTCCGTAGGTAATGGGAAGATCATCACTTATCCAATCGCCAGCTCTGACACACTGAAATCTATTACAAAGCTAGTCCGTGAAGAGGTTGAGCTGTAAACGCCTTATTCCGATTCCCTCAAGCTTATTTATCAGCCTGGGGACAGAGACTGTGTCAAATGCCTTAGCCAAATCGAGAAATATAGCCAGAACTGTTTTTATCATCCACATTATTGACAACATAGTCAGTAACTTCATGAACAGCATCACTAGTAGATTTATTGCATCTAAAACCGAATTCAGAGTCTGAGAGTAGCTTGTATTTGTCTAAATAGTTTAGTAGTCTTTTATTAATAAGTTTTTCCAAAATCTTTGACAAAGTAAGCAGTATAGAAATAGGTCTATAGTTATTGACACAATCCCTGTCACCAGACTTATGTATTGGTATGATTTGCGATATTTTGAAAGCTTGTCGGAATGATCCAGTTGAAAATGCCAAGTTACAAATAAACGTCAGTGGAGTAAACGTCAGTGGGAAAGAACAGCTGCCGATAAGTTGTCACGTCCAGCTGCGCAATTAACTTTTAGGTTAAATATAAGGCTGTTCACCTCATTTTCATCTGTTGGAAGCATTACGAATGAATGCGGACAAGCAGGAATAGGAACTGCCGGGGAGGCTGATGAGGAATTTGGATGTAAGTGTTTCACAGCCAATGATTTTCCGACATTAGCAAAGAAAGAATTAATCGTGACAACAGAATGCTGGGGGTCAATTTGTGATATCAATTCAGAGGCAACATCCTTTGATTGGGTAGTGTTAGTGACTTTTTTGATAACATCCCGCAGTTTTTTAGAATTCGTTCTTGTGTTATCGATTTGATTCCTCTCATATTCTCATTTCAGTTTACCTAATAAATCATTGCAAAAGTTCCTATATCTAGTGTAGGTTAACTTGAGGATCATATTCTTAGGAGATTTGTTTGAGTTCAGGTGCAGTTTATCCCTGTTCCTCATGCATTTCAAAAGGCCTGGAGTTATCCATGGCTTTAGGATTATCTTTCTTCTTGCTAGAGTTATGAGTTTTGTGCATGATTCAACAGCAGCATTAAGAGAACCAGTAAAAGTATCAACTGCCTCATTCACATCAGTCAACGAAAAAAGAGGTGCATTGTCAACACCCATGATAACCTCTCATCAAGGAAAGAATATCAGTCCGCTTTATAGACTTTGCATGACGTTTAGCAGGAGTAGACATATCAATAGAAAGAATGACACTATAATGTGATCATTATAGTAAACTTCCCTGACTGATGTCAGGTCAGTCAGTGGGGGTTTTTATATAGCAGTGGACGTCTTTAGGCTGATATGATGATGATGACTGTTTAAAAAAGAATGAAAACCCCTGCATTATGCTGTTTATCAATGAGGAATACCAAGGGGTTTTCTTGAAGTCTATAACTAATTTGATTTACATTAAGTTAGTCCAAAATATCACTTTTTTTATGGAATCAATAATATTAAATCCGCCGTTCCAAATCTAATTTGAGAAAAATAGCTATGATACCTAAATTATTGGGACTTCACAGTCGATTTCATGCACATTCATGGGCCCTGGGAGAGATGCTGCCATATTAACAAATGAAACTAATAACCAGAGCCATTTGCATGGCATAACATCATTTGCCTAGCCTTTTTCTATGTTGGAGTACCAATCTAGCTGAATGCAGCTGGATACCAGTGTTATTTATTTAAATTTGACATGAAATCAAACAGTAACATTCTAAGTATATTCTTAGTATACTACTGTTTGTGTTACCTTAAGAAATATATTCCCCCTACATTTTCTACCCATAAAGTGAATATTTGCTATTCACTGATTTCGTTAACTGTAGTCAGGGTATGTAGAGACATTAGAAGCTACTGTTGATCTTTCCCAATTTTGATTATATCACTTCTAAAGGTATTGCTGGCAAATTGTATCAATTGTACAAAATCGCTTATTGTATATGTCGCATTGAGCGCACGCCAGAATTGGATTTGCAAGAGCTAGTACCGAATAGTTTTCTGGTTAGGAACCAGGAATCTATTCGCTACCTAGCTCTTTTCAGTTCAAGGGACCAGGTAACACAAACTGTTCACCAAGTCGGGGCAGTCAAATTTGTTCGTGTAAATTGACACTGAAAAGAGTCCGCGTCTCAAGGAGCGTGAGCCTTGGCTGTAATGTTAAAGGTTATATATTTTCTAGATCGGTACTGCTTATTCTAATTGTGGTCTCACAAAGGATTTGCACATGTACAAGAAAGTGGAAGGACAATGGAACTCTTTAGATGCTCTCATCATTAAGTCAAGCATCTGATATGCCTTATTACTTATATGGTCAACATCATTATCCAGATGAAGTTTCGAGTTCAACTGCATACCATGATGACGATGACAAGTAATTTTATTGATTATCCTATTAGTAAGTCGATTTTTATTCGTTTACTGGCCAAATTGTCCATGTTTCTATGTTGCAAGTTATTTTTGCACTAGCTGACCCGACAGACGTTGTCCGGTCCCTATCTATCTACCCTACCTATCTACCATACCTACCTACCAACCCGACCTACCTAGCCTACCTACCTACAAACCCTAGCTATCTACCTATCTAGGTAGATAGGGTACAAGGTAGGTACCCCACCTACATACTCTACCTACCCAGCTACCTACTTCTACCCTATTTTCAGTTATTCTGCTATTCGGGGCGGCAAATCCAACCAATCAAAAATCATCAAAATTGGTCCTGCCGTTCTCATGTTATAGTAAGTGGAGTAACAAACCAGACTTTTGTTTATACATTTAGTTTAGATATAGAGCACCAATCACCCTGTGTCAATTTAATTTATCGATACTGCTCAAAGTTGTTTACGAATATAGTGGACTAGTTTTAATTATGTCAACAGTGACCTAATTAGCTTTTGATGCAGGAAGTGTGTTACCTAACCACATTGCACCAAATTAATAACTGAGTGGTAGCCGGTATGCTTTAATATTATAAAGCTACAAATGCTACAATGTAATTTAGATAACAAATAATAACACTTTTAATATGACTTAACATTTTTCGTAAAGTAATATAGAATATTTATTCTCACGTTGTGTTTTACGCTCGATATTGTTCAATCTAAACACGCGAAGGGGAATACTTTTATTTATTAAGGGACAGATCTATAGTCTCGGCATCGATTTGTAATACGTGCTGCTACGGTTGTTTGTGGTTCACAAAGCGATAAGCGAATTTGTCTCTATCCACTTCAATGCGGGGACGTCTATGAAAATTTTCCTTTGTGTACAAATCTGTTCGAATAAAATGTAAGCTTAGAATATAAATCGTTTCTGTTCACAGAGTAAAATATGTAGCTAAAAGTTGTGATTGTAGTTGCAATATTGTTATTTAATGAATAAGCTAAGTTAGTTGTGCTATAATATTAATAGTAGTAATAGTAATATATTTATTTGCTTTAAAACATGCTATATAAAGATCTTACTAGCACACATGTTTTGCTTAAAATAAAAAGCATTTAAATTTATTTAGACACACTTTAAATTATCACACAAATTAATTCTTATGATCTAGAAAATCCTTAATGCTATAAAATTACATTTGTTTAGCCATTCGAAAAGTTTTATTTTAAATTGTCGTTTAGACATTTGAGTTCACTGGGGGTTTTATTATAGATATGTACACTCATAACCCCGCAGTTTTTATTATATTTTAAGGTTTAAGGTTTTGGGTGGTATAACATAACTCACTAACCGGTGCGGATCTCGTGGGTTTCTTGGGTTGACCGGTTATACTTAGTTATACCGAAATAAAAGAAACTAACCTAAAAACCGTGATTCTGAACATCAGAAGAAAATGTGAAAGCAGTTTTTCAGAGAAAATGGCTGAAAGGTGTTTGCTGAATACTCCTTAATAGACCTTTGCTAAACTGTTAAAAAATTAGACATGAATCCTCCAAGCTTATGACAAGTTGCAGTACACAAGCTTATTACTTGTCTGACTTTCGCTGAAAGCAATTGCGGTGACTGTTCATACAATTCCCGGTACGCTCAAAAGCAATTTAATCCCAGTCTTCTATTCTGCGCAGCGTCCGCATCTACTTTCCGTAGTCAGTTGAATAGACTAATTTGTTTTTCTTTTTACTCCTTCAAAAATGCAAGTCGCAGGTAATATTTGTCAATAGAAATCTTCAATATTTATTAAACAACGGTACTTTATTTCGTTATTCCTTATTAGGTAAATTGGCTTAAACAAAATATGACATGAGAATATTTAATAGCTCCTCGGAAACATGGTTTTTAATAATATAAAACCTCTGCAATCACATAGTGACGTGAATAAAGAGTGTTTGGTGTTATAATAAATATGTAATGTTACGAAACTTTACCAAATGAGCCTTTTTGTGTATAGCTTTTGTATATGAGAGTTCTGTGGGCCTATTGCCAAGTATGCGATAGTCGCTTCTTGTGTAGGAGAGTGGGGACTGTGCCAACTAAATTCACCCTCCGGGCTGAATATTTGGCACAACTCAACGGAAGGTAAATAATACAGCTGTAAGGAAACAAAAATATTATAAGTGACTTTGTACGTGGAGAGTGTTACCTGTAAAACATGTTGTACTTAGGTATATTGTGGTGAAAAAAAAATTTGGAACAATGCCCATGAAGGCTCGTGAGTTTTGAAAAAGCGTGATCCATCACAATTGATATGGCGGAGTTTTCACTGCATTCATCATTCATCATTTCAGCCGAAAGACGGCCACAGCTGGACATAGGCCTTCCCAAGGGGGGGTTTTGCCATAATCGCCACGCTTGGCAGGCGGATTGGCGATTGGCAGTATGGTTGTTACAAAGGCACAGAGAACGCTGCTGACCATTCTCTGGTAAGTTCCTTAGTCGCCTCTTACGACACCCACGGGACATCATCATCATCATCGTCATCTTACTGCATTACAAAATAAGAAATAACAAAAATACCGTAACACATTGACTTGTTCTGCAATTTAATAACCAAGGTATGACTTTTGTGACAACACCCAAAATTATGCGAAAGGTACATTTTTCACAATCTGCTTGTTTCTGGATTTTTCAGTAGCAGTCTGGAGTCTGGAACTGTGCCCGTTTAATGGCAATAAGCGCACCCCTATTACGTGGTAGTTAAGTCGCTAGATAAGGTCATTTACCTTTAATAATAAAATTCAGGCAGAATTTTCGGGCCTGTGCTTCATAAAAATAAAAAATCAAGGTCACTTTTGTTTCTTGAAAAGCTCATCTATGGTAATCACACGACAGGGTATTATAGTGAACAAGAAATGCTATTTTTAGCGTATTCTCATGCAATTCTCTACCCTTAAACAGAAAAACGAATCGGAAAATCGGACTTAGCGCCTTAATCATAACAAGCCAATAACGGAAGCTGCTAACGCAGTATGATTTTGACAGGTGTCTTCTGTCAAAGGGTGATGCTTAAATCTTCTTTTTGAAGTCCACGTAGGCACATTGTTTTGAGGACTATTTATAGGATAGGTAAACTTAATAAAAACAAAATATTTTGAGGATCTGAAAAAAATTAAGTTTATTTTTTTTTATTTAGAAAACATCTTTGCACTCATATAAATACAAACGAAAAAAATTGGTTGTCTGTAAAGTCGGTTTACTGACGATAGTTGAACGTGACAACGCGAAAGAATCATTACCTTTATCGCTGTAATTATCGTTGCTATAAACAGTTGACACCACATTCACTTTTCACTTGGAACGCCTCAGAGCGAGGTAACGCCGCAGAGCGTGGTAACGCCGCAGAGCGAGGTAACGCCGCATGACGTCATGTTTTTTCGTGCGTGCAGCCGGCTCTATCGAATTATAAGACGTTGTCACGTCAAAATACAATATCAACATACAAATTATACATCAAATTAAAACCTAATTAAAACTCAATAACAATTAATTCATATTCATTACAGGAGCCTCTTACGTGGGCCACTATAATATGTAACTTGTCTGTCACAGCACATAATGGCCTCCACTCCAGTTCCAAGTCAGCATGATCCCTGACGTCAGAGTCTAAGACGACAAGACGTCTAAGTATTTAAACTGACTTACCTTGTCTAAGGGTACACTATTTACCTAGACGTATAGATGGAACAAAGTCCGGGCATCTAGCACCACCAGCCTCAAAGACCTACCTAGTACATTTCTTAATATTATAAACCAGTCCATGTTTAACAGCCATAGAGCAATCCTCATATGTCGCCATCAACCTCTTCAGACTACAGAACGACGCGCTCAACAAAACCACAATGCGTAGCTTAAATAATTGACACACACGTCGTCAACATGACGTGCGACGTGCTGACTGCTCAGTGCGGCGATGATCGCATCCATGTATAGGTTAAATAACACAGCCTTTTGTACAAACATCAGAAATGTATAGGGTAACTCCTATGGAAACTTTTTAGTAAATTTCGTGTTCCAGCTAAGTTAATTCTTCCAGCTAAGTGTATTCCACTAAACGTAATTATCGTGATGTTCTTCCATGATTGCAATAACAAATATTATTATCTAGTTTCAAGCTCAATGTACATGCCAAATTCAAGACGATCAACACTATATTTGATGACATTAATGAACATACACTGCAAGCTGTTTTTCATGTATGTATAACAGTCACAAAGCTAGTTCTTATTTCAAACTGAAATAAGAACAAAATGAACAAAATGGCGTAGTTGAAAAAGTGCATTGATTAATCGTTATTTGTGACATTATTTCCCATAAAACGATGCAATTTCAGTGTAAGAACTGCAAAACGGCGGCAGTCAGTATCTCTGTCGTTTCGTTCTGAAATAATCAGCTTTTCGTTAAAATATTCACTTTTAACATCCATTTTTATTGCGGGGGTTTAAAAATATTGTAAAGGCCTGAAGAAACTCTTTAGGTATAAAAATGAGAATTTCAACTTCTCTTGACATCTTTATTTTTTTGTACAAATCCTGCCACGATCCTTTCAAACTTGGTGGGGTTAAGGTCAATACATTCAAATTGTTGTTTCAAGAGTTGTAAGGTCTTTCTAAAAACGGTGTCGTAATCACTTCCTGGAGTTCCATCATCTAACCACTACACCTTAGAATTATCGATAGATACAGGGTTTCAAAGTTAACCCTGAATATACGTCCAAAATGCATTATAAAAAAATCTTTATTTCGGATAAGCAACATCCATATGGGTTAGTAAACAAAAGGATAACTTATTCTTATATTAGTAAACTTATAATCTATTTAATGACTAGGTTGTTGTTCAAAATGCGTCGTCGAAAAAGTAACAACATCGCCAAACAAAGTGTTGGAAATGTCCCGCACTCTTCAGAGTACAGGGGCAGATTTCTGTCTGACGATGGCGTGGAAGCCATAAACGCATGCTTGTGCAAACATTACTAATGCACTGCAGAAACAAGGCAGCCCCATCAACATCCTGAACCCTTTAAAGCGCTGATAACATGCTGTATATAGTTAGTCCACAGGTTGCATTGTAACTTTAATTATCCTCAAATATTCATATTTTTAATTAAGAAGAAATCAATGTCAAGAAGGAAGTCAATGTCTTCTTTTTCAGTTCTTTAATTATTAAACTGTAGTAGGGCTTTACTTAAAAAATATTCGAACTCACCCCAATGCTAGGTGGTCTTAACTAATGCCTACAGTAGACAAAGACGCAATAGTTTAACACCATGTTTTTGATCTTGAAAATAAACCATATAGCAAAAGGGAAAATATTCACTGAAGCAAAAAAAAAATAGAAAAAAAGGAACCACAAAGACACTAATATATTACGGTGTCCCACGCATCTATTAAGAGGCCAGAAAGTAGGTAGCTATTCCGCGTCGGAAACAGATTTTGACGTTATGCTCTGTTAAGATAGGAAATGTGTTTTCTTTATAAAATGTTAACACAGTATTGTTTTAATGCAGTTTTTGATAGTATACCCTTAGAAATGGCCGAAGGTTGAACGTACTTGATTTATACCGCATGGGCGTGAGAAGGCTGACAACTTTGATGATGACTGATGGGGTTGACCGCGTCACATATTTAAGAGTCAACGTTTACATATTTAATTATTATTAAAACTGTTGATGATATTACTGTACATTTGTTTCTTCTTGCAACGGCCTCGTCAGCCAACAGGCCGCAAGCGCGACTGCTGACAAAAAAAAGAATAACAAAGAAGAATTAAATATATATGTCGGAGACAGTTTATTAATCACATTGTGGGTGTTAACTAAATTTGTTATGATTTGTGTTTCTTATTGTTAATTTATGTGATTTTACTATCAATTATTGTCTATTAATTCGAAACATGATTAATTGTGTGTGCACACTGATTTGTGGTTACTTTATTTCGATAATTATTATCGATGGTTTTATTCAAAACAATTGTTGACACGTTACTTTGAATGTGAAACGAATTACTTTATGAAATCACTATTGTTTATTCATGACAATTATCATTGTGTTATTTGATTACAGATCTTATTAGATTCAGCACATTTTAGCGTCTTGTATCAAGTAAACGCGTGACGCACTTCCGTGCGCATGGACAGACTTGTATGGAGAGGTTGTAAGGTGGGGGGCATCGCCTTATAAAAGAGCGTGCACTCCGTAAGTATGGCAGTCAATCCTCGGATTCGACTCAGTAAAGAGTTCCTGCTCCCGACAATACTGTCGGTTTACCTGGTACAGCGCTGCTGTATATTCACATAGCTGTATAGGCTTGCTGCTAGCGAGCGATACACTTTGTATTTGGGTGGCTTATGCTACTGTACGAACTATGAACCTTAAGGGTTTGTTCGTTTATCATTGGGTGGCTTAGGCTGCTGTACGAACTATGAACCTTAAGGGTTTGTTCGTTTATCATTGGGTGGCTTAGGCTGCTGTACGAACTATAAACCTTAAGGGTTTGTTCGTTTATCATTGGGTGGCTTCGCCACTGTACGAACTGTGGGACCTTAATGGTCTGTTCGATTAACTGTATTGTTGCTGTACCTTGAACTTACTTTATTCTTGTTACTGATTACCATTTGTATTGTGTTTTCTTTACTAATAGTGTGTAATTGTTTTCACAGGTATGTTGTTTATCCCTAATGGGATAATAGGAACGCCTATAGTCCTGACGATGTACTATACCGCTCGGCACTCCTCCTCGATCGCACCTGACGATCCGACATATATATATATTTATAAATAACTAGCGCTTTGCCCGCGACTTCATCCGAGTGAATTTTCTCAAGGATCCCATGGATTTTTTCAATCTATACATATAATAAAACAGTAACAAAACTGTGTCTGTACATTGAATATATTAAAAAAAAAATAATTGAGGGGGGTTTAGGAACAGTAATAAAGCACGAATCCAAAAAAAAAATTCTGTCTGTTTGTCTTTTTGTTTGTACACGCTAATCTTCGGAACTACTGGGCGGATTTGAATGATTTTTCTTTTGTTGTATAGGTATTAAGTCTGGGCAACATATAGGCTATAATTTATCTTGGAAACTTGAACACCAGATGCAGAACCGCAACAGACCAGCTAAACTATAAGAGATACAAAAATGGTACCATAGCAAAAATTGTTCCACGTGATGAGCATTTTCTGCTGAGAGAATAAATTTGAAGATCTGGAACACCTGATGTGGAACTCCAAGAGCCCAGCTACACCATGACACATATAGGAATGACGTCTGAGCAAAAGTTGTTCGGTGTGATGGGCAATTCCTGTTGACTTATAAAAATCGAAGATCAGAAACATCTGATGTCAAAATCAAAGCTATCACTAATTTCACTGTATCTTATAAAATAACATAAGCTGGGAGTACCTCCACGCGGTGAAGGCGGTAACAGTTTAGGACTGATTTTTGGTGACGATGGTATATCATTGAAAATTTGACTCTACTGGCATAAAATACCATTTATTTTTTAATTTATCGAATAAATATGCCTTCGGACTTATGTTATTTGGGTGTTTAATTTCCTTTTCCATTTATCGTCGTGACACGGTAGCCTACCCGGTAACGCAGGGGGAGCAGTCACTTAGATTTTAATTGATCAGGTATCTTTACAATAAAACTATAACCATGCCTAGAAAGAGGTCAAATATTTCCCAATGTTCCAAAGGAGCTAAAAGATTGAGGATCATAAGATCCCAAGAATCTACCGAAGAGCATCAGGAGAGACTTGATGCTGTTCGAGAACATCAGGCTGCAACTCGCTCCGTGGAAACCTCTTCAGCAGTGCAATTCTGTAAGAATTCACTCAAGAATTCGAATCCTATCTCATTTCCGATTTCACTTACTTGAAGTGAAAAGTATTTGGTATTCGCTTAAATAGTAACGAAACACTTAGTTGCGCTAGCGTAGTTTTCATCGAGTTACAGACTACCTAAAACAGTTTTCACTGCGGAATAAGAAGTGAGAACTGGAGTGAGTTCTTACAGATCGCGAAGCACGCCTGCGTTCTCAGCGTATTTACGCATCTACATCCAGGTCTCTAGAGACCATTGAAGAGTATGATGCGCGACTGACCGCTGATCGTGAACGTCATACATTATCTCGCGAGTCAGAGAAGTTCACGGATAGAGAATTGCGCTTGAGTTCTCAGCGTATCTACGCACCTGCTGCAGAACGTGATGTGCGACTGTCCGCTGATCGTGAGCGACATGCATTGTCTCGCGAATCGGAAACGTTTACCGATACAGAATCACGCTTGAGTTCTCAGCGTATTCGCACATCTACTAACAGGTCTTTTGAACCGAATGATGAACGTGATGCACGACTAACTGCTGATCGAGATTATCATACACTAGCGACCCGACCCAGCTTCGCATTGGCCTACTTATAGCCTTCCTCGGTAAATGGCTATCCAACACAAAAATATTTTTTTATTTCGAACCAGCAGATCCTGAGATTAGCGCGTTCAACCAAACAAACAAACAAACTTCAGCTTTATAGTATTATAGTATAGATTGTCCCGAACACAACAAAATATTCATAATCAGTTAGAAAGTGAGAGAAAAAGAATTGCTGGAGTACGGCATGAAGCGACAGAAGAAGAGCGCAACGAACGTTTGAATTCTGATCGACTTTGACATTCTCTGAACAGAATGTCGATATCATCTGAAGAATCGGATGTGTCTCAAGATATAGCCGTAGGTCATGGCGACCTTCCTTGGGTTGATAAGGAATTGAGTTCATTTACGTACCTATACTCCTATGATTGACTACGCCACATATTCCGCCATCGGAGGTATGATTCAAAATTGTACTTTTTGGACGTCTCGAATCATCTCGCGCATCCCGTTGTTTTCCCGTCCCCGGGCTCTTAGAATTCGACATCAGACGTTTCAGATCTTCGATTTTGCCGACCCCGTTGTCGCTGGCATAAGCAACAGGATCCGCGTACGAAGTCGCGGGCAGAAGCTAGTTGATAAATATACCCTACGTTACTCAGGGATACTATAGCATTCTAATGGTGAAAGAGTTTTTGAAATCGGACCAGTAGTTTTTGAGTTTATTCGTTACGTACAAAAATACAAATCTTTCCTGTTTATATTATTACGTAAAGTATATATATTTGTATATATACGTAATAAATAATATTGGGTTTTTCCAATAATGAATTTGAAATCAATAGGAGCTCGAAGTTTGAAAATTGGAGATGTAGCAATCTCCAATTTAATTTTTTTTTATTTTATTTTATTTTATTTTATTTAATTTTATTTAATTTTTCAAACTTCGAGCTCCTATGGATTTCGGTGTTACACCGCCAACTACTGTAACAAATCTACTTAATCCTAGCAATTAGAAGGATAAGCAGAATTGCACATTTAATATTTAGTAAGTAAAAGTGAATAAATGAGGTAAAAAATACAAATGAATATAAAAAAGATCAACCTAAAACGCACTATAAAGGAAGGTATGATTATAGTATGTAGGAAGGTATGCAGGAGGGCTTCAGTGAAGACGACAGCAGGTGCAGACAGGACCGGCAGAAAGGTGAGTTCAGTCAGGAGGACAGCAAAGTCAGGACAAGCGCGTAGTCAGCTTCAAGATCAAGACCCCAAGGCGGAACTTTAAGTGGGAACCCCTGGGAAGTGCAGGCAAGCGTCACTTCATCAGCCTTGATTAGTTTGCTGACCGGGAAGTGCAGGCACGCGTCAGTTCGTCCACGCGTCAGTTCGTCAGCCTTTATTAGTTTTGCTGACCGGTTGACTTCAGTAGACTTTGATGATGACTGTTTCGTATTCAATTGTGAACTCATTGACTTCAGTAAACTTTGATGATGCTTGTTTGGGATTCAGTTGTAGACTGCCTCGTATCCATCAGCTCGCTTTCAAAGTAATCTCCTTTCGAATTTGGTTATTTTTGAATATGGTTTTTCTTCTTGCGGCCATGTAATTATTCCATCTGACAAGTATAGTCGGGATAGCCAGGGCCAGGATATATCAGACATCCTTTATAAAAACCATGAGTGCGAAAAGAATTTTATAAATATAGTTTGTAGTTAAGTTATTTAGTAACAATCGTAATTACATATACAATACAATATTAGAGCGAACCGTATTAATGAAAATAATTTAAGTTATATACACCAAAAGCCAGGCCAGTAAGAGAAAGAAAAAGAAAAGTAACTGACAGTTGACATCTGACATACAAGTCATAACAAAATATTATGAAAATTAATATTTTATTTCTGTTAATTCTATAAAAACGAAACGTATTTAGGTCGATTCGCTAAAAACCAATAAAAAAGGATGATGAATGACAAGAATGACATGTAAGTATAGCATATACTATATCATCCCCAATGAACCCGAGAAAATGTTTGCCTAGAACAAGAATTTTAATAAGGTTAAAGTACACGAGTCAATACAATAACAATTTTGATATCAATTCCGTTGAAAGTGTCTAAACTCTAACTTGACACCTCCGACTGCGTTTGTGAAAACTGTCAGCTACGATCATACAAAAAAAAAAAACAACTTGTTTCGATCTTTTTAGTTCAATTATTTATTAAACAGGTTTGAAAATATTAATTTAACAATTTTTGTTTGTTTCTATAGTTCTTTTAATATATTTGTTTTCGTGTAAATGAATTTATTTGTTGATGTTGTTAAACATATAAGTTGTGTATATTTTTGTAAACCTTTTATGAAACCATTTATTTTGATACCGCAATTTATAGGTTATAAGGAAAAATATGTTTTTAAGGCATAGAATATGGCGCTAAAAATCGGCCATGGTAATTTTTATACGTTCATATTCCCAGTGACACTGGCGTCATCCCGACGAATCTATACAGGTAGGTATCATTTATTAAATTGGTTGAGACGTTACGAGCGTTTAATGTAGGAACATAGGAACTAACACATACAAAGATACAAGTCCAACACATAACCCTCTGGGGTCATCCCTTTTTATCCGACTGCGGCTGATAAAAAGGGGTGAACCCAGTGCCCATTGCATTTACCCGAAGTATTTTCTTAAATGTAAAACCTCATTCCACTAAGACCTTGCACTAAGACTCCGCACTTACGACTACTAAACCAATAAGAAGCTTTTTCATCATACTAACGTAGTAACCATCTATCGCGCTATGGGACATGTTATGACTGTTTTACACGGTATATTTCTATAAACTGTGTACCTTTTTATGACGCTAATATGAACTAGCCTTTTAGAAAATTGAAAACTGATTATACACGGAGAATTTTTTACCAACTTACAAATGAAGATTGTCCTATCTCAAGAACAATAAAACAAACGAAGTTTCATTCAAAAGTGGCCATTTCACTGTCAAAGTGAAAGTCAAAGCATTTATTTCGATTAAACCGTTTACAGGCACTTTAGAATAGTCAAAGAGTCAGTTAGTCAGAAAGATGAAGCTAGTTTATCGTTCCAAAACGTAGGGTAGGTTTCTATGAAGAAGAAGAACGAGCAAGAAACTCCACGGACAGTTTTTGAAGTTATACTTCTTTAGGCGCGTTATGAAAAAATGATGAGAGTGAAATTTTACGATGCGCGCGCACAGCGTCACACAAAATTGTCACGGGAGTAATTGTAAACAACGCCATCTCTGACGTACATGCTGAACTACTTACTGCCTTCGTTGCTATTTTGTGACTCGAAGAAGTATAACTTCTCACGCGCGTACATAAGTACACACTGAATTTTTTTAAATCAAGTTTAAAAAAAATACTGGTTACATTATTAATGTTGCTTATATTTGCAATGCGGGTAAAGAGCAATACAAATCATTTAAAAAAAATCTATTCCAAACCAAGGTAGAAGCCAGTCCAGGTTTATGGCAAGTTTTAACCAACCGTCTCGACTTAAGGCTGCTCTCTCGAAAAAAGCTGGATAAAGCAAGCAGATGAAGCAACTTTTCGTCGGCATTTACAGAGAAATTCCATCTGAAAAAGTAGTCTACATGATATGATACGTAATTTGGTTTAGCCACAGTTTTTCTATCGGTATCACATAAAAAGAAAAAAAAATGTCAATTCACCTCCAAATCATTGAGATGAAACCATTTTACTCCTTAATTTCTTATCAAAAGAGTATACAAAAAATATCTACTGCTTTGCAATACAAAGGAAAAAGATTTCGGTTTGTTACTGTATTATTTTTATTACAATAAATTAAAAATGCGTCCGATTAAAGACTGCGTCCACATCACCATTACCCGTACTAAATTTGTGGCCGAGTGCCCGCACTCGGCCACAAATTTAGTACGGGCCAAATTCTCAAGGTTATTGGCATGTATACAAGCCTTAAGTATCATTATTTTGATTCAGGCTTGTATATTTACGTAAAAAATAAAACGTAAGGTGGCCGGATTTAGGGGTCCAGAAATTGTTAGTGAAACCATTTATTAAGTTACAATGTATATGCAAGTGATTCTGATATAAACGTTTATGATTATATTTATTATTAAAAACCCACATGATCATGTGGCCAACAAAATCCCTGACCCTAAATCCTTACGCACATATAATTATAGGTATTGATTGGCATTGGTACGCATTATAATTATACTTTCTGATATTCTCATGTAAAATTTCAGAAATAAAACATTGTGCTAGATAAAACAGACAGCGTCGTTTCGGTGCGGGTCTGAATCTTTCGATTTTAAGCTTTTCGTAAAGGTTACCAAATGAATATTTCAACAGTTGAACGAATTCACGGAATATGTAACTAAACCGGTGTAGAACGGTGGCTAAACTACAAGGAAGCTGTTGAAGCTGTGTGTTGTATTTAGATCGATAAGAAGACATGTTGCTTTCAAAGATGCTTATAAGTTGTTAAAAGTATTTTATTTGTATGACATTGGTAATCTTTAGTTCTAACTCAAGCATTAATTTGTCTATTGAGCCAGCACTGGTGTATTGCCGCTTCAAGATTTTCTTAATAGTAGTCTGCAGATAATTAGTAGCAATTGTGCCAAAGAAAATGAAAACACAAAATCATGTTGACTTTGTTACAAGCAATGCATTTGCATCAGTAGGCATAATGACAGTAATCAAAGTTCTGAATCATTCCTACCGTACCATACATGCAAAAAAAACCAGACAAGTGCGAGTCGGACTCGCTCACCGAAGGTTCCGTACAAAATATTATAAATGAGAAAGTAACTCTGTATGTTGCGCTTCCACGATGAACCGGCTGACCCGATTTTTATGAAATGTGGTATGAAAATAGCTTGAATCCTGGGAAACCACATAGGGTACTTTTTGATTCGGGACTTCGGCTGCATCCGTAACCAGCAGTCACATGGACCAAATCGCGAACAAAAGCTCGTTATAAATAAAGAATATATTTTTTCTGATTTAATTACAAATGTATGGTTTTCTGACTTCTCCCTGTATTTATAGTATAAGACGATATTACTTGCTAAATTTCATAGTTCTAGGTCAAGGGAAAGTACATTATAAATTTTGATTTCCTTTAGAGTGTCGAAATGAGTGCTTTTGGCGAAATAAACGGCCTTATCTATTTTTCACGTTAACTTAGAAGTTTGATTTTTTCACAGTTTCAAGGGACCGTAGACCTAAGTATATGGTTGTAATTTCAACTCGATACCTCTACGCGTTCCCGAGATAAAGGGTCTTGACAGACAGACGGACAACAAAAAGTGATCCTATAAGGGTTCCGTTTTTTCCTTTTGAGATACGGAACCCTACAAAACGACAAGATTTGATAATTATATCATTCATTTAGCGTATATATATAGCTATGGTATGGTGGTATGATATAACGGGCTGGTGTCCGCAACTCCCCGTGTAGGAAACGGAAGACCATGAATTTTAACATTTTTACTACAAAATTAATCAATTTATCAAATGCTCTAAATGACTCCCTTCCTATTGAAAAAAGAAATACGATGAACCCTTTCCATAGGTATGATTATTTTTCTCGTGTAACGGGTTCGATTCCCGGTTCAACCATGTAATTATTTAAATATCTATAAATGCAGTTTAAATTGTTTTTTTAAATTTAAACAAAGTCTTCTTTCAGTTAGATGTTCCATCTATAATATTCAAGGTACTTTCCCTCCATGTGGAATATCTGTGGGACTTACTTATTTCGTAAGTTTCTAAAGAAACAATTTTTTCTTTTATAGACTTATTAGATTTTAAAACTAAAAAATTACGGCTGTTGGCAACACATTATAATATTCAAAATTATGTGTACATGCTTAATTTTCCTATAAAGTCAAATCAGATAAGGATTAACTTCATAAAAAAGACGTTAGTTGTATTCTGAATCATATACTGCTGCTATTTTTCTGTCTTTACACTGTGTCATTTGATACTTTGAGAGCTAGGGCAGGTTTATTTCGCAAATCGTAATACAGTAATTACGGCAGGCCAGGGCCCGTTTTATTGACTGCCTAGTGTAGTTTGGTCCAGAACCCTAATTGTGCAAGCCCGACTTCCTTTTGGGCTGTTTTGTTTTATTGAATTGAAAGCCAATAAAATGCCGCGGCAGAACTATGTATCTGGTTATAGACGGTCAGTACCACGAAGTAAGTATAAGAGGTCAGTCCAATGTCATTATTTAAAAAAAAGTGGATTAGGTACTATATCCGCAATATACGAACGATATTCCGAATTTTTGTTCGCTATAAACATATTACGTGCTTATTTAGGTACCGGTCAAATGTTGTAACATTGCCTACATGCTCAACATTGCCTACATTCTAAAAAGTTAAATTATTGCCGCTGAGAAATGTTTTTTTGCCATATAGATAGCCGACTTGCTTTTAGTAATACCATACACAGCAAAAACATTTCTCAGCGGCAATAATTTAACTTTTTAGAATGTAGGCAATGTTGAGCATATAGACAATGTTACAGCATTTGACGGTACCTAGATAACTTAAACGTTAACATGGAATTAGGGAGTATTGACATAAGTTTGGGTTGGATATTGTAATAATGTGGCTTTGTATTGTCGTCTCCGTCACTCATACAAATAGACAATTTCTGCCTAAACCTCTGAAATTATTTATATTTCTGTCTAGTGTACAGTAGCAGTTATATCTCGAGTAGCAATCTCACAAAGCAATATATATTGAATCTTGGGTTTAACTTAAGTACGACCTTCTTTTAATAAGTCATCATCTGCCTAGCCTTTTCCCAACTATATTGAGGTCGGCTTCCAGTCTAACCGGATGCAGCTGAATACCAGTGTTTTACATGAAGCGACTGCCTAACGGACCTCCACAACCCATGGCAGTTACTGAGTAACACGATACCCCTTAGAAAGACTGGTTGTTAGTCTTTCTGGCTTCTGACTACCCGTAACGACTGCCAAAGAATTACAAACAGCAGCCGGGCCGGGCCGGCTTCTTTTAATAAGTAATTCCTATAATATAAACGCCACACACTCACATTGGTTTAAAACTGATTTAATTTCATAGATTCGATCACATGATACATACGAGTTGCTTAGCGGTTATCGTATTTGAGTAAGCGTGTTAATGGTAACTATTAGCTGTCGTAGGTTCAAACCTCACGCGCAATGATAATTGATTTCAATGTTTTAATCGTTTTTCGAAGAATTACGCTATTGAGTCTAGTTCCTTGCTATATTCATCTTGTTCACCTATTTCGTATAACTTATTCCCGCAGAAACCAATATATAAAGATTACTAGCTTTTGCCCACGACTACGTCCGAGTGAATGTCGGTCATACCCGTGGTTCAAGCTATCTTCATGCCAAAATTCACTAAAATTGGACAGACAGAGTTACTTTCACATATATAATATTAGTAAGTATGCAAGTAAGTAAGTCGTCCGTGTGGTGTCGGACTAAATAATAGCCCCATTCCATATCTTCCCGTGGGTGTCGTAACAGGCAACTAAGAAACTTACCAGAGAATGGGCAGCAACGTTCTCTGTGCCTTTGTAACAACCATACTGCGATCGCCAACCCGCCTGACAAGCGTGTCGATTATGGCAAAACCCCCCCTTGGGGAGGCCTGTGTACAGCAGTGGACGTCTTTCGGCTAAACTGAAGTATGGAAGTATGGATAAAGTAGACAGATACAGTTAACTTGCGACTCATTAACCGCAACTAAATTGAACGTAAATGGTTGTCATCGTGGGTTGGTGATGTGTGTTTAGTTTATTAGCGGTGTTGTAGTTCAGTTTGAAATCAAGCAAAGGATCATGACAGGATTTGTACAAAAAAAATAAAGATGTTTAGAGAAGTTGAAATTCTCATTCTTATAGTCCTGGGTACCTAAAGAGTATCTTCAGGCGTATACAATATTTTTATCCCGTCACAATAAAAATAGATGTTAAAAGTTTAACAAAAAGCTGATTATTTCAGAACGAAATGGCAGTTGACAGTAACAGTGATACTGACAGCAGCCATTTCGCAGTTCTTACACAGAAATTGCATCGTTTTATGGGAAATAATGTCACAAATAATGATTTAATTAATGTACTTTTTCGAATCCGCTCTTGTAAACCTATTTTTGGTAGATCCGATAATGTCACTATTGTCTATTTATTTAATTTTTTAACACTAAACGGGCAACGAGATGACACGAAAAACTGCTATATTAATTTCAAAATATTATAATGCGGGGGCGAAATATGGTAAGTATATCAATCTAATCCTGGTAATGTATTCTCCACATTAGAAAATTATTTAAACCCTCAAAATGATTTTTTTTAGTTTCATACTAAATGAATGTATGTATCTCGCCATGATTCTTTAATATCTGATGAAACCGGACTGAGTGTGAGTAGGTAGGTGCCTATTATGATTTAATTATTATATCAAACACTAGTTGCGCCCGTGGCTTCGCTAAGTGTGACTTAAGG
This sequence comes from Charanyca ferruginea, assembly GCA_947361185.1. Classification (NCBI taxonomy): domain Eukaryota; kingdom Metazoa; phylum Arthropoda; class Insecta; order Lepidoptera; family Noctuidae; genus Charanyca; species Charanyca ferruginea. The sequence goes on along the minus strand of OX376055.1, from coordinate 15,605,652 downwards.
AGATTGAATAATATGTCATCCTAATTCTCCATGCTGGTCAAGTGGCGAAGCTGACTGGACTGGCAAGACTTCATATTGAATGCACGCAGCAAATAATCACTAAAGTGCAAATTCCGCATTTACACCACGCGCATTCATCCCATCATGGGCTATGCCTGGCCGTATTCACACAGGCAAAGCCATTCCGTCTCCATAGTACGCAGACCCTCCAAAACCGATTCTTACAAAAATCACGGGAGCCCCGTTCTATATTCGCAACGAGAACCTCCATCTCAACCTAAACATTCCCACCACCCAAAAAATCACGGGAGCCCCGTTCTATATTCGCAACGAGAACCTCCATCTCAACCTAAACATTCCCACCACCCAAAAGTTCATGAAACGCACATCTACGCGCTTAATCTCTGCTGAAAAGTACCCTAACCCATTGATCGTAACGACTGCCCGGTACACTCTCCCACATTAGCAGGACTCGTCCACCGTCGCAGACCCTGATCGACCGCAACGATTCTGTAACTCTCCTCCAGGAGAGCAATAGAACTACTAGCACGTTGAGAAAACACATGAACAGACCACCGCCATTCCGTCCCTAAATAATCGAGATCCGTTAGGCTATCCCTTTGTTGCCCTCTCCCAGCGATGCCCTAAGTACCTCACAGAGGGTGCCCTTGGCGTGTAGTCGCTTTGTTTTTAAGTATTTACCCTGACTTAATTTAAGACAAAAAAAATTACATTTTACGCCTTAATTTCACTTTTAAGACCAAAAAATAATAGTTAAAAAAAACTAAAAACACGCTTTTTATAGAAAACCAAACTAAAAAATAGAAAATAAATTTTAATAAATTTAAATTAAGGAAAGTGTTAAAAATTTCAATAAATATAAATTAATAATAGTGTGAAAAAGAAAAGCTATTTTATCTAAAAAATAGCGTGGGGTGCATGGTGTCAATAGTTATAAATATTTTATTGACAGATATGAGTAGAGTGATTATCATTTTGATAATATCTTAAAAAGCACCCCATGCTTTTTTAAAAATAAAATAATGTTTTTTTTATTCACACTATTATTAATTTATATTTATTGAAATTTTTAACACTTTTCTTAATTTAAATTTATTAAAATTTATTTTCTATTTTTTAGGCTGGTTTTCTATAAAAAGCGTGTTTTTAGTTTTTTTAAACTATTATTTATTTTTTACTTTTTAGTTTGAAAAATGGAATAATTTTATCAAATTAGTGTATTGTCATCGGTCCTCGATAAATCTACACAGTTTGAACGAAATCTGGCCGTTTAAAGTGGGTCAAAATCGCGCCCAAAGAAGTCGGTTACAAACAAACATACAAACATGCAGGTGAAGCTAATAAAAAGCGTGTAAAAAAACATGATTATCGGTTGTGTAATTAAGGCACCAAAAGCACGGTAGCTACTGCCGTATCTGCCGTATCTACCGCATGTGCCGTATTTATTATGTTCTTTGAAATCGTATCTTATTTTAACTTTATCGCATCTAATGGTGGTATCTGTATGTGTAACGCGCGACAATGAGTTATGCATGAATCAATCTCTTTATTACGATTGACCGTGGAAAAATGCAATTTGAATCCGGATACAGATCGGCCGAAGTAAAAACAAGGTTTAAGATATATCGCAACAGCACAGGTGTGAAGTACCTACGTAAGTAGTATTATTTGAAAAAAATAATGATGAGGCTACCAACATTTTTTAAAATTATTCAAATACAAACTACAGGGTCTACAAATATTCTTAGCTCTAAGCCTGTTAATTCATCTTGTTAAACTTTGTAGAATGCAAATAAATGAATATGAATATGAATATGATTCAAAACATACAATTGCATGTTTAATTCTTCCCAACGTCATTTAGACGGTATAATGCATGCACGTGTAATTCCGCATTCTAGCGAGATTCACAAAGCTCGGGGCTATTCTGTGAAATACGAGTATCTGGTTTTGCAGCAAATTGAACACAGCTAACTACCTGTGTCTACTTTATGAAGGAGCATTATTTGCAATATTTTCAGAGTACAAACAATGAGGTTATTAATTTTTAAAACTAAATTATTTAAGCCTAGTTTGATTAAGTGGCATTTCTATAATATTTAACTATTTTGTATTATTCAAAAGTTGTGAAATATGAAGAAAACAAATAAATTAACAAAATGACGAAAGTTGACATTAATTAAAATTGCCGTTTCAGGAGTTGCAAGGGGTCTAAAAAGGCCACAATAGGTGTTTCATAATATCGATACCTCTGGGCTCAAAGGTCGTAAAGGACATTTGGGCGAAAATAACTTTTTGATACTGTTTTACTCAATTTTTAATTCTCTATCGATCTGTATATTCCGTTTTACGAAATTCGCAAAAAAAAATGCCTTTACGACTCACATAATTTGAGACGTTAAACATAGTTTACCGTGAAAATATGGATGTAAATACCACTTAGTTACCAGAGTGAACTCATTTTAGTAGTAAAGCAAAGTATAAAACCACTTTTGGGTGTATAATACATAAAAAATTTCACCTTAGGTGGTTAATATAATTCACCTCAAAAATCTGGATGTAAAGGACATTGTCTTTGCAAATTGTCCTGTGTACAGGACAATTTGCAAAGACAATGTAAGGGTGTACCCTTACAATTTAAAATAAAAAAATACAAGTGTCCTTGACGACCTAGTTTCTATTTAATTATTTGCTTCCACTAATTGTACACGATTACAACATTGATGGGATGCCGATGACCAGGGTCACAGAGGTTAGGGACTTAGAAGTTAGTCTTAACACAGGGCTAACGTTTCGTGATCATATAGTCAAGTGCTGTAAAAAGGCCTACAGAAATTTAGGGTTTATGTTGCGTACTGTTCGTAGTTTCACAAATATTACGGCGATAATCGCTTTATATAACACTTTGGTGAGAAGCCAATTAGAATGTGCAGTCATCTGGGCCCCACATGAGGCTAAATATTTTTAGGCCTTTTTACCCGCTCATGTATCCAACCTTGTTTATATTAGGCATGATGGGATACAACGAGCTGAGAGTTAGGCGTGAATTCGCACTTGTCTCATATTTATTTAAATTAATAAGAGGCAAGATATATAACGCCAACATATTGGAGTTAATATGTTTGAGTGTGCCGGATAGATATGTGTGGCGGAGATGTCGGCCTCAGCTGCTGGCTGTACCTCGTGGCCGCACAAATCTGTTGAATGAGGCGCCCCTGACGCGAGCGTTTCGCACCCTTAACCTTGTAGCAGACGAGCTAGACATATTTGCTTGTTCACTGAGTGAAATCACAAGGATAACATTATATGTAATATTTTTTAGGAAATAAGTTGTTATTATTAAGTTTACTGCAACTATTGCATTGGGTTGTACCTGTAAAAATAGTTGTGTGTGATGGTTATATAAATAAATAAACTTTGTGGAAGCAAATAAGTAGATAATAAAACGTTTGTAAACAATATTGATCTAAATGTTGTACATAATTACATTTTTCATTCTGTAATGGGTAAAATGCATAATTTAGAGGTTGGCCTTTTAATGATAGAAGTCTTAGTGCGCAGGGTGACTACTCGAGTAATGTTATCATCACCGGGATGTTTTTCTACCACACGCCCCAATAACCAACGACTTGGCGGCAACTCATCTTCTTTATTAAAACTATGTCTCCAACCTTTGACTCCGGTGTTTTTGACGACCATTTGTACCGGTTCATAATGTTGGCTAAGTAGTCATGGGACCAAAGGTTCCAAAATGATTGTACCATCCTCTGTACATATTGCCATCGTGTTAGACAGCTCACTGACGTGTTCTCCATACGATCATCTGGTACATTCACAATTGGATCTCCAATTAAGAAATGTCCAGGTGTTAACGGCAACGGTTCACCAGGATCAACTGTATTATTAATGCTCATAGGGCGCGAGTTTAAGCAAGCCTCAACTTGATTAAGACGAGTGCTTAATTCTTCGTAAGTCAAGGTGGCATCACCAATGACGCGTTTGAGGTGAAACTTTGTGGACTTCACCGCTGCTTCCCACAGCCCGCCAAAGTTGGGACTATGTGGGGGGGGGGGGGAAGTGCCACTCTGGACCTATAGCTTCCAACTCTTGAGCGAACGAAGCTTGTGTGGATGCCAAGTGTTGCAGTTCTCTGGAAGTGCCTAAGAACGTCGTACCGTTGTCGCTCCAAATTTTAGCACAATGACCTCGCCTTGATACAAACCGTCTGAATGCTGCTAGAAAAGCCTGTGTACTCATGTCACTTTCCACTTCAAGGTGTAGTGCACGCGTGGACATACAGACGAATAGGCATATATAGCCCTTGTAAGAACGGTATCCTCTACCTTTTGTGGTCCTAATATTTATAGGACCAGCATAATCAACACCACTGTGTAAAAAAGGTCGCGCCGGAGTACATCGCACAGTTGGGAGAGATCCATCATTTGGTTCTTAGTGCTGGCCCGATGTTTGGCGCATGTTACACATTTTCGAACATGGTATTTGATCAGATTCCTGGCTCCTATGACCCAATAGGCTGTCCTCAAATAATGTAACATCAGCTGCGGACCTCCGTGCAGGGTTTTCAGGTGAGCATCTGTTACTATAAGGTTAGTCAAATGACTTCCGCTTGGTAAAACTATTGGATGTTTGGTCTGCTCGCATAATGGAGCCCTTTTAAGTCTACCCCGAACTCTCATTATGCCTTTGCTGTCAAGATAAGGACAGAGTGATTGAAGTTTGCTAGATTGAATTTGATTTTTTTGAATTTCAATTGAATTTGATTTCACAAATGTACGTTTTATTTGTATAATAATGTTATTTTATGAATGTTCGTAAAGAAAATACAGTAGTATACACATAAATACATACAAAATTACATAATCCATTTAATACTTAAGTTTAATTATTTATTATCCTTCTTCTTAGCTTGTGAGAAGAATTGAGAAGAATTTATCCTTTCAGAATACCTTAGCGGGTGATTATTAAGAACCTAAAAAATATTACACTTGTCGATTATTTCCTTATTTTGTTTAGTTTTGTGCAGTAAAGTGGATTTGATTCTGATTTGATTGGTTGAAAATTTTAATGGTGTAAAGGACTTTTATTTTAAATGTATAAATAATAAAATAAATAATAAATAAATATCTTGGGACAACTCACACACGGTCATCTGGTCCCAAGCTAAGCAGAGCTTGTGTTATGGTAACCAGACAACTGATATACATACTTATATCATTTATAAATACATACATATTATAGATAAACACCCAGACACAGAACAAACAATCATGCTCATCACACAAAGTTTGTCCTGGGTGGGAATCGAACCCACGACCTCCGGCTTAGCAGTCAGGGTCAGTGACCACTAGACCAACAGGCCCGTCAAAAAGAAATGGTCGTAAAGGGTGTATGGTCGTAAAGAAAATTTATCTCGGTAAATACAGCAAGCACTATTGAAATTTTTTAACACTGCACTAGATAATACTACAAATTCTAAACACTTTTTTCCTAGGTTTCATTTAAATAGCTCAAGAAACAAAAAAAAATAGAGTAAAAATACTTTTATTTTTTTCTTTTTTTGCTTCTCCTGAAAAGTCGCATTTTGTCCTTTACGACCTTTGAGCCCAGAGGTATCGATATGATCATAATATGTTTAATTTCATAAATCACAAAATGGCCACAACAGATGATTCGTATATATGTTTTATTTTTAATTACTTGCGCCATGACACGATACAAGCTGATGTGACCGCCCATTTATCGGCTATCGTTATGAACATTCGGGCTGCGTGTGTGTTATCGCGCGGATGGCGGTACATCAAAGGGTTTTAGCGCGCTAACACATGGTTTAAAAATATCACTTTTGGTGAAACATCTGTAATTTAAAGCATTTGACAGATCGTAGCAGCTTCTCGTAAAAGTCGTGAAATGCATTGGTGAAATGGTCGTTTTTTTAATGATTCATGAACGATTTAATATCATCTGCCAAAATGACGTATAGAAACAACAGTAGGTTGCTGTAACCTAGCAACGACATACACAGATCTTAAATAAATCTGGAAGGGAAGACTTCATAAAATTTTACTGTAAGTGCTTTCCTAACAATGTACTAAAAATAACACGTCAACACACAAACAATATATAGTTATACTAGCTAACTTAGTTTACCATATAAATAAAATAAAATAGCCTTCGACCTATTCTTAGGGCTACCAAATATACACAAAAATGTTCAAATATGAAGATTTATATTTTTTTATAGAGTGCAACGTATTTTCGATCCATAATTCCATCATTTCGTAGCATAATTCCATGTTTCTCACTCTAGCCGTGATTTGTCTGTAGGAAAGAGCTTCCTGATCCAGATAAGCGTGTCCCAAAAAAATCTCGTACAAACCCAAGTCTGCCATTACTGTACGTCACTACAATGTTTAAAGCAGTGAACGGAATGTTTTATTTCCGTTCAATGGTTTTAAGTCAATTGACTACAATTTTCACGTGGAATAACTCTCAACAATCAATATCAATCAATAAAATACGAAAATGAACTAAAGATGTTGCTTCCCGAGTAATTTCTAAAATTTCATATAATTGACATTTAAGCATTTCATAAAAACTGTCAAATCTAATATGAAACATATATGCATCGAGAAGTAAAGAAAGTTGTCGTCCTTAAAATAATTTCGCCCATCTTGGATTATTGCACAGAAGCATTAATAATATTGTTTGTTTGGTGACATGATTCTTTTAAGGTTTACTATGTAAATATATACATTAAAAAAAAACTATCATTTCACGACTTTTAGCAGAAGCTGGTAATGTTTTGCTACGATCTGTCAAATGATTCATATTACAGATGTTTCACCCAAAGTGGCCTTTTTAGACCCCGTCTTTCAGATGTCTATATCACCTATCGTTTATGATTATATCAGACGTACAACTTTCAATTTTATTGTTGGTGGTATAGGATCGATTGTATTATAGAGCAAATAGATTACCCCCGTACAAGATATCGACGACGTTATCGTTAACACCGCCACAAGGCAAAGTTAAACCAGAGTCGCTAACTCTCTCAAAAGCCACTAACCAGCTTCACTGTCGCTCGAACTCAACAGATATTTTAAATGCTGTGAAGTCAGGTCGTCGAAGCCGCCGCCAGAAGCTGCTATCAACTGGGAGGCTGAAACGTTTTCAATCCAGATTGGGGGATCAAGGAGGCTCAGGCAAGGCGAGACTATCCGTAGAGCAGAGTATTTACTCTCCAGAACTAAATGTGTTTCTGGAGATCTAGTCGCCACCACATCGCTGCTGAATAAAATTCTAAACACCCCCTTAATGTCACAATCTAGATTCCACCTGATTACTCAAGCCTTTTGATGTAAGGTTATATAATATGGAAAACGGATCTGAAATAAGGTTTGACTTGTTACAATCAATGTGCACGCTCTATAAAAGTGAAAACAATTAGAAAAGTAACGAAAAATTGAATTGTCAGGGAAATAAAAACGTTGTTAAAGATTTTGACGGCTGTGGCGCAGACGAGCGGTGTGGGCCTGAGGCCCGCACCGCTCAGACGAGGCATAGGCTCTGCGATTACGATTGCCATTTCGTCGCGCGCCGTGCTGCGTCGTCTAAGAGATCGGACTTTACGCTCAATGTCATTTAATTTTAATAACGGCAACATTTTCTACTCTTTGTGTAAAAATGAGAAAGCACGTTCGAGCTAACACGCTGAAAGGAACAAACACTATTTAATGACACTAGAAAACATCTGGTTAAAACAATAAGTCATTCCTGTTATTAATTTATATTTGGTGTTTTTAACGACCATAGATTATTTTTAACTTAATCTTATTACAATTTCAGAAAAATATTGTAATGCAAAAAAAAAAATACGTTCAAGTTTACTACCCACGTTCTAACTAGATGGCGTTGGCGTCGAATTAGGAGTCGCTATGGTTTCGTTACCGCGCCGAGTGTAAGAACCCCGCGTAATAAAGTACCCGCGTTCCCTCTTTTGATGAATAAAGACCCCCAATATATATTTTTTTAAATAGCGATTCGCAATCACTTGCGATAGCTATTGTAAGCCATAGAAAAACTCGCGTGGAGAGGGTTCCGTACAATGCCAAAGTCAAATGTTTTTATTCAATTGTAGTATGTTTTACAAAAGGTACTCTTACTGAATGTAAATGAATCTACTACTATTTTCCGTAAGTGAACGTATTATATTGAGTTTACCACTTTATTTTCAATTAATAGAATTCATTTAGGTTTTCCCGTAATCTAAAAGCAATGAACAAAATTTAGCATTTTTTCAAAATTTTAGAATCTGTAGTTTCGGAGATCTGGGTCTGGGATGGTCCACTTTCGTCTTCTTTCATGAATATAATCGAAACTATAAATATAAAAAAAATATATTTGAGATCCTCATAATGAGTCCTTTCATTTGATGTTGTGACAGTACGGTTTGTAAAACTATTTTTTTAATTTCTTAATTTGTCACCAGAAAATGACCCTTATTTAAAAAAAGATTATTTACTTTGCACATATGTGTTTGGGTTATAGGATACACCATCCTACCAAAATTTCACCTAATTTGGTCCAGTAGATTCGGACAACTTGCTGTGACAGACAGACGGACAGACAGACAGACGCACGAGTGATCCTTTAAGGCTTCCGTTTGTTTGGACGGAACCCTAAAAACTAATTGTATACTGAAATAGTTTATATATTACTAGCTTTAGCCCGCGACTTCGTCCGCGTGGATGTCGGTTAATCGCGAATGTAGACGAATTCGCGGTTCGAAAAATTTATATTTATATTTTGAAAAATTTAAATTTTTATTTATTAGAAAAAGTTTTATTGTAAATTTAAATTAAATATCCTTATAGAAATATAAGGGAGACCGGGCTATATTGACATAATAACCAATGAGGATGTGTGACCTAATACATTATATAACTAGCTTTTGCCCGCGACTTCGTCCGCGTAAATGTCGGTTATCGCGGATGCAGACGAAGTCGCGGATTAAACAGTAGCCTATGTCCTTCCTCAGGGTTTAAGCTGTTTTTATATTAAATTTCATCAAAATCGGTTCAGCCGTTTCGTCGTGAAAGTGTAACAGACAAGAGTTACTTTCGCAATTATAATATTAAGTATGGATGATTTAATTTAACTGTTATTCTGATACGCGCTGTATATCTGTCGGCTGCAGTAGTTTTTTAGGATTCCGTGCTCTGACAATCAAAAGCGAAACCCACATAGAATTACTCCGTATGTCCGTCTGTCACAGCCAATTTGCTCCGAATTTACTGGACCGATTGAGTTGGTACACATATGAATTTCTGTAACTTAAATGCGGACGCATAATGTAAATTAATACATTTTGAACATTGGATCATGGGAACATTATTGGAGAGCAAATACAAAAAAGAGTTTATTACTTATAGATTTCAGGAAAAAGCTGTTTTTTTTATACTTCTCTATTTGTAATTAAAAATGACTTGTATGTATCTATGTTTAAATGTAAAGATTTATAAGAATGTATACATTATATTCACTTTATTATCTACTTTACGCTCGAGTCCCTAGAAAAGGTAAGTGTTGGAGACAAAACGTAACACCGCCCGCCATTGCAACTACGGGAGCGGGGCAGCGGCCAACGGGGGACGACAGGTCGTTGACCATATTCCAAAAATCGACGGACCAAGAAGCGCGCGTCCTTATGTTCAATATACGAACCAACCTATTATTACAGTCGGCTATTTTATTTATAACACCTCTGAGTGTCAACTAGAGAGAGAGACAAAATAAGTATAGAAGTTCACCCAAGTTTCGTCATTTAAAATCCAAACTTGATAGAGCTACGGCTGTTGACTTACAGAGCGCCTGTGAACACCTTCCAACTCCATCATCAGACTCATGGCACCATTTAGGACTTCAGAATTTGCCAAGCTAAATTCAAGAAGCCTAAACACAATAGGGCTATCTTGTTAAATTTAGGAGTTCCTATGTACGTGGTTTTGCTCCTGCATCCCTGGACATGTATGTACCTGTCTCTAACACAAGAGAACACAACACGAATTTGAGTTTGATTACTTCAACCGGAAATGATACGATACTTTAGCTTATCTTTCAAGATTTTGACTGCATCAAATAATGTGCCAAAAAGTACCTGAAATCATCATTTTAGACAGCAGTGAAACTACATCTGGAATCTGGAATCTTGGATTTAAAGGAGCATAATTTATTATCCCCTTGAATTAAGTTTTTATCATATCGGGTGATAATTAGACATTAGACCGTTGTTGGTATGGATCAAACACTACACTTGATTAAATAAAAATAATAAGTATTTCCAATAAATGCGACACAAAAAGAGAATATTAACAAAATCTGAAGGCCAGTCATCTACCAATCAACATGCAATGTGACTGACAGTTGCTCTAACTGCTATGACCAGATGAACTACCTAAATTTAGATTAAGATAAGTGTATAGTGTATTCAATCTCTTTATTTTAATGTTATATTATAAGTTATAATGTTTTATTTAACGACTGTTGTATTATTGTAATCTTTTAATTAATACGTTTTTTTTTTATTATACTTCTGCGTTTAATATGTACTATGGATATGAACTGTTTCCGAAATAAATTAATTTATTATTATTATTATGACAATGTGAATAGACAGTTCAGGGTATTGCAGACAATTTTCAAGTTCGGTCCGATCTCAGTCTATAGGTGATCTCAGTTATACCTGGAAATGGTTGCATAGTAAATAAATGGATTGATTTTAGATAGTTTTGTTTCTGACGTATTTTGGGTGTTTCTATGGCAGGGAATATAATAATAATGATTTTTGAAGTTATACTTCTTTAGGCGCGTTATGAAAAAATGATGAGAGTGAAATTTTACGATGCGCGCGCACAGCGTCACACAAAATTCTCACGGGAGTAATTGTAAACAACGCCATCTCTGACGTACATGCTGAACTACTTACTGCCTTCGTTGCTATTTTGTGACTCGAAGAAGTATAACTTCTCACGCGCGTACATAAGTACACACTGAATTTTTTTATTAATTTTTATATTATGAATGAAATTAATATTTTTATGAATTTTATGTATCACTGTTATGCTATAGTTTATGTGAACAAAGTACTTCGCAATAACTAGTTTGTAACGTTAATCAAACAATTGTATATTTTATTTTGTTGGTGTAGCGGTTCACAACACTAATTTAACTTCACCACCCAAAATATCAATTTTTCAATGATCCAACTCGATTGAAAAACATCAGCCGTTATCGACAGCGGTGGCCGTCGCGTCGTGTCGTGAACCAGACTAAGTTGGCGTTCACAAAATTGCATGAAAACAGAACTTCTTGATTAAGTAAAACAAAATAAGATAATGTCTACTAACGGGCCACCCTGTATAAATCTTATACAGACCACTACCAATCCACCAATTGGAATATTACTCCAAGAGTCATGTCAACAGTCAAGCGGATAAAAAAACGGAACGGATAAATAAATATGTGTGACAATTTACTTTTTTTCAACCGACTTTGAAAAAGGAGGAGGTTCTGAATTCGACGTTTTTTTATAAAAACAACTACCGCCTTCAAAAAGTAAATAATAAACTTTTAGATTAAAGTCGGAGGCAATACAAAACAACAAACAAAACCAAAGCCACCGACTTGCGAATTTAAAATTATTTTACACTTTTTAGTTTTTGAAGCCGGTTGTCTTTTTTGTAAAAATGTTTTTTTACTTAGGTCGCTTAGGTACAACCAGTGTGTTACAATCGATGAAAGTAAAACAACATTGTCAGTACATGAAGTGCCTATAGTTAATAATAGAATAAGGGTTTCGTGCTAGGGCACGTATTCTTGATACTACAGACTCGAGCAACGGCACGTCTTTGCAATACACACTTTATTTTCTTTGTGATTTGTTCACCTCGTGAAAGAATATAACAATAATTATCGCGAGCATACAAAACGATAACACAAGCTGCGCTACGTAAATCACGCCACGTATATTTATTATATATTATGGTATGGTACTGTAACGACTACGTTACTACCGGGAATCTAAGCTACGTTAAATAAAACGTATGAGCGGCTTTTAGAAGACTATATTAGAATAATTAGCGAGAGGTGAGATGCTTGACCGTGCCTGACGGCGGCTGGTCTGACACACTTAACATCCTTCGCCGATTCCACTACTGGAATTACGGCCTTCTGCTGTAGAAGTTCCCGCTTCCTTCTAGCGGGCCAGCACTCAGCGAATTCTTCCCTTATCTTATCGGAAATATCTGCGAAAGTCATCCCCTGTTTAAATATATAGCGACAAAATGCATATGCAGTGTAGTAAAATAGCAAGCAAAATTACTGCGTAATCGCATTGACGCCAATCTTTGCGGACGGCAACCGCTTTAAACTCTTCGATTAAATCATCGAATTCCATATCCCTAGTGCCATAATAAAAGGGCATATTTTCACCCGGAAAAATTGCGATTTATACACCAACACTTAATAAAATGCCACAAATACTTCTCTGAATATAATTATGCGTCTACTGGACGCTCGACTGCCCTGCGCATTATATTAAAAAACGCGTATGCATACAATTCTTCGCTGCTACACCAGCGTAATCATCAATCTGGCCCTTCTAATATTCCTTCCAGCTACCTCTGCTGGAATATTAAGCACTCTGGGGGCGAGCACTCGCTTAGCGCATCTGAAAAAATATCACCCCTACCCGACACTACCGCCACTTGTAAGAAGTTCAACTGCAGGGCTTCTTACTGGTACCGGGTTGTGGCGTAATATAATAGGTTTAATCTGTAAATACTTGGAATGAAACCACTGATACTTGGAACTGGTTTATAATAGATATACTTTTATCTGTGCCCGTGACAAGATCAGGCTAAGTGATTCTAATGTCAAATCTAAAACAATACAAATCTCCGATTTGAACTTATTCTAGAAGATTGCTGAGTGTTCTGACCATAGACCAAATAGCTAAGGCTATCAACCTTCACAGTACTGTGAACCCTATAGAGGATTCATGGTACCAGTTGCTACGATCTGTACGCTGGTGTGTGAGAAGACTGAGGGATTATAATTAAAAGAGGGAATACTGTAATTTTATTCAAAGGGAAACATGATCAACATGAATCAACTAAATTGATTCGTTAAAAACCAATAAAAAGAATGATGAATGAAAAGCATGACAGGTAAGTATAGCGCATGCTATACTGTGCGTATGATTTATTTGAATTTGACTTCTCTTTTTTGTCAAATATTATTTAAGATATGTTAGTGAATTGCTTTCTATTTTTGCAGTACCGTTCCATCAGTTTTACTCTAATACCGTATGCTTCTAATTTATTCAGATAAATGTCATGTTTAACGTAGTCAAATGCTTAAGTCATATGTCATATCACAATACAAGTATATTGCGCTTACTGATACATTTCTATCTACGTTTGAAACATTGAACTATATTACTAGCGTAGTTTGAAATAATTAATTTGATGAAACCAAATGAAAGAAACCTTTATGGTTTTATGGTTACTCCCATTTTGCTCCTTAGTTAAAATATTTTGTTTTTCTAAGAATGTGTAAAGTACAGATAGTAGGGCTATCGGTCTGTGGCAGTCCATGGGTTGAATAGTTTTTATCTTCTTTGAAGAGAGGCTTTTCGACAAAAGTTTTAGGTTGTCGAGGAACGTTCCATTTAGAATACACAAGTTTAATATCATTATGGCTTATATACTACTCAAAACAAAATAAGGGCCACAAGGTATTTTGTCTGTACCATGAAAATAATAAAAACAATATATATTTTTTGTCTCCATAACGAAAACTAATGTTGTTTTTACCTTATAGACCAATAAAGGACAATGCCAGAAACTCTATAGAACTTTGCCCCACTCAATAAAAGTCATGTGCAATATGTAGCATCTTACTGTTTATTTATTGCTGGTAACTAAACATTAGTCTTAGTGACTGTAGAACTTGCGGTTTCCGTTTAAATCTAAAAACAATAAAGACATTGATTATAGGTTAAATTGTATTGTAGGTAAAATTTGTTAGTATTTTGTGGGTAGGTATTTCGTAATCCGCAAGTTCTAAAAAAAAACAATTTAGTACAGAAAGATTAACAATTTTAAATAAAGGCTTTTCTTTATTTAAAATTGTTGCCAGCATTAGATGAATACTACAATATTAAAAAGTTTAGGTATCAAAGAGTTTGTATACTCAATATTTTACTACTTTCAATGTATAAATGTTTAATAAATTACACCAAAATGAAAAAATACCTCGTGGCCGTAATTTTGTTTTGAGTAGTATATGATCATATATTAAATATACAACATATTGCAGTACTTTTGTAGAGACACGAAAGTAAATCAAGCAATAAAGCAGCTCGTTACAATTTTCCGTTAAAAAAAGAACATCGTACAATTTTATTTCATGAATTGTACACAGTAATTTTATTAGGTAAAATTTGTAACTTTGTATGTAGCAATCAGGTAATCTCAGAAACTAGATTTTATAAATTCTTTCAGCAATATCTACTTTATTCCTTAGTGTTATATATACTAGTAGGTTGTTTTAGGAAGTCGCTGTCATAAGAATTATTATAAGGTTTGTATAAAATTATAGACCGAAAAGAAAATCGTCTTGAAAAACCAAAATAAATAGAATCTAACTATCAGAGCTTGGAGTAAAATATAAATAAGGTACAATATTATATTTTTTAAATTTTGTAACCACTGTACTCACCGGTCTACAACTTATATCAATCAGACGTCAGAAGTGAAGTGAAGATTGTTTATAAAATTGCTGCATCATCACATCTGTCAGCAGTATAGGTAGCACTTGACTGGTGGACCACCTTATCGTCGATGAAGCATGAAGTGGCTGAGAGATGATATCCGGTAGCTGTCCTTCAGATATATAAGTGTCTCTAAGGCCTCTGGAGTCTTCTATTTGTTTATTATTCCGACCAAATTTCGGTCACCGAAACCAATCCCAATAAACACGAGCCAAGTAGGAGATATCACAGTGCACAAGTGCGTGCACAAGTCCGCTGATACGGGTCCGGTAATCCGATACGTCCGGAGAGAGTTAAGGGGGCCTAGACTAAGTCACATTTTCATTCACGATATCGAAATTAGTTAAATTCAAAATGTATGAAATTGATGCAAGAAAAAGCTTTCCAAATGTCACGCGATCAATCGTTTTCGATCAATAAAGTGCTAGACAATGTCAAATCGCGTGACGAAACGATGACGAAATCGAATGACTCGATCAATATTCCTATACAAATGCGTAGAAGTGGCGCTCTTGACAATCGAAATCGCTGAGATATCGAATCGTTCGATGGACATCTTAGCGAACGCTTGGATCTTGTAGAAAACCAAGTGATAACGATTTTCGAAACCGATTCGACACGGCGCGATTGCCACTTGTCTATGCCCCCAGGTGCAGCGCCAACGGTTTTAAGTACTTTCCGAGACGGAGGTGTCTTACTAACTTCTAAATTCCAGGCTGCTACAGAGAAATTTCTAATGGGATAACCCGATGACACTCTTTGTCTGACTTGTGTATCGAATTCAGGACCAGGGTCAGCTGTTGTGCTTGCGACCGCTAGACCAACGGGGCAGTCAAATGCTACTGGGATTTCTAACACAATTCCAAAGTAATAACTATCTAAACATTTAAATATTTGCCTTTCTTTCACAAATCACTGATTTAAGAAATGTTCTGTAGGTTCCAAAAAGTGAAACACGTAGATTTTAATAATAATAATAAACATGAATTGCAAAGAAAGGTGCGCAGAAATAAAATCACTCAATCAGTGTAGACTAATAAAATAACATGCATCTGCAATTTTTAGCAAACTCAACTGACTGACTTACAATGTCACATCATGTTGTGCATCAAACATTACAGCGTGCGCGCGCAGTCCAGCCACCACGCGCATGCGTCGAATCGATAAACAGTTATGTCCTCTACCAAATATCGACATCGACCAACTGGATGTATCACTGGGTAGAAAATGTGTAAGTATGAATGGTAAGTAGAATATAGTTTAAATGTCTGAACAAAATCATCAAAACCTTTTTGCAATTTTATTATTATAATAATAAAAATTGCAAAAAGGTCTCTAAAGGTTACTCGGTAATAATATTATATTCAGCCCGTACTGTCCCACTCCAGGGCAAAGGACTCCCTCCATTCCTTCCATCGGTCTCGACTTTTCGCTGTCTTGCCAATCCTTAAGGAAGCCATTCGTGGTCTACGGCGGTCCCGTCTCGGCTTTTTAGGGCACTAATTTTGGGATTTACCGGCCCATAGGTCGTTCGGCATTCGACAGACATGTCCAACCCAGTCCCATTTGAGCTGGGCAGCCTTATGAGCCACGTCAACGATCTGTGTTTTGGAGCGCAATATGGTGTTTCGAACGCGGTCGGTTAATTTCAAGTATTCTGCGCTCCATAGCACGCTGGCAAACTTTTTGCAATATAATTTGGAAAATCTTGCGTAATAAGCGCGTGTTCCGAATCCACAACATGACGAAATTAGTTGGTGAAAACAATGATACCTTCTTCGGCCGTTTCAAACACCTCAGCTTTTACAACTGTTGTAACTTGTAATGCACAATGATCATACGAGAACGGTTTAGTTTTAGTTTAGTTACGTTAGTTAACAACAAAATAACACCGAATAGTATTTAAATATACCTGATAAGAGTGTTGGGTTCAAAATGTGTACCACTTAGAAAATTAGTCATCTAATCTCCTATTTAGATTTAGAACTCTCAAAACACTTTTCGAAACCGCGCCTTCGCGTTCTATTTTGATCTAATTTACTCTCTACGTTACAAATCCATTTTGCAATGAAAAGATCTAGTAATATTATTATTATTAACATAACAGTATTATCTTACCTTTTTAATATATAAAAATCTCGTGTCACAGTGTTTGTTATCGAACTCCTCCGAACCGGCTTGACCGATTTTATGATTTTTTTTGTGTACATTTGGTAGGTCTGAGAATAGGCCGTAAGCTATTTTTTTATTATTAATATGGCTTAACAACGTCTTCCGGATCACCCAGTATTATCCATACTTACTAATATTTTAAATGCGAAAGTAACTTTGTCTGTTACGCTTTCACGATGAAACGGCTGAACCGCTTTTGCTGAAATTTGGTGTGAAATTAGCTTGAACCTTAGGGAAGGACATAGGCTACTGTTTAATCCGCGACTTCGTCTGCATCCGCGATAACCGGCATTCACGCGGACGAAGTCGTGGGCAAAAGCTAGTTATATTGTATATTAGGTCACACATCCTCATTGGTTATCATGTCAATATAGCCCGGTCTCCCTTTCCCTACTGTAGCTAACTCCTTGAGATAGAACAAAGAATAGGAAAACAGTTAATTTACGACGTCTGAATAATAACAAAAGAACGAGCCTGCTCTTCACGATGGCAATTCCATTCACACCAACCGGTTTGCGTATTTCCACATTACTTATTCGATCGGCAAGGATTACGCCATGCGATTTATGCTGAGTTCCCATTACCATAACATTAATCTTATTCCTTTCCTTTTACTGGCTTTTCTTTGATTTTCAAGGCCTATTAAGATTCGTCTTGTGGCACAATTTCAGTTAATAACTTTGTCCAAACCCGCATTCCTATTGTATCTTCTGAAGCAGAGATCAAGCCTATAATGTTTTGTTGAGCGTTAGTGTCTTTTGACATGTCCCGATTATCAAGTAGCTGGCGGCGAAGAGTATGGGTATGCATGGTAATTTTCATAGATACCGGCCACTGTGCTACTTGTTCTGTGAAACTTTGTTTCCTGGCAGTGTTTATGATTGTAGGGCAACGGAAAGTACTCTATTCTGATTTATATCTATAAATAGCGTATATATGTATTTTCATTGCGTTGACTCAGAAGTTTGATATTTACAGCACCAAAGGACCTTATTAGACCTAAGTATTTAATTAATATTAACTATAAGCTCACATTGCATCGAAAATCTCGAAACGTGCCCAGCAGGCTAATGCTGATTTTTTGGCCCAAGAATAGATCTGAAAACCAAGATGAGCACTCGGATGGCCCTAGAGTTTCCACCAGAAATGACAAACATATAGCTTCCAAGAAAGCTAATATATTTGCGGCGTTTGAAGTTTTTGGCACCTGCTGCAGCCGCCCCAGCACAACACGTCATGCTAGGCAATCGTCATCCCATCTGGTCAATTTCCATCGTCACGAGCCATTGGGTTCTGAAATTGCAGGCAGGCAAATAGATGGCAAGGGTACGGTGGATTATTCCATTAAAGCTGGCATGCCGTGCCTTTGCGCTCCTACTGCAGGATAGGCCATGATGTCCGAGGTAGTCGACAGCTTCACCGCGCTGACAGCGTCGTAGCGCGCCGGAAGGTACTATCACCCAGCATAGTGAGCATATATATGCCTAAAGCCGGAGGCCCGACTCCCTCTCACCCACAGCCAGTAGGCAGTACGCTCAGCAAAATTGGTGAACGTATTGATTAGATTATTCCGTACCAACCTGCAGAGCGGGTCATCTCACTGTCTTTGGGAAAATAGGTTCACGGGCCAATCTGTATACGGGCAAGCCATTTTCTAGACATTCACCGCATAGGTTAAGCATCAAAGTTCACTTCAAACTCAACCAGTGATAGTGATACATTTTTTGGTTTAACTTTCAGTGCATTGTCAGGAAAGCCAATAAACTGACACTGATAATTTTGCGGACGCCGAGACCACCAAAACGAATGGATGCTTTGTAGCCGGTCACCCAGGGCAACATTCAAATTGATGTTAAAGTATAT
This sequence comes from Charanyca ferruginea, assembly GCA_947361185.1. Lineage (NCBI taxonomy): Eukaryota > Metazoa > Arthropoda > Insecta > Lepidoptera > Noctuidae > Charanyca > Charanyca ferruginea. The sequence goes on along the minus strand of OX376055.1, from coordinate 15,586,742 downwards.
TTAATAATTTTATCAATTTTCTCCAAGAAGTGTGGCTGCTTCCATAAAGGTAAAGAGCGGATACATACATTTTGGGCCAAAACAACAATATCTAATTAGGGCAAAAGCCGAATTGTAAATAGTAAAAAGTCTATACGAAATATCATTCAAATGTTAAAGATTAAATTCATCTTCAAAAATAAGAGAAGTGCAGTGTGCTGTTCCAATGCTGCTGATGACCAGGAATGCGCGTTCGCTGTATGCTGGGCAGGATACCTGTAGAAGCCTTAGATGCTGGCTGGCTGTATGACTCGTTGCTCGAGAGCTTGAGGAAGTAATGATGACGTCTTCATGAAGTAGCTGCACAAAGGCTGCGTTGACGATCACATTGGGGTCACCAGTTTAGAGATTTTACGAACAGAGTGGAAAATTTTTCATCCTCCATAGTAAAGGGAGGTACCTCCGACCAGACAGGTGTTGTCTGATGGGGTCGACGGTTGTAGTCGGGATTTTGTATATAGGCTAATGTCGCGGAGAATTCTGCTAGTGCGATCTAAAAAACGTTGGTTGTAGTACGAATCATGTGCGATAGATGTCGCTACAGTTATGTTTAATCCAGATCAGGGGAGTCCGGACTATCAGATCAGAGAAAGTGAGACCATCCGCAGGAGCTGGGTGTTTACTCTCCAGAGCTGAAAGTGTATCTGGAGAGTAAGGCGCCACCACATCGCTGCTGTATAATAACCTGACCGCTCTACTAGTACCATGTCAACCTCGCGCTTAGCACAATCCTTTTTGTGAACGACTATGGAATACAAGAAAGGAGACAATTTTTTTTTGTATGGGGATATAGGCCGACCACAAATTGTAGTAGCGTATAGAAATGAAATGCATGTTGGTTTATTCATTATAGTCTCTAGATTACAGGGGGTAATATAAGCCAAAGTTTATGTAACGAGAATACTGTGAAAAACGACAATCACAACATTACTCTCCCTGTAACTTAAAATATCAGAAGAGCGATTGTCTGATGAGTGGATAGGTAGGTCATTAGTAAGTATTTTCAGTTAGAATAGTGCACTGTCAATAATTAATAGTACTTAGGTACCTATAAAACAAAGTTACGTATGTACTATGTGATAGATTTTGATGCCATTTTCACGATTTTATAGACTGATTTACTAAACTGCTTGTGTAAGAAGCAAAAAATAACACATTTTATACGTAACAAAAAGTATTTATTTATTAATCATCATCATTTTCAAAGTCATTTCAGTCTTAGTCAGTCATCATTCAGTCATTTTTAGATGGCTCAACCTCACTTTGATGCCGCGCGCAGCACCACACGAGAGAGGTCACATGTGCACAGCAGCCGACAGTGCGTCTTCCCACTAAATATTTACAACAGTACCCAGCAAGGGCAGACCTAGTAATAGAAATTGATGGGGTGGTGTCAATTAGTATATAAATATAGTATCTAAGTTTTTCTAGTTCTGTGCCTTGATTGTATCTTGATTGTATCTATCTCGTAGAAAATAAATTATTTGGACCAAACTCATGGACAGGTTGCCGATATACCTCGATTTTGTATTGTCCAGAAGCTCTGACATGCTCATCATAGTACGAACGAGATTGTTTGATTTGGTGAATTCATAGAGCAAATAGAATTAGGTCTGAAAATTATCCAGCTCTGGAAGATTACTATCAATACTGGCAAATTGCACCTTCACTCTGTTCAATTTGTGCATTTGTACGTAGGAGGCTAAATGGTTTGAGGTCCTCACTTCACGAGAAATCCACATAAGTTGGCACTGGCACACGTCTGCAGCTGTCTCGGACAGTAACTGTCTTCGCATATTGGAATGAAATCTTACTGCACTATTGACACACCGACTTTGTGAATAATGCGCTATACCTACACATGAATTTTAAAAAAATTGTTCGAATAATAATACGACTAAAACCATAGAAACAGTGCATAGTACATATAATCGATGACTAAAACTGAAGAAAAACTTTTTTTTTTATGTTGTTATAGGCTTGCGTTTGACCGCAACTCACCTGATCTTAAGTGATGACGCGGCCTAAGGTGGAGCACGCTTGCCTAGAATAAACCGGTTCACTCGTGCCTTGAAGATACCCAGATTATATGTATCGGGGAATAGAGAGGCGGGCAGTGAATTCCACAGTCTGGCAGTTCACACAATAAATGTGGAAGCAAAGCGCTTGGTTCGAGACCGTGGAATTTCAACCGTATAGCGGTGACGCTTCGCCGTATCCCTGAAAGAAAAAAAAAAAGAAAAAGAAAGAATACTGTTTGTTGTCTGTCAGTGTCAAACTGATAAATAATCATAGACTAAAAATCTACGTCTATGTAAACAATGAGCTCATTTACTACATATCGTTCCACGGTGAATTTTAAACTAAGTTACGCGAAATTTGTAATAGCCTTTAAAAACAGCATTCAAACTTTAGGCTACAATTTCTTTCAACTCTAAACCCGATATTATTCTCATCGCGCATCGTAGTAACATTTTTACCACGATTCAGTAAACGCCAAAATGCTTCTAAACACGCCTTTTTGTCTTATCAGTTTTTTACTATTCATATTTCTTTAATCCTGCTAGATTTTTTAGTCTGTTTATTGTAATACGATAGTTACTTTTATATGTGAAATATGATTAATAAACATTACCGTTTACTAGTGGGCCCAAAAAAATTGTCTACTTTTGGCTTTTCAAAGCAAAGAGAATCTTAATAGGTGGTGGGTTCTCTGATGATGCCAATCTTCAGTGACTATGCGATCTCTCTCTGCAGACTATGGCTCACCTTCTATCTTGCGCTGTATGTCGTGTCACCTAAACATGTGAGGAACTACCACGACCATGGCCACCCGCCACGTTTTAAGGTCAATGTATCCAGCCAGCAATGTGCCTGGAATTCTTCGAAAACTATATCCAGAGTAAAAATTTGAATTTAGTGATAATAAAAATTTTATGATTTCCTTGCAAACTGACATATTATGCTAAAAAGTGGAGAAGGAACTGTGATGAATAAAAATAAAATTTGTAAACTATATATCCTCCGAGTGGTCTTTACGCGAAAAACGTCAGAATACTCACGGATTACATTGCCCACTTGCATCTTCTACGGCTCTGACACCAAATTTTCCTCATTTGTCCGTAGAAGAGAAACAGCAGCACAATCCATTATATCTCGTAAACGGTCAAACCTTAGGAAATGAATGTCATGAGGCCTATCCGCTATATATACTACTTCATGTTGTAAAAGTCAATTACCAACTTAGCCAGCCTTGGTAATACAATCAATTCCTAACAAAGTTTCGCTATTAGTTGCCGCGGGAAAAATAATCAACTCGGGAGGTATACATAAGTCCCCAAGTGAAATGTTGACATTAGTTACCTCTATCAGTAGTGAGTGACTGATTCTGCTGTTGACACAACGTGTAGAATGAGGAAACGTCGATAGTTCTCGTGGCCGAAGTGTCTATTAAATCTCTTACTCGAGTTCCTAAAATCTCAATATCAAGAATGTGTCGTCGGAATATTCCAACATAAGGAAAAGTTATCGACAAACAAGTAACAATTCCCTTTTACTTGGAATCTGTAATCATACAACCCGGTATTTTTATTTCCAGATTTTGTTCTGAAGAATTCGTGGTAGGGTGAATGAACTATGAATTTTTCGGGACATAATCCGGAATTCTGTCTACTTTGTGACTGACTGGAGCAAGAATTGTTGCTAATACGATGTTTACGATTCGGTATGGGATTCAAAAAATCACAATTATTGTTATAACAAATACATTCCTTAAGAAGCACTGAATCCAATTGACTAGGTATTTGAGAATAAAGAAAAGATTTCCCTTTATAAGCAGGAGTTTGGACTCACCGAATACATATTTTACTTAATCTATCTTTACATTTTCATTTTATATCAATAGGCCCCCTTTTTGGGGAGGCCTATGTCCAGCAGTGGACGTCTTTCGGCTGAAATGATGATGATGATGATGATGATCAATAGGGCAATAAAATATTTATAAAAATATCTTTAATCCTAGAAGTTTTGAAATGAGTATTTGAAGTATTTTATTGTTCTAAAGTTAAATAATTTCATTTCTAATTTTTGCATCTATATTTCTAACAAACTTTTGTCTCTTCTTCTACTTGTGATGCTCTTTTGTCTACAGGGGGGAGTTGTAACTGTCCACTGCGTACAGCTTACTCTGAGGATACTATAAAGTAAACATACTTTAAAGTATGGAGGATGGGCAGCAGCGTCCTTCTGAGCAAAAAACACCAACTGCAATCGTCAACATGCATCAGCCAGGCATGGCGATTACGGTTTAACACCCCTTGGGGGAGACCTCTGCACAGCAGTGGGCGTCTAAAGATTGACATGATGATGATGAAGTTGACGATAATGGCTTCGAGCCTGACAATCGAGTCGAGCCTAGTACTTATAGTATGTTAGAATAAATGAAGTAATGCCTTTGCATACACATCGACTACAACATTATTTTCCCTACTTTTGTAACTGTTTATTTTTAAATCTGTCCAGTACTTTGGTACTGGACTGTAATATAGAATATAGTATCATAGAATAAATGGAGCAAATTTCAGACAGATCTAAAAATAAACAGTAACATAAGTAGGAAAAATAATGTTATAGACGATGTGTATGCCTTTGTGAGTTCAATGTTTTGGTCTTTTGAAATCCACAATACAACGTAGATCCTCACAGGAATTTGATTTTTGTACAGAAGTTGGTGGTAATTTATTTATGTCAGGCAACAAGGGCAGACAGAATAAAAATATTCATAAAAACATGGGGCTCCAAACTCACGACCCTCAGAAGCCGGTTGCTGTCTGGTCATATTTGATCAGTATTTGAACCTTTTGAACACTGTTAATATCCTTCTGTACACACAAATGATTTTAGCAGTCGTACATCTCCAGATTGTATTATAGACGGTTAAACAGTTACCCTATCATCAAATAGTTTTTCAGGTATTGCCAAGTTCTCTTGTAGAATATCATCTGTGGTAATATCGTCGAAACCTCGGTGACTAGAAATATACTCATTTAGATAAACATTTAGAAGGCAACCATTCACGACTGTAATAAATTGTTCTTCGCACATTTATTTCACTTGCTAATCTTAGATTAGTTAAACCCGTTTGGAGTTTATACATGCCAAGTGTCAATCGTAGATTTTTGCATCTCTTAATTCAATTGGGCTTTTCTTTTAAAATAAAATAATAATCACTTTAATTCAGATATCATTGATCCATATGTTGTTAGTAAAACATGAACTTAAAAACTATCTTAGTAGAACATGCAGCTTCGACATGGAATACATGAACGGGCAATCAAATTTCCCCGCTATGGCATTCAGGAGACTGTTCGAGCTACCGCGGACCATCTGCAGCAGCGACGCGGCGAGCTTACGTCTGATCGCTAGGAAGCCGTCAGTGTGCGCTTCAGCAAACATTCCCGAAGCACTGCAAAAGCGCGGCAGCCCCAGTCGCATTCTGAATGCATTGTTAGATTGAACTCGAAGAGCATTGATGGCTTTCTGCGTACAGCTTGTCCAGAGGCTACACGTGTACATCGTCTGACAATATGCTTTAAAAAGCGTCAGTTTTACTTCGCCTGTACAGCGAGCAAACCCACGGACAAGCATTTTACATCGAACCACCAATGCTCTTCGCTCCCTTTTTACATCCAGATCTATTCTATATCTACATCTTTGATGTCTGCATCTTTGATTCTTTGATTGATTTTTGAGATTGATTTGTGATTGATTTTGATTCTTTGATCATTGATTCTTTGAGATTCTACATCTATGATGTCTGCGGTAACAATATGGCCCAGAATTTTAGAATTGATTGAAATTGTTGGTTATTACGACCTATTCAAAATGCATGACATCATTACTTATGGCACCTGCTACCCTGAAGTGTAACAATGGTTTGAAAGGCTCTTATCGATATCTCACATACGAGTAGGTACTAGTAAAATTGTGTAATATCCCACAAAATCAGGTAGATGACCCCATAAATTGCCATTTTTGTACACGTTCTTGGCATACGTTACCAGATTCTGATACGTACAATTTGTGGTTTTGCATTAAATACATCTTAATTGGTTCAGGTATACAACTTTCCTTTTTTCATACACTATAAGTTTCAAGTCGATCGGACAAGTGACAGTGTATTAAAATACTAACATCAATTAGGGAAGAGTTGATTATCTTTATTTGCATAGCTAAGAACCACCCAAACTAAAGCGTGGCAGCCTTATAACAAAAAATCCGCATTAAACTCGGACAATTCGTTTTTGGGCCACGTTGCCACAGTAAGACTCATTATACACACATACAACGACACAAACTTATAAAACACCTCTGTATATTTTGAGGTTGTTTAAAAATACTGGTATAGTTTTAGGTTCGACCGAAAGTCAACCCTAAAATAGTCAGGAAAGGGCTAGGCAGATGATACTGATAACATGATAAAATTTCGTACCATAGTATCTTCAACTTCCTGAGGGAAGTAGGAGCGGGCCGCTAGTATAATAAAAAAGGTTGTGATTGAATTTAAATTTCAGACAATACTTACATAGTTCAGCTAGCGGAATTCAATTTGTCCTGTGCCTATATCTATTTTTCTATTAGATTCTCTGTGACTGTGATCCACACAGCCACAGAGAATGGGGCGCTGGTTGGCGCAAATCCTTTTCAATTGCATTTTTGCCGCGCTTTGCATGATTTCGCGTTGCAAATTCTATTTAGAAACTAGCATTCGCTGTTCTTTTGTACAATAAAAGTATGTAACAGAAATCCCTGTTGTTCCCTTTCCTTCCTTTTAGCTGGGCTCTAGTCGAGTTATAGATGCATAACATAACATAAAATGTCGGTAAAAAAATTAACTGACAAACCTGCACACACGTGATGGGTATGAATATGTAATGACGAATAAAATAACAGTATGACTTTATAAACTCTACATGTCAAGTAACTACGAGGTCAACGGCCGCTGGTATGGTAACTCAAAAATACGAGTTTCGCTAGAGAATGTTCAGTCCTTTTGGATTCACGGTTATGACCCTCAATTAATAAACAAGTCAAATCAAAACGTACGTACTTATTGTAATTATAGAAAAATGACATTGTAATAAACCTTTATCATTGTAGAAAACTAAGGTTTTGTCTGTTGCAAAGCCCGTAAACATGAGTATATGAGTAATGTGCCATTACTGATTTCCAGTATTTATAACATTAGAATTTTCTTCGAGGTTTCGGTTTATTTGTGCTGGAGCGCTAATTCACTGGTGTTTAATATTGTTTTGTATAGTTTTCATTATGTCATCATAGTATGCTTCTGGATTTTAATTCACTTAGAAAAAAGTGATGAAATTAAAAGACTAATGATGAGATAACTTTCAGAAGTCGCTTTAGAGAGAAGAGAAGAGTGGAGGGGCTTTGGTTTTGTTTGTTGTTTTGTATTGCCACCGAATTCTGAAACTTAAGTTATTTTTCACTTTGTGGTTTTTGAAGGCAAACAAATAATAATATTTTTTTTTTTGTGCTCTGTTTGTGTTATTTATTAATAATAATCATTTTTCTATGCTGTTTACAAGATATTTAAAGAACCTCAAACCACCTTTACGAAGAATGTTGCCAATGACATTTGTTGCAAACAATTTATAACTATAGGTACAATACTTACCCATTATTCATCATCATCATCATCAGCCTGAAGACGTGCACTGTTGAACCAAGGCGTCCCACTGTGGGCTGAATCGAGTTTCATAGTCGTTTAAAAGTTTTTTACTTTTACATATATTTTTTGATTGTGAAAGGCTTCTAATGCCTTTACTAGTCATGAATATATAGAAGAAATATCATTTCATAGGTAAACTAAATTATAGAAAAATAAAATTGAAAATGTTGTATGGCGCCTAACTAATAAATGCAAATATCTTCAAAACCGCTTCCTTAACTGTTATATCCTTACAGATGGGTATTCTACAATTTATTTGTAATTTTTTGGCGTATTCTATATAACTTATTTTTTTTAAATACATATGTTATATAAAAAAATGGTTGAACTAAAATTTGTATTGACATCCGGACCTATGGGTTTGTGAAGTTGAAATTTTGCAGACAGGTGTCTGTATTTTAGTAAAACATTACTACATTAGCAAAAATAAGAAATATATTTAATGACATCGACAAGAAAATATTAAGTGATAATTTAATTACGCATTCTATAAATTCGTTTTTAACAATACAGTGTTAAAAACGAATTCATAGAATGCGTAATTAATTGTTAAAAAAGAATTTATAGAATGCGTAATTAAATTATCACTTAAGTAAAGAATTTGGGTAATTAGATAATTCCTAATAGATTAACGATATTATTATGATCATAACCTATTAGGAATTATCTATTTACCCAAATTCTTTACTAACCTTCTAAAGTTACCGGTAAGTAAGGTAAGTGTAATTAGTGCCTTATTATTAATATTATGACATTTAGGATGGTTAATATTTTATATAATTAGGCAAAATTTTGCATTTATACAGAACTGCAGTATACTTTATTTAGTTCGTTTTGAGCATTACTATCATTCACGTTAGTATTTAAGTGTAAAGTCTTCATACTTTACACTTAAATATGTACATGTACGGCCTTATTACAAACTTAGATTTATTTGCCATATTAAAAAAATCTGACAAGATGAATGATAGTAACAAATTGTTTGTAACAGTAGTATCTCGTCTGGAACATAGTCTTTCTGACGAAGACAATTTGACTTCGAAAATATTTTGCCAAAGATTCACGAGAGCTGGAAAATATGCCAAAGGATCTTTACTGATTTATAAAAAAGTTACGGTACTTGGCTAGAAGCTAACATCGACTGGCCTAGTTGTATAGGACCAAACAGTCAAAAGTTCTGAAACAAGCTGTCCTGAACCTGAACCGTCGACATCACCAACATCATCGGTTGGAATGATGAGAAAGAGAAAAACATCACTTCGAAAACCTTTTGAAGAACTAAGTACTCAGCAGAAAAAGAGAAGACTATTGAACCAGAAAAGTCGCGATAGCACTGAGTTGGCCTATGCAACTGCTGTTCAATTGAGAGAACAAGGAGGTCAGGGAAGTATTGCAACTGTAATTGAGTATATGCTAAAGAACCTCGAAGCAGTTGACACATTTATGGAACTTATTAGAAAAACATCTAAACCTGTGTTTTCGCCCCTTATGTAACTTTAAGGGAAATAGCCATGCGAGAAGGTGCAAAGGATCCTTAGTATTACAAAGTACATCAATTAAAATTACAGTGCTATCCCTCATAGGCAACAATCACTGTAACAGATTATTCAGCCAAGGTCACTTTGCAAGGTTTGCTTGACAAAACAGCGCAAAGAATCTTAGAAAGTTTGCCTGAAGTTATAAATGACAAGTATTTGACTATGATATGTAAGTGGGGATTCGATGGTGCTTCTAATCAAAGTAGATACAAGCAGAGCATGAGCGGTGACCAAGACGATTCAAGTGTTTTCATGACTTCCCTGGTAGCACTTAAAATCACATGTGAAGAAGATACTGTTTGGATCAATCCAAGGCCATGCTCATCGTCATATTGCCGCCCAGTGCAATTCATACAGGCCACAGCAGCATTCTCTGTGCCTTTGTAACAACCATACTGCGATCGCCAATCCGCCTGCCAAGCGTGGCGATTATGGCAAAACCCCCCTTTGGGGAGGCCTATGTCCAGCAGTGTTTCGGCTGAAATGATGATGATGATGATGATGATGTGCCACACTTGAAGCTCACCAGTGAGCTGCTGCTGCCTTGTTGTCGCTGCCCCGAGCCCGTAGCAGCTGGCTCAGGCAATAACTTCTTGACGTCGTTCTTCTTCGTGCAACAATCTGCTTGCTTCTGTCCTAACTTGCCGCATGCGTGACATTTGATTGGCGTAGCGATGAGCTCTTACTGCAACTTATGATGACACGTTGTCAGTTGTCACCTCCGTGGTAAATGCGAAACGTTGTAAGCGAGTATTAATCTGTGCCAAGTGAGCAATAATAGTTGACACAGTAATCTGTTCAACGATCACACCCTTTCAACGGTTCAAAAAAAAAAACATAAGACGACTAGCATAAGTAGCATAGGCGGAATAAGTCTTATTCTCCTTTGGTTTGTCATTGCTCAGGTTAATAAGAGTAGCCGTAGAAGTTTCGACACACATAAATCTGGTCATGAACAATTCTTTAAACTGGTCCCATGTCATACCCGGATAGGTTATCTGCGACAGCCATGTAAATGCGGAGCCCTTCAGAGCCTTGCTTTTGTCAAAATAAGCCGGCTTCCTTCTACTGCACTCGCGTCGCGCATCGGAATCGGGTATCGATCGGAGACAGTGTGACAATTAAGCTCGCGATATCAGTTAAATCCGATTATGAGCCACCGAATTTACACAAAGGACTTTAGTTAACGAAAGCTCCGTTGCCGTCAGGTATACAGCAAACTCCCGATTTAAAATTTTGCGACCTAACATGACGTCACTTTGCAAATAACTTTCGGGCAAAACATGCAATAAAATTTCGAGAGGATGATCGTTAATCACTACTTAACATAAAATCTGTTCTGTACTGAATACTCACGTTTGACCAATACCAGTCATAGTAACGACATTACTAACGCGTTTACCATGGACTTTCAATGCAAAACTTAATTTTACTAACGAGCACTCAGCACCAGAATCGTAAATAAAGCGTAACAGTTCACCTTTATGTTGTAACGTGCCCGATGGTAGCTGCACGATGCAGACATCGACGCGCCGCGCCCCGCCGTGGCCGCTTAGTGGATTTTTGGAGAAACACAAATCCGCTGTCGCACACCATGATCTTGCGTCGGTGTCTTGCTTGGCAGGATCGAATGCACGCAGTTCATCATAGTAAGCTGGTTTCGGTGATTGCAGCGCCTCAATCAATGCTCGCATGTTCTGGTTTTGTTGTTCGAACATGGCATGCCAGACGTTTGTTTCCTTGTTCTGATCCAACATGAATCCCAATTCTGATGACGGGGGAGAACCCTCTCCATCATCATTAGCACTCATCGTTAGGCCTTCAAACTGTGGGCGTCGGTGGGTAATGTTGGATCAAGGAAATGTATTTGTCTACTCAACCAAATTATAATTCCAAATCAACGGTTACAACACTGTGAATAGGTAGACACATAAACTAAGGTAGGTAGGTACGTATCAAGAACGCGCGATGGTTCTGTGAGGTCCGCACGCGCCGCCAGCCAACAGAGATGTGAAGTACCGGAAAATAATAGAACAAAGGCGCGCACGCGCTCCCACCAACTCCATCTAGCGCCACTAGATGGCGCTGGCGTACCCAACACGACCTGATTGCGACCTTATCAGAGAGTGTGTGGTGGTCAGGTTCAAATAAATTTTTATCCAACAATGAAAAGGACTGGCCAAAAAATGCCCAATGAAAACGTGAGACAGGATTTACCTGTAATTGTATCGTCTCACTTCATTACTCATCCTCAATCATGTTCCAATAACAATAATTTAATTTCACATCATCAGTTACATAATAATCAAGCATTTACCAATTTATTAATTCATAAATATTCTAATTTTAATCATTTATAACGTAGAACTTGCCTATTTATTAAGAACTATTCATAATTTAAAAAATAAACCTTAAATATTACTAGGTTCCCTATCTCATCAAGTTCCCTTATTATCTCGACTGCCTACACGCTGGCCCTCAGCTGCTCTTGGCAAACATACGCCAAATGTACTGGCCTCTTAGTGGCAGAAATCTTTCTAAATATACCGTTAAAAAATGCATCAAATGTTTTAAATATAACTGTCAACTGTGCAACCTACAATGGGTCAGTTGCCCTCTTCAAGGACACATTTAAAACATACATTTTAAAATTGTAGTGTGGATTATGCTGGGCCAGTGCTGATAGCTGATCGCAAAGGGTGAGGGTGCAGGCTTATAAAGGCGTACCTGTGCATTTTTGTTTGCCTTGCCGTTAAAGCTGTTCACATCGAGCTTGTTACAGACCTCACAAAAGAAGCCTACATGGCTGCTTTGAACCGTTTCGTGGCTCGTCGTGGCAAACCCGAAAGCATCCTGTCCGACAATGGGACAAACTTTATAGTACATGCAATGAGCTACGTAAGTTTTTACAAGAGTCGAATCTCGTGTCTGTAGTTGCTTAACAAGGCATCAAATTTTCTTTTGCGCCTCCGTACTCCCCCACTTCAACGGCATTGCTGAAGCCGCGGTCAAATCGACAAAGCATTACTTAAAGAGACTTTTAGGCTTAACGCACTTCACTTACGAGGAGATGGCCACATGCCTGACTCAAATAGAAGCTGTCTTAAATTCCCGTCCTCTTACCTCTCTTTCCACTGATCCTCAGAAATTTTCCGTCCTTACTCCCGGTCATTTCATAATTGGGCGACCACTAATATCTGTTCCGCACCCACAGGTTACTGATCTCAACATCGGGCGACTGGAGCAATACCAATGAGTGGAGCACATCAAACAACATTTTTGGAATCGTTTTCAATTGTAATATGTAACTCTGCAACAGTTAAAAACCAAACGGACAGCGTCAACAGGCTAACTTTCAGTGGGAGCCCTGGTTCTCATCAAAGAGAAAGGCCAACCACCCTTGGTGTGGCCACTGGGACGTGTCATCAAGGTCTTCCCTGGCTGCGATGGGACCACAAGGGAGAGGAACGGTGGTCCGGGCTTACAACAACGTCTACCCACTTCCTCTCACTTGAATGCTTCAACCCGGGGAAGATGTTCGGGCCCCTCCGACCACTCGGCAATCTTCGGCTGCTGTCGTGAGACAGCGGAAGGCGGCGGGTGGCGGCGGGTAGCGGCGAGAGGTGCGGCGTGCGGGACGCGGGCCGTCGGGCCTTCACTGTTCACTTCACTAGCGAGAACCACCGACGACATACGCGCGCCTTATTGGTTTCTAATACTGTACATTTATTTGGATATACGTTGTCAGTTATACAGTCCACTGCTTTTAATTTCATAGTCTAAGTCAAGACCCTAACAGTAGTACTTAGTGTTTTATTAAAATACAGACACAATGTTAATGTCATAATATTAATAATACGGCACTAATTACAGTAACTTTAAAAGGTTAGTAATGAATTTGGGTAAATAACCCAAATTATTTACAATACAGTGTTAAAAACGAATTCTTAGAATGCGTAATTAAATTATCACTTAATATTTTTTGTCGATGTGATAAAACATACCTATTTCTTAATTTTGCTAATGTAGTAGTATTTTACTATAATACAGACACCTGTCTGCAAAATTTCAACTTCATAAACCCATTGGTCCGGATGTCAGTACAAATTTTAGTTCAACCATTTTGTTTACATAACATATTTGTATTTAAAAAAAAACCGCAGCTGTCACCGTTATATTAAATACGCCAAAAAATTACAAATAAATTGTAGAATAACCATCTGTAAGGATATAACGGTTAAGGAAGCGGTTTTGAAGATAATTGCATTTATTAGTTAGGCGCCATACAACATTTTCAAGTTTCTTTTTCTATGATTTAGTTTACCTATGAAATGATATTTGTTATATATATTCATGACTAGTGAAGGCATTAGAAGCCTTTTACAATAAAAAAATATATATAAAAGAGAAAAAGTTTTAAATGACTATGAAGCTCGATTTTCAGCCCACAGTGCGTCCCCCATAAGGGGGGGGGGGGTTGCCATAATCCCCACGCTTGACAGGCGTCTTGGGGATCGATCTACCCATTATTGGTGTGTAACTATTATCCATAGCTAATACAGCGTATAAGTATATATTTGTTAAGCTTTTAAATATTTTTATATTTAAGGCTGATGCAGCTTTCCCACGATTATTCTTCACTGCCAAACTTTCTTACATTGATACTTTTGTTCAATGGTCGGGTTTAGATGATTAGGTTTATGGTAAGCTAGGTGCAATTTCACGGTATCAATTGGATACTTTTACGTGCGCTGGTTTGTGAAGATGGGTTTGTTATAAACGAAAGGGGGAAACCGTGAAAGAAATCACATGTATTATATAGCAAACATCACGGCTCATCAAGGTCAAGGCAAACAATCGAATTCATATAAAATAAGCATAACGCTTCTACTTATTTCCAAACGACTTCTAGAATAATTCAGTGTTCCGAACAAACATTTAGTAAAGAGTTTTTGATAAAAACATACAGTAGGTACATTGAAGCATTACGCACCTAACTAAAAATTATAAGTTAAGTACTGTCAAGGGACAGTAACACATCTTTTGTATCTTATACGATTACGATAACTCACTATTTTTAATGCCTCAATTATGATAATTCTGACGAGAAATCTTCACCCGAAACTGCAAAAAAATATCAGGTAAAAACCACTAAGTATTTATGAGGTAAATAAATATTTGTTGATTTAATATAGCATCTTAGCTTAAGCAATGGAGAGTCTAATGGCCAAGTACTCAAACGTTACAAAATTTGAAGATGCCATTAAGACTCGTATTGTCACAGTCACATTGACATAGTGATAGAGACAGCACGAGGCTTAACGGCATCTTAAAATTGAGTAGCGTTTGAGTATAAATGAAATTTTTTTTTCAAAAACTTGTAAGGCTTTTTCAAAACTACGTATTTCCTAGAACAAGTTTTGTAAAATCCCCGCGCACCATTTTCAACCGACTTTAAAAAGAAGGAGGTTCTCAATTCGTCTGTATGTTGTATTTTTTTCTTTTTGTATATTTCTTACGCGATTTCTGCGGCAAATGTAAAGCGATTTTGAAAATTCTTTTTTTGATGGATAGGGTATGCCTCAAGGGTGGTCCCATATACATTTTATTTAAATTAATTCAGCACTTTTCGAAAAATCGACTGATAGCAAAAAAATATACATGGATGATGTTGTAATGTTCTACCTTGTACTTTCAGTATCTGTTTTGACTGTGTTGCAGTTTCTTAATGGATTTGGATGATAAGGATGTACTCATCATCATCTGCCTAGCCTTTTCCCAAGTATATTGGGGTCGGCTTCCAGTCTAACCGGATGTAGCTGAATACAGTGTTTTACATGGAGCGACTGCCTATCGGACCTCCACAAGGAAGTAGGTATCTACTAAAAAGCGAAAAATAAATATCTTTTTTTACAAAAAAGACAACCGCCTTCAAAATCTAAAAAGTGATAAATAACTTTAGCACATAACATACATGAGTTTTGGGAGTCGGTGGCGTGGCAATACAAAACATCAAACAGAACAAAGCCCCCGATTTCCGAAACTAAAGTCATGTGTATTATTATGTACTAAAGTTATTTATCGCTTTTTAGATTTTGAAGGCGGTTGTCTTTTTTGTAAAAAGGCTGTTTCTATCGATGTTACGGCATTCTTAATCGCTTCATAACATTGCATTGGATAGAACAGCAAGCTTTTTAATCATGCTTTAATTGGCGATAGACAGGCCGGGAAAAGCGTTCATAATTCAACTTATAACGCTCTTTTGGTTTGTTTTTAATTTACCCACAAAAATTGTTTTTTGAATCGCATGATTCTTTTTACCTTCAAAGTCTTTGTACGATAATCTGAGCTTGTACGTTAAATAATTTTATCTTATTTTAGTATATGTGCATGTCATTCAATCTCTGCGCACGATTTTATTATTACATCGTTAAAATATTTTTCAATAAGCAAAATTTGTGTTAACTTTCTTTTGAGTAAATAAATATTTTTTAACCTCAAAAACCTAGATCACTTCCTCTTCAGTTTTGCTACTTTTTATGACCATTTTTTTCCAAATTTTGTATTTTAAATAGCTTTTCTGTAACGTTCGTAGAATGTCGCTTCAAACAAATAAATATCCTGTGACCCCTCGATATTATTATCAACTTTAATTGCTGCTCAAGGTTAATGATAAGTCGGATTGTGAACATCTGCAGACAGAGTCGTGGAGTAGATCCATAATAATACTTCAATACTGATAAGTGAACGATGATGACGTTACTTGTGGACGGATCCCGAAGTGCTACGAGCTACGAGCACAAGGTAATAACAACACCAATGCTACGAGTTTCGTAGGTACTCGTACGTGATTTAGGTAGGTATATATCTCACTCCAGACTTCAGTACAAACATAAATATCGTTAAGGTATGCACTAGTCAGGTGCCAACTAAAACATACAAAACACAACACAGTGTGACCAACATAGTCACATTAAGAGTAATTGACAGATGATTGATTGTGGGACAGTACCTACTACGAGAGCGTAGCACTGTCCCACAGTAGTAAGCTCTACATGAAGTTAAATACAATGTCATGTTGGACAACACAAATTTATTTTAATTTTATACTGTAAATCCGTTCTACCCGTAGATGTATTAATTCACACTTTTTGCACTGGGTATGGTGAGGGTTAATGACCTCAGGGAATTAAGCGTATCTAGTGAAGCTACTGCGTTGGGTAGCTCGTAGTCGTAGCGTGTAGGACTTTTAAGTATAGTAGCGTTGACAGCCGCTACTACTAAACGTGCCTGAGGCCAGAACTAATCTACTACCAAAACAACCCTCACCCGATCAATCCACGTGGTGAACGAGGTCCACAAGAGACTTGGTGTATCTTCGTGCACTTAGAGTGAATTAGCAAGAGTTCTACTAAGATAAATAAGGTAGAGAGGTTATGTTTGTTGTCTGATTATTGACTGATTTACATACATAGGTAGCGTTCTTTGTAATACCATAACACCTACTGCGATCGCCAGCATACATCGGTCAAGCATGGCGATTACTGCTGAAGGGAGAAAACTCCAAGGGCCAGGCGACTTATGCCCAGCATTGGGCGTGTGAAAGTTGATATGATGATGATATATAGATACATCTTCTTCTGAGTCGTTCACGCTTGACTGCGGTCGGAGCCTTCGCGATCATTCTCCACCGGTCTCTATTGACTGCATGGCGAACACATTCTGCCACAGGGATCTTGGTGGCAGATTTGATGGAGTCTGTCCACCGGCTTGGCGATCGACCACGTGGTCTCGTTCCCTCCACCCTTCTCTGAATCACCAGACGCTCTAACGAATTATTGCTGCTGGAATATGTCCAAAAGACAAAAAAAAAGAATCTGAGAATGGAACCTATTTGAGATAGATACATGGATAGTAATAAATAAATAAGATGAAACAAAAAAGTTGTAAGACGCACCGAAAACACATGGAAGAGTTATTGGGCCATGCCAGACTTAATTATGGGCAATCTTCCTCTGTCCTTTAAGAGAAGTCTCGTCTACGTGTCTTTCCATGCTCTACATAAATTTCTTTCTTTTTAACAAATCAGTAGAGGTCCACCCACGTGGTTTTCAAGAGAGCTTTGGAATGAAGTATTCTGGGTATAAAACTTGAAGACCGAATTCGTTTCATAATATGGACACATTTGCCGCGTAGATATCATTGGGCCAAACGCACAACTTAAAAGGTCCCTTTACATAGCAAGCGGCATTGCGGCAGACCCAGGCGATAACAGGATAAGTTATAGACTCCTTCGATAAACACTGGTTTCCAATCAAGAGGAGGAAGACCTATGCCTGGGTGTGGAAAAATGTACTAAAAATTATTTAGGTTATTAAGTATTAATAATTGGTTAGCGTGTCTAAATTTTTATGAGTTATTTCAGGAGAGCGATTCTTTTTTACATCACGTTCAATCATAATTTCGGAAAAAAAGAAAAAATAAAAGGGATTATGTAGCGTTAAAACGATGTCATTGTATCACACTGACCACGAAAATCTTAATATAAGTTCATAAAATAAATCTAAGCTACTTTTACATATCATACTACAGTGACTGTGTTCCTCGTACTCCATCTGTCTTTGGTTCTGCAATCACAGTTAAAAGTATCCTGCTATTACAACCTTCATCAAATAACCTTTGGGTAAGGCTTGGGTATTTTTCGGTTCTGGCAATAGATGGCGTTGCATACAATAAATTTATTTGCGCCAAACCACTACACAGCCACTCACAAAGAAAATAATTAAAAAATCGGAACAATACGATATTTCATCTATGTTTTTTTTTTCAATGTCAGCTTTGCAAAGAGTCCATTTAAATCGTTTTTAAACATTTTCGCTAGAAACTAGTGATCAAAACATTTTGTAGTGCCACCGATCTGTTGTTGATAGTTTATCTAGCATTAAGTAATGACATACATCAAGTAAAATTAAGTATAATACCAAGTCTTCATCTCCAATGAATGCACATCCAAGTATAGCATAGCATAGAGCATAATACCCCCATAATAGCATAATATCCTCTTACTAAGCGAAGCCATATAGCAACCTATTTTTCCCGTATGCTCCAACTTCAATGGCTATAAATTTAAATTCCGGACCGACAAATTGCTTTCCGTGAAATATTTACCGTAAATATAAATCTGGCGGCGATTCCATTTAAGCTTCTTCTTTTATTTCTTTGTTGAAAAATGCTACATCCACTTCCATAATAAATGACAAAAATTAACATTTTTGTCATTTAATAAGTTATTACAGTATTGTCATGCTCGCTCAAATGACTCGCTGATGGTGGCGCGTGTGTTGGATCATTCTGCTCCCTTCAAAATGGTTGAGCTGAATGGTGCTTATTCACGAGTCATGTTCGTGAACGGGCGCTGTCAGTAGCGATTGGTCAGCTCTAATCTGCCATGGACTTTATCTTGCTTCTTTTTTATGTTTTGTATTGCTAGATTACCTTCATAGTTTTCACATACTATAGAAGCAACAAGAATCATGTAACTAGTACTTTGTAAAAAACTTGATTTATATAAGAGTGTCCGTGGAGTTTCTTGCTCGTTCTTCTCCATTGAGACCTACCTACGTTTTGGAACGAGCCACTAGCTTCAACTCTCATATTAACTGAACGACTCGTTGACAATTCAAAAGTGCCTGTAAATGGTTTAATTGAAATATATGCTTTGACTTTGACTCATTTTTAGCCCTGTTTTCATGTCACCAAGGGACAAGAACTTAGCCCTAATAGAACAATTGTGTTCGACGCTTCGATCAATAATAGTACTAGATACACAATCCCATGCATAAGTTCACTTCAAAACTGGCACCAATTGTATTTACCTAATCCTAGGTGAAAAACATATGCATTAATGTAAATTCAACCTTAAACACAACTTCTTAAAGTTATGTTCACAAAGCTATGGAAAAAAACAATACATTTTTACGATCGAAACTAGCTGGTCAACATACATCAAAAGAAATTCAACCTTACACGCATGATTTAAGGTCCCTTTTCCAGAATAATCGATGTTTGTTACAATAGTTGGCGCGTTCTAGCAAACATTGGTCAAACAATCAAATTATATGTGCTAAATGACTTATATTTACTATTTAATTCAGTTTTAATTTTATGATAAATACATATTGATATAATCTTACTGAAAAAAAGATATTCCTTCCAAAATCTTGGTGTTACGGTGATTATTTACACAATTTTTGAACGCGCACTGCGGCATTTTGACGTCTTAACGTTGGCTATGATTGGACCATACTAATTTGAAATAAGACCACAAAATTATTTGTGCTCTTATTTTTCGGGCCGTTTTTGAAGCGCTTATCGGGAATCTAGTACTATTATTGATCGAAGGTTCGACGAAATAAATTTCAGGTTTCTTATTCCAAGTTCAATCAGGAATGATCGGTTATTAAACGTGTAACTTTTATTCTAAAATGAAACTATTACGTAACCGTACAATATTTTTGTTTTTATTTATTGAATTAATGATTATTATATTAATAAATTGTTTGATTAAGCTAGAAATACGAAAATATACTAATACTAATATGTGGGGACATTTCACACACGGCCATCTGACCCCAAACTAAGGAAACCCTGTACTATGGGTGTCAGGCAACTGATATACGTACACAAATACATTTTAAATACATACATATATAGATAAACAACACCCAGACACAAGGCAAACACAAGTGCGCATCACACAAATATTATACCTGGGCGGGAATCGAACCCGCAACACGCTGCGCAGCAGTCGATCGCTCAGCCACTGCGCCAACCGTGTCGTCAATAATATTGAAATGGTATGTCCTTTTGTTACTCTTCCCTTGGTGGATACAAGAGTTAAGTTATTGAAAAGTTTATATTTAATAATTAATTATAATAATATTATATGGCGAGTTACAAAATTTGTAATGAATAAATATTTTAAAAATAATGTCTAAGCTAATAATTGAGAAGAATGAGACAAACACAAAATATGTTTCTTTTATTTTTCCTGATCCATACAATTTTTTAAGTCAAAGTATATAAAAGATTGTATATTAAAGATAGCAATTGGAATTTATGAATAGGTTTACCTATGTTAAAAATAAATAAATCAGACCATTTTTTCACTGCTGTAATGTACTGTTTTGTTAACCACGCTTGCCTAATAATATTGCAAAGCACGTATTATGGTAATAAATTAATGATAAAAATGTATGATGATTGAAATGTCATCAGGCACATAGATTGTTAGGAAACAATCTATGTGCCTGGTGACATTTCCCATATTATTAAAAAATTACGAACTTTTCTACAAACTTTACAAAATTACAATATTTAATTATCATTGACACTGACGTCTCTATTAAAGAAAACGAGAAAGAAAATTAAATTAAAATATCACACTTCTCATTAGTAGACAATAAAAAGTTTTAATTATAAATAAAGTACGCACAAATACAACTTAAACTATCTGAAGATGGCAGTGATTTCATAAATGTACGAAACTACCTTACATAACATTTAGTACACAGATATGTTTTCTACTCACCTAGACACATTCATTATCTTGACGAAGACTTAATAAAATTCTACAACACTAGGCTAGGTTATTAATCGTAATTTATTAGGTATAACACAGTCATTTAAAATACATCATAATATAAACAATATTTACTTTATACGTGTTAAGTTCAAAAAAAAAAAAAAAATATAATATCTGAGTTTACTAAGTTGTTAGAGTATGACGTTCTGTCATTGTAAATAAAATTTGTTTGTGTATCTTACCCAGGCGCAATCGCAGCCTAATTGGGAGATCTCTAATGCTAGCACTTCACATGGCGTATTTGTACAAATATTAGCCTTAATGGGATAATACAAAATTTACGCTACTGTTACTGAAATAAAGTCCATTTTGTATTATCCAAATAAGGCGAATATTTTCACAAATACGCCATGTGAAGTGCCAGCATAATAGTAACATATTACGTAACACGATAGTTAAGTACAATAAACAAAAACAATTATAACATTAAACCGCGGATTACTCCTGGACTTATTCGGTGTATAAGACACAAAGATAAACCCCATAAAAGAAATAAAAAATACCTTGATAATCTTATACTGCAGATCACGTATAAAAGGTATATTAATTTTTTCAACAATCTCCTTAAGAACATAAAAAAATAATTAATAAGAATATATTAGTTTGGGCTGGTAACGATAGCAAACAACGTTGGAATCATCATTTTTTCGAACAGATTTTGAAACAACCCCTTAGCCAACCAACTACATACTTCCATAATAGCTAGTCAGAATTTCTTTGTTATGCGGAACACTGACGAATACAAAATAACTAAGATCATTTCAGGGCTAAAAAACGATTGTGCAGTTGGATGGGATAATATTATAAGCACTACGATCCTTAAACTTTTCAAGCATATTTTGGTACCCCCCTTAGCGCACATACATATTTCGTATCTGTCTCTCAAATGAGGTTTTTTTATGTCTAAAAAAGTCAGTAGTAATCCCTATCTTCAAATCCGGAAGTAAAAATCTAGTTTATAATTATATACCAATTTCGATACCCCCTTTTAAATCAAAAATTTCCTTTCATGTGTGCAATTTGGTTTTAGAGCTAAATTATCTACAGCTGATGCGGTACATAGCCTGACCGATTATGTAACATAGGAACTCGACAAAGAGAACCAGATCCTAGAAAAGACAATGACAAAAAACGGCTCGAATATCGAATAGCGTCTGACAGACTTTTTATATTAATGATAATTTATAATATAAAACAGTAAGAATTATACAGTATAAATAAAATCTGTAGAAGTACACCGTTCAAAAGTAATTTTAAATAGTTATTCAATTTTTCAACACGTTTCCTATCTGCAATTTCTATTAGAAATGTTGCCAACAACAAAATAAAATAACATTGATAGTATTGCACTTGCAAATCGATTGCAT
Organism: Charanyca ferruginea; assembly: GCA_947361185.1. Lineage (NCBI taxonomy): Eukaryota > Metazoa > Arthropoda > Insecta > Lepidoptera > Noctuidae > Charanyca > Charanyca ferruginea. Next base: position 15,564,407 of record OX376055.1, on the reverse strand, counting down.
TACTATCATTATTTAACTACTTAAGTGAATTTATTACATGTATAAGTAGTAACTCGTAATTCTTATAATAATAAATAGTGTTTAATTATATTTTTGAATATAATATATAATAATTTAAAATAATTTAATTCGATTATCAATACTGTTTAGAATAGTAATTACTATAGTGCTACCAACACTTGATCTTATAGTTGTCATTGATAATTGTCTAAAAGTTTTAATTTTTCTCCTTAGAGGCAAAATTCAAAGCAGACATATTATAAGTCTAAAAATATATTATGTTAATATCATAATTAATAATAATGGAAGTGGGAGAGAGGAAATTGAGCAATATTGTTGTAATTGCATAGTTGGGCGAAGAACCGTAGGTTGCTGTGCACATACAATGACAATATTATGGTACGGGTGGGCAAGACATCAAACAAATATAACCCAGTTTTCAGACGATGTATTAATTAAATATGATGATGTACTGTTTGATGAATAATAAATTGTTAAAAAGTAAACACATGTTTTTTTTCATGCACCTACATCCCAAAATAATGTAAGTAGGTAGGTATGTTATAATTATGTAGGTATATTTACTATGAAAACATATGATTATGCGAGGATAATGTGCCAAAAATCATTATGTAATTAATCATTAAACAGTTTATTTCATGTTAGTTTTTTTGTTGTTCAAAATTGGAAGTATTAAGTGGACAACTTTAAAGAACTATAACTTTTTTTGGTGTACTTCTTATAGAAAACTAATTATACTATCAAATTCTATAATTATTTTCCTTTTTAATGATATATAGTTCATCTTTGTCGGTTCTGGCCGAGTCTTGAAGGAAACCTTGTCATTCTCCTTTCCTTTATTTAGCCAAAGCCTTTGACACAGTGTCAGTTTCTATTCTTTTAAAGAAGTTAGAGGCCATAGGTATCAGGGGTACACCTCTGAAACTCTTTGCGGACTACCTCGACGATCGACACTAATGTGTTAGAATAGAGAATATTATTATCGATGAGCAGGAAAACACTGGTTTCGGTGTTCCTCAGGGAAGTATCCTTGCCCCTACCCTATTCCTGATTTATATAAGCGACTTGTGTAATCTTAATATAGAACAAGGCAAAATTGTATCGTACGCTGATGACACGGCGTTAATATTTACCGCAAAAAACCAGCACCGAACTATACGAAAACGCTCCGTCAGGTTTTAATACTGTAAATATGTAGCTTCAAAGACATTTACAAACATTAAATGCTGATAAGACAAAATTTATTCACTTCTCCATCCGCAAGCCTCAACCTAATATTACTAACCCATATCTATATCCACATCAATGTGAAAATAGATCAGTCAACACGTGTATATATAAAACTATTTAAATAAAAATGAATCCCTATTTCCCTTAGTCACGGCATCACGCTTGAACGGCTGGACCAATTTCGCTATTTTTTTTTTTGTTGTGTTTGTTGTTGTATGGAGCAGAAGAATATGAAAGCAAAAACTAAGCAAGTTGCGCGGCACATTCAAAAAATCAACAAATTCCAAAAAATATATACATCGATGACGTATTAGTTTCTTCAATTTTCGGAGGATTGGCGCAATTAGTAGGTATAGGTAGGGTATGTACCCTACCTACCCTAGGTAGGGTATGTAGGGTAGGTAGCCTACGTAGGTAGGCTAGGTAGGGTAGGTAGATAAGCAGGTATGTAGGTAGATAGGGACAGGACAACGTCAGCTCGTAAGAATATATTTAAAAAAATAGTGCGTACCTGTACATAATTATTACTTTTTTATCCATATTGTAAATCTTGCATGTACAATTTTTATCCAATGGGATATAATGTATCGCCGTTAGAACGTTCTCTCAGTGGGAGGCGTTACTGCCAAATATTAAAAAAACGGTTGGAATCCCAAATTTCAGTTTTTATACACAATTACTCAACGTCATGCTCTAATCAATTACTAAACTCAAACCAATATACAGACGCCAGCATATTAAGGTACTACAATCTGTCAAATTTCTTTAACCGATTACAACTTTATCGCTAAAGTGTTAGGTTCAAGGTTTATTGGGAAAATTTTACAGTTTCGGGTAGCCTAATGTGCTGACGTCTGAACAAAAAAATATATTATATTCCGCCGAGAATACGCACACCTTTCTATACTAAATAACTCTAATGTAAGGAATTGTGCAAAATCTTATTGATAAGGTTACAAGGTTTTTGTGATTTCTAAACGGTTATTGGCATAGGAACGTGGTTCATTTTTATATCAATTTAGAAAGCATTGGTATCTTATTTCCTATTGTCGTGCATATTTATTCTTGATGGCACAAATAGAGCAGCTCTTATTTTTAACCCTTATATTCATAATAAGATAATATAGCCTTGGTGTCTGTGTTGAAGTCGGAAGACGTTTTGTACCTAATCAAAATCCAGTCAAAATAATGTCTTAAATTAATTTTCTTCCTTACCTACTTGTTTGCTAATATTATTATATTCTAATTAAGATGATTTAAGTATGGAGTCAAAATAAACGCACTATCTAAATACACTTTATATTATTTATAACATCTTTTGCAGTAGGTATATTCTAATGTGTAAATTTATCTATGGCCAGCTGAGGAACTCAATATTTTATTTTATTCCATATCAAACAATAAACGTTAACTTTTATCGCGTAATAGCCTAGTCAAAAAAGAAAATCGGTACTTATAAAGGAAACTTCGGCATTAGAAATAATATGTCCATGTTAAATTATCATACTAACAAGTGTACGTAAGTACTTACTCTATCTAGATGAACTCTACGCTACCTCGCAGTCACATGTTTTGAAAAGATACGTAAAGTAATTTATTCACAAAATACTCTAAACTGAAATAATTGGAAAATGTCCCGACTTATAGTCTGGTGTAAGAAAAGTAGGTAATGATTACAACTATGCAGTGTTGTGCATCGTATTCGGTATGTAGAATTTTCGCACATGAACTATTCTGAATTGCATCAGATCATATCCTGTACTTTAAGAGATAATCGGTTTTTACTACTGGAAGTGTTCGTAATATTAAAGTATTTATATTAAAATGCAGTGAGATTCAAAAGCGAGTTTTTGTCACTTATGTAGAATGCTGATTTGAGTGGAGTACTTATACTTTTAACATAGGGAACTGTATTTTGATAAAATTCCATAATTAACGTGGCTGCAATGAGTATTCTTATTTATTCCCACAGCTGCAATTATGTTTGTGAGTGCGTGTTCTATGCTGTATGTATATGAACTATACCTACATAATGTGTATAATATTATTATTTGTAATTATGTGTAATTATATTAGGTATTAGTACATTAAGGTACAAGTGTGTAATGTTGGTGATTACCGCTGAGGCGCCATTGAGACCCGAGCCGTTAGGTGAGGGTCTTAAGAGAGCCGAGGACGGTAATCATCAATACACACGTGTATCATACGACGTTTTTCAACACACTTGTGAAGAAAATAATACAAAAAAAATATTTTCAACAGTGAAAACGAGTTGTGAAATTTTTCGCAATGGCGGGAAAAAATCATCAGTTTTCCTATGCGCGCGCATCAAATAATGGCGATCGGCCATAGACTAAAAGAATGAGGTTTCTTTTTTTTGTCTTTTCGCGGATAGCGTTCTAGCCACGTACGAAATGGGGAATTCAAAGTTTTCTTTATTACAGAGAAAACAAAAGTTATGTTTGAGTGAAAGTTTTATTTATTAAAAACGGACAAGTTGAAATTATCTATTTAAATACGAAGTTGCATGAAATGAGCAAGCAATAGTACATTAATTTATTTTGTATTATTGAACACGATCTTTTTTGTATCGAAACATTTTTAAGAATAAAGCAACTCAACCAATAAAATAAAAAAAACCCTATAACTCACTTGTGAATAATAGCAATGAAAAAGTCACAGTTTGATTACAGGTATCATTATGTGCCTAATTGCGGTGAAATTACAGCCATTTTATGAGCAAGTGTGTTGAAAAATATTTTATTACGTACTTATGTACTCTGCATGAATGTATCTACTCTATCTCAAATATACTGTCTCTCTGTCAGTTCTACTGTCTATATCGAGGCAATTAATATTCCGTTCCATCATCGGACCACAAGACGAACGGCGATGCGCCACCGGTACATGGTGGACATCCCACCCACACGCACGAAACGTTTTGGGAATACATTCATTGTGCGTACTGCTAAGGAGTGGAATTCCCTGCCTGAGTCTGTGTTTCCTGATAGCTACAACCTGGGAGTCTTTAAGTCAAGAGTGAATAGGTTACTTCTAGGCAAGCGTGCTCCATCTTAGACCGCATCATCGCTTCCCATCAGGCGAGATAGTGGTCAAACGTATGCCTATCAATAGATAAAAAAAAAAAACTGCGTCTTTTCGCGATCTTTGTAGACTGCGACTGTGGCGGACAATTGTTAATTCAGTTTCGTACAAAATGTGGCTTTTGCACTTCTTTTACTACTTACACATTTAACAACTCCTTGACCAATCCAAAGAATCGTGTTTAATGCTTGGAACTATTACTTACCTAATTATTATTATTGAAGAATACGTTTTTCATATCAGAACATCTAAAAGTTAATATCGCTTTTTGCAAAATAATATTTAATTTGAGCAAAACTATATCAATTACAATTTTCCTTTTACTTTATAAAACAAAGTTTGGATTTCTTTGGAATCTGTTCAGCATTTTTATTCTTTCATACGTATTTTTCAGCTGGCTGTTAGAATTGATTATATTATAATATGAATTTTGAGTGTAAATGTGGGGTAAAGATGGAACAATGAAATGTCTATTCGTCAGAAACGGACAGATCCGAGCGTTTTTAAGAACTTCAGTAAGAACGTCTTAGATTTTTAAGAATGTCATTACACAAAACATATAAAACCAACCAATTTAAAATTGAAATTTAACAAAACATAGTAATACAAAGGCAAATATAAACGTCTGACTTAATCTTTAAACAATATTTGTTACATTGGTAATTTTAAAAATGTATATATTTTTAATGGCCAAACATGTACACTATTATGATTTTCCGATAAAACGGCTTTCGTCAATAAAAACTACTATTTTAGACGCGAATACATCTCATGTTATTAGCTTTCAAAACGACATGTGTTTTCGGTTTCATGGGTTAAAGTTTCAGGCATCGTTATCGAGGATGCCATTATGTGTATGGGCAATATAAGATAATATGGTTGCATGTAGGGCCACACGTAAATATGTTTAAAGTTGATAAAGGTCGACACCGTTATTAGGTATTTTGGTGGTAGTTGAAGACTGACGCACGTTGGCGCCGGTCTTCTCCGCGGATCACACATGCGTAAAACTGGCGTGGACAGCATCCTCTTGAGAGATCTGGGTGCCGGAGGTGAAGTACTGAAACGTAGAAAATACAGGTAGACATTACTACGAGAAAGAAACGAAAATATTTAGCTCAAGCTACTTGGCGTATGTTTTCTTTTTAGAGTTTATTCCTTAGGAATCACTTCATATATAGGCACGGTAAGATAAATACATAGGTAGTAAAATGAAGCAATACCCAAAAGTGAAGCGCTATGCCTGCTTATGCGCAACATACACGCGCTTTTCCTTCCCGTGATGGGCTTACCCACTTTAGTATTACAAGACTTTGCTTGAACCACCAGGGGTCTCCTTCCCCTAAGAGTCCAAACACTACCTTACCCCCCCCCCCCTCCTTGAGCTCCTTACCTCCCAAAAAGTAACTTGCGCTCTTTACACCCCTTACTCAAGTGAGCCCACGAAACTAATAGGTCTCGAAAATATCTAAATTAAAATATTTTATCAATTGAATAAATATATGAATTCATTGACTTCCTTTTCCTATTGTATATTTTTTTTAGATAGGACATGCCCGCCACACTGTTCCCAAATATCATTGCACTCCTGAAAGCCAGGATCAATAGCGGCGACCACTAGAAAAACGCCAAGGCAATGAAGCTCGACGAGTCCCGGAAAAACATTACAACTATCTTGGATCAATGAAATTTATCAGAAAAGAATAGCGGAGGTAAGAAAAACAAATTTTCCACTATATATTATATATGCCTACTTTATATATTTTAAGTCAATCGTTTTTAAGGAGTAAACTCTAATCAAGCGTCGGTGTTGGCATTTTTTTTAAATTCTAAATACATCCTTGCTTCCCTTACACATCCCTATCAGGTACATGGGACTTCATGACTTGCGAAATGTGGGTGTAAGTACTACAGTTACAGTTCAACCTAACCCTTTCGGGAAAAGTTTATGTAGGTACACTGTGTGCAATTATTTTAAAGGTTATAATAAAGCATTAGGTCGTGACTGACATGTTACAAAAACATTATTGGATTATGGTTGACGCACACTGTGAAGTTACAAAGTGGAATAGTTGGTCAGCATAGGACACGTAGCATATTTGTTCAGTGAGTAGTAGCTGGTAAGACAAAAAGACGCGTAAAGTAATTGCAAACGCGCAGGCAAATCTCCTCTCAATCTGCGAGTCCAATGAAGTGAACTGAGCTCCTAATTTTACTCGATTATACGACTTTTATAATGCATTTGATATACTTAACGATTAGTATTAATACCAAAACAGTTTAACAGACTCAGGCAGCTCCCGACATGAGTATAATTCAGTTTTAATGATAGTATTAGTAAGGCTGTGAGTCGATTACTATTATAACTGTTCGTATTTAAACAAACACAGTGATCTGTTTGAATAAAGATCACCACCGTGTGTGATAAGTCACCGTCGGCGAGCACCTCGTTAACCTATTTTCATCTGGCTTTGAGTCTTACCTCGAGCTATACAAAAAAAAGCTTTTTTTTCTGACATTTATGCTCTGAGATTGAAATAGGAGACTGAAAAGACTTTGCTTGCACTTCGATTTAAAACAGCATGGGAATAAATCAGTATAGTGTTTTGAAACAATCGTGAAATGTTAGGTCGGTAAACAGATCTATGTGACGTAATTAACCTAAGAATTTAATACTCAACAAATCGTAGCGCAAACACAGTACGGCTATTTGATAATATTTACAGGTAAGTGTCGCTGTATGCAATCATTATTATGAAATAAATAACGTAACATACGATGCGGAAGGGACACTATTCAACATTTTTATCAGGATTAGTGTTATTTGTGGGTATGTGGCAATCGGAGCACCAAAGGATTTACGAAAATCAAAGAGGTTACAAATTACAACTTACGTCGATAGTACTCTTTAATAGATCTTGCGATGAATATTTCCCAACATTTCCCTTCCTAGTAGAAAGTCATTGTACTAAACATAAAAATAAAATAAATTATTAAGCTTCGTTATTCAATGTCCTATTATCATTAAATATACGAGAAAACAGTACGGTATTATTTTATGAAGTTGATTACCTACATAATTCGGCACGCCGAATTTTCCCGACTGCGGTGATTTATGATTAATTAATGTCGATTGGATTATTTCGTATGAAAATTATTATTTACCATCTCTGTATTTTTATTTTCAAATAACCATTCAAGGGCACTTTTGGTTTTGTAATTTGTGCATCGCTATTAAAATTTAATGTATTTACAACTATTCTGTAAAAAACTGCCTCAGTGAATTTAGAAGAAGTTAGATGTCAATCACTAGCATAGAGGACCACAACTCACTTTAAACTCACTTCACAAAAATTTACCACGGGAGATTTTTACAGAATAGCGCTGCAGGATACTTTGCTTTCCGATGGGATTAAAATTTTGATTTTAACGAATATTACCGATCGGTAACAGCCCTGTCGTTAACACTGTTGGCGCTTGTTGAGATATTATTATTGTAATTATTGTACAACAGTGTATTTGATTTTTGTGTTGCCAAATTCGCAGATTTTAAAGTAAAAAACAAGTACCTATTTTGTGATTTTCATGTTAATGTTTTACTTTGGAAAACGTACTAAAAAATTTTTATTTAAGTGATCCAAGAGCTGGTTTTTACTTTGGGCAGAGGTTAAGCATTGCCATCCAACGGGGCAATGCAGTCAGTCTCTTGGGCACATTCCCAGATGACGGCGATGTGGAGGAATTTTTTGATGCGTTATTATATTAGTTTATTTTTGGTTTAATAGTTATAGGTTTTTCTTTTTTTAATTGTACGTGTAAATATTGTATATTTGTAAAGATTTTTAGATGTTACCTAATCTTAAAAAGACTTTTATTTTGTTTATATTGTTATACGTCCATATTTAGAACTATCTTAGATTTGTTTATCAAATTTATGTTAAAACGTACTTAACTAAATCATTTTTAAAATCCGTTTCATCTTTAATTGAACTCCACCTTTCTAAACGTTGACTCTGGAACATGTGTACGACTGGGAATAAAAAGTTCCGATTGTCAACACTGTGAAGAACGGAACTTTTCTTTCCTGATCGTCAACAGTGTTGACGACGGGGTGCTACCGATCGGGAATATTCGAATTTTAAATAGGTATGTAAATATATTTTCGATTTTAAAGTATCTTTATCTAGACTTTGTTGTAAATTGACAATAATCGCGTTATAATTTTGACCTTAAAATGGAAAATAAAGAACCATGACCTCGTCATGCTAATTACTTAATCATTCAAATTACTGTCAGGGATCTGGTAAATATTAAACTCAGCTAACCTGTTATTACATTGTGCTTGGTATTCATTAAATTTTCTTCGATACCCGTTATAAAATATTTGCTGAAAATGTGGTATTTTATTGCATTTGATTATTTCACTGAAGCAAGAATCGGTAGAAATATTTGTGTCTTGATATAGCTTAGTGCAAAATCATTATTTCTAAAAGTGAAACTTCCCACCCTGTGTTTTTTTGTTAATCCAGAGAATACATTTTGTTTATTCAAGACCTTGTGAAAGCCTTTAAAATAATGTTAAAGCTAGACGAATGAATTGCTGTTACGTAGATTCCAATCTAGAAAACGTTAAGAAGGTAGTAAATTGATATTGAAAATATATAAGTATTTCTAAACCCAGTCCCCTTTTACTATAGAATCAGAAATTCTACCACACATCACGCTACTGAAAATCATTTTTATTTTACTACACCGTTATACTGATGACGTTCGCTAGGTAATCTATATTCAAAGTGTTCTGCCGTAAATAGTGAGCGATTTATCAAATACTAACCCCTGCGAAAGCCGCTCCATTCCACCCGAGGCGTTCGTGATCACTTTGCGTGCGTTGCGGCGGGGTCTTGCGCTCGGAACGGGAAGCGAGGCGAGCTTTGGCCCGCAGTGCGGCCCGCAGCGGGACGTTGGCTCGCGCCGCCTCCGCTCGACCGTGCTGGCAGAACTCGACCAACGCCACCCCCAGAGCCAGTGCCAGACCACCCACTAACACGTAAAATATACCCGCCACTTGGCTCAGCGTCATTTCTGTTATAGTTGTCTCCTTGAAATAAAAACAGGAATCACAGTGCTTAAGTTGAGAATACTGAACATAAAAAGAGATATGCAATTTAAGATGAATACAGGAAATATTTAATCCTGAATCCAAATCCTTCATTTTACTGATTAGTTAACGAATTTAGCACCAACGCTATTTGTTATTATTTGTCAAAGTAAATTCATTTTACTTTACTCATTAACACGCAGAAAGCAATAAGTACACAATTTATCAAACGAAGGACAAAATTACTTCTACTTTGAATGTAAAATCTCACCTCGTCTTTGATCACCTCACAATCGGGCTTCTTGTTATAAGTAGCCCATTTGCGCCAAAGCTTAGTTATTACGTCGTCCTTTTTCAAATTTACTATCGCCAAATTTATTGCTTCTCTGGAAAGTAGTCCAAACTTTAGTCTAAAATATGCTAGAATAACCGTACGTTTTACCCACTCCCAAATCGAAATCGACTTAACGATATTGACTTGCAATTCAATCAAATAAGAAAATAAAACAGACGATAAAAGAAAATGAATACGGTTTTCCTTTTTCGGTATTTTATTATTACTTAATAGCAGGTAAGTAATAACCGAAGTTAAATATGAATTTGTGGAATTATTTAAATGTTAACTATGTTGGAAATTGATCGAAGTAGGTAGACGGCAATTTCATAAAATTTAAGCGAATAATATTGTGCTTTGTCATGACAAGCTAACACGTAACACTACACAGCTGTGTTATAATCACGAGACTCAAACATTATAATTATTATTCTTTGATGGCTAAGAGCGAGCAGGAGAAACAACTCAAAGCAATTTCGGCAAACGAATTCCCTTCGTTCAATAAACTCGGCCGGTATCTCCTCAATAGCGGCGCGCCATAAAACCGACGTATCATATAAAATGTAAATTTTAACTTGTTGTCAAAAATCACGTCCGCCAAATCGCATACCATAAAAATGGGTAGTATAAATTTGAAAAGCGGAGTGCACCGCCTTCCCAACTGACGGGGTACCATGTAAATTTACGACTTTTCAGTATTCCGGCGGGAATTACCGTATAGAGCTGAGTTTTCAAATAGATAGTAGGAGCTCTTGTCTGTACGAAAATTTACACAGAGTTTGTGCTCATCCCCCGGCGTACGTATCATAGTGTCGTTTATATTTATTTTGCCGTCCGGACGTTAGAAGTGAACGCTCGCGAACGGATCGTTTATTTATATTGTCATTTATAAAGGAATCTTATAAGCGTCCCTGTTCAAATAAGTTGGTTTATTACTTTTATCACATTTTGAAATAGAATCAACAATATCGTTTTTATTCTGTGACTGCGTGTTTAATTCTTATTATTTTTTGTTATATTAGTATTAGATTAACCAAAACTATGCTCATTTAAAAAGTTAACTTTAGTTTATGGTGAGCTGAAAAGTTCGACATGTAGTTAATCGATTTCTTAGCGATTATGTTTTCAAATTAAAGTTACATTTAGCTTTTTAGTGATGACATGATACTTATTGTAAGTGAGTTTCTGAATGAAAAAGATTTTTCACGTTGTCTGTGCGTCAAGCAGACACAATAGAAATCGAAAAATTTAAACAATCGCAATGACCCAAATGTGGATTATTGCTATTGCTTTTGCATTTGCTGAACTTATTACACTCTTGGAATTTTAGTAATAGTTAATTACTACATAAAGTCATTTTAAAATGGACGTAAGTTTAGGTTTATTTAAAGTACCTACTTATCCTAGATTATTCCAGTATACATTTATAAGTCAAACGTTTTCAAATTATTCGCAAGATGAACATGATACGTATGCACTTTATCAGCCTCTAATCTGCAAGCTAGAAGCACAGTTAATGAGAAAACCACACACTTTGATCCTTTAACTTATAAGTACTAATTACCTAAGTCGTTAAACATAAATTGCTATCGGTATTTCCATAATTTTGCTGAATGTGGATGTTTAACGAAGGTATTCATTATAGTTTAACTTGACATTAAATTAAATCATCGCCCTATACGTAGGTAGGTATTAACATAATAATTCGTGTTAGAATTTTCTCATTAATATGAATATTTTTTTACTATTTTAATGCCTACGTTTAGCAGTGCGTGGCAACAGGCTGATAAGGTGATGATGATGATTGGGGCGACCCTAACATATGAAAAAAGAAAACCTGCTGTCACATTTTAACCTTGTTGCATTGCATTTTTGTACGGAAATGCTGATTTTTAACCGACTTCAAAAAAGAAGGAGGATCTCAATTCGACTATGTTTTTTTGTGTTAGTTACTCGATTTCTTCGGTAAACATAAAACGACTTTCAAAAATTAGATAGGGTTTTCAGTTCAGTTTTAGTTCAGTTTTAGTCGTTTTTGATTACTTTCATGGTAATTCACCGCTTTTTGTAAAAAATCAAGAAAATCCAAAAAATTATACATGATGACGTTTAGATTTCTTCAATCTTTGGAGGCTTTTTAAACCCGGTTTTAACTGTTCTTAATGGATTTGGATGATAAGGAAGTACTAAGAAGCGGAAACTAAAAATCTTTAAAAAAAAAAGTGATAAATAACTATTTCAACACACTTGCTCATAAAATGGCTCTAATTTCACCGCAATTAGGCACATAATGATACCTGTAATCAAACTGTGACTTTTTCATTGCTATTATTCACAAGTGAGTTATAGGGTTTTTTTATTTTATTGGTTGAGTTGCTTTGTTCTTAAAAAAGTTTCGATACAAAAAAGATCGTGTAAATGAAGTACAAATAAATTAATGTACCTATTGCTTGCTCATTTTATGCAACTACGTATTTAAATAAATAATTTCAACTTGTACGTTTTTAATAAATAAAACTTTCACTCAAATATAACTTTTGTTTTCTCTGTAAGATAACTTTGAATTCCCCATTTTGTACGTGGCTAGAACGCTATCCGCGAAAAGACAAAAAAAAAAGAAAAGTCATTCTTTTAGTCTATGGCGGATCGCCATTATTTGATGCGCGCATAGGAATACTGATCAATTTTTCCCGCCATTGCGAAATTTTTTTCAGAACTCGTTTTCACTGTTGAAAAAAATTTTTCAGTATTATTTTCTTCACAAGTGTGTTGAAAAACGTCGGATGATACACGTGTGTATTGATGATTACCGTCCTCGGCTCTCTTAAGACCCTCACCTAACGGCTCGGGTCTCAATGGCGCCTCAGCGGTAATCACCAACATTACACACTCGTACCATAATGTACTATTATCTCAGTACACATATAAATGACTTTAGTTTCGAAAGTCGGTGGCAACACAAAACAACAAACAGAACAAGGCCGCCGGGTATTATTTATCATATGCATTGGTATTTTCACACCTTCAAAGATGGCCAAAAAATTCAATGGCAGCCAAGTACTTACCTATATACACATGAATTTGCAGTTTCGGGCTTCTTGCTTATACTTTTACTTAAATAATAGATAATAAACATGATAATGTATGCCGTCACTTGTGAATATGATTTGTAGTGTGATACTAAGTAAAAATTACCCACCAAAAGGAAAAATATTTTCATCTTACTTTACCACTTTATATGACACTAGGTGCTGCCCGCGACTTTGTCTTTGTGGAAATCAAAATACCATAAAATAAAACTTATGACCGACTTGATTAAAATTTAGTTGTTAAAGGCAGTTTTTATTATATTTGTAAAGTGGTAGAATATTAGGAAACTAAGAAATCATAATAGCTACAAATCATCCAAAATAATAAACCATCCTGACACGACTGATAATCGGCCCTATAAAGATGGTCGTGTGAGGGTCTCGAAAATATAACGCTTTTTAAACTATATCTTAACATAATAAAATTATGACACTCATGACCAAATACTTAAACGCTACACAATTTTTAAATGTCGTTAATTCTCGTACTCCTTTTGACATACCTATAGTGATAGAGACAGAACGAGAATTAACGGAAACTTAACATTGAGTAGCGTTTTCAGAGTATTTGGCCATTAGGCCCAAAAATCCTCGCCACTTTTTATAATGTAAGATGGATTTCTTCTAGTCAAATTTACATCAAACACAACTGGACATTATATGGTGTCAATTATATTTTAGGTAGACTTAACTAAGTTTCATTGTAAACCGTATATTTCTATGTTAAAACGATTGAAGCCAACTGAGAACTGATATAATTTCTAAACCAAATACCTAGAAACCAATCACGTTTATTGAAAATTGGATTGGATGCAAACGATTAATTAATTGGAGCATTTAGTAATGTTTTAAAACAAGTCGACGCTTTACAAGTTTGAGACATCAGTCTTAATTGGCTGCTTCCTACATTAAAATCGATTTAATTCAAATGGCCGCGTAAATACTTTACCTAAGGGGCGATCCTTTCGCCATGGCTATGGCGAAATTAACGTGCTTATATCGGCAAACACGCGATGAACCACATGCCTCGCCATCGTCAGAATAAGCTGATATAGTTTCCACATTTAAAACAGGATCCTTCACAACATTATTTCGTAAATTAAAATAACTGCTCTGAAAAAAAATACAGTGATAATATAATCAATGAAATCAAAGGGAAAATAAATGGAAAATTTGGATTCTCATTATCCCCTCTATCGCTCGCAGTATTATGCGAGAGAAATAACCACCACCACCACCACCATTTTTAATTTCGTTTTTAAACATACCGAGCGTTGTATGCACGATATGTATTTAAAACAATTTGGTTTAGGAAACCAGAGTCGCCAGATCTACGTTATTTTGAGAACATACAATTTAGAAAAATATGTAGCTAAGAAGGTAGCCTTTCTTAACTATATATACCTCTGTCTATCAGTGGGTGAAGGATTAATTTTCGATAGGGAAGCCGAAGCAAAAATGTTTATTCTACTAAGATATTTAATATCCAACCTCACTTTTATGAATTTAACACCATCTATCACAAAACTATAGAACCATAGACAACCAAAACATTAACGGTTTTACAGAAACAAACAAATTCCATTAAAAACTAATCACAAAGATATTAATAGATTCTCGGTTAACAACGAAGTGTCCACCATTTATTTATGACTGTAAGTCATTAATAAACGCTGGACACACCTTAAGATTTGTTTTGTGTGACACCTCGTATGTATCGCATGTATCAGAGTATGTTACGTTCTTATTCGAACTCCACAATTAAAAAAATCCTATGCAGGTTAATATCTGCAGAATGATATGAGTTTGTTGTTGTTACTTTGTAAGTGTTTAGAACAATTCAAATAGATGCTCTGTGGTTTACAATAATGATAGTCACTCAACACATTTTGACAATACATGGCCATAAATTCATAAACTAGTGATTTTGTCTGTGATTTTCGTCTAGTGAGTGCATGGAATTATTAAGTACTTTTTACCATTCCAAACACCTCTTACAAAACCTGATTTGCCTAGTTTTTATTTCGTATTATCACAGTGTTTTTGAAATCATGTTTATTTATAAGAAACAATCGAATAATAAGAAAGAAAAGAGAAGTTTGTGAAACGAGACAAAACAAACAATTTGTGTGTTAAAAGTTCAATGTTCTAACCAGCTATTTGGTATAAAATTTGCATCGCCTAACTAATACCGGTGTTTAGATCGACTGAAACGAAAAATCAATATTTTCATTAGAAAAAACCTTATTTCTTAATTCCTCATGATCTTACGTGACCACATATTTTACACGTTGTATACCAACTAAATCAGAGAAAAATACTTATCTCAAATATTCAACACAGAACCTCCTGCTTCGTAAAAGTTGATCAAAATGAATAAAAAATCTACGATCACAAAATAGCGAGTCTAAACAAGATTCGATTATCCACGCTTTCAATATTTTTAACAATTTTGAGCTTTAAGCAAACAATTTGCTTTAAGATTTGTTTATTCTTGTAAGTAAAGTTTTCGAAAATCTATGATTAAACATCACGAAATTAAAAAATGCATCGTTTGTATATACGAGCAAAGCTGAAATTATTTCGTTACGGTGCCCCGCTCACTTTTGTATACTAATAAATAATGATTTAACCTCTAATTTATGGCAACAAACCGTCACTTAGATACCTACCAATCAAATTAAACTTACCATTTGTATCAATAATAAATTGAAAGTATTACTGAATAAATACCATGGAAGACGTTCAATTCGCATTTGCATTTTTCGCTCCGGCAGATGATTTGCCTTACCAATTTCTGTTTGTTACCTGTATCTTGTAATAGTGCATGTGGTTCTTACTTCGGTATGAGCAACATTTGGTGCATAGCTGGCAGCTGAATTGGCAGGTTCTGCTATTCGCTCCACTATGAGATATGCTGCAAGATTTGCCGTGTAAGAGCAAACTAGGATGAGCGCAAAGAACCACCACACTGTTCCAACTATTCTTCCTGATAGAGACCTGGAGGGAGTATTTGGTTTTTAGTTCATTCGGACACTTTAACTTTAAAAATCGATAAAGTGAATATTTCTTGTGTATGATTAGGAAAAAATGACGCTTTCGATTAAAATGGTATAGGCTTTACCTACTAAAATATGAATATGAATGTAGAAAAGTAATAATTATATTTCATTTTCTGCGAGAGTGCAACCACAAAACCGCAAAACTGTAGTCGTGAATATTTGCTTTTATTTTTGTTGTACTGATATTATGTCCACTGTTTGAATTGCTTTGGTTTTGAGTTCAAAGTACGAATTCACGAGAGAATTCAATCAAAGCATTTCAGAATTTCGTACTGTTAGCTTTACATCGCGCGCGTAAGTATATGAAAATTGTTTGATATACCCACAAAATATATTGCGCTGGAAGTTTCGTAATTTAAAGCGATCTGCAATTTTAGCAGATAGCTGTTTATGAGTTTTTATATTCCATTGCAGTGTATATTGTTGTCTACGTTATTAGAATTTGCATTTTACAGATAGCGGATGCTTGAACTGTGCTTCAGTGCAAGGGCCTTCCACAGTTCCCGTTTCAAATCAATGGAAGACGGTGATGCTCGATCAAACACTATCACGCATAGGGATTGTTCGATAGCAACGTGGAAGCGATCCATTGAAACTTTCTAAATGCCAAGCAATTTTATTGTCTATCGCTATTCATATTTACATAAATATTGTATGTTTTTTTTAAACGTATTATGTTCTATTACAAACAGAATGAACGCGTATTGATATGATTGTATTTCTAACTAATAAGTATTTAGCGAGCATAGTTCTACCGTTAAATATTTTTAACTATCTGTTATGAAAAACCTTTATGCTAAGCTTTGTTAGCTCAAGCCCGTTTTAGCAATATCCCGTAACGAGAATTCATAATTATGTTAAGGTTCCTTTGTTAATTCTGCATCTTGCTCGGTATAATCTTGTACGGTTGTTAAGATGTGCTAGACTTACTGGATTGCGCTCGCACGATCTCATATATAATTTATATGTGCTAAAATGTAGTATACTGTATTAAATTTCTATAGGTAGGTACTCTGTTTTCACGTTGAACTACTACCACAAAAACGCGTGATCAGTAAAATGTTAACCAAATATTTAACATGATAGCTATAAAGTTTAACGTAAACACTAGATACGCATTACCTAAACAGTTCAAGTTTCATTCCCCAATTCAAACCACAACGTTAAGTTATATTAATATATCAGAACTAAAACAAGTATCTGGTTTTATTCATTTTAGCATTAATTAAAAAATTAAAATAGTAGTAGGTAGGTGTACTAGACCTACTGGTTGATCAATATACAATATTTACTCGCGTTTGTGCACTGCATCGCCATCATAATTAAAAATGTTATAAATTCGGACCTAATAGACAAATAATTTCTCGGATTCGGGTCGGTGCACAAATTTAAGTATTGTAACTTATATTTAAAACGGGATTTAGAGGAGAAAATGCAGGCCACAAAATCTTGTCAGATTAATATGTGACCAGGATTAGATATATCTAGATTACTCTATCCGATTTTAAGAATTTCATTTAAGGTACATATATTAAAATGCGGAAATCCTGAAGAGAGAGAACTTGTAATTCCTTGTCTACCTATATTGTAATGGCAAAAATAACAAGATGTCTATATCGAACTTCTTATTACATCGTATTCTTGTACACAATATAAGTAACTAATATCTTATATTCAAAGTAGGAATGCGCAACTGAACACACGACATGGAATTTAATCTAGAATTCCATTACTAGCTCGACTCTTTATATTGACCGCATTACTTAAAATGCTTGAGTATTGGCAAACGCCCGCCGCTGTTGTTTTTCATTTAGTATTTTTATGTTGAATATTCTTGAATCTTTATATGTATTGGGTCGTTATAGCATACCTCGGCACCACATCGCTGCCTTGTTGCATAAAAGATCCCAGTGAAAACCAGAATGAATTCCAAATACTGAACTCGTTGTGCAAGATTATCTAAAATAATTAAAAGTTTCGTTAAGTTATATTTGATTTTAATTTTTATCCAGTTAAAAGATTATATCTTACCTCACTAGTGCTACTCATTGTGTGGTCCAATTGCGTATCAGAAATGGAGACAGATTTCCATTCGTGGGGAGAGAATCTTGATACTAAGAATAGTACAATGCTGACAGCGAAGAAACTGAACAATACACATAGCTGCAAACAAACGTAATTACTAGTATATACACTATCGCTGCGTGGAATTGAAAATAATAGATATAACGTGCACCCACATTTAGTGTCAGTCTCATAATGTTTACAAATGGTGGTTGTTTGTGGGGTCTCATGAATTCGCGTACGAAATTCTAAGCTCCCTAGTTTGTTTGTAGGTATTATAACATGAACTGCATGCACCGTTGTGTAAGATATTATTCTACTAAACGAGATTATATAGCAATTTCGTTATTATTCGACAAAGTTCTTTGATGCATAACTTGGATCAAATTCTTAATAGTCGAATAAGACTACATAATATCCTGTAAATATTTTTTTTTTGTACTGTGTTAATAACAACTAAATTCTTAATAATTAATTACGATCTAGCCTAAAAGACTAATAAGCCATTTAACTCTAACTTAATATGTTACGTGATAGATTATGTTAAAACTAAAAATAGTGTCCATTTTGAATTTTGTACAAGTCCGTAGCACTTTCTTAGAGTCTGATATAATTTATAGAAACACTATGTTCATGTGTTATATGTATAGCACAACATTGTTACTATTATTCACTACACTGATTCAAAAGGTTTAGTTCTTTTTAGCCTACGCACTAAGTCTGAGTTGTCTAGCAGCTGAATTGCCTCAACATTCACGTGTCGGTGAAGTCTGTGTTCATGGGCTTCAGCAAATTTTTGGATAATGTTGATGACGGATTCCATTTTAAGGTCACGGTAAATGTCGTCATTTCTAATGTACCAGGGTGCATTAACAGCATCCCTGAGTACTTTATTTTGAAATAGTTAGATTATTTTGACATTGTTTTGTTTAGTACAGCCCCAAAGTTGGATACCATACGTCCAAATTGGCATTAAAATTTGCTTGTATATAGTTATTTTACTCTGTATTGATAGACAGGATTTCCTTCCTAGTAACCAATACATACTTTTATAACGTATGTCGAGTTCCTGTCTTTTCTTTTTGACATGAGCTTTCCAACGCAATTTGGCGTCGAGAGTTATGCCACTTGGCTGTATTAGCATAAGGCACTTGCATGCCATTTATGTAGATTGGGTGATAGTCCAAGAGTTTGTTCGTGAAGTCAATGTGAATTGATTTTGACTCATGCAATTTGATCTTCCATTTTTGTGTCCAGTCATAAACTTTGTTCACAGCTAATTGAACTTTTTCTACCTTTTTTTTTGTGGCTTGATCCGGTGGCCATAATTGCAGTATCATCTGCAAAAGTCGCAATGGTGTTGTTCTCCAGTTCTGGGATGTCACAGGTGTATAACAAGTACAAAATTGAGCCTAGCAAACTTCCTTGAGGTACACCCGCTTTTATACTTTTTAGCTCGGAATATGCGTCCTCCTGCCGTATCCTAAACATTCTATTAGTTATATACGACTCTAGGATGTCTGCAAATTCTGGTAGCATGCGTCTGAGCTTGAATATTAGACCCTTATGCCATACTTTGTCAAAAGCTTACGCGACATCTAAAAACACGGTGGCGCAGACTTCCTTTTTTTCAAGCGTTTTTTCAATGACATTAGTTATTCTATGTACCTAGTCTATTGTTGAGTGCTTTTTCCTGAAGCCAAATTGATGATTTGGAATGAGGCCTTTATCTTCTATTATTGGTTGTAACCGAAATAAATATGATACACCTAATTAGACACGACATAGTAATGTCTTATAATTTAGAACCAAAGTAGTCGATGTCACATTGAATGTATTCTACCCAAGAACTGTCATAAATATTTATATGTACCTAGGTACGAAATGAGCATGGTTTTATCGGCGAAATGTTTGGATACGCTTGGGGCGGCATGTGAAGTCAGTTGTTATGTAGATCGAGTAGCTAACTTTTGCTTACCGCCGTTTTCTACTTGTACCTATCTTTAAATATTTCTGTATATTTTAATATAAACTGATGTAATGTACCTATTTCATAGCAGCTAAACTGCTTGATTCTAACACACAATATTGAAATGTTTGATTTTTATCTTGAGTCTTGCAAAAGTTATTATCAGGCTTTTGTTATGTCATCTGTTAGAAATTGCGGATACTTGTGTGAGCATTCAAATATCTGATTTCTCTTTGAACTAAGTTGTCTATTTTAAACAGAACTTTGTACCTTTTTAGTTATTTGACCATTTGCTTTATTAAAACACTAGCGACCCGACCCAGCTTCGCATGGCCTTATAGCCTTCCTCGATAAATGGACTATCCAACACAAAAATATTTTTTCAATTCGAACCCGTAGATCCTGAGATTATCGCGTTCAACCAAACAAACAAACAAACAAACTCTTCAGCTTTATAATATTAGTTTATATTAAAACATAATCCAAGAAGAATACAATTGAACACAATATAAAAAGAAAAAATAAAACTATTTCGCTATTAAAAGAACACAAAAATGGCGACTCACCCATATTTCTTTTGATAATGGTCGAAGGAAACTGAATGTATCCGATAACTGCTTCGGCGTCCTTGTGTAAGTGATCGGTGTGTCCATTGAGAGAAACGGCTCGCTGAAGTCCACTAATCGCTCACGTACAGGTGTTACCGCCAAAGGGGCGATCGCTATGTCGGCCTCCTAAAAACAGTAATTATATCAGCCAATTTCTAATAAAATATCGACTTTTTTGGATGTGTGTCTAAAAATCAGGCCGAATCGATTCTCGATTTTCCAATATTTACAATTTTATTAATGGTTAATTGGGTAATGTAAATAAAGAAAAATAAGATATTATTATCAAGAAAAGACAAAGCGTTTCATATGTATTATGTATGAAGCACTTGTGTTTTTTTCTTGTTGACGTATGTATTTTAAAAGACTCGTGTGCATCTACGTCCTACATTAAAACGTAGAAAGCGATACGTTAACGACGCACAAACTAAGGAGGAACAGAGGTAATATAATTTACAAATTTAAGACAAGCCAAAGAAATAAAATGACCCAAACATTCATTTATTTTAAACATTTAGACACAGCTGTGTGCACTCCGTTTTACTAAATATAGTTGTGTTTACGTTTCCCTCAAGGTACATAAAGTAACACCCGAGATAAGGGAAACTAACTCCCGCAAATATTTCATTAGACATTGAGACAAGCTATGAAATAACATAAAGCGCACACACGACCGAGTCATATGGAGACAAAGAGCTTTAAGGGTGAACTTTCACTTGATATTAGATTTGCCGTCAAATTTCTTCGTTAACTTAAGGCGTCTGAAACAAGAAAGGACGAGAGAACTATGTAACTATTTTATATGTCTCTAACTCAATAAAACAAAGGTGATTTAATACAATACATAGTATTCCTTGCGACATCATGCCTTGATATTTCACGCATGTTCTAAAAATTCATAGATCCCATATTTACTAATAGAGTTAATAAAATGGAACAACGCGTTTGCTCCGCTGTGGATCAGTGAGAGTTAATAAAGCTCGATATTTAACTACTGATCAATCAAAATTAATAGAATAGCGTAGTGTTTATATAACAAATAAAATAATGCTAGTGTAAAGGTGGTTCGAAGTGCGATGAAGGTGCGCAAAGCGCGTTCTTTATAGATTACCGCTAGTTCTCTAAATGCGTTCGCGTCGTTATTCGTTGCGGGTCGTGTGCGCTAAAATCGTGGATCTGGATAAATGTGCAAAACTGGCGTGCTACATTTTTTTCCGCCGTGCATTTTTTTCTTATTTTCTCTCCGCACCGGCACCGGGACAGCAAAAAAGAAGAGATACATTTTGACTAGTCTACTGTGGTATAATATAGAGACTCTTCTCTATGGGTCTCGGTAGCGGGATATTCATACTTCACTGAGATTGATATTGGACAAAAATCTACAGCAACCGCTAACTGAAGACATTGTTTCGTAAAATATTAAAGTTTCAATAAACTGCCTTATTTATCTCGGCGTATAAATCCTTTTAACAATTTTCAGGCTTTGTAGTGCAGTGGTTAATGGAATTGAGATTTACTTTTTTCGTACGTGCTTCCATTTTAAAATAATCCCGTGTTACTTTCGACATAGACAGGGGCGTGTGTATGTTTTTTTTTTTTGTTTATGGCCGAAGCATTGGTCATAATGTAATACATCCCTCCGACAGTCGTAAAGTTTGCGACTTCCTCGCGTTATTATATTACCGGGGTGTATGTATGTGTAATAATATTTCTATTAGCGAGACATCAACCGTCTCCTTTGTTTACAGTATTAGTTAATATGATTTCATCTAAAGCTCTCACACGAGTGAATGGTGGCAATACAAACATTCTTTAGTGTAGTTTTTTGTAATCTTTTCATTTATATTATGTATGTTCTAGATTTGTTTTTGTTTTGATAATCAGCTGCTGTTTGAAACAATGTCTGGTGCCCACATTGTCTTCAAGTTTTCATAAGTGTTAATAGAGAGCCTGATATTGGGTTACTTGTATAAGCTTATTGTAGTTTACCTCACTTACTCATTATTAAAAAAAAACAAAAATAAGGTAGTAGAGTAACTGCAAAAATGAAGACAACCTAAACTAATCAATGAAATATAAATGACAATACCATAGATAGTTATAATAAAGGAACTTTGATAGGCCACACATGCTACGTCCTTGATGGCGATTATAGTCTGGGTTTCTTGAAGGCACGAGTGAACCGGTTTATCCTAGGCAAGCGCTCCACCTTAGACTTAGACCGCATTGTCACTTAAGATCAGGTGAGTTGCGGCCAAACGCAAGCCTATATCAATATAAAAAAAGAATCCAGACCATAAAGATGAAACCTCATACAATATTAATTTTAAATTTTATGTCAGTTCCCACATTAGTTACTGAAAGCTTAAAACGACCAAGTGAACTAAGTTGATAAGCAATGAAACCTCTCGCGACTCGATCTACGAGTATATACCTAAACGATGATACTCACCGTTTTAACTTCTTAAATTACTCATATGGGTTCAGTTCGACTTCTTTCTACCACGACGATTCTCTGCTTATTGAAAAATTTAAAAACTGGTCAAGTGTAAGTCGGACTTGCGCATGAAGGGTTCCATACCATCGTACAATGTAGGTGTCTAAAGATCGATCAAAAAATGCCGAAAAATACATATTTCTTCTATAATTAAATATGTAATTTCGCCCATAGTAATACAAACTTTGTGAGAATTTCAAGTGTCTACCTATTACGGTTCAAAAGATACAGCCCACAGACCGACAGACAAGAGACAAGGTTCCGTTC
This sequence comes from Charanyca ferruginea, assembly GCA_947361185.1. Lineage (NCBI taxonomy): Eukaryota > Metazoa > Arthropoda > Insecta > Lepidoptera > Noctuidae > Charanyca > Charanyca ferruginea. The sequence continues at coordinate 15,541,063 of OX376055.1, read as the reverse complement.
AAATTCCGTGATTTGGTCACCCATACAATTATGACCGCGCCTACCTCGGTGAACGCGCGTACTTCAGAGTTTAAGGGCACATCACATTGCAAGAAAAAAAAATACCCTCTTATGTCTCGATATACAGTGCTATGTGTTGAATTCTGGGTAATACTAAATAAAGACTATATTTTTTAAGATTTTATTACAAATGTATAGTTTTCAGACTTTTCCTTGTACATGTAGTATAAATAAGTCGATAATACTTGCCAAATTTAATAGTTCTAGGTCAACGGGAAGTACCCTATAAATTTTAATTCCCTTGCGAGTGTCAAAATATATTTTTTTTGCGGTATAAACGGCCGTGTCTTTTTTTCACGTTACCTTAGAAGTTTATTTTCACACACACAACACAGCTTCAAGGGACTGTTGTATATGGTTTTAATTTCAACTCGATACCTCCACGCGTTCCCGAGATAAAAGGTCTTGACAGACAGACAGACAGACAGATGGACAACAAAGTGATCCTATAAGGTTTCCGTTTTTTCCTTTTGAGGTATGGAACCCTAAAAATGAAAAATGATTAAGATATTCTTACGAGTACACTACTATGTGAGGAATTATCTTACAAAAAGCCCCCTAGCATTTACATTATTTCCAACGTAGATCTTCACTAAAAAGCACTTGATTTCAGCCATAAAAAATCCGATTACTTTCACTACACAGATCTCTTGGTCAAAGGTTAAGCTACGCTTGCAACGGTCGGTTTGTGGGTGACATCCATTTCATACCCAGCTTCCTCCGTGCCTCGGAAAGCACGTTAAGCCGTTGGTCGCGGCTGTCATTACATCTTTGTCAGAAGCCTGCAGAAAGTCTGACAACCAGGGGGTATCGTGTCACCCAGTAACTTGGTTGTGGAGGTCCGATAGGCAGTCGCTCCATGTAAAACACTGGTATTTAGCTGCGTCCGGTTAGACTGGAAGCTGACCTCAATATTGTTGGGAAAAGGGCTAGGCAGATGATGACTATGAAACCGTTGAATACAGTTAAAGTGTTAATCCCTTGTTTGAGAGGATGTTAGGTATTATTTAAACATGTTTTAATAATTACCTTAGCATCGTCGTAAGTAAACTACATTAGGAATGGGTTTTCTAACTGAAAAGTTTTACATCAGTACGTACCTTTCTCATGATGTCGCCAATTATGCCGGTGTAGATATCTGGTGTAGCATCATTCGCGTATTTAGCATCCTTTGACAACTTTATTTTGTCTAAAACATAATTATGAATTAGGAGAAAATTGAATTAATTTCTATATGTCAGTATTTCATTAAAAAACTTATAGTTATTATGTAAGTCGGTACGGAAGCTAAATTCCTTGTTTTCCACAGTTTTAGTTATCTTTTTGTTCCCCAAAAAGTTCTAGGTACTCGTAATACTACCTGTTGTTTTCATTAGGTATATTACATCATGCGTAAACCTGCACGGAGTCAAAGACTACCAAGCCGTCATTTGTCGTTCGTAGGAATTCACTATGATTTTAATAATAATAATAATATGTATTTAAGTGTGTCGCCGTTTCTTAATGGATTTGGATGTTAAGGCAACACTAAAAAGCGAAAAATAAAAAGTGTTTTTCAATAAAAAGAAAACCGCCTTCAAAAACTAAGAAGTGATAAATAACTTTAGCACAGAACACACATTACTTTATTTTCGGAAGTCGGTGGCAATACAAAACAACAAACTCAAAGTCACCGCCACCGACTTCCGAAAGTAAAGTAATGTGTTTTCTGTGCTAAAGTTATTTATCACTTTTTAGTTTTTGAAGGCGGTTTTCTTTTTATTGAATAAACTTTTTATTTTTCGCTTTTTAGTGTTGCCTTAACATCCAAATCCATTAAAAAACGGCGACACACTTAAAAGAGATTGTAAATCCTCCAAAGACTGAAGAAACTAAAACGTCGTCTAAGTAATTTTTTTGGGAATTTGTTGACTTTCTCAAAAAGGGCTAGATCAATTTTAGTAAAATTTATATGGGACCATTTCGGAATAAACCCCTTTCGAACAAAAAACTAATTTTGCAAATCCGTCTATATATGACAGAGTTATGCCAGAACATACATAAAAAAAAAATACAAACATTCGAATTGATAACCTCTTCCTTTTTGAAGTCGGTTAAAAAGAAATTCTTCTGTGCGTGTGTATGAAAGTGAACTCCTCCTAAACGACTGGACAGATTTTGATGAAATTTTTTGTGTGTTTTCCAGTGGATTCGAGAATGGCTTAGATTTACAATTTGACCCGGTAGGTGGCGCTGTAGTCGGTTTTTTTTTCAGAGCAGGACAACTTCTGCTGGGCCCGCTGGTATAAAATAAATACCTACTTTGCTTACAATTAAAATTTACCGCTGTATTACAAAAGTTTTATATTATTTTGCTAAAATATTCCCCGATAATAATTATGCGTAAGTATACGAAAAGCTTTATCCTCGTATAATATGCCTAAAATGATATCCTATCATAATATTGCGTGTAAGTACGGATTTCTACATTCAATTGTTCCTTTTGTTTTATCATCGACACAAATGGAGTTTCGCTTTCGAAGTATCATGATTAAGCTACCTAGCTTAGTAATGACAAGAGCGAAACTAACCTATTATTGTATTCATTATAATGATAAAGATATAACCAATAATCATTCAATAATATTGATCATGTCAACCCTTAGACGGCCACTGCATGGGCATAGGTCACCCCCAAGGGAGCGTTCAGCCGTAATCACCATGCTTGGCCAATGCATGTTGCCGATCGCAATAGGTGTTATCGTACTCAGAAGGACACCATCCTCTGGTCAATATCCCTCTATCGCCTTCTACTACACCCACGGGTAGAAATGGGGTGGTGCTATTCGCGGCCGGCACCAAACGGTTTAATCAATAATTAGTAATTGATTATATTTTTAGATAGATTTTAGAAATTATGTGCTCATTCATGAATCTGGACGTTTAAGCAACACCAAGTAATGGAGGCCATTTCTTACAAAAAATCTGACAGTGGTTGTCATGCAAATATTGATATTCAGCCGTATCTAGTTGAGCTATTCGTCAATCCCTGGAAATTTCCCTGAATTGTGTGTGCACTGGGAGACACAGAACTATCATGATAATAAAAAACGATTTATTAGTAAATACCTACATAGGTATAGTATGTAGTTATTTCATATAAACAAATTATATATTTAGTATACCTAGCTGTATAGTTAAAAATACACCCATCAACAATAAGAAATTACTATTGGCTAACCGTTATAAAAAACAGCCGTATGTGGCGGGACGAGAAACGAACGTAACGGTTCGGTATTGAGGTCTTTATTCAGGTTACTTTGGCCTGCGTGGATTTACCGAGATAACGAAAAAGAGAAATGACAAAAGATTACATACATTTGATTCCCATTTGTTTCGCAATCAGTTCTATTAAGTCTTTGCAAAATCCGAATAATTCTTCTTTCTGTCCGAACTCACTCGGCTTCAGCATCAGATACGGTTCTTCAAGAATCGATGTCACGGAGTAGGTTTTGTTGGTATCGTAAGTGGCTGGTGAATGAAGCTGAACATATCTCGGTGAAGCCATTTGTAGTCCATGAGCGTCGCTCCATGTAGCAACCTAGCAATCGTACACAGAAGTATAATCACGATATTGAACAGACGGTAATGAAACTGGTCAAACCAAATTACACTTTTCAATAAGCAATCCATGGGTAACCTTATTAAATACATTCAAACAAATCGTTTAGAGTAAAACAGTTGTCTACAGAAACCAGTGGTCCACATAAAAAAACAGGGGTCCGACCAAAAACAAATTTTGGAAAGTTTCAAGTGGCGACTGAAAGAATGGCTCCAAAAGTTTGTTTGCATTGATTTATGGACGTCGAGAAATCATTAGCGAGCTGTGGAACAGAAGTAGGGTGAAATAAAGTTAAAATTAACCTTTGCTGAAAGTACCTGCTAACGGATGTGCAAAGTTTATCGTAAATTTAATAACGCTCATAAAATGGATCTACCTTGTTCATGTTCATACTGCCAGTTCGAATAATAAGAAACGAGTTTTATTAATGGACACAGGCAAATGGGGTTTTTTTAATGACGTCATAATCAACTAAATTCCATTTAAACTCTGTTTTCTAATGCACACATACCTTTAGCATTGCACTCTGAACAGTCATCTCAACCACATGCAGAGTAAAATTGTGGCGATGGCCCTCCTCATTAAACGATATATTTCCAGTTAGACCCTCGATATCCGTCTAAAACATACGAGTATGAAAATATCTGCATTTCTTAGTTTGAACGTAAATTGTGTTGGTCACGAAACAGAGTTAGGTAAAATGTACCTTTTTTATTAATCTAGAGATTTTGTCCCCATGTTCAAAGGGTACTACCCAGCTTTTACCAGGGTTACAATCAATGACTTTAGTGGAGTTCGCTTGTCCTGCAGCGCGCCTCAAAGCACTTCTAAACGCGTCCGGTTTCTTCCTCCAAAGTCTCCCTAGTGCGTCCATCAGCACTTGGACACCATCATACATGAGAGCTGTCTCCGCCTATATATAAATGTAAACAAAAAATAAAAATACTTTCTATCAATTATGAAAACACATTTACGTTTACGTTTTATAGAAAAAATAAGGCCGACATAAATAAACGTTACTTATCACGTGCTTTGGATACCTAAACATTATTCCGGTCACTGTTTCACAACTGTCAAGCTACAAGTACAAGATAGAGCCGTAAATATAATAGATATGTAGCTTAACCAAAGTATTTAAATAAATAAATTCTTAATTGTTGTCATATGGTTAATAATATATATATAATATATATATGTGGGGACATTTTCACACACGGTCATATGACCCCAAACTAGGGAGACCCTGTACTATGGGTGTCAGACAGCTGATATACATACACAAATACATTTTTTTTTCTAAATACATACATATATAGATAAACAACACCCAGACACAAGCCAAACACAAGTGCTCATCGCAGAAATGTTTACCCTGGGCGGGAATCGAACCCGCAACACGCTGCGCAGCAGTCGATCGCTCAGCCACTGCGCCAACCGTGTCGTCAAATGTATGGTTATGTAACGTTTATTTATCTCGGTCCAACAGATCCAACATAATGAAAATAAAATACATATAAGAAAGTAAGGCGCTGTAATATTATGCTGTCCACAACCTCTACTTAAGTCTTGCATAAACGTCAATGTGTCTAGATAATTTTCCGACGATCAACGTAGGAACACGTAGCGTGTTAAAACAGTGATGAGTTAACTTCACTTCAGAGCAATCCTCCTGAGCATACGCTGCCGAGTCAAAAAAGGCCTAAGTATATTTACACTGAAAGGGAGATCATATGGAATAATAATTTATGCAGGCGCACCCCACTCACTGTTTCATTACGGTGTACGTAAGTTAGTGAAATCTACATAAACGCGTTATTACTTCACGCCAAAATTTTCTTCGTGATACGCCAGTTACACCCCGTGTTCTTTATGTTCTGCGTCTGGATATCGTAAAATTTCCTTCATATTTTACATTAAAGTTTTAATAATGTCTAAAATGACGTACAGCGAGTTTTTTATCCTATAATCTGAATTTTTAGTATGAAGTAAGGATGATGATGCGTATACATGTTAAGAGAAAAATCGTGCATAGGTTTATTTGAAACAGGTTGGTGGTAAAACCTCCACTGGTTGTGAACCTATGCGTTGAGGAGTCATATCATGGATTTAATTTGGCCCGATGTCTCTACGTCACAGGTGTAACCTTAAACTCATAATGAAATAAATACCACCTTCCTACTCCTAATGCAAGACGGGCATACATATATAGAATACTTACGTAAAGTAAATATCTAATCATCGTAGGCATGGTTAACTTGATTATTAAATCGCAAAATTGCTTTTGACTCACGCGTACCAAGTAGTTGAGATAGGTAATTGAAATTTAAGTTAAGTTCTCTCGTTGGACAACTAACGTTTTAGAATGGCAATAAAAGTGCAAATACTTATTTCCTTTTTCCTAGCAAACGTTCAAAAAACAGAGCATTAAAAATATGCTTTTAATGCTTACGTAGTATGCTTTATTTTCTCAACTCCTTTTTTTGAATTTTAAACACAATTTTGACGTTGACAGTTTTGTGTGAGCGACACAGATGTCAAGCCTGGGTGAAACCTGTTTCACGTCACGTATTCTGAAAGAATATCTACGTCGTGTGGTCAGGCATGCCAATTACACACAAGTCTATCCTTTGAAGCTCTTACAGTCTGTTGGGAAAATGGAAAAACATGTAGTTTACATTACGATTGTTGCGTAAATTTTAGATATAACCTAACGTTCACTTATGCTTATAAATATATTAAAATACTAATATCGTTTTGGTTATGTTTTTTAATCTGAACTCAATAACCAGTCCATAATCCTAGAGTCTCCAAACTTACGTCATTTTAATAAGGTTGAAGTTTTGACAATATATTGAAGAATCAGTAACTAAAAAAGGATGAGTACTTGCTAATTTAAATCATAATATATCATCATATCATATCAGCCTATTGCCGTCCACTGCTGAACCTAGGCCTACCCCCGAGATCGCCAACCAACCCGGTCTTGGGCACCTTCTACAAATCAGTCCATTTTGCCGCAGGGCGTCATTCACTATGTTTGCCCAAACGCGGCTTCCGCTCTAGAGCGTGTCTGCTCCATCTACCATCTGCCCTTCTGCAGACGTGGCTGGCCCACTTCCACTTCAGCCTGCTAATTCGACGCGTAATGTCTTTGACTTTTGTTCTCTGGCGAATGACTTAATTGTGAATTCTATCCACCAGAGAAACCCCGAGCATCGCCCACTTCATAGCACGCTGAGCAACCAACACATAAGCTGCACGCTAAGCTGCAACTTAAGGGCGCGTATTCGATTTAGCGCAACTCAAAATCTAAACGATTGCTAGAATGGCGGCGAATGAAATGGTCTGTTTGTGTGCATCAGAAAAAAAATATGCACGAAATAAGCACGAATCATTGAAATTGATCGGCAAACGACAGCGCGCGATGTTTTACAGTGCGTTTTAAAATAATTGTCTAAAATAAATGAGCCCGTATATCGGACCGAAAAATATTATGATATAAGATATTATGATATTCATAAAATAAATATATCAGTTATGTTTTTATTCAAATACTGGTAAAAAAAAAATTGTCAAAGTGCACCGATTTTCTACTTTTTCAACATTGTTGTTTAATACATAATAGTAATATTTTCGTAATTGTGGCTCTGTAGCTGTCTTTATGACTGTATATACTGTTAGAAAAACGCAAATAAAACAAAATATTTTGGCATATTGTAATGGTTGTATTCGTCCTGAAAGTTAACTCTGACGTCGAAAGAATTGTCTTCGCTTTAAAAAACCATAATTAAACATTATACTTTTACTCTGTAGCTGTCTAAATCAAGACTTAATCAGTTTTCGTCACGAATCGAATACGCGCTCTTAAATGTTGATTTGTTTTTCAGGTATCAGGTAGAAAAAGTACCTTACACACTTACGTTTTTGTATGACGGCTGGTTTTATAGGTATATGTTGTATAAGATATTGTTTAAAACCATAAATACCCGACACTTTACGTGGGCCTGAGCTCGAGCCAGACAAGGTAGATTTTAAGACGTCCAACTGAAGTTATAAAACTAGCAATTACCTTCTTAACTAAATATCCCCCTATTTATTTTAAAAATGTATGCCATGTTAAACGAACGACTATGTTTGGCGACGCTGGGATCTCAGTCTTATATCTAAGACTAGCGACCCGACCCAGCTTCGCATGGGCCTATAGCATTCCTCGATAGGTAAATGGACTATACAACACAAAAAGAATTTTTCAATTCGAACCAGTAGATCCTGAGATTAGCGCGTTCAACCAAACAAACAAACTCTTCAGCTTTATAATATTAGTATAGATAAGGTAACAATTAAACTAGTTTTATTATGCAGAGACTATCCTGCCTACATCATTATATGACCTCTACCATACATATATTATGTACACTGCGAGACTATAAATATTTCAACAAAGTAGGGTGAAGGCAAATCTATGCAAAAAGAATGAACTTAACAATCTTTTACTAACATATTTTAACTTTTAAATTTTTTTATAACATTGTTTTACTGAAAATAATTAAAGAACGTGAACAAATTAAACCTTAATTATATAGGTAGTCTATAAAGAAATAGACTACCTATATAATGAAGGTTTAATTATTTTTCACAAGCCAACCTGCCCATTCATTTAGGTGGCCAAATTTCCAGTGTCAGTTTACCGACTTTCCTGTCCTCCGTCCACAGCACCGAAAAGCTAACCGCCGCCTACTGGCTGTGGGTGAGTGGAAGTCAGGCCTCTGGCTTCAGGCACTTCCATCACCTAACATTGGTACTGTGCTGGGTGATACTACCTTCCGTTTCGCTACATGCCTGCGTCTGGGCGCTCTATGCGGGGTTCCACATCGTTGTCAGTGTGTTGAAGCTGTTGACTGCCTAGGATATGATGGCCTATCCTGCAGTAGGAGCGCAGGCCGAATGGCACGTCACGCCAGCATTAATGACAGCCTCCGTCGTGCTCTTGCCACCGCCAGGGTGCCTGCTATTTTAGAACCCAAAGGCTTGGCACGCGACTATGGGAAGAGACCAAATGGGATGACTATAATGCCTTGGAAGTTGGGTAGGCTTTTATTGTGGGACGCTACATGTAGCGAAACCCTTGCGCCACCTCATCTTCATAGCACGACGTGTTGTTGTGGGGCGGCTGCTGCAGGTGCCGAAAACTCAAACGGCGCAAATATAATAGCCTTCTTGGAAGCTATATATTTAAACCGTTTGAGTGGAAACTCTAGGACCACGGGGTCCGAGTGCCCATATTGTTTTTCGGGACATTGCCAAGCGGCTGGTTGACCCTTCATGTGACCCGAAGGCTGGTCTATTCTTGGGTCAAAGAATCAGCATTGCCATACAGCCGTGGCAATGCTGCCAGACTGTGGGGCACGTGTCCCGTTGACAGCGATGTGGACGAGTTTTTTGATGCCCTTTGAGCTCACTTGCCTTTTTCTTGTATTAATTAGTACATAATATTATTATTTAGATTTTTTATGATCTGTACCTTTATATTATTTCGCTATTGATTTTAAGCAACCTAGGGGAGCATAATTAGGAGATAATTATTTAATTGACAGACAAATATTTCTACGACGTTTCGTGAAAATTTGAAAATCTTTTCAAGCAGACTCTTCCTTACCACTTGTCGATCAAATTTGACAAAATCTAAAAATATTCGAACACTTAGTGATGTGAGGTAATGAAAGCACTTACCGATATGGTCCCCTTGAACCGAGGGTCCATTCGCCGCAAACCGTCCATGAAATCGCGCACAATCTTGCGCGAGTGGTCGACGATGCGAAACCCAGTTATATTGACTGCGCCGTATTCTGTTACTTCGTTCTCCCAATGATCGTCCATAACCTGTTAATGGGCCAATTTAAGTTCTTGTTTCAAGTAATTACTTTGTTCCGTTGCGAATAATAAAACCCGACACAGTCTTCATTGTACTTATACGCGTCAATTAGTTCGTTAACATTTTGCGAACATGCAATCGTTCGTTAAACGACTTTATTTATGAACACTTTATTTTTACACACAATGTGTTTTCGAACATTGGAATATGAAATTTACTCTCTTTCAACCTATTTTCACTTTTTGCTAACCATAATATTTTCATTTAATTTGGAATTGTATAAGATATAGCGTTCGTTCATATTTTTGTTGATCGTAGCAAAATACAGAGGCGACAAAAGATAGGCGAGTACAATTATCCAGTCTTTGTTAGTATCTCAGTATATACTGAACTATCGTGTACCAAAATAACAGTGGCACTTTGAATGTTTTTTTCAGAGCAACACAAAAATTGAAACTGGATTTGTAATCTAGGCCAGATGCCAGAACAAGCAATACCCACCAATCCACTGAGCATGTAGTGATAGGTCCTGCGTCCCAATTGCACTTTCCGAACATGTTCGACCAATATGCTTTTGGCGTTTTTCGCATTGCAATCTAGTACTATGCGCTTGTTTCCCCAGCGGTCATATTGTTCTAAAGCCAACAAGAATTCCATGGCGTCAGAAGCGTTATTAATTCTCTTCACGAGTGCGATGCGGAACGCGGTTCGGCCCGGCTGCATAGTCTGGTATAGCTGCTGAAGTCTCAGTAATCCTGTTGGCAAATGGTTTAATGGAATCTTAGGAGTGCTGTTGACATGGCCAATTAATATGTCAGGAATTGAAAAGAACTATAGAACTGAATTTTCCATCAATACGCCTTACATTTAGCAGAACAATTCCTAACATTGTAACACCTTGATCTTGTGGTACCTATCAATACACTGTATGTTATTTTAAAATATCTCTCTCAGTTTTTGAGAGCCTAACATGTAAATCGGTCATGAAAATAATAATAACAGCCGTACCAATTGGTTATCCGTCATTTGACAAGAGACTCAATTACTTACAAACAGGAAAGTCATTTTGAAATTTTAGAGTTGGCAATGCGTCATTATACCTGCCATCGTACGCTGTCGTGCGTGATGATTTTTGTATCAATATTTTGTTGGACTAAAACCGTAACGAGTTCCTTTTTAACCAAAAAAAAAAAAAGAAAATGAAGGTTGTACTTCACAAAGGAAGCAAAAAATAATTATACTCACTTCGACATCGGCAGGAGCATTTATATCCCAGTCTATTTCCCAGCTCTCCTAAACCAATTCGAGTCCACACGAATTTTATCGAATTAAACGCCCCATATAAAACAAGCGGAACGAAAAAGGGACAAAGCGTGCTCCGAAGAGGCAAAAAATAAAAACTCTTTTTCTCTGTGTGAGAGGGTGGCCTAGAAAGGTATACTTACAATAATATACATATCTAATGTAATGGTATAGTAGGTAGGTAAGTAAATATTAGTCTTTGTTTATTCCGACATTTCATCGCAAACGGTCTGTTATCGTTGACTGACTATTAATGAATTTACAAAGTTGATAAAAAATTACATGTTTTAGAAGGTAACACTCCAATAAAACTTTGTTGGCTCATAGTGACATAGGTAGGTAATATGATAATTATTCAAAGCTGAAAGGCTTGTAAGTTTAATGATTTACTGAGACTTAATATCCCGTATTTCCAGGCACGTGTAAATGTTTAACGATGAAATCTAGTTATTAAAAATCAAATTGTAAAGGGAATAAGATTCTCTCTAAAAGTACTTATTAAAATAATTATAAAAGTACTTATAAATATTAATGCTATGAAATAAGAAGAATCGCGCTGAAGAATGTGAAAAAGACGTCGTGTGTTCGTTCAGGTTTAAAAAAATATTGTAATTTAATGTTCAAACTGGTTCAAACTAAACCAATATGAGGTAGGGATTTCGTGTTCAAACTTATGTTTTCTACATTTGTACGACTATTTCAAGAATACTGTTTTTTGGAAAACCCATTAATGTATTAAGAACAGTCAAAGGCGCTTCATTATTGTCACTCGAGAAACAACTTCGCTATCACAAAGCGAATTTTCATTGCAGTAGTACAGCTCTGTGCAGCTGAGATTTTGTAGATGTAGGAGTTTCAATAGAGTTTAGATAGGAAAGGATGAGTCTTGATTCTTTCAAACATCTACCGCATCAAGTGCTAGGAATTTGGTGTAGTCTGGACTAGGTTTTTCAGACTAAAACTGTTAGGTACTGTTAAAATACTGAATATTTACCATGATTTATAATAATAAAATAACAAAAAACGTAAACAGGAATGAACGCAAATAAATTAGCAGTAAGTGCTCATTACCTAACTACTACCTATTACCTATATCCGTGACCGATACCTTTATTTATTACATAAAGCTCATAACGGAATGTGTTTATGTTATTTCAATAACTCAACAGTAGGTATGAGGTAGGTAAGTTAGCTACTCAAATATCCGAACTGCGGCAGCCGTCTGCGTGAGGTAGTCCGAAATGTCGAAATGTCCGACACGGGACGCCATGACGCAACATTTGACGCGCGCGGATATTTGAGTAGCTACGTTAGTTCATTTTCTGTATAATTATGTAGGTTAATAATCACCTACCTTTACACATTTTTAGTCAAGACTACACAGTAGTGACGAAAAAACCATTAATGCGCAATCAATTGCAATATATTTAGGCCGTTCCGCGGCTAACGCGCAAAAGGATATCCAAAACAGTTTCGATGTTAAGAGATAAATGTGCGGGAGAGATGCGGTGAAAGTTTCGTCCGCACCCGGACTATTCTCACCATGTGTCGCGTCTGAACTCGTGACCCTTGAGGTTTTCCACTGTCGTCGGGCGACTAATGGCTTATGACGTCAGCTGCTTGAGCCGCCGTATGCCCCCCGAAATCTATTATAAACTTATCGAACGCGATATGAGCCAGCCCCGCTGCCCCAAGCACTTTCACTCCCAAGGTGTAGAACAGAATATTACACTACTCAAACATCTACACAGATTTACGACTACCTCCACTCCGCGCTATCTATCGTTTCCCAAGTTACTTCTGACGTATCTGATTGATTACAACAGCTATTTCTCACGCCCGAAGTTCAGGCAATAATTGCAGTTTGAAATGGTAGAATTAAAACTTCTCGATTGTCACCCCGACAACGGTTCTGTGGCTTTGTTAACCTTTTGCGAGGATTATTACAAAACTCTCTCCTTGAACGCGACGATTATGAGCAATGTTAATAGTTAGCCGAAGTTCTTAACTTCATGGGAAACTTTCGACTTTACCACTCAGGTAGATATTGTAAAAGATAACTTGTTGTAAATTACAGTTTTGATATCGGCATAATTTGGAAGTGCAGAATATTGTCTTAATAAGTAGGTACCTAATTTTTTGGACAGACGTATGAATTATATGAGACTTATCCGCTTTTGTCATTTTTAGATTTTAATATAACAAATAATATAAAATGCCGACTGCTTGGCCGTTCAGTTTTTCAAAATTACTCAATAGATTTTTATGCGTCTTTCACCACAATTTTAATCATTTATTCCGGGAGCTTTATTTATACACAGTAAATATGTATATATTTTATTAAGATATAGATACTACTAGTACAATCTCCATGTTTTGATATATCGCTACAACAGGAGATCACACCCGTGCGAAGCATTGTGTGCATCACATTTTTTTTATAAAAGCATTATTAGCTGGTAGCTTTTCGTAACAATTACAATTTATAACCCATCAACATTAGTGAAACAAAACCCTTTGTCGGTGTAGGTGGCTCATTCAGATCAGCCCCCCCCCCCCCCCCCGCATGGGCTCGCATTCGCGGTTTGCGTTTTCTCGCCCCTATTGCGACACCAATTTTATTTGATAGGATCTTTTTGTTCTTTTCGTTCTATTTCAACCCTATATTCCAATAACCTTGCTTATAGGTTACAAATTGGATTAGGAAGACGGGGTCTGGTGTTTCACCAAAATTGATTTTACGAGAAGCATTTTATCTTGACGAAACTTAGATAAGTATACCTATCTAGTATTTATTCATCATGGTCGTCGTGTTGTGGTCTTTCCTACACTTCACAACGCATGAATTCCATTCCAAACAGTATGACGTGCTAAGTTTTACAACAGTTTAAAGCGTGTACGCGCATTTTCGTTAAAAGAACTTTTAGGTAATTTATATTATATCACAAATATACCAGGATACTGAACATCCCTCCCTACCATTATGAATAAAATACGTTTTTAAATTGGTGTCATGGAAGCTTCACAAGAAAGCGACACATCGGAATTCAATTTATTCAATATTGCCGCGAAGAAACGTGCAGATAGCTGGCCACCAGAACGAAGCCTATTAAAACACAAGTTCAGAAACGGACATCTTTGTCCCATGACACGTAGGTGACAAGTACTTTATTACGTATTAATAGTGGTAGTATCTTTAGAAATAAATAAAATTGAAATGTCTGTTTACATGGTCAAAAATATCAGCTTTTTACTAAATGCATATGAAAGTATATACGATACTTAAATCAAAACATTTTTTTCAAGACAAGTGGGTATGCAAAAGTATAATATAAAGTATAAGAGGTGGTAATAGGATCGCTACACTTGCACTTAGGAAATTCATTATTCCAGATTACGTTAATGTACTTATTTACAATTTACTAAAGACCCGCCCCAGTGACTTACAACCGTATTCAAATGGATAGCAATTTTAATATGATTGTACTATCGTACGTGCACGGCTAGACCTGAACGCATAGGTTCACTAAGGACACTGCTACGATTCTAGCGGAACACGTTCCCTAGGCTCTATCTACATGACTTACTCAATCCTAAGACAGAAGACTGTGAGGGCCAACTACCATCGAGGAAGACAAGATTTCAGTATTTTTCTATTCGCGTACTAATGTGATTGTTCCCTTACGACAGACTACCCCTCTTACAAATTAACACAAAACTAGCACAAGTGCACCGCAGACTCAGTCTGTAGCAGGGTGAATTGCAGTTGTTCTTAGTACACACCGAAATGGTATATCGTCATCTCATATCTCCTTAATCTTCCTCAGTTAGAGGTTGCGTCGCAGCATATTGCTGCCGATAAGCGTCCAAATCACCCTCTCACGCCTGTGGGAAAAATATATCCCTATTTTAAAATTGGTAATTCTCGAATTGAATAAAACCTTATCTGCATTTTTTATACAGAATGTCAAAATAGAAAGTATGCCGAACGCAATTACGTAAACGGGAATGTTAAAAAAAAAAACCACTGTCAAATTAATGTGCGCCAATGTTAAAACATTCGCGGACTGTACTCTATTATTTTTTTGTGTCTTGTAATAATATATGTTGCTGTATTTTCTCACATGCTTTATGTCTTTCGGTAAGTATATTTTTGTGCAACATTGGAGTGTATTTGAATAAATAAAAACAAATGTCTGAAAATTACAAATAATTGTCTGGGAAAAATAATTCCTTGTGGTCCTTAAATGAAATATCTAATTTATACACTATGTTAGCGAGGAAGTAGTACATATTAACGATGCTATTAGTACTTTGTTTTTTTTTATAATCGTTTTTAGCACGTTAAGCCGTTGGTCCCGGCTGTCATTTGTAGATCTTTGGCAGTCGTTATGGGTAGTCAGAAGCCAGAAAGTCTAACAACCAGTCTTACCAAGGGGTATCGTGTTACCCAGTAACTGGGTTGTGGAGGTCCGATAGGCAGTCGCTCCATGTAAAACACTGGTATTCAGCTGCATTCGGTTAGACTGGAAGCCGACCCCAATATAGTTGCAAAAAGACTAGGCAGATGATGACATGCACTTGTATGTTTCTATTTTATTCACAGAAATAGCTAGAAGAGGGTGCAGTGGATTCCACATATGAGATAATGACATATTACCGATACTCGTGGCAGACAACAGTGATGGAGAAGACGAGCTTCAATTGGATGAAGGAGATCAACAGTTTATCGCTCAAGATGTTGAAGATGGGACCGCAGTAGCCGAATAGAAGATTGTATTCGGGAACCCCATTCAAGGGCTTCTCCATGTTTCATTTCGAGCGAGACTTCGGATGATGTTCCTAATTTGCGTCCAATGGAAAAATAACTCTATGTACCTTATGTATTTCATGAAAGTGAGTATAAATTTGAGCATAGTGTGGGACGCTCTGTAGCACGATGGTCCGACAATATTTGAAGAAGGTGGCAGCGGATGGATGCGAGTTACCCAAAACCGGGTTGGTTGACGATCTCTGGGGGAGGCCTACGTTCAGCAGTGCAAAACGCTGATAAGGGATGAATTTGTTCCCTGACCGGCAAGATATATCGACACCAATGTATATTTTTACGGAAGTGACACAACTTACTTAAATAGCGCTAAACAACGCACATGGGATGTATTATATTACACGGTTGGCGCAGTTTCTGAGCGATCGACTGCTGCGCAGCGTGTTGCGGGTTCGATTCCCGCCCAGGGTAAATATTTGTGTGATGAGCACTTGTGTTTGCCTTGTGTCTGGGTGTTGTTTATCTATATATGTATGTATTTACAAAAAAAAACGTATTTGTGTATGTATATCAGCTGTCTGACACCCATAGTACAGGGTCTCCATAGTTTGGGGTCAGATGGCCTGTAACAATTCTAATAGTTTACGAGAAATAAAAGGCTATGCAGAATTGTACGTATTGAATTTAATAGCTCTCACACGAAAGTTAAAATGTGATGAGTATCAAAAACAATTGTAAGTATAAAAGATAACACTGACCTAAACGCACTAAGGTTAGGCAGTATCCAGGAGGATTATGATCCCCAGCCTGGCCGGCGCACAGGATCAGCCGAAGAGAAGTCTGACGCGATCAGCTCGGGGACGGAGGCCCCCCCAGGCGGTCAGTAGGACCAGCCCTGGGCAGCAAGAGGTTCGTGACAGCTCGACTTAGCCTCTAAACCGACTCTCGGTTGCAGACTGGTAGACTTCAGTAAGTAGACTGGTAGTCTTCAGTAACGTACGCATATGGGTAATCAGAGTGTTACCCCAGCGACTCCGAGATCTAGACTGCAGCAACGTAAGCGTAGGAACAATCAGCGTGTCCAACAAACGGCTCCAAGAACTAGACTCAGCAACGTAAGCGTATGAACAATCAGCGTGTTCAACAAACGGCTCCAAGAACTAGACTCAGCAACGTAAGCGTATCAGCAATCCGCGTGTTTACCAAACGGCTCCGAGATCTAGACTCCAGCAACGTATGCGTATGAGCAATCCGCGTGTTTACCAAACTGCTCCGAAATTCAGACTGACCCATTTGACAGGTTCCTTTTCTGACCGCTCTTCCAAAATTCATAAAAAATCCAATTATGAATCTTCTTTCTAGAACGGTCAAATCGTTTTTTATATAGCAACGGCCAGACTCAATAATTGTCGAATGCCATTTATTTTAGTAAATTTTTATTATAATATTAGTGCGAATCAGATCTAAAGGAACACACGATAATACAGCGGGTGTTCAGCCGTTTACTATCTAACACAGACAAACAAGCTTACAAGATATACAACATAGAGGTTTTACGTTAGTAGCCGAAAACTTATTTTAGAAGAAATGTTTGCGGTCATCAATTTGACGACTGTCACTGACAGACATGTCAAAGCAAAACATTATTTATTTTTCAGGTTTGTAAATATTAAACAATGAATGATAATTATGAAATGAAGATGATACAGAATACAATTATAACACAGACAAAACCAGCACATATAACTGTGGGTACATTATATATTACTTATAAGATTCCAAGAATCCATACAACAAATATGCGATGAATGATTTCATGCCTATGAAAAGTAAATATAGTTTTTCGAGTTGAACCGAAACACGAGTTGAACCGAAACACTATAGGCCGTGTGTGAAAATGTCCCCACATATTATTTATTTATTTATTTATTTATATACAATAAATTAGTAAATAAAAGACATTGCAAAATAAGTCTTACTATGATTTCTGTTACCTTTATAGTCTATTGGGAAAAATATTTCCCATAAAATTCCAAAAAAACAACATTATGTTTTGTACTTTTTCATGAATTTTACTTATTTTACGTCTAAATAACCTAAAATACACAGTGACATACTAATATTTACACTTGGCATCCTTATGGTCGTGTAAGGCCTTACCAAATAACGCCTTGAACGGATTTAATTACAATTCACTTACAAAATACTACTGCCTTATTTACCAGACTTCTCCCTGCCTCGGCCGCCTTCCCCTCGCGTCTCGACACTCGCTCCCTACTCTTTACATGAACCTTTTAGATTTTACCAGACTCCTAACTAGCTAGTCCAGTCTATAACAACCGTCTCCTATCGTACTCTAAAATCAAATATCTCCCCTTCGCCTTTAGACGCTTCCAAACCCACATGCCTCCGTCCATGTTCCCACACTTTTGCGAAATGTCTTAGTACCTGAACCATTCTGTTTTTGTATCGTTTCTCAACTGTTTTAAAGACCCTTTTTAAACTTTTGCTTCGGCCTCATTTACGGTAACCAGATGCTGCGTTTGCATTGTAAGTGGTGTTTTTAGAAATCAGATATTTTATTCGTTTCTTAGAATTTGTTGAAATATTGCTTTTGTCCTGAAGGCTGGTACTTGTCCCTAGTTTGCTTCTCATAAAATAAAGAATTTATGAAGGTTTGAGTGGCTCAAACCCTATGATGATTTTAAAATAAAAATAATATTTTCTTATAAAATAAGTATAAGTGACAGACAGTCGCATATATGCAATGGGATAATCAGTCATAGTTTTATTAATTTCAAGGTACTGACAGCCAATTCAAGTAGGTACTTAGATAACACAATATTTCCTCAAATATGAGGGCGAATTCAAAACCATGTAAATGGTCAATACTAACACCCACCACAATCTGGAAATAACCCATTTTAATTAAGGAATTAAAAATGAATGATACTTGATTTTATCCATGGTTAAAGTCTGTTTTTAGATTTAATTGAAATTTTGATTGCAGTCTTAGAAAACCAGCGGTCTTTAGCATAACCAAATGTAAACTTAGCATAAACAATAATAAATATATTTGATTAGTTCTACCTACGTGAAAAATGTTACAAGTTTTGATATTCTTTACTTGTTATAAGCAATGATCAAACCTAACAAAATCTACGGTTCTTTTTTTATTTCAAATCTTTAGATAAAATCTTTCCTCCTAACTCATGATACAGGAAAATGTAGTACTTAATATTAAACCCTCTTTCGTTATTTAAAAACCCGTTTCTAAGTAGAAAGTGGAACGAGTTCCCTGATGTTCAAATAACATTATTTGCGTAGGAATCAGAAAATCCAAGACACGCTTTATCAATAGGCATACCTAAATACCTACCTAGCGAAAATATATGTCGGAGACGGTTTAATAATCACAATTGTGGGTGTTAACTAAATTTGTTATGATTCTTATTGTTAATTTATGTGATTTTACTATCAATTATTGTCTATTAATTCGAAACATGATTATTCAGTACTCAGTGTATGCATACTGATTTGTGGTTACTTTATTTCGATAATTGTTATGTGTGTATGTATATTAAACTACGCAACGGTTTTTAATGTGGTTTTTGTCAGTAGATAAAGTAATAATAATTATTATTTGCGACTGATGGAGCTACTGAAAGTAACAAACTTTCAGTAGCGCCATCAGGATGGAATTTGGTGTGGACAAATGTGCAGTCATGCATGTGAAACGAGGGAGATTGTGGAATCCGTGGGAACCCAACTCTCGGATTCCATACACCTTAAATCCCTCTCCTCAACCGAAACCTACAAGTACGTAGGTATGTCGGAAGCGTTAGGCATCAATGCTGCCGACATGAAACAATCGTTAAGGGAGCGCTTCTTTGGCCGCCTGAATAAAGTGCTAAATAGTCTTTGATCAGGCGGAAACAAGGTGCGCGCCTACAATGGATGGGTCATGCCGGTTTTGCTGTACTCTTTCGGCATACTCAAGTGGACTCAGACGGAACTTGACACTCTGGATAGGAGGGTCCGTACATTGCTGACCGCAAATCGGATGCATCACCCACGGTCATCGGTAATGGGACTGTATATCCCACGGAAGTGCGGAGGTCGAGGCTTTCTTAATACTAAGTCCCTGCACAACCGTGAGGTATGCAGTCTCAGGGAGTATTTCCTTGAAGCCGACGTGGGGATGCACCGAGATGTGATCTCTGTGGACAAAGGCCTCACCCCGCTCTCCTTAGCGAACGAGAACTGGCGCAAACCTTTAGTACTAGATACCAATGAACGCAGGGTGGTATGGCAGAGTAAGGAGCTTCACGGGCGCTGCCGACCGTAGGTAACTACCTACGGTCGGCAGCGCGGGCCCAAGTAGTGTGCTAGCCACACATGAAAGGCTGCCCCGCCAACTGTCGAAAAATCCCGGAATGCACCATCGTGCTGGTTGGTGACCAGACAAGAGGGCCCGATGGACATTCCCGGCGGGCTCGGGCGTCCCCGCAGTCTCCAGACTATGACTAATGCGCTAATTCAGCGTACCTATCATGGGTTGACGCCCGCACTCGCAAAGCAAATGACGTGAGTCACAAGAAGAGAGCCTTCAACAGGACTGCCAAGTCCTGCAAGAAGGTGTTGCGAAGAGCTCGGTTTGACCACATTAGCCGAATAGGGAACAAACTTGCTTCATACCGTTGAATTATCGGACCACAAGACGTACGGCGATGCGCCACCGGTATATGGTGGACGTCCCACCCACACGCACAAAACGTTTTGGGAATACATTCATTGTGCGTACTGATAAGGAGTGGAATTCCCTGCCTGAGTCTGTGTTTCCTGATAGCTACAACCTGGGAGTCTTTAAGTCAAGAATGAATAGGTTACTTCTAAGCAGGCGTGCTCCATCCTAGACCGCATCATCTCTTCCCATCAGGTGAGATAGTGGTCAAACGTATGCCTATCAATTGATAAAATAAAAAAAATATAATATTAATAGCCCGCGCCCGCGAATTCGTCTGCGTAGAAAGGAGATTATGTATGCTGGATGATTTGAAAAAAATATTAAATATAAAAAAATACGAGTATCTATTGAATCGACTCATATTGTACCGCCTTGAGGGATTATTACTACAAAAAAGCTTTTTCAAAAAAAGAAAACCGCCTTCAAAATCTAAAAGGTGATAAATAACTTATAGCACAGAACACACATTACTTTACTTTCGGAAGTCGGTGTCACTTTTTAGTTTTTGAAGGCAGTTTTCTTTTTTTTGAAAAACCTTTTTATTTTTAGTGTTGCCTTAACATCCAAATCCATTAAGAAACGGCGACACACTTAAAAGAGATAGTAAGTCCTCCAAAGATTGAAGAAACTAAAACGTCGTCTAAGTATTTTTTTTGGGAATTTGTTGATTTTCTCAAAAAAGGCTGTATCAATTTTTTTTTATATGGGACCATTTCAGAATAAACCCCGTTCGAACATAAAAGAATTTTGCAAATCCGTCTATATATGACAGAGTTAAGCCCGAACATACATAAAAAAATATTTAAATAAACATTCGAATTGATAACTTCCTTCTTTTTGAAATCGGTTAAAAACGCTAAAACTCTTACCAATGGCACATTTTCTATGAATTTTGAAATCCCTAACTTCAAAAATAATGTTCCCATAATCCCCTTACATATTTTCATACCCCATACCAATCCCTTCAAGTTTCATGTTCGCGACAAAAGGTGCCTAAGTCCTCCTCAAAGCTCAATTATCTTTATACCAAAATTCATCAAAATTGGTCAGCGGTTTAAGCGTGAAAACCAACAAACAAACAGACAGACAGATTTACTTTCGCATTTATAATATTAGTATGGAAGGGTAGAATATGGTATGAAGTATTAGCACTCCCCGTTCGAAACCGTCGCCGTAAATAATAAACCGATACGCAAACTACAAGTAAGTATTAAGTAAACTGTAAATAGTAAGTACCCAAAAATTGTAGTTAAGTCTCGTTACGGTACTGTCTCTATCATTTTATGTCAAAGTGACTGTGACAGAACGAGAACTTAATATTTAGTTATTTATTTAATCCTTTATTTCAGGTATCTATGGCTCATAAAACGCAATACACATACATATAAGTATAAAAACAATAACTATATCCTAATACATATTTTAAACAATAAACTTAAAAACGAATACTGTACACGAAGTGACGGCGTCGTATAACGCTGTGAGCTATCGCGTAGCTGACCGCGAAAACGCCGAAACAGCACACCTTTCAGCCAAAACTCTTCCTTGAGGAAAGTCACCAAATGTTGAGTCGGAACGCGCATCACAAACGGCTTAAAATTGGTGTTAAAGCACTGTAGAACGTCGCGCGCTGTCGGTTGCCGATCAACTTCAATGATTCGTGCTTATTTCGTGCGTATTTTTTTTCTGATTTACACAAACAGACTTACATTGTATTGTACTACTGTGAGTCAATGCTGCTACGCCATTCTAGCAATCGTTTAGATTTTGAATTGCGCTAAATCGAATACGCGCCCTTAAAACATTTACAGCCACTTTTGAATTAACAAAGAGTCATTTAGTTAGTCAGAAATTGAAGCTAGTTGCTAGTTTCAAATCGTAGGGTAGTTCTCTATGAAGAAGAACGAGCAAGAAATTTCACGGACTCTCTTTTTAACAATTTTTTTACATGATCCTGGTTAGATTCAATAAATACAATTACTCATCATCAGACAGTCGGTCAGTTCAGTCATATTTTTTTATTTCATTATTCTTGTTGCTTCTATATGTGAAAACAATGTAGATAAAGAACAATGCAAAATATTTAACCAATCTCAACTGACTGCGCCCGTTCAAGAACATAACGCACATTTTGATGGGAACCGAATGATCTCACCCACACGCTTCCATCAGTGAGACATTCGAGTGAGCATGATAATGCTCTCAACCACCAGTGAACACACATATATAATTATTTACTTAATAAACAAATGACTCCATGGTGCCCACATTTACAAAATTTAAATAATGCTATTAAATTGTACAAAACTAGAGTTTCAAATGTATGTACACACATCAAAAAATGTTTGTGATCACTAGCAAAAACTGATATAATTTTTTAAATGAACTTTATCAAGAAAAATTCAATGTTGTGTGTTTTCTTTAAATAGAGAAATAAAACAATTTTTTATTTTTTATAAAAAAAAATCGAGTAATTAATCATAATGTAATTGCAACAGAAATTGGAAAGAAAGAAAAAGACTGTTTACCCAAACTTAAACAACAATTTATTAACGCAAGGTTTATATTCAATATAATATAACTCCGCCCCTGGCTCGAACATATGCGAAGATCCTCCTGGGCATGCTGAGAATCAAGTTATCCAGCATTTCTTGTGGTGACCTGTCCCATTCTTGAATAGCGGCTTCCCTGAGCTCTAGCACTGTCTGGGGACGTGGCTGACGGTTCCGAACAGTTCGCTTAAGAGCATCCCACGCATGCTCTATTGGGTTTGAGTCAGGCGAGCCGGCAGGCCAGTCTAACCTTGTGATGTCGTATTCTCGGAGAGCAGCATTGACTCGTTGAGCTCGATGGACTGGCGCATTATCATCGACCAGTACAAATTGGTGCTCATGGTTTACTCGGAATGGTCTGACTATTCCATAAATATCAACTGCTCTATACAGGTCTGTTGTCATGAAGCCTCGATACGGGATCAAAGGCGTTCTAGGTCCAATCACAATACCACCCCAAAAGGACACCGATTTCCCGCCTTGCTGAACTGTACTAGTGGCAGTTCTTTGCCTTTTACGGTCTCCTGGTCTTATCCAGACACGGACACGTTGGTTATCTGGATGAGTACTGATTCGCGATTTGCCAATGAAGAGACAGTTTTGCCAAATGTTTTCTACTTCATTTTGCCGAAGCCTAGCCTTCTGCAATCTCCGTCGTTAACGTTGCCGGGATTCAGAAGAGCTCGCCAAGACCTCCGTGCTCGTAATCCAGCCTGGTGCAAGCAATTCCGAATAGTCTGAGTGCTAACATCAAGCCCAGGGGCGGCCGAACTTCTGCTTTTATTTTAGTAGCGTTGATTGTTGGGTCACGGGCTGCAGTCAAAACAAATTTAAACACTCTGTAGAATTGGATCACTAGGTCAATGACTCAATGAAATTGAATCCTCTTAACACTGAAAAGCGACGTTGCAGAGTGTTTACCTACTTTATCTGAATTTATTTTGATATTTATTTTGTTTGAAAATTTAAGTTTTTTAATTTCCGGTTTCTAATTTAATATTTAATTTTGCTATACTTCTGCGGACTAGTATTACTTTAGGTTTCATTTATTGCATAGAAGTGAGTTCCATATTGTATATTCTAAATTTACAAATATAGATTTATTCGATAGGTGAAATGTAAGAAGTTTAAAATCTCTGTCTCGGTATTGTCTTAAAGTACTTGTCTGGTTGCAAAAATATTAATTTGATAGAAAGCCATAGTCGGGATGTGCAACAGGCACATATACTAACACAAACGTGCTACTATTATAGAGCAGCACGTGCCAATTCGAAAGTTCTATAACGCGTTGATTGATGTCAATTCAATTTCACACTGACTGCAGTGGTGGCATGTTTAGGTTAGGCGCACAATTTTATACGGTTTTTGAATATTACATTTTTTGCACTCGTTTACTTGTACAGAATGTTGATTTTGGTCACTTTTTATGGTGGCTGTTAATCAATGGATTCTTTCTGAAATAGATACAAAACTCCAATACTATTTCGTATTAGATTTTGTCTTCAAATAAATTCGTGTAAATGCCTGTAATCGCGGCCGCAGAAAGCGCGGAGTAAAAAGAAGCCTATCGTCAATGATAGTCCAATAACATTGTGGAATACCGGGAATTACGACGTTATTTAAAATTAGCGAAAGGTTACATTCGCTGTAATTAACAATTTTAGTTACGCTGATTTGGATTTAAAGTCATTTATTTCTATTAAACCATTTACAGGCGCTATTTAAATGTCAAAAAGTCGGTTAGTGAGTCAGAAAGTTGAAGCTAGTTATTCGTTCCAAAACGTAGGTAGGTCTCAATGGAGAAGAACGAGCAAGAAACAATGTAAGTAAAAAGCAATACAAAACATTACAAAAAAGATGAATCCAGATAAAAGACTACCAACGACGCTATATTCTTATGCAGAACCCAAGCTACTTCTTATTCAAAAAGCATTACGATCGATTAGGTGTGTGGGTATGTGGTGTGGTATATAAATAATCATGGCAGAACCACATAATTGATCGTAAACACATAAACAGTGCACTTTGTGAAAAATCTGATTTTCTCTTGTTTTATTTATTTAAGCTTCATGCAATTTTAGTCCATACCGGCTGACTTAAATCCGACATTCTTTTGGCATAGTGAAAAGATAACATGACACCTACCTTTAAAAATAAATCAAAGTACCAATAAATATTACATTCACATATAATTTTATATTACAATATTACAGTTACGTCGAAATCTTCGATTAAACCCCAAAAGAGGCTTCATACTTTTTAATTAGATTTTGGTCGTAGTCGGGTTGTTTTTAAACTTTTTTATTTATGATATCCGCCATGGATTTTTTTTTTAAATATATGTCTTTATTTTCCCTAGAGCGGCGCATATATAAAAGCTTAGTACTTATAATTTGGACTATCAAGACGCTTCTAACGACACCTGATTTTTCTAATTATGCAAGCTAAAATCATAAACCCGTTCTATTGACTTCACCTCAGTCGGGTAGCAGTAGCAATGTGCCCTTGTTCGAAAACGGCTGTCGAGAAATTTCAAATAAATCTAAATAACACTAAAGAGCACCTTCCACCTAAAAAATTAAGTACTTATCATTCCTGTTAAAATGAAGTTCAGTTTAAAGATTATTTTTCGGCGCTTTGTTTGACACTACTATTTTTAATGCCACGAAAGACGAACAGCCGCGGATCTATGACACAACAACTCAAAAGAGTTGTAGTGTTATAGAATTTTGTACCACTTTTTAAGGCAACTAAGCCATTTATTTTCGTGTAGCGTTACTGTTTTCAGCAGTTCGAATTCATTAATAATATCAATAATAAGATTTTAATAAATAAACGTAATACTACCGTAAACTAAATGATTTAGTAACAGGAATGAGTTTTTTTCATCTATATTTTTTTTGATTATATGGCGATTATTCATTGACATATAAAAAGAATCTGTCAGGTCTTCATTCCGCCAGTTATTAGCTGTTGTTTTGGATTGTGATTTGTGACTGCATCTGAGCAATTTAACGAATTATCTGGCCGTTTTTACAGACGCTTTATTAACTGTGTGTACGTGATTGAATTAAAATGAAGAGTTTGCAATATGTAAATTTGCAACATTCGTTTGTCCCGAATAAGAACTCGATTCCCGCTTTACCCGATGAGAGTGAAGATCTCGTTAATATTACTTGTAACTTACTTAGTTTCTCTAATGTTAGAATGAGTTAGGCTCTGATAGTATGACCGCTGTAAAGGAGAGAAAAGTGTATAAAATAATATTGAACAGTACTCCAATCACTTAATTATTTCCAGATAACACCTGCTGACCATGTTTGCTATGAATGCTGGCAGCTAGCTACTAATTCACATTCGTCTGATATAATATACCGAGTAGACGAGTTGGCCATCAAAGAGTTTGTGTTATATACATACAATCCAAACTAAGAACTAGCTTCTGGCCGCGACTTCGTACGCGGATCCTGTTGCTTATGCCAGCGACAACGGGGTCGGCAAAATCGAAGATCTGAAACGTCTGATGTCGAATTCTAAGAGCCCGGGGACGGGAAAACAACGGGATGCGCGAGATGATTCGAGACGTTCAAAAAGTACAATTTTGAATCATACTTCCGATGGCGGAATATGTGGCGTAGTCAATCATAGGAGTATACGTAAATGAACTCCGTTCCTTACCAACCCAAGGAAGGTCGCCATGACCTACGGCTATATCTTGAGACACATCCGATTCTTCAGATGATATCGACATTCTGTTCAGAGAATGTCGAAGTCGATCAGAATTCAAACGTTCGTTGCGCTCTTCTTCTGTCTCTTCATGCCGTACTCCAGCAATTCTTTTTCTCTCACTTTCTAACTGATTATGAATATTTTGTTGTGTGCGTGTTCGGGACAATCTATACTATAATATTATAAAGCTGAAGTTTGTTTGTTTGTTTGGTTGAACGCGCTAATCTCAGGATCTACTGGTTCGAATTAAAAAAATCTTTTTGTGTTGGATAGTCTATTTACCGAGGAAGGCTATAGGCCAATGCGAAGCTGGGTCGGGACGCTAGTGTATGATAATCTCGATCAACAGTTAGTCGTGCATCACGTTCATCATTCGGTTCAAAAGACCTGTTAGTAGATGTGCGAATACGCTGAGAACTCATGCGTGATTCTGTATCGGTAAACGTTTCCGATTAGCGAGACAATGCATGTCGCTCACGATCAGCGGGCAGTCGCGCATCACGTTCCCCAGCAGATGCGTAGATACGCTGAGAACTCAAGCGCAATTCTCTATCCGTGAGCGTCTCCGACTCGCGAGACAATGTATGACGTTTACGATCAGCGGTCAGTCGCGCATCATACTCTTCACTGGTCTCTAGAGACCTGGATGTAAATGCGTAAATACGCTGAGAACGTAGGCGTGCTTCGCGATCAGAAGAGGTTTCCATGGAGCGAGTTGCAGCCTGATGTTCTCGAAAAGCATCAAGTCTCTCCTGACGCTCGTCGGTAGATTCTTGGGATCTTATGATCCTCAATCTTTTAGCTCCTTTGGAACATTGGGAAAGATTTGACCTCTTTCTAGGCATGGTTATAGTTTTATTGTAAAGAAGAAGATACCTGATCAATTAAAATCTAAGTGACTGCTCCCCTGCGTTACCGGGTAGGCTACCGTGTCACGAAGATAAATGGAAAAGGAAATTAAACACCCAAATAACATAAGCCCGAAGGCATATATTTATTCGATAAAATAAAAAATAAATGGGAATTTTGGCCAGTAGAGTCAAATTTTCAATGATATACCATCGTCATCAAAAATCAGTCCTAAACTGTTACCGCCTTTACCGCGTGGAGGTACTCCCAGCTTAAGTTATTTTATAAGGTACAGTGAAATTAGTGATAGCTTTTATTTTAGTTATTAGCTTTGATTTTCACATCAGATGTTTCTGATCTTCGATTTTTATAAGTCAACAGGAAATGCCCATCAGACCGAACAACTTTTGCTAAGACGTCATTCCTATATGTGTCATGGTGTAGCTGGGCTATTGGAGTTCCACATCAGGTGTTCCAGATCTTCAAATTTATTCTCTCAGCAGAGAATGCTCGTCACGTGGAACAATTTTTGCTATGGTACCATTTTTGTATCTCTTGTAGTTTAGCTGGTCTGTTGCGGTTCTGCATCAGGTGTTCAAGTTTCCAAGGTAAATTATAGCCTATATGTTGCCCAGACTTAATACCTATACAACAAAAGAAAAATCATTCAAATCCGCCCAGTAGTTCCGAAGATTAGCGTGTACAAACAAACAGACATACAGACAAACAGACAGAATTTTTTTTTTGGATTCGTGCTCTATTACTGTTCCTAAACCCCCCTCAATTATTATTTTTTTAATATATTCAATGTACAGACACAGTTTTGTTACTGTTTTATTATATGTATACATTACTAGATGCAGAATTTTGATTGAAGGGAAAGAACAAAAAGTATCTAATACAGTTTCACTTGGCTCCAACCACGAGAGGTATAAAAAACATGTACCTACTATAACTATTAATTTATCTTTATTGGATTTAAAATAAGAAAATATATTAAACATTATTTCCCACTATAACCATCCATGCTTGAATGTAAGCTTTTCTTTATTTATATTTTTTATTTTAGCTTCGTTCTGAAGATGAAGCTTGTGTGCCATGTTGGCTAAGAGCTAGAAGAGCTTGGATTGCTCCTTCAGTTGAATGCATTCAACCCTCTTCACCTGATCATTTGGATGGTGAACATCAGATCAGAGTCTGTCCACCGCAACATCAGATGGAGAGTGGAATTCCGATAATATTGCCCGTTTTTCGGAGCACCGGAAGGTATATATGAGATAATATATTTATAGTAACTAGCTTTAAACACTCGCTGTGTCGCTCGGCATCTCGCTGTGTCATAACTGTTTTTTGTTTGTGTTTCTTTTATGCTTGAACATGTTGGGTTACTGTTGAACTTAGTGTTTAAAATGTATTTCATCAATTCTATTTTGATATCTATGGCCATCTCTTAAAATGAATTATTTAGAGATGTCATCCATGAAGGAAGCTTATGAAGCTCTCTGGGACCAAGTTCGAGATTTGAGCTTACATGTTCCAGAAGGAACACAAAAAAGACCCCAGTATATTGTGTTACCCAATTACATAAACATATTTTGTATTTATAGTTGCAGAAACAAACATGAATGGCCGGACGCAGTCAGAAGTTATTGCTGCATTGTAGGTTTATGAACAGTGGATGCTGCTAACATGTGATGAGTATTATTTGGTACTTAAAATTGCTCGCCATGACAGTATGACCCGAACAAACCCTTTCTTAGATGAATTCATATTACGAATGAATAATGAAAATAAATTATAAATAGGTACAATAAAATAAATGTACGGTCAACTGCTGTAACATTGCCTACTTGCCTACTTACAAAACCAAAGCGTCTGCCCACAGTTGTTTTCACTTAGGTGTTTAATGTTGCCTCCAGTTTTATTACCTTTATGCTTTTTGTTTGGTACACTAGTACATAACCTTAAAAAATAAAACTGGTTATAACATTTACGCCCGAACAATTAAGAATTTAAATAGGGCTTGTCTATCGTATTAACTATCATTCAAAACAAAAACTATCCCAAATTATGCAATTTCATTAGCGGTACAAAATTCCCATACACGGCTGCCGTTTACCTTTACAAAACAAGCTCATAGCTGTTCACCGCATTCTATTTCTGGTATTCAAAAAAGTTTCAGAATCCTAGTTTAACTGTCTAGGCAGATCCTTTGCATTTGAACAGCACGCCTGCTGCAAATTTTCAATTATGATGAAGTTCTATTGTAGTTGGCATCGACTCTGCAAATCGACTGCACAGTCGAGGAACGTTGTGAACACGTCAACTGAACTGCATGCAGACTGTGCTATCGGTTGGCAGTTCATATAATCACTTCTGAACTCCGCGTCCAGTCCAGCTTTGTTGCCACGGCACTTTCCTGGTAGTCGCGAATGTTGACTTTCGGAAGTATTTTTTTTAATTTTTTTAGGGAGTCATCGTATCAGCCCACTGCCGTACACTGCTGAACGTAGGCCTCCCCCAGATATCGCAAACCAACCCGGACCTGGGCAACCCGCATCCATCCGCTGCCAGCCACCTTCTTTAAATCGTCGGTCCATAGTGCCGCTGGGCGTCCCACACTACGCTTGCCCAAACACGGTCTCCACTCTAGAGCATGTCTGCTCCATCTACCATCTGTCCGTCTGCAGACATGGCTGGCCCATTTCCACTTCAGCGTGCTAATCCGTGCGCAACGTCGGTGACTTTAATTCTCTGGCGAATGACTTCATTACGAATTCTATCCACCAAAGAAACTCCGAGCATCGCTCTCTCCATGGCAGGCTGAGCAACCTTGAATTTGTGGACCAGGCCCACGGTGAGTGTCCACGTTTCGGCTCCGTAAGTTTTTTATTTTAGTTAGTTGGTTTATTACGGGTAGAACGCACTGGTTAAAGACCCTGGCATTAAGCGATTGTGAGATCGACGATTTAAAGATACCACGTAGCTTCCCGAATGCCGCCCAGCCCAAGCATATCCATCTGTTCGCCTCCTTCTCGAAGTTGTGCCAACCCAGTTGTATATTAGGGAGTTGTCCCTAAGAAAATAAAATACTTCTGCAGATTGTTGAATCAACAGTATATAAAACCATAATCTCAACACTTGGTCGACGTTTCCACAAACTATTGGATATACAGAATAGCTAGCTGTTAAAAGACAATGGCACCGATTCCCTTGTTCACAAACTACACTAAAATTAGACGATTGGCATATCTTACTGCCAGGCAGCTGAAGAATAGGACGGCGACAGATAAGAACTAAGTTAGAGATGTCATATTCGTTTTTTCTTGAACTTCCGTGTTTTTAATCAATACGTTTAGACTTGACACCTATAATTGTATGAACCTATTAGATCAACTTAAATTGACAGCTGTTATGGATATCTGTCTCTTTCTTGTTTTATTAATAATAATAATAATAATAATAATAATATGTGGGGACATTTTCACACACGGCCATCTGACCCCAAACTAGGGAGACCCTGTACTATGAGTGTCAGACAGCTGATATACATACACAAATACATTTTTTTTTGTAAATACATACATATATAGATAAACAACACCCAGACACAAGGCAAACACAAGTGCTCATCACACAAATATTTACCCTGGGCGGGAATCGAACCCGCAACACGCTGCGCAGCAGTCGATCGCTCAGCCACTGCGCCAACCGTGTCGTCGAAAAGAAAGAGATATAAATAGCCTGAAATAAGTTTAGCACGTGCACAGCAAAATTGACACCAGTTTGGATTCAATTATAGTTATATAATATTATAGTTATTATTAGATTGAAAAAAGAAAAACAAAGCTAGTGATTCAAAAACTCTGTAGTAACCGTAATATTAATATGTACTTTTAGCACCACAGGTCGGTATTGACTCGATAATAAAAACAGTTGCCAACTTGTTCCATAAAAAAAAACATCTCTATTAGGGTGTTACCAGACCAATCGATCGATCGTCGATCGACGGCATCGTTCGATGGTAGAATGTATTAGTCGACGTTGATCGATAGTTTTTACCAGACCAATCGATCGATAGTCGATCGATGGCATCGATCGATGGTAGAATGGATTAGTCGACGTCTATCGAGCTGCTTGATGTGATCCTAGTGATGGATTATAGCCGGAGTTACTCGATCAACGTTGAACGGTATCCGTCGATGAGTCAAAGCTACCACACCAATCGATCAACGTCGATCGACGTCGACTGATGGCATCGATCGATGATCGATCGATTGGTGTAGTAACACCCTTAGGCGTCATCTCAGTAGTCACCCTCTGTCTAGCCATATCTAATAATTAATAAAATGTTGGGTAAAGATCGATGACGAAGCAAGGAGTAATATGAATTCTGTTATAATTTAATCAACTAAAGTTCATGATTCACTTAATAAAGACATCAAAAGGCAAAGGAATTGCTCGTGGGGTGGCGCACTTTCCCAGTTTGTGACAGAGAGCCCGCTTAAAAGTCATCGTGGCAACTTGGAGAAGTTCCAATTAAATATTAACTTACTCCATTATGTGCCCTCATCTACTACAAGTAAGTATTTTTACTGCAATCATTTGTTTGCAGATGTTGCAACAAATAGGGACTATTGTATTTATTAGGCATTTGTCGTCGCATCCAGTTTCTCGCAGGAATTAATTTCTCATATTAAATCTTTTGCCGTAAGTCCTGCAGTCCAGCGAATAGGTTAATAAATTATAGGTTATGAATAAAACATATATACGCTCCGTAAGTACTCTACCACGACCTACTTGTTTGACCTATTTGTGATCTAAGAAACTAATAAAGTGTTATTTTCTTCTAAATCGGAGAAGGTGAAAATTGATTCATCCATTCACAGCGCACTGCTAATTGGCTTCATGTTTAACAAGTTAATTGCGACTACCTATTTCTATACAAGTTTAACGTCTATTTACTTGCTAAGTACAACATTAAAACTTCTACGAGGTCGACATAATTCGCGGTTTTTAAAGTTTGTCAGTAGGGTTTATTCTCAGCTCTTTAAAGGATAATTGGTTCGGAACACGAGTTCCGTTTGCAAGTCAGATCAGTAAGTCGCGGAAGTCAAAGCCAAAGTACTTATTTCAATTAAACTATTTACAGGCACGTTTGAATTGTCAAAGAGTCGGTAAGTTAGTCAGAAGACTTAGTTAGAAGACTTACTCACTGACCGGTCTTTAAATGTATTTGTGTATTCTAGCTCTAGGGCAGTAACTGAACTGACAACCTAACTTACTCGCACACTAGCCTTATGTCCGGAGACCATTGCAATTTTTACTAAAACACAAAAAATAACGGAAATAGGTAAATATAACTGACATTAAACGTAGCTTAATTATGAATTACAAAATCGCTCAAATAAGTGCTTACTACAAAGGGACAATCTATACCGCAGATAAGGCTCCATTTTCACCAGCTACGTGCGAGGGTGCGTAGTGAAGAGTATGCATGAAAATAACCAATACTGATCATATTCACACACATCTCTCGTTACGCTACACACATCTCTGGTGAAAACTGTCTGTCTGACACCCATAGTACAGGGTCTCCCTAGTTTGGGGTCAGATGGCCGTGTGTGAAAATGTCCCCACATATTATAAAAAAATAAATTTAAAAAAAAAACACAACCTAAATATTAGTGTGAGTGTGTACAACATTTGTGAAAAGAAAGGTGTCCACATTTGTGTATGTGTAAAGGGGCGAGTGCATGAGCATTTTATTATCTTAAACAGATTGAATTCGATGGCCATTGTAAAAAAAAATCATCGTTCTGGATGAGGTGTCATTAGACCCTGTAAAGAAAGTTGCTATTAAAACAGGATAAGGATATGCGGCCTCGGCCTTTTACTATCTGATTTGATACGTAACAAACACTTTAAACTAAATATCCCTAGTGAAAAGTTTTGACATTTCGGTCACTACCAATATACTTAACTAATATTTATAAGTCAAACTACTACTAAGGTTACTTTTTACTTTTTGTTTACAGTTAACTTGCAATACAATAATGTTATTGTTTAATCTTGTTGATTATCAATATAGCCTATTCCTCTCAGAAATAACGAAACTTCCTATTGGTTAAAGAATTTTTAAAACCGGTTTTATTATTTGAGTTTAGCCATTACAAACAAATATTATAATCTTTTTCTTTATAATGTAGCTATGTAGGTATCTGCATATTATTACCATGTAATGTATATTCAGGGTGGAAAATGGCAATGGCAATAGCACAAAAAAGGATCATGGTAGGATTTGGTTATTTGGTGTACCTAATTGTTTTTATTGAGCATTAATAATATTAAATTATGACGCCACAAGTTGCCTCTTCTCACAAGTTAGAAAACCAATATTTCATATGGTGTTTTATTTTGGTTACATTTATATGCTCTTTAGTATACTTAGTCTGGCCATAAATACTGTTACAATTTAAAATAAGAAAGATATTACATTTGAATTTGGAATCTGTCATTTTTATACGATTGTTCATTGTGTTTTCTAATTTTGGCGCCAATAAATTGTACAATATTTTGCGATATTAAAATGGAGTGGGGTGAGAAAGAGAACCGAATCGCTGTGATTGCATTACACAAAGTTGGTATAGAGCCAAATGCAATTTTTAAAACTCTCCATACGCTTGGTATTAGTCAAATGTTTGTGTACCGGGCTATTAAAAGGTACAATGAGACCTGCTCTGTTTGTGACAGAAAAAGATCTGGCCGTACACGTAGTGTTTGTGCGAAAAAGGTGGTCGAAGCAGTAAGGGAAAGAATTCGAAGAAATCCTGTCCGAAAGCAAAGATTTTATCTCGGGGAATGAAGATAGCACCCAGAACCATGTCGCGTATTTTAAAAGATGACTTAGGACTTGCAGTCTATAAGAGACGCACTGGTAATTTTTTATTAACTGTTAATTTAAAAAAGAATAATATTCAATAACCAAGTATGGTCCTTCCAACAAGACTCGGCGCCGGGTCATAAAGCTCGGTCCACGCAGTCTTGGTTGGAAGTGAACGTTTCGGACTTCATCAGAGCTGAAGACTGGTCGTCGTCTTGTCCCGATCTTAATCCGCTGGATTATGATTTATAGTCAGTTGTAGAGAGTACGGCTTGCTGTAAACGCCATGATAATTTGGAGTCTCTAAAACAATCCATACGATTGGCAGTGAAGAATTTTCCCATGGAAAGAGTGCGTGCTTCTATTGATAACTGGCCTCAACGTTTAAAGGACTGTATTGCAGCCAATGAAGTCCACTTCGAATAAGCTTTTTATATTTTAAATTGTTTTATATTTATGTATTAAACTAACACACTGTAAAAGTAATAAATATTATTAGCAATAAAAAAAATTTTTTTTTTCTTCGTGACTGTATTTATGGCAAGACTAGGTATAAGTATCTGATCTTTTTTAATTTCGTTTTTAGGTTTTATTTGGTTGTTTCAAAATATTCTTATGAACTAGTATTACCAGTATTTTAATTTTTTGCCGTATCGTCGTCCCCACCTTGTATAATCTCAATGGAGATCGGCCAAGTACGCAGAAGATATA
The DNA here is from genome assembly GCA_947361185.1 of Charanyca ferruginea. Lineage (NCBI taxonomy): Eukaryota > Metazoa > Arthropoda > Insecta > Lepidoptera > Noctuidae > Charanyca > Charanyca ferruginea. The sequence continues at coordinate 15,505,989 of OX376055.1, read as the reverse complement.
TTGTAGTGCACTAGTGTGTGCGCAAACACAGGCGCACTCCCTCTTCCCTCAATCTCGCATAGTCTGGTGGGAGGGCAATCCGACACAACCGGAGAGAGATCAAGCGTAGGACCACCGACTTTACGTGCTTTCCGAGGCACACCAGGGTGTTACACCGCAAACTTCCACACTTCAGGCTGTTACTGAGAAATTCTTAATAGAAAAACCCAATAACACTTCACACCCGACCTGGGAATCGAACCTAGGACCCCACGCTCAGCAGTCGCGATTGCGTCACGTTGACCAACGAGGCATTACTATATTACAATGGCCACCGTCTTCTTTCTTCCATGTATGTTATTTTAACGTTTAACGTTCTGAGTAGAATGTAGTAACATTACCATGCACTATTGCATTCGCAAATGCAATATGCCACATTTCTGCACGTTTCAACCAGACAGCGGTATCTTGACATTTTTCGAAGAGCATGAACAATATTATTTTTGTCTGAAATTATTTCATGTGAATACGATATTATATATGTTCAACCCCCCCCCCCTCCCACAAAGATCTCATAAGCAGCAGGTTGCGGTTCGTTGTGGCGTTCTATGGTAGTCCTCGTCCTCGTCCCTTGTTCAACAGTGGACGTCCTGCCTGACGATGATGATGATGATGTTGATGACGTTAAGTATATGTATCATGATTGCAATCATGCGTTTTTTTTTGTAACAAGGGCATGATTTCAAATACGTTACGAGTAACGGCTTAGGACATAAAAAATCTTAGGTGGCCCTATGATTTCTGCATGCATAATTGCATATACCTCGTGTGTTCACACAAAGCTGGCTAAAGCATTTTAGACGTTGACTTATCAGTTTTAGCACGCGCCATAAGCGGCTCAGTGACTATACCTCCCGGGGTTATGACCGACGAATTTTAGAATCAAGTTGCCGTTGTTACTGGATAAAGTCACTCTACAAGATCTAGCTGTTATGAAACATGAAACGTCAGGTAAGGTAATCAGACGTCGGTACACACGAATAAATACCAATTTGAAATCTTAATTATTACGGACTTAATGCTTTCTGTGCCAGCCCCTCAAATATGCTGAGTAAATGTACGGATGATGTCGGACGTAAAGAATAGCACCATCCCATATCTTCCCGTGGGTGTCTTAAGAGGCGACTAAGGGACTCGCCAGAGAATGGGCAGCAGCGTTCTCTGTGCCTTTGGAACAACCATACTGCGATCGCAAACCCGCGTGGCGGTCAAGCGTGGCGATTATGGGAAAACCCCTCATTACTTGGGGTAGGCCTATGTCTAGCAGTGGACGTTTTTTGGAATGATGAAATGTACGGAAATACTGGTTCGATCCAGTTTTTTTTTAACATTTGCATTGTATTATTATGCATAAGTAGGTATTTTTGCGCATATCATAGTTATTTTTAAAGTACATATTTCCTGTGGAAGTATGAAATAAGTAGCCTTATAGCTTGGAATCTTTTTAGCATACGACGATACGGTTGACGCAGTGACTGAACGATAGGCTACTGCGCTGCGTGTCACGAGTTTACTTCTCGTACGGAACACATTTTTGTATGGCCTACAGGTACTTGTTCCCAGTCTGTGGGCTAATTACGTAACTAAAGAAGTGCTGTTACAGTTAAGTTTCGATCAAAACAACGCTTTTCTTATTCTCTACCGGTGTCAGTCACGCTCGCGTCAAGTTCGCGTCACGCGAGCGCAATAACGGCATTCTACTGTTGCGCGTCTTTGGTGCGTGCTTCGGAATGCAACATGATCGGTATTCTACTATTCGTTTGACGTCTCAAAATGACAGTTAAAAAGCACTAAAATCTGTACCGGGGTATTATTTTAATATTATAATAACGTCATATTCAGATTCTATTCAATTATTGTACACACTATAAGTAAGTTTGGTTGCCGTACAGCTGATGTGCAGTTCACGCGCAGCTTACGCGCAGTTCAAAGAATACAAAAATACCGTTTATCACTCAAACTTGAACTTAACTGCAACTGCACTACAACTTCATCGGCGCGTCATAAAATTACGTGATTTTGTTGTTTGGTTGATTGTGTTTGTAAGTTTGTATGTTTGTAACCACGGAACAGATATAGAGTTTTGCAACTCACGATACAGGACACATTCCTAGTGTTGTTCTCAAAGTTCAGTGCTCAGAGCTCAGTTAATCATTATAGCTATTATAATTACAATCACTTTGACTCTGTCATAGGCAAATACCGAGCCGACCCTGTTGTACACCGGTGACATATCAAACTAATGAAATGTCTGTGCTACCTATACCAAAGTTTTAGACAATAAACTTTTCAGATCATTGCTTTAAATGTTGATGAAAACCGCATGAAAATCCATTATGTAATTTTGAAGAACTAAGCGCTTACACACGCGAGAATCAACTTTACATAGTTTTACTCGATTTACAGTATACATTTCTAAATGACTCATGAAACTAGTTTATAAACATAAGAAAAGATTTCAAGTACCTCAGGAATTAAGTAGCTTAAAAAAAATGTTTTTACTTCATTTATTATTTGCGTTCCGGCTTATATTGAAGTAAAATGACCGACCGAGAAACTATTTGCATAAATATATACGCTACTTAACCGTCGTATCACTTTGAAAGTTGATAATCTGTAATAAACGCGATGTAGGTATACGTACTGTTTGAAACCTGATCGTGTGATAGAATAACAAGAACAAAGCTTTTTAACTGCGGGATCAAAGGATTCGGTGGGCAGACAAAAAGGTTCAAGCGGCCATTTTATTTCTCTTTTCCCCCGTAGATACTAGTTCCCCCGTAGTTACTAGTGTAGTATCCTCCAGCTTAGTAGGTACTTAGTTGATTTTTAATTGACGCCTAAATCATCATAATATCAATTCTTTTAGTATTGTTTATTGACACAGTGTGGCATTGACATGGAATGAGAAAGATGTAATTTAGGTTGAACTCACTATGACCTCGGCTCTGAATAATTCAAGGTACTAAGTACACTTTATTTTTATTTTTTTCATTGTATCTACATAAATACACAGGTACAGAATATAATAATAATAATAATAATAATATGTGGGGACATTTTCACACACGGCCATCAGACCCCAAACTAGGGAAACCCTGTACTATGGGTGTCAGACAGCTGATATACATACACAAATACTTTTTTTTTTGTAAATACATACATATATAGATAAACAACACCCAGACACAAAGCAAACACAAGTGCTCATCACACCATTGTTTACCCTGGGCGGGAATCGAACCCGCAACACGCTGCGCAGCAGCCGATCGCTCAGCCACTGCGCCAACCGTGTCGCCAAAAATAGAAAAATAAATTAATTAATTAATAATAATAATTAATAAATAATCTAAAAGTAACGATGATTTTAGCAAGTATAATTAATTTTCATTGTGTAAATGTATGAATACCTAGACTAGACAAAAGACATACATATCACCAATTCCAAAGTCTATAAAGCTTAGCTCTTTCCACGAACCGTTTTGCCATCTATTGAACATGGCTACCAACATTATGCGTGTATGAGGTGTGCGTTATATTGAATATTTTATACGTAATAAGATGGCATGAATGTGAATAAATCAATTAGAATTGGACGCCTGGCCACGGACATTCATCACTTGATTATTAAGTTGTGATTGTTTTAAAATAGTTGTCTTGTGAATTTAGTTCAAGTTCATTTTCATGCGAACAGTAAACGCCATTAATATTCATTATTGTTTAGGAGTTAAAATATTAATACAACTTCTTTGATAGCCCTTCAAGGGAACTGAATCCTTAAAACGCCTTGAGGCTACTACATAGTTGAGACCTTAATAATTCAAAGTAAATAATGTTCTATCAGATCCATGACTTGTGGAATTAATTACGAATCCCGATGACATAAAAACAATGGCATTCGACTGATAGCCTCTAATGGAGTATGCTATTATATAATTAGGGTTCTATATCCCAGCGGGGATTGACCAAATCTCATTTGATCTCGGCACTGCCCAGTCGATCGTATGTTTTTCCTAAGCCTCATAGGGTTAGGTTTAACAAGTTTAGGTAAAAAAATGGATAATATAAGCCGAACATTAAATTTTTGCTAATAAAACATTAGCTCTACGTCTATGTATTAATAAAATGGAGCGTATCGGTTAGAACTAAAATGACGAAATATTGTAGTTATTTAAGTAATTTTCAGACCTGTGTAGGTAGTTAATCAAAACCATTATTCATGATTTTTCTTAAAATTTAATTGCTTTATTTATTTGTACATCGTGCACAAATGTACAATGGCGGACTTAATAATAATGCCTTAGGCATTCTCTACCAGTCAACCAAGGATGGTGAAGAGATATCATGGCAGGTGCATAACAAAAAAGATATTGATTTAATTAAAAACAGTTCAAAAGATATATGATACACCAGATATATAATTATGTATGTGTAAATCTATCTTTTTAACTTTTTATAAAAGAAAAGAGGATTAGAGATGACTCTGCTTATTTCTACTGAACATAATAATAATAATTTTGTGGGAACGTTTCACACATGGCCATCTGACCCCAAACTAGGGAGACCCTGTACTATAGGGGTCAGACAGCTGACATACACAAACATATTGTTAAATAAACTCGCAATTTCCGCTTAAATGCATACCGACTGACCGTCGTTCTGATATCGAGAGGAATCGCACTCCAGAGAAGAACGTACTGGATATGTAAGGAAGAATAAACAAAATCAGAAGTAGGGATGAGAAGGACAAAATAAGAGAAGATTATTATAAGACCGCAGATTCTTAGCGTGTGAAGAACATGGATATTGAAATGAGGAGAACATAGATATTGAAAATTGGAAGTCGAATATTGAATTGTAATAATAGGAAGTCTTTGTAAATTTTAATGATTTTATCGAAGACCTTTTTCCTTTCCTTCTTAACTTCTTTACTTTTGGGAGTTTTCAAAAAAAAAACTAACAAAATAAAACTGCAAGTGTACCAGGCGGTCATGATCAGGAGGTGGCCTGTAAAGTCAGTTAAGTAGACTAACGCCGCGGCCTCTTATTTATTTAAAGGCACGCTGGGAACTCAGGTGAAGGTTTCTTCCCTCAGAGCAATTTACGACAGTGCATAAATATCAATTTGCCTGTTACTTGCAATAAATTCACATTTTGATATTAGGGGGCTGTTCTGTTGGGGTGAGTGCATCGCTCGACACCATATTTGTTTTTTAACTTGTTCCTATCAACAATTTGATTATGTGCTCAGAAATTAAAATGGCATTTACAGTGTGTGCAACAATATTGTAAAAGATTATTGTTTACCTAGACGACACGGTTGGCGCAGTGGCTGAGCGATCGACTGCTGCGCAGCGTGTTGCGGGTTCGATTCCCGCCCAGGGTAAACATTGGTGTGATGAGCACTTGTGTTTGCTTTGTGTCTGGGTGTTGTTTACCTATATATGTATGTATTTACAAAAAAAAAATGTATTTGTGTATGTATATCAGCTGTCTGACACCCATAGTACAGGGTCTCCCTAGGTTGGGGTCAGATGGCCGTGTGTGAAAATGTCCCCACATATTATTATTATTATTCACATTCATTTATTTTATATACATATTAAATTACATTTTTAAATATTCATATAAAAAAAAAAAAAAAAAAAAAAAAAAAAAAAAAAAAAAAAATAGTACCTCACCGGTATCGGGAACAGGGTCCAAGCTACCGGCGGTCAGGGCTCCAGAGAGAGAAACCTCCTGACAATGCGGGCCGTGTCCAGAAGTACTGCCTTCTGAATCAAGCCCTTGATCCAGCCGTCTAACGAGAGCCTCCTTAGATGTTGGTCGAGGCTCTTGGCAATTAAGCCATTGGCTGTAACAATTATCGGCACAATGATCGCTGAGTCCACATTCCACATGTCGACAACCTCATGGGCCAAGTCAAGATACTTTATCTGCTTGTCTTTCTCGGCCTTCATGAGGTTCTCGTCATGAGGAACAGCTATGTCAATAATCATTGCGCGCCTCTCCAATCGATCCACCACCACTATATCAGGCTTATTGGCTACAATAGTCCTGTCAGTGATGATGGATCGATCCCAGTACAATGTGACATTGCCATTTTCAAGAACTGGATCGGGCACATACCTGTAGTATGGAACTTCTGATTCCACGAGGTTGTAATTCAGAGCAAGTTGCTGATGGATAATCCTGGCCACAAGGTTGTGCCTGTGCAAGTACTCTTCGTTAGCAAGACGAGAACATCCAGAGATAATATGACGGATTGATTCACCCGGCCGGTGACATGCCCGACAAATGTCAACCGTGCCATCCTTCATAATAAATCTCCGGTAATTATTCGTCAAAATAACTTCGTCCATAATTGCACACACAAAACCTTCGGTTTCTCCAAATAGATCACCGAATCGTAGCCAGGATACGGACGCTAAGAAATCCACATCGGGCCCGTGTAGGGCCCGGAAAAAGCGTCCGTGAAGCTCCTTACTCTTCCAAACCTCCTCGCGATCATTAGTCTCAAGCACTACAGGCTTGCACCAGTTCTCTTTAGCCAAGGAGAGCGGGGTGAGGCCTTTGTCCACTGCAACTACATCTCGGTGCATCCCCACGTCGGCTCCTAGGAAATATTCCCTGAGACTGTATATCTCACGGTTGTGCAGAGTCTTAGCATTTAAGAAGCCACGACCTCCGCACTTCCGCGGGATATACAGTCTCATTACCGATGACCGTGGGTGATGCATCCGATACGCTGTCAACAATGTACGGACTCTCCTATCCAGGGCATCGAGTTCCGTTTGAGTCCATTTGAGTATGCCGAAAGAGTACATCAAGACCGGCATGACCCACCCGTTGAAGGCGCGCACCTTATTTCCGCCTGACAAAAGACTATTTAATACTTTCTTCAGGCGGCCAAAGAAGCGCTCCTTCAACGATTGCTTCATGTCAGCAGCATTGATGCCCAACGCTTCCGCCATACCCAAATATTTGTAGGTCTCAATTGAAGAGAGGGATCTAAGGTTTATGGAATCCGAAAGCTGAACTCCCTCAGATTCCACAATCTCCCCTCGCTTGACATGCATGACCGCACATTTGTCCACGCCAAATTCCATCCTGATGGCGCTACTGAAAGTTTCTGTTACTTTCAGTAGCTCCATCAGCTGTGAACTGTTGGTGGCAATGAGTTTTAGGTCATCCATGTAAAGGAGGTGTGATATTACCTGACCCCCTCTCTTCAATCTATAGCCTAGACTTGAATTCTCCAGCAGTGTGCTTAGAGGATTCAAGGCTAAGCAGAACCAAAGTGGACTCAAACTGTCACCCTGATATTATACCCCGCTCAATCCTTATCGGTTCACTATTCCTCTGGATATGTCGACATCCTGGATAGCGAAGGACCGTCCTCCACTGCCCCATACACGACATCAGGAAGGTGCGCAGAGTGGTATCTATCTTGTACAACTCTAGCACCCTCATGAGCCACGTATGCGGCACAGAGTCATAGGCCTTCTTGTAATCTATCCAACATGTCGACAGATTTTTTCGGGATCGGCGAACCTGTTGACTGATGGCCATGTGAATCAGGAGCAGCTCCTTAGTACCGCGGGACCCATTCCTACATCCATTTTGAGAGGGAGACATGATACCGTTACTGTCTATGTGTTGGTTAATTTTCGCTCTCAAAATAGATGTAAAAACTTTATAGACCGTCGGCAAACATGTGATCGGTCTATAATTTTTAGGCTCCGCAGTACTACCTGATTTATGGAGCAGGTGGGTTATTCCTGTCGTCAAGAACTGGGGCAACGATCCTGATTCCAAGGCTGACTGGAACAGAGACGCTAAACAAACGTGCGACCTTCTAAACCATTTTATCCAGAAGTTGTGCAGCCCGTCCGGCCCTGGAGACTTCCAATTAGGCAATGGACGGACTGCACGAGCTACATCATGGGGGCTGATAATGATTGCCCCCATTTCTGGTATCGGGTCGCACGCTCGTTCGACTTCCAGAGTCCAATCACCCTCAGTGTGACTGACAGGCACCGACCAGATGTTGCGCCAGAACAAACACATGGCGTCATCATCCGGCAGGTGCGTATCAGTGACACTTTGAATCGGTCGCTCCCAAGTCCTATAAACCCACCTTTCATCGCTCTGGAATGTGCGATTCTGAGTGTATCGTTCCACCCGCCGCTTATACCTTCGAATACGGTTTGCCCATGCATACACCTTCTGCTTCAGGAAGTCGATGCGCTCTGTGACCCAGGGCATATAGTCTCGAGGACTGATATCAGTCCCCGAGAATGCCCGCCTCACAAAGCGCATCACTCTAGGGCGAGTATTGCCCTCCCTAAAGCAAATAAGTTTGCCGATGAGCACTCTGGCCTCACTAATACGCCGCTCAATTCTGCACTGCCACGCCGGTACGGCAGGTTTTGGTCGTGTAGCTCTATCATCACTAGGAAATTTTACGTGAGTCACACGACATGCCGCAACAGCTGCGCAGTACAAAATCGAATGCGCATCAGTGAGGTCTTCGCAACCATCAAAATAATTTAATAATTGCGAATCCAGAGCACACACCAGCACCCTATTTTTTTTATGCATGGGCAAACGAAGTAAACGTGGTCTAAGCTCAGGCGGAATGAATCGATATTCTCGAATCGCACCCTCCAAAGCGCTCCTCAATTCATCATTGCACTGGGTACTTACTTGTGTAACCATGTCATCACTCCCATCAGTAATATGGCTACGTGTTGCGGTCGGCTGTGGTTGTGCCACTTCCACAATCTGCGGCAGGGGAGCAGTAACATGGTTTCTCTGCATTTCAATTCGGAGGCGATCAAGTACAATGTCATCCAACATACGATTGCGCTGGATGACCCGCACCTGATCCGATAATCGTTGTGCCGAAACGTTGACAGCTGGCTCAAGCACCTGAAACAGAGAGAGCATCCGAACACGGTACGCGGTCAGATTACTTCCCCCCTCTGTAGCCCCATAGTATGCGCGCATGACATTTTCATTGATGGCTTGTGTCCATCTCATGCGCTGCACACTTCCGCCGGGAGCTGGGACCCTATCAGAGGCCGGTGGGCCTCGCGGTCCTAAACCATCCGGCGGCCGGCGTCCTCCCCGTCGACGAGCTGGTGGTGGCGTCGTAGGCGGAGAGAAATACTCGTCGCTCGAGCTCGACGCAACTGCCGAGGCCGGTATCACAGCACTCACGGTGGGACTGGGTTCCGGCGGCGGCGAGGCGGAGCTGAGCAACGGGTCCGGAGGTGGTGGGCGTGCTCTGCGTGCTGCTGCTCGCGTCAACATTTTCTTCGTCACATTATATTTACATTTGGCTGATTTTCGCTTCTATTGTTCGTTTCGTGTTTTGTTGTGTGAATGTTTCTATGACAGATGTCATGATGATATTATATTTTTCAGGATTGTTTTTTGATCTATTGCTGCTATGTCTTTGATTTTTATTTAAAGAAGATTGAATAAGTGGCCAAAACAAGTACTTGGGTGATATTTTTCCAATGATTTTCATGTAATTTGTATAATTTTATTAATTTAAAACGAAAATTGTAAAAAATTTAAGTGTGACGTCTAGAGTTGCCAGCAGTATTATATATTATATATATTATATTATTAGTACATTATTATTATTATTACCTTTATGATTGATTTCGATGTTTATTTGCTAGCTATTATATTACAATCGACTTTATTTCAATATCCGTAAGATAAATTTTGTATTATGCAAATAAGGCGAATATTAGTACAAATACGCCTTGTGAAGTGCTGCTGGTACTTTATAGTAGTTTGTGTATGTGAGTTGATGCATATTTTAACATTATGAAAGTGAAACTTTTGTTTGTTACGATTTCACGGCTAAACTACGGAACCAATTTTGATGAAATTTGATACAAACTAAGCGTGCGCCCCGAGAACTTATTAAGGTTAGTACTTATTAAGGCTGCTCTCTCGAAAAAAAGCTTGAAAGAAGCATGCAGATGAATCAATTTTCCGTCGGCATTTACAGAGAAATTACATTAGTAAAAAAATTGTTAGTAATCTACATGATATGATACGTAATTTTGTTTAGTCACAATTTTTCTATCGGTATCACATAATAAAAAAAAATTGAGATGAAACCATTTTACTCTTTCATTTCTTATCACAAGAGTATAAAAAAAAATCTTCTGCTTTGCAATACAATGGAAAAGGATTTGGTTTTGTTACTTTTTACAAAAATGTATTAAGTATTTTAATTACAATAAATTAAAAAGGCGTCCGATTAAAGACTGCGTCTACATCACCCCCACACTCGTCCACAAATTCAGTACGGGCCAAATGCTCAAGGTTATTAGCATGTATACAAGCCTTAATCCCCAGGGCTATCTTCATACCAAAATTTTATCAAAATCAGTTCTGTCGTTTCGTCCTGAAAAGGTAACAGACAGACTGGCAAAGTTACTTTTACCATTATAATATTAGTATGGATGATACTTACAGAAGAAATTCGAAATAATGGGATAAGGATAAATATGAAATTATAATGAAAATGTTTTATTTCAATGGATATCATCATTTGCCGTATCTTTGTATTGTATTTGTATGCTAATATTATTTTTAAGTGATCATGTGCTAACAACTCTGCTTAATTATGGAATTTTATTCTGAAATAAAGAGATTATTATTATTATAATTGCCGCATATGAAAGTTGAAGACTGTACAACTTAAGCGACGTTGCAATTTGTAAAACAAAACCTAAGAAATGTTTAATCTCGCAGATATCTTGATGGATCTAAGGCGGTACCCCGACAAAAAGTTCGTTTTTCTTCGTTATTCAGGGGCTATTAACTCATTAATTAAGAGAAACAAACTACATCTAAAAGCATATTATTAATGTTCAATATCCTATCATCACATTCCACGTTCTTATTTTTATGTACGTATTATTATATTATGTACGTGTATTTTATGTACCACACCTAAATCTCCTTGTAGAAAAATGAATAAAATAATTGAAAACATCTCTTGGTAAAGTTGTCGTGTTATTCATTTGAGAATTACGTAATTATATTAGGTTACTTAAAAATCGATATAATTCACGTTTTATTTTATTTCTAAAGATCGTGTCCCTTTTTTTATAACCAAAAATCCCAAAAATTGAGCGAATTTCGAATCTGGGGCAAAGAGGAAATGTATGGTCAAGGTTATTTGTTCAGGGAAGCGCCTTAAGAACGAGGCAGGCTTTCACATTAATGACTGTATTGAGAGATAAACTTGTACTAACTCCTAAATTATGAAACACTAGTACTTTGCGACTTCATCCGTGTAAGTTTTCTCAAGGATCCCGTTGATAATGCAATATAGCCTATAACAAGGAATAAATTAGGTTTGTATTGGTGAAACAATTTTTGAAATCGGATGCGAAGTTTCGGATATTACCCCCTACATATAAAATGACAAACTAATAAACAAATTTTACGTCTTTATAATATTAGTAGGTATAGATATAAAATAAATGTAACAGACTTTAGGAACAATTTAATGTACATTATGTGATTCAACAAACGTTTTAATTTCAAAAGAATTCGTATACATCTGATAAACTCCTATATTTTCAAATTGATTTAGTAATTATTTAAATTTTCAGTTGCTACCTTCACGTGAATCTACAAAAAAAAATACAAATTTACAGATTTTCGGAAAATTTACAGGAGGGTGGTACCTAGCTCCGTTCTTGAGTCAAATGCCAATGGTGCTTTAGTCATCATGTACCTAATTGCTTTTCCAAATGTTTTGATGCTTTATTGTGTTAATTTTTTAGTTTAATACTTTTAAGTTTTCCTTTTTAATTATTCTTGTAAATATTGTACGCACGGCTACACGTCAAGCTATACATGTCCAGTTTAAGCTGACCTCTCATTGTAAGGAAATCTATACAAGGCGAGATCAGCTTATACTGGAAATGTATAGCTTTATGTGTAGCCGTGTGTACAGTCACGGTATGAAAAAGTTTGTCACCTTAAAGTCTACTTTTGCTTGCACCAATGAAGAAACATTTTAATAAATGTTTATTTTGTTACGATAGATATATGTTTAACTGATGCTAATGGTGGTTGTATTCGTTATTACATATAATAATGTAATTATATTATTGATTCGTACTATTCTTTCAATTTTGGTTAAGAATGAGGTTAATCCTATCGACAAAGAGACACGACAATAATATTTCTGTCAATAAAACTTGGTAGTGGTGCAAAATAGAGAATAAATAAAGATTACAGTCCTACACATAATAATACCGTTTATCTTTACTAATATTATAATTGTTAGTTTGTAAGTTTTTATGTAGGGGGTAATCTTAGAAACTATTCAACCTATTTCAAAATTGTTTTTTCACCAGTAGAAAGCTACTTTATCCCTGAGTGCTATAGGCTATATTGCATTATCAACAAATTTGGGATACTTATGAAAATGTGTTAGTGGCAAAGAGTCAGTTTTTAAATACCAATATAATTATCTTGTAGATTTGGGTAGTTGTTATTTTTGTAAAATTAACAGGATGGAGACATGGGGTTGATAAAACAGTAAGCAAAACATTTATAACGTAAAGAAAGAAAGAAAACTGCGTTTATAACAATAAAATATACCTTAAAATTACAAAAATACAGAAAACAATGATTATATTGCCAAAAGGGCCAAAGCAAACTCAGCATGATATCACATGATAACACAAAGTGTGCCATGCCACCTGACGCTGATTTTCAGCTGCAGCCCACGGGTGCCTATATATTAAATACAGGGAGGTGTGTTTTAATAAATCTATATGATAAAAATAAATCGTTGTTCGTTAGTCATAGTTAAACTCGAGAACGGTTGGACCGATTTGGCTAATTTTGATCTTGAAATATTTGTGGAAGTCCAGGGAAGGTTTATACTGTAAGAAAATAGAAAAATCGATTGTCAGTACAAAGTCTGTCGGGTCCGCTATTTAAAGGATAAAAAATAAACGTTGCGACTTGTACTAAAATAAATAAATAAATACCTACCCAATATCTGCGATGCCTTAAAAATAAAATAACCTATTTCTCATGGAAACCACAAGGCGAGAGCAGTCCGTCTCTCTTTTATTATCTTCCAGAATGATTTGGCAGTAGGCTTCTATACCTTCTTGTTTCTATTTTCCCATCGCTGCACCATTAAAGCCCATACATTCTCTACCGGGTTTAAATCTGCAGATCTTGCTGGCCTGGCAATCACCGCTAAATCACTGTGCCGATTGAACCATTCATTTACAATACGAGCAGAGTGCGTGCGAGCGTGTTCTGAACGTAGCTAACCTGAAGTAAATCATCAGGATATAAGGCCATTTGGTGGGATACTGTTTTCCAGAACCGATACTACTGGGTTGCATTTGCCCTTGAAGGAAGAAAAACGAGCTCGCCCACTCCTTCCGCTGACATCCCATGTATTGGCAGAGATTTGTCCAGAACCCATTGAGTATAATGCGATTACTACGCGATATATGTCACTATAATAATGTAGCCAGCTTCATGTTCGGCAATAATTGCTGCTCTTTTTTCAATAGATACTTATAAAATACAAACCGTGAAAAAGACAATTGCAATTTTGACAACGTTGAAAATGACAGACACTGAGGCTAACAATAGTTTTATTTATCAGAAACAAACCCGATATGAGCACTATGCTTATTATACATATTAAAACGAAAAATAGGTTTTAATAATCTTCTTAGATAAGATACAAAATCAAACAACTTTGATCTAAGTAATTTTAATCAAAATTTTCTGTGGAACAGTCATTTTTGTGACTTAGTTTGAAATGGTAACATGTGCTCGTGGAACGTTAAATGAATCAATTTAAAAACTGACGAACCTTTTCATTACACTACTGCACATGCTTAAAAACAATAAACATATAATATTGCTTTCTAACTGTTCAGAACATGGTAAGTGTTTGCAAGTTCCGGTTGGTAAGTACTTGTGTGAGTCTACGGACAGCCGAATAAATTGAATACAGATTTAATCTCGATTTCGGTTCAATCGATTCGTGTAGATTTTAATCTTTGACATACTGAATATTAAATTTTGTTACATTTTTATCATTCATGTTCGTACATGGATACCTTCTACGCATTTGCAGTTTATTTGTGTATTATTATCATAAAGAAATAAAAACATGTCAATACTTTATAACATGTTTTAACTTCTGGACCTTCTGAGTTTCTTATAAAAACGTTGCATTTTATTAAATGTACTGTAATTTTAATCGTAACAATTTTGGTTTAAAGCAAAATTATACATACAAAAATATGTATGTAACAATGTACAGCCTCAATTTTTCACTATTTGGGTACTGTTGGAGGAAGCACGTTAAGCCGTTAGTGTCATTCCTAGGTCTTTGACAGTCGTTTTTGATAGTTAAAAGCCAAAAAGTATGTCAACCAGTCTTCCAAGGGGTATTGTGATACCCAGTAACTGGATGTTGTATATGTCAGTAGGGCAGTCGCTCAATGTAAAACACTGGTATTCAACTCTACCCGGAAAGATTGTAAGCCGTCTCCGAGCCGACGACCGACAAGGCTAGGTAGATGATGGATGCTATTGGAGAGCCTGCTAAATGTCTCCTAGCTTTAGTACAGTTTTATGATAGTTAAAATAATGTCAAACAAACCTATTTAGTTTTCTCAAAAAACAACAGTACGTATATATCTTATTACTTAAAGATGTCACGTCACGAAAAATAAACAGCAATTTACCTTGTAAAAGTAAAAGGTTTGATTACCTTTAAAAGGCAATCTAAGAGCCCATCTTATACATGATGGCGAAGAAAATGCTTATATTTTTCGCCAAACCCCCGAACGGAGGGTGGGTTCTGTGTTGTGATTGATTTTACGCAATATTCGCTAGCCACGTCGCGATCTTTAGGCACTCGCAAAGTAAACCCAATTCAGGAAAAAGGCAACCAAGAAAGCGAGGCCCTTTTGGCCTTCACTACTTTACGATAAATCCAATAAGAGTAAGACAAATCTTTGCTTAAATACCCAGAAGATACATAAAAACATAAAACTAGTATCGTCTCTGCGTCCGCATCGGTTTAGTAAAATATGATGGGTTTTATTCAACAGATGGCGAAAATCACACGCGCAAAATGACAGTGGTGTAATGCACACATACATTGAACTCATTGACAAAACATTCCATTTTAGTAATTCAGTATACCACAAGTATTGTAGATTTTGTGAATATTTACAAAAACGTTTTTCTGTGATACCGAAAATCTTTTGTGTAAACACGTTGGTTTTCATTTCATTTTTATTGCCTATCGATATACCAATGCGGAGAGCAAACTGTTTTTCTGATGATATATAAAAGGACCTGAGCTTTCATAAATAAATATAATAAAATACATTGATAAAATTTATCAAACCACAATATTTGGTCAATTATGAAAGTTCAGTAAATATCGGAAATCCGACGGTTGAACAAGCTATTTGGTTTACAGGCAAAAATATTCATCTGTCTACTTATTTATTATTATTTATTTACTACTCTCGCAATATTTTATTTTATATTTTTATCTTGAGCGTAGGTATCCCTGGTACCTACACGTATGTAAAATAAATTATTCATTCACACTTACGTGCCCACGTGCTCGAGAAAAAAAATGAAATGAAATATAATATTGTGAGTGTAGTAGACAGATGAATATTTTTGCCTGTAAACCAAATAGCTTGTTTGACTACTAGGGTCCATGATATCAAAATACGGGTAGCGGCTCTGAAACACCTAGAGGTGAGCATGACACCTGGGTAGACGTGGTAATGTCAGGTGCAGCAGAGCCTTAACTGAATGGAGAGACGGTAGAAGTAGTGTTGGCAGACCATCGAGCAGATAAGTGGATGATTTTCAGAATATCGAGAGTAAGATCTGGTTGAGACACGCACAGACTGTATGCATAGCTCAAAAGGGAGGACACCTATACTTAGCAGCAGCTGTCACAGAGCTATCGATGATAACGGATAATGAATGCGCTAAACTATTGTTTTAAAATACCTGCCAACAACCTGCACATACAGTAACATTAGATATTCTCAAGAATTAACGTAAAAAATCTCAGCACTTTCCTTAAAAGAATAATTTTATCATGAATATCATCAAATTGCGTCTCCAGTATAATTAAAATGGACACAAAATTCAGAGCTTTAATAATTCAGCTCTTTTCTGAGGAAAATGTGTCAGACAAAAGTACATAGCGCTTAGTTTTTAAGACTGTTCGAGGTGAACAAAATAGGCAAATAAGTAGATGCAGTTTTTTTAAGATTTTATTTCATGTTTGAGTCATCATCATCATCATCATGTCAACCTTTAGACGCCCACTGCGTCTAAGGAAGGGGTTCAGCCGTAATCGCCATACTTGGCAGAAGCATGTTGGAGATCGCAGTAGATGTTATGGTACCTACTCAGAAGGACGCTGCTGCCCATCCTCTGGTCAATATTCCTCAGTCGCCTTCTACGACACCCACGGGTAGAAATGGGGTGGTGCTATTTGCGGCCGGCACAACACGACGTATCTTGTAGCTTTACGAATAGGTATTAACTTACCTATTCGTAAAGATACAAAATATAATACGGTTAGCTCTTTTCATGTAGGTAGCTGTTATTTGTTTATTAAGTACGAGTACTTTTAATTTAAAGTCTTAGTGACAACCTAAGCACCTTTATGATACTGATAACGGTATTACGATAAATTATAATTATATTCGAGATTTATCTACAGCTATTCCGCAAGTTTACAACATTTATTTCACTGTAAACGAAAATCCAAAGTCAAGCACGAATAGTCCCTGTGAAAGTCAAAGTTATGAACTTAATTCCAAATAACGGCCTTGAAGTTTTAAACAACTTTAATACTGTGTAAATCAACTTAAAGTTTTAGTAAACGATTTTAACGGTCCACTGCAAACTATTATCAATTTTGATTAACGTGTAGCAATTTCCTTTGTGATTCCGATTATCGGTTAACGTGCAAAGTAAACCAGTGCAATGAGAAAGAAATACTCAGTAATATCATTAGGTGCAGCTCTACTACAGTGGTTCCGCAATCCTACGAGAGGACGTAAAACTTTACGGTCAACCCGACAAACGCGCTGTGATAATCGAATGAAATTCCGCCGTATGTACTCGAACTAGCGGCCGCTATAAAATGTCATGACGAATATTTTGAAATGGTCCACGTAAATTTCAGTTATGGATTCTAGTTTAAAATGTTTTGGTATCAGTTTTTTGTTAGTCTTACATTTATGGTTACCTCAATAGTTTTGTGCAATATACAAAATAATCACCTGAAAATGCTCAATTTTTTCCGTATTTATAATAAGAATATCCTAAACGTATAAAAGTATAATGATGTATAAAAAGACGCTGTACATTTTTCTCAAATATATAATAAGAGTAGGTACTCCCGTCGCCAACCGGATACTATAATGGGTATGTAATCTGTAATGTTATGTGCAGTATTGCGGCAAAACTGCTATAATACCGCAGTTTCGGTGTCGATAAAATGAAAATTCTTCAAGAGGAAAATTCCTCGTGGTATATAACCTGCGCAAAAGTTGATCGTTTCGTGATACATATTTAGTTGTTAGCTAACTCTTTACTTATAAATCCGGGAAAGTTTCATAACTCGAAGGTAGGGTGGCCCCGAATGAGGTGTTAGGCTCCTGTACTATAAATATTATTTATTGCCTTCTACGAAAAGCTTAAGGAATTCGTAAAACGACGAAAATATTCTAAGAGATAACGTTTCGTCTATATTCATGCTAACTTAAGCAGCTTAGAAGTAGTAAGTTGCAGAACTGCAACTAATAAGTGGATCAAGACATTCTTGAAATGTTCGTTGTAAAATTCTAATATGACACGTCGTAACAAATAGCTGCACGCTGTACGATGCTCACTTTAATTCTTTTATTTTGGTCCAATCACACACCTAACGAGGGCCAGTAAAGCAATTTTGTTCAGTGAATACAGATCACATTTGGAATAATGGGGGCTGTAACTGGAACCATTCCAATCTCTTTTGATGTGATCTGTAGTTTAGCGCCATTTTGGGGTTTGCCATTTGAACGATGTAGATGCCACCATGTGACACAACCTTGACCGCGTCTGCTTACCGAGGAGATAAGAATAGTTTATTTTATATTCATGTTTGGACTTCAGAACATATGTTAGCTCACGCGATTATAACTGTGAATACCTTAGCAAATCAGCTTTTTTCTAGTACCAGACCAAAATGCCTAGTTCTGATTTTTCAACCAAACAAAAGAGATTTTAAAAGCCATTGTAGTCAATAGTTTCTTTAAACGAATTAATAGTAAAGATTGGCGCATTTCCATTGGTGATAGGCACCCCATTAAAAAGACTGCAGTGACTATTAGCCCCGACCAACGTTTTCCCGCAATCTCTTTCGTGTCGACATTTTATTATCGGTAGAGTCAGCTCTGTTGTAATCCCCGGCAAGCGGTACAATTTACGATTTATAAAACCGCCATTTTCTGTTGTAAAGCAAAACGATAAAGAGAATAGTAAGGCTCGACTTGGCGATGCTTACCTCGTTCTTCGTCACCCTTTTTATCTTAATATTCACTGATATTAAAAAGTTAATCCGAAACAACAGCACGGATAGAGTAGCTCTAAGCTGTATCTGAGTGTTGGTAGTACTGAATTTGCTTGCCATTTATTACGGGTTGAATTTCAAATGATGAAAAAAGATTGTGATTTTTTAAATTGACATCTTTGTGATACTGAACTGTTCTGTTATCCATGTATTGAAAATTTATACCGATACACAAACATCTTTACACATCGGCATCCATCTTTTTTTTCGAATTTTCTATCCCCGACGAGCCTGCAAGGTATTGCAATAAAAATGATTAAATACTAGTAATTAAATTATAAGAAAATATTATTACTTGCCAAAACAAAGGTTTGATTTCGGTTACGGCAAGTTTCGCCAAAATCTAGTTTCGATTTCGGCAGAAAATCTACCGGCCCCATCGAAATTCTGCGTCCGCGAATTATCGCGCGTCTCGTTGACTTCGGGTGAGTTCGTGGCTCGTATGTCACCCGCCATCATAAGCTGAGTTCGGCGGCAGGTCCGGCGTGATTATGTTGTGAGTGAGTGATTTTTTCACAAAGTAGAAGTTATTATGATGGAAAGAAGTGTGTCACCATGTGTAAAAAACTAAAATAAAATGCTAGACAAAAATCCTTTTTATCGTCACACACAGATGCACGCACGCACACGCAGGTGTTTTGCTGTTATAGTGTTAAACATTAAACAAGTACCAAAAAAAATACCACAGTGAAGATTTCTTGACAGATGCAATTAAAATAATATGTGAGCCACCAAAGCTACCCGTGCTTCTAGATCAACCATCTAAGTACATTAAAATCGCAAAGATGGTAGGATATGACTTTAATTATCTGCTAAGGTACTTTAGTATCAAGTTTTATATCCGATACTTAGTTTTTAACTTTAATACTCCTCTACCTAAAATCACACCTCTCATTTTTAATCAACAAGATTGAAGCCCTTATAGATAAGCCATAACTATCTGTATGTACGCAGCTTATATATATATTAATCACGCCCACAAAGTCATCATCATCATCAACCGAAATACGTCCACTGTTGAACAAAGGCCTTCCCCTTAGAACCCCACAACAAACGGTAACCTGCAGCTTTCATCCACCGTCAACCTTGACGATGTCGTCGGTCCATGGTGTGAAAGACCTACCAACGCTGCGTCTTCCGGTTCATGGTTGCCACTTGAGAACCTTTCTTCCCCATCGGTTATCTTCATATTCTTAGAGCTATGCTCCGGTTCCGGATGTTATCACGCAAAGAAACTACGAGCCTAACTGGCTTCATCTCGCAAAGTTCTTGAAAAACATTTTATTTAGTGTACCGTCCCTACACTAAGGTGGGCACGTTGTTTTTCTTCGTCTATCCCATGGTCTGTTGTTGGGTCTAAAAAATATTACGGGTGTGTGAAAACTATTTTTTTATTCAGGGATCCATTTGCGATATATTTTGCTTTAAAGCCCTAAAGAGTAATGGCCAGAAAAAAATCACTGTAGTAATAAATTTAAAGAAGTTACAAGGAAAACTATCACAGCTAAATAGGCCCGTTGCGCGACACACACTTGGTCGGTTTTTTTATTTGTAGTGTCATAACAAGCAAATTCCAGACAAACTCCCTTTTCCCAATTAATTCGATGAAGCACATTAATTACGCGACTTTACTCATGTCAGTCGACATCCATAATTTAAAGTCATGGAAATATCAACAGCTAAGTTTCTTAAGTATCTCGAAACTATTCCTTATTAGTTCCCGGTATATGAATAACTCGAGGCAAACCGTCAATGTTCTTATGAAACTACATGGAGATTCTAAATCCAATTACAGAGTTTCTAATTAAACAGTAGGAGATGAAAACAGTAAAAAATATAGCAAATATGCGAATTAAAACGAACGAACGGAAAAAAATAACTACTACGACTGCTTTAAGGAACCCTGCTTACACAAACCGACTTACTTTGAGGACTTCATTACAGTTATAAAAATGATAAAATAATAATAATTAGGTATGTAGTGTTGCTATGCGCTAACATTATTTCAAAAATATGTTTTGTAGCATACCAGAGCGGGGATAAAATAGCATTTCATCCTCTAGGGGAAAAAGTTTTTTTTTTAATTTTTGTGTGTCAAATATGACAATGAGCCTACAAAAACGAAAAAGTCTTTAGTCATAAGTAGAATAATCATGAATTCGACTCGACTTAATACTGCTTCATAAAAAAGAACCTCATTTGTATTTTGAAAATGGAACTAAAATCGGCGGTCTCTGGTAGAATGCATGCAATGTGTTGCGGCTACAGAAGAAACAAAAAAAAGACATTGGCGCGAAATCTTTATAATTTTTCTCTAATTGCAAATTGAATTGGTAGTAAACGTAATTAATTTCTCGCAATCGTAGTGAAAAGTATAGTGTAACACACGGCGCTAAAACCCATTAAAACTACCTCGTATATAATGGGTCATTTTAGCTTCTTGTATAACAATCTACTATTTCTGCGATGGGTATTAATGTAACGCATGTTTGTTAATGCATCTACCGCTGTTTACGGATTCGCGTTTTATTCCAGATATCTGAAATATAAAACTAATGAATATAGTCCATGTATTTTGTATAAGCAAAAAGCCTGGCTACAAAGTGTTGATTTCAGGCTAATGAAAGTATGATGCTTTGAACTATTTTGTAAAGAAATTCAAAACATATACTATCCAGTCCTACATCCATTACACTGGCTAAGAGTTGAAGTTCATTATAAAGTATGCTTTAAATAATTCTCTCATAAATGATTGTTAAAATCATGTGTGTTATCACAAATGCTGCGAGTTTCAGTTCCATTGTAACTACAACACAATTATTTTATAACAAAACGTTAATCGGCGTCGTTATTCCGTGATTGTGGAAAATACACTTACACCTGAATGCAAATTGGTGCTGTACAATCTAATTAAGGTTCTGAATGTATATTTCTTTGTTTTTATTTTATGTTATTGTTATTGGATAGTGAAAAAACAGGCCACTGCTTGATGGTAAGAGGTTACTCAGCCTATGGATGACGACATCGTAGCAACTTCGAAACCGACCCAACAAGGCAGTTTAGCAACAAAAATAGGTATGAACTTAGTAGGTACTTCCTCAAAAGAACGGGCTCCCTAAGAGCTTACCTAAATATCAAGAAACGAAAGTTAAAAAGAAATACGATTCCATTGTAGTACGTAGGTATAAAGCGAATTATTATCTTTCATTTTATTTTCTCTAACCAACAGTGATTACCGGGGTCAAACAAACGTGTAGACGCCAGTCGACTTAAACATAGTTTTCTATAGAATTGAGTGCGGATGACAGCTCATCTATTGACTGTGAGATTCACAATGGCTCCGCTATGGTACCTCCATTAGTAGTCATTCACACAATACGAAATGATTCCGTACTCTTGTTTTAACGTTGTGCGTTGAAATGTCGGCATTTTTTTTTCACACGAGTATTAATTGAGAAGTTACACTTTTAAATACCGTTCTCTATGAATAGGTACTCAGAATTCCTGCCAATTTCACGTCAATGAAGACAATTATCAATTATTATTGATCACTATCTGACAATTATAATTAAAAAATATAATTTATTAAAATTGGGTATTCTCTTGCATTGATTTTATGTATGAAAGTTGTTCTCGGAATTAGCATGATTATAACCTGAAATGTCTAAGTAATCTGAAACATGTATCACATGAAATGCTTGTGACAGCTACTTACCATCGTGCGAGTCGTACATGTAAATGATTTCCTTCCATCCATAATACAGGATTGTATCCACGATAGCTTTATGGTAATCCGGTCGCATGCTCACGGCGTGGTCGATTAAGCCGGACGATGGCGGGATAACCTGTGAAACAGAATAGAGACGTAGATATTTATTATTGACTACTTCGACCCACAACTTTGTGCGGGTAAAGCTTCATTATGACATACCATATGATATGATACTCGGCAAAGGTGGCTTTCTATCAGTGAAAGAATTTTGTTACCGGACCAATACCTATTACCACAGATAAAATAAAACAAACTACAATTCTTCAAACATAAACAGGCACTTATAATTATAGTTGTTAATGTATATTTTTGGTTCTGCTGCCATTAACTTCGTTATTTTTGCACATTTTGAACTAACAATATTCCATTAAGGGGCTATTAAACGACTTTTACAGATTTTAAACTGACAATCACGTCAAAATGTGCAGTGTAAATGATTTGAAAAAAATATATGTTAAACTAGAACATTCTCTTATTCACTTAGTAAGTGAATATTTTTAATTATATTCATATTATATAGTTTAATTAACACGTGAAGTTATGTCTGACGCGGACAAAACATTGACAATCACACAAAATCTACCAGGTATAATTAAACGAAACTTACACCATCTTACAGACAATTTTATTATCTATCTTTTAGTATACGCCTTTTTTTTAATTTTGAAAGATTACTTCTTTTATTTAACTATCGACTAAACTTAAAGAGTTTTGGACGCAAAACTGATGAGCAGAACGGACGCAGTCTGCGTCCAAAACTTTCAAAATTTAGTCGAAAAAATTAAATAAAAGTAATATTCTTTCAAAATTAAAAAAAAGGCGTATACTAAAAGATTGATAATAAAATTGTCTGTAAGATAGTGTAAGTTCCGAATAATTATATCTGGTAGATTTTGTGTGATTGTCAATGTTTTGTCCGCGTCAGACACAACTTCACGAGTTAATTAAACTATTTAATATGAATTTAATCAAAAATATTCACTTTCTATATGATTAAGAGAATGTTTTAGTTTAACATATATTTTTTTCAAATCATTTACACTGCACATTTTGACGTGATTGTCAGTTTAAAATCTGTAAAAGTCGTTTAATAGCCCCTTAAATACAACGTCCACATTTAATAAGAGCCTTTCCATTTTACCAAATTTAGTGCAAACAAAGCACACCTTCTTTGACTTAAAGAGACTATAGATAGAATGAATCATTTTTAGAATTGAATCATTTATTAGAATTCTCTTATATAATCCATATATCAAAGCGAATACGTGCGGTTTCTGTCAGTATTAAAGATAAAAATTGAATCAGAGTGGGTTTGTCAGCAAAATCCTTCAGGCACTCGTTGGAAACAGCCGAGTGTGCCATACTCAGACCATTTATATTCATCAAAGCTAGCAGTGGATTGAGTCAGTCAGTTTTAGTGGGCCAAGTGAAAAAAAATTGACATTCTCAGCTTCACTAAGCGGTTGAATCTTTTAAATAATCTTTTTACTGTAAGTGAGAACAATGTAAATCATGTTTAACTTATCATTACTGAATAAATGAAAGGAATCCATCATTTTAATCATTATTAGGTGTAAAAAACATATTACAACGGCCAATGTTAGAAATGAAACTGGTTTTTTTAAATCTCAAATAAACTTCGATCCTTTATTGCAATCACTACTTACCTATCGAATGATTATTTTAAACTTGTGTTCGATAAATGTTCAAAGTAATATTTTATCACTAAGTCAAAACTAGAATAAAGCAAAACTTTGAACTTTTTAAAAAGCAGTCAGTCCTTATAAATAAGTACTTATAAATAAAATGTTAATTACAGAGTTTACTGAATGACTTGACGTTTAATTTCGAATTATGTAATTTATTACAGTCAGAAATACGATAAAAAAAACCTTATTTCATACCTTTTCAGGGAACCACGGAGTGACAAAAGGCATTTGGAAAGTGTTCGTGTACGAGTGTAGAGTGTCGAAAGATTCCGGCGTCACCGCACCGAGCATAGCAAACACGCCCCGCGCGAACTGGTTGCATACTGTTGACAAATAATTTAAATACCTGAATAAAGTTTATACAATATTTTAAATAGCACATAATTATGTTAAAAGAAACAAATAATATTGAAGTTATGTCGTTCATAGGTTTAGGATTATTTTCAGCACAGAAATAAAAATGAAGATATTTAATACTAGCTTTTGCCTGCGACTTCGTCCGCGTGAATGTCGGTTATCGTGGATGCCGACGAAGTCGCGGATTAAAAACTAGCCTATGTCCTTTCCAGACGTTTAATTAAGCTATATTCATACCAAATTTCATCAATATCAGTTCAGCCGTTTCATCGTGAAAGTGTAACAGACAGAGTTACTTTCGCACTTATAATATTAAATAATTAAATAATATGGAAGTATGAATTGTAATAAAAAATAACTGAAGACTGGTTTCTATGAGTATAGTCAGAAAATGCTACGATTCTTACTATGATGTAATTCCTAATCTATGCTACGTCGTTTTTAAGGACATTGCTACACACCCACGTCCTTCTAAGGCAGTCAGTCTGTCCTAGGCATTTGTACTAAAATTATACATCCCTTCTGGTCTTGAATTATCTCCAATTAGGCCACAGAGAAACTGCACAGGCATCATATTGGGCGTTGCTAGTTAGCAATTCCATTTCCGGGTACGTTTACCGTTAGTACGCCTTGTGTATTGTCTTCGATATAGCGACCTTTTTTTTTCCGGGGTGGAAAATCCTCATGGATGTCCTCCTGGGATGGGTGGAGTGGTCTGGCAGACTCTTACTGACTAAAAACCACCCCGGTGTTCCATCTCAAGTAGGTATCTCCAGTTCCCGCGACCTGGCGGATACTTACGCAACCCCCGACTGAGGTCATACCGACCTGAGTCAGCCTGATCCTTACGTCAGTCTGGTTTTGATCACATTTAGTAGAACTTGACAGCCAAGCAGTTTTCATTTTGTTGATATAATAATATTAATTAACTGTATCAATACTTTCACTATACCTTCCTAAACCCTTAAATATCGTCGTTTCTTATTTAAAAACACGTAAATCGAATAAGTAGTTTTCATTTTATCGGGCAGACAAAGTGATGTTGGTGTTTGTATTATGTAAGCTTAGGAATTAGACTATATACGCTCACTAAATGCTAGTCGTGTTGTGATGGTCGCCGTCGCCACATCTGTGCGCGTCTAACCTTTTTAATTTGTCCGTGTTTTAAACAAAACAACTTTCTCTGTACGTAATTTACTCAAAAATGTACAAAGTTTTAGATACTAGACATTAACTCTGTCGATAACAGTTATTTTTAAAGCAGCTCCCAAAAGATTCCAAACAAAAGTACGTTGTTCAAATTCGCCATCAACGGGCGAATAAAAAATTAAAGAAGGCGAAAACGGATTAAATAAGACAATTCACTTTATTTTCAAGTTCATTAAATTTAGCTTCTCTGACAGGCTTTTAAAGTAATTGAGTTAGGGTGCAATTACAGTGGCAGAAGGTGCGCCAGTCTACTTGAGTATCTATTAATAATCATAATATAACTCGAGATAATTTATTTTACTTCATGTCCTTTTAATTGACTTTTTTTGTTTACAAAGAATGGAAATCACAATAAAATAACAAGGGACACCCGGATGGAACGAAGTTCCTTTCGATTAATTAGTGAAGGAATTGTAATAAAATTTTATTTTTTTTAAGTTATAATAATATTTTTTTTTTATAATTAACAAATATAATGTAATTAAAAGACAATTTAATTAAACGTGCCCGTTTATGTATCGAGCGAAATGGACTCCATATTGAGCAGTTGCTTCGATACAGGGAAGTGTAAATTTTATACCTAATAGGTAAGTTTTTTAATTAAGCCAAAGCTCGGCCGCCGGGGATGCTGGTGAGTCACTGCTGAAGGAGCTTGCGGCTCTGGTTAAACTTATGCTCTGCGGCGGTGTGAACGATGCCGTCGTCGATGTCTTGTATGGGGCAAATTTATGCGCCCTACGCAAGAAGGACGGCGGCATTCGTCCTATCGCCGTGGGGTGCACCTACAGGCGTATGGCAGCCAAAATTTGCTGTAAAATTTACAGTGACAAACTTACCAACAAGTTTCAGCCCCTGCAGCTTGGCTTTGGTTCCAGAGGGGGCTGCAAGGCTGCCGTACATGCCCTTTCCACTTTTTTAAAATCCAACAATGGTGAGGTCATTCTTAAGGTTGACGTTAAGAACGCCTTCAACTCCGTCAATAGAGACACTTTGTTGGCCGAAGTCAAAAAAGAATTACCCGAAATTTATGGTTTTTTGTGGCAGTGTTACAGGCACCCTTCAAAATTACTTTATAAGGACAATGTTTTGGAATCTGCAGTCGGATGCCAACAAGGTGATCCTCTTGGGCCAGTTATTTTCAGTTTGGCAATTCATCCTATAATACAAAAACTAAATTCCAAATTTAACGTATGGTATTTGGACGACGGAACTCTAGGAGGTGAAATAGACACTGTTTTGAAAGATTTTCAACTCCTGAAACAGCAATTTGAATCTATTGGCCTAGACCTGAATCCCTCCAAATGTGAAATTTTTCTTTGTGACAATACCGACAGACAAACGACTTTAGATAAATTTAATGCAGTAGCTCCACAGATCAAAATTTTAGAAAAAAACTCACTGCACCTCCTGGGTTCCCCAATTTTGGAAGATAGTTTTGCACCTTTCGTTGACGAAAAAATCAGACGTTTTGACGATATTTCGGATAGACTCTCCAAAATTAATTTACATTCGGCATTTACCCTCATCAGATATTGTTGTTTTGGTCCAAATTTTATGTATTACCTTCGCTCTTCGCCTTTATGGCAGCAGCCACACCTTTTGGACAAAATTAATAATAATAATAATAAATATCTTGGGACAACTAAAATTCTTAATGTGGCCCTGGATAACCGAGCGTGGCTCCAAGCCACACTGCTTATTCGTTTTGGTGGTCTCGGGATCCGCAAAATTTCCAGTGTTAGTTTGCCGGCGTTCCTGTCCTCCGTCCACAGCACCGAAAAGTTAACCACAAAAATCTTATCCTCGTCACTGGTTGACTTTGAAGTGCCGTGCTTGACTGATGCGGTGAACGCCTGGAAAGTGGCTTGCCCAAGTACGGTTCGGCCCGTGAACCCATCTTCCCAGAGACAGTGGGATGAGCCGCTCTGCAGGTTGGTACGGAATAAACTTATTAATACGTCCACCAATCCTGCTGAGCGTGCCCGCTTGCTGGCTGTGGGTGAGTGGGAGTCGGGCCTCTGGCTTCAGGCACTGCCGTCACCTAACATAGGTACTATGCTTAGTGACTCTTCATTCCGGCTCGCTACATGCCTACGTCTGGGCGCTCCTTGCGGGGCCCCACATCGCTGTCAATGTGGTGAAGTTGTCGACTGCCTCGGTCACCATGGCCTTTCCTGCTGTAAAAGCGCAGGCCGGATAGCTCGGCACGCCAGCATTAATGACATCATCCGTCGTGCTTTTGCCTCCGCCGGCGTGCCAGCTGTGCTAGAACCTAATGGCTTGGCACGTGACGATGGTAAGAGACCAGATGGAATGACCATAATGCCGTGGAAGTTGGGTAGACCTTTGGTGTGGGATGCAACTTGTGTCGACACCCTCGCGCCATCCCATCTTCCTAGCACGTCGTGTTGTGCTGGGGCGGCTGCTGCAGGTGCCGAAAACCTCAAACGGCGTAAATATAATAACCTTCTTGGAAGTTATATGTTTGAGCCGTTTGGGGTTGAAACACTAGGGCCATGGGGTCCGAGTGCTCACCTTGTTTTTCGGGATATTTCTAAGCGGCTGGTCGACTCTTCACGTGACCAGAGGGCTGGCCTTTTCTTGGGCCAAAGAATTAGCATTGCTATTCAACGTGGTAACGCTGCTAGCCTTCTGGGCACTTGTCCCATTGCGAGCGATGCGGACGAATTTTTTGATGCCCTGTGAGCCCGCCATTGTACACAATATAAATATATTTTTTAATTTATTTTTAAGCTTTGTACATATTCAATTCTTTTAGCCAAAGTTGATTAAAACTGTGTTTGTGAATAGTTCTAATTTATTTAAATAGGTTACCTATAGCACCTATAGGTACTACGCCTGCCTGCCTTTCTTTTTCTAGCAAAAGAGTACCTACTCACTTACCTACTTACAACTACAAATAATTCGCCAATGATAAAAGTAAGTACCACTACCTACCTAGGTACCCACCTAAGCTCCCACTGGCTTAATTTAAACCAAAACATTTTAATCAAATCAAAAAAAATATTATTGTCGCTAGTAAAACCTAGAGAAAAGTACTCTGTGACCTAGAGCGATAAGGTGCAGTGGTTACCTACTGACGACCGCGAAAGCTCATGATTATCAAACCCAAACTTTCAATAGGTACCTACTAAACAAAACATAGAAGTAGGTACAGTAACTACCTACCTACCTAACCTACGTGTTCTATGGCTTAATTATCGACTTAAAATTTACACTCGTTTTCACAATCCACACAGTCTCACAGTGAAAGGTGGACTTATCTCGTAGGTCGTTATCATCGGAATTATCACGCAATGATAATTCCGATGTCATTGAGGTAGGTACCGCCACTATTTGAGCGAATAAACTTAGGTACTAAACATATCGCCGTAGGTACCTAGTTCAAAGAGTTCGCCGCGCCGCCTTTAAATACATAAACATATTCTACGAAAAGCGAATTCGGACTTTATTTTGTAAACGTAAACGGTTAAAAATTGAAATTTTACCAAACTAGGTATGATAAAATTATTCTGAGAAACGTATAGGCAGGTGCCCGACCGGACAATAGGAGCTATGTGCAACCGAATTTCACGGTTAATGTGTAAAAATAAGGTTTTAATTCGCTCCAATATTTTCATAGAAAAGCCGCGATTCAACTAATAATGAACTCTATTTGACAGTTCCAACGATTCAATTTTTCTGTTCGAATTGTCTGCGTTTGTGAAGTAATAAAAATAGCAAAAAAGTGTCGTGACAACTTTTCGTAAGAATTTTTTCCGTCTAGCCCCCTTTCACAACGCGCGATAAGGAACTTCGTTCCAATAATTTTTAATTGAGAACAACGGATTAACTCACTGTTATCGGGTTCGTCCGATTAGTTTCGATGGCATACGGCCACCTTTTTCAAGGAGTTCCACAGGATGACACACCGCCCGTCGCGTTCCTGCGGGCACTGCACACAACTACGCTGCGCACCTCACTAACAACGCGCTCGCAACAGCGCTGTATGTGTTAACAATACTCACGTTTCGTTTAATGGAAAAAATTTAAATGATTTTGTTTTTACGTACCTACTGATTTACATGAAAACCGGCCAAGTGCGAGTTGAACTAGTGTGGAGACGGTTCCGTACAATGCCAAAGTTTCAGTTGATAGAATTCTTATAGGTTCTTCTGTAATGTACAACAACACAAACAACTATATTTTGTATTTTTTTCAACATTTTAGGCTCAGTAGTTTCGGAGATCAAGGGATGAATAAAATCAAAACTATTTATTTTACAATAATAACAAAAATACATTTTGATATCCTCATAACGCCCTTTTATTTGAAAAAGCCCTTTTATTTGATATGTGACACAGTAAGTTTACAAAACTTTTTTTAATTTCCTAAATAGTCCCCCGAAAATGACCATTATTTAAATGAAAAAAAATATTTGCTTTGTACATCTGTGTTTGGGTCATAGGATTACACCATCCTACCAAATATCACCTGATTTAGTCCAGTAGATTCGAAGCAAATTTGCTGTGACGGACGGACGGATAGACAGACAGACGCACGAATGATCCTATAATTATGAGTTCCTCCGTTTTGTACGGTAAAGATAAATACAGTACAAGTCAAAACCATACAGGATACAGTCCTATCAAAAATATTAAATTTTATCGCCGTTAGCCATAAGAGCCTGTTGCAATTGTCACATAATACATGTTACTGTATTCTGTTTATTTATTTGTATAGATTAAAATACAGCCATGTAACTCACTAGATATACAGACAGGCAGACAGACTGGCCAATACACAGAACGGTGGCGCGGCGTAGGCTTATTTCTAGGGCCATTTAGGCCAGCCTTTGTTTTACTTTTAAATTAGATTACTTTAAAAGTTAAACAAAGGCTTAACTTATAGCAAATTTAGCTTATTAACCACTAGCTAGCCAGCTATACTTCAATTAGACTATACTGCATTTGACAGAAGTTGAAAAAGGTTATTTTGATGCACCCTTTGTAACAAAAGTACACTAAACATGTTTGCAGTCACGAAAGACACTGAATTTATTCATCATCATCATCATCATTTCAGCCAAAAGATGTCCACTGCTGGATATATTCCTCCCCAAGGGGGTGTTTTGCCATAATCGCCACGCTCGGTAGACGGGTTGGCGATCGCAGTACGGTTGTTACAACGGCACAGAGAACGCTGCTGCCCATTCTCTAGTAAGTCCCTTAGTCGCCTCTTACGACACCCACTGGAAGATATGGGATGGTGCTATTCTTTACGTCCGACACCACACGGACCACGGAATTTATTATGATCTATTTTTACAATATCTGCCGCACTTAATTGTAACCATAACCCTTTCCTTTTCCCATGAACCACATACGGTTCAGGTTGATTGTTTAACTATTATGTCTGCTTCGAGGACAATGAAAGTGTTAATAATCTTATAAAATCAAGGGCTTTCATATAGTTTTTATATTTAATTCCAATTTAAAATTACAGTGTCAATGCTGAAAACCTAAAACAATAACATGCAACAATACCGGTAACGGTATTTGTTTCACTATAATTCTACCAAATTTAAAATGTTACCGAATCTTTAAAATACTTTTATTTTGTATATATTATTATACGTCCATGTTTTAGTACTATTTTCGATCTATTTATCACGTTAAGAATAATTTAATTATGATTGTTTTAACTTGTCTTTGAAATATATTTTTTTTTGTTCATGTCTCTACGAGACTTTTTTTTCTAATGCTGTTATAAATGGAGTATAGTAAAGACATCGTCTTCATTGAACCAGCAGTAGGTACGTTAGCAACCTCGACAAAAAAATTAATAAGTCTCAATTCACTTGTTGAATATCATAATGCCACCTTTTCATTGAAATTTAATAAGTTTATAACCAACAGTTTATTGGCGGTTACTTTATTAAAACGTGGCGCGTCTCCGTTGTTTCATATTTTCAGTTAAATTTTATCGCGACACCGTCTATTAAGGTTAAGACATTGATTGCTTATAATATCTTTTGCCACAAAGACGCCTAAGTAAAACCTTCAAGAATTATTTGAATAATATTTTAGTATGGTAGTTATAATGTAACAAAAACAGTCTTCATTCTATCCTAGTCTAATTGAATTTAGATTAGGTATACCTACTGACACAACTTTGGACAATGCCTTTGCCTTTTTACTTAGAATTTGAGCCATGTATAGTTTTGTTTCATTGTTGTAAAATCATTGCGGGCGAAATCATTGGTCCGACTATAGCGTTGGACCTATTGGACTACAGATTAAAGTTACAAAAACCGTTTACAGATGTGGAAAAAGTGCAACTCAAATTTGAAGTAAGTTGTTGCTGTCGGAACTTTTGAATGTTACCCCACACCGCTTAGACAGTTGTTTAGCATATATGATGATGAGAAGTAATGTGAACTAACTTACTACTACTTTTTACTTTGCTCAGTGACAAGACGCCAACAACTTATTGTGTACTATCTTAGCCGTGAATGTCGGTTATCGTGGATGCAGACAAAGTTGCGGATTAAAAAGTATTTTCGCATTTATAATATTTGTATGAATTATTTAAAATTCTAAAATCTTTTGTTAAATTGATATCCTCAAGTATTTCGCTGTCACTTTGAAGTAGATATTCTAAACAGCATAGAATAATTTGCTCCAAATGTTAAAATTGTGAATTATTGATATTATTGGTCTTAGTGCATTTGGAGGAAAGCTCAGCTTTGGGTCTCAGTAATACCATATAGAAGAAACACGACAAAATAATTGTATTATGTTCTGTTTTACCATTATTATTAAGCAATGATATATTTTTTGGTGATTGGGACTATAATTCCTTTTTAGCAGACTATAAAAAAGTTATGGTGGAGCTACAATACCAATAAAATATATAAAGCGATACTGAATTAAAAACAGTTTTGAAAAATTCAGTAAGCGTGATTAAGGACAGTCACTGTAGAACAAAATAATGTCTTGGATGGGTAGTCGTATGCAAAACTGAGTAATACTTTAAACATGAAAAATGTCAACATGTTGCTTCTAAACATTTTAAATTGCAAAAATTTAAGGAATTGAAAAAAAAAACGTAGCCCTCAGACGAAAATTCCAAATTGAAAACGATGATGACATATTATGCAGTCACAAGTAACTGTTGGGTAAATTTTAGACAAATTACTTTTTTTTTAATTCCCAATAACAGTGTTTAATTGATTGAAACTGAATGGTCTCCATTAATAATATCCAACAAAAATTAAAAAAAAAAACAATAACATACATTAATAAATTAAATCTAAAGAAAAAAAATACAGACATAAACTTAAACCCATAACGGTTAAAATATTCCACAGATTCAACCTGAAAGTATGACAAAGACAAGGAAAAAATTGAAAGTACGTAGCCATAAAAGAAAGTCATAAAATAATAGTAGTTTCTTAAAAGTTCAAAATCTTGTAGGGTAACGTTGTATATTGGTAACGTTTTATAGTTAAAGACTTGTTTATGAAATGTAGGTAGTAAAGGATTATAAGAAGAGATTATTAAGCAATTGAACAGAGGTTTTGAGGCAATTCAATTAAACCCTTCCAATAATTGGATCGAACTGGATTTGCAGCTTCACTTGTTCGGTATTATAAATTGAATTGTAGGATTTGAGTATGAACATGTATCTACGGCAATCGAGACCGAGATACTACTTCGGCAGTTCACAGAAACACTTTACTAACAGGAATAGGCTTCCTGTTAGTAAAGTGTTTCTAAGTACGTACCCATTTCTACGATAAGCTGCTTTACACATTTACAACACGGGAGTTCAGCTTCGGGGCTTCCGCCTTATGATTTAGGTCTGTAATTTTTGAATAAATATTATTATTATTTAATAATATAATATTTATTATTATTAATACCAAGTACATTCGTGGGTTATAAAGCCCAATGCCAGAAACTCTATAGAACTTTGCCCCACTCAATAAAAGTCATATGCAATATGTAGCATCTTACTGTTTATTTATTGCTGATAAATGAATCTTAGTCCTAGTGACTGTAGAACTTGCGGTTTCCGTTTAAATCTAAAAACAATAATGACATTGATTATAGGTTAAATTGTATTTCAGGTAAAATGAGTTTGTATTTTGTGGGCAGGTATTTCGTAATCCGCAAGTTCTAAAGAAAAACAATTTAGTATAGAAAGGTTCTATATTGATTACAATTATGGTCATTCATTTACATTTCTGTACATGGGTGGGGCAGGATCTGGCATTGTCATTTCGAATAAATTTTGGGTTAAAAATTTCGAATCTCAACCCAAGAGATCATCATTATCACTATCATCACCATCACTTTTTAGGGCTAAAAAAAAACTGCTGCTCATTCGAGAGGTTTATTGATGTCAAATTATAGTGCATTAAGTAACAAATATACATTATCTGTACCATATCTCTTGACCGACAACATCGTCAAGATCGCAGGTAACCGGTGGAAGCAAGCGGCAGGTTGCCGCTCGTTGTAACTTTCTAAGGGGGAGGCCTATGTTTAACAATGGACGTCTTTCGGGCGATGATGGTGATGATAATGGGACAAGCCCGCCACACTATTCCCTAACCACTGTAACTCCTGTTAGCCAGAATCAACAGTGGCGACCACCAGAAAAGCGCCAGAGCAATGAAGCTCGACGAGTCCCAGAGAAACGATTCAACTGTCTTGGATCCCGCAACGAAATTAATCAGAAAAGAACAGCGGAGGAGTAAGAAAAACATATTTTCCACTTCCCTCCAAATCAAGCAGGAGACAGAACAGAACTAGGCTAATAGGCACAAAGGGACGTTTACAACTGGGAGAAACCCAGTTGCTAAGCACCACGGATTATAATTGACATAATTACTGGGCCTTAAAAAGTGATGGTGATGATAGTGATAATGATGATCTCTTGGGTTGAGATTCGAAATTTTTAACCCAAAATTTATTCGAAATGACAATGCCAGATCCTGCCCCACCCATGTACAGAAATGTAAATGAATGACAATAATTGTAATCAATATAGAACCTTTCTATACTAAATTGTTTTTCTTTAGAACTTGCGGATTACGAAATACCTGCCCACAAAATACAAACTCATTTTACCTGAAATACAATTTAACCTATAATCAATGTCATTATTGTTTTTAGATTTAAACGGAAACCGCAAGTTCTACAGTCACTAGGACTAAGATTCATTTATCAGCAATAAATAAACAGTAAGATGCTACATATTGCATATGACTTTTATTGAGTGGGGCAAAGTTCTATAGAGTTTCTGGCATTGGCCTTTATAACCCACGAATGTACTTGGTATTAATAATAATAAATATTATATTATTAAATAATAATAATATTTATTCAAAAATTACAAGGCGTAACAAGTACAATATGCTAAAATATAAATTAT
The DNA here is from genome assembly GCA_947361185.1 of Charanyca ferruginea. Classification (NCBI taxonomy): domain Eukaryota; kingdom Metazoa; phylum Arthropoda; class Insecta; order Lepidoptera; family Noctuidae; genus Charanyca; species Charanyca ferruginea. The sequence goes on along the minus strand of OX376055.1, from coordinate 15,470,759 downwards.
AATGCTAAGCACGTGCACGTACCTGAACTAGGCACGGAAGGCTAGGGACGGGTTGTTTTATTGGTATTAACCAATGATAGTTTTATACAACATTTTCGTGTTACCTAGTAACTGGGTTGTGGAGGTCCGATAGGCAGTCGCTCCATATAAAACACTGGTATTCAGCTGCATCCGGTTAGACTGGAAGCCGACCCCGATATACTTGGGAAAAGGTTAGGCAGATGATGAGTTTTATACAACATCTTGTAAAACCAGCCGTGTCTCACTTGAATGTAAGTGAGAACGTTAACTTTTATACCTAATGCCTGAAAATGGGCCCAGTATTTAAACTAGCAAGTACGAATCCCTTCTTAACGATATAATCCCTCTGTGTATCCTCAAAATTCCTGAAGGAGCTCGTGACCAAGTTAAAGCCGTACAGATCAATCGGTCAAAGAATAAGCTACGCTAGCCGCGGTCGGTCTGTGTATGGGTGACCATCCCTTTCATACCGAGTTCCCTCCGTGCCTCGGAAAGAAGGAAAGCCGTTGGTCCCGGCTGTCATTTATAGATATAGTCAGAAGCCAGAAAGTCTGACAACCAGTCTTACTAAGGGGTATCGTGTTACCCAGTCACTTGGCTGTGGAGGTCCGATAGGCAGTCGCTCCATGTAAAACATTGGTGTTCAGCTGCATCCGGTTAGACTGGAAGCCGATCCCAATATAGTTAGGCAGATGATGATGTATCCTCAATATTCCAGCTATGCTAAAATCTGGTCTGGCAACTCTAGGATACTAAATTTTCTATGTTCATGAAATTTATATTACCTACCTACTATATTCTCAAATTTTCTGAACATGAACGAAATCATTCTTACATTGAATTCGCAATTTATTGTTTGTCTTATTTTAATAATAATTTATCAGTTTTTATAAAATGTTGTGAATGCATGAAATGTGTGTCATAATAATGTGGTGAAAGATTTTTTAAGAATTAAACAGTTTATTGTCATCTTTAGACTTAAGAAAGAATCAGTTTCACTTGTCATAAATTCAGAATACAAGACAGAAATGTGAATCGTAACCAAATGTACACACATCTAACTTCGATAGTATTCATTGAAATCCAATAAAGCAACTCGCCACCGACACGTTAAACCAACGGCCGTGCGCCCCAACACAACCCAGTTCGATATTTTTATTTGTAGCTACTAGCTGTATTAGGTTTTGAATTCTTGTTGGTTAGGAACACTGCTTCACAGTCTATACTTATCTAAGTATTCAGCGCAGATAAAAGCCTACAATCCAATGCACTTCTTAGTTTTGAACGCTACTTAGAATTGTTGAAAAGTTTTCAATTTGTGGGCAACAATGCGTTTAACTTATTACAATGTCAACATTTAAAATAACTACATTGGTAGGTATCATTTCAAGTACGAAAGCCTTCTAAAACTTTAACTACAATTTGCATAGATAAACTAATATATTCAAACAGCATTCAACATAACATATGTAAGCAATTTATTATATGATGGAGTCCTGATTTAATTCATGTCTGGCCAACCAATCACACACATACACAGACACGAGAGACTTAGTGGGATCAAGATATCTCGTGATCTCTATGTCTAACGCATAAATCAGTTGGATAATTTACTAAAGCTAAATTAAATAATTATTTATTTTAATACCAGCATACAAAGTATGTAGGTATATGTCACAGTCAAAACTCTTAACCAGTCAAAACTACTTTTGACTGCAACAATCAGTCAAAACTACTTTTGAACGGTTTGGATTTATCTTTAATATTTAGAAACCCATTAGGTTGGTAGGTTTTTTTTGTGACCCTTATAAAACGTTGGTTTTTTTTTTTTTTTTTTAACTAAGGCGTTCCGTATTTTTGTTCCTGTAACGCAAACGCGTTTTATCTTAATAAGAGTTTAAACTGGTTAAGAGTTTTGACTGTAATATATAGTAGTTTAAATCAAAGGTAAAGGTGGAATGGTGAACAAATACTTAGAATAGGTATCAAAGTAGGTAGCTGTAAAAAAATATTAGATTATTTTGAACTGGACCTATTCATTGCTCATTTTATTGGCAAAGGATTTACCGTGATTGATGAGCTGGATCCTATCATCTTCACATTTCGAGCATTTTTATTTTTGTTTGATTTCAAAATGTGCAAGACTGGCGCCACTGGCACGGAAGTGTTTGTCGTTAGAGCAAATAGGATGGGGGTGTCTGCGGCCGCTCATTCCCTTTCACGGGCAATTTGCCTTTGTTTCTTTTTTTTTAATTTCCGCGTCTGTATTTTTGTATTGTTCCCTTTTTTACGGAACCACAAAAATATGTTGTTATTGTTATCTATTGTAATTTTTTGGCTCTCTAAAAGTGACAATCCGGTGACCGCAGAGCCACCTGGTTGTTTAAGCGACATGATAAGGTCAAAAGTCGTTACTTCCTGACTTTCGGGAATATGACTTTACCGACTTTAGCCCGTTTTCTTTTCAACAACAAACATTAAATGTTTGGAGACATAGTTAGAGGTTTTTATAGAGTCACTTCTCAGCCTTGTTTGGTTTTTATTATTAGTGAATTAAGATAGTGACTGAAAGTAAGAACTGTATTATGAATACTTAAAAACGAATTACGATAAAATTACCAAGTCGCGTTTGAGAGCATTTTAAATGACCGTAAATAGTACTGTCTTAGACGGTGTTGGATCGAAATTATATAGTCACAAGTAAAGAAAAAATATGGGAGCGGACAACCTGGACGTGGTTTGTTTGGTCACAGCGTCTCGTTGCGATGTTAAACTAATGCTAGGACAAAGAATAGTGATTTGGAGCAATAAAAATACTCATGATTTGTATATAAGTACACGTATTTTATTATATCAATAAGAGACCCATATAATGATAGCGTTGACCCGACGTGCTACAACTGTATTATCCTGTAAACTAACTATGAAGTCCATGGCTTGCTAGCAGTTTATCTTATAGGACACTGCATAATGCCAATCTCGTCCTACGCGGCTACGCTAGCTAACGGCGACACTGTATACAGTATTCTGATCACGTGACATGCTGATGACACTTCTCTTAAAGGCTCCCCAAGTCTAAGACAATGGCACACAGTCTTGCAACGTTAATTTCATTTCAAAGACACTGACATTATTTGAATACAGGAGAATTATATTCGTATCACGTTGCTGTGAACACTCTTACGACCAGCATAAAGGAATTGTAGAGTGAAAGTTGAATACAAAATGTAATATTTAATTTTTTTATGTTTTTATTCGCTTGAGTTTGGCCGCAACTCACCTGTGGGCTAATTCACGTAACTAAAGAAATGCAGTTGCAGTTAAGTTTCGATCAAAACAACGCTTTTCGTATTCGCTCGCGTCAAATTCGCTCCACGCGAGCGCAATAACGGCATTCTACTGTTGCGCGTCTTTGGTGCGTGTTTCGGAACGCAACATGATCGGTATTCTACTATTCATTTGACGTCTCAAAATGACAATTAAAAACCACTAAAATCTGTAGTAATAATGTTAAAATAATACCTGGGGTATTATTTAACGTCATATTCAGATTCTATTCAATTATTTAGTGAATAATATTTTTTCTTTCATGTGGCTACACCATATGTAAGTTTGATAGAGTTTGGTTGTCGTTCAGTTGACGTGCAGTTTACGCGCAATTCAAAGATTACAAGAATACCGTTTATCACTCAAACTTGAACTTAACTGCAACTGCACTACAACTTCATCGGCGCGTCATAAAATTACGTGAATTAGCTCTCTGATCTTAAGTGATGATGCGGCCTAAGGTGGAACACGCTTGCCTAGGATAAACCGGTTCATTATTTGACTTTATTTATACTTTTTCCGAACCACAAGCGAATGTACAGTGGTATTGAGAATTCGAACCAAATGTGTTGATTCGGATATCTATGGTTGATCCGTTTTAGTGTGTTGCATGCCTTACTTAAGTGGTCCCATGCGCTGGAGTCGCAGTTAACTTATGAGAATCGAACAAAAAATGTGTAGTGACATCCGTTTGCTTATATTGCAGTAAATTATATATTAATGTAGTCATGACATTACTCGGCGGGAAAAATTTAGGTAGGATACACTCGAGAACAATAAATGAGGGTCACAAATAGCTTATTTGTTTGTATATTGTAGAAGGAACTTTTGTAAATGGTACTACGAATTTTCTGTATCTGTTTTTGCTTTTGCTTCTATTCTGTTATCTACAAAGGTTTGTAATGTTCAATATTCATTATTGAAGCTGCTATAATGTCGCTTATACCTGAAGAATGCACCAAAACTCTCACATCCAACCTCCGCAGAGCATGAACAGGCAGGGCCAGGTGTACCACAGCACGAGAAGATCAACACATTGCTTTGAAACCGCTTTCTCACAGGAACTGCACTTACGTATCAGTTCCAACGCCTCGCAGGAAGTAGCCCAAGAGTATGGACTGTGAGACAAGGTTATGCTAAAGCAAATTTAAAACCATTAAGACCTGCAAAACGGCCATTGGAGTATGGACATCATATTTTGAGATTAACATTATATCCGGAACCTCCTAAATTGGAGTATTGAAGATTGGTCATAAGAACAGCCAAACACGATCTGACCTAAATAAACGACCAGCAATGATCAATACATTAAAATAATAGTAACTTAAGTTTATATTAAACTAGCTTTTGAGCGCGACTTCGTTCGCGTGAAAGTCGGTTATAGAGGATGTAGACGAAGTCGCTGCTTAAAAAGTAGCCTATGTCCTTCCCTATGGTTTAAGCTATCATCATACCATTTTTCATTAAAATCGGTTCAGCTGTTTCATCGTGAAAGCGTAACAGATAGAGTTACTTTCGCATTTGTAGTATTCGTATAGAAGTATGGATAACGGGATACCCCGTTATCCATACTTCTATACGAATTAAAAGCTTATTTTATTGAAGCCGGTAAAGTAATTTAGTTTTGTGATAGAATCTTAATTTCCTTACTACTTTTCATAGGTTTTCAACGTATCTAAACCCATTCCGTTTCTATCTCTGGTACACGTTTCATTGTAGCACTACCAATTTAGCATTTATTTGTTTTTAAATACTAGATTTTATTACAGATTTTTCATTTATTTTTTGTATTATATTATCAACTAGTCAATAAGATATTTTATAGATATGGATTATTTATTTTGTAATGAGTTGCAAATGAATTGTTATTATTATTTAGTCATTATTATGCTAAAATTATTAATATGTTAAAAAAAGTATGATGTAAAAAAATATTGTGTTAAATTATTATTATGTTGCCGTGCCCTAACCGGGTTTCATGTTGGAACTTACACTATTATAACAACTAAATGTACATAAATGCAATAAAGAGATTTGATTTGATTTGATTTAAATACATAGAACGGAACGTATTATGACATGATAGCTGTCAATGCTATGACGTTTACTGTGCAGTACTTCGATTCCGTAAGAAGTCACCCGCAAATTCAAATCCTATCCGATTTCACTTTGGAGGATCCTATTTGAAATGAAAAGTATTTCGTAGGCGCTAAAATAGTTACATAAATAGTTCGCATCACTTATACGATCCCACTTAGTGGCGCCATTACAAGCGTATAGTTTTCATCGAGTTCCAGAATACCTAATACAAATTTCACTGCGGAATGAGAAGTGGGAACTGAAGTGAAATCTTACAGAATAGCATTGCAGTCCTTCGTTCGTTTATGTGTAAAGTTATATATTCCACGGCCCTTCAAAAATATTTCTTCAATTTGGGATTGATAATATAGTGCCTAGGGGAACGTATTAATTCATACAGTTTTCATGTTCGCGATATTTTATAGTCAGGTCACAGAATGTATGGGCGTTGGCCGACGTTCTTTATGTTCTATAAGTAAAACGGAAGAACAAGAGTGTATAGAAGAACAGGGGAGCGATTCAAGCAAGCATGCATCGAAGAGAAAGTGGCCTATTATATGGCGGTGGATCCACTCCTGAATGGGCCGGAATTTTGGAGAAAAAATCTGCAGAGATACGCACAGAGCTGGTGGTTATAGAAATCGGTACTATAACTTTCGAATGATACGTGGTAGAAATCCTTTAACATATATGTTGGTCAAATCCTCACACTGGTAAAATTGTGAAGGACCTTCAAGAGTTGAACATTAACTGTATGAAGTGGCCAGCACGCAGCCTAGACTTCAAGAACTCAAGTTGCGCTTGTAGAGGAAGGGGAGAATGTTCCTCAACATCGTATAAGAAACACACAGCATGCCAAACCGCAGAACCGCAGTGATGACAGCACATAGCAACAGCAATACGAAGTACTGATACTCAAGAAAATTTTAAAGTGGTAGTAAAAAAATTGCTTTTCTATTTTTGTTATAATGTTTTGTTTTTGTAATTTTTTATGAATATAATACAAAGTGACACATAGATTTTGTAACTTTCATTTAAAATTTGTTTGTCTATTAAATACAATTTATTTCATTAAGTTATCATTCCCAGTTTCCAAGACTTTCAGGTTATGTGATCCAATTAATTTCCCGAGTGTATATGATCGAATAAGAAAAGGAAAATTACAGTATTTTTAACTTAAAAAGCAAAAGCACCTGTACGAGGTGTTTCAAAGATCAGCTTTAAATAAAATATAAAAATAAATAAACCGAGCAAAATTTATTTTAACCTATAGGCGACTGGCTTATTGGAACTCTCAATTAATGCTTCAAAGAGTATTTTAAGAAACTCCATTTGAAATCGTTAGCTTTATAAACGATAATGATTTCCAGTAATTACTTACGTCAAAAACAGGCCAGAGTGACGGCAATAAAGGTATGTCAGAGAACTAGTTAGCTTGGTATCTAACTACCTGCTTATTATTAAATGAGGATTTATTTATATTTGCCCCGTTTCGCTAGAAATAGTAACTCAAAATATACTGGAATATGGAGGTTACCTTTCGTCGTTTTAGAAAGTGGTAAAAAATATATAATAAATTCGGTAACTTATTTTTGTTTTTTTTTCCGGTATTTGGTAACTCATTTTTGCTTTTTCTGTATTTTTGCTTCTTTTCCATTATTATTGCTACTATAATTTTGAATTGCACTCATTATCAACCCTCATTTATTACTGTTTGTATTTGTAATATTGATCATTGTGTTTGTTCTATTTTAATTGTATTTTGTTATGTCACTACGAGTACATTTAAATGTAGTAGAATGCGTTAAAATGTAAGTGCAGTATACTCCTCTATGAGACACATTCACCGTAATCCTGACGGATGTTGCAACCATTAGTGGATAAGTTCTGGAAGTTCTTTAAAAAAATATATATATATATAATACTCACTGAGTCGAGAAAAATAAATATAATACTCACTGAGTCGAGAAAAATAAATATAATACTCACTGAGTCGAGAAAGCTTGAATGCGTCTGCGGTGTTGATGACATCGACGTATGCCTGCAGTTCCAAGCGACGGCTGCTTATGTTCTGGTTGTGGATTGTCATTGCATACTTGAAGACATTCTGGATCTCTTCAGTGTTCTGGTCGAATATTGCTCCTAAAAAAAAAATATATTTTTTCAGCTTTGCTCTAGTCACTGGTATATGTTCCCAAATGCATGGTTGCGTCACAAAATATAAAGGTTACAGAAGGACCGCCCCCGCCATCTTCAAAAATAATTACCTAAACTTGCAAGACTCACTAGGGCTGCTACCGTATTGACTCTGTAGGTTTTATTTGTGACAATATGAAACTTTATTGACACTGGTTGTAACTCTTTGCAATTTTTTTATAACAAAATTTTCCTGTTCGTCATGAAATGTATGAGAAGAGGGCTTTGACCCCATTATGACGTCACATTATTATTATTATACTCTGACTCGTAAGTCCCAGGATATCCTAGTTTGGGAGTCAGGGTTTACTTTATTTGTAAGACCTTTAATCCATTGAAACTCATGTGACCTAGGTAGTATTTAAGCAATGTTAAAGGTTATGGCATAAATAAAGATTTTTATTTTAATTATTATTATATTAGCGGAACTGGCAGACGTTGTCCTGCCCTTAAAATAAAAATGTCAAAGTGAAATCCTCCTAACCGGCCGGATCGATTTTGACGAATTTGTTAGTGTTTGTTCCAATGGATTCGAGGATGGTTTAGATTCACAATTGGACCCGGTAGGTGGCGCTATAGTCGGGTTGCAGGACAACGTCTGCCAGGCCCGCTAGTTATATACAAATAACTAGTGTATTTCAAAAAGCTCGCATTATATGAGACTCATGCCGTAACAGGCGAAATATTTTGTGTATTTTCAAAATTAAAGAAGTCTTTTTGTGAGTGTAAGTTATATATAATTTGTTGGCCGTTATAGCGCTAGGTGGAAAAAGATTTATAGCCAAAGCTTCTTCACTTTAACTTGCAATATAAAAAAAATCACTTAGAAGACATAAACCATCCACTCAGAGTCACAGCTGATATCAAAGAGCAAATATACTTAAAGTAGCGTCGGTTATAAATCGCTTGCCAATGAAAATCTCCACAAACAAGAGGCGGAACACTTCATTGGACATCTTTATCGGTCGTACAGTGAAAAAGCGAGAACACCCGTATTCTGAAAGCGTCATCCGTTTGATATATGGTTGCTGACCGAAACGTTTATCTGAATCACTGAAGCCACAGCTCGCTAGCTCCTTTTATACCGTTAGAACACGCAAACCCGGCTTGCTTTACGTGCCCGCATACTATCACTATGTCTTTTTTCGCTCCCAGTGGTCGAACATTATGCCCTAAGAGTCATTTTGAGGTTCCATCTCTAGCAATATTTCTTCTATTTGCAACGTCATTTCTTTCTTTATTACGTTGGAATGTTTCAAGAGGGAGCTTATGGAGTTCAGTCTCTTGCCAAAGTTATATAGCGTCTCTGTAGAACGAAAACTCAAATCGAAGTATTTTAAATATATTTTGTAATCTCTAAGCAAGGCGCAACAAATATACATAATTTATGTATCTTCCGAAAATACTACTCACTTTGCATAATGCTAATAGAAATTGGTAATAACTATTCAAAAAATAATAGTAACCCTTCCAGGCTTAGGGTTGACAGAAATAATCGTAAAAGTTTACATTGCACTCAGTCTTGGCTGACGGATTTGCCACATTATGTTGCGACTTTATGCCCTTGCAAATGGTGCCGCCGTCAAGAACTTCAAAAATATTGTACTCTTCTCATTTAATTTCACCTATATAACATCTCTGAGATCCACCCTCGAGATTTGCCAGAGCGCAGTATTCTGAGTATGAAACTGCAAGACTGGCTTAGGAATTACATCATCCGTACCAACACAAAAATAGCTGACGCCACTCGGAAAGCGGTCACGCTAAAATAGAAATGGGCTGGACACACCTGCCGCTTGTCAGACAATCATAGGGTTAAACGCACAATCCAATGGGTCTTTTTACATGACAAGCGTTATCGCAGCAGGCCTAGGTGGAGATGGCAGGATGATCTAGACTCCTTAGACAAAGGTCGTTCCAACTAAACTTTGATATCGAGAGGAAGCGCATTCCAGAGAAGAATGGCCTTGATATGAAAGGAAGAATGAACAAAATCAGAAGTAAGAGAAGAGCACAGTAAGAGAAGGTTATTAGAAAACAGCAGTTTCTTAGCGTGTGAAGGACATAGATATTGAAAGTGTGACGTTCGATCAGAAGGAGGGGAGAGAGAGTTGAGTAAGGAGAACAATGTTGTCAATGCACGCATACTTTTTCTTTGGCGAATGGGCAACCATTTTAACTCAGACCTGTACTTGACACATGGTCATATTTTCTCAAGCTAAAGATAAACCTGATGCAGTGTTATTGAACACCCTATCCAGCTTATCAAGCAAACCGCGTTCAAGTCAAAGTAGCACACGTCACCATAGTCGATTATAGGGAAAATTAAAGTCTGCACAAGCATAGTCTTCGACTTTGCAGGCAAAAAGTTCCTCAGACGATACGATAGATTTAGGATCGCAAAGTTCCGTTGGCTCTTTGACTGACACTGGAAACCTCGCTTTGCCAATCAAGTGTCGAGATGCAAACCGAGATCTTTTACGCTAGGGATGACGGTACGATTGAAAATTACCGGAGGAAGAGAGCTAACCGTCCCTCGACCCATCATACACGAGCTTCCAATTATAATGGCCTGGCATTTTGAGGGGTTTACGGCCACCCCAAATCTATCAGACCAGTCTTTGATAGCATTCAAGTCTTGGTTTGCGTCTTCTATAGCGTCCAATAAATCTTCCACCCGCGTAGCTGAATACAATTGAAGATCATCGGCATAAAGATGATATTATTATGTAAGGTGAATTAAATAATTTTTGTTCAAATTATTAGGTAGGGATGGTACTAATATAGTTTTAAGCTTTACTAACAATTTTATATGAAATTATCTTCCGATTTAAAATTATAAATATGTTTCTTGCTCGTTCTTCTACATGGAATTAAATCTAATATTTTGAACAAACAACAAGCTTTAATTTTCTGACTGAGTCCTTGACCATTCAAAAGAACGCACCTGTAAAGCCAGTCACATGCGTAGCTACACGGTAGCTATAATATAATAATATATTTTCGCCCTTATTACGTCTGCAGTCGTTGTTTGTTTCACATTTTTTGAATATATATTAATATGCCTTGCTATATCTGTCCACATATTTTGGTGACGTAATAAAGATATGTATTATAGCTGCGTCTGTGGTCAGTCAAAGATTACTATAGAAAATATATCGTAATATGCCTTTGTATAAATTATATTAATATACATTATACCTAGCTACGTCTGTGACGGGCTCAAATGGTTTATTTGAAATGTAATTTTGAGATTGAGTTGAAAAATTCAATAACAGCGTTATCGTAACTATTACTTCACTGTTTGGTGATAAACCTCACTATTACATCAATCTTATAGGTCAAATATGCCACGATAATAGTTTGTATAGAAGCACGATGAGAGTTCATTCAGAGAAGCGCGATGTAGATGCGCCACTATCAGGTAATGTGCACATTATTTGGTATTTTACAGATCCACAGTGTGTTCATGAAAAACGTTCTATCCGCTACTCTAAGAAAAATGTGATCTGGTCTACGGTCTACTGGTCTGGTAACTCCATAACGGAACAACGTATCTTAGTCTTAATTTTTTAACTAAATTTAATTTTGTTATCTAGAGATGTAATTTGATTATGACTAGTTTTCAAGGTTTGATGATGTACATACACGTAGGACAGGCACTGGATCTCTATAACGGAACAATGTATTCTAGTCGTATTTATCTCTTTAAGTCTTAGAAAATGAAATTTATAGTTGTTTTTTAGGGGATTTACGCCTGTATTTTGAAACTATACCGGCAAGTAAAAGATATGTAAGTATTAACTAGACACGTATTCAGATTTTGAAAAAGAACATATTTATTAAAAATTGTACATAATTATTAAATTTATAAACAACAGCAATACTTTTCTAAGAACTTTTTACTTCGTATTTTACGAAATAGGATTTGTTTGTACTTGAAGTGTCTTGTTACCTGGTTGTGAGACTATAACTTCATTAAAAGAAGATTAAAAGAAACTTTTTCACCGCTGCAAAAGTGTTCCATACCAGGGCTCCAGTGGGGATTTTATGAAACGATAATAACGAGGTGCAATGTAACTAGCTTAGTAATATTTTTTATTACTTATGCAGTTAAAAATCTAAATACTGACGACACGAGTTTGTGATCACTAGCATAAGCTGATATAATTATTTAAATTGAACTTTATCAAGAAAAAAATCTTTATTGTGTGTTTTCTTTAAACAGAAATACCTTGTTTGAAATAAAAAAACAAAACTATTTTTTTATTTTTATACCTTGTTTGAAATAAAAAAAATAAAACTATTTTTTATTTTTATTAAAAAATATTGAGTTATTAATCATAATGTAACAGAGATTTGATAGAAAGAAAAATACTGTTTAACCAAACTTAAACAACCATTTATTAATAAAAGGTTTATATTCAATATAACTCCTCGCCTGGCTCGAACACATGCGAAGATCGTCCTGGGCAAGCTGAGAATAAAGTTATCCAGCATTTCTTGAGGTAACCTGTCCCATTCTTGAATAGCGGGTTCCCTGGCCAGTCTAGCCTTGTGATGTCGTATTCTCGAAGAGCAGCATTGACTCGTTGAGCTTAATGGGCGGGCGCATTATCATCGAACAGTACAAATTGGTGCCCATGGTTTACTCGGAATGGTCTGACAATTCCCTCAATAGCAACTGCTCTATAAATGTCTGCTGTCATGAAGCCTCGATACGGTATCAAAGGCGTTCTAGGCCCAATCATAATACCACCCCAAAAGGACACCGATTTCCCGCCTTGCTGAACTGTTCCAGTGGCAGTTCTTGGCCTTTCACGGTCTCCTGGTCTTCTCCAGATACGGACACGTCGGTTAATTGGATGAGTACTGATTCGCGATTCGTCAATGAAGACAGTTTTGCCAAATGTTTTCTTCTTAATTTTGCCGAAGCCTAGTCATCTGCAATCTCCGTCGTTGACGTTGCCGGGTATTCAGAAGAGCTCGCCAAGACCTCCGTGCTCGTAATCCAACCTGGTGCAAACATTTCCGAATGGTCTGAGTGCTAACGTCAAGCCCAGAGGTGGCCCGAACTTCTGCTTTTATTTTAGTAGCGTCGATTGTTGGGTAACGGGCTGCCAGCAATCGTGGTGTATCCTTCTCCCCTCAAAGTTACTATTCTTGCTCGTAAAACTTCTAATAATCCTTTTGGCATTTTTTAAATCACAACTTCCCGCGAAAAAGTATTTTAAATCTGTTAAAAATTTACTAAATCAGATTTCCGAATGAGCGTAAGCTAGGACTGAAAGCCTTTTGATATGGAAAAGCAATATAATTTAACTGTTTTGTATTCCAAATCTATATTTTTAAATAAATAATCTGAAAAGAAGAAGAAATCATAATAAAATCTACCGTAACAAAAAGATTTCGATTTTTCAAAGTGATCACAAACTTTTTTGATTATTATTTAAATTACGTTTTTTATTTCATAGGTTTCTTATAGTTCATACCTTGTAGGGTAGTAAAAATTTAAGTTTAAATGTCAGTTCTCAATAACGTTTTTTTTAGAACCTCAGTATAACCACTTAAGACTGCGCCGAGCAAAAAAATTCAAAACAGTCGTCACTGTTAAAGTGATATAATCAATACTTTTACCATAATTACCATAAAAAATATGTAAAAAAGAAATAACTAAGCGACATTTCGAAAATGTAAAAACTACAAATTATAGTATGAATATTAGAATAATATGAATTCAAGTTTGTGAAAAAAAATACAGTTTACTATCAAAACTCAACTAAATACGAGATTTCTTTAAAGATTTTTGTACAACTTTACGTATTTTTAACCCCCGACGAAAAAGAGGGGTGTTATAAGTTTGACGTGTTTGTGTGTCTGTGTGTCTATGTGTCTGTCTGTGGCACTGTAGCTCTTTAACGGGTGAACCGATTTGAATGCGGTTTTTTTATTTGAAAGCAGATTCTCTAGCGATGGTTCTTAGACATGTTTCATCAAAATCGGTTCAGCAGTTTTAAAGTTATCAGCTCTTTTGTTAGCTGTGGTAGGGATCTTAGACGCATACCGGATGTTTACTTTGCTTTCAAACATATTATTATAGGTGACCAGACTGACCACCCATTGAAACATGTTTGCTATAAAACTATGCAAGATTATAGAATTCTTGGTCTTATGCTGCAGCCAGATTATACAGCACACTAGTAGCAGATATATCGTATTTGGATTCGTTTTAATCAGTATTTTATTAACCCCCGACGCAAAAACGACGGAGTGTTATAAGTTTGACGTATCTGTGTGTGTGTGTGTGTCTGTGGCATCGTAGCTCCCGAACGGATAAACCGATTTTGATTTTGTTTTTTTACTTGAAAGGTGAATTAGTCGGAATTAGCTTAGCTATGTTTGATGAAAATTGGTTCAAGATGGCCGCCGCCAAAAAATGGCGGATCACATATTTTTACAACTCCCTCAATATGGGTATCAAATGAAAGGGCTTGACTAGTAGAATACTATACACTATGACAAATTTTAAATCCAAGATGGCCGCAACCACAAAATGGTGAATTACATTCTATTTTCACAACTCCCTCAATATATGGGTATCAAATGAAAGGCCTTGACTAGTAGAATAATGTATACTATATTGCAAGGGACTGAGGAATGAGTAACGAAATGAAAACTAAAAACTTGTAAATTATTTTTGTAAACAAGAGTTTACAAAAATAATTTACAAGCAAATCTAGCAAATTTTTTAAACGTAATTTAGTTTGGTTTTGTATAAGAATACAAAACCAAACTAAATTACGTTTAAAAAATTTAAATTAAAAATTAAATTAAAAATTTTAAAAAACCCCCAACGCAAAACATAAAAGCGATTATGTAAAATCTCAAAAATAATACCTTTTGTTGAGCCATCAAATGTTTGTTCGTTGAAATGGCGCTATAATGTCGCGGCGGGGTACCGCTAAGTTTAAAGCAATAACTAAATAGCTAAAATAGCGAACTGATGGTAACTAGATTTGCAACAAGATTAACAACTAGATTAGCAACAAAAATTTGATAATATCGAAGCAAATTGGTCGGAAATGCTGGTAAATTAATAGACAGTGAATGAAATTAAGGGACTGACTTACTTAAGCGGTACCCCGCCGCGACATTATAGCGCCATTTCAACGAACAAACATTTGATGGCTCAACAAAAGGTATTATTTTTGACTTTTTACTTAATCGCTTTTATGCTTTGCGCTGGGGGTTTTTTTAAATTTTAAATTTTTTTTTTTGTTTATTAAATTAAACAGTATTCTTATTTTTTGCCAACCATAATCGGTTAACACATTCATTGTGGTATTCATCACATATTTTTATGGTAATTATGGTAAAGGTATTGATTATATTACTTTAACAGTGACGACTGTTTTGAATTATTTTGCTCGGCGCAGTCTTAAATAGCGCATCCGTCAGACGTAAGCTTACATGGTTTATTCAATGTCAATTTGCAACCTTCGTGCCTTTGCATTTCATTGGTAGATTCTGCCAGAACCATTACTGAATGGTATATTCTACTTTTACCGTTCTTATTTCCCACCCTTGTGCCGTTGCATAACTTTGCAGGTTTCGTACCGAACGCGGCTTTACGCAGCTTTTTTTGTTTCAGGTTTTCAGAATGAAATAATTGAATTAAAAAATGGTGGCGGATGTGTGCCCGATGGTTATCAATACTCGTCACTGTCCACCATTATTGAATGAGTAAGAAACTTGTGTTAAATTCTCATTTACTTCTTACTTATGAATGTTGCACAAAATGTTAGGCTTCTTAAACAAATCCATCGAAAACATGTGGAATACAGTTGCAATTAGTGATACCTAATAGCTGGTAACGCTCAATTATAAACATTTCAAGGTCAACTCGTAAATACGATGGATTTCAATGAGTAAAATTTAACATAATATGGAAAAATACATTGGACTCGTAAATCACACTGAACTTGAAGGCTTTCATGTTGATTGCATTCACAAAGTATATTTCCAGTGTTGCGGGTGCCAGGTCAGCCATCTCTTTCACTCTTTTGTGCTCTTAATTTAATGGAGAAACGATACTACAACTGAGCGATACTTCGATCAACAGTGAATTGTGAAAAGGAAACAAAGTAGGTATGTTTGTTCAAGATCTAGTAGATTGTTGAATTAGGATTATGGATTTACCCTTTATAGATTAAGTCTTATAGTACGGTAATCATTACAGTATTAAAAGTAAGTGTACTACACTGCTCAACAAAGTCACAAAGTTCCTAAGGTTGCGGCGCGCCACAGCAGAGAGACCGCTTAGAACAAACCGTCATTTTTAGCACGCACACATTGACATTACGTTTATAGGCATTCTCAAGCAGTTTCAAGTAGACTTCAGTCTCGAGTGTCTCGACTAGCGACACGTGTTGTCAAAATGAATAAGCGGTATTATTACGGTTGCAGTGTATTTGGTTGTTATTATTATTTGTTAATTATACCGGAATATAATTTTGTGCAATTTGTTGAAGCAATGGAAGATAAATTCGGTTCATTTTTTAGAAATAAATATACAAACTGTAGGGTATTGAATAATCTTTTGAAGGAAGATCACATATTTAAAAAAACTTTATTTGAGGATGCTACTTTACTACACACTGAGATACAACAATCGTGCATTTAAACAATGTCGCAATCGACGAAAATATTTTTCTGCAAATAATTTTTGTGAAACCTGTGCCACTATTTTTTAATAATAATATTTTAATATACCTACCACTTTTTATTCAAAAATCCACAACACAACTTTTTTAACAAAGTACTAGCTGATGCCTGCTATTTCGTTCGCGTGAATGTCGGTGTACCGACGCAAAACCCCACACTGTAGTGTGGGGTTTTACAGAAAGATAAACACCAATGTTCATGGTTTTAATTACAAAAATGACGATTTTCCATACATAATAATAATAATATGTGGGGACATTTCACACACGGCCATCTGCCCCCAATCTAGGGAGACCCTGTACTATGGGTGTCAGACAGCTGATATACATACACAAATACATTTTTAAATACATACATATATAGATAAACAACACATTACACCCATTTTTGATAAGTGTCTCAATAAAATTCTGCAGTGCTAATATGCCACCACCAGTGCCATAAAAATGCATCCAAATTTTAAATTTTCAAATTTCTTGCGTTTTTTGTGGAAAACGTCTCTTACTGGACGCCACATTGCTCAGCGTAAATGACGTCAGTTCGTTTTGTATTAAATGAGCTTATATTGAATACTAGCGACCCGGCCCGGCTTCGCATGGGCCTATAGCCTTCCGCAGTAAATAGACTATTCAATACAAAAATAATTTTTCAATTCGACCCTGTAGATTCTGAGATTAGCGCGTTCAACCAAACAAACAAACAAACTCTTCAGCTTTATAATATTAGTATAGATGATAATTGTATATCATTTAAAAATAATGAAAAGCATATTTTGTAATAAGTGTAATAATGAAAAAATTACGTTGGTTACGAAAATAATAAAAGTACAAAGCCTTTATTACGCCAATCGGTTGACTGACAGTTGACATTTTTTTGTTTACATAGCCGTACGGCGTAATAACATGGCCGCAACTATTTCACGGTGTTTTAGAACAGATTAAAAATACTGAAAACTTTGAATTGAGTTTAAAAATTTGTTTTGTTATTTTATGAACTAAAACTTACATTTTCCGACTGCTTTACGCCTAAACTGTCTCAATAACATATTTATAGATATTTTCTCGTATAGAGTAAAATACCCTATTGTCATTTCATGACAAACAGGAAAATTTTGTCATAAACAACTTGCAAAGAGTTTCAACCCGTGTCCTCAGATTATGAAACAAAACGTAGATAGACCGTGCGGAACACTGAGAGTGAAGCCAAAAAAGCAAATACAAATTCAAAAACGAGTACCTACAACGCGCTTCGTTCTGTACTGACACGAGTCAGAATTATTTTCATCGAACCTTCTTGTGTAAAACAATATATATACCTGCCTATGTCAATACTCAAGAATCTGATAAGAAGAATCACGCGTTGATCCAAATAACATTAGTCATCGCTGCTCTCTCGAAATAAAGAAAAATAATTGCTTAGGTACTGAAGTTGTAATTAATCTTAATAATTGTCAGAGCTATTATTTTCTCGAAGTGCGATTCATTCAGAAAAAGCGAGCCTCGTGAAATAAAATAAGGTAAATATGCTACCTATATCCTATATGGGTATTTTTAGTACAAGTTTTTTGTTTAAAGAAAAATGTGGTTACAGGTTATCAAAATAAGAAACCGATTTACAGTAATCTCACAGCGGATGTAATTTCTTACTCTTTTCTCGTATTTAGAACCTAATTTCCCCTTCCACCCAAGCATAGGTACTCGCACATTTATTACCAAGTAAAACACTCACGTGGTCGGTTTAAGTTGCAAAGGAGTCCAAGGAAGCCTTATCAGAAAGGGAAGAAGCCATAGTAGAAGGGTTCACTCCCGAAACCGCAAGTAAAAGGTTTACGTTTCCATATACATAGACATCTATGTAGGAAGTGGGGAACATTAGTCGTATCTAAGACCACATATTATATTATGCGAATATGAAATAAGTTCACAAAACTGTCTTTACCTACTTATATAAGAAATAGATAACATTATTATCCATCAAGCTTGACAGCATTACAAAAAATAACTGATGGATAGGTATTTATTATAAATTATGATAGCTTAATTAACAATATTTTTAATTACCTCAAGAGGTGGTCCACGGTTCTGAAAATAAATGTCCGATCGAAGGGCTAAACATAGATCTAGTACCTACCTACATATAATGTAAGGTGCTTTGGAAACTGTTCATGCAGATATGATAGACCCAGTGAAAACATTTTATCTGTGTACTAACTGGAAGCTTGCCACAGCTGTGCACCGAAGTGTGAATATTGATAGATGCACGTTTGACGTCCCATCAGCTGTTCCCACTTACATTATATTGCACTCAGTGATCTAGGCGCAGTAGGGACTAACTCTATGTCCCAGTTTCGCTTCATATTGACTAAATGTACTACTTTTTTTTTCTTTTTGACACAATTGACAAGCTAGCAGTTAATTCTATAACGAGTAAACCGTCCCGACATACGTTTCAATACTCATTGTTAGCCATGCAACAATGTTGGCTGGTGAAAGCGAACATTTCCATAAAATAACTTCTATGAGTGTTCTCGCATTCTAGCTAGCAATCGATGTCATTAAAAACTGTCGGATGTTAGTAGTTTGATTTAAAATAAGAAACAAATAAACGAAATGGTAAATAACATTTATTTAGTAGGTCACTCGATTGTAAATAGGTAGCTTGTATGCATCAAATATCTTTAGATGACGAGGTATTTTCTAGCTAATTTTCAATATTATCGATTTTGATAACGATACCTAGATAGATAGACAATTTAATCATCATCCTCTTGCCTTTATCATATTATTATCTAACTGAATGACTGATGGACCGATGTGTCAGGCACCGCTATAATTACTGGAACTAGTAGCGTGAAATTTAGGCCAGGATTTATTTAAATTCAACGGCTAAAGCGATAAAAGGTACGTTATTAAATCAAACAACATAAACTCGCAACCTGTTACACATTCGTACGTAGCAATTCAAGTTCAACTCATAATAAATATAACTCGGATAATAAACAAAGACGTGTTTATGTTGACTGCGGGCGGTGATCATTATTTGTATTCATGTCCGTAATTCTTAAAGGAGGTCAACAAAATCCCGTACAACTTTGCCCAAATATGTGCCTCGAGGTACACGTGCACCAAATCGTAGAGAAAAAAAAAGGAATTCGGAAATAATTGTAATTTTATTCATAAATAATTTTTAGCTAATTATTAAAATATAACCTAATAACCTGTAATACAATTAAAACATGTGGCAACTATGAAAGCACGATTGCGTTTTATTTGGTTGTCACTCGGGTTGACAATTCGTAAAATAAATGTCATTTGGTTTTGTTTTTGTTGACATTTCACACATGTCATTCCGTTCATTTCTGCGTTTGACAGAAGAAAGAAGAAACTTGATAGTTTTTTTTTATTAAGCAAGGTGGTTATTTGATAGAGTGCTAAAATGGCGTCCTTTTTATTACTATAAAAGTTATTTTATTCTCTTCCCCGGGCAACTATATGAATAATTTAAGAGTGCAGTATTATTCAGTGTAATGCAGATATTGTTGACATCCTTTGTCCGTGCAAGATAGATATGTAATCGTGCAAAATAAAAAGCTTTGTCAAAATGGTATTCGTACTGATAGTTACTTGCCAAGCGAATGTTCATATGGTCCATGTAAGTAATGGAAAATGAACCATAATACGTTACTTTATAAATATAGTAGGTACTTCTAGCGAAAGAATAGATATGGTCGCATCCACGTCTATTTCGCATCCGTTGCCGAGCGTTAGCAAATCAGGTGATACGCAAGTACTGGCAGGCGGCACTGCACGTCAGTGCCGCCGAGCCGTACAACCGGTTTTGTTATCGACGGCACTCATAGATATTCCTGATAAAAGTAATAATTATCACATAGTTAAAGCACTAATTCTTGACAACGGGAGTCAGAATTGTTTTATCACAGAATCGTTATGTAATCATTTACAATTACCTATTATAATGTCCACGGGAAACGTACCCAAAAGGCTGGCAGTGTTACCACATTGTACGGCAATGTTGATTCTTTGACTCAAGAGTCTATTCTTAGTCTTCGGGTCACATCAAGAGTCCACAAGCCGCTTGGCGACATCCCGAAAAACAAGATGAGCACTCGAATCCCATGGCCCTGGATTTTCCATCCCAAACGGCTCTAAAATATCTTCCAAGAAGGCTATTATATTTGCTGAAGATAGTAGCACCCACGATAGTGTCTTAAGTGTCTATGTTGAGTGGGGAAAGTGCGTGAAGCCAGAGGCCCAACTTCCACCCTCCTACAGGTAGGCGGACACGCTCCATAGACTAGCACGCTCAGCAGAATTGGTGGACGTATCGATTTGATTATACAGTACCAGTAACGGCTCTAATCACGTAAAAATTTACACACGGCTTCCATATTATGATGTGCACAAAAAAGATGTTTGGAAATTCAACCCCTCAGGGGTTTCCCCTGAGGAAACCCCCCTTCGGATTGTATGAAAAATCTTATTTCTTGGGTTAATCCAAAGGGAACCCCCCTTTGGATTGTATGAAAAATCTTATTTCTTGGGTTAATCAACTTGAAACTTGGCACGTATGCAAACCTAAGTAAATGAGAAAGTTTGCCGTTAATAATTTTTTTAACTACCCCTTTTAAGAGGAAACATAGGGTGTCGAGTTTGAAGGAGAAGCCAAATACCAACTGGAAGCGTTGGAAGTTATTGATAGATCGTACCAAGAGGCTCATTGACAATGACACCCTGGTTGGGGCTAGGCTCCAGAGCCTTGAACATCGCCGCACCGTTTTTATTATTATTTATAGGCATACGTTTACATACCGTTGCCAACAAATCGGTATTTTTCTGGCATGTTTCGAAGAGTGTCCATAATTAGACCAGCTGAGATACGGCGAAGCGAACCGCTATTTAGTTGAAGTTCCACGGGCTCGAACCTAGTGTTTTGATTCCTTATTTATTGTGCGAACTGCCAGACTGTTGAATTCACTGCCCGCCTTTCTTTTCCCTGATAAATATAATCTGGGTATTCTACAAGTCACGTGTGAACCGGTTCATCCTAGGCGAGCGTGATCCACATTAGGCTGCATCATCACTTAACATCAGGTGAGTTGCGGTCAAAAAAATACTTTGGCTATGGTACCACGGATATCGACCATGTCATGCCATACCGCAAGATCGCTCAGTACCTTAATGAGATTTGGCTTTAAGGATTACCATGACCGACACGCAGTCTCAATCTAAGCCCATTCGAGCACATTTGGGGCAAGTTTAAACCTGGTAATTCACAGGGTTGCTTATAGGTAGGAGACGTGAGCGAATAACCAAGGTCAAACCATAAAGCAAAGCTTACCAATAAAAAGGTAATTGTAACTGTTTGGTGGTATCTTCATGGTGTTATTCACTATAGCTTTCTCAGGTCTGATCAAGTAATATCAGCAGATGTTTACTGTGCCAAACTTTGAACAATGATGACAAAACTGGCAGTGAAACAGCCCCGACTCGTGAATCGATCTTCACCATTATTGCTCCATGATAACGCCAAACCTCATACAGCGCGGGACACCGTTGTAATCTTACAGGAGCTGCAGTTAAAAACCATACGTCATCCTCCGTATTTACCAGACCTTTCTCCAACTGACTACCATTTATTTAGAGGACAATTTTCTACAGGGTAAAATATTTTCTTCCCACATTGCAGTACAAAATGCTTTCACACAGTTTGTCAAATCTAGATCCCTCAGAGTTCTATCGCAAAGGTGTAAATGAACTTCCGATTAGATGGCAGCAACGTGTAGGAGGGTAAATATTTACTCGTGGGGTCCGAGTGCTCATCTTCATTTTAAAGAAATTTTCAAAAGGTTGGTTGACACTTCCCGTGATCCAAGGGTTTTTACTTAGGGCAGCTAGGTTAAGCATTGCCATCCAACGGGCAATGCGGCTTGTCTCTTGGGCACATTCCCAGATGACGGCGATGTGGAGGAATTTTTTGATTCCTTATTATTTTAGTTTTTACTTTTGTTTAATAGTTATAGGTTTCACCCTTTTTATTACCTATAGGTATGTGTAAATATTGTATTGTATAAAATTTAATTGAGGTAATAAATACCTAAAAAGAGTATGTATGTAATAAAATAAGTAAATATTTTGATTAAATAAATATTTTCGAGTTTAAATTTTGCAGTATAAATCGGCCATTTTATATTTTAACCCCTAATATATTTTCAATGCTTGGAGTTTCCAGTTTTTGGTATATAGTATAAGTGATAAGTTACATTATAAAACAGTTTTTTTTTATCAGCGATTATTTTTAAGTACCTGTATGTCTATTCTGTTACAATCTCCCTCGGTGAACACCAAGGAGAATTGAACTGTCTTTGTCTGTGAATTGACTAAGCAAACGTACGGATGACAGCTCACTTCACCTTGGTGTTCACCGAGGGAGATTGTAACAGATTAGACATACTGATCCCAGGTTTCCTTCGATATTATTAATAACGTTATAATATGCTTGGAAATTTTAACGGTAGTCCAAATGAAAAATTGAAAACCTCACAGGATCACTCGTGTGTCTTGTCTTTCCGTCTGTCGCAGTCAGAGTGCTCCGAATCTACTGAACCGATTAAGTTGGTATTCATATTATATGAATTTCCTGCCTTTGGGTGAGGGATTGCTAATAAAAATAAACGTCGTGGCACTTTAGTTATCTTACAAAGGTGGTCCACTCAATGTATCCGACATAAAATATCTCTAGACGTGATTAAAAAATGGTTAACATTAGTCGGTTCTTGAAATAAATTAAATTAGTAATTTAATTTAATTTTGTAGTACACCTGTATAACGGACAGCGTACATCAGGGCCCCAAGCTTTTCGTTTTTCTTTTTAGTTCGTGTTATTTTTATTTTTTTAGGTTAAAAGCTTGTTTTGAAAAATGTTTTTTATTTTGATTTTATTTTTTACTTTATTAGTCCTAAAGATGTAATATCAGATCTAACCTAACCTAACAACTTTTTGTTGATCATTTTTTTCAAAAGGTTTGAAAAAAAAAATGTAATCCACCATCTTGGAGCGGCGACCATATTGTATTTAGTGTAATGTTACTAACTTTATCGTTTTTAACGTTAACGTTAACCCTTTCATTCAATAACCATATTAAGGGGGTTGAGAAAAAATATGTAATCCGCCATCTTGGAGCGGCGGCCATATTGAATTTATTACAATATTGAGTATTGGACATTGTATTGTCACCAGAACTAAAGGTGCTTACAAAATTTCAGCTCAATTGGATACCTAGAAATGGTCGCAAAATGGATTGCAAATTTTGAAGCGACAACTTACATACGAACAGTGCAAGTTAAATAAAAGCTTGTAAAAATTAGTACTACTGGTTCGACTTAATTTATCGCACCTACGGACCTCTGTCCGCGCGGATGCATCTCGCGCTTATCCGGATTGTACAGTATAAACTCAATATTCTTCCAGACAGGCGTATAGAATAAGTCTTGCGGTTATTGCTACAAATATTATCAGGTTTCTAACAGACCAGTTTTCATTTACACCGAGCAAGTTTTACTTGGTCATTGTTTCCGGATTTCGTAAGGTTTCCGGTGGTACCATTTTGTAACCAGTGAAGAGTTCTGTTTTAATTGTACGTTAGCTATTGTAGGATTTCATACCTATATTCTCTCTCTCATCCGTCCATGATAAGATCTGTCGTACTTTATGGGTCGTAATGTTGGACCGTGAAGAAGAAAAGAGGAAAGATTGCACGTAGCGAAGATGAGAATGTGTGAGATGGATGGACGGAGATGTATGCGTAACCAGAATGGAAAATTTGAGTAATGAATATATTAAACGAAGTATAAAAGTGGCGCCAGTGACAGAAAAGTTGAAAGGGAATCGTTTGTCTTGGTATGTGCATGTCAAGAGAAGGGATGAAACGCATGTGACTAAAAGAATTATGAGTATAAGTGGGGATGGATGAAGAGGGAAAGGAAAGCCAAAGAAAAGATGGATGGATTGTGTGAAAAATTATTGAAAAGGGAGTCAGTGAAAACATGACGGTTAACAGGACGGAATGGATTAAGGAAACATGTTGCGCCGACTCCAAGTAACATGGGACAAGAGCATGAAGATGATTCACTCTTTAGTCGAAAATAAGAGCTGTCGAAAGAATCATGGCGAGATTCATACATTCATTTGTATGAAAAAAAGGTAATTTAGAGGGTTTAAAATATTTTCCAATGTGAAGAATACATTACTAGGATTAGATTAATACACTTAGCATATTTTTAAAACCCCGCATAAACAAAATATTACGAAATGAAATTTTTTTTTTTCGATTTATCTCGATGCCCATTTTGTTTTTATAAAAATAAGAAATTGTCAAGCGATGTTAATGGATCTACAAAATTGGCAGAAACGTGATGTGACAAGTGTGTGGAAAAAAATAATCATTATTTGTGATATTATTTCCCATAAAACAATGCAATTTCAATGAAAGAACTGCGAATGTCAGTGTCAATGTTACTGTCAGTCGCCGTTTCGTTCTAAAATAATAAGGTTCTTCACTTGTTTTTTTGCGGGGTTTTAAAAATATTGTATATTCCTAAAGATACTCTTTAAGGACCCAAGAATGTAAGAATTAGAATTTCAACTTCTCTAAACATCTTTATTTTTTTTGTACAAATCCTGCCATGATTCTTTCACAGGTGGGCACTTTATCATAGTAAGTAAGTTTGTAAAGTTATATAGTAGGTCCTACCTAAAATCTCAGAAACTTTTTGTCTCATTATACAAACTTTTCCTCAGGGCCCTACTGTTTCTAAGCATAATTCAATTATAAACATCTAGTTTAATAATGCAGCTTTATTAGAAAGGGGATAATTTTGAAAGTTCTATAGACTTGGTGCCGCGAGACCTGGACTAGAGCCAGCGGCTTATATGGGAATTCTTCACGTTATTACATTATAAGTTTGAAGATGTTATAATCCTCAGATACAAGTGCAATTAAGTTCTACATTTGTATCACATGATATATATATGTTTAGTACCTGGGCGACAGAGCTTTGCTCGGTACTTTTTTTTAGTAGATCGTGTTTTTTTTAAATGAAACCTAACTAGATTGATTTATCGAACCCAAAACCACCTGCATACTAAATTTCATGAAAATCGTTGGAGCCGTTTCCGATATATATATATAGAACAATTTATCGTTTAAAGATATTACATAATATACTAGCGGGCCCGGCAGACGTTGTCCTGCCCTAAAAATAAAAAATAAACTGACTACAGCGCCACCTACCGGGTCCAAATGTGAATTTAAATCATTCTCGAATCCACTAGAACACACACAAAAAGCTTCATCAAAATCGGTCCAGCCGTTTAGGAGGAGTTAACTTTCATAAACACGCACAGAAGATTTTTATATATAAGACTAGCGGGCCTGGCAAACGTTGTCCTGCAACCCGACTATAGCTCCACCTGCCGGGTCCAATTGTGAATCTAAACCATTCTCTAATCCACTGGAACACACACTAACAAATTCATGTAAATCGATCCGGCCGTTTAGGAGGAGTACTTACACACGCATAGAAGATTTTTATATATAAGAAATATATAAACAAGAATTACTCGTTTAAAGGTATTAGATAAACTCATGCACATACTTGTATTTATTAGCTTGATTTGGTAACTAATATAATAGGTTCCGAAACAGGATTTTTATGTAATTATTAAAAAAAAAAATTAACAAAAAAGACAACCGCCTTCAAAAAGTATAAAATAACTTTCAATTCGCAAGCCGGCAGCTTTGGTTTTGCGTGTTGTTTTGTATTGCCACCAACTTGCGAATTGAAAGTTATTTTTTACTTTTTGAAGGCGGTTGTCTTTTTTGTTAAACATTTTTTTTTCGCTTTTTAGTGACTACTTCTCATCATAGAAATTAACTTAATTTTCAACCCTTAGGGGAGGAATATTTTCTAATATGGGACCAAATTTGAGGTATACACTATCAATTCAAAAATGAATCAGCGAAATCGGACTACACTGAAAAAAGTTATGCGTGATCAAACATAAAAATAAATATTTAAGAAATAAAAAAATTTACTATTCCGCATCAAACTAAATAAGAATCACGTAAATCGTATCATAAATCTCAGAGTAATCGATGTACATACATAAAAAAAAAACCAACCGAATTGAGAACCTCCTCCTTTTTGAAGTCGGTTAAAAACCACATTTATAAATAAAACGATCTACATCAAAATTACATTTATTTTCCAAATTAAAAGGATATCAATAGGAAATATTTTTAAGTAGGTTACTAAGTACCCACCTAAAAAAACGCTATTCCCTTTTATTTAAATTTCCTTTCGTCTTCAGCGACCTTCTAGACTTTACAAAAGGTTACAGGTAATTCAATAGATAACTCCAACAATTAACCTTGAAAGTTACCATTAGGCACAATGAAAGCTTTTTGTCCCAAAAACATTAGCCATTTTATCGGCGGAGATGAAAATATTAACTAAAATAATTTACTTTGCCTCGGTGCCGGTATTTCACCCCAGTGGACACTATACTTACATTAAACAACTTGCTAAACATAAATTAATCATAACGAATATAATTCTTTGATTACTAAATGTTAAATCTTTAAAAAAAAAAAAAAAAAAATTAATGCTTTTCATAGCATTCATGGTATGGTATGTAATTGGAATAGGTGAACATCTGTGTTAATTTATCTGTGTTTTTAATGCAATATGCTCCTGTATACTATGTTATTTGATTTTTTTGGTTCAGCGTAAATATGTAGGTTTTGGGATTTAGATACACGTCAGCAAGCTACGTATAGCTGCTCATGGGAAAAACAGGGCGTGCCTAAATGTATCCCCGCTACCTTCAAAGTTTGCCCTTGCGATTTATTAATAGTCATAGAAAATGCAACTTTAAGTGGGAACTGTAAACGTTTGAAATTAAAGGGTAAGTTATTGGGTATTATTGGGATGCGTGGAATAAGAAAATTTTCACCTATAAAAACTATATATCTAAATAACGAAATCTACGATCCTATATTTAAACAAACAATAAAGGACAATTCTTATGCGACTGAATTAAAAATAAAAAGTAATTAATCGCTATCTAGGATAAATGACCAAGAATAAATGACATGACAATAAAAATGCCTACAGAACACAACCATCAATGACGTCTGCCCGCCGCCGGCCGCCGTTAGGCGCTCCGTTCAAGTCAATCTTAACGTGATAACTTTTAAACTATTCGGCCAAATTACTTAGTGTGAAAGACAAAATTTATCTACATTAAATACTTAATGCGAGAAAAGTATTAATTTTGATAAGAGTTTGATAATTATATACTAATATGTGCATTGTAAAATAGTACCAAATTAAATTAAATTTATGGTTCACAATTTTGGTCGTACTGGCTTGCACATAAAATGTAGATATATGCTGTCGCGGACTTTTCTTTAGACTTACTTAAGACAAACAATCTTGCGGTACATCATCTTTATGTAACTCCATTGGTTAAGGCAGCGCACGCCAAGATAGATCTCAGATGGAAGATTTTTTTCCGACTTAATTGACACGTATCGTTATATTATGACCAAAATTACATAAAATCATTATAAATTGTAGCCTATGTGTTATTCTGATGAATAACCTATATTACTGTAAAGTTTCATTCAAATCGGTCCAGTAGTTTTTTCGTGAAAGGGTAACAAACATACACACACACATACATCCATCCTCACAAACTTTCACATTTATAATATTAGTAGGATGTAGATAATGTACAATATTCAATGATATTTTTTTATAACATTTCGTTTCATTGTAAATTATGTTTATTCTGAATTCTGTGAAATTAAATATCATTCGTTGCTATAGCGCCGATGCTGCAAACATCAAAGGCCTAACTACTCATAAATATTTGTGAACCATATTATGCTGTTAAAAAAGCGTGTGACGGAATCTGAATATTATGTTTGTTTCTTTAAAAAAAATACAAAGTCTGAAAATTAAAAGACACTGCTACAATTAATTTCAGCTTACGAAGCTTCCGTCAGATGTTAAACGGCCTTTCAAACTAGATGTCAGTATTTGTGCACATATTATGTGCGATTGTGCGCAGCCGTTACTTAAGGGGCTATTAAACGACTTTTACAGATTTTAAACTGACAATCACGTCAAAATGTGCAGTGTAAATAATTTGAAAAAAAACATATGTTAAACTAGGACATTCTCTTAATCATATAGAAAGTGAATATTTTTGATTAAGTTCATATTAAATAGTTCAATTAACTCGTGAAGTTGTGTCTGACGCGGACAAAACATTGACAATCACACAAAATCTACCAAGTATAATTAAACGAAACTTACACCATCTTACAGACAATTTTACTATCTATCTTTTAGTATACGCTTTTTTTTTAATTTTGGAAGACTACTACTTTTATTTAATTTTTTCGACTAAACTTTGAGAGTTTTGGACGCAAAACTGATGCAGAATGGACGCAGTCTGCGTTCGAAAATTGTTCGAAAATACGTGTTTTTAAAAAAGTCTTTCAAGATTTTACATATTATGTGGTTTCTATGACGATGTTCTTTTTTACTTTTTCAATGTATTATGAACGGCTATAGTTCAGATGAAATGTGTGCAAACAGCAAATTTTCAGACCACTTTACTTGTCTTCACTTTCCACAATGCAATATCTACTGTCATCTTGTTCATACAAATCAGTCGCTACTATTGTTGGTTATACACAACTGCAACCTTAGGGTTTGTGACACGTAAATGATCAATTAACCAGTCGAACGCCCTTGAGCTTAGTGAAATGACCCATTTTCTTCTACCTTCATATTTTTATGGGGAAAAAGGAAAATGCTATAGATTTTATAAATGGGTATTTTACATTCTCCATTCATCAGAATACGAGTTGGCAGGTAGGTCACTTATAAAAGGAAACGATACATCACTGATAAAATTTTACAGCGTGATACTTACTAAAGATATTTGTACAGTTATCATCATCTGTTGTCAAAATTAAGGTAATTTAAAGACACTTTTTTCTTTATCTCTACTTTGATCCCGCTAAACAAATACAAGACTTTCCTTCCCGCCAATCTCCACTTTGGTGGATACCGGGGGAACAGAAATTCGAAAAGTCGTATGTTTATACAATTGGGGATCTAACTAGGTATTCGGGACAGAATTTATTAAAATATTGTAACATCTCGCACACTGTGTAACTGTGTAAACTACACACATAAATTTAATAAAAGTTTGCGTTCACTTTGAAAAATGAAATTATTTTTTGTTACGATTTCTTCTTCTTTTTAGATTATTTATTTTAAAATACCTATAGCTTTAGAATATAAAACAATAAAACAGTTCAATTGTTTTTTCATAAAAAAGGCTTTCAGTCCTAGCTTACGCTCATTCAGAAATTTGATTTAGTCAATTTTAACGAATTTAAAATCCTTTTTCGCGGAAAGTTGTGATTGAAAAAATGCCAAGAGGATTATCAGAAGTTTTACGAGCAAGAATAGTAATAACGCAACTAAAATAAAAGCAGAAGTTCGGGCCGCCTCTGGGCTAGAAGTTAGCACTCAGACTATTCGGAATTGCTTGCACCAGGTTGGATTACAAGCATTTAGGTCTTGGCGAGCTCTTCTGAATTTCCGGCATCGTCAACGACGGAGATTGCAGTGGGCTTCGGCAAAAGGAAGAAGAAAATATTTGGCAAAACTGTCTCTTCGTTGGCGAATCGCGATTTAGTACTCATCCAGATAAGCGACATGTCCATGTCTGGAGAAGACCAGGAGACCGTAAAAGGCAAAGAACTGCCACTGGAACAGTTCAGCAAGGCGAGAAATCGGTGTCCTTATGGGGTGGTATTATGATTGGAGCTAGAACGCCTTTGATCCCGAATCGAGGCTTCATGACAGCAGACATGTATAGAGCAGTTGCTATTGATGGAATAGTCAGACCATTCCGAGTAAACCATGGGTACCAATTTGTACTGGTCGATGATAATGCGCCAGCCCGTCGAGCTCAACGAGTCAATACTGCTCTCCGAGAATACGACATCACAAGGTTAGACTGGCCTGCGGCTCGCCTGACTTAAACCGAATAGAGCACGCGTGGGATGCTCTTAAGCGAGCTGTTTGGAACCGTCAGCCACGTCCCCAGACAGTGCCAGAGCTCAAGGAAGCCACTATTCAAGATTTGGACCGGTTACCCCAAGAAATGTTGGATAACTTGATTTTCAGCATGCCCAGGAGGATCTTCGCATGTGTTCGAGCCAGTGGAGGAGTTATATTATCACTCACTCACTCACTCAGGAGGACTCAGGGTACTGTTGGGGCGCCATGGCGTTGCAGTGCGTCAGGGATATTTCCTGAAGCGCGGGTTGATGACTTCGCTGCTATCATTCGGAAAAGATGCGCCTCCCTACTAACTCGCGTTCGTGGCAGTACCAACACTATACTGGGTGTTTTTGCAGATCGGTGGGTGTCCCTCATGCTGTAAAGATGGATGCGACTTCATTTCGCGATTTAAGTGTTCTGTGTACTATATACCTATACCTACTAACATTAGTTTTTAACCGAATTGTTACTAACAAGAATATGGACTTGGTCTGAATTAAATGTTTTATTATTATTATATTGAATATAAACCTTTTATTAATAAATTTTTGTTTAAGTTTGGTTTAACAGTCTTTGTCTTTCCATCAAATTTCTGTTACAATTACATTATGATTAATTACCTACTCAATAAATTTTTACAAAAAAATGAAAATTGCTTTGTTTTTTAAGGCAGGGTATTTCTATTTAAAGAAAACACACAAAAACAATATTTTCTTGATAAAGTTCAATTTAAAAAATTATATCAGCCCATGCTAGTGATCACAAACTTTTTATGATGTGTGTATATTTAATCTGAATCTCGGAAACGGCTCCAACAATCTTCATGAAATTTAGTATGCATGGGGTTTCGGGGGCAATAAATCGATCTACCTAGGTTTCATTAAAAAAAAAAACGAAAATTTAAAATACCGAGCAAAGCTCGGTCGCTCGGGTACTTATTTTTAATTATGAAATTATCTTTCAATGTTGCGTGAATGACAGAGTCAAAAACATAAAGATGTAGGTACAGACTACTCAAAATCAGAGTAACTGCAAAAATTTAACTTTATCTCAATTTAGTATCAGTATAGTTGTCCGTGTGGTGTCGGACGTAAAGAATAGCACCATCCCATATCTTCCCGTGGGTGTCGTAAGAGGCGACTAAGGGACTTACCTGAGAATGGGCAGCAGCGTTCTCTGTGCCTTTGTAACAACCATACTGCGATCGCCAATCCGCCTGCCAAGCGTGGCGATTATGGTAAAACCCCCCCCTTGGGGAGGCCTTTGTCCAGCAGTGGACGTCTTTCGGCTGAAATGATGATGATGAGTAACAGTATTGTTAAGTACAATGTGCATCAGGTAACACCAGTACTACTTTCTTTGAAATTTGGAAACATACTTAGTTTATTTTTTCCTATTTTGTTTCTCCGTTTTTATAATATTATTGTCGCTGACTGTACCTAATTGGTTCTTTATTAAACGAGTATCTTTTAATCAAATTGTTTAGTATCAGTATAATCAACGCGTGAAAAGAAAACTTCGTCCCCCTTTTTAAGTACATTGTGTATTGTGCAGTAAGTTTGTACTTTTTCTCCAGTAAATAATTACTTACGGTTGTATTTTGAACACTGGGTGGCCACTAGTCCGTAAGTTGCATAAAAGCAGTTATGCAAGTAGCAATTGTTCGTGTACCATTGTGACATTCATCAATTAGAAGTGGTTATGGCTCCATAGCATGCTAGCTACTTGTTTACTTTTTTGCCAATTTCCTATGTGTATTTTCCGCGTATTTGTATTGTCGTTATTTTTTTTATCTTATATTTAATGACAAATATTTGAACACCGTAAGGTTGCTGATCTCATTTATTTATGAACTGTACCTAAATTTAGAGCAAATTTATTCTGATTCTGATTAGATTGTGTAGCTATTTTTATCAAACTGAGACAAAGAAACAAACGGTTCCAATGAACTACCATAGTCTGAACTTTACAAATAATACGGGACAAAATTATGTACTCACAAGGGAAGACTATGTTATTGTGTTTGTGCGGGACTGGCTATAAATCTTCACTCCATAGTAATTCGAAACAACAGCAGAGCAACGTTGGTTTTCCTGCGTCGCGCTGTGGGAAATGCTCGGTTACTATTCCTTTTATCTGCGTCCAAAGCAGTGACTGCAACGCAGGTGCAGCCCAGTCTACGAGAGCATGAAACGAACTATTCGAGCCAGGTAATTACGGCAACTTCCTCTCCAAATATTGCGTCAGTTTAAAGTGGACTTGTCGAAATAGTCGTTTTATTTTACTTTACAAAAAGCAAGTATCAGTTTACGAAATTCTTTGTGATTTTGTGAAAAATCCTTTCTATTTGCTTCTTTGTGTGCTAATTTTTTTGGTTGCTGTTTTACACGTATCCGTATGTTATGCATTGATACGAGTACATTATCATGAAAAGAAATAAAGGTATCTTGAGTAGGTCCCTAAAAATAATTTCATATCTATTAAGATACTTTTACTATTGATATTCTATTTAGTTTTATTACCGATACAAATAAAAAGAAGTCTACATCAGCATTACTATAATATAAAGCAGTATTAAAATTCCCGTCTCATTAATAACTTTTAAGAAAGGTGGTTAGCGTATAGAAATGATGTCTAACAAGGTTTTCCTTCCCCATTCGGTTATGAAGCAAAGGCTTCGACGTCACTAACTAGGTATATTGAAACAAAACGAAGTTATTTTAAAAACGCGCCTGAAAATTGTTCACCCCTACCAAACGCCGCATCTGCCGCGTGCGAGCGAGGAAACGCGTCACGTTAGAAAGAGAAAATCGATTCACGTACATGATGATTACATGGAAAACACTACGCGTCTAAGTGAGGCGAGAGCATACTTAAAATAAAATAAATAATTCACTAAGACAATGCATATTTATTAATACTGTGTTTATTAACAAAAAGAATGCACGGCATAAGAATAATCATGCGAAAATTGTTTATTTTCTGATAAAATAATATACATAACCGGAACATAAAGCGAATATTGTAAAACTTGGTTATGCTATAGGAACACGTGTTGTATTAAAAACTTACCGACGGCTATTTTCTCTACTGCGAAGGGTTGTGCTGACAATATCACTGCGTTTAACAACAACAAGCCGGCATATCGCATAGCGTAGTAACTATTGAACACCATTTTTGGATACAAACTGACTTTGTTGAGCAGATTCGTTATTTGATAAATATCATTGCAAATAAGAAGCCTTTAGTTGTTATATTGTGGGAAATATAAGGCGATAAAGTGTCGGGATGCTGCGTGCAAACCTGAGACTTAGGGGCAACTGATGGCGAACGAGCGTGGCATGGGTCGCAGGGGCCCCTCCCACTTTGCCGAGCGCGCTCTCACTTACTCACTTAACGCGAATCCCGATAAAAGAACATTACATTATTTGGAAAATTCTTTCGTTTATCATTTGATTGTAGTATTATTTTTTTATAATTAGTACAGTTCAGGGTAGAATTCAAATAGCACAATTATACATAAAAAAAGCAAATTCACGCAACTATAAATGTGTCGGTTAAAACTATTTTTGCATGACTTATACCTAAATATAGAAAGTGCTATTACCTACTTCTTTTGTTTTCTTAAAACTTGAGATTATTTGTTTAATAGATGGTGCGCGCGTCGTTCTCCGGTCTCCACAGAGATAAGGGTCGAACCCCTCCGCCTCCTACCCTCTTCCTTGAAGCGTGATCTTCTCCCTTTCACATTAGCCACAGTTTTCAACATTGCCGATACACCACACGTCCATAGGTTTCAAAAATATCGTAAATATGAAACGTCTGCCTATCTGTTTTAGGTATTTAGAGACTTAAAACTATTAGGCCACAACATGAGCTTTTGATTATTTTATTGAATTAAATTGGTCATTTTTATTGCTGATCACAATAATCCATAAGTACTACTATTTTAAGCTACTTAACTTCATAAATAAACAGAACTCGTTCTATCAAAAAACGTGGCCAAAGAATAATTTACATTTAAGTATTTACAGTTTACTGAATAATTCATACAGTTGGGAGCAGCTTACAGTGAACGTAAAGCATGTTATGTTAGTGACTAGCAATGCAATGAAAGAACATTTTTGGAATTCTAAGCAGATTCTAAATCTATATCCAAGGATCGCGTAGCTTAGTAACGAGATTCACCCTATAGAAAAACTAATTTCTTTCAGCTTTATAAAAACGAACGAAGGTTATTTATTTAATTTAGGATTTCTTTCTTGGGTATACTCACTCAGTGACCTTTTGATGAATACGGAAGGACTGATATATATTATGTTGATCAGAAAAACTGATGAAAACTTTCATTTTTATAGCGACTAGACTTGTGCATAAAAACCTATAGCATACTCTACGCTTATAGAATCTGTTATTTTGAACATAATATCTATTGTTATTGGTATCTAACATTATTTAGTTTATATAGCTACTTCATGCATATTTTAAATAAAAATAAATTGTTTCGGAAATGGCCTAGATCTGATAACAAAATATTTTAAACCAACCTTAAAAATGATTCAATATCTACTTAAAAAAAACCATTACAAAGCCTCACTAAAAGATGTATATCAGAGTAAGAAAAAAATAAATAATGAAATCTCCCTTAAAATAACTTTAAGGCAACGACTAGGAAGTTTAATATCCTTAAGCAGTTGACGACCCGGGTCCCTTTTAAACCTTGAAAGCTCAAAGGGAAAATAAAAAGATATTTCCATTGCAAATTTGAGCAAGTTTGATTTTGATCACTACTTCGGGAGAAAGCCGATGAGAAACAAGGTCGGGTAGTCCTAATCCCAGACTTTTGAAAACATTTCCTTGTTTAAATTGAACAAATACCGTCCTTTTCTAAACATTGTATGTAAAAGTAAGATGCCAATAGCTCGTATCGAATATTAGGGTCCGGAAGATTCGGATAAGGATTCAGATCTAGTTTGGAAGATGCAAATTCTAATTTTTGGGTAACTTGAAATGGATGCGGGATCAAGCTCTTTTAGTGTTCATATTATATACAAACATTATTTTGTATATATCAAGAGTGTATTCACATATTATGGTCGTCTAGCGTCGTCTATTAACCTATAGAGGTCCACTGCTGGATATATCCAGCAGTGCCAATATTATAATGTTGGCCCATATTTTTAGTCATCCACCCGCCTAGTATGGCTATTCTATCTGTCAATAATTCAGAACGTCTAATATTTCGTTGGGTAGGATGCCCACTATTCATATCATACTATTCAGATATCTGGTGATGGCACTAGGAGTCTCTTCATTTTTAAAGACAGAAGTCCTGTCGTAATTTGGCATTCGTATTTGTTTTCCTTATTTTTTAATTTCTATTAATTAGGTTTACATACATGTACATCAACGAAGGAAGGATTGCTTAAAATCCTTCCTTCGTTGATGTACACGGCTGAAATTAAGTTTCCCCCATATGTTTCCATAACAGCCGGTCTTGAGCCGCTTGCATCCAGCGCTTCCCTGCGGTTTTAATCTGGCCGTCCGACGTGGCGACCGACGGTGCGTTTTCTGGTCCGTGGAGGCGCGGTCGCCACCGGACCGGTGTCCGTGGTGGAAAAAATGTTCTGGAGTGGCGACTTCTGGAGTTTCACACGCCACTCCAGAACATTTCATTTCATTTTTTCCTCTACGGTTATCGGACCGTAGAGTGTCACTAACAGTTTCGGCAATGTCGGCAACTTTGGTTCTCCAGCAGATCTCTTCGTTTCGAATTTTCGGAAGCACCAAGCATAGACCTCTCCATAGCCCGCTGAGCGACTCTCCGAGTCGCTCTATTTATAAGCACAACAGTTAAGAGACCACGTTTCGTTGCCGTAAGTTATCACTGGTAACACTTAAGGTGCGGTTAAAAGACGCGCATAAACGCGAGCCGAGCCAGGCTCGGCGCGAGATCCAGCGCGCCACGTGCCGTTTAAACAGCTAGGCTGGGCTCAGCTCGGCAAATTTTGTATGATCCATCGCTTGTCGGTTTTTTGACAAGGATCAAAGGGCCGCGCGGCTCGTCTTGTGTTAATACGCGCTGTCTAAACAGATGGCACAGAGTCCGCGACGGAGATAGTCGCTCATTTTTTACGTTTTGCGACTTTTATACAATGTCACCATCCACCATGGTCTGCTTCGTGTTTCTCTTTTATTTATTTAAATAAACACCACTGAGCAAAATAACAGTTGTTGCTGCTGCAGCAAGGCGTTTTCGTTTATCCATTTTTCGTAGAACGGACAAGCGACGGCGCGGTTTAACAGCTCGCGTAGTTGTGACCCACGTACCGCCGCGCGGCGCCGTGTAAACAAGTATAGGCTTGCGTTCGGATTTAGCCAAGCCGCATCTACACGGATGGCGCGGCTCGCGTGTGCTCGTGATACCCCGCATCGTTTACCGGCACCATTATTGGTTAAGTTTTGTTTTTTCAGTTCTGAGGTATTTTTGACGATAAGATATTGCACATTCTCCCGAACGCTGCCAGCCGAGTTGAACTCTACGGTTTACCTCTTGCTCGAAGTTGGAGTTACCTAACAGCTCTACTTGTCCTAAGTACATATTGGTACTTGAAAGTAACATAACAACTTTGAGAGTAGCGTTTCCAGCAACAATCGAGGCGTAACATGGACATTGAACATGACCTTTGTTTCAACAATACGTGTTATTTTCAGACCCACCTGTTGGGAAACTCACCGAGGTCTCCGAGCATAGCGCTTAAGTTTTCCTGCGATGCTGCCGTAGCAACGATGTTGCCGTAAACCAAAGGTGAGTTATGTAAATAAACTAAGCAAAATTTATTTTCAAAAAATATTAGAGATCGTTAAGAAAATGGCAATATCATTGTATCGAGTAAACTGATATAGGTACTAGGAGATCAAGTGTGTGGATTAGGGTTACAATTATTTTAATCTTCTATTCATATATTTGGTCTTGGACTAACGTCCAAGACTTAAGGTTTGCCAACGTGCTGTGGAGCGCAGTATACTTGGTGTTAAATTAACCGATCGCATTCGTAATACCATACTGCGCTCCAAAACACAGATCGTTGACGTAGCTCAAAAGGCTGCCCAGCTTAAATGGGACTGGGCTGGACATGTCTGCCGCATGCCGAACGACCTGTGGGCCCGTAAATCCCAAAATTGGTGCCCTGAAATGACGAGACGGGGCCGCGGCAGACCACGTAAGAGATGGCGGGATGACTTGGATAGCTTCCTTAAGAATTGGCAAGAAGTAGCTAAAAGTCGAGACCAATGGAAGGAATGGATGGAGGTCTTTGCCCTGCAGTGGGACAGTACAGGCTAAATATAATAATAATACATATATTTAAAACAAAGTCGTGTTAGTCATTTATAATTCGGGAACGGCTGAACCGATTTGTCTTCGCCTCGTAAAGCAGAATAAATACCCTTTCCTCCATCTTGAAATCTATGTCACCCTGGTACCACTCCACTGCAAAGAGCCACATTGCTGTATTGAGAAAATGTGATATTATTTTATAACATTACCAGTAATATAACGTTAATTAACATTTACATAATTATAATACGAATTTCTTGTTGTTTTTACCGTTAATTCAGCTACATTGCCGTTCCGTAGGTTTATATTTTTGTGCACTCGCTTATCATTGGATCACGTTATTTATACCGCACTGCACACGCCACGGCACTGTGGCCTCTCTGAATCTTGGTGTTAGATAAATCACTGACTAGATAGGCTCCCACACTCACAGTACTAGCAATTCTCACGTGTAAGAATCGGGTAACGTTTTGATCGGCACTGCATCAGCGTGGCGTACGCTCGCACAGCCTACCTCCGCCTTCGCTACTCTCACCGCATAAATTTTAACCATTTCAAAATAACGATAAA
Source organism: Charanyca ferruginea (assembly GCA_947361185.1). Taxonomy (NCBI): domain Eukaryota; kingdom Metazoa; phylum Arthropoda; class Insecta; order Lepidoptera; family Noctuidae; genus Charanyca; species Charanyca ferruginea. Next base: position 15,432,329 of record OX376055.1, on the reverse strand, counting down.
ATGTAACATTAATAACGTTATTTTCATATTAACGGTGGTTTTATCGGTATTTAAAGCCCTGGTAGGTAGTTAGATAAATTGTTAGGGCATCTAGGTAGGTTGATAGGGTAGGTAGGTAGGGTAGGTTAGTACCTAAGAATATAGGTAGAAGGTTGCCATAATCCCTCCCCCCCCCTCCTTCTTATGTTGTTGACCAGTGGACGTCCCCGGCTGATGATGCTGACTAGCACCGTCCAACTTAGTAGTACTTTCCATATAAAATAAAAATTAATGTTTGTACATGTTTGTCTTCAATGCTATCCTGGGTGCTTAACTTTAAAGTAACGTATCGGGGTTTACTTGCATAAAGGCCTACGCAGACCGAGACGGCATGGCAATGGATTAAAATTTTTACTAATGGACATTCAAACGTATCGGTTGTAACAATTCTACTGCTTTTATGAAATAAAAGGCTAAGTAGACTTGTACGTCAAAATTTAATAGCTCTCACAAGAATGCGATGAGTATAAAAACAGAGATATAAAAAACACTAACCTAGACGCACTAAGTTGTGGCAGAGAATTCCAGGCTCCACAGCCTGGCCGGGAAACAGGATCGGTCGAAGATAAGACTGCCGCGGTCGGCTCCTGGCTTTGGGACGGAAGTCTCCGGGGAATCTTAGCAGTAAGACCCGCCCTGGGAGCAGCAGGCACGCGACAGCTCGATGGCACGACTCAGGACTGTTACCGACTTTTGGTTGTGGACCGGTAGACTTCTAAGTAATTCAGCGTGTTACTTAGTGGACAGCGAGATCTAGACTGACTCATTTGACAGGTTTCTTTCCTGTCCGCTCTTCCGAAATTCATATTATTTTCCAAGTATGAATTTTATTTCTGGAACGCCCTTATCGTCGTATAGCGGGGTATTATAGTACCGGCCAGGCTCAATTATTGTTGTCTGCCAGTTATTTTTATTCGATTAGTGCGTATAGAATTTTTAAGAACACCAGGTACATTAGCGGGTTTCCAGCTGTTTAGTATAAAATACAGCAATACACACATATATTCGACTGCAAAATATCAGTTTGAAGGTGTTAAGTTATATAAGCCGAAAACTAATTAAAAGAATTACTGACAATTGTCAAGGTTGACAACTGTCTTTGACAAACATGTCACAACAAAAACATTATTTATTTTCCAGATTTATAAAAAGGGAACTATAATATATTTAATTAGCAGACACACAGTCTTCATGCTCGATGGACAATAATGTAAGTACCTTTAAATTTTAAATAAAGTAATAAAAGATTTCATGAATCTATAAAAACAAGTATTATAAAATGTAAACAGACATTGAGAAAAATGATTTCATGCATAAAGAAAATGACAATTTAGCATATGATAAACATGTACTATACGGTATAAAATATGACATAAATTGCTATGCTTTAAAATGATGCCGTGGCATCGAAAGGGATTTCATCGCACGGCGTTGAAAAACGCCGAACGGGCTCCCGCGGCGGGATGCCGTGGCGTACTGCGGTAGGCAACGGCATGCCAAGGACTCCGGCGCTCGTCGTGAAATACCGCGGGGTGAGGCGGGGGTAGAGAAGCGGGGAAAGCACACTATTTGCGCACTAAAAGTATCGGGTAGCAGGAGCTGCCGAGACGTGCTTTGTCGTGCTGCGGCATGACGTGGCAAGGCCCTGGAATGCCGCGGTATCTAAGCGGCTAGTATGCGCTGACTGACGGTAAAATCCCTTGCCATGCCGTCCCGGTCTGCGTAGGCCTTTAGCCCGCTAAGGTAAAAACACCGGGAACGAAGTCGCGGGCAGCAGCTAGTGGTCTATTTAGACATCAAAACAGACATCATGTCGTTATACAATATAATGTAACGTAAAAGTAAAAGACGTACAAATAACGCAAACAATACAATTACATCGACATGATATAAATGTCCGGTTGCATGTATATTGTTTTTCAATAACATAGAGTTTATTTCAGCAGATGTTTATTATGAAACATCTATGCATATACCTATTATAGCTATAGGTAAACAACATAAATATTGATTTTAGAATATACGTAACTACTTAATTTACGTCTTACGAATGAAGTATTACCTCTTCAAAAATAAATAATTTAAGTAAACAGAACATGGCGTCGAAAAAGTAACCAAGTTCTTAAAACTAAGTTTACCTACAAGTAGATATGCAAAACGCGATTATTCTGGAGTATAAGGTACGTTGTTGAGCAACATTTAGCAAGTCCTCTTTCTTGAGCTCGTAAAATATAAAAGCAATAAATGTCAAGCACAAACAGCCAAGTTCCACAACATAAAACTTTGTGAGCGGTCTTGGAGATGGCCTTCAAGACCAAGTGGCTATTCTGCATTTTTCTATATCATTGTTCCGAAACAACAATAATTTGATTTTCAATGACAACAAAAAGACGAATTTATGAAGAAACGCGGGAGGTTGCTATTATGTTTTGGTATGGGATTTGGTTCGCATGTGCTTAGTCTTTATGACGGCGTTTTGTCCCTATGTACTTCAGTAGGCTAAATAAGAATACGCCAACGTAAAAGTACTTGATTCGAGTCTATTTTTGAATCGGAAATATGACTATCCTATAACTTTTTTGTTTAATTTTATACGCCATGCACAAAAAGAATCACCCATTGATAAAGCCTTCAAACTAAATAAGTATTATGTGCAAACGAGCATTCCCAATTTAAAAATCAATCAACTTTACGTTACGTTTTCTCTTCGCGCTTATGTTAGGCACTCTAAATATCTGTGTGTACCTACTTCAATTAGCAGTTATTTAATATTCTATAATACTTTTAACCAATAAATCAGCTGTAAAAGACACCATTGTGCGATTGATGATTTGGTCTACAGTATCAACAAACAGTCAACTAATGCCTCGGAAAATGGAAAACTGAAACACTTTTAACGGGATCCTGCGCAAGCATTGGCTGAATTCATTTAATTTTCCAGTTTTACTTCACAATTGCTTTACATTAACCGTTCTTTCCCTCCGAGGTATCCACGTTCAAAGTAGAAAGAATCCAACTCTACCACTGTAATCTACATTTACATTTATTCTAGATATGCTTACAGTTAAAGGTAATTCCCTTTTTTTTCAAGAATTTGCAAGCATTTCATAAGGACCTATTTACAATTTGATGTTAGTCTTTAAAGTATCTGGCTCTATCGTTTCTACTTTTGGGGCAAGGGTCTTTTCTCTGTGACAGTGAGTGAGCCATAATCCACTATGCGGGCACAGTGTGTGTTGACGTGTGGTATTTTACATCTTCGAGACTTTTTGTTCTAAGACATGCCAAATTCCTTCCTTTACCCTTTTGAGAGCAGTGGTGGTGAAAGAAATTACACATAGTAAAGTGTCTCGAAACCCGAGACTTATAATTACAACTAATAGGTCGGAGCTACCACCTGCTGACACTCACGTAACGTTCCATATTTTGCTACTACTTACTTTCAATTCTAAGGAGAGATTTAAGTATTAGGTATAATAATATAAGATCGAAACGGCTCTGGCGGCTGGAGTTACACTGGTTGAGTAAAGAAGCATGGTCACATGTCCTAGCTAAAGGTAACAATAAAAGTTCTTGGTAATTTTATAAAAAGTACGTACTTTGGAACAACTGAAATTACTGACTCTGTAGGTCGATTCTGTAAAATTCAAACAGCAACTCGCATTTCACATCGCTATTCACTCTCACTTCGCATAAGGTTTAAAATGACCTTGGTATATTTGTCACTTTCAATCAGGTTCGAGTGTGAAGTGAGCGTCGAAATGACGGAGAAATTACCTTACAGAATGCCACTTCTTACGTCATCTCATACTTTATCTGTCAAAATCTCCCTGTCAATTTAATTCAACTCGCTGACACGCTAGCAAGGGTGGCGCTAGTGTGAATTTGAATTATCGACTGAGTTTATAGAATGCCAATCAAGAAACTCACAGCGGATTCAGATTCGAAGTTTGCAATGAGGTCTTAAAGAATCACACCCCTGAACCAAATAATAATAAAGACTGAATTGAAATTTGTGAACACAGAAAATATACATTCAGAAGGAAATATCTCTAGCAGAAAGAACCGAGCTAAAAATAAACAGCAAATATCAAATAATGTTGTTGACGACCTGAAAGCTTTAGTAGATTATGTAATTAAAATAATGAATTCACAAACATTCTAAACAATATTTATTAAAATTAGGTATCTACTTAAATATTCAGAATTCTTAACGTCAATCGCGTCAATTGCTAATTAGAGTTAATCCCTTCATCTAAATAATCTGGAATCTAATTAATTGTTTGAATAATTTTGTGCTACACTAATGAAATCACATTTTGCCCCACTAAAGACGATTTATTTTAAAATAATAAAATATCGCGCTTCAGGAGTCTTTCGCTTTTTCACGGACACGAAAACTATGTAAACTACAAGATCAAAATAGCAGGTATAGATATAATAATAGGTTCCAAACCGTAGACGTTCGCAAGTCTTTCATTTTGATCATGATTATGATGTTAAAAGTATGACGTAAACTCATAGAAATGAGCGCGCGAGTCCACAGTGCCTAGTGACATTTTCTGCCTATTTTTCACACTCACATACACTCACATCTTGTCAACGAGAACTTAGATTTATACAAAAAGATTGTGTTTTCCATTTTTGTCATTAGACAGCGCTATTTTCATCCAAATCGCATTTAACGTTGACGCGTTCAAATTATTGTGAAATCCGCACTAGTCCCTCTGTCCGTTGAGAGCTTTTGTAAACGCGGTTTTGATATGTTTTTTTACATATTCTTGTGTAAGTACATCTTAAGCACAATAAAAACACTTCATGAATATTTACTACCAGATTAGTCATAGTCGCAGCTGACTCTTACAATGCCTTGGATCAATGAAAAAGAGAAACTCACGTAGGTAGATCCCATTAATAGTAGTAATGTATTTGGCAATTGTATTAAGAACAGTTGTAAACAGCAATTAGTATGTAGTGTGGTGTGGTAATGTGTGTTTTCGATGCATAAACTGTTCCCCACGTACTGTTGAGCACCAAATTTTGTCACTGTGATAAACGAACATAATATATGTATGCACATAATGCAAATGAAAATAGGTTTTTTATAACTCGAATTTAGTTTTTTTGTTTTTAATAAAAAGAACTATAATATGCACAAAGTAAAGTTCGCTTCGAGCATTCTCCCGGCACCCGGCAGCAACACTATTTTTCTTGTCTTCTTCTGATATTTTCACCACTTCATTAAGTAATTCTTCTGTAAGGGTTTTCTGTTTCCTCTATAATTTAAAAACCGTCTTCACTTTCTTTTATCTTCCTTTCTTCAGTAAAAGTTTTCTTCAGAATTTTTATTCTTCAAAATATAATTTCTTCTTCTTTTCTATCTTCTCAAACTTCTGGTAATATAAATCTTTATGCTTTCGTCAGCTACTGACGCTTTCGTTTTCACGCAAATTGCTAAATTTTAATTGCTGGCTAAGGGTCGCCATGTATTGGAGTGACGTAGGCACAATAAAAGTGAACTGTTCAATTCAACGGTTCGTGTAATAATCAATCATTCATTAGTGTGTGCAGTTACAAATATAAGGTTAGGCGAGCTGCACACTACACTGCACTGTCTGACTTTATTTTGTAATAAAGAAGAAGACAAGTATTCTCACTTAAATATCCTTAAATAATTGTATATTCTAAGATAATTTATATATAAAATAGACCTGCTAGCATGACATGAATAAGCTAATACTAGAGAAAGTCTTTATATCAAAGCAAAAGTGTGAATGCCAAGTTTCCGGGGCCACCTCTAGCTGACATGCGAATTTGAAGCTTATTCAAAGAAGTGATTTCAAGTTTCTCGCAATGAAAGCCGAAACACTTAATTATTGTACAGGAGCTGCCGTTGTCGTCGCGGACTGAGGCGCACTCAAATTATTTGAGTCGAGGAAGTTAGTAGCTGTTGAGGTGAAGAAGTTCATTAGATATTCAGAGTCCCATTATTTGTATGCCACGACTGCCTCCACAAGGAAAGTTACACTTTTAGATTGATTTCAACGACAATCTTTCGACTTTAATAGTTCCCTTTAAATTTTGAATTCATATTTAAGAAAAAAGAATGAATGTTAAATTGAATGAACGTATCATGTCTATGAGACATTAATCCATAACCCATACTGAAAGATTCCACAGGTTAAAAAAAGATGGTGATCTATCAACGCATAAAAGAAATAAGTGATTTGTAAGATCGCCCAAAAGGTAGGTATGGGCATAGTTTTACATTTATCCGGGATACAAATGGCCTTGATTTAGAGTTTAAAAAAATTGCACATTTTGTCAGCTCAGAAATGGTTGTAAAGCTTGTACAGACGCCACCATATCAAGCCATCGCAAACTGACAAATTTTCCCAATTGAATATGAACCTTATACTTTTGTTAAACGATGAAAATCTAGTTGTAGCTTGATGTGCTGGCCTCTGTACTATAATGAAATGAACTCATCATCTTTCTGTCCTTGTCCTATACTACTTGGAAACGGTGCAACACGATTTCTTCTTCTGACCTGTCAACCGTCATGATTTCACTGACGAAAAATGAAATGAACTAAATTTTAATTTCCCATTAAGTAAGTACTACCTACCTACTTAGCTACAAATTTCTGTTGTATACATTACAGCACAATTTTGAATGAGTAACTTAATTTTTAGAGAAACCCAACAAATGAGTTTTTAGTGTACCTTCATTCTACATTTAGTTCAAAATGAACGGGCGCTCGACTAACAGAACAGAAACATCCCGGCAACCGGTGAGCGCCATACACTCACTAAATTTATGTCCACACAAATTGCTTAATTGAGGAAAAGGCTTTTGTTTGTTCTCCTTTTTGCGCACGAAGGGTCAGTGGGCTGAAATAACTACTGCTACTCTTGTTACTGCACGTGGCCCCTACAAACATGACAGGTTTGTAATTAAGTCTGGGAAAATACCTAGTAATGCTATGTTGAAGTCTTAATTTAGACACGAACGAAAGTATGTATTTTCGTTAGGTACACTGTTCTTACATACCTACATCGGTTGTGATATTTTTAAACGTATAAGACACATTATGTTAGAATTCTTTGACAGATTGAGTAGGTATTTTAAGATCTCAACATTCCTGAATCAATTGCATAAGGCAATTTTTAAATAAGCTATTGTTAAGAATTTGAATAACCCCGTATTAAAATTCTTAACGTTTTGTTCTACACATGCTGGCGTGAAGCCAGTAAATGAACTCACTCGGCTATCTAGCTGAATTATGACATCAGTACAACCTCGTCATCTGCAGTATTTACAGGGATGCGTGTAGTTACACAGTATATGCGTAAAATAAAACACCAGTCTAGCCGGTCTATTCTGTAAAACAGTCCCTCGGTAGGTGAAGTAACTTTAATGTGAACTGTTATCCCCGCTAACCTCAAGTACACTTCACCTAAATTCACTGAGGGAGTTTTTAACAGAATATCAGTACAGGTCTCTTTGCTTTTTTTTATTTATAATCTTGATACTTATATTGCAACAAATTCCCAATTATAATACATTCATGTCACGACAATTTCTTTTTAACTTATTGCATTTTACTGTGGAAAGCTCAGTGCGCAATCATTCTGTTACGACGAGAGCCGTCGTAAAGAGACTAGTTGGAAACTTTACAGCTTTGCTACGTTCCCCAACTGTTAGTCAATGGCGAAAAAAGTTAATATTAAAGTGGCCTATGTAAACAAAACTATGTGGGTTGACACGAATGAAAATAGTTTTTAAACTACAACGTTTAATCTACGAGTCCTTTTAACATTTTTTACAAACAAGCAGAAGATTTATGTTGTTAGTGAAAAATCAACACTATAAAACAGATAAGGAGACAAAACGCTCCACTATAGGTAGATAGGCATGTAGGTATTGACAAATACCCAGGATTTATGTTCTCAAATCCATATATATTGATTGCAATTTTATTTATCTAACCAGTGCAGGTTTTGTACGATTATAATTTAGCATTCTTTCGTTTAAAAAACAGCCTGTGTAAATCATAAAACTATTACGTATATTTTTTTGTGATTGGCTCGCTATCGAACTTTTATTAGTATTGCAATAATTCCAACATTTGTTAGAATATTTTTTTCCTATGTAAAGGTCGATTAAAATAAGTTACCTATCGCTTTCAGCTGCTGTACCTACATAAATTTTTCCAAGTTGTACAACTACACTCGGTATAGCGAAGGCTTACCATTTTTAACTCGTGTTGCAGCTTACAGAAGTAGTCATGGTCTTTTTAGAATTTTACGTGATATTTTGACGGTGAAGTGACTCCAATATCTATATTTTCGTGAACGAGCGCTGCTGTAAACTGAGACTAGTCATTTTAAATACCATGATTTATTTCGTTATTACCTATATCTCAGAGGTATCTTTATTTTTTATATTCCTCTTTACCTACATTGTTTAATAATAAAACCGAAATTTTGTGAAAACCTGATTGAAGAGTATCCGTAACTACTTACAACTTCATGACTAAGCGACTTCTTGACAGTTTCTGACTGCATTTTATTATTATATGGATATCATAATAAAATGCTGCTATAGTATCTTCAACTGAGTCATGAAACCCTGGTACTATAATCATCAATATGTTTGAAAGACACACAATTACAAAACGTTAAAATTCTCGGCTTTTCTCTTTACCATCATTTAAATGTTATAAACATAAACCTTCCGAAAAAAAATGTCTAAATAATGTAATAATCGGATCCAAATTCGTTGCGTGTTTTAGAAGAAGTTAGCGCAGAAATAGACATTGTGAAAACAGCATCTTTACTGTATACTATTTATGAGTTAGAGAAATAAGTTTTACGTATTCTTAACAAACATTGCGGTTAAAAATAAACTTAACTGAACTTTATTTATCTTAGAAACAATACATTATATAATACATGTTTATTATGAAAAGTTTGATCTTATCGATTAAAAGTATAGAATATTTACATTTGTTTTTGGACTGTAAGAATACCGTTTAAATTGGCTGTACATCCCGTTCATGTAGGGTGTATAAATTACTTTTTATCCATAATAATTGGGTTACGATACGCGATTCTGCCGGCACCTATATATTGAAGTTCTTACATTTTGTGTTTATTTCAAAGTTGTCGTGTTACTTTGAAACATTATGTTGCTGCCGTTGTATTATCAAATCTTCACTTAGGTACTTACATACACATAAATTAATGAAAAGAATCTAATTTTCGTAACATCGTCTTTATTTCGAATATCTCAAGGCACTTTTCTGTGATAACTTTATAATTTTAAATAGGTTTATTTTTGTTTTTCTGTCCCGAATCTAACACGGAAGCCGTGGTCAAAAGAACATAACGAGAAAAATCTCGGAAGCGCCGTCCGGAGCTCAGTGCTAGCTGAGATCGTTTTAAATCCGTGACTTCTTGGGGCACATTAAATCACCTCGGATTTTTGGATAAGTTACGGACTCCGGCGGGACCAATTGTAATCGTGGGCTTAGATTTCATTCGGGCGACGTTGCTACCGACGAGAAAGAAGATATGGGAAAGTGTTGTGAGATTTAAGCCCACTCGGTTATAAAGTCGGTCGTTATTACGTCGGAGGGGTGAAGGTGGGTTGGCGGAGGCACGGGTGCGATATGTAGTCCCGAGGGCCGACAGCGATAACTTTTCTAGAAAGCAGAAAATTCGCCGTGAAGTACTGCCAAGGTAAAGTTTTATGTAGCTGGATACTGATAGGTATAGGTAAATGATTTCAGAGGGAAAGGCATCTTAGACAGGTAAATTACCTCTTTTATTATACCGTTTTATTATTTTCATAGGAACAAAACGTACCCAGGCTTTCGCGAATGATTTGAACCTCTCAGATTATGGATATAGAGTAAGAAGAGTAATGATATGATATTACATTAGGATCAGTATTCAAAATAGCAGCTTTATAATATCACCTTATGGCTTGACTAACATGGTTTTTATGCTCGGCTATTTAAACGCTCATTGCAAAACCTAATTTTACGACCACAACATTCATAATTACCTATGTGAATATACAAATTGAAATGAAACACACAGTGTTAAAGAAGAACCTAAACAATCTTTATAAATTAATTTTATAATAATTTCTAAGATTCTTTACTGGTTTTACTTACCTAACTGTGTGTTTCATTACACGGTGCGTGCGTAGCGTAGCGGTAGCGGTTTGAGCTGTGCAAAACTCATGCACAGCTCAAACCGCTAAATATAGAAACTTTAATTTTGGGCAGCAGTAATATTATTAAACAAAATAAGAAGAATATAAAGAAAGAAGTTATATATTTAAGTAGAAATCTTGCGAATACCAACCTTTAGAAATGGTGAAAATGCGTTTATTTGAAGAATCTTGTTCCTTGTGTACTTGAAACTTAACACAATTACCTTACATATGGAATTAGTACCTGGTCGACCAATTTTTTTCTTGTTTTTAAAATTGAAACCAAGCTTGATCGATTTATCGCCGCCGAAACCCATACTAAATTTCATGAAAATCGTTGGAGCCGTTTCGGAGATTCAGATTATAAATATCTTTGTCTTTACATAGTATAAAACAAAGTCGCTCTCGTTGTATGTACGTTTAGATCTTTTAAACTTAGCAACGGATAATGCAGTTATCAGCAATAGATATAGTGATTCAAGAGGAAGGTTTATATGTATAATAAATGTATGCATATGTTAGTAGAGACACCCAAAAAAATTCAAAGATTTGTAATTTGCAGCCGTAACAAAGATGTTTTTGTGCGGTTACATTGCAAACGCTGGCCAAACCCTACGAGATAGATCAAATTAATGTACTACGGCATTGTATATCTTAAAAACAAGGTATTTGTTTATCTCCTAAGGATAACCCACAGTAACCATTATTATCTTTTACATATTACAGAAAAATATGGATTTTGTACCAAGCTATTTTAAACAATACAGTACTATTCATTATCCAATTAAATACGTTGGGTAAATTATGCATGAATCAAAATTGCCCTTTGTGGTATAAAAATAATTAAAATCAATATCTTAGAAGATATTAAAAATATATAAATAGGGGGCAGAACAGCTGGCGGACTGTACGACGCCGACGTACATTCGTCCCGGTTGGCAACGTTGCAGGCTTAGATTTAAGCATTGAGTGTTTCTCATACGGCGGGTTAGGTATACATTTCCCATCACAAAAATCAAAACAATACTGCACGTGCTATTTATTCAGCTTTTAATTAAAAAAGAGAACTAATATCATAAAAAAATACGTCAATGAATAGCTGGAAGTTTAGTCTACACAACAGTGTACCATTCCAAATTAGAATTTAAAGGATCATGGTAGGATCTAACCATAAAAATAAAGATGTATAGAGAAGTTGAAATTCTAATTATTATACTCTTGGGTACCTAAAGAGTATCTTCAGGCAATCACACTATTTTTAAACCCCCCCAAAAAAATGGATGTTAAAAGTAAATAATTTAACGGAAAGGTAATTATTTCAGAACGAAACGGCGGCTGACAGTAACAGTGACACTGATAGCGTCCTTTCACAGTTTTTACTTTGAAATTCCATCGTTTTATGGGAAATAAAGTCACAAATAATTATTATTTTTTTCCACACATTTTTTACATCACTCGTCTGTCAATTTGATAGAATGTCACTTGTCACTTTCTTTTTTTATAAACACAAAATGTGCAACGAAATTAAACGAAAAAGTGTTATTTTTATTTCGAAATATTTTAATTATGCGGGGGTTTAAAAATATGGTAAGTATATCTACTCCTGGTAATGTATTCTCCACAAAGGAAAATATTTTGAACTCTCTAAATGATTTTTATTTTTCATACAAATGAATAAACGGATTTCGCCATGATTCTTTTCGAATTTTCATCTTATAAATGAATTATGAGATTGTTTTCAAAGTGTGTTCCGTCGGAATTTCTGCATTTATCCGTTAAAATTTCTGCATTTAATCACATTTTTTTTTGCAAAATATATTGGTTTGGTTAATAGTTTATGGTTTTTTAAATAGTGATTGTTAACTAAGTTCTGTGACATCCTGCCAAAGAGATTTTTTCCTAACAAATATCGCCCACGGAAGCCGCCCAAGTCGTCGCGTTGCTAGATTCAAGGCATAGTCAGCGTGTTGTGGCTGCACGATTGCATTTTAACCTCGCTGCTGTCAGTAGAGTGTATCAGCGTTATCAGGACACTAGTATGTTTACTCGCCGTTCAGGATATGGTAGATATCGAGTCACGTCTGTGCAACATGACCGGTATATTACGTCAGTTTCTCTAAGACATTGTCACTTTAATGTTATTCGGCTGCAGCAGCGGTTCCGTGAGGTTCGAGAATGAACTGTGAGTGATTCTACTATTAAACGAAGATTGGTAGAGTATGGCTTGAAACTTCATAAACCAGCTAATGGCCTAAAATTTACGGTAGACCACCGGGGAGCGTGCCTTAACTTTGCACCTTAATTGGTCATACCTTGGAGCAAAGTTCTCTTTTCTGGCGAGAGTAAGATCATGCTGTATGGTTACGATGGAAGAAAGAAGGTGTGTCAAAGAGAGGGAGAGCGTTTTGCACAGTACTGCATTGAAGATAGTCAGATACGGTGGCGGTTCATGGACGGTTTGAGGAGACATAAGGAGGGGAGGATGAGTTGAAGAGACGAGTCAGAGCGAGAAATCCAGGTCCGAAGACGCTTGGCCAGTTTATAACAGCTATTCCAAGAAGAAGGGGATAACATCCCACGATACAATATTAATTGTGACTCGATTAATCCCATAAGAATCGCATGGAAACAGTCATTAAGGCCCGGGGAGGATACTGAATAAACTCTTTTTAATCATTTTTATTGCTTTACGATTTTATTTTCGATTTTTTACAAATTCTTCTTAAGGGTGAAAATCATATTTGTTGAAGAAAACACGATAGCTCAAGAAATTTAATTTTAATTTGAAACATTGATATTCATTAAACAATACCATATGATATCCGCAATTAACTGGAATTATTTTTTTTTTTGTTTTATGTCAAAAAAAACGAAAACTAATACAAAGTGTATGTCTCACTTGCGAGAGTAACCTCTAAAAAAACATGTTTGTATTGTCTCATAAAAAACAGCTGTAAATATTGTATCTATTGATAATATTATTAATCACTCTACACTGCTTACATTAGTATCTACAATGCACCCGTGCGAAGCCAGGGCGGATCGCTAGTATATATAAAAGGTCTCTTACCTTTAAATCGAGTACTGCGCAAGTCATGTATATATAAGAATTGCTCGTTTAAAGGTATTAGATAAAGCAGTCGGTGTAGAAATGAAACTGTAGTTAACACGGAATCTAATATACCAAATTAAAACAAAATCACTGTTTAAAGTAAAAATGACAAAATTGCATACAAACGGAGCCGGGGGAAACATTAGTACATACTACCCAATTAATGCTTCGTAATAGTAATTACTAAATTATACAACTTCCATCTATACCTACTCTTCAGTTTAACAAAAAATACTAAACGCCTACGACTTTTCCGTGAAAAAAAAAACAAGTTAGCCAACAGATTGAAAGATGCGAATGTTGGTAGAAGATTACTCTCATTTTTAACCGACTTCAAAAAGGAGGAGGTTCTCTATTCGGTTGGTTTTTCTTTTTTTATGTATGTACATCGATTACTCTGAGATTTATGATCTGATTTACGTGATTCTTCTTTAGTTTGATGCGGAATAGTTTCCATTTGGTCCCACAAAAATTATACATTGTTTGGCCCAGTAGTTTTCATTGTATGATCATTTTTTTATATATTTATTTTTATGTCTGACCACGCATAACTTTTTTTAGTGTAGTCCGATGTCGATGATTCTTTTTTAATTGATAGTGTATACCTCAAATTTGGTCATATATGAAATTCAACAAAATATTCCACCCCTAAGGGTTGAAAATTAAGGGATGTCAGAATTTTTTTGGTGTCACCGTTTCGTAATTCATTTCTATGAAGAGGCACTAAAAAGCGAAAAAAAAATTTTTTCCAAAGAAGACAACAGCAAGGAAAGCAGCAAGGCATTAAGTCCGCCTTTGTACCTTTGTGCATGAAGTGTAAATAAATAAATAAATAAACCGCCTTCAAAAAGGAAAAAATAACTTTCAATTCGCAAGTCGGTGGCAATACAAAACAACAAGCAAAACCAAAGCCGCCGACTTGCGAATTGAAAGTTATTTTTTACTTTTTGAAGGCGGGTGTCTTTTTTGTTAAAAGTTTTACTCTATCATTTAAGATTTGAAAAGTTTGCATCGGGCTTGAATTTTATATCTATGAAACCTGAATCGTGTCCTATATCGTCATGTATGAACTTGGTTGTGTTAGAGTTTTCAAATACTTTAAAACCACATTTTGATTATGAATCAAACCGTGCAACACTCGCGCTACGTTCAACAGGACCTTTGTTCAAGCAGGTCACGATTCCACCTGCCGACTACACATAAACCCCACCCCACACTCTGTAACTGTCACCGAAGCTGAAATTGGCATCGAATATAACGCACAATCTAATAACACTATAAAAGTTACTACTGTGAAATGCATGTAAACTTTTTAAGTACGCTAAGTGCCATTTGCTGACGTCTCAAATACTTTTATTGTAATATTTCATTTTCTTAAAACTTTACAAAATACGTATTTTGTCGAAACTACTGGTGAATTTTCTGTAGTTCTCTTTGATCGTAAACGTCTTCTTCGATAAGTATATTTAACACTCCTCTTTGTTCCTGCAATGTTTCACTACTTTGTTTTGGAGGCTTGACTCGGACCGACTACCTAAATTACCTAAATTACTCTAAAAACTATAAAGTCGTTTATTCCATAACTATTACAGGTTTAAAAGACGGTATATATCACGATATCTAATCCGAGACATCCTTACTAAAACTTGAATCACACGTATGGAACCGAAGATACGACGACGCATTTATTATTCTCTTTCGTTTGATACTCATGTACAGTCAGCAAAGGAGATAGGTATGCAGGGTCGTCAGATATCATCATCATCATTTCAGCCGAAAGACGTCTACTGCTGGACATAGGCCTCCCCCAAAGGAGGTGTTTGCCATAATCGCCACGCTTGGCAGGCGGGTTGGCGATCGCAGTATGGTTGTTACAAAGGCACAGAGAACGCTGCTGCCCATTCTCCGGTAAGTCCCTTAGTCGCCTCTTACGACACCCACGGGAAGATATGGGATGGTGCTATTCTTTACGTCCGACACCATACGGACGTCAGATATAGTTAAAGTTTACTTAGAAACCGATGGATGTTTTTGAATAAAAAAAAAATGAATAGAGAATAAACATTTCAATGATTTTATTAAATTTCATTCGAAAACATCCATCGGTTTTTGAGTAAACTTCAACCATTTCCAATGAACTGCATACCTATCTCTTTTGGTGACTGTACATTATAAGTTTACTGCTGTATTTGCTGGAGAAAGTTGTCGAAAGCGATGTTTGAACACGAAATGGTTTTGTATTTGTTAATAATCAACAATATTTTTATGTCTTATTAACATGATAATATATCATGAACCTCTAGTGATGTTAGTGCTGTCATTCCACTGCCTGGTTATTTGTGATGGTGTTACCAATCAATGCGGTTCTGGTCTTTTAAAGAATTAAATTGTATTTGAACGTCATCCACAATCAAGGCATCTTAGCTGGGTCGCACATGTTGTCAGCGTTGTCCGCGCACATTACTTAGAAGCCACCGAGCATCATTTCAATTATTGTAAGCAACACCTCCTATCGTCACATTTGGATTAAAATAACGGGTAGTTTGTTTTCTTAAATTTCCGCCACAGTCACGATTTCTGTAGGAAGATTCATTACTTATTCAACGTCATGCGCGATGTCTGCAAGCTACGCTCGTCTGTTGCCTCTCGCCACTTCATTATCACATTTAAACACCCAGATTTGAGCCGTATACGTCCCTGCTCAAGTAAAGGATTTGAACAATTCAGCAACAGAATGCGCGACCGCGGTATTAATTGCCTTTTCACATTGAGTACTTACACTCGACGCCGCAGTCGCCAATTGAGTATGTCTGCCCCAGGAAAAACAAACTATAATTTCGTGTATAAAAATACAGACTGGCCGCTAAGCCTTATTGCAGCTACTAGAGTACCTCTTTTCAAACTGTAAGTTTTTATCAATAGAAAGACAAATAATTAGGGGGGTGGAGAGATTATAAACTGGTATAAGTACTGTAGTTTACATTAAAACATATTACGAAAATGCAGTTATTTTAACAACAATATAGCCTATTACTATCGCTATAAGCCCGCTTTTTGTTTAATTCTATTACCATTTTTGTACTTGGGTCGTTGAATCCTATTCGCATTAAGGAGACCACTTAATCAGACATTTAATCAAGTGTCTGTCGTCGTGATGCAAGCCTGGTATTCGATGGACTTCGTGCGGACCCACCACTCAAACTTTTGCAAGTAAAGGCACCCCACCTACCTGTATTCTATGACGATACGGATGGCGCAGTGGTTCGATTCCCGCCCAGGGTAAATATTTGTGTGATGAGCACTTGTGTTTATCTTGTATCTGGTTTTTGTTTATCTACATACGTATCTATTTATGTATTTGTGTATGTATATCAGCTATCTGACACCCACAGTACAGGGTCTGCCTAGTTTGGGGTCAGATGGCCGTGTGTGAAATGTCCCTACATATTATTATTATTATTCTACAGCCACTTGTATAATACAAAATCTCGCTTTATCAAATCATTACGTAGCCATTTTCATAATTAATCTATTTTAAAGGTGTAAAATATATATTCATATAAAATATATCATGTCGTAACGATGTCACTTGTCAAGTTCAAAGTTGCATTTACCTACGGCCCAGTATGTACAAGTAGGCACATATTTTATTTTCATGCGTAACATCATCATTATGTACAGAGGCCGGCACATCAATCTACAACAATCTGTCAAATTTCTCTGATAGATTTTCACCTTTAATACAGAAAGATAAGGTTCATATTTAATTGGATAAATTTTACAGTTTGGAATGGCTTGATGTGCAGTCTGTACATAAAATAATGTAAAATAGTTCAACATAATAATTCTTTGAGTATACTAAAATAAAATACAAGTTTCTAATGATTTACACAAAACAAAGATAAGGGTGTGCAATATGCATTCACTGTTTGTAAAACTATGTCGGTAGAGACGAGAAATGGCGTCGGATTATACTTTTTTTTTGTATATTGTTATAGGCTTGCGTTTGACCGCAACTCACCTGATCTTAAGTGATGATGCGGCCTAAGGTGGAGCACGCTTGCCTAGAATAAACCGGTTCACTCGTGCTTTGAAGATACCCAGATTATATGTATCGGGGAATAGAGCGGCGGGCAGTGAATTCCACAGTCTGGCAGTTCGCACAATAAATGTGGAAGCAAAGCGCTTGGTTCGAGACCGTGGAACTTCAACCGTATAGCGGTGACGCTTCGCCGTATCCCTGCTCGTCCGGTGATGGAATGGGGATGGGGGAATTAAGTTGTGCAAATCAACATCCAAGATTCATAAGTCATGAAGACTTGACAAATGTCATGTGCAATACATGCGGTAGGTATTAATAAGTCAAAGCTTTGATACCGAATCTCTGTCCAGTTGATACGCCGTTTCGTTTGTCAAGCAGAACTTTGAACTGACAGTTTCTGAGTAGATACAGGCTTCCAAGCTTGTGTAATCATACAACAACCCCTACCCTCAAAGAGATCGATTTAGCTTGGCTTGACAAATATATTTGCACAGTTGATTTACTAAAGGAATACAGAATCTACCACTATACCACTTGGGTGAGCGAGTTTTGAGGCGTTGTGTGATTACGCTTCATCAAATGCGATTGCATTTTGTTGTAACTGGGAATTAGCGGAATTAATTAATAGAAGCAAAATAAATTAGATTAAGTTCGGATGTGTTTGTATGAAGACACGCAGAGATAAAACTTTTATTTAAAAAAATATAGTGATAGATAACTTTTGTTCATAAAAACCTTTTAAACCTTTGTTAAAGTTATCACTTGTTAGATTTAGAAGGCGTTTGTCATTTTTCTGAAAATATTTTATTTTTCGCTTTTTAGTGCCTCACTATGATCATTAAGAAACGGCAAAACGGATTGAAAGCCTTCCAAAGATTGAGGAAACTAAAACGGCATTAATGTATTTTTTTTTTGTATTAATAAGTCAAAGCTTTGATACCGAATCTCTGTCCAGTTGATACGCCGTTTCGTTTGTCAAGCAGAACTTTGAACTGACAGTTTCTGAGTAGATACAGGCTTCCAAGCTTGTGTAATCATACAACAACCCCTACCCTCAAAGAGATCGATTTAGCTTGGCTTGACAAATATATTTGCACAGTTGATTTACTAAAGGAATACAGAATCTACCACTATACCACTTGGGTGAGCGAGTTTTGAGGCGTTGTGTGATTACGCTTCATCAAATGCGATTGCATTTTGTTGTAACTGGGAATTAGCGGAATTAATTAATAGAAGCAAAATAAATTAGATTAAGTTCGGATGTGTTTGTATGAAGACACGCAGAGATAAAACTTTTATTTAAAAAAATATAGTGATAGATAACTTTTGTTCATAAAAACCTTTTAAACCTTTGTTAAAGTTATCACTTGTTAGATTTAGAAGGCGTTTGTCATTTTTCTGAAAATATTTTATTTTTCGCTTTTTAGTGCCTCACTATGATCATTAAGAAACGGCAAAACGGATTGAAAGCCTTCCAAAGATTGAGGAAACTAAAACGGCATTAATGTATTTTTTTTTTGTTTTTGTTATTTTTTTCAAAAGACGCTGAATCATTTTTGACACCATTTATATGGGATCCTTGAGACACCCTATCCATTAAAAAGAATTTTCAAAGTCGATTTACATTTGTCGGAGTTATGCTCGAAACTACATAAAAAAACCATCCGAATAGATAAAAGTTTCCTTCGTTGTCCTTTTTGAAGTCGCATAAAAATCAACTTAACTTCATTCTAAAAAAAGCTTACAAATAAATAATAATAATATGTGGGGACATTATTTCACACATAACCAACTGACCCCAAACTAGGGAGACCCTGTACTATGGGTATCAGACAGCTGATATACATACACAAATACATACATATTATATAGATAAACACCCAGATACAAGGCAAACATAAGTGCTCATCACACAAATATTTACCCTGGGCGGGAATCGAACCCGCAACATGCTGCGCAGCAGTCGATCGCTCAGCCACTGCGTCAACCATGTCGTCAAACAAGTATAAGTGTGGGTGTGTGTGTCCGTGTAGTGTGTGTATGTGTGTGTGTGTGTGTGTGTGTGTGTGTGTGTGTGTGTGTTAGAGTGTGTGTGTGTGTAATAAGATTGCTTGTCCCGATCAAATAAGCTTAGTATAAAGGTTTGGAAAAAAAATATAGTTAATTAATTTTATGGACTGTGTCACAAAACGATTGAGACATACACGTGTATTCCCTTTGAGGATTAATCTCTGAATGTAGATTCTGAGCTAAATCGTTTGATTCGTCTTTACCTTGGATTTACTGGTGTGGTTATGCAGCAATAGTTCATCATCATCATCATTAGCCGGAAGACGTCCACTGTTGAACAAAGGCCTCCCCATAACGGGGGGTTTGCCATAATCCCCACGCTTGGCAGGGGTCTTTGGGATCGCAGTAAAAATTTTAAGTACACGGAAGCCACTGTTACCCTACTTCGGGATTTTCCCTTAATCGCCTTCTACGACACCCTCAGGATGAAATGGGGGTGTGCTAATCTAGCCCGGACACACCACTGGGGAGCAATAGTTGGCTCATTTGTATTTTTAGGCCTTCAAGGAACTAAAACCAATTTTATTTTAAGTCTAAAGCATCGCATTAAAATATATTTTGATTTTCACAGGAGCTACTAAAATCATAAAACATATTTTCAAAGAATAAAAATATGAATACTTTATTAGTAATTCAGGAGCTCACCGTGTGTATTATTTTTCATGTGTAATTTCTTTGTTGGTATTTAAAATTAAATTTTTGTTTGCGTATCACGCATAGTGGTGTTAACAAACAGAAGGAACATTATCCTTTGTAGCTGTAGGGTTGCCAGATTGGTTAAATATATTACGTAAAATGAATTAAACGAACGAAAATGAGTTTGCAAAAATAAACTGAAAATTATTTTTTACCAGTGTTTTTCAATTACTGTAGAATATTACCATGCCTAGACGTATAGAAATCAAGCAGTATTGTGCCGATCGTCAGTAATTAAGAAGAGCGGATCACCTTTAATATCACGGGCATATAGGTACGGCTGAATAGCGCCAATAGGCAGCCCTAACATTTGGTCATATCGTACATCACCGTGAAACAAGTTGGGGAACGAAACGGCCCCGTTAAATATACGAGATTGGTCAGGAAGTGTGTGGGCTTAAAGCCTTATTACTCTGATCTGCTAGGGCATGAGAAGTCTACACTTTAACAAAGGTGCGGCCAAAATTTTAAGCCACGTCTTTGTAATTATAGCGAGTAGGTATAGCGTAAAACGATGAACAGTGAATTGATTAAAATTCTGTCAGCTACATTTAATAAATAAATGCTAAATGGGTTTACGTTCGGTGAAGGAAGGCCGAGTAGCTACGGCGCGCTGGCGTAGCTCGGAGTCTGCTACGACGTAGCTCGGAGTCTGCTACGGCGTAGCTCAGATTGTGCTACAGCGAAGGTCGATATGTGCTACGGCGTAGCTTAAAACGAGCTACATCGGTGGTCTATAATTATTTTCAGAACGTTTTAGAAATATTATATCTCTAAAAGTCGCATCTGAAATATCTATTATTTATATAGATTTGAATATGAGAAATGAGGCCTCGTACGTACTATTTATTTGACGGGTTACACTTTGATCGAACTGTTATTTCTCGGATTGGAATGTAGTGCGCATACTTTCTAAGCCATAAAAATGATATCTATTTCCCTAAAGATGTGCACGTCGAGCCTTAGTAGTATTCACGCGTCACCGAACCTAGATATTATTATGTTGCATTCAGTTTTATGCGCTTTTCTCCGTGCCGGTTGCAAAATAACACCGAATAATCTCTATCTATATTTCTAATCTCTCAGTAAAAGAATATCAAAAAAATAATTATTGTTACTGTAGAGTGTCGCCAGGCGTTTATAGATTACGTCAAGTTTATATATTTGCACGAAACGTCAGAAGATTGTGTTAGCATCTCCAACATGAAAGTAAATAAAATCTTACTTTATAATAATAATCGTGACAACACTCACTCGTTATCTGTGGTTGTTGTCTATGCTTTTATTATATCTGTATCGATAGTATTATTATTGTCACTTTGCAAAACATATAGTTCGCTCAACCGAGAATACGTACTATTATTTAAAACTCCTGGTTGTCAGATTTTCTAACTACTGACCTCAGATTATCAAACAAAAGGCAGATAGACCGTGTGGAACACTGCAAATGAAGCCACAAAAGCAAATACAAGTTCAATAACGAATAGGTACCTACAATCTCGTGATTGTATTCGCTTTTGAATTTTTATTTGTATTAGTATTTGGGTATAAATATAATGATCACCAAAAAATACTTTAGGATCTTAAGCTCCCTTACCAAAAAAAATATACAAAATTATACCAAATGTACTAAATGGTCACCAAATCTTAGTGTGAAAATAACCAAACTCTTTTTGACTCCCCTGGGGCGGATCCGACATGGTTAGGTTGGGTTGGAACTGTGACCCCCGCACCGCGGCCGCCGAGTGCCAGAATCAAATCGCTTTTAACAGTCAAACTCGAGATCATACATTTCTACAATACTTTAGGAAACACCATTTTGGTGACCATTTACTATTTTTGGTTTTATTTTATTTACTATTATTGGTGATCATTTAGTAGATCTGGAGGCTCGTTAAACATAAGCCTTAGTATTTGTTTTTTTTAACAATGATTCGCTCCGTGCTGTACTGACTCGTGTTAGTGCAGCGCGAAGCGAATTATAGACATTCGTTTTTTGAATTTGTATTTGCTTTGGTAGCTTCACTCGCAGTGTTCCGCATAGTCTATCTGCCTTTTGTTTGATAATCTGAGCTACTGACTATGGTATAACGATTGTCAAAGATCTACGAATGACAGCCGGGACCAGCGGCTTTACATGCTTTCCGAGGCGCTGAGGGAGTCTCGACATGAAATGGATTGTCACCCATCCATGAACTGACCGCGACAAGCGTAGCTTAACCACCACGCCGGTCGATCCGCACAGCTTTTTCTTAGCCACGAGCTTCAAATCCAGTAGCCATTTACTAGAAAAGAGTTGATACTCTTCAAACGGTTGTGCAGACTTTTTAACCGACTTCAAAAAGGAGGAGGTTAATCAATTCAGATGTTTTTTTTTTTGTGAATGTTCGGGCATAACTCTGTCATATATAGACGGATTTGCAAAAATCTGTTTTGTTCGAAAGGAGTTTATTTCGAAATAGCCCCTTAAAAATATTATCTAAATTGATCCAGCCCTTTTTGAAAAATCAACAAAATCCCAAAAAAATACTTAGATGACGTTTTAGTTTCTTCAATCTTTGTAGGACTTATAATCTCTTTTATGTGTGCCACCGTTTCTTAATGGATTTGGATGTTAAGGCAATACTAAAAAGCAAAATATAAAAAGATTTTTCAAAAAAAGAAAACCGCCTTCAGAAACTAAAAAGTGATAAATAACTTTAGCAAAGAATACACACATAGTTAAGAGCAATCACGATCTAATCACTTTTCAAAAAAATAACTAAATTAAAATCAATTAAGTCCTTTGGGCGATATGATGTCACACAGACGTAGACGTACACAAATACAATATAACACAGAACACGTGAACACACACACAAAAATAATTGCTGACACAAAGCATCAAAAGTTTTATTTGAAATGCAGTCGTCTGAATCAAGTTAAGAGTCACGGAAATTGAAAAACAAAAACAAAAAACGTGTCCGAAGAACGCAGGGCATAAAAAAGTTATCCATTTCCCACATAATTATTAGGGTAAAAGCCTCGTACAAAAAAGCTCAGTGTTAGGATCTCATTGTGCTAAAATGAACGCGAAAACATGCATCTGGTACACGGAACCGTATGTATACTATGTTGTGTCCAAAAGTAATTGTTCCTTTAGCTATTAGCAGTTTTAATACTTACAATGCACACAACAATACAGCTATACATTTCACCTCGCATTGTATGGGTTTTCTGTACAATGAGAGGTCACCATAAACTGGGAATGTGCTTGATGTGTCGTCGTGCGTACTTCCTTACATAATATTATGAAACACAACGTCTCTTTGTTTGTCCGTTTGTTAGTGCGCTTATAATCCGAAACCCATTAATTTGGTTTACTTTTTTCTTTTGTTTTATCTTGCTAAACTGAAAATATATACACAAAACGAAGATTTTTATTATGAGACTAGCTGACCCGACAGACGTTGTCCTGTCCCTATCTACTTTATCGACTTACCTGCCTACCCTATCTACCTACCAACATACCCTACCAACCTACCCTACCAGCTTACACTACCAACCTACCCTACCTACCTACCATACCTTACCTACCTACCTACCCTACCAACCTACCTACCATACCTTACCTTACCTACCAACATACATACCCTACCCTACCTAGGCAGGTAGATAGGGTAGGGTAGGTACCCTACCTACCCTACCCTATCTACCTGCCCTACCCTACCTACCTACCCTATTTACCACAATTTTCTCACCGTTTAAACCTTCCCTGGGCTTACCATAAATATGCCAAAATTAGCCAAATCGGTCCAGCCGTTCTCGAGTTTCAGCGAGACTAACGAACAGTAATTCATTTTTATTATATAGAAGATGATGTATTAAAATTGGTCTTGCAAGCGATATTCTGTGTGTGTCTAGTTACACACTAAACCGTCCTACACATTGGAATTGTGAAGCACCCTCTTTCGCATGATAACGTGAAATCCGTTAGTGTACGCATCCGCGAACAATCCCGGCGCACTGCAGCACCGCGATGATACCGACAACGTTCTGAATGTATTGACTTATCTGATGTTTTCCTCTATACTCAGTGTCAATCCATTTCAATATTAATGTAAATAAACTCAAAACTTATGTGCATTTACACGACTGTGTACAGACAATAGAAATGCCATTTACTATTAGTATAGATAGTGGTTAAACCACGGATATTTATGGGTTAAACACACACTAGGCACTCAGTTCATGTCAATCTGCAACTTACTATTTAGCTACTAGATAGGCTATTTACCTACATATAAGATTTCTATGAATGAAATGGGCACCAGTACAATCATTATATATAAAAAGATTTCTTGGAAAACCAGGCCAATAAGCCAGGAAAATAATGATTATACTAATATGAACCCCTTTTTTGTGTATGTGAAATTTTATTAGACACCATTTTGTTAATTTAGAACTTTGTGATCAAATAAGTGCTTCATATTTTAAAACGGGTGATGCAATAACTCCCTATGTTCCAAGATTCCCAAATATAAAAAAAAAGCTTTTTACAAAAAAGACAACCGCCTTCAAAAAGTGAAAAATAACTTTAGCACAGAACACACATTGACTTTAGTTTCGAAATTCAGTGGCTTTGTTCTGTTTGTTGTTTTGTATTGCCACCGACTTCCGAAACTAAAGTCAATGTGTGTTCTGTGCTAAAGTTATTTTTCACTTTTTGAAGGCGGTTGTCTTTTTTGTAAAAAGCTTTTTATTTTCCGCTTTTTAGTACCTCCTTCTCATTCAAATCTATTAAGAAGAGATTGAAAGTTAACTACTACAAAGATTGATGAAACTAAAACGTCGTCTATGTAAAATTTTTGGGTATTTGTTGATTTTTCAAAAAGTGCTGAATCAATTTCGATAAAATTTATATGGGACCACCCCTAAAGCATACCCTATCTATAAAAAAAAGAATTTTCAAAATCGGTTTACGTTTGCCTGAGAAATCGCGTAACAAATCGCGCACATACTAAATGCAAATTTAAGACTTATACGGTTTTCTCATGGATGCCATGGTCAGAACTGGACCAAATTAAAATGGGACCACACGGGAAGCACTAGCTTCCAAATAAAAAAAAAACATCAAAATCGGTTCACCCAGTCCCGAGAAATCAAGTAACAAACATAAAAAAAATAAAAAAATAAAAATAAAAAAATAAAAAAATAAAAAATACAGACGAATTGATAACCTCCTCCTTTTTTGAAGTCGGTTGATTATTGAATAAAATTGTACGACTCTGTCTTCTATAATGAAATATATAATGGTACAGTCGCCGAATCAATGATTACGTACGTATTGTTTATTGTTATTTGTTATTACTTTAGAAAATCAATGGGAATTTATTTTCATTGCCATATAAGTATATTACAATTAGGCGGTCATCAATTGTGGTACTCGTATTAATGAGTGCGAATGAGAGAAAAGTATCAAAACTTGTTTCATGATTCCTGTTTTTTTATCAATCAGGCAGTTTGCATAGCGACGATGCTTAATGTGCATGTTGCAAAATGAATAACCTAAATTCTTCCCTTGCACTATATTTTTTCCCAGAAAAACCTGGATACATTCCTAACTCACCCCCTGAATGTATCCCTTAGGGGTTTACCAGATCATTTGATCGTTAGTTCGATCGACGGCATCGATCGATTGTAGAATGGATTAGTCGACATCGATCGATAGTTTTTACCAGACCAACCGATCGATTGTCGATCGACGGTAGATCGATGGTAGAATTTAGCAGTCGACGTCGATCGAGCTACTTGATTATTATTGCTGATGGATTATAGCTGGGGTTAATCGATCAACGTCGACCGATACCATCGACGGGCAATCGATCGATTAGTGGAACTGTATCCGTCGATCAGCCAAAGCTACCACACCAATCGATCATCGTCGATCGATGTCGATTGATGACATCGATCGACGATCTATCGATTGGTGTATTAACACCCTAACACACCCTGGCTGGATAACTCGAAACAATCTCAAAACACATACTTAGTACAAATTATATAAAGAGAAAATGTATCTTCCTAAATAAGGTTAATTTTAACTAGGTACGGATTTTATTTTTTCTACCTAATATCACTTCTGGAGATATCAGTACGAGGAATGGTCAAATGTGAACATTACAAATAAATAAGTTTTACATTTTGGAGACGTTGGGAATGAGTGTATGAAAAATCATTTTGGGGAACTTGGAATTTGTGGAGATAGGGCATCACCCTTACTACCACCACCACAAGATTGCCACAAGCTAACAAAGATTCATAATCTACTCGATTCAAGCATCAGCTAATTTAAAAAAATCTGTTGAAGTAGAACTTCTGCTTTGAATTTGTTGCTGTTGATTCTCTGTAATCGATTTCTCTCTCCAGATCTGTTAATAGAATTACTATCGATTACAAAGAATCAATAGCAACAAATTCAAAGTGTTTGTTGAAATATAAGGAGTGGTCGTCTACTGCCAACATTTGTTAATAGGTGAACACTATGTATCTAAAAAACATAACTTTGCTATCATTCCTTAACTTGTGATACTTTGTACCTACTTTAATATAGTGTGTTTTTAAGCAAGGTACATCGTATTCACGTATAATTTTATAGTTTCTGTACATGCAATTAATGTAAACATCTGTTTTAAAATGATTAAGTATGGAGTTTCTTGCCCATTCTTCTCCATACAAAAGTACTTTTTGGTATGGGCAACTAGAATCCAATTTTTCTCATTTGACGTTCAAAGTGCCATAATGGTCTAATTGAAATAAATGATTTGACTTTGACTTTGACTTTGATTCAAAGCAAAAGTTCAACAAGTAATTTTTTTTCTAGCTTTTTCGAAACGAATGTGCTTAGTAACTTGTTAATTAACAGGATCATCACCGCAAGGACAAAGTTTGAACTTAAATCTCCACTAAAGGAACCGTAGTAGCTAGAAATAAATATAAGTTCTGAAAGCGCGACTGCACCTTTTTAAGATGGTGAGTAAAAATATTGCAGGTCTTCACTGGCTTGGTTAAGGTGGTTTCCTTTTTAAATCGTTAGTAATATCGGTTTCTTTTATAACTAGCATCTATTCATTACAAACGGGCCCGGTTTCCAACTGCTTTCAACAGAACTTTAGAAAAGCAAAAGAGATTGAAATTATTTTCTGACCTTAAGAATGTATTTAATATTGAACTATGTACGGAAGAACCACGAATGATATTCCGTTTTAATAAAACTTTTGGCTTTTGTTTCCTTAATTGAAATCAAATTTCAAGAATGACACAGCTGCTACACTGGATCCCAAACTTTATTCAAAATTAGTTTTTTTATCTAATTTACATAGCTTTATGATAATTAGTCATAATTCATTTTAAATAATAAAGTTATTGGAATGTGTTGTTTTAGGATGATCGTGATGAGGTACATATTATAGATTACTAGCTGACCCGACAGACGTTGTCCTGTCCCGATCTACGGGGGATGAAAAAGGGGTGAAAAAAGGGGATGAAAAATAGATGTTGGCCTATTCTCAGACCTACCCAATATGCACAAAACATTTCATCAGAATCGGTCAAGCCGTTTCGGAGGAGTACGGGAACGAAAACTGTGACACGAGAATTTTATATATTAGATGAATGCCCTTCAATGATGCATTGGCAGGAGACTTTAGTTTATGCTGATAGGATAAGGGGAGTAATTCTACAAAATTTTAGGAACAAATAAGCATTCAAATTGGCGTCTCAAGTTTTGACAAGATTTTGATATTGTTAACGTTTTTAATTACTTAGTAGAATTGGCCTTGGGATAAAACTTTGTCCGACAGGGTTCTCTCTCCGGCCACTGTAAGGAGGGCCCTGCAGGCGGCGAACCTGGGATAATTCAAGGGTGTAGGCCCCTGATGGTGGCGTGCCTTGTTCCGTGCGCGCCTCTCTAGTGGAATGTGTGGTCTTATTACAGGCCGCACCTGGTGAAAAGGCCCGCTAATTACGAATTATGCGTAAAAGGAATACCAGGGTCCTGACTCATTGTGACAGGAGGAACCTTGGGGTTTTTTTTTAGTCGCCCGCGACGCCCGACGTATGTGTGAGATGGAACACCGGGGTGGTTTTCAGTCAGTAAGAGACTGACAAACCCGAGGACGTCCATGAGGAATTTCCACCACGGAACAAAAAAAAACGGACAAGTGCGAGTCGGACTCGCCCACCGAGGGTTCCGTACAAATTTGTAAGTCCAATATCCATACTATCCATCCCTACTTCCATACTAATATCCATATCTATACTTCCATACTAATATTATAAATGTGAAAGTAACTCTGTCTGTTACGTTTTCACGATGAAACGGCTGAACTGATTTTGATAAAATTTGGTATGAAAATAGCTTGAACATTGGGGAAGGACATAGCCTACTTCGTCTGTATCCGCGATAACCGACACTCACGCGGACGAAGTCGCGGGCAAAAGCTTGATTTAAGCAGAATATATTTTTTATGATTTAATTACTAATGACTCAGACTTTTTTTTGTACTTTTAGTATAAGACGATATTACTTGACAAATTTCATAGTTCTACGTCAACGGAAAGTACCCAATCAATTTTGATTCCCTTGAACGTGTCGAAATATGCATTTTTCGCGCCATAAACGGTCGTATCTTAATTTCACGTTAACTTAGAAGGTTGTTTTTTTTTCACAGCTTCAAGGGACCGTGGACCTAAGTATATGGTTTTAATTTCAACTCTGTACCTCTACGCGTTCCCGAAATAAAGGGTCTTGACAGACAAACAGACAGACAGACGGACAACAAAGTGATCCTGTAAGGGTTCCGTTTTTCCTTTTGAGGTACGGAACCCTGAAAAAAGGCTAAGATTCCTTGTTTAGTGTTCTCTTATCCAAGCAAACGTATATTTAAATTGCATAAGGTTGTTTCTTTTGTGGCATAAGTTCGTAAGGATTCCTTTGACTACAAAGCTAAGTTAGTAACTTAAAGCTTGCATGACTTTCAAATGTTAAATATTCTTATGTTATTTCGACTGGCCGGGGATAAGATAGGTACAAAGAGTAAACAGGTTCTCAATTTTAGGTAATTAAAGTCTGTTTGTTAGCTTCCCTGATTTGCCTTACAGGCTACTAATTACACTACACAAAACTGATTGCGTGTACCAATGAAACTGACTGGATTGATCCATACTACGGTCGCTCAGTACGCCTAAGGCCCACATAACTGCTTTGTGGTCTGTTGATCGTAATAGAGAACATTTAGCACTATGATTGCCTAAAGCGTTTGAAGCACCTGTGTGTTTTATAAACAGACAAGCCAGTCCTTTGTGGAGAATTACATACGGTCTAAACACACAACACAGCTTCAAATGGTTTGTTGTGGTATATTTGCTCTGACGTTTGTGTAATATTGTTAACTCGTTTACGGCATTTAGACCTAATAGTTTTCTAATAATAGTCATTAAAATAAGCTTTCAATTATTCCAACAAAAAAAAAAAAAAACTTACCAAAATAAAAATAAATGCTAAAATATATTAAAGACAAATGGTATATAAAAGCCGCCTACGCATTTACATACTTTTTTACTATTTAATGGTTACAGAGTTTTTTTGTTTTTTTTTCAGTCTCGCTATTAAGCATTTACTTGAACTTTTACAACTCTGCGATTTGTTTGTGACAATTTTAGTAAGCCCAAGAAAGACTAGAATACCTTTTTGTGTAATGGAGTTCCAGTGTCTATCATGTGGCTCCTTCATCAGACCTTAAAAACTAGTTATGGTCAAAGCGCACTACAAGACATGTGCATAATTACAAGCTCAAACACGACTACAATACGTTGTTATATTACGGTCTAATAGCTAAATTGAAATAGATCATTGCTATTAAATAAATAAACATTGAAACAAACCTCGCGAAAGTTTTCAGGGCGGTGCTTTGTTCTATTTTAATAACACGACCTAAAAACAAAATAAGCTCGTATAGGTATAAGAGCCATCAAGAAACATCACCTACGTATTTGGGTTGTTTTGATTTCATTTTCCTTGTTTTTCCCATAAATCAAATAATGTTTGTATGGATTCGTGCGTCATGTTCGTGAACGGGCACCGTTAGTTGGGACTGGTCATCTCTTAGCTGCCTCGGTTATTCTAATTTTATTTTGAATTGTTTATTATGATTATACTTTTATCTAAATTTCTTTTAACGTACACGACTTGTTACATTGTTCTCACATTGTACCCTAGATTCAATATGAATGATGTAACCGAAATTTGTAACATATTATTGATTTTAAAAGAGTGTCGTTCATGGAGTTTCTTGCTCGTTCTTCTGCATAGAAACCTACTGTTTGGAACGAGCAACTAGCTTCAACTTTCTGACTGACTGACTCTGACAATTCAAAAGTACCTGTAAATGGTTTATTTGAAATAAATGATTTTGAGTTTGAGTTTGATTTTATTAAACTTTATCTACAGTACCCTTAATTCGCACTTACTGCTAAAATTCATCTACTCTACTGTATTCTAATACATAATACACAATTACACATAAAAGAAAACAGTTTCTATAATGCAAATATTAAAGTTTCGGCATCAAAAAGAATTAGAAGTTAAGGTGAGGGAATTACACCGCTACCTCAGACCGTCGCTAGCTCGGGTACTGGTCCCGAAAACTTTTACTCTGTGATCATAATTTCAATTTAAAAGTTTAACAACTTTGTTTATGTTGACCCATAATCAAGGGTTGAGTAAAACACCATATGGGAGGAACATAAAACAGAAATTTAAATTAATCATGTATTGAATGAATTGCAATTATGATAACATTTTTAGGAATGATTGTAATTACTACACGTGATTTTATTTTTAGGCAGTTTGTCGAAATAGAGAAGAGAAACTGTGCTTAACACCTTTTCTTTTTTCCCTTTTAAGGCCGCGGTAGAAAATCATCATCGATGTTCTCCACCCTGACTCAAAAACCACATTGACTCCAGATCTATCACAAAGATTAAACTATAATTATCCTGATCTGTTAAGCATTTATAAATATAGGTACACGTTAATTAATAGATCAAGTTTCAAAACGGTCAGACTTTATTCCACAAACTTTACTCACACGTTATGTAGTTTGGAGACCCTTTACATATAACGCGGCTTACTTTGAAGAGTTTTGAACCAAGTTTAATTATCAACACGTTAAAAGAGCTTCTTCCCACACCTATGGGTTCCGCCCATAGGTGTGGGATGGATGTATAAGAATTAGATGCTCGTCCTGGCGTATTGAGGAGGACACCAGCAGGAGACTAAATCTCAAAATTGAACTTCAAAACAGAAGTTGACGCTAGCATAGTCGGTAGCTGGTTAAGGGAATACTCGATATGAGAATTTAGACACATTAAGGATGTGTGAAAATATCCAAGGAATAGCTCCGATTCCTACTGCTGTAAAGCGTCTCATCCACAGCCCGCGCCCATCTTCTGAACAACTCGAATACGCTCCAAAGAGTCAACCAATAAAAGGTGCCCAAACATTATACCAGCCAATGTACTAAATCGTACTTCATGGGCGATGATGAATATTGTAATTGAACAGTTAAAAAGGACTCCGTAGGTCCAACGTATTTTCTTATAATAATACCTCATTTAGCAGGACTTACGATTTCAAATCGTCGTTCTCACACTGGTTGTCTTCTCTTAAGCAGAACATTTTCATGTATTAAGTAACAATAGATATTGTAAGGTAAATAATTATGTCATAAGACACATTATAAGGCATAAACCTTACATACACATCTTCTTTAAAACAGAGGCACTTTCACTAAACTAAACTAACATAACACTAAACTTTGGGTGAGGTAACTATTGTTTTGAATATATTATTATGTGTCCTCTCTTTGTCTCTACTCTGTGGCTGTTGTAGGTACAGTTGTCTATCGATCCGTAAAATGTCACCGAACAAAGTAAAAAGCGGTAAGCCGTATAGACCGGATAATGTAAAAAAAAGACAACATCAGGATAGCAAAATATCTAAAGAAATTCATGTGTATTATTAAACTTACACTCTCCATACACCTGTATTTACTCTCAGACGTTGAAGAAGTTTGAAGTGCGACTTATCACCCCTCACCTCATAAACAACTTTAAGTATAACTTAACATATAATGTGTGTACCAAAATAACGCGTTGTAATAGATTTTGCCGTAATGCGTCAAACGGCAATAATTTATGGGCAGATATTTGGCAAGCATCGCGGTACGGAAAAGCGTGATAATTTCTAGTGAGTGGGTGCATCGCTTAAGGCGGCCGACGCATGTTTCATTGCAATCGTGACATATTTCTGGTAGACCACGACATTTTTTCGGTACATCTATTTATCGATACATTGGGTTGAAAACGTAATTATTGTTTTAGGTACTGATCTAGTGAATACAATAATAGGTACAGTTACGATAGACAATACTTAACTTAATGTTTAAATCATTATGATAATGATTATTTTAGAAGGGCATCTCAAAAAACAACTTTGTTTTAAATAGATATAAATCTTGGACAGGACTCCTGAGTGTTTCGCCTGAGCTCTACGGACTTAGGTGATATGTGCTTAATGGTATTCTTCTTACCGTACCTCTTAAGTTGATTAAAAACAACACTCAAATGCATTCACCAGTACCAATATTATTCCTACTGTGTGTGAGTTGTCCCAAGATATTTATTTATTTATTTATTTATTTATTTACTAAATTCCCAACTATGCTATATAAACGCAGGCATCTAAGAGTCAAGTGGCTCTACCGCAATACCGAAGTATTATTTGAACTTCACGAACTTTCGATCGCCAGTCAATACCATTGTTGAAACACTCGCTACGAGTATTTTAACCCTTTTTTGTCGAATCCAACGACTTAAATGCAAAGTGGTACTTCTGCATACACAGAAATTCGAACTAAGTAGTTAGGTACCTACTTAGTTCCATTTCTTGCAAAATGGTATTTACAGGTTAAATGTTATGGTTCACCGATAAGATTCATTATTTAAGGCACGATAAAATATTAAATTATAAAAACTAGGTTTTTCATTTTAAACGCTCCCCATACATAAATATTTATGTTAAATGCTAATTTCGGGTGATATTAACTCTTATGTTTCTACCTATGCATTTAGAGATAATCGAATGTACTTGTACATAATTTTATCAAACCCCGCGTTACATTACCAGATAATAATAATAATAATAATAATTTATTTATTTCAAAAATAAGTTACAGACGAAAGTATGTAGTTGTTACGGTTAACAAAAAGATGTATTACAAGTGGTTGGCATAGGAGTAACGACAGGTGTTACATAAAAATTATGGGTCTGTACATAAATTGGGAGAACCCTGCATCTTAAACTAGGGTGACCTGTATCCTAAAAGGCAGTGATCGGCTATAGTGTATCTTATAAAATAGACAGAACCGTGAAGTATGTCAGTTTGCCATGAATATGTTTCCAGATCTTACTTTTGAATGTTTTGCTTATATGTGTAGATAGTATGTAATTTCCTAAACATATATTTATGGTAGTAGAGAAGGGAGTGCAACTCAAGAGTATACGACAGTGTGTGTGAAAGTATGTGAATGTATGTGACTGCACACCCATGTATGTACGGAGAGTATGGGTAAGTGTAATTATGAGTGAGCAGTGAGGAATGGTTATAATTATTATTAAGCAATGTATGTAAGTAGGGACTCAGTTTGTAAATAGTCTAGTTGAAGTAGTCATTCTGTTACCTTCGACACTACCTAATGTCTGTTGAGGTCACGGATGTTGAGGTCTTTGTAAATATGTGCGCTAAGTGTGTGGTATTGGTGTCTGGCGAAAGATGTTTTATGCTGTGTGCCTGGAGGAATGTTCGTACGTTTTTTTGGATTAGAAGGAGGGACGCCAGCATGTCTTTTAAGTACCGATCGGAGCACAAAGAGCGGACGGACAGTAAGCACCCTACATTCAGAGTACAATTGTGTTGTAGGATAGCGGTAAGGCTTACGTAGCAATACTTTTACAATAGCTCTCTGTCTCTTTCAACTTTGATCAAACTGGTTTTAGTTGCGCCACCCCATACTGTGATACAATACCCAATTACTGATTGAAACAGAGATATGCTATTTTGGTATAAGGTAGGGTCATTCTGCATAGGTCATTTACGTAAATTTGGAATAAAATAGGACCCAGAATGCTTCCTTGAGGCACCCCGTGAGAGATGAGCTCCTCTTTACTAAGAAGGTTACCTATTTTAGTCATTTGGGTTCGATTGGTGAGATTATCCTTAAATATTTGAAGAGCGATGCCTCTTATACCTAGCTGTTCCAGTTTAGCGAAAAGTATGGGAACAGAGATTGTGTAGAATGCCTTCGAGAGATCTAGGAATTCCAAGACATTTAGTTTTATTGTCCAGTTTCCCAGCAACAAACAGTCGAAACCTGCAGCACGGAAACCATATTGGTTGATCTAGTACTTGTCCAAGAAATCATTTAGACGGTGGCTAAGAACCCTTTCGAGTAACTTGGAGAGAGCTGTCAGAACCGAGATGGGTCTGTAGTTGTTGACAAAGCCTCTGTTCCCCATCTTATGGATTGGATGTACATTGGCTCTCTTAAGTGCATCAGGAAAGACACCCTTGTGCAGACACCCATTAAAGATATGCGTCAGAGGCTGTGTTAGTGACTGACGGCACATTTTCAAAAGTAGGGGCGATATACCATCCCATCCCATAGCACAGTCATTGCGTAGTTGCAGAATTAGGGATTCCACTTCAGTTTCATCAACCTCCAATAGCGCTATGGAGTTGGCAGGAGAGAGCGAGGTATCATCACTGATTTGTGAGACTTCACTGCTAGGCTGATTAGAGGAGATTTTGGACTTCGATATGATATTAGCGGACATATTTTTCCCTACATTAGGGAAGAATTTGCACACTTCATTTATGGAGGATTTAGGATTGTCAGATATTTTTAAAAGCTCAACAGGGCTAGTTTTAATTTTATATAATAGATTCAATAATGGGGTTATTGAATCAATTATTTTTAGTATTCATGTTTGATAAATTTATGTACAAGTACATTCGTTTATCTCTAAATGCATAGGTAAAAACATAAGAGTTAATATCACCCGACATTAGCATTTAGTTGAACATAGTTAGGAACATTTAATTACTTCTAAAAGCTTCTAGCAAATGAACCACTGCGCGTTAACTGAAATAATAATACAGGGTAACAGGATACTGTACTAATTATTGACACATTCACTTTGATAGGTTGTAATTATAGTTGAAAGCAGATGTGCGAAAGCCTGTGTTGTGACCATAATGTAATTGAATGCCAAACATTCAATTATATAATGGCCACATCACGTCAGTTACTCCTAACCACCGTGGCGTGTTGCTGAACCTATCATAAATAATATGTGCTTTATACAAACGCACAGCCTTTTAACCTTCGGTGTACAAGGTGAATAAATCACCTCACCTATACAACGTGGGGTTAAATTAACCCCAGAATCATCGGTATGTACTATGAAAGTGTATCAAGCAAAACAAGTTTTAATGTCTTTTCATGTTAAGGATATTACTTAACTAACGAGTTAAATACAAAAATGAATCAAATGAAACATTTATTATATAAAAAATCTTAAAATCACATAGCCTTTCCGTAAAATCAGCAACACACGCATTAAGTCACAATAAAAAAATAACAAAAATATTTCTTAAATGGAACAACATGCTTATTTTGCTTATTAATGAATACTAGACATATATTGCTTTAAAAATATAATCACAGTATTAGACAAAGTGCGGTGTGCGACTCAAGGTTGCACCAAATGGAAGTCCAGATCAGCACGTGTCAGGCAAATATACCTGACGCTGATATTCTGCTGAATCCCTGCAGGTGTTGATGTTGTGTCATCCAAACATGATCGAAAGTTTATTTCCTCATCTTCCACATCCGTATCACTTTGAACTTCAGAAACCTCGCTGATATGAAGAAAACTCTCATCGTCTGACGAAGTCTCAATATCTTCCAATAAGGTAGCCACAATAAGATCATCCTGCAGGATGTTAGACATATTCACTATATGTACCTATAATAAAAACTAAAAAGTATTAAAAAATAACTTATTGTAGATGTAAATAACAAAAAAACACAGAAGTAAGCACATACCTTTTTTACGACGTCCCGTACAACGTGGGGTTAAAAACACCCGGGAACCACTTTGCGAGCTTGCACACACGACTCTAGTGCACTCAGTACTGATCCGACGCTATCAAAAGACGCGGAAATATTTAAACTCCAGCTACTGTGAAAATCGACTTAATACAAATTGCGTTTTAATATAAATTTAACGCATTTGAAAGGTGTTGGGTTTAAAAAAACCCCACCTTATAGGCCGAAGGTTAATATATGGTTTTGTATGAATGATTTTCGTAATTGTATTAAATATAACATGGTTCATCATGATATATTGTAGATATTTACTCATATTATAATCTGGGTATCTTCAAGCCAAGAGTGAACCGGTTCATCCTAGGTAAGCGTGTTCCACATTAATCCGAATCATCACTTAAGACCATGTAAATAGCGGTCAAACGCAAGCCTATAAAAAAAAACTTAACTAACGATCGGGAATTAACGATCAGTGTATAATGAAAGCTGGTGCTGCTCGTGCTTAATACGTTAACTGCCAGGTCAAAAACGTTAAAGGTAAAACCTCCACTAGCGTCGCACACACGGTGTCCCCCATGGCGTTCAAAGTGTTAAGCTACACTTACCGCGGTCGTTTTGTGGAAAAGTGACCTGCATCCATTTCATACCGAGACCCTTCCGTGTCTTGGAAAGCACGTAAAACCGCTCGTCCCGGCTGTCATTCGTAGATTTTTGAGTGTAGTCAGTAGCCAGAAAGTCTGACAACCAGTGTTACCTAGGCATTCGATCCATGCCAAAAACCTCCACAGTAAAACAGCTCCACTGGAAGCTAACCCCAACATAGTTTTGTAAAAAGCTAGACAGATTATGTGTACTGGAAATTAAAAATAATCATTTTAGCATTACAAATTAATGTTTACAGGTGCAAAATGTCTGAAAAACAAAACATTACACAAAACAGACTAATTTCAATACAATACGGTTGGCGTTTGGCTGAGCGATTGGCTGCTACGCTGCGTGTCCGGGTTCAATTCTATCATGGAATAATTCTCAGATTATGAAACAAAAGGCTGATAGACCGCGCAGAATA
The DNA here is from genome assembly GCA_947361185.1 of Charanyca ferruginea. Lineage (NCBI taxonomy): Eukaryota > Metazoa > Arthropoda > Insecta > Lepidoptera > Noctuidae > Charanyca > Charanyca ferruginea. The sequence goes on along the minus strand of OX376055.1, from coordinate 15,394,862 downwards.
CTGAGAGTGAAGCCACAAAAGCAGATACAAATTCAAAAGCGAATACAATCACGAGATTGTTGGTATTCTTTACACAGGAGTTTCAGTGGTTTGGGAATAGTGTGGCGGGCTTATGAGAGAGACCGCCCGACTAAACATTGAATTATGTGACTATAAATAGTAAATAAATATATAATTTATTTCTTATGTTTATTTCTTTTAATGAGCTATTAAAATTCATTCATTATGAGCCAACAATACAAGAGCAGCCTGCAGTAGCAACGCATACTAAACATTGACAAAGACGGCCGCCTACGCTTACGTGGTGAAACGACACTGAAAAACTTATTGTAAACGTAAGTACCATTCGAAAAAGAAATTTAAGAAGTTTCATGGAGGAACGAAATAGACCATTAAGCAAGATTATTAAAGAAAAATAAAAGTAATAAAACAAGTCATGCGTATCGTGTAGAAAAGAGGATGTAGAGGCTTTGGAGGGAGGGTCGGGAAGGGCGGGCAGCCGTCCGTCCGCCCAGCCAGTCGCTAGTCGACGACGCTCGCGTTGTGACGCTGCTCCCGCACTAGTCGAAGCTCTCCGAACTTTACCCTAACCGAACTCTAGTTTCTGTAGCCGCGCGAACCTTCAAACTAAGTGCGCGCGCGAAAATGTGATTCTACCTTTAAAAAAAAAATAACGTTACATTTTTAACACCATGGCATTTAAAGTTGTTTTAAAAATAATTAAATATTTTCTCCTGACATTTTTAGTTATGTACTATAATAGTAATGTGTTAAGCAGCCAAGTGCCGACTGATGATAAGCTTCCGATTGGTAAGTTATTTAATTTTATGTAATTATTATTATAAGTCACATTTAACTACTTTAAACACCTTCAGGAGAGCGAACTTCATTTTTTACTAGTAAGTACGTCTTTTTTATTCAAATTATAGGTCAATTATACAGATTGCACATGCTTAAATATTTTAAAATCGCGTACAGGTAAGTACTTAATGAGTGAAATGAATTTTATATCATCTTAAACTTCGTTATTTCGAGTGATGCGGAGGTAATTTCAGCTTACCTCCAAGAAGGGTAACAAGTATGTGGAGAAAATCAAATAAAAAAGCAAATAATTATTCAAATACACAACCTGATTCGACGAATTTTGAGCTGATAATAATGTTTCTGAATATTGTACTAAGTTATGATGTTCAAGCGTTATTATCCACGTCTTAAGTCGGATCATCCATTCGAATTGATGTTTTAGTAGTTCACTAAATAGTACCTACACACAAAATAACTGTTCCAAGAATTTAATACCCTCACGGGCTTTGTCCGGCTTTTGTCTACCAGAGTTTGAACTGGTGAAATGAAAAAAAAAACACACAAAAATATCAGTTTTGTATTTTTAAATATGTATATTAATTTGTAGTATCTTATAGGAATAATGCTCAAACAATCGTAATTTTAAAAGACTGGTTAATTTAAGAGAGAATTCCAAACAATGTAATTATTTTACTTTGGTTCGACTTCTCTCTCACTTACTCTCAGTCGTATTTACCAGATTTATAAAAATGAAAAAAAAACAATTTCAGAATTCGTTTAAAATTATCTACCAAGTAAGTAAGAGCTTTTGAAACATGGCCGGTTTCCGCTTTCGACTAAATAAAGATATTATCGATTAATTCAGTTCCAGTTATTTTTGTGTATCAAGAGTAATTAATTTCAATATGCATCACATTGTTTTACCCGGGTGTAAAAGAAAATAGTTACCTATAACAAAAGGTGCTTATTTTCAAAGCTATATAAAAAGCTCAAAGAGGTTTGATATTGAGCGCTTGAATAGGGTTTGTAACTTTTTACGACTTGCCTCGCAGTATTCATAAATAACTTGTTCCTACCTATTACCTTGCCTATTTTTTTACTAGGACACTTAAAAACTCCATAACTTTCTATTAAATATATTGTGCTGATTCCGAAAACTACCTAAGTATATAACTGTATAAACGGTTATAACACACAACTGCTTCTCATATTAAGTCATAAACGTCTGCTAATAAATAGACCTTCACATGAACAACCATCAAAGATTATTATAATAATATATTGATATTATCATCACGCTTGGCAAACAAGTGGCCGGAGAATGTTATTATTAGTACATGCGGATTACACCTACGCCCATACTTTCGACATAATCTCTTACCCGCCTCTGACGACGACGATGAGCAGATAGACTAGTCTTTTCCTATAACAAAACAGCACTGTAATATTTTGAAAACCGTTTTATTAGGTATAGAAGAGTCGAATAAAGGGCAAGTTGAGCCAACACTCAAGGGAAATTCCAATGCTAGTTCTAAATTTCGAAGTGATTGAATTTCTCGGGTTCGATTATCCTGGAATCTTATTAGGCCATCTTATCTCATTTGCTAACTCCAATGCTTTGTCTGACGCCCAGCCTTGTTCTTAGGGAAAATAAAGACATATTCGAGGAGTACACATTAGAATATTTTTTTCTAGATACTGTGTATAATTTATCAACTACACTCTTTTGCAAAAAAAACGGGCACCTAAGGAAATTTACTTTCTAAGGCCGATTTGAGTTAATTAATTGAAATATAATTGTTTGACGTAATCTGTATACTTATAATCCTGTAAATTAATACGCGTGAAGGGAATTCTGGCAATTTAAAAAAAACTATGTTTTCTTTAAAACCGATTAACACGGCCAAACAATAATAGTGATCGGCAATAAAGACAAGAAGACTTTTTTAGTTTTTTTCATTAAATAAAGTTACAAATGTAAAAACCTAATAACAAGTGTGACCTCCTCTTGCCAAAATTACAGCTTGAATCCTTCTGGGCATGCTTTCCACGTTGTTTTTAATAACATTTTGAGGAATACGTTCCCACTTTTCTGCAATGACTCTTTTTAGCTCCCTGATGTTTTGTGGAGCAGGTTGGACTGATCTTACCCGTCTCTTTAGAACATCCCAGACATGCTTAATTGGATTGAGATCAGGATTTTGACCTGGCCAATCAAAACGACGGATCCCAACTTCTTGCATGTACGCTGTCAAGTGTCACGTCGCCAGCACGGTGCGGGTGAGCATTGTCGTCCATAAAAATGGAATCTTCCCCAAGTGCAGTCAATGTGGGTTGTGTATATGGAATTAGGACTTCGATTATGTACAGGTGTGCATTTAATGTTCCATTTTCTATGAAAACTAACTCCGAACGCGCCGTCAAATTAATTGCTGCCCAAACATAACAGAACCTCGACTATAAGGAGTGATTTCTTCGAAACACACTTCCGCATAGCGTTCTCGTGGTCTTCGCAGCACTCGCCGGCGTCGGTCTTCTCCACATAAAGAGATCCTAGCTTCATCAGAAAACAATACTTTATTTCGGTCCTTTGAAGCACAGTTTCGAGCAAACTGAAGTCGAGCAACACCGTGCTCATGGAGTAATTTGGGACCCTGAGCCAGGCGGTAACTCCTGATATTGGCAGCCAAAGCCTCCTCCTGACCGTCCACAAGCTAACATCTACTCCTCTTACTTCTTTAAGGCTGTTCTTCAGGTCAACACTTGACGACTAACAATTCCGCAACGCCTGACTCACCAAAAAGCGGTCATCTCTTGGTTCTGTGCATGGTTTTCTTCCCGAACCGGGTCTTCTTTTGACCGAACCGGTTTCTTGATGCCGTTGTCAAGTCCTCTGGACAGTTGAACGAATCACATTTAGCCGCTGAGACACGTAAGTTTGCGAACAACCTTCTTCAAGTAGGGCTATAATTTTACCGGCCCTTACCGCTTTATCACTCACTAGCTGTTGCCCGCGACTTCGTCCGCGTGGTTATAAAGATAATATGAAGTTTTAATGATGTTGAACGCAAACTATTTTTATATTTCAGTCAACAGAAAATGCCTATTTTAAGGCACTAATTTGTAAAAAAATAGATGCTGTTATTTTCGTAAAACCTACAACCTACCTATACACCACATTTATTGTTTTATTTTCAGGCTGCAGTTTATTTCAATTGATTATATATTTAAAGAGATGGCATTTGTGGTTATGATACAGTGATCTTCTTGGTTTCGAATCGAAGGTTGTGTTCTTTTTTTTGTGTTGACTCATATCCGTGGTTAGACTGCTTGGGCCCAGAAGGAGCTGCATTAATCGCAGCATTAGTGGCGTTTTTAATGTCCTCTAAGGTGCAGATGACGGGTCACTTTGGGCACTGTAGTAAGTGGGCCACTGTCTGGTCAGGAGCACCGCACTCACACTGGGTATCAGTGGGATCTATAATCGCCCATTTTGTTAGGTTGTGTTTGCACCGGCCTTTTTGGGAGCACACTCTATTGAGCGCTTTCCATTTAGGCCACTGCAAATCACTTCCGAGTGCCAAGTGTTCCTGGATTGAAAGAAGTTCAGTGGCGGTGGGTGATGTTCCCACAAATTTCGTCTGACCGTACGTGGTCGGTCCTGGATGGCCTGTGTGCTGCGGAGAAAACTTTTCCGACTCTGAAGTCTACTCGAAACTATTGTATGTTGGTAGGGATGGATAGTATAGATTTTAAATATGAGCTTTCTAAAATTAAATCTATAGTTTTACAGTAAACGATGGTTAATGTGGGATAAACAAAGATGTGTAAAATATTGTCTGGAATTTGGTAATGAATATTAATATGTGAATACCAGGTTCTACGTACTATAAGATACTTTTACCCACAAAAAAGCGTCACAGTAGTACCCAGGGGAAAATACAAAGAAATATTTGAGCTATAACTTTATGAATCTAATAACTAAAAAATATTAAGACCTCGATTCGTTTGAATATTAATAAGTTGTATTTTCTATTTGTTGTATTAAAAGTCATCAATAAATGTTTGTTGAACACGTAGAGTTAGGTTATATTCCCTTGAACTAGCCCTGTCGTAAAATCTGTTTCTACCGGACATGACTTAACTATATTCTATCTCTCTACCAATTAATAGGTACAAAAAGCAAAGGATTTATATACATATATTATATACTTGCGAGAGCAAGTCCATGCTATCACAAAATTCTTTCTAAACAAATGTCTCCTACTCATAAACTCTAGACTTGCTAAATTTCAGGTAGGTAGTTCAAAAATAAATCTCAACTTTCATACAAACTTAAGAGAGCCATTAAACCTGTTTAATCCGGCCCTGTCACAAAATCCGTTCTCTGCGGACGTCTACTAACTATTAACTACCTTCCTGCCAAATTTCAAGATTGTGGCACAAAAAATGAAGGACTTTCATACAAATTTGCGAGAGCCATTAGACCTCCTTAATCCGGGCCTGTCCCAAGTCTGTTCTTAGCGGACGACTATTAACTATAAATTACCTCCTTAGCAAATTAAAGGTTTGTAGCGCAAAAAATGAAGGACTTTCATACAACCTTGCGAAACCCATTAAACCTCCTTAATCTGGCCCTGTCCCAAGTCTGTTCTTAGCGGACGTCTATTAGCTATAAGTTACCTCCCTAGCAAATTGCCAGTTTGTAGCACAAAAAAATCAAGGACTTTCATACGAAGTTGCGAGAACCATGAGACTTCCTTAATCCGGCCCTGTCGCAACATCTGTTCTTAGCGGAAGTCTACTACTTATTAACTACCTCTGTGCCGCATTTCAAGTTCGTAGCTCAAAAAATGAAGGACTTTCATACAAACTTGCGAGAGCCATTAGACCTCCTTAATCCGGCCCTGTCGCAAAATCTGTTCTTAGCGGACGTCTACTACTTATTAACTACCTCTCTGCCGAATTACAAGTTTGCAGCGCAAAAAATGAAGGACTTTCATACAAACTTTCGGGACCCATTAGACGTCCTTATCCGGCCCTGTCGCAAAATCCGTTCTTAGCGGACGTCTACTAACTATGTACTACCGCCCTGCCAAATTTCATCTTTATACGTCAAGCGGTTTTCGATATTTCGTGATGAGTGAGTGAATGACCTTTCGCTTTTATATATACAGATATCAAAGTGGTATTTAATGTAAATAGAAAGATTAATTTGCAGATAATATCCAAAAAGATTTAAAATTTTACTTATTTTGCCAATTCAATATCAACACTGGAAATTACAGAACTCTACATATAATTTATTAAAAACAGATTTATAAAATACAGCCAAAGTATTACATTAGTTAAGTACGCTCTGTAACAATCAGGTTTTAGAAGGAAAATTAAATTAAAAGATCAAAAAGAACGCCCTTCATTACTTCTCTTAAAGTATCTCTTTGGTTACACATTTACAGGATGAATATAATTTAAATAGACGGAACAGAAATAAAGAAACACACAATATCGTTTTTTTATTAAACAAGTACAAGAGAAATGGTAGAATACTTAGGCTTGGTTAATGTATGCTTATATAGATTTAAAGACAACACACCACACTGTTGATGGGATACGTCTGAAATAATGTAGCTAGAGAGCAGTTGATTAGAGCTTTAATTCTAAATAAACTGCATGTTGGGGTAGGTGGGGGTGGGCGGTGGGTGTACTTTTAACCTTCAAAGTTGCATTGTGCTTGAGACGACGACGTGCCTATTGGCCGAAAAAGGTCCGGTGGAATTTTCATTTACGCATAAACGAATATTAAATTCAAATTCACTTCTTTATTGCATTCCATACGTATTACACAGATGGTATAGTTTGAGAGTGATCAATTTGGACCCTGTGAAAATTAGAAGAGGGGAAGAGTAGGCTAAATAGCAATTTAATGTTAAAATTATTTGATGTGTTTGATTGGGTGTATAATTAATACATATATTATTAGGTTTGTGTATTTATTAAAAACAAAGAAGACTGGAAAATGCATAGAAAACCTGGAAAATGGCAAATAAAGTTGAATTAGCCGGTATGTATCAAGTATAGATTTGGAAGTAGTTGGCGTTATTCTGATTATATTTTTTTCCAAAAATTTCGTTGCCCCTGTCTCAGAATTTCTCCTGTATCGTGCGTTTACAAATACATAAACTCACACACACAAAAAGCCAAACCCGGAACCATTCTACCTGTAGGCTATTCGTACGGGAATCCATGCCGCGACACGCAGCCAATGGCTAAGCCACTGCGCCAACCGTATCTTCAATATAATATAATAATATTTAATATATAGTATTTTTTTTTAATCAGAATTTAATACATGCAAGACTTACACTAACATAAAAATTATATAAATAAAAATGGAGGGGGAGTGCTCCCTCTGCATCAAAAAAGTCATCCACGTTGTTGTCAATGGTTCATATCCCCTAAAGACTGGCAGCGTTGCCACGTTGTATGGCGCCCAAGAATAGGCCAATCCTCGGGTCACATAAAAAGTCGAGTAGTCGCTTGATTTCCCGGACCACTAGATGAGCACTCGGCCCTTGGTTCTAGTGTTACCACCTCAAACCGCTCAAACATATATCATTCAAAAAGGTTGTTATATTTGTGCCGTTTACTTATTTCAAGCTAATTAAGTGAAACGGAACTTAAAAGTACCTAGTTAAATGCGAAATTCAATTCAAGCCTATGAAGTTTCTAAGATGTGTGTGCAAAATGCAGTCTGTGTTTTAGTTCAGAAAACTTTACATACTCATTGACGTGAGTGCGGTTGAATAGAAAAGTACACATAAATTCGAGAGGAAAGTTCAATTGATTAAGTTTTTTGAACTTTTAGTGTTTCGTGGTTTTGTTTGAATCCCATTGGAATACAGCATCGCCGGCTCTTATGACTTGTTGAGTCGCAATGTTGCGTGTCTTGTAGCGCATTAATAAACGTCAGTATAGTCAGCTACTATGTAACAAAATTTAATAGGTCAGTTTTCAATTACTTATTGTTAGTTCAAAATCATTGGGATCAGTAGGTATGGTATCAGGATATGATGTAAGAAATTCAGCTTGTGTAAAAGAATCGTATCTTAAGGAGTTAAGGATCCAAAGTTGCTGTGGAAGAAAACTGAGGCGCTGTGCAAACGTAGACACTTTTTATTATCGACACAGGACACATCACAGTTGCTGTAGTTGCTACTAAATCACTTACAAACAAGCACAACACTAAGCACTTTTGGTGCCTGGTTTTCGAACACTCGACACTCTGTGTCCTACAATTTGTATAGAAACGTCTTATCATTGCTTTTGTGTTCCACTAAATACTCTTCAGTGTCTAGTCTACAAAACACTTTTAGGATCGGCGATCCGTGCGTGTGAAGTGGAAGCAACAGGTAACCACAGTGTCTGTGTCTGCGTATGAGTGAGTTGATTCTATATAAATATTATAAAAATAAAAAAATCACTGCTGGTTGCCGGTTGCTTGGTCAGACACAAGACACTAAAGTATCTACGTTTGCGCAGTGCCTAACTTTTCAGCGGGCCAACCGTAATGATTTATTTGTAAGAACAGAATGCATAATAGGATTTCTACACTAACTGCGACACGTGCAACCGATTAATGAGTAGCGGAAGATTAATGATGCCAAATAAGTTCGATCGTCGGTTATTTCTCGGCAATCCAGTAAATTACATTTGCTCAACAAGTTCGAATAGTAGCATGACTTAGAAAAATACATATATAATGAAGCACCAACATCGTCACTATATCCTTTGACGCCCACTGCTAGGCTTAGGTCTCCCCCCAAGGGAGGGGGGGTACAGCCGTGATCGCCGTGCTTGGCCGACGTATGTTGGATATAATTTTAAGCACCAACAATCTCAAGAAATTATCTTAAAATCGAAAAAAGGTTTTTTTAATGTTTTTTTAGTTAACATAGGTTAACAAGAACATATTTTCATCCCACCATCTCGGAAAGAGTATTTTTAATCTTCAATATCTGAGTGGAAAAGCCGTTTTTATTCTCTAGAGGATAAAGTAAATTTATCTTCAATATCTGAGTGGAAAAGCCGTTTTTATTCTCTAGAGGATAAAGTAAATTGAATTTAGAACATCGTGTGCACTAAGTTTGTGAATTAAAAAAAAACATTAAACCTATTTACTGCTACCTCTATGGTGCCGAATATATCATACAACTTTTTTTTAATTTGTTAAAAACTCAGACTTTGTAAACGTTTTTTTTTTGCATTTAGTCATTTCCTCGCTGAGGTGGAATGAAAAGTTACGTGTTGCACTCGAGTGCAATGATTTTTCACCTCGTGCTCTTTTGATTCCCTCGCTAACGCTCAGGATTCTAATTTTGAATCACTCGCTGCGCTCGTGATTCATTTTTAGAATCCTTCGCTTGCTCGGTCATCAAAATTGAACACGCGGTTAAAAAGCAACTTTGCACTCTTGTATAACAAATAACTATTATCCATTTGAGTTCAACTGTCCAATTAGCAGACACAGTAGTTAAACAACGACAACATAACTCCAGGACTCATGTCAACAATGAAGGAGAAAAAATTAATGTAAAAGCTTTATCTCGGATTTTCATCAGTTTTTATAGTATTTATTTTGAAAATTACAATACACACATTACAACATACTATACTATGGTTAACTTGTTACAGCTCGTTTTCTAATTTATGATAAAAACATTAAATATTGACGTCGGTATTTGATTCGTTAAAAGCGATGTCTATAGAGCTCAAATAACCATGAAATTAAAAATCGATGTGATTGACGTAATCACATACTAATACAATTTCAGAAACTGGAATAACAGATTTTAAATAATGAATAAAGATCGCATATTTGGAATTATTTTACTACGCTTCCTGGGTAAAGTAAAAGCCCAGAAAAATATTATCTCGTTGATAAGGATTATAATTAATTCAAAGGCTTGAACCCTTCAGCGAGTTGTTAATTCGCGCGTTTGACCTTTTTATTTTATTTAGGTAACATTCAGTTGTTTTTGGATGAAAATTGTATTTTTGGGTCGAACTAATTAGTCACGATTCTTATGATAATTCCATGATGAAGTGGCTCGTTGATATAAAATTAATATACTTTTAATAAAGCAGGCTACTCTATCCTCTGGATGGAGTAATTGCTAAATTCTGTGCTGATTTATTTGTAACAAGTACAGTCAGCAAAAGAGATAGGTATGCAGGTCATCAGAAATGCTTGAAGTTTACTCAAAAACCGATGGATGTTTTCAAATGAAATTTAATTAAATCATTGAAATGTTTATTCTCTATTTATTTAATTTTATTCAAAAACATCCCTCGATTTCTAAGTTAACTTTAACTATATCTGACCACCCTATACACCTATCTCCTTTGCTGACTGTACATAGGTAAGCTGGTAATTTACAATCAACACAGTAGGTTGAATAATGCATCCCACAAAAATACCTTATATAGATTTATTTTTATTGTTTCCCACCCATGAACATTTTCCTATCCTGTATAGATCCTGCGTTTCTAAATATATAAACTTACATACACAAAAAGCCAGACATGGAACTAACTCTACGCCATACCAATATTTGTTCCGTGCGGGAACCGAACGCGAGACGCGCAGTGCAGCAGCTAATTGCTCAGCTACTGCACCAAATGTGTTATTAATTAAAATGATGTTGGCTGTAAATAATCCTCCTATAAAAATATTACAATGCTGTAGTTTTATTATATTTCAACAAAATATCATGAAGGTCTTTGCAGACTATTTTAAAAATTAACTTTGAAAAATGTATATTTTCGAATATCTAAGCATTATAGTTATCGCCACTCGAGAACCTTTCTTACCCATCGGTTATCGGTTCTTCGAGCGATGTGACCTGGCAATTGCTACTTCAACTTGCATATTCTGAAAGCTATGTCGGTGATCTTAGTTCTTCGGAGTATTTCCTCGTTTCGGTGGTCACCACGAACCGGAACAGGTAGGTCTAACTTCGAGAAAGAAGTCAATCGTTGAATCCGGCTCGGCTGGGCAGCGTTCGGGAAGTTGCGTGGTATCTTCTCGTTCAACTTACCGCAGTGTCTCAAGACGAAAGTCTATGACCAGTGTGTGTTGCCAGTGGTTACATACGGGACCGAAACGTGGTCGTTCACAATGGGCCTCATCAGAAGGCTTAAAGTCACACAAAGGGCAATGGAGAAAGCTATGCTCGGAGTTTCCTTGCCTGATAAAATCAGAAATGAGGATATCCGCTAGAGAACCAAGGTTACCGATGTAGCCCGAAGAATTGCCATACTTAAGTGGCAGTGGGCAGTGCACATTGCTCGCAGAACGGATGGCCGATGGAGCCAAAAAGTTCTGGAGTGGTGACCGCGAAGACGTTGCGTTGGAAGGCCTCCCACTAGGTGGACCGATGACCTGATAAAGGTTGCGGGGATTCGCTGGATGCGAGTCGCACGGGACCGGTCAATGTGGCGACACTTGTGGGAGGCCTATGTCCAGCAGTGGACGTCTTTCGGCTGAAATGATGATGATGAATGATGAGGTAATCGAATGCATTTAAGTTTCAAAGCAAACATAAAACTGTGGCATTCCCTTATTTTAATCAAAACGAGGACCGCTATGAAAATTGTTGTCCCAAAAATGTATGGAAGAATTTTTATTGTGTAAAACAAAATATTCTTGGAATTATCAATAACACCGTGTATATTGTTTTATCTATTCGAAAAAGATATTAGCGCGGAAAAATGTGGACTTGGGGAGACAATTGTTATAATACGCGTACCTATCTGTAACGAAAAAGTTTACGTAATGGAGGCTTAACTGTGACTGTGTGTGTAACCAAACACTGGATACGCGTCTCCGTCCATAAGAAAGTTATTACTAAAGTATTAAATATGAAATCACTAAAATCTGTTATTATATATAATAAGTAATTGCGTAAGGTATTGTGTCGACATTAATGTTAACTGACTGTAATTTAAATAAAAACTTGTAAAAGTAAAAGACAAATGTTACAAAAAAAAAAAAAATTACAAAAGAGATCAGTACAATTAAAATAAAAAAGAAACCCAATAAATTCCTCTGCATCGCAGTCAACTGAAAATGTGCCTAAGAAGCTGGCGACATTGCCCCGTTGTATTAATGCATAACCTCTGAAAAGCCTTAAGAAAATAATCAATAAATATTACCTAATAAATATGTGTAATTATGCAGTCGTACTATTTTGCATGACCTTGAATTCTTCAAAAACAATGATGACATTCGGAAACTAATTCCATTCTTAGTAAAACAATGAGAAACGCCTAAGACAAATCCTATAACAGGAAACAAGAGGAATCTTAATCAGAACTCAATTCCATCAAAGTGCTGCGATCTCGATACAGTTGAGTACAATGCAGTGGAAGCATTTGGGAGTGATTCGCCTACAAACAGGCACGGGGCACAGAGAATGTTTCTCTAATGTATTAGTAAGGATCGACCCCTATTACATAGCTGTGGCTATTAAGATCTTGTGCTGCCCCGATAATCCTATCCACTCACGGAGTCTGCAACCCTCTTTGCTTTTACGTAGGATCTGTCCCACTGGGCAGATATAGAGTGTGTAACAAAATACCGTTTACAACCTGCGACTTCCTAATCAGCATCGGATTACCAGTTGTTAAGTTTAGGTACATACATTCTGACAGACGGTTCTTTTGGAAATATTACGCTTTATTAATACGACAAAAGATGATTGAGGCATTTGCAGACATGGCATTTAAAAGGCGATATAAAAAATAATAGTTATTTGACTATTTCTGGTCTTCAAAATGAGCAAGGAGACTGGGGACACTTGATCCCATTTGGTTTTTCATTCATATCTCTAAAAATATTAAAGATAATATCTTTAATATTTCAAAAAATAAAATAATAATTTTAAAAATAATAATAAGAATCATCTATCCATCTACCTTTTTGCATCATTTAATCATGAAATATATCCGTTTTAACCTGTTTTTTTTTTCGTTTTCCCTGAACAATACAAAAGGATCAAGTGTCCCGTGTTCTGGAACACTTTAAATGTAACCCGTAATTTATTTATATGAATGTCCGAAAATAACGGTCAAAATACTTTCAAAAATAAATGTCGAAACGCTGTAAACAAAACGACGCCACTGCTCTGAAGTTGTTGATTTAGCTTTCAAAATGTAATTTGGTCATGTATCGAATATAAAAAAAAAATGTAGTTTTGTGCTAATAAACTCAACAAAGTCAGAAAACCCTGTCCACGTAGGTTTGTTATCGTTGAGCAGTAACCTAATAAGCTCAACAAAGACATGAAACCTTGTCCACGTAGGGTTGTTTCATTGTGTAATATAATAATTTGCATAAAAAACGTAATTATTATTCATGCATTCATTGCTCCAAACGGAAGTTTAACTGACGCCGCAACACTTGAAGCAATCATTCGCTGGCTACGATCAATTAATTTGCTGTGGCCATTTCAATAATAATTACGTCAAATATTTTATCATTACTCAGGGGAGGTACACCTCAGGTCAGGTACAGTAGTGCTTTTCTGTAAACCACGCTTCGGATCTCTTTCTATTTGAATGAAGTCCCAATTCAACACACACAATATTAGAAAACGCAGATTTTTGATAAAAAACGTTAAGTTTAATGTAACTATAATTTTATTTCTATCATCAAAAGCTAAGTTGGATAGAAGGAGATCATAAGTACCTATACAGAAAAAAGAACCGAACGATATAAGCGCACGTAGTATCAACATTCGCTTCACGCTGAACAGCTTTTAGATCATAATAAAGTCTTTAAAATATTCCATCGAAGCTTGAATTTATACTAACACGACAGCAGATTAAGTTCTCAATCCGCAGTAACGAGATGATTATGGGTGCGACGCAGTGCTATCGGCGCCTGTAGGTTTTTACACCAATTTACCACAATTTCAAAGTTAATAACGTGGATATGACTTGAGTCGACACTGGAATATTTTGTAACCGAGTCACATAATACGAGCAAATAAGTCACATACGCCGTGTCTATTGACAAGCGGTAGGACTTAACGATAAAATACCGCGTTATTATACCGCGAGACGTGTAACCGTCACACGCCATTATTCTGTTGCTTGCCTACATACACTATAATATGATTCTATCATAATATTTTTAGTTAGTACCTAATATTTTCTCGAATTGGTATTTGGAACTAAGATTGCGGTGTTATATATGCTACTTCTGTTTATAGTCTAAGTTTCTGAAACAAAGTCCGATAACATTTACATTATGTGCTAAACTAGATCAGTCATAGTGTGCCAAATTTCAGCTAATTTCGTTCAGCCATTTAGGCGTGAAAGACAATCCATACATCCACCTATCATTTTTATTAGTAAGCCAGATATAAATTCCATACGTTTGTGTAAATTGTGGGTAATTGTAATTAAACAAGTAATAACTTGGTAACAGTATCTAACTCAAAGTAAAATAAAAATATATATGTCAATGAAACCATTTACAGGCACTTTCGAATATTATCAACGAGTCGGTCAGTTATAATGATAGCCCGGTCGAATTAGCCCAAAAAAATAGGGGTACTCTTGCATAAATTCACAACAAGCTGAAAATTGGAACGTTCGGAACACCATTACAAATAAATTGTCAAAAATTCCAATAGATGCGAGGTGTGCAAAAAAAATCAAAGTCAAATGAGTCAAAACTCGGTTTTTTGTATTTTTCAGCTAAACGGTAAGTTTTATCATAAAAATAGATATATTGTTTATCATGCAATTACCTACAAAAATTAATCTTACACTTTTTTGCCTGAATCACCATTTCGGACATATAGCGATGCAAAAAGTTGAAAAAGTGGCGTTCTTCATAATAATATGCACACGTTTCCACGTTTCAAATTATTTTTATGATTATACTAACCGTTTGGCCAAAAAACCCATTTCCTTTGACCTTGAATATTTTTTTTGCACACACGGGATCAATAGAGATTTTTTAGGATTTCATTAGAGTGGTATCCCTTACGTTTCTGTAAATTTTCAGCTTGTTGTGAATTTACGCAAGGGTCAATGTCTATTTTGACCGGGCTATGAGCAAGGTGAAACCAGTTGCTCGTTCCAAAACGTAGGTAGGTCTCTATGGACAAGAACGAGTAAGAAACTCCATGGACACTCAGTCATTTAAATCTAGTTTTTATTCTCTATTTTATCTTATTGCTTCTATATTATGTGATAACAATGCAGGTAAAGAGCAATACAAAACATTTACAAAAGTTATCAAGATAAAAGCCTTGGCAGTTAAGAGTTGACCAATCTCTACTGACAGCGCCTGTTCACGAAAATGATGCGTGGATCAGCACCATTCAGCTCAACCATTTTGAAGGGAACAAAATGATCCAACGCTTGCGCCACCATCAACAAGGTATTTGAGTGAGCATGACAATGCTCTCATCCGCCATGTTCATTTAAGTAAAACACATAGATTTACTTAATAATTGACTCCATGGTATTCATATTCACAAGTTGACGTACTACCATTAACACATGAATTGGAAAACTATGCCACCTAAGTACTCACTTAGATTTTGTTTCAGACAATGTTTGTAGTGTACAATAATAAGTTAAACAACGCGAACTCAATATTCAGGTACGCATAAAACATTTTGAGGATTAAGTTATAAGTGAAGAATAACTTGAAGTGTCTACGCACCTGATGTTTTATTTTTACGGTTCTTCTGGGAATAACGTGAGCCGCACACATGATACTAAATGTAACACGTGAAAAGTATAACGTGAAAGTACTGTACAGATGTTTTATTTCAGGGGGATTGCACAAACGCTCGCACCGTCGATCTTTTTCCCAGTTTACACAAATAATATTTTAAGATGCTTTCACTCCGAATAAGATATCTCATAAAATGGTACGACTTTCCGGTAGATATTACACACAACTCCTCCTACATTCCTTTATAAATCCATTTAGAAGAAGGTACATATCAGTTAACATTACTACCATTAATCATCAGTTTTTAAATTAATTTTAAATTGATTCCTATCAAATTGGTTGAGCCGAATGATGATACTCGAGCCAATTTCGTTGACAGATCAGCAATTTTTAATCTATGTATCCAACAGTACACAACTGATTGTAGTAAAATATGTTCCATAATGGATGCTCGTGTGCTGAGTCAAATATTTGAGTTCTTTATTTTTTCATTAGCCATTTCTTTAAATAGTTAAGGACTAATCATCTCACTGACCGTTTTAACACTTACTTGTTAACTTAAAATAAGCCAATGAAACTGAGTAAATTCAACAAAGCTTCATTCATCCGAGCAAATTCAAACTTAAACAATGTAGGTACGCCCCGTCCAGTTTGGCTAGGTGATCAATTGTGTTAAACTTGACTCAGTTAAGCTACGCTGTAGCAAAATGAAAGTTGTTTTAAGAAAAAACTTACAGGAGCACTATCATGTAAACTTAATGAAAAACTTGCTAAGTAGTTTTACGAACTTTACTAAAATATTTTACTTAGAGCTATCGATTGACTATGAAACTTCAGAGGACAGACTATCGTATTTTTAGAAACTTTCGCTTTCTAATCTCAGTTTCAATCTGCAAAAAAATGTTGTTGTAATAGATAGTTTACGTGAACGTGATAACTTAGCCGGCACTTCGTTCATTTACTAACGTTGCATAAGTTAAGTACAGGTGTTATGTAATTATTTTAATATTCATGTATGGTTTCAAAAGATCAAGAAGAAATTCCGAAATTGAAACTTTTGAATCCTAGCCTGGCTGTTAAGCAAAGCAAAATAAATGTAATGACTACGCCATTTGTCAAGAACAGAGACTGATGATCAGTCGTGGTACACGGTGACGTAGACAACTAAGCACTACGCAGTGTGATAAGCCGTTATAAACGCTTTATCGCATCCTTAACAGCGGGACTAAGAAAACAATTTATTTAAATGCTTGAAAGTAGCAGTAACATCTGTTACCGTACTTATAAATTTTGTAAGAGGCCTCCGCCACATATCGATATCGTGTACCAACATCCTTAATTTAATTTAACGACAGTGTACAATATAATGTGTGGCAGAAACCGTTTACAATACACGTAATCTGTAGGCTTGAGCTAGAACGAGACCCGTATGCCATTATTGTGATTTAGAATGCGGCTGTTCTCAGAATGCCAGCCAATAAATTAGATCTCAATCAGGTCGTAACCGCCATTTGTTATTCGTACTTCACATACGTGTAGGAGAGACAGTCCGAGACATTTTTATCCCATACATCAATAAATGAAAATGTACGCGTTTATATTGTGTTAGTTGGTAAAACATCTCGATTTACTTTGTGTTTATTGCTTTCTAGTGAAAAGGAATAGGCCACACAGGAAGTATTCAAGTGTAATGAGCCGTAAACTTTAGTCATTATAACAATGCTCGCATGCTCGCGAGTAAGACGTTTTTAAAGCGAAGGCGTTTTAACGAACACCGCCATTTTGAAGCACGATGAAATAATTTGTGTATGCAATGAAATCAAATAATAGAAAATAAATACAATTACCTCCACAACAATATAAGTATTTCTAGTTTTTATGTAAATAAACCTACATCTGTTAACTTCATATCCACAAAAAAATGAGCTGCTTTGAAAGTACAGTAAGTACAAATGCGGGAACTAATGAAGCGCCAAAATTATGAATTGTCTATTAAAGAATTCGTGATAATAAGAAACGTAGAAAAATGGAATGTAATTCATTGACACGGCGACTGTATCTTGTGAGATATTTAATACCATAACACAAACATTTCGCACATACGAAATATGAAAATTTCGAAACACGAAACACAACAACAAGTGCGAAAATAGAGTTCAATATCACTTTTCCTCCGTAATATTTTACTGAAAATCATGAATAGGTGTCGTCGTCGTCTTGAGCGAAGGAGCCAAGCTAGGAGATGGCGCCCATTGTTTATGCATGAAGTTATTATTTACGAGCAAACACCGCCTCGACCCTACATTGGTGGCGAGGATACCCAAGCCGGCCACTGGCGACATTTGCTCTATTTGAATACTTATTCTCAACTTTTTATAAAACTTTAGATACTCATTAAGGGTTTCTATCTCAGATTATGAAACAAAAGGCAGATAGACCGCGCGTAACACTAAGAGTGAAGCCAAATAAGCAAATACAAACTCAAAAGCGAATACCTATAACGCGCTTCGTGCTGTACTGACACGAGTCAGTATAGCACGAAACGCCGCATCGTCAAAAAAAAAACAAATAAAAAATACTAAAACTAATTCAAAAGCGAATACAATAGTATAATAGTAAGTAGTAGTAGTAAGTATAATAGTATATAATAGTAGGTATTCGCTTTTGTATTTGCTTTTTTGGCTTCACTCTCAGTGTTCCGCGCAGTGTATCTGCCTTTTGTGTCATAATTTGAGGTTTCTATGTTAATGTTCTAATAAATATTAGATATAATATGGCAGGTAATACACTAAGCGGTGTCATCTTGTTGCCCAAAGACTGATTTTTCAATCGTTACATAACAATAAATACAGCGGCTTGACATATTTTTTTATACGTGTTATGAAGGTGCTCGACCGAAATAAGTAATACTATTAATAAATTGATTCTCATACGTCATTCAGATGTAGAATAATAAAAACACATGTGTGCGCGTGGTTTCCTATCACAAGTTAGAAACCTTATTAACCGAATTTTGTTTATTCGAAAACATTTTTTCAATTGTCAAAACCTTCGTAAGGGATATTGCGCAGATCTCGTTTACTTCGCCTCGGCCATGGATTTCGAAAATAATGTTGGATTCCTGCCTACCTTTTGTTAGCATCTGAATTACGGCAGTTTAATTAAGTTTAATGAAATCCTGTTTTACTAAATGATAAAACCGTTAACTGTAAACATACCTGCCAAAATTATTATAAGGGGAGATTATGTTGATTTTCGGGATCTTTCAATGTTATACCTTGTTCTACATTAACGTCACGATCGGGATTATTTTGCTAAATAATAAAGCAATAAGTTGGGTGTATAACAAAGCTAAAATGACATAGTTCGACTACAATAAAGTACGGTCATATTTCTTTCAAAGTACCTATAAAGATTAAAATTACTGATTACAAAAATCTTCAATTTAGGAAAATGCAACTGAGTTTTCAGGCAATAGTGAATGATTCAGGTTCCCAAAAATAATTAAAGAAAGAACACCACTCCCCCCCCCCCCCCTACATGCCTAAGGCATGTAGCCTTTTTACCTTTGTGCATGAAGTGTAAATAAATAATAATAAATAAATAAAGAAATAAATTCTATTGTTATGATAATACTTCGATTATTCTTGGAACCAGTAAACGGTATGTATATTTGTAAAAAAAATGGCACGCCAGCAATATGAGCACAAATCATCATCATCATCATTAACATTTTAGTGAACTAATGTTTGTGTTTGCATCTATTACAGACATGCAGACATTTGCTTGTCCCACTATTTGTTCCGAAAATTATTAATTTATTAATTTTAAAATGCATGCAAAAATATAAATAATAATAATAATTAAAATCAATAATGTCAAGTAAAGTTTTCTAAATATTATAAAATGTTAAAGATAATTAAATAGTAAAAAAGGTTATTATAATAATAATAAAAAAACAAAAAATATGAAATCGAAAAATCTTTAAAAAAAAAATTGCATTCAATTGCCACATTTCAATTAAATGACTTAAATAAAAGTTAAAATAAAAATATGTACAAAGCTTAAAAATATATTTATATTATGTACAATAGAGGGCTCACAGGGCATCAAAAAACTCGTCCGCATCGCTCATCATTTCAGCCGTAAGACGTCCACTGCTGGACATAGGCCTCTCCTAAGGGGGGGTTTTTCCATAATCGCCACGCTTGGCAGGCGGGTTGGCGATCGCAGTATGGTTAAAGGCAAAGTGTGCAGACGCATGATGAGTATCATGCGTCTGCACACTTTGCATAGTCTGAAGAGAGGCCGTCTCTCCTTATACGAATATCCTGTGCCAATGCCAAAGGTAACAAATGCAATGTGGTTCGTAAATGATCTTTGAAGGGAGTTAATACGATCAGAGTGCACACCATAATGTGGATTCCAGACACTACACTACCTAAGTCAAGCACACTTCGCACTAAGACATTAAATAATGTTATCTTAGTGGCAGTATGCCTGAATTCCGTAGTGTAGCGTTTGGTAAATCCCAACCTTTCAGCACCCTTCTTTCCCATGCTGCTTTAGTGTGGGATGAAACTTATTTTGGAACCACACCCAAGTCCCCAACTTCTATGACACAACGATTTCCTCATTGTTTACTTGAAAACCTGTCTCTAGTACCCTTCTCTTTCGTGTAAAACGATTATGCTGGAATTATGAAGCGTTAAACTTAATTTTATTAGTATCTTCCAACCTTGTATTTTGGACATGAAATACTTATATATCTTTCCACCGTGTGTTCACAAGTGAACATGCGGTTAGCTTGCCCTTAGCAAGCAATAACTTCGGTACATTGTATTCTGCTCTATTGTGAGGCGTTAATGCAGTCGGTTTAATTCTAGTCTAAGTGCATTGAAACATGAATGGTAAGGCTCAACAAAGCTTTATTTGACTCGATAAAATCGATCAATACAGCAGACTACATTTTAATATCAGTGCATGTTCACAGAATTGGTATAGGTATTCCACAAGAATGGGATTCGATTTACAATATTGATTCCAGAGGTTGTAACCTACACCTATAATATATCTTCAATACGGTGTCCATTTTTAAGCTCATAAACATACATGTTGTCAATGCATGTCCACTTGTTTCGCATACACTAAAAGTAATAAAAATGATAGGAAGGGTAAGATATATTCTCATCTGTAAAAAATGCCAATAAATCTACCAAATCAGTGGAATTGCGACTATTATAATAATAAAAGTAAGAAAGAAAAAAATGTAAAATAGCAAACATAATTATATTAAAGTATATACGAGATATCAGTTTTTAGACCCTAAATTGTAATATACCATACCAATATACATATAATATAAGCATGGTTATACACTTGCACCTTGCCTTGAGTATTTTTCTAATGACCATGGAATTCATTAGGCAAATTATTTGTACTATATTGAATATTATCGTAGCCGCTAGATCCATTAATTAATTAAAAATGCTTAGTATACTTCTATAATATCTTAGTTTCCTGGAATGAAGTGTGGAGTAGTAAAGAGGTATGCCCATTAGGATGAAAATGTGACCTCATATTTTCCATTCATTTGAAGACGGAACTATCTGCGATATTCATCATCTATATAAAAATGAATCCCATTTCCCTTTGTCACGGCATCTCGCGTGAACGGCTGGACCAATTTCGCTAATTCTTGTTTAGTAGTGTTTGTTATTTTAAGGAGAAGAAGAATATGAAAGTTGAGCGAAACGTTCAAAAAATCATCAAAAACCAAAAAAAAAGTACAATGATGACGTATTAGTTTCCAAAATTTTTGGAGGATTAGCCCAATTAGTGTAGGTAGGGTAGGTAGATAGGGACAGGACAACGTTTGTCGGATCAGCTAGTTTGAAATAAATTAGAATGTGGTTGTATTATACCTAAAAACCAATAAGCCACCACGTCATAAAAACCTACATGGATTATAAAGCAACCATACATTTCAAGAAATTATTTGAAAGCTTACAAAATCAATCAATGAAAGCAACTGTTTCTTTACAAAACTACAGTCCTTAGCAAGAAGTATTTGGGTTAGCCGTATAAAGGGTTCTCTAAATGGTTGTTATACTAGGAAAGGGTTAGAAAACAACTTAAAACTAAAAAAAAATTGTGTTAGGGTAACCCTTGTCAAATGAACGGATTAGGGCACCCCATCCAACCTTATGCCATGAACGAGTTAGTTACCCATTACCAGGAAATGGTTGTAAAGGTTTTGTTTTTGGGTTACACTGGGTTAGCCATTCAATTGGTTACAATGATAATACGGCTAACCCATACAAAGCGTTATCGTCACGTGCTACCACGGGGCCAACGAGGCAGACAGAGTTTTATAATACATCATGGCTTTTGTAAATTTAAGGATTGTAAGTCGTCAAAAGTCGAAACAGTTGATCCCATTTATTTGTAAATAAAGTTGATGCGGGTCCATTTTATTCCTGAGCTGGAAAATCGTTACAGTAAATACATCCACTAGATTGGAAACACAGCTTGCGATATTAAATTAAGTGCGTATTTATTTTTACTTTCGTCACAGTCTAAAGGTTTACGTTGTATTACGTCATATACATAGTCAAAGCCACATAGGTACCAATCAACTGTTGTTAGACGCTTCGGGTATAGAAATGATCAGCCAGCCGTAGTATGAATTGTGTTTAGTGAGCACGAAGTCTTCAGAGAGATACGGTCTTGGCGTACGATATGTATTTTACTTAACTAAGATACAATTCTGTTGGTTTTGTTTTTGGTCTGAGAAGATGTAGGTAATGAAAATTAACTTGAACTCACCCGAGACCTAACTTCCAAGCGCCAAACAATTTATAAGTAGGAATTATGTATTGTTTTGTACTGAACTTGTGAAACCTTCAATTTTTCTTAACAGATTGATTAGGTATGTTTTTTACCTGTGGATACAACATACATAACACTTAACCAGAGCCGTAAAGTACATCCATCTGTCGTTGCCTTGGTCTTTAATTCTTATGTAATAGGAGTCAGACCGGCATTAATCTATACTAATTTTATAAAGCTGAATACTTTGTTTGTTTGAACGCGTGAATCCTCGGAACTACTGGCCCGAAGCTACGTTTTCCATAAGTACTATAGGCTATATATTATTATTTAAAAAAAAAAATGGGATTCATAAGGAAATTTTTTCACAAGAACAAGAGAAAGAAGAGAAGGAAATTCGAGATAGCGAGATGTCCTACTCGAGGACTGGTTCGAGACGAAGAATAACTGGAAATACTTATGGCTATCATCATCATGTCAACCTTTAGATGCCCACCGCTGGACATAGGTCTGCCCCAAGGTTTCAGCCGTAATCGTCATGCTTAGCCGATGCATGTTAGTGATCGCAGTAGGTGTTATGGTACTCAGAAGGAAGCTGCTGCCCATCCTCTGGTCAATATCCCTCTGTCGCCTTCAACGACACCCACAAATGGAGTAGTGATATTCGCGGTCGGCACCACACGCGTAAATAAAAAAGATTGAAAGTTTATGTAGGTAGTATTAATTTTATTATGACATAGGTAAGAACATCTCCCAACCGACTTGAGTCTTATTAGGTAAGTAATGATTCTCTTCTACTTGATTACGCATTCATCCATCCATCCACTTTATGCATCCTTTAATATTGATTATATTAATGTTGCATATTGTATGTAGTCTAAGATCTCAAACCTACTAAGCTCTTACGGTACCGGGTCGATGTATGTATTCCTCGTATTGTGTTCTACTGGGTGGCGCAAAAGTAAAGACCCTATTTGGTTCAGCTATAACATTTTTTCTAAATTAGAAAACTAGATTTAGATTTTTTTAAATGTATATTTGTGCCATTAAATTTCGTACCATTAGGATTTAAAGATGATGTCTTTTAAATGGTGACCTCCAGAGTTGATACACATTTGAGCCCTATTTATGACATTTTGCATAACTTGCCGTAACACTTCCTGCGATATGTTCGTTATTTCTTGACGAATGTTTTCTTTTAGAGCTGCGAGAGTCTGTGGCTTGTTCACATACACCCGAGATTTCAAAAAACCCCAAAGAAAGAAGTCTGGACTGGTCAGATCGGGTGATCTTGCAGGCCAAGGCAAATCGCCAAAACGAGAGATAACTCGGCCTGGAAAAGCGTCCCTCACTAAGTCCATAGTGTCGCGCGCTGTGTGTGCCGTAGCGCCGTCTTGTTGAAACCAGATGTGCTCCAGCCCCAATTCGTCCAAACTGGGTATCAAAAACTCACGTAACATGGTTCTGTAGCGTTCTCCAGTGACAGTAATCGCATTGCCTCCAGCGTCTTCGAAAAAATAGGGTCCGATCACTCTGTCAACACAGATGCCACACCATACAGTAACTTTTAGTGGGTGTAGAGGTGTTTCTTGAATAATGCGCGGATTATCAGTGCCCCAGAACCGAGTATTCTGCTTATTGACATGCCCTGAGAGATGGAAATGCGCTTCGTCACTCATAACCAATTTTGAAGGACTCAAATGTGTATCAACTCTGGAGGTCACCATTTAAAAGACATCATCTTTAAATCCTAATGGTACGAAATTTAATGGCACAAATATACATTTAAAAAAATCTAAATCTAGTTTTCTAATTTAGAAAAAATGTTATAGCTGAACCAAATAGGGTCTTTACTTTTGCGCCACCCGTTATTAAACGCGGGAGGTTCTGGGAATCAAACTCGGCAAAGCAATTCAGCACTTCTATATTAACAAAAGAGGTCAAACAATAGCTTGTTATAAAAATAAAACTAAGGCTTCTTAAAAAACATTTGGTCGATGCCGATCAGCATGCCATATGTATGGCATGCTGATCGGCAAACTGTAACTTTAACGGCAACGGCAAACAGTAACTT
This sequence comes from Charanyca ferruginea, assembly GCA_947361185.1. Lineage (NCBI taxonomy): Eukaryota > Metazoa > Arthropoda > Insecta > Lepidoptera > Noctuidae > Charanyca > Charanyca ferruginea. Next base: position 15,370,392 of record OX376055.1, on the reverse strand, counting down.
TAACAGTACCTAAAACTGACTGTGACTGTTCCTAAAGTACTCTAGGCTGATAAAAGTTTAATTTTTCCTAATTGTGCTGATGTTAGTGATTTAAGAAGTGTTATAGGTCGGCTTCTCTGAAGGAGAAGAGGTCGGGCCCCGCCATCCACACGACCCTAGAGCTCGTTCCAGACTGGTCACTCTCCCACCGTTTATATTAAATGAGTTGAATTCCCATGAAACTGTTTTGCCTTGTCCCGACAAAGAGACAAGGAGGGGACACAAAGATGTTAATATGGGAATTCATTGGGAGGACATATAAATAAACATATTATGCAATGAAGTTAAGAAGACAAGAGGGTAAGCAAAAGTATAAAATAAAATATATGGGGTGATAATAGGATCGCTACACTTGCGCTTTGGAAATTCATTATTCCAGATTACGTTAATTTACTTATTTACAATATACTTAAGACCCGCCCCAGTGACTTAGAACCGTATTCAAATTGGTAGCCATTTGGATATGATTGTGCTGTCGTACGTGCACAGCTAGACCTGAACGCATAGGTCCACTAAGGACACTGCTACGATTCTAACGCGACACGTTCCCTAGGCTCTATCTACATGCCTTACTCAATCCTAAGACAGAGGACTGCGAAGCCCAACTGCCATCGAGGAAAACAAGATTTCAGTATTTTACCTATTCGCGTACTAATGTGATTATTCCCTTACGACAGACTACCCCTCTTACAAATTAACACAAAACTAGCACCGTAGACTCAGTCTGTAGCAGAGTAAATTGCAGTTGTGCTTGGTATACGCCAAAATGGTATGTCGTATAATATACGACATACCATTTTGGCAACTGAATCGCGCACTATTTAACGAGACACGTGATTTGGACGCTTAGCGGCTGAAACATGCTGCGACGCAACCTCTAACTGGGGAAGATTAAAGAGATAATATCTCTTTAATCTTCCCCAGTTAGAGGTTGCGTCGCAGCATGTTTAGAGAAATAGGCTTTAGACCAATAACCGGGTGTGATTTGAACGAGACACGGACCCTAGCGTTCTTAGAACGACTACCAATCAAGTAGGGGAGCTTAGCAAAGCCTACCCCCACTCCCAGAGACATGCGTACAACAAACCCAACACAAAGTTCTCCGTGCGAGACCTTCTTTGGAAGCAGTTAACTTAAAAACATTTGGTCTTACTAGAATTAGGTATAAATATACCATTAGCATTATTTTAATTCGGCATTTTAGCCTAGCTTGATATTGAATTGACATGAAGCTACTATTATAAAGATTTAAAAGATTTGACTATGTACGATTCTGTCTTCCATATTGAGTGTCAGTTAAAAGTCAATTATCGTTAGCAGTCAAGGTAGAGTTTAGCGGAAGGCCTTCCCCATTTCCCTGAAACCAAACGCTTATGATGATTCACTGCCAAGGTATGGATTAGGACATGGGCACATAATGTACGGATAAATAACACTAATATCAAACACTACCTTGTCATAAAATACCTATAAGTTACGCCAACGCTACTGCTCTACGCTACGCTTACTCAACTACGCAAGATGCTTCACTGATGCACCTACGCAGATTGCTATTATCTATGCGAACATTACTGCACTGACATTGCTACACGGACGACATAATTTACAATACTATTAAACACTATCATGATATAAAGTACTCTGTCGTTACGCCAAGCTAGGATAAATAATTAATTATTAGTCGATCCGCAGCAGTATCACCTGACTGCTACCAATAAGTTACAATACAAATAAACCTGCACAAGGAATAATATTTAGAAGAACTTAACTATTAAATTTAAATAAGGTTAACACTTTCCAAATAACGCCTGGAATGGATTTGATGACAATTCACTCACAAAATACTACCGTTTTCACTACCAGACTTGCTTCTCGTCTCGGCCAATTATACCTACTCTCTACATGAACCTAGCCTCCTAACTTAACTAACTTAAACTCCGCATGCTATAGTGGTCTAAAACCGACTGCCCGTTTATCTTCCCACATTCTTGCGAAATCTGTAAGTATTTGACCCTTTCTGTTTTTGTATCGTTTCTCAATTGCTTTAAAGGCCCTTTTTTAAGTTTTACTTGGGCCTCCTTTCAGCCAATTCCAGGTATGCATTTATGGTAACCGGATGTTGGCTCTAGTATTGTGCGTCGGAAATCGGATATTTTACTCGTTTCTTAGAATCTGTTGAAATATTGCTTTTAACCTGACGGCTGTTACTTGGCCTTTGCTTCCCATAAAACACAAGATTGATGAGGGTTTGAGTGGCTCAAAACTTGTGATGATTTCTAAAATAAATTTAATATTTTGTTATTAAATAAGAGTACGTGACAGACAGTCACACAACTTCATCATCATCTGCCTAGCCTTTTCCCAACTATATTGGGGTCGGCTTCCAGTCTAACCGGATGCAGCTGAATACCAGTGTTTTACATGGAGCGACTGCCTACCTCCACAACCCAGTTACTGGGTAACACTATACCCTTTGGTAAGACTGGTTGTCAGACTTAACGCCGTAAATAACCATACAGGATTAAACTCATATTTTGTATGGTGCTGTACCTCAAAAGGAAAAACTTAACCCTTATAGGATCATTTCCTTGTCCGTCTGTCCATTTGTCAATCTTCACTCGGTGTGTCTGTCTGTCAAGACCTTTTTTCTCAGAAACGCGTGGTATCAAGTTAAAAGCGGCCATTAATACCTCATATTTTAACACTTCGCAGATAAATGGGTGCCAATAGGGTACTTATTCACCTACAAAATAAGGTTTTACAGCACAAGTAAAGGAAAACTTCCGAAAATCATGGTTGTTATAATATCACATGAATATTTTTATGCGATTATAAACTTGTAATCGACTGTGACCGTACATAGTTGTATGGCTTCACACATAAGGGGAGTTTGTCATAATTCCCACGTTTGGCAGGCGTCTTGGGGATCGCAGTGAACTTGTTGAGTACACGGAAGCCGCTGCTGCCAGACTTCCGGATTTTCCATTAGTCGACACCCTCACATATTCTATCCCGGACATCCCAAGGTGGAACCCAACGAAGAACTCTACTACTTCTAAAATCATTAAAAACATTTCAATAAGTATTAGAATAAAATTTAATTTTAGTCGTTGGCCCCAATATTTCTGCAAACATAATTTAAACATTATACATAGTTCACGTCAAACATGCACATTAATTCACCAAGAAATTATGTTAACTAAATATTGGAATATATCTTTGTGAATAAGGAATTGCTTCGCAGCACCCGTAAGACCGTCGCGATAGTCAATAGATAAACGAATTCATTCAACGTTTCCGTTTCGCGTGTCGGCCATATTGTATTCCACAATATTCGTAAATGGTTTCAATTAAAACAATTACTTTTTGATGTTCGATATTGCATGATTAACTCCTATAAAGTCAATTTCATTGTTACTGTACTCACAAAGAAATTAAACAACATTTCTAATGACAGTTCCTAAAGTAACGCAAAGACAAATAAGTTTGAATAGTTGTTCCCTACAGTGAAACTATTTAAATTTTAATAATAATTATTCCCATTAATATACATTATAACCATTTCTGAATAATTATTTGACAAATAATGAGTTGACATCAATCTCTTCACATAAAATAATTCTAAACTAATATAAAATAAAAAGAAAAAGTAAATGATTTTTTGTATGTTGGATTGTAAGTAACGGAGTACCTTAAAAAAATTTCAATCGATTAAAAATAAATTTTTATCAATAGGATGTTATATTATTCCTGAGGGATTTAAGCCAATATTTTTGTATTAAATAAAAAAATTATCGCACTGTAAGAAAATTCACGCGGACGCAGTAACGGGCAAAGTGTGTAATAATAAGCTTGATACTTCTTTCGCTATGAGACGACAGAGTTTTTTTTTTAATTTTCTAAAGTACGTGACGTAAGAAGGTAAGCTTTTGCACATTTTATTTTAAATATATTTTTCTGTTGCTTTCAATGTTCATCATTCAATTCAAACTGCGAATGCCCGCCCAGGACCGGGTTGGTTGGCGATCTCTGGGGGAGATCGCCCGTACGTAGGCCACGTTCAACAGTGGACGGAATAGGCTGGATATGATGATGATGATGAATTTAGACAAAAAGCTCTAAAGATTATTAGTTGTGGTTGAATTTTAATGATAAGACGTGCATTACTTGTCAGCCCAATTTATTACGTCCATGGTTTAACATAAGACAAGAATTTAATTTTCACAATGTTTGAACCTTTTCTTATAACTGAATAGACACTTGATAAGTTCAATTTAAACTATTCTATATTTCTAGACATCAAAACATCCATACTAATTTTGGGTCCTTACAATACATGGAATTGGCGTTTTGTCGAACTGGCGACTCTTTCTCTCAAATATCTGGCATTGGGTTAAGAATTCCCGATTTAAATTTGCTTCAATTTTAGGCTTGTGTATTTTTGTTTCGATTTCATTTGGTTTCACGCCATTTGATTTTTCTTTAAAATCGTTCATTGAAAATTTAAAATATCGCGTTATTTACAATTACGAGTTCTAATGTGGCACCAACGCTGCAGAAACAGGTTGAAGGATTAATGATGTGTATGGGGAAGCTATTGTCACAAAATATAAAGGTTACAAAAGGACCGCACCCGCCATCTTCAAAAATAATTACCTAGACTCACTAGGACTGCTACTGTATTCACTCTGTAGGTTTTATTTGTGACAATATGAAATTTTAGTGACACTGGTTGGAACTCTTTGCAATTTTTTTTTAGCAAAATTTCCATGTTCGTCATGAAATGTCAATGTCTCTCATTTATTCATTTAGACAGCCCATGAACTGATCGAGATTGAAGTCTGCTTGAAACTGCTTGAGAATAACCGTAAAATAAACGTGTGCGTGCGAAAAATGGCGGTTTGTTCGGAGTGGTCTCTCTGCTCGGGCGCGCCGCAGCCTGTACTTTGTGCTACTGTAAAGGAAACACGGTACATTTTTGGTTCCAATGTTTTTGTTCTGTAAATTCGGACCATCCGTGAACGGCCGGAAAAGCTAGTTGACAAAGAAGAATTAAAAGTGATCATGGATGCAGATCCATCGAAAACCACGTCAGATTTAACGGGAGGTTTCGGTGTGAGTGATAAAACAATTTTAATTAATTTGAAACAAATTGGAAATGTGAAAAAAACTCGTAAAATGAATACCGCATGAATTGAGTGAAGCACACCAACAAACACGCGCCTAGCGTTACATGCCTCATACATCACAATCACGAGGGGATTTTGAATTTTATTGTTACTTGTGATGAAAAATAGATCCTGTACAATAATTAGAAATGCTCACCACAATGGTTGAACCCAGAAGAACCGGGCAAATCCTGCCACAAACGATAGTTGACTTAGAATAAAGTATCTGGCGGACCAGTGTTATAGTTTCCTAAGATCTGGCCAGATGATAACTGCTGATTTATATTGTCAACAATTACAAACTATGATGTGAAAGCTAGCCGTTAAACAACCGTAACTCGCCGTGTGGTACCCGCCATGAATAGTGCCACCCCATTTCTGCATGTGCGTGTTGTAGAAGGCGACCGAGGATATTGACCAGAGGATGGGCAGCTGCGTCCTTCGGAGTACCATAACACTCTACTGCAATCGCCAAAATGCGACGGCCAAGCATGGCGATTACGGCTGAACCTCTCTTGATGATGAAACAACCGTAACTGAACATTTGCTCTAGTAGCCCGCTTCTGCTTCAGGTCAAAGCTAGGCCCCCACAGGCTTATCGGAGAGGTTAGATTAAACAGAGAAGGCCAGACTACCCAACAGAGAGTCGTTAAATTGGCCGACACCCACCCCACTTTGTTCAATAAAATAAAATCTAAATCTAAACCTAAATCTACTCCCCAGACCTTGCTCTAACAGATTGACACGTTTTTCAAAATTAGGTCAAGTCCTTGCAAGGAAAAAGTAACAATTCCGACAAAACAGTCAAAACCGCCTTCAAAAATGTTATTGATTCTCACTCCCACAATTTTTGTAACAATATAATCATCGAACTAGCCTATAAAATGGCAAAAGTGCAAAGATACCAAATGGTACATACATATATAATTTATTGATGAAATATATGAATCCATCTTTTTTGCTTTGCATTTCCATTTTAAACGCTTTCATAAGTAATGATGTAATATTATAAACGCAAAAGTTCGTTTTTTTGTTACGCTTTAACGGCTAAACAGAACCGATTTTAATGAAATTTGGTATACTCTGATATAAGGACATAGGTAAGCTACATTTTAAACTTCATTGTATCCACGATAACCGACATTCACACGGACGAAGTCGCGGGAAAAGTTATCAATCTCTTTACTCCATTATCCAATTCACACCATTATTTAGTATTGCCAAAAATAACCCCAGTTAATAATTCGCTCTGGTATGCATAATAGCATTGTAATCAATTCCCCAGTAAACAGGCTCTCTAATTTCCACGTTAATTAACTCCACACCGAAGAGCGTATTGTAATAACTTTGAACAATCACGCAGTAATAATGTCCACCACAATAAATATTACAACTGATTTAGGTTAAATGTAATTCAACAATTATACTGTTTCCACGGCAACAAGAACACAGTCTATAAAACCTGTAATATTTTCTGAAAATCCCTACAAATTCTCTATTGAATTATTTAATGTATTTTCTTATTCAACATTACAGTTACCAAAGTAATATGGGGAAGTCTGATTAAAAAGAAATCTGGGCCTTTTTCAAACAAGGTTTTAAGGTATGCTTTTGTCCACTGTCCACTAATGATGATGATTTTCTGGATATCAATATTTTTTTTTATAAATTAAGATTAAGTGTAAGATTAAGTAGATTCGTCTAATCACGAGATTTAGAAAAAAAAAATAAGGTTCCTAAAACTCGCATACAAAACTACCTTTTTTCGTATACGTATTGTAGGGCAATATACCTTTGTCTATAGAAGCTACCCATAGATAAAGGTACCTATGTTTCTTCTTTTGTTTTTTAAGGAAAATAATTATGCTCAAATAACAAAGTCACCCCGTGCAATGTGCATTTTGTGCGCGAAACAGTAGGCACAGCTGGTATTTAATTTTACAGAAATTAATAAATGTTTAACCAACAATATTATGATCACAAGGAAACCTGGTATTAAATTCAGTCACCATACTTGCACAAATGACAACGGAACCCGAATCAAGCCAAATAATAATCAAAATATAATCGACTAGCTTTTGCCCGCGACTCGTCCGCATGAATGTCGGTTACCGCGGATGTATACAAAGTCGCGGATTAAAAAGGGCATGTAATTAAATCGATATCTGTATATTCCCTTTTTTCGAATAAAATATTTCAAAGTTAAACCAAAAATACTGACTTGCACACAAATTATGCACACTAAATAAATCAAATTAAATATATGATATTTGCAGAACTGTTTTACTGAACGAATAACTATTATCAAAATAGAATATCTAAAAATTCCATGGTTCAAAAAACATAATAAAACATTTTTATGGAAAACCATCACCTAATTTACTTTGGCTTATGTTTAACGAACCTCCAGATCTACTAAATGATCACCAATAATAGTAAATAAAATAAAACTAAAAATAGTAAATGGTCACCAAAATGGTGTTTCCTAAAGTATTGTAGAAATGTATGAGTTTGACTGTAAAAACGAATTTGATTCTGGAGTAGGGGGTCACAGTTCTAACCTAACCTAACCTTGTCGGATCCGCCCCAGAGGGGTCAAAAAGATTTTGCGTAGTAAGATTGAACAATTTTATTTTTGATAAACAATTATTATTTTTGACGTGACAACGTCTTATAATTCGATAGAGCCGGCTGCACGCACGAAAAAACATGACGTCATGCGGCGTTACGGCGTTACATGACGTCATGCGGCGTTACCTCGCTCTGCGGCGTTACCTCGCTCTGAGGCGTTCCAAGTGAAAAGTGAATGTGGTGTCAATTGTTTATAGCAACGATAATTACAGCGATAAAGGTAATGATTTTTTCGCGTTGTCACGTTCAACTATCGTCAGTAAACCGACTTTACAGACAACCAATTTTTTGTTTTTTAAATCATATATCCGATGTACGAACCACATTTTTGGTGTGAATTCAATAAAAAAGGTCACCTCGTTTTGTGTGATTTTTTAGATTTTTTTGTAGGACATGTTTAGTTAATCAATTGGATTTTTTTGCACAACATTCATTTTTCTGGTATGCATTCAGTTAATTAGTGGAGTTACCTAGTGTGCTGAAAAATTATACAGATGTGCATTTAAAAATATCCCATTAAAAAGTAGCCTATGTCCTTCCCCAGGGTCCAAGCTACTTTCACCAAAATCGGTTCAAACCATAGATATCCGAGTTCAAACGTTTCATCGTGAAAGCGTAACAGACAGAGTTACTTTCGCATTTATAATAATAATATTAGTAAGTATGGATTCAGTATACCTAAGCACGTTACTATAGTCCACGCATAGAGAACCGTAGGCACTAACCGTAGGTTACTAAACTCAAATTAATTGGTGCTAGACCAATATGATCACAAACATGCATGATTGTCAACAAGAATATTCCTGGTATCATTACGATAGTTACGTACGTAACCACTGGGTAACAAAGTTTCGCATATGGTTTCTGCAACATGTGTCTGTATTGCGAGGACCATTTATTCATTCGGAAACAAAAATTGAGCAACACTGTTTTCCAGAACATTTGGTGTAGCGGAACAAAATGTTGAGCAATTGATTTTAAGTTGTTCAAATCCGAAACAGCAACATAATTGGCGATCATGTATCAGAATAACCTATTCTTGATTATTTTTGCTGTTTCTTACACAACTGCATACACAGTTTAGTGTAATGTATGATAAAACGATTTTTATGGTATTGGAAGGCCTCTAGAGGTGATATAAAAGAGGAATCGAAAGAAAGTTAGTAATCGTACGTATACGTTTTAGGTAAGTTCTAGTAACTTTGCACACAATTTCAAAACACAGTTATTTTGCGCCAGTTACATTACAGAAAGTTTGTTCGTTTGTAAAAACTGTATGAATTGTAGTTATTTTGTAATAAAATCATTATAACTGGTTGAGATTAGAGATATTTAATTACGCCATGTTAAAAAATTTGGTCCCACAAGTACTGTTATTATTGTAGATGCTAACCAAGCCAGTTTAAAGCAGCAATAATTATGCATTATGCTCTCAGCGTACCTACTCTCCTCTGTCATCCACATTTATGAAGATTTATAGTCACTACAAACTTATTGTAGCCGAAAACGGCAACCGTCGGCTCCTTAACTTTATTCTGAAATACTGTTCCTGATAAATAACTTTAAACTAAGTAAAATATTGTACAAGTTTAAGATATGCGGTGTTTATTTCGTTGTTAAGATAGAAATTCTTAAACCCATTTACTGAATTTAGTGCATCATCTATCAGCCTTACCAGTGGTTCCACCACCTTGATATTAAGATCAGCATCTTTAATATCAAGGTGATACAGACGTCAGCATAACATGTTTGAAATTATTCAGAATAGTAACGTCTGACATTTCGGGTGTAGTTAGAGAGTTCTGAAAAAGTAATAATATTTCTATAGCTTCACGTTTTGAAAGCTCCAGGGTCGGTTTAAGTGTTTCTGATACATGATGGTCATTCTTTTACAGAATATACATATATGTATAGTAGCCAGAATAAACGTGAGGTCATTTTTAAAATTGACATTTAGAACGCCTTCAACTCCGCTATTAGAAACACTTTGTTGTCCGATGTCAAAAGTGGCAGGTAGTACTTACTACCTGCTACATAACACCGTACCTACTTAGGTATGGTTTTATGTGGCAATGATACACCCTTAAAAATTACTTTATATGGATAATGTTTCGACTCGACATGTAATGATTCGATAGACCGTGGTGAACTCAGCTTAGGACACCAGAACGAGTCTGACCCGACACTACACTGAAGATATCCTAAACATCAGCCTGTATGAGATTAGAATGGCCCTGCAAAAGCTTAAGTACACAGTAAGGCGCCAGGTGATGATGGAATCACGACGGAACTTCTGCGAGCGGGTGGAAAACCAGTACTTTTACTCCAGAAGTTGTTTGATTCTTAAGGTACTACGCCAGAAGCATAACACAGGAGTGTGGTGGCGCTCTTCTTCAAAAAAGGTGACAAAACCTTATTGAAGAATTACAGACTCATCTCACTCTTGAGTCATGTGTACAAGTTGCTCTAGAAGGTTATTACGAATCGTCTCAAATGTAGGTTTAATGACTTGCAGCCTCCCGAACAAACCAGTTTCCGAAAAGGATTCAGCACTATAGACCATATCCATACGCTCCGCCTATCCTCCACAAGACCGAGGAGTATAATCGGCCATTATGTCTAGCGTTTGTGGGCTATGAAAAAGCCTTCGATTCAATCGAAACCTGGACGGTGTTACAGTCTCTTCAGCGATGCCGTATCGACTATAGGTAAATCGAAAAGCTGGAGTGTTTTCATAGAAGGCCACTATATCGATCCGATTACAGAACGAGAGTACGAAACCAATCCAATTGCGGGTGACAAAATAGGTTAAAGTTTAATCAATAATTGTTGTGCATTTGACTACTTCAAATGTTGCTAACTGTTAACGGAAGTTATAGTAATTCCCGCTTGATAAAAATTGTTATTTAAATTAATTAGAAATTCTTTAATTCTTTATGTATATTCTCTGAATGTACTATTTAGTTATCTACTAATATTTTTACATATTATTATTGTTGATTTTTATATTAACATAGTTTGTTATTAGTCGATCAGTTGACTTGACTTAGAACAGGGTATATAAGCCAAGCACAATATCTGTCCGGCCACTTCTTGTTGGGCCGCCGACCGGATCACATGTATGTACAAAGTTAAGTACCCTTATTTTGTGTTGTTGAAATTATTATGTAATAATTGTGTTACTTATTATTATATGAATTTTATGTGATATGTGATTATGAGAATAATAAACTGAGTTAATTCGTGTTTGTCATATAATGTTTATAATGAAGGATTAATATAAATTGCATAATATAACTGATAAATTTGATTTCTTAAACCTCTCATTACTTAGCTTTAAATATGCACATGTTGTAATGGCCTTATATAATGAACCTGTGATGTAAACCTGACTGATAAAATATAATCAGTAAAATGTTTTTTTGTAGTTTTCCTTATTATCACCCAGTAAATTACAATGATTTTCAATTAGTACAGTTAACATAAGTAAATAGGATATTGACTATCTATTTTATTTTGCCGTTTCTAACATCAGAAGTGGGATGGTCCTGGCTTCACATTTACTAATAATGCTTTATGTTAAAGGATGGACGCTGAGACAATCGGAAATCTACTTAAGGCTATCCGAGATGCTGTGTCTACGACACAACAGAAGGATGATGACATCGCTTTGCCGGTGTTTGATCCAGACAAAAACGACTGTGGAGCGAAGAGTTGGTGTGACAGCATCGAGACTCTTCGTGCAGATTTGAAGTGGAGCAGCATCAAGACAGCAGCTAAAGCCGGTAAGGCTCTTAAAGGTTCTGCCGTAACGTGGTTTGAATCATGGGAACCGACTGACGGCAGATCCTGGGAGAAATTTCGTATAGACATCATCGATGTTTTTCCCGAAAAGAAAAACTTATCTGAGAAACTCAGCAAGGCAGTTTTATACACATCAGACGCCGCAGATTCTTATAGTGAATACAGTAGAGAAAAAATACGATTACTTCGTAACACAAAAATTTCTTTTACTGACGACCAATTAGTGGAATTAGTTTGTGGAGGAATCGCTGATGTCGACGTTAAAATGGCTTCACTAAATAGCGGTGTCACTACTACTGCTGCCCTTATATCCCTACTTTCAATATATGTAAAAGCAAAAAAGAGACCCTTAGATAATCCTAATGCCGGGCCCTCTGAAACAAAACGTCCTAAGTTAAACAGCGAAAAGAAATGTTTTTCTTGTAATCAGATTGGTCACATACAGTCTCAATGTCCCACAAATAAACAAAACTCACGTACACCTACAAATCAAGTCCCACAATTACCTAAGCCTAACGGCCCAAAAATTTGTACATATTGCAAAAAAATTGGGCACACTGAGTCTGTTTGCTATCATAAACAAAGAGCTGAATCAAGAAATTCTTCATCCATTAATATAATACCAAATAAAGAGGTTAATTTTTTAGAAAGACCGAATTAAAATTAACTAAAGTTCTCATTCATGATGTACCAATTGATTGTCTCATAGATACAGGAGCAAATTGTAGTCTAATTAAAGAGTCAATTGCAAGAAGATTAGGCTGCCACTTTTCACCAATATCAATTTATTTGAATGGCATAGGCCAAAATAAAATTCATGTTTTTGCTGTAATTACCGTAGTTGTTAACTTCGAGACAGTTTGTTTAGAGTTAGATATACATGTTGTTAGAGACTATGATTTTCAGTACGATTTATTAATAGGTCAAAACGCTGTTCAATATTCAGACATAGAAATCGTAACAAATTCATTTGGTAGTCAATTACTTAGGAAGTCTGTTCTAACAAAGACAGAAGTTCATATGATTTCCACTGATACATCTGATTCAATTGAACTAACCTCGAAAATTGATCATTTAGATTTGGAGCTACAAGATAAAATAATAAACATCTTTCAAAAGTACCCTTCTGTCTTGGATGGAACAACAATCGTAAAAACCGGTGAACTTAGGTTACGATTAATTAAAGATGATATTGTTAATTACCGTCCTTATCGATTGGCGCCAATAGAGAGAGAGAAAGTTAATGAAATAATACAAGAACTTTTGAAGCAAAACATAATTCGTGAAAGTGACTCTCCTTTTGCAAATCCAATTATTTTAGTTAAGAAAAAAGACGGCAGCGATAGATTATGTATAGATTACAGAGCACTAAACAAAATTTTGGATAAAGATCGATACCCTCTTCCTCTAATTGAAGACCAAATCGATAAGTTAGGTAAAGCAAAGTTCTTTATTTCTATTGATATGAAAAATGGTTTTTACCAAATTCCCGTTGCATCAGACTCTATAAAATACACGGCTTTCGTAACACCCGATGGTCACTTTGAATTTTTAAGAATGCCGTTTGGTATTTGTAATGGGCCCTCAGTTTTCCAAAGGGCTATAACAAAAGCTGTGCAGCACTTAAAATTTCTTTTAGTTTACATAGACGATATCCTAATTCCATTTTCAACGATAGAAGAAGGCCTTCACTACTTAGATGAAACGGTTCAGGCATTATGCTGTTCAGGATTTACTATAAATATAAAAAAATGTAAATTCTTTGTTCAAAGTATAGAATATTTGGGAAGAATTATATCACAGGAAGGTATTAGGCCCAGTGAGGCAAAGATATCTGATTTAGTAAACTCCCCTGTCCCTAAAAACATTAAGCAAGTGAGACAGTTTATGGGTTTGGCTAGTTACTTTCGCAAATTTATTCCTAATTTCGCAACTCAAACTGCACCTATAACAAAATTAACAAAAAATAACCAGAAATGGGAGTGGGGAATCGAACAGGATACGGCTAGAAATTATGTTATCAAACATTTGTCTTGCAAACCATTATTAACTGTATTTGATCCTAATTTACCAACTGAACTCTATACAGATGCAAGTTCCTTGGGCTATGGAGCCATATTAGTACAAAGAATCGAAAATGTCAAAAAAGTCGTAGCTTATTTCAGTCGAAAAACGTCACCCGCGGAATCTAAATATTGTTCATATGATCTGGAAACTTTGGCCATATATAATGCTTTAAAACATTTTAGAGTATACCTTCTAGGTATTACATTTAAGATTTTTACAGATTGTAACTCTATTAAATTAACAATGAATAAAAAAGATTTAGCTCCCCGCATTGCCCGTTGGTGGACATTTTTACAAGATTTTAGTTTTGAGATCATATATAAAAAGGGTAAATACATAGGACATGTAGATTTTCTTAGCCGTAATCCTGTGGAAGACTCCACTCCTGCTGCTGCATCAGTATCTAGCTCTTTATCACCACAGCCTGCTACTATACTAATTAATAGTAAATCACTAAAGTTTTCCAAAATAGTAAATTTGATTGAAGAACCACTATCTTGGTTAGAAATCGCCCAACAAAATGATTCAGAAACCCAAAATTTAATAGCCCAAGTTATAGCTGGTGAATTAGACGAAAATCAGTACTTGTTACAAAATAATTTGTTGTTTTACAAAGTGCAACCTAACGAACCTAAACTATATGTGCCAAAAGGATCCAGATTCAACCTTCTAAAATTATTCCATGATGAAAACTGCCATGTAGGGTTTACCAAAACATTCAAAAAACTTTGCGAACATTTTTGGTTTCCTCGCATGTCCACTTTTGTTAGAAAATATTTAAAGCACTGTCTGATTTGTGTGGAACGAAAAGGTCATTCTGGTCCAAAACAAGGATATTTACATCCCATTAATAAAACCCCTATTCCCTTTCGTACTATCCATCTTGACTGTACAGGTCCATTCACACAAACAAGTGAGGGATACAAACATATTCTACTTTTAGTCGACGGGTTTACCAAATTTTGTTTACTAAAACCTCTCAAAACTCTTAATTCTGTCGAACTAGTGCCTATTATAAGAGAAATTATCACTATATTTGGGACTCCGTCAATGGTTATCACAGATAGGGGAACCAATTTTAGTTCTAACCAAATTCGTTCCTTATTTAGAGAGTTACAAATAGAACATCACATGGTCGCTACAGGCACACCAAGAGGTAACGGTCAGATAGAGAGATATGTTGCTACTGTAATCGATATGCTTAATACTATTTGTAATGGTTCGTCAGATTGGCCAAACGGATTGTGGAAAGTACAACAGTCAATTAACACCACTTTTCAGAGTTCTACGGGTTTCACACCGATTCATTTGCTTATAGGCTGTAATGCTAATATCCCTCCTATCCAAGCTCAATTAAATGACCTAAATATTCCCGAAGGTAACATAGATGTAAGGGCAGATCGTGAACTGGCTTATCAACGCCTGTGTTCTGAGGCAAATAAATTCAAAACTCGATTTGATACAGTAAGGCGAGATAATTTTATTTTTGCAGTTGGAAATACAGTTTATGTAAACCAAGACCACAGGCGTCATGATAAACTAAGTCCCAGATTTAAAGGTCCTTATGAGATAACAGCTATCCTACCTAATGATAGATACTCCCTAAGGGGAATAGGAAATTTAAGAAATATAACTGTAGCCAAAGATAAATTGAGACTATGGTCGGGAGAATGGATTGATGATGTCGAATAATGTTACTTTTGTGTAATTATTCATATGAATTTATGTATTAATGTCTAAGGTGACAAATAGAATGAAGGAAAATTTATGTGATTGGAACTGCTGAAGTCAGTCTTTGTTCTAGCCCGTCTCATGTGCAGCAGGTGAGGGGTTTAGATTGATGGCAAAGTACTGACCGTTGTTATTTTGTCCTCTTAATGTGATGAGTTGGACTATAACAATGAATAAAATGTATTAAAATTAAGTTTCCCTACAAAAGTGTATTTATTTATGATTAGTATTAAGTTTTTATTTTATGTAGTCCGAGAGCGAACTACAAGTCAGTATGGCCGTGACAAAATAGGTTAAAGTTTAATCAATAATTGTTGTGCATTTGACTACTTCAAATGTTGCTAACTGTTAACGGAAGTTATAGTAATTCCCGCTTGATAAAAATTGTTATTTAAATTAATTAGAAATTCTTTAATTCTTTATGTATATTCTCTGAATGTACTATTTAGTTATCTACTAATATTTTTACATATTATTATTGTTGATTTTTATATTAACATAGTTTGTTATTAGTCGATCAGTTGACTTGACTTAGAACAGGGTATATAAGCCAAGCACAATATCTGTCCGGCCACTTCTTGTTGGGCCGCCGACCGGATCACATGTATGTACAAAGTTAAGTACCCTTATTTTGTGTTGTTGAAATTATTATGTAATAATTGTGTTACTTATTATTATATGAATTTTATGTGATATGTGATTATGAGAATAATAAACTGAGTTAATTCGTGTTTGTCATATAATGTTTATAATGAAGGATTAATATAAATTGCATAATATAACTGATAAATTTGATTTCTTAAACCTCTCATTACTTAGCTTTAAATATACACATGTTGTAATGGCCTTATATAATGAACCTGTGATGTAAACCTGACTGATAAAATATAATCAGTAAAATGTTTTTTTGTAGTTTTCCTTATTATCACCCAGTAAATTACAATGATTTTCAATTAGTACAGTTAACATAAGTAAATAGGATATTGACTATCTATTTTATTTTGCCGTTTCTAACACGGGCGTGAGACAGGGAGACGTCATTTCTCCGAAACTGTTCACAAACGCATTGGAGGACGATTTTAAGGTCTTGGACTGGGACGGCTTTGGCATCATCACCAAAGGCCAATACATCAGTCACCTTCGTTTTGCTGATGATATAGTCATCATGTCCGAGTCGATAGAGGATATTAATACTATGCTCAGGGACCTCAGTAACGTTTCTCAACAGGTGGGTCTTAAAATTAATATAAAGATTATGTCGAATGTCCATATTAGACCCATAACGGTAGTTGTTGGGAACGATAACCTCGAAGTTATCAAGCAATATGTCTACCTTAGACAAACTATTCGCCCGAAGAATCCAATTCGAATGGGCAGCGTTCGGGAAACTACGAGATATATTTTCGTCCAAAATTCCACAGTGCACAAAGACGAAGGTTTATAACCAGTGTGTGTTGACAGTGTTGACTTATGGTACAAAAACGTGGTCCTTAACTACTGGCCTCCTACAGAAGCTCAAAGTCATGCAGCGAGCAATGGAGAGAGCTATGCTTGGAGTTTCTTTGCGCGATAAAATCCGGAACGAGGAAATCCGCCAGAGAACTAAGGTCACCGACATAGCTCTCAGAATTTTCAAGTTAAAGTGGCAATGGGCAGGCCACATGGCTCGAAGAACCGATAACCGAAGGGGAAGAAAGGTTCTCGAGTGGCTACCGCGAACCGGAAGACGCAGCGTTGGTAGGCCTCCCACCAGACGGACCGACGACATCATTAAGGTCGCAAGCGGATTTTCGCTCGTTGTGGCGTTCAATGGGGGAGGTCTTTGTTCAACAGTGGACGTCTTCCGACTGATGATGATGATGATGAAGGATAATGTTTTGGAATCTACCAACGTCGGATGCCAACAAGGTGACTCTTGGCTACTTATCCTGTAATACAACAACTAAATTCAAAATAACTTGTGGTATTTAGACGATATAACGATAGGAGGTGATATAGACACCGTTTTAAACAATTTTCACGCCCTGAAACCGCAAATAAAATTGATTTGCCGCTAGACCTTAACCCTACACTTTTTCTGACATTACTAACACGCAAACGACTATAGAAAAATTTAATGCAATAGCGCCACAGTTCAAAATTCTAGAAAATACCTCATTTCACCTTCTAGTTTTCTCAATTTTAGAAGATAGTTTTGCACCTTTCTTTTATGAAAATACCAGACATTTTAACGATATTTCGGATAGACTTTCCAAAATGTACAAAGGCCAGTACATCAAGCTACCCCAATCTGTAAAATTTCTTTGATTATTTTTCAACGTTACAACCTTATTTTTTCAATTGGGAGAATTTGACAGTTTGGGATAGTTTGATGTGCCCAGTCTGCACATTCGTCATTAACCCTCATCAGATACTGTTGTTTTGGCCCAAATTTTATGTATTACCTTCGCTCTTCACCATTGCGGAAGCAGCCACACCTTTTGGACAAAATTTACCAATGAATGTGACCCTGGAAGACCTAGCGGACCTACAAGCCACGCTATCCATTCGTTTTGGCTGTCTGAAACCGCCAAAATTTCCTGAATACGGATGAGTTTTTGATTCCCTATGAGCTCTGCATTATATTTAATTAGTGTGTAAATATTGTTTTATATTAGTCAGAATTCAATTTCTGCATCAGTCATTATTACGCTAACGGCATACATGTGTCTCGGGTTACCAGTCTAGTTCCATAGTAACAATATAACGGTCCTGACGAATTTTGCTCACGGTGGCCAATCTCAATGAAAACTAGACAAGCACGTAGGAGCTATTAAAGCGCCTAAATGTGTGCGCAAACACAAATGCACTCCCTCTTCCCTCACTCTCATCGTCCAATGGTACAGCAATCCGACACGACCGGAGAGAACTCTCCGTGGTAACAATAGTTAGATACTTACGAGTTTAGACAATTCCAACTCTAAGAGAAATAGCAAGTGGGTAGTACATTAACCTACAATTCACATACAAGTAACTGGAGCGCCTAGACCAGCAGACCAGATGCGCTGCACATTGAGAGGTTAAGCTCGTACCTCAGTTATACCTCTAATACAATAGCAGTTACGAAATAGGATTTGGGTAAAGTGATGTAACAAAATGAGCAAATCCCAGTCTTTGAGCTTTTGTAGCTAGCTACATTAATATTTATTAGCGCGTGGTGCCAGATTATCGTGTCAACAAAATCCATTACAATGTGTGCGACGGTTTTTAGTGTAAGTAGGTACTAACGTAGGACCGAAGACAGGCCAGTTACACATTGTTACTGTCTGCCTCAAGATTTATGGGCAAACGGTCTAACCGACTCGTAGAGCTGTTTTCGACCCTTGCAAAAGTTAAAGACAGTTAAACTCAACCCCCCGCAAGGTCTTTTCCATTTGGAGTGTTTTTCCTTCGACGTAAGATACTCTTTCGAAAGAGATTTGAGTTAAATACGATTTAATAATGAATGAACGATGTTTCATAAAATGTTTGCAGTATTCTCGTCTTCGTTAGTATATACCCAGTTGATGTAATTTTTTGAAAAGTTATTTACCTTCCAAATGTAATTTTTAAGATCTTCTTAGAGTAAAGAGTATTTTATCAAAGATCTGCTCTTTGATAAAATACTCTTTTAACAAATGTATTTATTTAAAGCCTTGATCAAGTACCATTAGCGATTTTTATCAACTACTAGCTGACCCGACAGACGTTGTCCTGTCCTTATCTACCTACTTACCTGCCTATTTACCTACCCTACACCTACCCTACACCTACCGTACACCTACCTTACACCTACCCTACACCTACCCTACAAAAGTTTTTTTTTTTTTTTCTCCGTAAGAACCATCTTCGTACTTCAAGGAATATTATAAAAAAAGAATTATCTAATTTGGTCAAGTGGTTCGCAAGTTATGCGCTTACCAACACATTTAGCGATTCATTTTTATATATAAGATTTAGTCGACACAAAAAAATCTGTCTCAGTTTATTTTTAAGTAGTGTTATTTTGGAAGCAATGAGAGAACGAGAAATAAGATAAGGTCTTTTTCCTGTGGAAGTATGGCTCATTTACATAAGCATGTTTGTAATGAATCTGTTCAGGTATTCTACACAGATGTAATCTTAACTAGCGACGGTACTTTGTACCTACATATGGATAGTTTTAAAACGTGAGCTCGGTCCATTAGTTTCACGCCGCCGAGGCGTCGACCACACTATCGATCGTAGCTAATGTTTCCAGGTTTTTACTGTATGTATTACGTAGAAGAATTTGCCAAAAATGAGAACAGGGTGAAAGAATTCAAATCGTAATATATTACTGGAAACTAGTACATTACGTGTCTGTTTTTTTATGGTTTTAAATTATCATCTGCTTTGAAAGTGTTCTGCTCTTGTAATTAACATATGGGATATGTTAATTACAACCTTGTATAATATTTGTACTGTTTGTATTACGCAAAATAATTTGGCAAAATGAGAGCAGGATGTAAAAAGATTAAAATCGTAAGATTTTACTGAAAACTAGTACCTAGCTAACTAGTACGCATCAGTTTTTCCTAAAATTGTTTCATGTGTCTAAAACGATCTTCTACTTTGAAACTGCTCTAGTAATTAACGTTTGGTATATTATGTTAATTACATCCTCGTAAAAAATAATATCAGAAGCATATTTTTACCGCAGCATATTGCACAACACGTTGACAAATAATAAAAAAAACATTAGCATATCTGTAATCTAAAAATGAGTATACTGGTTTTTCTTTTTTACTAGGTAGAAAACTCACTAGTAATATATTGGTTAACATGCCTAATACATTCCAAATTATCGTTTAACTACAACCCGTAGTTAGGTATAAGCTTATTCATAAATAGAAAAATAATTTCAGAAACATTTATGTTGAAATGTAAAACAGAGATACTTCCTACAATATTGAAGCGACGTGGTCTCTCTCCCGGACCGTGATCACAGCGTCGGCGTCGTTCTATTCGAATGCGATTTTTTTTTATGTTTGTGAGCTTACGTACATTTTTCATTTTGCCAAACTGCCCAACTAATTTCAGAACTTCTGATCAAAGCTATTCACGTGGTAGTTAACCACCTGCACAGTTAACTATTTTTGTTACTTTATAAAAATGGATTTGTTAGAGTTTTTGTGGAATATTTACACTACAGTTTATAAATGCACCTGGTATTTTACTATAAAAGTGATGCTCACCGACACGGTACCGGCAAGTCAACCTACCTATACTAAATTTATAATAGCATTAGAAAAATGAGGCTCGTAGAAGCAGGAAAATTGTTTTCACTTATCTTAGAAACAAAATGTTTCTAAGATAAGTGAAAACAATTTTATTTTTATATGTTTTAACATAATTTTGATAAATAGATTAAGATAATACTAAAATATGAACTAATAATATTATAAAGAAAATAAAAGCCCTTTAATGACAATGTAACATTTCAAATTTTGTAGAGTTATGTCTTGGTATGTGAATAACGTTCCCGGTATTGTTAGTCCCTGATTCTTTTAGGTTTTTATCATTAAACTAATTTTAAATTGGAATCTAAATTATACAACTAAATGAAAACCATATAATTTCATAAGATAAATTAGTATAATGGTTACAATTAAGTGCGACAGCTGCTGTAAAAATAGATTATAATAAATTCGATGTGTGCATTAAAAAACCTTTTTCAACTTCTGTCTATTGGTATTGTAAATGGAGTATAGTAGTAGCGAGGAATTGTATGTATGTTTTTTGTAGAACTTTTATTGGAACTTATAAAAAGGAGATCTACTAACATATAGTTGTAAGTTTTTCTTGTTTGTAATGTTAGTGGACCAATTGTTGTCTTTTAAATAAAGAATATATATAAATAAGCAAATAAAATAATCTCCAAATAAAAAAAATAAGTTAAGTTTAAGAAAATACAATTATCTGAAAATTTATAAAGTCACTAGCTTTTGCTCGCGACTTCGTCCACGTGAAGGTCAGTTATCGCGAATGCAGACGAAGTGGCGGATTAAAATGTAGCCTATGTTCAGTTCAGCCGTTTCATTGTGAAAGCGTAACAGACAGAGTTAGTTTCGCATTTTTTAATATTAGTTAGTGGAAGTATGGAATTGTAAAATTAATAGTTAACAGGCACAACAAAAAGACTGATTCAATAAAAAAATATTTTGGTAAGTAACGTTAACTGGTGCGATATTTCGCGATCACTTCCATTTCGTAAGACTTAATTAAATCGTTGGTCCCGACTGTCATTCGTAGATCTTTGACAGTCGTTATGGGTAGTCAGAAGCCTGAAAGTCTGACTACCAGTCTTACCAAGGGGCGTCGTGTTACCCAGAAACTGGGTTGTGGAGGTCAGACAGGCAGTCGATCCATGTAAAACACTGGTATTCAGCTACATTCGATTAGAATGTAAACTAAATCCAATATAGTTGGATTAAGCTAGGGCAGATGAGATGATAAACAGCTACTTCTAATTTTATTAATTCTATGTGTATTTAAGTTTCCTCGTATCAAACTGGACTATTTTGATGAAAACATATATATTAATAAGTTTTTGGGGGGAGTACCTACGTACCTTCTTCCTCCAATTTAATTTAAGAGTCTCTTTAAGTTTAAATCCTAATAACAAAACGTACATTTCCCGTGATTATTGGAATGTAAAAAAATATTCGGCTCTGCTAAGTAGCTAGAAAAATACCAGAGTTAAAATGTAATTTTATAGGAAGACATTGACTCCAAAAGAACCAATAATTAAAACAAGATGCGTAGGTAAGTAATTTATTAAATAACACTTTCCTTGCAGTCGGCGTAAAAATACTTTGAGATCTTGCTAACATTGGTGTATTCCCGTTCGTCCCATCGACTTCGTCCCACTCATGGGACGAACGAGAATACACCCAGATGTCTGGTATACTTATCTAATATGTGAATCTTAAATCAAACAATAAGAATTATTCGATATCGAAAGAGCTTAATCGGCGCTCGCATCGCGCGCAGTCCTCGGCTTCTTGTTGTCCTGGCCCGCCCGACCGGCAACCGCATCTGCGGGATTCTTATGCAAAATCGATGTTTTTATTGCTCTTTTATGGTCCCCACAGTCTTTCAGCCAAATTGAGAGCAAGAAGAGGCGTGAGAAAATTCATTGTCAAGCTAAAGCGTTTCTTTAATTAAGTCGAGTCGTTTTTTTCCACTTAACGACCAGTTTTATATTGTTTTCTTGTTTGGCTTGTCGGTCAAATTGCTTTGAATATTCTGAAGCACCAATTGCTACTTAATGTCTGTTCTTATCATTGAACAAAAAAAAATGGCTTGTTATTTTAGCTCTTTTTGTACTCTTGATAATTATTAATAAAACGTGATATCACGTTGAATTACCTATATCTTATTGTATGTGTATAACTGAACTGAATTAAAATGTGCAATCTGCCATTGCGGTCATCTACAAAAGCAAGATCTCCTATACGTACTTCGATACTATGACTTACAAAAGGTGACTTACGATTAATAAGGAAACTCCCGTCCTTAGACCCGGTAGGTATGGCAAGTACGAACACATCATCATTATACAAATATCATCATTTGTCTTCTAAACATTGGCTGTTCAGTTTTCTACAATAATGTAGGGCGAATATCTTTCCTCAAGGAACAACTCGAAACATAATTGTAATCTCTATAAGTACCTACTTAGATATTTTACTGAGTGGCTTGTAATACGGCGTTGCCAACGAGAAAAAAAAACATATATTTTTATCTACTGTTTTTAACAAGCTATTGAATCTGATGTAAAGAATTTTAATCGTACCATATTTTTTAATATCACCATCAGGAGGAAGTAGGAATTTACGTCGAGAAATTAATTTCTTCCTGAGTGACAAATTGCCGGTGTCTGAGTAGATATTATTAACAAGAGTTGCTAAGAAAAAAATCTATCTTTTTATACAGATCAGATACAGGTAAATGAATCCAGTAACATAAAATATGTTAATAAATTATTAGTAATTGTTCGCGCCAAACCGCTATTTTATTGAATTAGTTTAATCGTGACTTCGATTGGTGGTTTCATATTCCAACCTCTGTCCCATTCGCACTTACCTTAGTACCGAGTGCGAGTAAGACGCATATTCGCGATATAGACTGTGGTGACACCTGCCATACCCTTGAACTTTGTTACAAGATGGCCGAAAATTCGTAACAAGACACACGCGTGTTCTCGTCGTTTTGCATTAATCGTTTTGGACAATATGTAAAAGGTACTCATCATCAGCCAAAAGACGTTCACTGTTGAACATAGGCCTCCCCCATAGAACGACACAACGAGCAGCAACCTGCCGCTTGCATCCACCGGTTACCCGCGACCTTGACAATGTCGTCGGTACATCTGGCGGGAATCCTACCAACGCTCCGGTTCTGGTTCGTGGTCGCCACTCGAGAACCATTCTTCCTCATCGGTTATCGATTCTTCGAGCGATGTGGCCTGCTCATTGCCACTTCAACTTGTGTTTCCTGAGAGCTATGTCGGTGACCTTAGTTCTTTGGCGAATTTCCTCGTTCCGGATTCTATCGCGCAAAGAAACTCCAAGCATAGCTCTTTTCATGGCTCGCTGCGTGACCCTGAGCTTTCCTAGGAGGCCAGCAGTTAAGGACCATGTTTCTGTGCCATATGTAATCACTGGCAACACACACTGGTTATAAACCCTCGTCGTTAGACACTGTGGAATTTTGGACGAAAAGATATCTCGTAGTTTCCCGAACGCTGCCCATCCGAGTTGGACTCTTTGGGCGACCTCTTTAATGAAGTTGGACCTACCTAGTTGGACCGTTTGTCCAAGGTAAACATAGTGTTCCCCAACTTCGAGAGCCTGTTTGGCGCAGCCGTGGGGCACACAAATAATGCTTTTTACTTATTTCTGTTATACATTGTAAACTTTATTATTATTATTTTTGTGTGCACATGGTCATTTGTCATGGTCATGTCAAATAAACATTTTTTCTTTCTTCTTTTCTTACATGGACATTCGACATAATTTTCGTCTTGTCCATATTCATTTTAAGACCCACCTGTTGAGAAACGGTACTGAGGTCGCTTAGCATGGTGTTAATGTCCTCCATCGACTGAGTCATGATGACTATATCATCCGCGAAACGAAGATGAGTGATGTATTCGCCATTGATGTTGATGCAACATCCATCCCAGTCCAAGAGCTTGAAAATGTCCTCCAATGCATTTGTGAACAGTTTCGGAGAAATGGCGTCTCCCTGTCTCACGCCTCTTTGCAACTGGATTGGTTTCGTGCTCTCGTCTTGTAATCGGATCGACATAGTAGCGTTTCTATACAAACACTCCAACATTGCGATATATCTATAGTCAATACGGCATCGCTGAAGGGACTGTAACACCGCCCAGGTTTCGATTGAATTGAAGGCTTTTTCATAGTCCACAAACGCTAGGCATAGTGGCCGATTACACTCCTCAGTCTTCTGTATAATCTGGCGGAGCGTATGGATGTGGTCTATGGTACAGAAGCCTTTTCGTAAACCGGCTTGTTCGGGAGACTAGAAGTCATCAAACCTGCGATTGAGACGATTCGTGATGACCCTCGAGAACAACTTGTACCTTAATTGGATCTATAATTCTTCAATAAGGTATTATCACCTTTTTTGAAGAAGAGCACCACCACACTCCTGTGCCATGCTTCTGGCGTAGTACCTTCGAGTATGACAGAGTTAAACCACTTCTGGAGGACTAAAAGTACTGGTTTTCCGCCCGCTCGCCGAAGTTCCATCGTAATTCAATCATCACCCGGCACCTTGTTATTCTTAAGCTGTCGGAGGGCCATTCTAATCTCATACAGGCTGAAGTCTGGGATGTCCTCAGTGTAATGTCGGGTCAGTCTCGCTTTGGTGTCCTGAGCTGAACTGCATCGGGCTGTCGTGTCGTGTCATCCATAAAACCTCTCTAGCTTTTTCGGGATTTCAGGTTTCAATGACATGATACTGCCGTCTTCTATCTTCAGTTTCGTCATTTGGCTTTGCCCAATAGACGCATTCCTTGTGAACACTTTGGAGCCTTCGTTTCGCTCGATTGCGGCCTTAATACATTGAGTACTATAGGACCGCTAGTCGTGTCGCATGGACTTTGAGATGCGCCTATTGAGTTTGCCGTATTCCGACATATCAACTGAAGATTGCAGTCTCATCTCAGACCGATATTCCATTAGCTTGATGGTGTTCCCTAAGAGCTTTTGAGGCTTTTTCCGGCGTGGGGCTGTAAAGAACTTAGACCCCACTGCATGGACAGTTTCTACCAAGCCGTTATTTATCTCGTCCACTGTTTCGCATTCGGTTAGGCACTAGAAGTGATTATGCAGTTCAAGTTGAAAGGTTTCGGGATTTTGGATCTGGGTTGGATTAGGGCGGAGCGTGGACTTTACCAGACGTGACCTCTCCAGCTTAACATCGTTATTCAATGTGTCTGTGACAATACGGTGAACGCTACCGGTTTTCACTCTGTCGATCACGGAGACATCATTGAATATTCGCTTTTTGGTCGTCATGATGAAGTCGATCTCATTTTTGATGGAGCCATTGGGGCTTATCCAGGTCCACTTTTTAGTTTGACGCTTCTGGAAAAAGGATTTCATCAAATAGAGTCCCTTCTTTTGCATGAAGTCAACCAGCCTCTGATCCCTCTGGATCCGCTGTCAAAATCCATGTGTCACCTCTCTCAACTCATCGCCATTCCGTGTAACGGTGGAGCAGGGGCAAAGGTGGGCACCTTTGCCCCTGCTCCACCGTTACCCGACTCGCTACCGAGGCTGGGAATAGTGGAGCTGCCGGGGACTGGGGGCCGTGGGTTTGTTGCTTTTGTCATAATCCCCAAGCTTGGCCGGCGTCTTAGGGATCGCAGTGAAGCTGTTAAACACACGGAAGCCGCTGCTGACCAACTTTCGGATTTTTCCCTTAGTCGCCTTCTACGACACCCTCGGGAAGAAATGGGGGGGTACTATTCTAGCCCGGGCCCCCCACCGGGTAAAACGTACTAGTTGGTGATAATTGTGAAGAGTGGAGAAAAATGATCCAGGAGGAATAAAGGTACTCAATCCACCTTTGTTAGATAAACTGCATTCTGTCTCGTTCCTCTCCTTATTCAACTCGTTCATACAATATAGGCCAATTAAAGTGACTGTTCGTTCTAAAATTTATCCAACTTAAAATAAGTTGTGGTAATCTTCATGTATTTTGTGTTTGTAACGTATGTAGGTACCTATATTTTCTACACATATGCAAGTATATCATAAATTCATGCAGCATTTGTCCTACAGTAGGAAAGTGTCACTTGGGTAAAAAATATGGCCTAGAGAGGTACATAAAACAATTTGCCACGTTCCGTACTGCTACGTTCGCTATATTAACACATGTGTGCGAGCTCGGCGTTGATGAGTTACTCTGTCATTCATAACGTAGTACTCAAATTAGGTACCCACTGATTCGTGTGTATGTATGTGAGACAAATTAGTCCAGTCCTACCGAGCGGTGATAAATAGTCAGGGTTAAAACTAAATGCATTACAGCGTTGACCTGTGAATTAAACAGATTTCCGCGCGCTAATCCGCTAATTTAAGAGTCAAGTTGTCACACCACTCATTATTCATACAACATTTTTGAAAATGAGAATGCGAAGTGTTTTCATTGAAGCCATATGTATGTTTCCTCTTTACCTGTTTATAAAAAATCAATCAAATCCAATATTGATTTTTGTATACAGGTAAAGAATTTGATACTCCTTACGTGGTTTAAAAGAAAGTCAACCTTCCTGACACACCTTGTATAGAGTGTACCTAAACTGTTTATAATGTCATTGGCACAGCTGGACATGAAGGTGCACAGTCATCAGTTGTTGGTGACTCGGTCGATCTCGTCGAAGAATCGGTACTTACCAAGATTCTTCGGACATTTTATTTTTTCCGTGGAAACTGTAATCCTCCTTCAAATTATTTTCTGCTGAACACGCTAATAAAGTTAAATCCGACCGATCAATAAGTACTTACACTGCATTGATCTACGCAATCTGATAGATTAGTATAAAATCTGTTACGGGAAATTTTGTAGCACAGTCAAAATTTTGTTTGGAAAAATAAAATAAAAATAAACTGTTTACGGACTTACGTACGGTAGTGATCAGTGAATAATTTCTAAGAAGATTTTAATTGTTTTGCTAGAACCAGGAGAAGTTAAGACTATGTAGATTGGATAGGTAGTATTTTCATATAACAATGCTTACTTGCAGGCTGAATACAATGACTTAAAGCTGTTTAGATCTTTTCTTGTAAACTATGTATTTTCTTGCAAATAAACATTTATGAATTTGAATTTATTGTTTATGACGTACGCCAAGTATCTTTTAGGGTTCTGTACCCAAGGGTAAAAACGGGGCCCAATTATTAAGACTCCACTGACCGTTTGGATGTGTGTCACCAGGCTGTATCTCATGAACCTTGATAGCTAGACTTATTTTCACAGACGACGCATTTCTATTGCAAACATCAAATACTAAAAACAGAATAAAATAAATATTTAAGGGGGCTCCCATACAATGAACTTGATTTTATGCAGTTATTTTGCTCGATATTTAAAAAAAGTCCATAATATAGTGTCTAATGTTGTATAGATAATGGTACGGAACCCTTCGTGCGCGAATCCGACTCGCACTTGGCCAGTTTTTTATCATTCTTAGCAGCCTAGTAGAATGGTGACCGAGGTGAGTTGTGACAAAGCCTGTTTCTCTGAGCCTATAATAAAAGCTAGCTGGCAACGACACTTATTTGTCACTTTTTAGTCACCGCGCGCGTCCCAGTGAATACTGGCGAATGGCGATCTCGACGAAACGGATTAGTTTTTATGGCGTCAGCGTGAACAAAGGTGACTGACTGTTTTTGTTTGTGTGGACGAGATTTTTAACAAATTACAGACCAAATGAAAACTTGTCTTAGTGTATATGTATTTATTTATCTAATTATTAGTAACAAATATACAATATTTACACAATATTTACAATAAAAAAAAGAAAAACCTATCGCTATTAAACCAAAAATAAACTAATATAATAAGGCATCAAAAAACTCCTCCACATCGCCGTCATCTGGGAATGTGCCCAAGAGACTGACTGCATTGCCACGTTGGATGGCAATGCTTAACCTCTGCCCAAAGTAAAAACCAGCTCTTGGATCACGAGAAGTGTCAACTAACCTTTTGGAAATTTCCTTAAAAAGGAGATGAGCACTCGGACCCCACGACCCGCAGGTTTCAACCCCAAACGGCTTGAAAATAAAGTTATCACCAAGGTGACTATACTTTCGCCGTTTTCTGCAGCCGCAGCAGTAGCACCAGCACAGCACGCTGAGCTAGGAAGATGGGATGGCGCAAGAGTATCGACGCACGTAGCGTCCCACACTAAAGGCCTACCCAACTTCCAACTTAGTGTATCAGCATTGCCATACAACGTGGCAATGCTGCCAGCCTGTTGGGCACGTGTCCCGTTGACAGCGATGTGGACGAGTTTTTTGATGCCCTTTGAGCTCCCTGCCTTTTTCTTAGAATTGTAAATAATTTTATTATTTTGATTTTTATGATTTGTATATTGTTATAAGTTACTTAGTGTATTGAATGAAAGACTTGGTCAAATTAACTAGATTCTGTAGCGAACTTGGTTTCGGGGGAAATCATCAATATACCTGAGATGTTTTTATCGTGTTGATATCATAACTATAAATCATATTTGAGAATTAAATTATGTATACATCATAATTTTTTTGTTGGATTTGTTGCTGCAGGTTTAAATCGAGGCGCACCTATGTTGAAACTCACCCAATAAAACGCACCTAAAGTATACCTCGAAACGCGCCCGTTAGGTACGCTTAGAAAACTAAATTTACATTCAAGGTTAAGGCTCGCGAGCACTTGCATAAGAAGTTGGCAGACTCATCCCACAGTTGATTCGTTGTGTTTCTCCATCAGGTATTTTCAGCTCCCTCTACTCTTTTATATATTTATATATATACTGTTTGTATGTATGTATATATGTATTTATTATTATATTTAATTCTTAAAAAAATCTGCGCCTTTGCACCTGCCATGTTTTGTCTCTGCATCACCCTAAGGTAGACTGGTAGAAAATGCCCAAGGCATTAAGTCCGCCTTTTAACAGTGTTTTTTACATTTTGTGCATAAAGTTTAATAAATAAATAAATAAAAAAACATTATAATTTTATTCCTCGAAACGCACCTACGATGAAACATAGTGAAGTGCATGAAGGATTTGTAATGAATGATGTCGATAGAAGACGTTTAAAAATTCAACTGTTTATTAAAATTACCAGCAGAGCAGAAATGAGCTGGAACTAAGTGCTTACACGACTCACTACTTAGCTCAATAAAGGTAAAAATAAAGGTTTTAAATTGAATTATTTGTTTTTTTTTAAGTACCAGGGTGACAGATATGAACAGAAAATAGGCGCCTGAATAATATCACTAAGTTGTGCACCGACGAGTAAACACAAAGAGGAATTTAATGTATTATTTCTATATATTATTCTAACTATAACGTCCTATCTTAAAAAAACTGTCTCAGGAAAACAGAAATTAACTGAAAGTAGTTGCATGCGACACTACTTAGCTCACTAATGGCTGAAGTACACGTAACCTATCTAAGCAAAACATGGAGTAGGTATATATTTTTTATAGACTCTTAAAAAAACGTTCATTATTATGTTATCGATATTTTCCACCCATCTCTATTCATACCGTCAAGGTATGGATATAGATGGGTTTTTGGGTGCGTGGGTCATTGGATGCGTGTCGAGGAATAAGATTATAATATTTTTAATTTAATTTCCTAAGCGCACCTGAGGGTTGCGTTTCGAGGAATACTTTAGGTGTGCTCCATTGGGTGCGTTTCAAATTAGGTGCGATTTGAGGAATACCCCGATTAAAGAATTAAAATCTGTATTAATGTCTAGTTTTATTTTAGTTTTAAAACCAGTAACAGCATTACAAACTTAAATACCAATCTGTCACAACTCACCTTGACCCCTGTCAAAACTTACTTCGATACTGGAAAAGTTGTGGCTTGGAATGGTTTCGGTTTTTAATCATTGCCTTTTGAACGAATCACTTAGTTGAAAAGTCAGGGTTCACTTCGTTCTTGGGTAATTTAATTCTTTATATTATTGAAAGAGCACGTCGGCACAAAATAAAAAGTTGACACCGCAGCCTTACGTACTTCGTGACGTCGGCCACTGATAGCTCCAGACATGAAGTAAGTATCTTACTTCGTGGCTCCAGAACAAACAACACCTTGTCATACTACTGTGTCGAGAAAGTAATACCGGGAATTATTCAATAAAAAAAATCGCAAAACATAGTTGACATGATCTGACAAAATGGCGCTCTGTGAACAAACAGAATGACCAGAGACGATGGAACTCCGCGTAAGTAAAGATGACAGTTGTGCCAACTTAGCGTCAAAAAGAATTTAGACAATCCCGTTAAATGAGCTTTTTAAATGATTTATTCCCGGTACTTTCTTGACAGAATGTATAAAAATAAGACTAACGTTCGAAATACGAAATACTTTCTAGAATGAATCCAGAGTGATTAGACGAAAAATTTAGTTAATGTTTTACAACCTTTACAACACCACTAATATGGGGACTAACACAATATTTAATTTCCATAGATACCTACCTACTATAAAAGTTTACAGTTTTGAAGCGAGATTCAAACTAGAGCATCGTTTTAGTATTCGAGTTTCAGACAGCACCAAAACCAAGGGAAAATCCAAATCTGATTGGTTTCGATCAGCTGTAGAATAGCGGTTTTTTAACTAACGTTCATCCTCTTACGAGAAATACGAATAACGCTCGCGTGTTTGAAAATTGAGACGGGCCCAATGCGAGTCGCTTAAGTTTTGTCGGATGGAAAATTAAGGGTCCCCTTGTAGGCGATAATAAGATTTTCGACTACTTCCTGGCCCCCTGTTTCCTTTCGTGAGATAAACGCGAGTAATTTTCTATTTTATAACATAGGTCTACAGTCAGATTGATGTCTAAAAGTCAGTAACTGTTTTTGAATATGGTCATTATGCTTGTTCTAACATTAATAACTTTACATATGGGTCTTAGATCATCATCTTAAAGTCGAATTTGCTCCTATCAGGTAATCTTGTAGGTATAATTGTCATCCGTTGCCATAAAGATAATATGAGAAAATCAACTCCACAAGATATTATCCTCTCATCTTGAAAACGTTGACTAAATAAAATAATATGTAACCCAAATTATTTCGTCGAAGAACAAAACCCTACGAAGTGTACCTAACGGACTCCATTACAGGTAAAAATGTGATTGTAGCTTGTTTTATTTTACCGTGGCTGGTTAGAGCTCTGTCTACTCTATAAAGGAAAGGGCGACTGCCACAATCCGTTTTGATATATTATAACGTTTTGGCGGCAAACGTATCCGTATTTATTCAGCGTCGGGCGTTGCAACTGGCAGCCACTTGAGGCCACTCATCTTGTAGTCTCGGCACATCCACTGAAAGCTTGTTTTGACCGAACCACAGTTTTTACCTTATAATTTACAATAATTGTTTGTTTATTTTCCGCAACGATTACGGTATTGTATTGTGTCTAATTTTATAAGTGTATTTTTAACTTTCCTTTCGTCGACCCTGTCTGTTATTAAAACATTTCCATAAATTGCTCTGGAACAGGAAGATAAGAATTCATACACATTTTAAATTATATATAAGCAAAGCTTTTAACTGTTTTGCGGCCACGTGACGCAGATGGACCGCTCATCGTTGCGGTCGTATGTGGAACAACAGCAGTGGAATATGTTGACGCTAATTATAGTTTCATAATGGTGAGTGCAGTGATAGCAGCCATTTGGCTACAGAACCCTAAACCCAATGTTCTAGTTATGTACACGTCCTATTCCAGTGCCGGATTAAACAGAATTACGATGAGATCCGTGTCTAGGTCCTCGTATGTGCGCAATGGTGTGCACGCTACTTTTCCCGTTGCGAGATGGTATGTCTAGTGTTGAGGTGCAATGAATTTCACAAACTTAGGCTATATAAACTACTTCAGTGCTGTTTAACTTAATGTAATATAATGACAAAGAGGTAGATACCTAGGTACCTAATATACGGTCTGTTTTGTTCATGGATAGAAAAAATATTTAGCTTTTAAAAATATAGAAGAACGCTTTAGGATCGCAACATTTAAACGAGCAATTCTTGTATAATGTCTCGGAAACGGCTCCAACGCCTTTCATGAAATTTAGTATATTTAGTATACATCTGTTTTACCAAATTGGTGACAACGCAAGCTTGAAATGATATCGATCTCAAAATAAACACGTAGCCTTGTAATCGCAGCCCCAATAGCACCACCTGTGGTTGCGATGTACTGACACGCGTGACCCACCTTAAATACTTAGGCGTAGTAGTCGACGAGAAACTTATCTGGAGCAACCACATAGCTGCACTGGTAGAGAGGATTAGAAACATGATATACATATTCAAAAATCCACGAGTTGTTGCAAATCATCATATTCTGATCCAAACATACAGGGCATTATGTGAATACCTGATCAGATACTGTGTGTGTACGTGGGGTGGTGCTGGTAAAGGTAGGAACCTATTACCGCCGAACGAGCTCAGCGTATGGTACTCAAAGTGCTTATGCATTTGCCTTATAAGCACCCAACATCCTTAGTCTATGAAAACGTCTTATTAATACAAGAAACCTAAACGGGGTAGTCCGTTATGTGGGTGGAACAAACATGTTCGAGACGCTCACCGGGAGGCCAGGCTTAGATTCCAACAATGGGTTTTGGCTGATAGACCAACCTCTGGAACCGTTTACGACGCTTAAAATTTTCAAAACCCGACTAAAGTACTGTCAGAATAGTCAGGAGCAAATTAAAATGGACGTATTAGCAGAATAACGAGTCACAATTAATCTCTGTGCATTTTGGAAGTCCACAGGTAAGTTGGAGGCTAAGCCTGGTCTTGCAGCGGACGTAGGGGGGGTTACTGAGCATGGGGATATTAAAAACTTATTTAGAGACTATTTTAAAGTAAGGTCTCCACTTGGCCCCTCAGTCCCCTCAGTGTCGGGAATCGGCTATGTGTCTCATGTCCGGGGGCAGGAGCCACTACTACGCTTCACCACGAAGCAAGTGAGTTCGGTGATAAATAGTATGAGTAGGAGCAAATCCCCTGGGCATGATGGGCTTAGCATAGAACATTTAAAGTATGCAGGCATGCATATGCCGAGGGTCCTGTCCTTGTTCTATACGATGTGTCTCAGCCATTCGTATCTGCCGTCAGACTTAATCAAGACCATTGTAGTACCCATCATGAAGAACAGGACAGGAGACATCTCGGACGTAAGCAACTACCGCCCAATCTCTCTGGCGACTATTATAGCCAAAGTGTTGGACAGTATGCTTGACGCTTGTTTGGCAAAATATGTTAAGTTGCATGACGCACAGTTTGGGTTTTGTCCGGGACTGTCAACCGAAAGTGCTATCCTAAGTGTCAAGCATACTGTCAAGTACTACACTCATCGTATCGGCGTACGCCTGCTTCCTTGACCTCTCCAAGGCTTTCGATCTGGTCTCTTACGACGTGCTTTGGACCAACTGAGGAGTCGGTATACCGGAGGAAATGCTCAGTGTGTTTCAGTATTGGTATCGTAATCAAATAAACCGTGTTAAATGGTCTAATGCGCTCTCGGAGTCATATGGATTGGAGTGCGGGGTGAGGCAGGGTGGTCTTCCGTCTCCCCGGCTCTTCAATCTATATGTTAATGACCTCATTGCCGAGCTCAGCAGCATGCGTGTCGGATGCAGTGTGGGTGGTGTTAGTTGCAACAACATCAGCTATGCGTATGACATGGTGCTGCTGGGCCCGTCGCCAGGAGCGATCGTGGAGTTGCTTAAGGTATGTGAGACCTTCGCTGCTGCACATGGACTAATATATAATGCCAAAAAATGTGAATACATGGTCTTTGGGGTCGCTGGTAAGTGCCGGGAAAGTACACTCGAAGTTGCCATAAACGGTGTTACAATACGTAGAGTGAAAAAGTTTAAATACCTTGGGCATTTTCTTACCGACGACCTCAGTGACCATGCTGACATTGAACGGGAACGTAGGGCTCTGGCGGTCAGGGGTAATATGTTGGCACGAAGATTTGCGCGGTGTACTGACCAAGTAAAGATAATGCTGTTCAAAGCTTACTGTCAGAGTTTTTACACCGGTAATCTTTGGGTCAACTGCTCCAAAAGATCGCTGGATGCTCTACGCGTCCAATATAATAATGTTTTTAGGATGCTGTTGCGATTGCCTCATTTTTGCAATGCCTCTCAAATGTTCGCGGTAACCCATACCGATGGGTTTCATGCTATAATCCGAAAAAAAACGGGCTCGCTTCTGAGTAGAATAAGAGGCAGTCTAGCATCCTCAAGACTGTGGTGGCCGATATGTCCTCCACAGTAGTGAGGCAATGTGTGAGGAGACTTATACCCTAGTATTTTGTTGCTCTAGTGGTGGGTGGTCTTCTCATTAATTAGTCTTTAGTTAAGGTTAACTAAAGACTAATTAATGAGAAGACCACCCACCCTCTAGTAAGGGTTGGGAAGGTTTTTTTGTGGTATCTTCTTACGGGTTCGTATATAAATATTTTCCTTATAGATAAGACAATAATAATAATAATAATAATAATCATTTTATTTCGGACAACTACGAAATCCATAAATTGTTAGTAACAGGTTTGCACTTAAAAACTATTTTTAGTACCTACTAAAAATAGTTTAGTACCACAAAAAATCCTTCCCAACCCTTACTAAAGAGTCCAAGACAGTAAATAGCTGCCCACAGCCACATGTAGGAACATCTTTTGCACAAAACACTCGTCAGTCAAAGCGCCGCGCATGTACAATATCCTAATTTATAAAAAAAATGAAACCAGAATGCTTAACGACAGTCAAATAAAGAGACGGGACGAATGCACGCCGTGTAAATACGCAATTTGCACTTGAGTGACAACTTGCTGCGTGCATTCAACATGAAGTAGAGCCTACCGAGAGCGAAAGCGGCGCGCGAACGCACCGTCTTTATGTGCTCTCTGAAAGTAAGATGGTGGTCCAGAATCACCCTTAGGTATTTGGCTTGCTTCTCCCAACGGATAGGCTTACCGAACATGGTTATCGGACTGGTGGCCGACAGCGCTCGGCGCTGCGTAATTTATAGTAACTTTGAAAATATCATAATTATCGATAAAGTAATTAAATGTTATATTCTTTTACTGATTTTTGTTTGCCTTAGCTAACAAACAGTATGTTTTTTTTAAGTTATTCCAGCCTTAATATCAAGTAAAAATGATGTTCTAAGTCGTCAAATTTAGGATAAGAAAACCTTTTTTTAGGCACTTAATTAATTAAAATTTCTTTTCTATGATTTACGTTAACTATATTAGTATATTTCCTTTTCCCACGTATTTTTTCCAGACTTCCACGACTAATTTGTTGATTCATAATTTCACTCTGAATATCAGTCTTCCCGCAAAAACGCAATAATATGAGTTCAAAATTCGTTTTCATTTTGACAATAATTCATAATATTAATCAATTTATAAGATTTACAAATACAATACAAAGATATGCTTAATACGGAATTAAAATTAGTTTTTCATAAATTCTTGCCATTTTAGAATAATTTAACCTAAAAAAAATTCTAATTTACGTTTATTCACATTTTTTACCGATAACACTCTTAAAACTAGCTCAGGGGTCAGGGATTTCAAATAATCTGATCTTATGTAAAATAACAATAAAGATTATTTTTTGGGGTTTCGGGGGCAAATAAACGATTTAGCTAGATTTCATTTTTTAAAAACACGACATAAAAATACTGAGTCGTAAGTATTCCTACGTTTTAACGCTAGTAGTTAGTACCCGGCACCTCCACCACTTGTGAGGACCGAAACTAACTACTAGAGTTAAAACGTAGGATAATACTTTGACATTCACTATAATCAGACAAACTAACAATAGGTACTACGTGTCTCGCTGACGGAGACCGGTCCGTCAGTCTTCATGTCATATCATATATTAATCATTGTAATCTATTATATTCCAACTACTTTTAATAATCTAGAAGTTTGCAATGTTTAACAAGCATGAATAAGAGCTACTCGTCCTTTTATTCACGAAGGGGGCGTAGCTCATGTAAAGGTTGCTTGCACTTAGCATGTAGAAACCATTAACTATATGTTTATGTCGGAACACTCAGGAAACTTCTAGATTATTAAAAGTAGTTAGAATATCATAGATTAGAATTATTTATGATATGACATGAAGAATGACGAACCGGTCTCCGTCAGAGAGACGCGTAGTATTATATATTATTTATATAGATTATAATAGTTTGTCTGATTATAGTGAATATCAAAGTATTCCTACGTATTAACTCTAGTAGTCAGTTCCGGTCCCCACAATACGTGCCATAACCCGTGAAAAACTAAACATTGTTACATACAAACAAAAATTAAAGACAAAGTGAAAAAAAATGTTTGATGTCGGTAATCATTGTACGGTAATCACTGCAGCACCGACAATACACCTTGAGCCTAATATTTAAGACTAATGAGCAAAAGACACAAATATTTTTTATAATCTCTATAGATTATAAAAAATATTTGTGTCTTTTGCTACTCTATAGTAGCAGAGAATCAATACTGATCTTAATGTTCACTGTAGTGTTTTGGCAGTAGGTCACTCTGCATCAGCGGACCGAAATAACCACGTCCCAAACAGAATATCGGCCTTACATTATGTTTAGGTACGCCACAGTGAGCTAACATAGGACACATTCATTACAAAACCTCATCATGTGAGTTAGTGTGGTTAGATAGTGATTTGTGGCCCTTGGGGGCACATAGGCTTTCGTAGCTCCCTCTCGAATGCTAACGCTATTTTTACAGTTCGTTTGTTTGTTAATGCCTTTTCTCATGCCCCGTGCCAAGTACCTTATTATATCTTATTGTACCAAAACATTGTAGTGGTATGTAATAATTAAGTCAGAGTGATTTAAGTTATGTTATCAAATCCATAGAATAAATGGTAGGTATCAGTACATGTTTACAAAAACCTTTTTTACAAAAAAGAAAATCGCCTTGTTTTGTTTTGCCGCACAGACTGTAAGTGTTTGCAAGTTCGTGGCAATACAAAACAAGGCGACACGAGACAAATTATTTACGAAACGGTGACACCCAAAAAATTCAGTCATCCCTTAATTTTCTACCCTTAGGGGTGGAATATTTCATGAAATTTATATGGGACTAACTTCGAGTTAAACATACACTATCAATTTAAAGAATAATCAAAATCGGACTGCACTGAAAAAAGTTATAAAAACGCGTTCGGAATTGTAAACCTTCTTCTTTTTTTGAAGTCGGTTGAAAATGGCGCGCCATGGAGGAGGCTTATGTCCAACCACGGTGTCCAACAGTCAGTGGACCTCAATAAGCTGAAGCGATGATGATAAACAGTAAGTCATCATCATCATCATTATCATCAGCCGGAAGACGTCCCCTGTTGAACAAAGGCCTCCCCAGGGAGAGGGTATCAGTGAGTAATTGTATTTAAATATGATGATGAGAGAAAAAATATTAAAATCGACTCTAAAAAGTGTTGGTCAAATAAGTAGTACCTAGGTACACTCAATCTAGTTGCCTGAAGAAAATGCCATATTACATTATTTCACAATAGACTAAATACGTGAATTTAATATTCATTTAAAAAATAGTAAAGATTTAGTAAAATCTTTTAAATTTTGATTTCTTTGTTTTGAAAAACCCGTTTATATCGTAAATTCATGTTTAAAAAATAATTATTAAATATCAATTTACAACACAGTGCTTTTGTCTCGTTTCGTTTCTAGTTTCTGGAGTTCATTTTAACAACCTTGCTTTCGTTTTGTGAATTTAACACCGTTTCTTTCATAACTGTTTACTTGGCTATCCACAAATCGACGCAGAAATTCAGAATTATATATGTCAAACGTCATTAATCAATCAAAATTAAGTCAGCTTAGCGCCATGATTGTTTTTTTGTTGTGTGTTGCAATTTCAAGTGCAATTTCCTGTATTTCACCTGCTCACAAAGCCATTTTAAAGTAATTGGGCAATTGAGAACTATTTAAAATGTGTTTCCCTATTTTTAAGTATGTTGTACAAGGAGTGGATCCAGGCTCCATACATTTTTGAAACAACTCCTTTGAGTGACACATTTACCATATTTTAGATTCAAGAAAAAAATGTGGAGAGTGTCCATATATTTAGGGTAATTGCAGTGACCCGTTATGAAGGTGGGGCTGGAGAGACGGCATGGCGTCCTTACTATCCAGCTGACGCTGACACAGGTACCTACTCTCCAGACATGGGTGCTTCGGGTTATACTTACTTATGTATTTATAAGTATGTACAATATTTACAAGAATAATAAAAAAGTAAACCTAAAGTAAACCTAAACTAAAAAAACTAACACAATAAGGCATCATAAAATTCGTACTACAACGCCTTCATCTGGAAATGGCTGACCCAAGAGACTGGCGGCATTGCCACGTTGGATGGCAATGCTTAATCTATGACCAAGGTAAAAACCAGCTCTTGAATCACGGAAACTGTCAATTAAGCTTTTGGACATTTCTTTAAAAGGAAGATGAGCACTCGGAATCTACGACCCGAGGGTTTCAACCCCAATCGAAAATAGCGTTCACAAACGCGGAAACTCGATGAGAGTACATATAAATAGCAGTCATCTATAAAAAGTATTGTAGCACGTGTTGTTTATATGACATTAAGTTATTTGACATTATACATTTTATTAGCTAATTCGATGAGGTAAGATCAATGTTGCGCCTGATCTCATACTATAAGCACGCCATATTGAACGCATTGGTTTGAAATTACCTTGACCATAGCAATATCAGTAATATTGGAAATAAAATCACAGGACGCTGCGCTTCAAATTCTATTTAGGAAGTGAAGCAATTATGAGATTGCTTGCAGAAACCAAAACTTAATATAAAAAATAAATTGAATTATTCACATAAAAAAGAAACTTCAACTTAATAGTGGTAGCTGGAGCAGTACCAGGAGAATGACTGGGCCCAAGTAATAACCACTACTGTATGGAGGGCTTATTCATTCAATTCCTTGATTTCGATTTCCCTGAGACTCGTGTCGCGAGGTCTAATTCCATCGCTCCAGCAGCAATTCAATCATAGATAGAAATTATTTTATGAAGAAGACGATGCGCTCAAACGCAAAGACAGACGTAAAGAAAATATTGTGGGGAGTAAAATTTGTTAATTTAAAAAGGCTAAATATGTACATAAACATGTAAACTGGCAATCCAATGAAATGATTTTGCCAAAACTTTAGTAGTTTTTTAGATGAAAATTAAACTAACTAGTATATTCCGAGACGCGTGTAGTGTCATATTTTTCAGACCTGATTGTGTGGTCTAGTTATTTGACCTTTTTAAGTCCAAGTTTTATATTTGTTTACTTCACCATCATGTTTCTTATAGTTAATACCTTTCCTTTTTTTTAAAATTAAATGAAATTTTGGAAAAGTTCGCTTAATCAACACATATTCAAAAACATAAATAAATATAGGTACTCATCCTCAAAAAAATGTGTGCTTCATCAATTTAGTAGGTAACCTAGCCTATACGTGCATAGGCAAATAACCAAAATTTCATAAACACGTAGGTTTTATAAAACTGCATCGGTTGTTTTTCAACTATTGCTTACTGCTTCCACAGTCAACAGTAGCTGTTGACGACTATTTATCGCGTCATTCGTTGTTTGCAAACGATCTATGTTGGTATGTGCATGCTCACTAAATTCCAACCAAGAACAAACGTAAAACCGATTTCAGAGTAATTTACAGAATGTGGCAATATTAACTACCTATTCTTCGTTTTAACACGCTTCCGATACATGTGATCTTGGTTCAGTTTCATGTCGTATACAGCTTATACAGCTTCAAATGAAACTAAATACGCAATAGCGTCATGTTATGGTAGAACAAATCAAGCAGGTAAACAAAAAAAAACATATTATATTAAAAGAACAACATTTATTGCATGTAAACTAACATTATCTCCCCTAACAGGTTTAAAACACGTTCCACTTTTTCTTTCTTTAATTTGATTAATAGATTTGCTAACTTGTCGTAATCACCCGATTTTCTTAATTCTCTTATAACATGTTCCTTTGCCTTGACATCATAACCGTGGTATACCTTCGTCCAGAGCATTTTTAAAACCATTCCATCTATTGTTTTTTTATCGTACATTTCTGCGTTGACCTGTAATAATAATAATTTGATTACATTTTCTTGCCGCTTCGTCAATTTGAGCGCAGTAACTAGGGTTTGGAAAGTCTCGGCAGTCTCGAAATTTCGGGATACGAGATATTATACGATCAAAGTCTCGAGACTTCCCGAGACTTCGAGACGTTTGAGAATAAAAATTTAGCAAGATGTAGCAGTAAATTGCAATTTTAATAGAAATCAACGTCTATTGAACAATGAAATATGCAAGGTTGTTTGTCGTGAGTTTATAAACGTACCCAAAATACACGAGAAATTACCAGTGACGTTTTATAAAAAAAATTTAATATAATCCTACCATATAGAGCACTCATTAATTTCCAACCTATGCGTATGTATATTCGTTAACTTTAAAAAAATATTTCTTCACTTTTGGTATACTTGGTTGGTAGCTATTTAAAGATCCAGATCCCATAGATAAAAACCAAGCAACGAATTTTTATCTCAAATGTTAGAGTATAAATAGAGGTTCTTTTTTAAACCATCCGGTAGCTCAATTTGGTGGCTATTATGTTTTATTGTTCAAAGAAGTTCGT
Organism: Charanyca ferruginea; assembly: GCA_947361185.1. Lineage (NCBI taxonomy): Eukaryota > Metazoa > Arthropoda > Insecta > Lepidoptera > Noctuidae > Charanyca > Charanyca ferruginea. The sequence goes on along the minus strand of OX376055.1, from coordinate 15,328,912 downwards.
AGGCGTTCAATCAGATTTATTTATAAAACTGAACTAGTTATTTCTTTAATAATCTCAAAATAGCGTATTGTAATTTATTGTGCACAATATAGATATAAGAAAAAAAAAATATTTCTTTGGTGCACACCGACCTTCCGTCGCGTCGCGTAGTTTCGGCGGAGGTCCCCAATGAACCAACGTATAACAGAAGTAGGTAAGTACATCAGATTACAAGTTAATACAAAATGCAAAATAAATTTGACGTACCTAGGACTTAGGTACATCTTTTTTTACGAAAAGAAAAAGACTATTATTATGTTTAATATTTAAGCCAGAACAGTTTTGTTTTAAAATTTAAACACGATGGTCTTTAGGGAATCAGTAAGTTAAAATTTAGAAAAGTCAATGTAGTTTTATTTGTTTTAGCTGTAATTTACATGAAAGTTAGTTGAGAACAGGTAGGAAGACTGTAAGGTTTTTTTTTATATTTGCATTGGTACCTATTTATTAACTCATTATTTGAAACTTCAAATTGATCCCCCCGAAAATATAGAAGCAGCAATAAATCCACTCGCAATACGAGTAAATAACATATTATAGTAATATGAATTTATTATATTTTTTAATTCAATATTTTATCAGATAAAAGTGGACTAAAATTGAACAGCATTCAGCCACGCTATGAATACAGCGGGTGTACGGCACATTACAGTCGCAAGCTGAGCACATGTTCATGTTAAACAAACACAAATTGTTTTTGGATAAACGTTTTGCTGTTATATTAACCCAATCTTATCAGTAAATCACATTTTAGAGGTGTACTCACCAAAACTATGTGAAGGAACACCGATGTCAAAAGAATAAAAGTCGTGCTATAAGCCATATCGAGTTACTTCCACTTCGAAGGTTTGTACGTTACTGCGACGGGATGGTAAAAAGAAAAGAACAAAATTTCTAGAATGATCTAAACATCCTTTACGTAATGGCATCCATTTCTCTCAATACGTAGGAATAAGCGTGTCGTTTCACTCAACAATGGTTCAAGCAAATTTAATATTGATTTCTTTTGACTGCAATGTTATAATTTTGTATTAACTTTATCACTTACTTTATTACACTTCGCCGTCCTTATGAACTTAGATTCTGGTAGATTTGGTTTTAGAAAACGTTTAGTATAATGGAGTATATATATATATCTTATAATAACATGACGGTGTGACAGTTTCTATAAAAAAATCCACATACCGCACAAAAATATTTAAGAGTCGAAAATAAAATTTATTATCAAAAAGAGAGCTTCGTCTTCTACCTTTCAAGACTTATCCAACTTAATCGAGCTTAGCAACAGTAACAAACGTTTTATTTCTTATTCTTCGTCTAGCGTTTCCCCAATTGTTTTACTGCGCCTTTACGAGTCGGTCCTAAGAAATTACTTAAGGTTTTGGCAGTGAGTATAATTTTACGAGCGGCTACCGAAGCTCTAAGTATCTTCTTGCTATTGTATATTTAGATACATTATATAAAAGACCATGTTTAAAGCATAATTACAATTTGCTTGGTTCTATTTTGTTGATCATCGTCCTCATTGTCAATGATTCTTTGCATCCCAGTGCGCTCACGTATTTTACTAGGAACAAGTAATACTAAGATTTACGCGACACTGCGGTGTTGGAAATAGAAGACAATCACGTTGGCATTCGTATCGTGTTCTTAAAAGATTTCAATGTTATGAACACCACTACAGTTAAATTTTGAATAAATCATAGGAATGTTAAGTAAAGTTCAGGCCAAGATTTTTTTAGAAATACAGCCCTGTGACAAACAGCCTTGGCCGTTGACTTGACCGTTGACACCGTTCAGATACGAAACACCCATACAAATATGAACCTATAGGTACTCGTTTCAGTATTGAATACTTTGAGACATCTCTAAACAGATCTCCGTTTGAACGCAAAGTTATAACGACAAAGCAGAGAGAGAGAGAAGGAGATAGATCTCATGACAAACACTAATTACAAGATGAATTTAATTAGTACAAAATGTTTTGTGTGATGTTTAAATATTATGATTTGTTCGCGACTTCAATGAGTAGATATCAAAAAATGTTTGATCCCGTTTAAATTAATTTTATCAGATTAATGAACATAGAAACAAACGTTGTAAACAAATAAGCTAACGGTAAAAGTTACAATATTAGGGATCTTGTAAAGCTGTTCTTTGTTCAATATGTAGTGGAACTTGTAACAAAGCCATTTTTTAACTATTTGCTGGAATTTTATTTTTCCCCAAATCTTCTAGATGTAAATTGTACAGGTTTATAAACGAGGGTTTCATATAAACATAGAAATCCAATCTCCATTCTAATAATAGCACTGACATTCACTGTGACCGCTATGTAGGTATTACGTATTGTAGGTAATCGAAATGTGGTTCCACCTAGTTCTACTACTACGTTGGTAGAACTGCTTCCGCCAATTTCCACGATAACCGGAGGTGCTAAAAGCGGTTATCTCTCTCGTTGTTTATTTTTGTTTACTTTTAATATCATCAGCCTCTTTTGTAAACTAAGTTGGAAGTTTTTACAGTGAAGTTTTGTGACTGAATATGAGATAACGTTAAGAGACAAGACACGGCTAAAACCAAATTTAATATATCAGTTGTTGACAATTTGGTTACCTACACAGGCAAACACCCCATTCTCGATTCCGTTAAAAGTCTCTTCTTTTTGCTTTTATCTTTTCAGGAAAGAATTCCGATTTTGTGTGGTTAAACCATTCAAGCCTTGAGGGCAGCAATAAAAGGCATGTAAAAAATGCGATCATTATGAATGATATTATAAATTCTTAGTGCTAGTTTACAGTAACTGTAGGTTACTGTAAACTGGCACTGAGAATTTATTCAGTCATACTCTGAGTTGAAATATATTGAGAGAGAGCTTAGTGCATATTAAGAGAGAGCTTAGTGCAATACCACACAATCAAAGAGAATTATGAAAATTGCATAATTTCCAAAAATATTGTAGTTTTATAAGGATGATTTAAAAGATGTAACTGGTACATGTTACATATTAGGTATTTATGGTTAAATCTGTCATTCGTATATTTAAACAAAAATTGTATACCTAATGCGAAAACTATACATGGTGGAAAAGTTGTAAATACTACTACTATTACCTTTTCAATTAAACAAAAGAGCTATCCAAAACGAATCATTAATAATTAAGACACGACTGTACACACATGATTGCCCTAAATCTGTTACAAGCATTTTGAAATCTTCCAATATTATTTTCAACCAATAAAATACGCTAGGTAGGTATGTACCTACCTAGCGTATTTTATTGGTTTAAGTCTTCGGCGCAACATTTTTAGGTAAATTCTAATATTTACATAAATATTACCATATATATATCATATTATTATTTACCTAAAAATGTTGCGCCGAAGACTTATGAAAATAAATAGGTATTCCGGTACTTAATCACATCGTAGAGATTTTTCGTAATGTTTCTCCATAAGTAAAAACTAGTTTGAGACTTTTGCGATTAATTAGCACGAATCACCCAATTTAACAGCCCTGAGAGCGTTACACGAGCACGCTAACATAAAAATATTCGCGTCGAGTCGGTTTTCGAATTGGAAATACCTACGACCATATTTTATCAGTTTGGTTTAATTTTATTCGACAAGCACAATAAGTATCACCCATCCACATGAATAAAGCCTTCAAACTAAATTAAATACTTTGTACTTTGTAAACGGGTACCTATACCAAATTTAAAAATCGATCGAATTAACGTTACGTGTACTCCGCGCGCGTGCTAGAATGTTTTCGTTTTCCATAATAAAGACATACCTCCAAAAAAACCGTGGGCTTGACGTAAACCAGGGATATAAAGTTAGCGTCGTTGACTAAATATGGGGTCACGTTTTCAACGCAACGGTTTCTTTAATAAATTGTCGTTTACTGCTTAACCGTTGAATTTATACGATTACGTCACGTTGACGCAATAACATTTAACGATCCCTCTGCCCTAATCTGCGTTTTTCTTCAACAAAACCATACTTCAAACGGGTGTGATCTACTCATGTGACAACAAGATAAATTGACGAAACTTCTAAACCTTTCAAAGAAATTATCAAAATAATGGCAAAAACCGCATAAAATCCATTGTTTCGTTTGGAAAAATTAAGCAGTCAAGCAGAAACGAAAAGCGAATTTGTTCTATATAATATTTATATTATACTAGCTACTGCCTGCGACGTCATTCACGGTGTATTTTTTCATGCGAGGAACATTCGCGTGCGTATGCCGACCAACTCACCAAAGTTTCATCACAATCACATAGTTTGGGAACACATAGAGACAGACTACAAATATTATAGAAGATACCGCAATAGCGGTACCGACCAACACATAGTAACATCATGATTTTATGTTTCTCAGGGCGGATTCGACGAAATGTTGGCATTTCGTCGAATCTGCCCTGATAGAGCCCTGTTAGAGCAACAGCAGACTAGCTACTTTTAGCATCAGCGAACGGCGATTTAACTGCTTTTTAGAAACTCAATGCAGCGAGCAAACATTCCGCACCGCATACGTAACTTACGTCCCTGTGCAAAACGCAGCGCTAGCCGTTATTTTGTGCAGTTTTTCGGACCCATAAACCTACTCTATATCCAAAAGAAATATCAACAAATAAAAAATACATTAAATTTCTACATAATCTTGACTCCAGAATGGTAGATCTTGTTTTTTAAATTAATATATTCACAAGGAAACTACAGAACCTTCTATAATAAAAATGAATCGTTGTTCGTTAGTCTCGCTATAACTCGAGAACGGCGGGACCGATTTGGCTAATTTTGGTCTTGAAGTATTTGTGGAAGTCTAGGGAAGATGTCAACGGTAACGAAAATGGAAAACCAATTGACAGAAAGAACAGCGCCTGTCGGGTCAGCTAGTGAGAAATAATTATTGAAAACATGCATGTCCTCGTCAAGTAACCATTATTTAGATTTTCTACTAACACTAATGGATAGGAAATTTATTAATGAACATTATGCTACAATTTCTATTTCCAAAATCCCAAGATTTGATTTTATAAAAAAAATATCCTAAAATCAGAGCGTATTCGCTACTATCTCTTGCACGGCGAAGAGGGAACGAATTCTCAGGGTTATTTAGTCAGGGTAGGGCCTTAAAAGTGCCTAACGCTGCAATTGAGTCGCTTTTCGGAAGCTGGACACAGCGACTGATAGCTACACTCCGCACACTTTCGGATGCCAGTCGCATCGATTTTTCATCATCGCAACACGACTCGACGTCAAGCGCTTACTCAGTGATGCGTTAGATTCTGACGAAGCTACACCCTTACCATGGACTCTAATGATACTGCACTGCTGCTTGCTTTATTGATCAGCAACTACGGCCAACCCGATCCAGCATCGGTCGCTAAACCGCGCGATTCCGATACCGCGTCCGAAAGTAGGAAGTCGCGGAATCAAAGTCAAAGTCAAAGCATTTATTTCAATTAAAACATTTACAGGCACTTTTGAATTGTCAAGGAGTCGCTCAGTTAGTCAGAGATTCTATAATAATATGTGAAAACTATGAAGGTAATCTAGCAATACAAAACATAGAAAAAGCGCCCAAGTGCGAGTCGGACTCGCCCATGAAGGGCTCCGTAGCAGCAAGTAACATAAAATAAAAGTTTTTTTTTATTTTTATATTTGAGTTGATTGAATGAAAGGTAAATTGCGGTTTACGATTTATGACGTATTAAAAAAAACTAGTTACTAGATCTCGATCAAACCAATATTCCGTGGAACTTTACATGGTAATTATACATCATATATTTTTTTTAGTTTTATCATTCTCTTATTTTAGAAGTTACAGGGGGAGCCACACATTTTACCACTTTGGAAGGGTCTCTCGCGCAAACTATTCAGATTAGAAAAAAATATATTAGAAACTTCAATATCATTTTTGAAGACCTACCCATAGATACCCCACACGTATGGGTTTCATGAAAAAATAAATTAGTTTCAGTTCTAAGTATGAGGAACCCCAAAAATATTTTGTTTTTTTCTATTTTTGTGTAAAAATCTTAATGCGGTTCACAGAATACATCTACTTACCAAGTTTCAACAGTATAGTTCTTATAGTTTCGGAAAAAAGTGGCTGTGACATACGGACGGATAGACAGACAGACATGACGAATCCATAAGGGTTCCGTTATTGACATTTGGCTACGGAACCCTAAAAAGAAGCAAGATGAAATAAATCCATGGCAATGAAGACCTGACCAATCTCTACTGACAGCGCCCGTTCATGAATATGACGCGTGAATCAGCACCATTCAGCTCAACCATTTTGAAGGGAGCCGAATGATCCAACACACGCGCCAACATCAGCGAGACATTTGAGCGAGCATGACAATGCTTCCAACCGCCATGTCCATTTTTGTCAAACATTGTATATTATAATAGGTATACTTAGTAAATGGCTCCATGGTATTTACATTTACAAAATTGAAATAATGTTGCTAAATTATACAAAATTAGGAATCGCGATGCAGCATCGATAACATCTCTAAAATGCGCGATGGAACGCAGAGTCAAAACACGACGCAGCACCGATACAGTCGTAAAACCGCAGATCGCGATGCTAAAAGTAGCGTGAGTGTTTTGGCCCTTATGCCCGAGGTACGTACTAGGGGGGGGGGGGAGTCTAGGGATTAGGGTAAATAGTACGTACGTACGAACTGATGAAGGTGTCGGCCCTTGGTGGAATCATCCCACCTGCGGTTTTAATAATCTAGAAAATTTAGCACGGTCACGTTGTGTTAAAAAGCTTGAGTCCATGGTCTCTCGAGCGGAATAGTTGCACGTCAAAAGCACGTCGCTGCACCTCAAGATCAACTGGAAGTAAACCTGCGAGTACCGGAAGGGCTTCAGTACTAACGGTCCTATAAGCTTTACATAAAAATATCAAAGCTAAACGTTGACTTTGAAGCAGTTTACGTCGTGCCGCGACGTAAACTGTTAATCGCTAGCGATTTACTCTCGAATAGACAGTTATTCCAGGATTAATGTTTGGTAAAACAAAAAGTTATCTAACTCTAGACGTAATTTTATTCCCAGAATAATGCTTACAGAAGTTTTTTTTACAGTATAGACAGGTTAATAATTAAATGTTCTCTGTATTATAATGTAGATATATTTCATTCAGTCACACAGAACGTAGTTATTCTCATTGACAAAACTAAAGTCTCTACAAACTGTGCTGAACCGCTGATTTTTCAATGTTCTTTGTTAGGCAGGTAAACACAGAACTTTACTTTTTGTAATTAAGTCAGTATGCACTAGTCAGAATAAAGGGTATAATTGGCAACACTAAAAAGCAATTAGGTAGCTCTATATGAAATACACATACTTATATACTCAAAGAATATTATTATTTTAGAACAGAATAGTGAAATGAAAATACTTTGTTTAGGAAACATATTTTATTGTAATATTTCAGACTCAAAATCATTTATTTCAATTCAACCTTTTACAGGTACTTTTGAATTGTCAGAGTCAGTCAGAAAGTTGAATCTAGTTGCTCGTTCCAAAGGGTAGATTTCTATGGAGAAGAACGAGCAAGAAACTCCATGAACACTCTTTTAAAATCAGTAATATTTTACAAATTTAGGTTACATCATTCATGTCATAACAACTAGGTACATATAATTTAATATTAAAATTATACATATACATAGCCTTTCATAGTTATCATCATAGTTATACTTATCTTATTATTTTCTTCGAGAGCTCCGTACCGATCAACGTTTCGATCAAAAGTGTCTTTATGAAGTCGGAACACTCGCTTTTATAAGCGGCGATAAACAAGTATGATTCATGGGAGAAGAACGATGACAAGCAAATGTGATTCATACTTATTTGCTATCCAAAGTTTAAACACACTTTATTCTATTTAAAATGATGTTATTTACTATACTTCTACTGCATTTAATCAGAAATTAATTATTACTTTATATTACAACACGAATTACGTTGTTATATATTAATTACATCGGTATAAATCTAACACGGCCATACTGACAAGTACTTCGCTCTCGAAGTACAAACACAATATTCTTATTACATAAAGGTACATTTTGTTTACATAATATCAGTAATCGTTTTCATAATCATCATGGTATAATCAATAATCAGACCTTACTGGGTAGACCAAACACCCGCAGTCAGTGAAGCTTAATCACCCGCGACCAGTGAATGTCATAATAAACCACAGTTAAGGTTTTAATCCATCCATAATAATACAATCATGTCATATATACTAATATAATTACAATATCAGTAATCGTCTCATAATCGTCATTGTATAATCAATAATCAGACCTTACTGGGTAGACCAAACACCCCGCAGTCAGTGAAGCTTAATCACCCGCAGCCAGTGAATGTCATAATATACCACAGTTAAGGTTTTAATCCATCCATAATAATACAATCATGTCATATATACTAATATAATTACAATATCAGTAATCGTCTCATAATCGTCATTGTATAATCAATAATCAGACCTTACTGAGTAGACCAAACACCCCGCAGTCAGTGAAGCTTAATCACCCGCAGCCAGTGAATGTCATAATATACCACAGTTAAGGTTTTAATCCATCCATAATAATACAATCATGTCATATATACTAATATAATTACAATATCAGTAATCGTCTCATAATCGTCATTGTATAATCAATAATCAGACCTTACTGGGTAGACCAAACACCCCGCAGTCAGTGAAGCTTAATCACCCGCAGCCAGTGAATGTCATAATATACCACAGTTAAGGTTTTAATCCATCCATAATACAATCATATCTTAAAATAATATTATAATAAATGTACTACAGCGTTTTGTTCAGTCCACTATCCAGGCCACAGGCGGTTTTTTTTTTTTTTTTTTTCTTTTGCAACTATTGTATTTCTCTGATTTCCAATACCCCTTAATGAGAACCTGTTATTATCTAATATGTTCATAATTTCGTAGGGTCCGTAAAATTTTGCTGTTAGTTTGTTATGTCGCCTATGGTCTTGATTTACATAAACAGTATCACCTACGCTATAATTTATGTTATCTCTACGCGTTTGGTCAAAGCGGTCTTTGAATGTATCGGCAACAATTTTAAGACGTTGATGTGCTAACTGACGATCGGTCTTGTATTACCTCATCTAATCGAGCTTGTATACACGGGATGTTCGAGTTTCTGCTAACAAGCAGCCTAATAGGTGAAAAACCAGTTGATTGCTGTACAGTAATGTATGGACAATTGGACTTTCCACAAAACGCTCGGCCAGTCTGACACATTACCACACCTAGTAGCTAACATATTGATTACGGTTAAGACGTAACTTTTGGCATGTGATGCTCTAAATAACGAATAAACTAAATTCAGTGCCAACAGGAAAAATATTTTTCCATGCTAGCCCTTCAGAATCTACAGTGATTTGAATGTCAGGATAATTAACCACATTCCTACCAATAAGATCATATGAAAATCTTGGTCACGGGCCACATGTAAATATAGTTATAAACAAATATCTTCAAATTTAACTGTCACTGTGATAGTTGCAAAAATATGTATTTTACCGTTACCTATTCCACTAACGTACTTATATTGAGTATGGAAAAATATATAATTTAGTCATTTGGCAATAGATTCCCGTATAATGCTACAACTTACTCCTGTGTCGACAATAAAGTCAATAGACATTTTGCGAATGGTAACGTCAGTAGGCTTAAAGTTTAAAACATTGCATAAAGTATTGACTCGAACATCTAGTCATTGATCTTTGAATTTTTAATTGCTGTTTGGTCGAATTTACACGTTTAAAAATACAACTTATTCTCCAGGTAATTGATCTAATGGTCGCTTTTTAGTCTCTACGTAAGCGGAAAACTAAACTAAAATTCTGATGTTGACGAGTCTGAACAATAAATTACAGCTTTATACAAACCGAGATATTTTTTTTTTTCGTGTGGGTACATTCAAGTTAATTCAGCACAGAAATTTTCCTATTATCGAACTTCCTGGGGTTGTCAGGACTCGTACCATATTAAAGCAGAGCCCTTGGGGGCCTTACCTCCCTTTGCGACTTTAGTTAAGTCGCTCCAACCAAACTTTTCTCCAAGCTTGTCATTGTCTGCACACCACGCCACTACGCCGCTGTCAGTGGTGGCGGGATCGAATATCGGGAGAGCCACGCCATCCTGCCGATTCTTACTGGACAACGCTTCTTTGATAGTAGTAAGCAGCTTTAGTTGAATCTCTGGTTCCATTTCGGTAGCAACAATAACCCTGAAAATATGGTAAGATTAGTTTAGCACATGGCATCCCACTTCTGATGTCAGAATAAAGGGTATAATAGGCAACACTAAAAAGCAATTAGGTAGCTCTATATGAAATACACATACTTATATACTCAAAGAATATTATTATTTTAGAACAGAATAGTGAAATGAAAATACTTTGTTTAGGAAACATATTTTATTGTAATATTTCAGACTCAAAATCATTTATTTCAATTCAACCTTTTACAGGTACTTTTGAATTGTCAGAGTCAGTCAGAAAGTTGAATCTAGTTGCTCGTTCCAAAGGGTAGATTTCTATGGAGAAGAACGAGCAAGAAACTCCATGAACACTCTTTTAAAATCAGTAATATTTTACAAATTTAGGTTACATCATTCATGTCATAACAACTAGGTACATATAATTTAATATTAAAATTATACATATACATAGCCTTTCATAGTTATCATCATAGTTATACTTATCTTATTATTTTCTTCGAGAGCTCCGTACCGATCAACGTTTCGATCAAAAGTGTCTTTATGAAGTCGGAACACTCGCTTTTATAAGCGGCGATAAACAAGTATGATTCATGGGAGAAGAACGATGACAAGCAAATGTGATTCATACTTATTTGCTCTCCAAAGTTTAAACACACTTTATTCTATTTAAAATGATGTTATTTACTATACTTCTACTGCATTTAATCAGAAATTAATTATTACTTTATATTACAACACGAATTACGTTGTTATATATTAATTACATCGGTATAAATCTAACACACTCTTATACTCGTACCTGGAATCCAATTAACTTTTATCTGTTTTATTTGGTAAAAACAAGTTTAATATTTGAACGTATCACTGCGAAATTTACAGGATTTAATTTAGAGATCTGCACATATTATAAAAAGATCATTATTTCGTGATTTGAAGAAGCGACATCTGTATTACTATTTAAGTACAAAATAATATAAAACGCTTTTAACAAAAAAGACAACTTCAAAAAGTAAAAAATAATTTTCACGTCCAAGTCGGTGTTTTTTGGTTTTGCTTGTTGTTTTGTATTGCCACCGACTTGCGAATCGAAAGTTATGTTTTACTTTTTGAAGACGGTTGTCTTTTTTGTTAAAAAGTTTTTTTTCGCATTTTAGTGCCTACTTCTTATCATACAAATTAATTACGAAACGGTGACACCAAAAAAAATCAGTCATCCCTTAATTTTCTACCCTTACGGGTAGAATATTTTCTTGAAATTTAAATGGGACTAAATTTGAGGTATACACTATCAAAACAATCATCGAAATCGGAAAGCACTGAGAAAAGTTACGCCTGGTAAAACATAAAAAAAATTTAAAACATGTTCATTAAATGAAAACTACTGGGCCAAACTGTATTAAATTTTTATGGGACCAAATTGCAGCTATTCCGCATCAAACTAAAGAAGGATCACGTAAATCTGATCATAAATCTCAGCGTAATCGGTGTAGGTACAAACAAAAAAAATACCAATCGAATGGAGAACCTCCTTCTTTAAAAACTGGAACCGATGAATACAGGCGGCAGGGAGGGAGGGAGGATGAGGGAGGCCGTCTTTTGGCTGATGATGATGATAATAAAAACTGGACAAACAGTTTATTTAAAAAAAAATTAAGTTTGTACCCAGGCAGACAAAAACTGGATTGAAGGACCTGGTTAAGGGCCTAAGTACAGCACAGACATCTACACTAATATTAAAAAGAGGTTAGTTTGTAAGCTTGTAAGTTCAAATCTAGGATGTGATCCCAGAAACTCAAACTCATCCGATTTCAAATGGCTACACTATTAATAGGGTATTTTACCAAAAAAATCTAATTAGTCCGTCAGTTAGATTATCGAAGAATATTGTATACGTATTTTTTGTTTTATCTAATCAATAAAAACTGACGAAGATAAAACGCATCAAAGATCATCAGTGGGGGTTTATGATGTCACTTCGCCAGTAAAAGTGCACTGACATAGTGTCTTCATTTTTTGTTTACGTGAAAAAAGAATAAACACGTGTCCAATATTTTTTGGAAAACTATCTGACGGACTAATTAGATTTTTTTGGGAAAATACCCTATTGCCTAATTGAATGTTACAGAATGTTTTATGGTATACTAGTTTTTGCCCACGGATGCAGACGCAGTCGCGGATTCAAAGGTAGCCTATGTCCTTCCCCAGAGTTCACGCTATCTTCATACCAAAATTCATCAAAATCGATTGACGTGAAAGCGTAACAGACAGCATTTAAAATATTATAGTATGGTGTATGGATTTGACTTCCACGCGGGCGAAGTCATGCACAGAAGCTAGTTTAAATATAAACTACGTTCATTTTCGTTTCAATTAACGTCCATTAACATTCAGGCTTTCAGGAAATTGAGAAAGTAAAAGAGTAATTCAATTAAGTAGCCCATCCAATAATGAGTAGGTACATATAGGTTATACTGTTTGATAACCATTAAATATATTTTAAAGGCACATGGTGTTATTGCAAACGCGTTCGTTGTTCTCATTAAACGTTGCAGTTGAAAATATGAAATATGCATTATGTTATAGGAACAACTCTATAGCATGGTTTACCTATTTCCTCTTTTATTGAATCGGCTAATCGTGACCGTAACGTTTAAAATAACCACAATGTTTTCTCATAAACTAAGAAGTTAAATTACTTATGAGTGAGGTAGGTACTGTGAGGACTGGGAGAGGTAGTTATCTTTATATAACTACTTATATTAGATAAGTATAATTTATTTTATCAGTTATATTAATAAATGCACCCAACGAAGCGCACCTAAAGTATTCCTTGAAACGCACCCGTCAGGTGCGCTTAGAAAATTAAGTAAAAAATATTATAATCTTATTCCCCGAAACGCACCCACGATGAAACGTAGTGAAGTACATAAAGGATTCGTATTCCTAATTAATGATATCGATTGAAGTCCTTTTAAAATTCAACTATTTATTAAAGCAGAGCTATTGGGCCATAAAGGACCTCATGAAGGGCAATCTTCCATTGGCCCTTAAGAGAAGACTCTTCGACGTGTGTATTCTTCCTATCCTCACATATGGTTCTCAAACATGGTCTTTGACAAACCAGCAGAGGTCCACGCTCGCGGTTTGCCAGAGAGCTATGGAACGGAGTATTCTGGGCATAAAACTTCAAGACCGGGTTAGGAATACTACCATCCGTTTCATCACAAAAATAACTGATGTCATTAGGAAAGCTGTCACGCTTAAGTGGAATTGGGCTGGACACATCTGCCGCATGTCGGACGATCATTGGGCCAAACGCGTGACCCAATCGGAGGTGGCGGGATGATCTAGACTTTTTTGACAAAGACTGGTCTGAAATAGCCCTTGACAGAGAGAAGTGGAAGGAGAGTAGAGAGGCCTTTGCCCTGCAGTGGGAAAACACAGGCTGAATAATAATAATAATAATAATTAAAGCAGAAATTAACTAGAAGTAACTAAGTGTTTAAGCGACTAGCTCAATATTGGTAAAAATACAGGTATTGAAATTGAATCTTTTTTTCTTTTTTTAAAGTTCCAGGGTAACAGATTTGAACAGAAACTAGGCGCCTAAACAATCTCATTAAGTTCTGAACTAACGATTAAATACGAAGAGGAATTTGAAGTATTCGTTATTATTCACCTAAACCATTGGAGGCCTAAAAATCTGTCCTATCTTATCTATAACTGACATGTCCTAGTCTAGAAATGAACTGTAAGTAGTTGCTTATGCGATACTACTTAGCTCACTAATGGTTGAAGTACACGTAACTCATGTAAGCTCATATTGGAGTACTTATAATTTTTACGAACTCTTAAAAAAACGTGGATTATTTGCTATCGATATTTTCTGTTAGCTAATACCCATCACTATCCACACCTTGACCATTGGGTGCATTTCGAGGAATAGGTACTTTAGGTGCGCTTCGTTGGGTGCGTTTCAAAATGGGTGCGCTTCAAGGAATACCCCTACCTGACAGTCCACACGTCGGACGTCCAGTTCGTCTAATTCTAGAAAGGTGTTCATCTCATAACCATATCCAATTCAAATATAAGTAATACAACCTGTATTACTTTTATTTATTCGTTGTTGATCTCGTTTCCTTACTTTGCATAAAAACTCGTTATTAAATTCAGTTTAACTAGGTGCTGCTTGCCCTGCATGGAAAGGTGTACCTACATGTAAAGAATCGGTGATTTAGACACCCTATGATTGCTATAATCAGAAGGTAATATTTCACTGTGCAATTATCTCAAATGAAATCTCTATACGTTGCACAACAATCCTTTAACGTTATTTCCTATTACAAATTAAACAAACATCAACCTATATAAAACATCAACACACACACGCAATAAATATAGTAAGTATTGCGTACACAATCTACTATTTTGTATTTTGCATAATCTTTTGGTAGGTTTGCATTTTTTATATACACACACTCGGGTAATATACACATTCGGTTGGCACAATATCTAACAGTTAGCATTTAGCATATTTGCCACAAAAAAAGACTGTTGAGAATCAAAATTTTATATAGAGATGCGGATATGACAAGCTCGACAAATTGAGTCCGCACCTAGGTGCATGTTCATGTTCCATGTTTTCGCCTAGGTAAAAACATGGAACCAACACCATGTCATTAAACTTTGAAAGGACAATGCCAGAAACTTTATAGAACTTTGCCCCACTCAATAAAAGTCATGTGCAATATGTAGCATCTTACTGTTTATTTATTGCTGATAACTAAACATTAGTCTTAGTGACTGTAGAACTTGCGATTTCCGTTTAAATCTAAAAACAATAATGACATTGATTATAGGTTAAATTGTATTTTAGGTAAAATGAGTTTGTATTTTGTAGGTAGGTATTTCGTAATCCGCAAGTTCTAAAGAAAAACAATTTAGTATAGAAAGGTTCTATATTCATTACAATTATTTTCATGAATTTACTTTTTCTGTACATGGGTGGGGCAGGATCTGGCATTGTCATTTAATAGACCTGTGAGCAAGCAACCGAGCGATCATTAATTTTACACCATAAACTACCGCCAGATTCCTTGGTTAGTGTCAAAAAATCCATCATAATATATGAGCGTAGGTCTTTACTTTTTCGCTTTAGTTTTATTTAAGTAAATCTAAAGAAAAAAACAAAAAACTTCCATCAGTTACTTTAGAAATATGATCATCTATTATATTACTAAAATATTTTAATTTTGAATTTTTTGTATATTATTATGTTCCATTATAATGTAATTGGTTGAAACAAAAATTGTTTCTAAATACAATTGTAGACTATTAAACAAAAAAACTAATATAATAAGGTATCAAAAAATTCCTCCACATTGCCGTCATCTGGAAATGTGCCCAAGAGACTGGCTGCATCGCCACGTTGGCGATGCTTAACCTCTGCCCGAGGTAAAACCCAGCTCTAAAATCACGGGAAGTGTCAACCAACCTTTTAGAAATTTCCTTAAAAAGGAGATGAGCACTCGGACCCCACGACCCAAGAGTTTAGACCTTAAACGGCTCGAAAATAAACTTATCACCAAGGATACTATACTTTTACCGTTTGAGGTTTTCTGCAGCCACAGCAAACAGTTTATATTATTTAAATAAATGAATGTAATAAGTAAGTACAATGAATATAAAAGAAATAAAAAAAAATAATGTAATATTTATATATCATTTAGGTAATCCAGCTAACAGACTCTCAAAAATTTAATTAGCAGGTTCTATATACTTCCTAGACAATTATTTTAGCTATTTTATTTTTTATCTAACTACATAAAAGGAAAATAGGTTTTTTTGTGTAAAAATAGGTTTTAGCAGCTGTACGAATTGCAGTCGTATAAAAACGTTACCGATTGGCAAACTCTAGCTAAACCAGCTTTTTGGAAGACACGTGAATGCGATGCGGGCGTGGGCGAAATTAACGAGTAGGTACGAGTACCGTTGAAGATAAGCAAGCGTGGAGGGAGCGAGGCTCCGAGTCAGGCGGAGGGTGGCGAGACCATGGCGTGAAGCCGGGTGAAAAGTGACGTTGGCATCGGATGAAATGTGACTATACAAATGGCGCGGCCGAGACACGCGATGAAAAATCACAAAGCAAAATAAATTACGAGTTCAACTCAAAAGTGCTTCGCATGCCATTGTCGCGGAAATCGGACTTATCCTTGCTCGTAACGTTTTATAACTTTCTGAAAAACATTAATGTTGTTCAGTCACTAGGGCGGAACTGCCGTTATTTTATTTTTGTTTGCAATAGCTGTGTTACACGCTCGATATTTATGCTAAAATGTTTCTGCGTTTGACATAATGGGTTCACAATTTTGCCGGGCCAATTTGATTATTTCAACTATTTGAATTATTCCTAAAATTCTATTTGAATGAGTTTGAGCTAAATTGTGGGGAAAATAATATAGTGCGTACTCTGAATATTTTTGCCCGATAGGTTCCAGTACGTTACTCGAATATTTTGTTGTGTTATGTTCTATTCTAATTACTAGTTGAACTTGTATTTACAGTTAGTAACCGCCGTGTTTGTAAGACGTGATGTGAGGTTAGTTCCGCCATTAAATATGACCGCTAGTGCGACACGTGACCGACATCAATTCCCCTGTGCACCTGTCCACGTCAAACGTGGTTGCATAATGTATACTCACTAAGAGACCCACCGCATGCCTCATTACTTAACATGCTTTGATCATTTTATTATTAACACATCGATTCTATAGAAATATATAGTGGAATATTCGTCCACTTAAATACAGTGTAGTGTCATAATAATACACTTTCATAAAATATCATGAAGTTTTAACATTACCTAAAGGTCCATCAGCTTAGCATTGGATTGGCATCGCCTCAACTGTGGTCTTCGCAACCGCACCGTGAGCAGAACTCTTAACGTGTTAATGATACTAGGTCAATGCGATGTCTGTATTTAATTCGAATTAAGTAACCATTTCGAACTAATTATCATCGGATCTGCGACTAGGAATTTATAGTATCAACTCGATCGATTAGCTAGTTGGAAGTGGATTGAATACAAGATTTATCTTTGAAAAACGACATTACATATTTTCTTATCTGGTCTTACCTTCTAATATTTTAAACGTGAAAGTTCGTGAGGATGGATACTTGAATGTATGTTACTCTTTCACGTAAAAACTACTTAACGGATTTTGATAAAACTTCACATTAGTACAGCTTTAACATCAGAATAATAAAATCGGATACGGTCCCAAATCCAAATTAAAACAATTTAAAACATGTCTGGTAACAAAAACAAATAATTGATATGATAAACCCAGACTAGTCAATATTTAACACTGGATATATTCACGTTATGCCAATAGTTCATCTACGAAGTTATATCGTAGTTAAGTATCGCCAATTTAGGGATATTTATTGTATAAATTAATAAATTATTTATAGACTTGTATTGTCTAGCTGATGGTAAAATAAAGCTGCGCACGTGATCGCAAGATACTAGTACGATATTTTGTTTCGTCCCCGTGGGTAGCCCGGGCCACCCATTCCCCCATCCAATTCATCCCGAGGGTATCGTAGAAGGCAACTAAGGGAAAATCAAGAAGTCGGTCGGTCCCCAAGACGCCTGCCAAGCGTGGGGATTATGGCTAACTCCCCCGTTATGGGGAGGCCTTTATTCAACAGTGAACGTCTTCCGGCTGAATGTTGATGATGGTGTTGATCTAGTTTCTAGCTTGCATCAGACATGCTGGTTTTTATTAGGGTTCAAATAAAACTCAATAAGTTACCAAAAGACTTAAGCCAAGATGGCGGGATGAGCTTGACGCTTACAGGAGGGATTGATCCACACAAGCTTTGGACAGAGAGGGTTGGAAAGAAGAAAGGAAGGCCTTTTCCCTGCAGTGGGACAATACAGGCTGAAAAAAATAAAATAAATAATAAATAATAAGTTACCAAAATAAAAAACAATGATGATTTGTTGAGATAAACTTGCCAGACTTACAGAAGATACGTAGATCTTCTAAGCATTGATCTTATCTGGTGCTTATCTAAAACGTGGGATATTGTAACACACGTACAAGAAAATCATACCTAAGCACAGTCTCTTCAAATGCAATAAAAACGTTTTAATATCTTGTAAAATCATTGCGATGAAGATTAATTAAATTCATAACCACCCTCGTTCGTGTGTAAAGATGTGGTTGACGCTTTAAGCGTTCAGTACCGTAAGGCTGGTTATACAGTTAAGTGAAAGGATAAGTACTTCGTTGAGGGCTCATTTTAATGTAGACGTATCCTCTTAAAAGTTTCAATAGACTGCTTTGGTATAGAACACATGTGGACAACTAAGCTATAAAAAGGTTAAATGCGCTACTGGGAGTTTGAGTTGCGAGTCATAATGGATTTAAAAACATTTACTCGTAGGTACCTACCTACAAAGCGAATCACAAGCATGTTCACTACTGAAAATAAGCGTCTTGTGAATATTCATTCAATGCAATGACTGTTTCATTCAATACAATTATTGGTTCAATCATATTCATAGAGAACAATCGGTCTTAACAAGGCGTGATAAGTGTTTTGATGGTTTACACCGTCATGTTTGAGTCCACTAGCTATCAACAGTAGGATACCATCTCACTTTGTACAACAATCCGTCAAATTTCTTTGACAGATTTTAAATTTTAATACGAAAGAATAAGGTTCATATTTTATTTAATTAGGATCTCCAACAAAGAATACACCTTACATGCTATATAATAAAGGACAAGAACATAAATCTATGTGCTTCCTCAATTAAAGGAGACCACATCATGCAATAGAAAACAAACAGTATATATTCTCAACAGGAACATACTTATTTGAACTCATTCTGGTTTGTACTATGGAAAAAGAACATCTAGCGCCTGGGTGTAGAACCAGCCTAAGGACCAAAGTTAAATGAATGTAACCGCAGCCTTAAATAATAGCCACCGCTAGCATAGACGAGACTGTATCCAAGACAATATTGTCACCATAATACATGTTGTTATTAGACATAAATGATTGTGTGATTAATATACTCGTAGCAACCACATTATTGATCGCTTTCGCTCACTAACCGTTTCAACAACAATAATGTGCCTGACTTTCTATCCTAAATAATGTGAGTAAGTTTTGTGTTACAAGTGGCTTAGTTACCTATGTATTGTTTAGTATTAATTTGGTGAAAATGAAGTCATAATTATTCGTATGTATTTAATTATATCGTATTACTTAATAGCTACATTTAGTTTGTTGTTGATGTTTTACATTTCATATTAATAATATCTTAATTACAGACATTTTCTGTAGAGACGTGCCGATGAGTCGGCGACTAGTCGGTAAAGCTGACTAGCCAGCCACTATCGTAGTTGGCGAGTATTCGGCAAAATGCGCAAACTATCTCGCTTTTTACTTTGTATGTATTTCTCAATAAAATGTATGTAGGGGGAATTACCCTGATTGTATAATAATATTTTTATGTTTTAATCACACAAATCACTTACACATTTTGAAATTTAAACCAAGCAACCTTTCCTTTGGTAATCAGTTTCTAAAATTACTTGCTTGTAATCTCCTTTATAAAAACTACTTGCTTATATCTCTCTAATGAAAATACGACAGGCTCGCAAAGGCAGCTACGTCTTGCGCGCGAATCAGCTGTAAACGAAGCGTCACGAAAATCCCCAGCCGATCGGCTTGGCCGACTAGTCGGCCTCTTTGCAACCGACTAGTCGGCCTCTTTGCAACCGACTTATCGGCTAGTCGGCCAAAGCCATAATCAGCACATCTCTAATTTACTGTATATATTTGGAATAAATTTACACACACTAGACAACTAGGTGCATCACTAATTGTTGAACTTTTTAAGTGGTAACACTAAACTAGCTTAAATCTAAAATAATAATAAGATCAAAAGTTGTGGACGAACACGTAGCTAGCCGTATAACGGCTTTAAGTAACACTTACGGCACGACAAACTAACAAAGTATCCTAACTTAATTTAATATAATTATTATAACGTATTCACTGTGCTTAAAGTTAGTCAACTGTTAAGTATATGTGAAGACCTATAATTGGTTGTCAGATAAACATGTTGGAATTTTTTACTGTTGTTTTGAATGAATCTTTATTACTAAAGCCTTAAGGGCCTTAACTAAGGCATGCAAACAGACTGTTTGCATGCCTTAGTTAAAGCTCTGTGTGAAACCCTGAGCAAATAACCTTGAGCATTCGTTTCCTCTTCGCCGCGCAAGAGAGACAGTAGCGAATACGCTCAGATTATAGAAAAAAATCTTTATAAAATCACAATTTGGGATTAAAAAAAAATGTCTACCAAATTGTTCAATAATAAATTGCCTATCCATTAGTGTTAGTAAAAAATCGAAATAATGGTTACTTGCCTGTTTTCAATAATTATTTCTCATTTCTGTGGTTTCGTTGTAAGGAGATTAGTTAAATACTAATCTGTTTACTATTAGTTCACTTCGTAAACAAACATAAGATCTACCATTTTAGAGTCAAGATTATGTGGAAATTTAATGTATTTTTAACCGACTTCAAAAAGGAGGAGGTTCTCAATTCGGTTGTTTTCTTTTTTTATGTATGTACATCGATTACTCTAAGATTTATGATCCGATTTACGTGATTCTTCTTTAGTTTGATGCGGAATAGTTGCCATTTGGTCCCATGACCACGCATAACTTTTTTCAGTGTAGTCCGATTTTGATGATTATTTTTTTGCTGAGAGTGCATACCTCAAATTTGGTCCCATATAAATTTCAAGAAAATGCTCCACCCCTAAGGGTTAAAAATTAAGGGTTCACAGATTTTTTTTGGTGTCGCCGTTTCGTAATTCTTTTCTATGATGAGAAGCAGGCACTAAAAAGCGAAAAAAAAAAAATTAATAAAAAAGACAACCGCCTTCAAAAAGTAAAAAATAACTTTTAATTCGCAAGTTGGTAGCAATGCAAAACAACAATCAAAACCAAAGCCGCCGACTTGCGAATTAAAAGTTATTTTTTACTTTTTGAAGGCCAGAGACCAGAGAAGGTTGCCTTTTTTATTATTATATTTTTTATTTGTTGATATTTTTCTTTTTTTATCAATTGATAGGCATACGTTGGACCACTATCTCACCTGATGGGAAGCGATGATGCGGTCCAAGATGGAGCACGCTTGCCTAGAAGTAACCTATTCACTCTTTACTTAGAGACTCCCAGGTTGTAGCTATCAGGAAACACAGACTCAGGCAGGGAATTCCACTCCACGCAAAATGAATATAGAGTATGGTCCGAAAAACTGCACAAAAACGGCTAGCGCTGCGTTTTTCACAGGGACGCGTTTTAAGGTAGTTAGTATAAGGATCTTTGTAAACTGGACATCTATAACGTGTACCTACTTTCAATGCAAATAAAGAACTATTCTATTCTGTGAATAACAATATATTTATGGAGGATAGAACACACGGCCATCTGACCCCAAACTAGGCAGACCCCGTATTATGGGTGTCAGACAGCTGATATACATACACAAATATAAAATAGATAAACAACAACCAGACACAAGGCAAGACAAGTGTTCATCACAAATAAATGTTTGCCCTGGGCGGGATTCGACCCCGTGCGTTGGTGGCAGATACACTACCACCTAGGGTACGGAGCCGGAGTCCAACCTAAATAAATAAATTAATAACTAACCAAAAATATGATTTCATTAGTGTCGAAAATAGATAGAGCGACGACCGCAAGTCTGCGGAGTTAGACATAATAAACATGAAATTGATCCTCACAACGGCTGTTTTAGATTTGGAATACACTGGCGTTCTCGTACACTCTTTTAGGTCCCCGATCTAGTGAGAGGGGTGCTGGCTGGTTTCCCCTCTAAGAAGTTATGTTCCCGGCATACATACGCTTAAGAATTCAGTCAATCGACACTATAGAAACCACACATCACGCGAAATGTGCGTCGATGCGTGACGATAAACTCTGTCAGTTGCGACTTTATTCATTCAGAAAATAGTGGCAGTAGTAGAATAACAATTCATATTATAGGTATAGGAAATAATAGATTTTATAATCCTTCTTTTGTATAAATTGATAAATGAGCAGTTATTTAATAAATACCTACTCACAAAATTCTCTACATTTCTTATTTATACTTTTTACGTATCTTAAACTTTGAAGATTGTTAAGGTTAAATGATGATGAACGAATAGAAAACAATAAGTTCAGAAATGTTAAAAATAAAATATACATTTTTAGTTTTTAACAAACTGCTTTAAAAATGAAGTGAATTTGATCTTCTAAGTCAAAATTCCTATTTTTTTATCATCGCTTTATTGTTGAAGTAGGTTTAAGTTTTTTATCACTACAAACCAACAGGTTCTAAGTATTACCTGATAACAGAAGCTAGTACTTGGCTTCGACGACCAGCCAACCAAACGTCAGGATGGCTGTACAAAAAAAAAAATGTTATTTCTAAATATATATAGTATGTAGCAATTATTTATTAAATGTAGCAAATATAAGCAATTATGTAGCAATTTTCTAATCAACTCTCATAGACCAAAGCCACAGGCAACCAGCCATTCTGACACACATAATTTATGCTTACAAAAGCAAAGCAAATCATAAGAATATTTTGCTTAGATGAGGACTCACCGGCCTTCAAGATTCTGAAGCACCTCATTAATTGTAGGCGGTATAATCTATAGATTTAAAATGAAAACCTGATTAATTGATAAATCAGCTTACAGCCAAAATTACTGGCGCTGGTAACGTGAAACTTTGCACACGGCTTCATTTTATGATGTAAGCGAGCACTGAGAAAGGGTTTTTTAACGTACAGGTATTCAGATAAAATAAGTACCTAAGATCCAAGATAAACAAGCTCATTCTAATTACCAGCAAAGATCGTGGAGTACACAGGGAAGCTGCTACTAATTATCAGGAAGTGTACACGGGCCGCTATTTAATTGTTAATAAGCGATGACAAGACCGCAGCAAAATTACTACTAATTTCCAGCAAGCGCATCCTGAAGTGCACAGGATAGATGCGGCAGAAATATAAGAAGTACACAGAAAAGCTGCTTCTAATTATTAGCAAGCAAGTCCTGAAGCACGGAGAAAAAGTGCTTCTAGTTATCAGCAAGTCCATCGTAAAGTACACAGGCCGCGCTGAAAATGTCCATCGTCGCCACACGGATAAAGTTGTGAGCAAAAGATAGATAAAGTAATAATAATAATACCTTTACTCATCCATAATAAACAATGAAATTAATGAAGACATGTTACTTGTAACATGAGTTATGTTACAAGTAACATGTCTTCATTAATTTCGATTGGGTTATTCCTTACCCCTGTGCCCATACATTTCTGTTACATCCATACTTCCATACTAACACTATAAATGCGAATATTATAAATGCCAAAGTAACTCTGTCTGTTACGCTTTCACGATGATACGGATGAACCGAATTTAATGAAATTATACATTTTTGTTTGCTCTCAGCATTCAATTAACGAACAGTTTATCTTTATTTTAAGGTTAGAACGGTTGTAATAGACTTACAGGAAAATCGATCAAGCATCATGATTATCAATAAAATTGTACATTGATAAAATGCAATGCACAAACTTAATTTCAACCGAACCAGATATTTTAATACCAGTAACTCAATTTGCTTAAATATCCAGTTTACCATACAAAATGCTCATTGACAATGTTTGAGATTTAGCTACGAGAGCGTAGCCCGCGTTTAATAAACACGTGACCACGCCGACTAGGTCGTAGCATACACGAAATGCCATTAATTGTAAAATAATAAAAATACCTCGATTAAAGCATCTACGAACAAAGAATTCTTGCGGAAATTAACATAAACGAACAAGATTTGTTTGGGCTGTTAAATAAGTTTCTTCAAAAGTTTCTTTGAACTATGGTACTATTATGTATTAATAATAGTATACGAACAAACTATGTTTGCATACCTAATACACAAGACCTCAAAACTTCTGTAAACACTAAGAGTAAATCGTTGTTGAATATCTCTAAGTTCATCCATCTTTTTGCGTGACACTGTTCTATGTGAGAATATTGTTAACTTCAGAATACAAGAAACTTTACAGTTGAACTATACGAAGTCAAGCAATAATATGCAATATATAATTAATTAAACTAAACATTTTAGTTATGTATCTATTATACTAAATACACAATCGTAACTCCTTTAATGAATGCTTCGAAATAAGCTCCGAAATTATTTCAACGTTGTTTATTAAACTTGTGTTATTACCTATTCTCGGTTGCAAAACCTTTTGTTAATAAACCAAGTACCGTGAAAGTACCAATAGTTGACACCCCCTAATTTATTGACACCTTAGTAGTTTTTCCTAAAAATAAGGATAAACTACGATGTAGGTGCTGATGTAACTACGATATAGTAAGATATCTTTACTGTGAGTTGCTTAGTGGCAAAATAGTTAGTTTTCGTTTTTTTTATCATACTGAGAACAAAGAACTGGCAGAATTCAATTTGGCGCTAAAACAGCTGTTGTGTTCAAAACGTGCTAATAAAAATAACTGCTAAAAGTTTGAATTTTTGCATAGGTGAGTGTTATTTTAATGAACTTTATTTTCACAGTTCGAGTCGGCATTGTGTTAATTTTGGTGTTGTACTAAATTATCATGAAGTACAGAACATATTTTCTCAATTTTTGCAATTTTGTTAATTTTCCCAAATTAATGGATGATGATATATTTGGTATACACAAAAATAATGAGAAATACCAAATTATCGACATACATGTCAATAATTAGCTTTTTCATGGTTTTTGTTTACGATGATTTTGTATTTAATATTCGCTTCAGTTACCTACGGTTTGATATTTCAATAAATATAAACAAAGCTTCTATAACGTATAGAAGCTTTCTAAATATTGACACGGTGTCAATAAATGGTATAAAGTTGTGTTAATAAATGGTGAAATGCGAAATATATGTGTTTTAGGTAATCATTGCGTTCACGCAAAATTTTCAGAATGAAACTCAAGTGCAATAGACCAAAGAGGCAGGAAAAAACTAAAGATAAGATATAGAGGAAGAAATATAATAGTGAATCTCTAGTAAAAGCCTTGCCTTGCGCTGCCTTGCCTTGTAATGGTATGAGCCAAAAACTTGCGAATAAAACTTTCCAAGTGCCACGAACTACATTAAATTATCAAATTAAAAATCCTAATCATAATTCCAGGCCAGGTCCTGCTACTATATTGACCAAAAAAGATTGTGCGTGTTGCAAAAGGTGGTCTCCGAAGAGAAAAGACGACTTAATTAGAATTATACAAAACGAGCATCCTTCGTATTAACATCTGCTGAATGGACAACAAAGGAAAACGAAGAGATAAGGATTAAAGAAAAAAAGGCAGAAAGCATAAAGAAAAGAAAAGAGGAAAGACATAAGAAGCTTCAAGAAAAATCACCTGGAACAAAAAAAAACACTTTAGTAAAAAAACCTCAAACAACATTAATATGATCAGAAAGATGATGCTGATTGAAGAAGATGAACGGACAAAAAAGTACGCTTTTTGGCTGAATTTGAAAACTAACTGCAAAATATTGATTATAATAGGTTTCTAATCTTAATTTTAAATAATTAATACTTTTATGTTACCTACGATCAGTTACTAATTAAGTACCTAAGTCTGTACGCAAAATACGCGCTGAGACGTGGAGTTGCTGACACCAGCCCGTCATACTACTACTACTACTAAGTACCTAAGTGCTATATCAGTTGTTACCTCCCTACTACCAATTTTAATATTAATAAAAAAGATCATCATCATCATCATCAGCCGTAAGACGTCCACTGTTGAACAAAGACCTCCGAAGGGAGGTTTGCCACAATCCCCGCGCTGGGCAGGCGTCTTGGGGATCGCAGTAAATTTGTTGAGTACACGGAAGTAAGTAAGTACCCGAAATGGGTGGGTGCTAATTCTTGGCCTTTTTTTTTTGACACCCCACTAATTATAAAAGAGATAGAAGATCTGATTTTGTTTATTTTTTGTTGTTCTCCAACAATACACAATAACCCAACGGCAGTTAAGTACTGATCTGTCTGAGTTGTCAATAATAGTTATCGATAATTAGGAAAAGAATGTCAATAACTGGGTAAATCGCGTACTGTATATATTTAAATCCGAAAAGTGGTGTTTAATGGCGTTTTGACATCATTATTTACGTTTGTAACATTAACTGATATCTAATCTATCATACCAAAGATAAATATTTTCTTTGGTGATTTTAGAAATTTATCAGTCTTTGTCAATTTTAAATGATAACTCTTAGACTGTCAACTGTTGGTACTTTCACCCATATACTTACCGTCAAAGAAAACGGAAATACGAATACAGATATTTCCTTTTATGGGCACTATAAATAAACTAGAATAAGCATGAGGTACTCTCAAGACGTGAGATAGCTCAGAGAAACTCGTAATAGAAGCGAGTTGAAGACGAGTGGAAAGTTTATGATACCACATAGAATCTGTGATAAAAATCTCTAGTTTTCTATGCGGCTAATATTTTTTGTTACCTAACTTGTCTGTATTGTTGAAAATGATCACAATCAAAACGGGCATGTAAAAATGTTTCTTATAAATTGGTCGATAATTGTTACACTACTTAATGAATTACTCTTACATGTTACCTTGAGTGTGTACCAGTGTAAACAATTGTTGGTAAACCAAATAAATAAATAAAATAAATGGCTGTTACGAAAAATATTGTATTTTACATAAGTTGTAGTTACTTCACATTTCCAAAGTATGTATAAGTATCGATCAGTACCTTGCTCTATAAATACCATAATTGGAACAAAGAGTCAACTTTATTTATTTATTAAGAAGGCTTTTCAACGATGAGTACACTAGTAAGAATCCCATCAATTGCAAAAATAAATAATTTTCGAAACACTTCCATTTTCATTTCATTTCTATGTTTTCATATTGGTATTGTACATACAAAGAATCATGGCAGGATTTGTACAAATAAAGATGTTTAGAGAAGATGAAATTTTAATTCTTATACTCTTAGGTACTTATAGAGTATCTTCAGGTATTTACAATATTGTGTAATACAATTACAATGACACTGACAGTCATTTTATGGGAAGTAATGTCAGAAATAATGATTAATCAATGTACTTTTTCAACTCCGCCATTGTAAACAACGATTCACATCACTTGTTTGCCAATTTGATAGACCGTTAATGTAACTTGTCACTTTCTTTTTTTTTATAAACACAAAATGGGCATCGTGATGAAACGAAAAACTGTTATTATCAATTCAAAATATTTTAATTATGCGGGGGTTTAAAAATATGGTAAGTATATCAATTTACTCCTGGTAATGTATTCTCCACATCGGAAAATATTTGAAACCCTCTAAATGATTAGATTTTTTTTTCATACAAATGAATTTATGGATCTCGCCATGATTATTTACATGTTATACGGAAATCAGTAGGTATATAATAAGATGTAAGTATTGAAATAAATAAAAAGGAACTTATTTTATTCTCTTTACATTTTATACTAAGTAGCTTTTTAATTCTGTACATATTCTAAGTAAAAGAGACCCTTTATGTAACAGAAGTTTAGAAGAAATATAATACGATTACATTGTACATTGACCCTAAGCCAATTTGAGCACTATACGCTATATACACAGACAGGCACTAATGTCTCAACCTGATCGGGCAATGTCGATTTTTATCGGACAGAAGTGTTGCATTTAAATGGTACAATTCTCTGAAGGGGAATAGAACGACGACGACGATATAAACCGCTTCAGGAAATAGATATTTCAGTGTTTATTTGAGCTGCATAACGTTGCTGCAGTCAACATTTTGCAATTTAAAATGATACAACGTTTGACGACACGGTTGGCGCAGTGGCTGAGCGATCGACTGCTGCGCAGCGTGTTGCGGGTTCGATTCCCGCCCAGGGTAAATATTTGTGTGATGAGCACTTGTGTTTGCCTTGTGTCTGGGTGTTGTTTATCTATATGTATGTAATGTATATCAGCTCTCTGACACCCATAGTACAGGGTCTCCCTAGTTTGGGGTCAGATGGCCGTGTGTGAAATGTCCCCACATATTATTATTATTATTATTAACTTGATGTTCTCTAAAAAATTATAAAATAATGTTAATTCAAAGTTACTTTACTCTTCTGTTATTTACTCGACTCATACGGATCGTACTCACTTTTTTATGATTAATAATTAACTCCTACGACACTAATTTTCTCGCCTAGTGAAAAAAGTTATTTTGTTTTTTATATGTAAACTGTAACTGTACGGGTGTTAACAGACGATCGATCGACGATCGATGGTAGAATGGATTAGTCGACGTCGATCGATAGTTTCTACCAGACCAATCGATCGATCGTCGATCGACGGTGGAATTTGTTAGTCGACGTCAGTCGAGCAGCTTGATTATTATTACAGAAGGATTATAGCTGGGGTTAATCGATCAACGTCGACCGATGCCATCGACGGGCGATCGATCGATTGGTTAGTGGAACGGTAGGTATCCGTCGATCAGCCAAAGCTACCACACCAATCGATCAACGTCGATCGATGTAGATTGATGGCATCGATCGACGATCGATCGATTGGTGTAGTAACACTCTAAATGCCTTTATCGGCGTCGCTGGGCTTTTGATCTATTTATAGGTATTGGAAAGAACTTGATATCGTCTACTTGAGCTCAAAAAACATATTTGCCTAGATACTTTTCAGAAAAGAGGATCCTTATCCAAAGCTCATATATTCTATACGAGCTTTTGCCCGCGACTTCGTCCGCGTGGATGTCAGTTATCGCGGTTGCAGAAAAAGTAGCGGATTAAAAAGTAGCCTATGTCCTTCCCCAGGTCTTAAGCTATCTTCATGCCAAATTTCATCAAAATCGGTTCTGCCGATTCGTCGTGAAAGCGTAACAGACAGAGTTACTATCGTATTTATAATATTAAATAAGTAAAATGTAAGTGTATAAGTAATAAGTATAATAAGTATGGAAGTATGGATTTACACACATACGCTACGCTACTACACTTCGTATTATGGAGCAATACGCTACAGAAATGGCTACCCCAGTACCTATTATTTAACTTTAATACTCTGTTCACCTCACAGGGGAATCAGACCGTAAAGATAATGAAGATAAATCCTGTAAACTTAGTAGCAGCGGAAATTATAATGACAGGCCTTCCGTGGCTTAGTAATAGTTATTATTCTTTGTCCGTAGTGTATGTTGGACAAACCTAAGTTCTTTGATATTGGTCCAGGGTTGTGATTCTGTAAGACTTCATTCTAAACTTCGAATCTGAATCCGCTGTGAGTTTCTTGACTGGCATTCTAAAAACTCGGTTGATAATTCGAATTTACACTAGCGCCACCCTTTCGAGCGTGTCAGCGAGTTGAACTAAATTGACAGGGAGATTTTGACAAATAAAGTATGAAGCCCGTCACAGACGTAGCTATAATATGTATTAATATACGTCAGACGTAGCTATAATATATATTAATATACGTCAGACGTAAGGCAAATTACGATCAGCTATAATATATATTTTTACTAGGTACGTCTTCAAAATATGTGGACAGATATAGCAAGGCATATTAATATAAATTCCAAAAATGTGAAACAAACAACGATCGCAGACGTAATAAGGGCGAAAACATATTATTATATTATAGCTACCGTGTGTGGTGTGGTGGCTAGCTATAATATATATTATAGCTACGTATGTGACGGGCTTGAGATGACGTAAGAAGTGGCATTCTGTAAGATAATTTCCCTGGCACTTCGACGCTCACTTCCCACTCGAACCCGATTCAGAGTGTCGAGTATATCTAGGTAATTTTGAAACTTATGCGAAGTGAGAGTGAATAGCGATGTGAGATGCGAGTTGTTGTTTACAGAATCGACCTACAGCATGAGCTTTGATGAGCAATTATGTCCAAAGTTCTTAGAAACTAAACAATGATCTCATATAAAATACTTAGTACGGAAAAAATATTTCAGTCATTTTCTTTTATTTTATTATTGTGTATAATTGTAATAATCTTCTTTTACCGGCACACCGAACACTAGTTTATACGAGTACTTACACCTTACATCATTTTTATTCTATTAGGTATATCTAATACAAATAAATAAAATTGAACTGACTGTTTTTAATATAAAAAAACAGCTTTTTACTGAATGTATTTGAATGTCTACTCGGTACCAATAACAAAAAACCTTTTTTTAATATTTTTGTCTTTCTTTATGTCTGTCTGTCTGTTTGTTCGGGCTAATCTCCAATACGGCTGGACCGATGTAGACTGGACTTTCACTGACTGATAGCTGATGTTAAGTACATAGGATTTAATTTTAGAAAAATAATTAAGGATCCGTGCAAAAATTAAAACCTTACAGAAAACCAAACTTCACGGGAACGAAGTTGTGGGGTATGAGCTAGTTTTTATGTTATAATTAAATGTGTAGTATAATAATAATAATAATATGTTGGGACATTTCACACACGGCCATCTAACCCCAAACTAGGGAGACCATGTACTATGGGTGTCAGACAGCTGATATACTTACACAAATACATTTTAAATACATACATATATAGTATAACTAATAGCATTCTTGTAGTGTGCTTTAACGCCGACGACGCTTGACGCACGACTAGTGCGAAGACACTCCAACTGTAGGCGGGACCTGGGGTGTGATTCTGTAATACCTCATTCTAAACTTCGAATCTGAATCCGCTGTGAGTTTCTTGATTGGCATTCTAAAAACTCGGTTGACGTAAGAAGTGGCATTCTGTAAGGTAATTTCCCCGTCATTTCGACGCTCACTTCGCACTCGAACCCGATTCAAAGTGTCAAATATATCAAGGTCATTTTGAACCTTATGAGAGTGAATATCGATGTGAGATGCGAGTTGTTGTTCGAATTTTACAGAATCGACCTACTGAACTTTTACTCGTTCTGTGACGAGGGAATTGGGAATCAAATTCATAGCATTATATTTATTACTAAAACCCTAGAAGCTATTCATATGTACGAACTAATTTGATAACGATATTAATCATAAGCGGGGACCGCAGAACAAGTTTATTGCGTTGGCCAAACTTGTAAGATATAACCCATGTATCCAATAGAGCTTAATTTAAATTGCTTAGTAGAATACTTTGGGTTATTGAGGGTAGGTATTATATTCCCGATCGTAACGATTTAGCCATGTTTTTGATCGGGTCCCAAAAAGATTACAACCAATATACCTAATACTAAAACGTTAAATGTATTCAAATAGGGAAGATGACACCACCAATCAATTGACATACTTTTTATAAGCTGTCAAAACGCGATTCGTTTCCCCATACATTTTGTATGGCATTAGTAAAATGTGACGTCACTTTTTTGACAACTCAATTGTCCAACCATTTAGTCATTTAATAGCTACTAAAAATCGAATTTTACATTTAATTGAAACTTAATTGGGTTTTAAGGTTAGTATAGAGTATGTTTTTTGAGAAGTTGTGTTTTGGAATTATTTGTTAATAGTGTCATCACAAAGTACATATGGCTGCGTCGTGCCCGAGCCAAGAGACCGCTCAGAACAAACCGTCATTTTTACAACGCACACATTGACATTACGTTTATAGGCATTCTCAAGCAGTTTCAAGCAGACTTCAGACTCGACTGTCACGTGTTGTCTAAATGAATAAATAAGAGACATTGACATTTCAAGGCGATCGAGAAAATTTTGTTATAAAAATTGTAAAGAGTTCCAACCAGTGTCAATAAAATTTCATATTGTCACAAATTAAACCTACAGAGTCACTACAGTAGCAGCCCTAGTGAGTCTGGCAAGTATAGGTAATTATTTTTAAAGATGGCGGGAGCGGTCCTTCTGTACCCTCTAAATTTTGTGGTGTCATCTTCTCAATTGCGTGCTCTAATTCCAAAATTTTAAGGTACATACACACAGCCGCGATGTTTTTCAAAAGTAGCTAAACTAATTGTCCAAGGATCCAACTATAAAATCGTGCAGACAATACATTCCTACGTTTCAATACTGACGCAGGATCTTACGTGAACGTGAATATATGGCCACCACAGCCCTCCCTGAAACTTCATTGATGTTTGTGGTTAGTCCCTAGAAGAGCGAATCTTATTGCTAACCTAGTTATCTACTGCAAAAATTGTGTTGTATGAGTTGTGTTTCAGGATGTAGTGCACATAATATTTTGCATTAGAATAACTTATCTCTTTCAGAGACGCGTGCACAGACAAAAAAGTTGATGTGGTTGCCAAATACCCCACAATATATTATGACTCTGTCCCTTTAACATCTCTAAAGCTCTATTGTTTGACTGAAGGGTTCGTCTACCCACTCCTTTAGTAAAATCGGTTACTTACATCATAGATTGATAGCTGTGTGTAGGGTTTTTGATACCTTTACAACCCATTGGCTCCTTTCATTAAACGCTTATCTTTCTGAATAACCAAGCTCCAGACAAGAGAATATCGAGTAAAGCAAGGCTCAAAATGACCGCTGGTTTCAAATAGTTACCCTTTGTTCTCCTCTGAGTGATTTGATTTGTGTCTTGTCTTACTTGTGCTTACATTTTTAACCGCCCGTCATTGAAAGCTTTCACGTTTGTATGTCAGAAGTCAGGTAAGCAGAGTCGCATTTATCCATCCACCAATCTTCAGTGGCTATTGTCAGCTGATGAACGGGAAGATGATGATGATGTGCCCTGTGGTGCCGGCTGCGAATAGCACTACCCTATCCGTGGGTGTCGTAGAAGGCGACAGAGGGATATTGACCAGAGGATGGGCAGCAGCGTCCTTCTGAGTACCATAACTCCTACTGCAATCGCCAACATGCATCGGCCAAGCATGGCGATTACAGCTTAACCCCCCTTTGGGGGAGACCAGGTCTGGGCGTCTAAAGGTTGACATGATGATAATGATGAATGGGAAGACTGTGCCAATGAACCAATTTAAAAAAACGTGTCGGATACTAGAAATTTCTCCTGTCTAATGTGTGCGTTTACAAACATATAGACACACATACATAATCAGCGAGATCAGGAACAAGTAGCTGTAGGCCATACAAAAGTTTATTCCGTGCGAGAATCGACCACGCGGCACGCAGCGCAGCAGTCAATCGCTCAGTCACTGCACCAACCGTGTCGACGTAAATTGCTGCAAAACAATATAAATTATTCATTTTTCTTTTTGATTAAATACATCGTTAGCTTTGGTCCGCCCATGTGCATATCAAACTCAAATTGTTATAAAAACCTTGTCCATTTTATGGTTAAGAATAATAAAATATTATACTAAACAAATATTTTACCATTTCGTGAGTTCACGGAACGTTAAACGACCCATAGTAAATTTTTCACCACTGGCTCGCACTCTTGATTCCAGTTCATCATAAATAAAACTAAATTACTACCAATTTAGAAGCGTTTCGCTTAAAACATATTTTGTGGTAGTTTATATTAATTATCTACCTACAAGTACCTCCTAGCTTGGCTTAGAACTTTAAACACAAACAAGAACTGTGGCAATATGAGTCCGCGTCTTATTTGACTTCGCGTCATTTTAAACATCACATTATATTAAGCTTATACTCGTATGTTTCATAGTCGTATTTCCCTATTGTTTGAGTTTCATGATTTTATAAGAAGCAGATTTTTATCTTAATTGTTTCAATTACTTGGTCAACTTTAAACTGAATATTACTTGGATACACACCATTTCTACTCGTGGGTGTCGTAGAAGGCGACAGAGGGATATTAACTAGAGGATGGGCAGCAATGTCCTTCGCGATCGCCAACATGCATCGGCCAAGCATGGCGATTACGACTGAACCCCCCTTTTTGGGGGAGTCCTATGCCCAGCAGTGGGTGACATGTCATCATGTACCATGTGTGTGTGGGTGGCATCTTGGTGTATAAGTGCCGAGGCTGACATGTCCGGCGCTACTTAGAAATCAGCCTTACTACGGACTTAGCTAATCAACTCTGTAACCACTTTTTGTCACTCACATTAGCTTAAATCGGTCCATATCGGTCCAGAATAAATAAATAAATAAATATTAATAATAAACCAGATCCAGTTGACCTCTAGCTGTCTTCTCTCCTAGCAACACCCTACTTTAATAGGGGGTATCCTTAGCACTGTTGCTTACTTTGAAAGTTAATATTTCGCCCGGTCGGTGGCTTTTATGGCTTCATCTTGTTTGTTTGGCTAAACAGGGTGAAAATGTTTAAAACCTTATCTAGGAGTCAGTGCTAAACAAAATAATTGGCAGAATGTTACTCTATACGCCATATGTCAAACAAACTGTTGGTTTCACAATTTTATAAAACAATTTATTGTCAGCAGGATAATGTGTATTGTATTGTGCAGCTTAGCGAACAATTATCACAATATCACGAAAGTAAGCGAGTAGAAAACGTATCTAAGTTATTATTAACCTTTTGATTGCCACAGTCATGTCACTGGCTCTTGGACTGGTACGGATTTGGAATCAACCTCGATGGTGAATACATCACTCACCTTCATTTTGCCGACGATATAGACATCACGGCTGAGTCGATGGAGGATATTAACACTATGCACCTCAGAAACGTTTCTCAACAGGTGGGTCTTAAACTGAATATAGACAAGACGAAAATGATGTCGAATGTCCATGTTCCACCCGTACCAGTAGTTGTTGGGAACGATACCCAACAATGGGCAGGTCAATCTCTCGAAGAACCGACAACCGATGGCGAAGAAAGGTTTTCGAGTAGCGACCACGAACCGGAAGACGCACCGTTGGTAGGCCTCCCACCAGATGGACCGACGACTTTGTTAAAGTCGCGGGTAACCGGTGGATGCAAGCGGCAGGTTTCTGCTCGTTGTGGCGTTCTATGGAGGAGGCCTTTGTTCAACAGTGGACGTATTCCGGCTGATGATGAGTCATGTATAGATGGCAAACCAAAATGTGCCCAGCACGCCACGGTCACGACTACATAACAGACATGACAAATGAATCATACTCTATGGTATTACGTATAGAAACGAAATTTCATAGAGTAGTAACTAGTAGCTTAGCGCACCTGGGGCACTTACCATTTTTGACGTGGCGGTCAAAAACTTAAATTTATTGCTAAAAATAATGGTTGTCTGTAAAGTTGGTTTACGGACGATAGTTTTAATAATGGCTTCCATGAAGGTAGGCGGAGCTTATTGCTTGGGCCGATCTTGCTTCTCTATCGCTTGTTTCGCGCTCTCGCTTTCACGCTCAGGCTCGGGCGGAACGTGACACTTTTTCGTGCGTGCAGCCGGTGTTCATTGATTTATAAGACGTTATCACGTCAAAAAGTTAGTAGGCAACCGGTGCGCGGCGCGCTGGTTAGTGCTCAAGGCGTTACGGCTCTATTATTATTTGTGGCAACACAAACAAGGCGCGCGTGTGTCGCGCAGCCTCGCCTGTGTGCAGCGAGAGCAAGGATCGTGTTATGATTTTACGCCGTCGTGAAGCTTAACGTTAACGTGTGCAACACGTGCTCGAGCCAACGAATAGACTCGCTAACGCCAAGCAACACGACAATCTGTTTCGGAACGGTTGATCGGTGTCGATCCGGTAAACTTTTATATCGACATGTTTAGTACGGTCCTCGGCACAATTGCAACATCTGTCACGTTCCTACGGTGTTATCGTTGCTGTAATATACTTTACGAGTCATATTCACTGGTAAGTTTCATCCATTTGACTTATACCCAAAAAACTCTTTCTTCTGCAGTTGCTGGCCGTTCAATATTTTATGTCGGGTTCGGGCTAAATAAAGTGCCTTATTTTTTTTTTATTTGCGTAACCTGAGATGACGATAAACGCGAGCGAATAACATTGAAGACGCATTCAACGCAAACACTCAAACGCTCATTTTTAAGATGCCGCCGGTAACTCTCGTGCTGTCTCTATAACTTTATGTCAAACTGACTGTGACAGTACGTGACTTAACGGCATCTTAAAATTGAGTAGCCTTTGAGTATTTGGCCATGAGAGTTCTAGAGCAAGTCGTTACTTACTCATAAACTTCAATTGAAGGATTTATTAACGTGACTTGTGCTCCATAAATGACAGCTGCGTATTACTGCTACACTACTGCAGTCACATACGCGGTATAACTGAGCTGTTTGTAAGCATATTCAGTTTAAAATTGGCGGAGCGCGGCGCGCACTGGGCCGTCCGAGGCGACACGTGTGATAATATTACCGGCCGATAGCATAAAGTAAAATAAACGCTAGCTGCATTGACAGCGACTGATTAAATTAATTACACCGTGAATTAATCGCACATGTAAAACGATAGCTTGACAATTTTTATTTAAATTATGTATTCGTGAAACTTAACTCAATAATGCGTACAATGCCATTGTTGCGATTAATCACATCATAGAATCAGTCAAACGATGGTTTGTGTAAGTACCTATGTTAAATTATTTAAATACATATCTGTAAGATTATTGTGCATACATTGCAGAGGTACCTACAGACGCCAGCACATCAAGTCATACCAAACTGTCAAATCCCAATTGAATATGAACCTTATTGTTTAGGAATTAAGTTGAAAATCTATCAAAGAAATTTTACAGATTTTTGTAGCTTAAATATTTGTTCTAGGCCGTGCTGGCCTAGAACAATTTTTTGTGGCTTGAAATATTTCACACCTATAATCTACGAACGCGTTATGAATCATTTGATGACCAGGGGTGTGATTTTGTAAGACGTCATTCTAAACTTCGAATATGAATCCGCTGTGAATTTCTTGATTGGCATTTTAAAAACTCGGTTGATCATTCGAATTTACACTAGCGCCACCCTTGCGAGCGTGTCAGCGAGTTGAACTAAATTGACAGGGAGATTTTGACAAATAAAGTATGAGATGACGTAAGAAGTGGCATTCCGCAAGGTAATTTCCCCGTCACTTCGACGCTCACTTCGCACTCGAACCCGATTCAAAGTGTCAAATATATCAAGGTCATTTTAAACCTTACGCGAAGTGAGAGCGAACAGCAAAGTGAGATGCGAGTTGTTGTTTAAATTTTACAGAATTGACCTAAAGTTATGCCATGGACGCTGAAATATAAATGTTTCAACTAAAACATTTTAGAGAATCAATTGAATAATCCTCTTCAAAGGTAAAGCTCCTACAAATAAACCAGTTACTTCTAAGCCTCAACACATTTTCTGCCTTTACAAAATAAGTAGGTATTTTGTAAAGGCAGAAAATGTGTTGAGGAAGAAACTACTAGAAACGGTAGCAATTGCACTCTGTTGCAGTTTGCGGACTAACAAGCAAACACTTCGAGCCGCAAACGCCTTGCATTCTCTATTTTTGCTTTTCTTCGAAGAGGGACGATTTTTGTACTGACCTTCTAACTTTCTTTTGGTACCTATGCTATTATAAAATCAACCACTAGCTTTAAGGCTAGGCAGACCGGGACGGCATGGCAAGGGATTAAAATTTTTACTTATGGACATTCAAACGTATCTATGTAGAAATACGACATAAATTGCTATGCCTTAAAATGATGCCGTGGCATCGAAAGGGAGTTAATTGCACGGCATTGAAAGACGCGCCACGGGCTCCTGCGGCGGGGTGCCGTGGCGTACTGCGGTAGGCAACGGCATGCCAAGTATTGCCACGGACTCCGTTGGTTGTGACATACAGCGGGGTGAGGCGAGGGTAGAGAAGCGGGGAATACACACCACTAATTTGTGCCCGCGGCTTTGTCGTGTCGCGGCA
This sequence comes from Charanyca ferruginea, assembly GCA_947361185.1. NCBI lineage: Eukaryota > Metazoa > Arthropoda > Insecta > Lepidoptera > Noctuidae > Charanyca > Charanyca ferruginea. The sequence goes on along the minus strand of OX376055.1, from coordinate 15,290,648 downwards.
CGCCGTGGCATGCCGTGGCAAGGTGCTGGAATGCCGCGGTATCTAAGCGGCTAGTGTGCGCTGACTGACGGCAAAATGATGACGGTGGTTTGCTACCGCTACCTTCATTATATATATATGAAGCATGCATGTTTGTTCGAAAACACAAGGAACTATTTAAAACAGCGGAGGAAAGAAGCTCTCGAAGTCGGCGAGACCAGTACAGACTTGTGCTGGATGAGCTGCCTAGATCAGCGAAATATAACAAAAACTCTCTGGCTATGTGTGTACGTCTAAATAATAAATTACCAATTATGTTTAAAACATTAAATTGTAAATTATTTAAAATTCAATAATATAAATGGCTCAATAATAATAATTTCATTCATATTAATGATTATTTTAAATGAATTTCATAATTATATTTCAATGTCTTAATGTATTTGCATGCTTTAATTTTAAGCAAAACATGTTCGATCTCAAATTTTTTATAACACCTTATATACCATGTTTTTTGCAAATAAATAATATCTTATCTTATCTTATCTTATCTTGCCATGCCGTCCCGGTGTCTTTATTTGCTTCGTTAGCATGTGCTTAAAATTACATGCTAATCAATTCAAGTTAATGACTTATTATCGTTATTCTTAATTGGCGTCTCTGAGTGCAGTAGTAGTTAATTAAAGTGAATGAAGAAACAGATTGGCATTGTTATTTCTATCTTTGATAGGTATTCAGACAGAATCATTAAATTACATACCTATTCCACCTACCACGCTATTATGTCCCGTGATACGCAGGTACGATATAGTAGCTAATACTTAGGTACGTCATTTTCTTGAGTGTTACTAAAAATATTACATCATGTTATTTGCGTGAGTGGTTGTTTGAAACACATCTCGGCGCATAATTTTCAATTTTCTAGGTGGATTTACTGGCGTCTATTACACGAGATGATGACGGCTTTGTTCCTGTTTTAGGGGTAAAGAATAATTTGGCAAGCGTTACGTGGCGTACACAAGTATATTCTCCAATCTGTAGAGAACGGGCGCTTCCGGTGAGATGAGGCAAACGCCCCGCCTCATCGCCGCCGTCGTCGCTTTGACATACACCCCACATTTATTTACATGACGCAGATTAATACCACGTCATCCGACACATATCCACTGCGAGACCCAGCCATTCTCAATCATATCGCCGTACAAAACACCGAGACAGATCTCTTGTGGCGAGTCGCCTCGTTTCCCTAATCAACGCCTAATGAGCACTTATACAAATGCACTTGTATACATTATGAGGAAAGTTGCCCGTTTTATGACGTTTCTCAGTATAATGGCCGTAATGTATATCTACCTCATTGTATTAAGTACATGCCTATCTTCTAGTTTCATCATATAATTTATGAAACAGTCAATTATGTTTAATAAATACCTTAAAAAGTGCAGAATTGCTAGCAAGTGCTAAGTTTGTGTTCTCGCCTAAGATACATTTCAGTTCTCGACAAATCTTTGGGAAAAAGAGAGATCGCCCATCTCTCTTTTTCCCAAAGATTTGTAGTATGCCTACGAGCTTGCAGCAATACTCTAGTGGAACTCAGTGAGTTATAATAATCAAAGCTATTTTCTCCGCTTTTTTAGACCGCTACATAATTATCGCCAACCCTCAACCCTGCCTACTTCCACTCAATCGATATCTTGCTTTTCGGCAAATGAAGTAGTTTTGCTCAATAGTATTCTGTAATTTTGCTTCTAATGACAAATAATAGACCAGCAAAAATACTCATAAATAAATGCATTTCTACAATTAGAAGCACCTACTGCTAATAAGAAATGGACAATCATGTACCTAAGTAAACCAACACTGTGGGCAACTAACATTAGCGCAGTCCTTTAATTTAGTTGACATTGTGGCTTTTCAAGACCAATGCTTAATTTGTTAAGCCAATACTCTAAAATTAGTTTGTCCTCTTGAAAGTTATGATATATTTTTGTTCCAATAAAGTAAGATAACAAATATGATAGTTAAAAAAATGGTGTATTCCCGTTCATCGTGGGACGAACGGGAATTTACAAAAATAATATTAAATTTGTTCCCGTTCGTTCATACCCATGCACCCATTTTGTCACCTTTTTTCAGTGTCATGGCATGTCGAATTTGTTTTTGTTTCATGTTAATATGTAGTTACATTTATTAAGTACTTTTTCTCTATGTCGAATATCGCTGGCGTATTATCTACCTGCTCGCAAAAAAGAGTTTTAAGAAAAATAAGTGAAATACTTCAATTGCCAAACTGCCGTGTTAATTATTCCGGAAGAAATAAGAACGTAATTTATCTGCAAGAGTGCAATTATTAACGAAGTACCTACTTAGATTAATGTTTAGTATTATTGATATTGATTAGTGTTTAAAGTCCCGTAGGTATTCATTGGGCCAATCTGTCAATTTACAGTCTGGTACGTAGTACAGTCAACAGCAAAATTTATTACTAGTTTATTTATTGAAAGTATGTGATTGTCACACACATTGCATACTTTTGAATCACTTCGACGCCACACAGTTCTGATGCGAACTCCGTTCATTAGTATTAAATTTCTGATTTTGATCATCTACTTTTGCTGTTGACTGTACGTATGTCTGGTAATAACATAGGTAGTGGAAATTTTGTTTGCTATAAATAAGTATAGAATATTAGCATGTTACCAACCACAGTGTAAAGTTCCGTGTTTTCTACAACACAAATAAATAAATGTCGCTAAATAAATTTAGCGCAGCTTTGTAACATTAAATACCTAACCTACCAACATACAATACACATAACAAAGGAAAAGTTTAGGTATAACTGTTTGAATACATGTTTGTTTCTCTTCCATGTTGAAATCACTGAAAGGAATTAGCGGTTTCGCGCAATGAATGTCCAGACAACACTGAATTTTTTGTCATGTTTTTGCGTTCCCGTCGAATAATTTTGGACTTATGTCTGAAAGCTTCACAGACAAAGACGGGGGCAGAAACTACTTAGTTTTTGTTAAATAAATAAAACCTAAACTGACACTGGTAGTATAACTTACAAAACCCAGTAAGAATATTTTATATTACCTACTTACCAAGGCAGTGTTATCTATACTAGTAGTACCTAGTAGAATGACGGGCTGCAAGAAGAATAGACATACTGACTTGTCTATTCTTGCTGTCAGTATGTCTATTCTTCCATAGACATAGCGTGGTCATGCTACGCGTGCTGGTGACCGCAACTCTTAGCGCGTATTTTGTATCTATACTAATATTATCTATTAATGAAGAGGCAAAATTTCGCGACGAAGTCTTTCTTAGTTTCAAGCAAAATAGTTAAATCCCGTTTAGTACCTATTTAGGATTCCGAAAAATATTGTTCTTTCCTTCCAAGACAATCCCAGCCTTAGATTTATGGACTTATCAATCAAAAGTTTGGCCATTGTTTGCCGCAAACTTATTGCCAGGTCACGGGATATCTAATATATTTATGACAATACAAAAGAAATGAATTTCGAAGTTCTCATTTTAGTAGGTGTGCTTAATATTTCGTCGCCGTCTTCGGAGGCTGATTAATTTAATCCTTTTAGCAATAAAACGCCTCCATTTTCCAGTCCTAATTATTATATAAGGCAGCGATAAAGTCAGCCAAATAACTCTTCATTAACTGCATTGAAATTATGGATATCAAAAATGTTATTTGCGAATTTATTAAACAAAGTTTGCTTTTAGAAATAGCAGCTGAATATCTTTTCGTGACTTCATTAATTAGTTTTGAAATTAATACGAAGCTACCTTAAAGGTTGAAAAGTTACTTTACTAATCTTCGAAACTTGTTTTTGTATGCAAAGTCAGCGTACAATGCAAGAGGTCCTTTGATGAAGGCACCTACGTTTTGCGTGCAGGCCGGGGCCTGATCAGACGGCCAGCCGGCTGAGGTCTTCATACTTATTTGCATTTTACTTATTGACACAGTTACTTGTAGTTGGTCTCAAAACTTAATTAAACTGCAAACAGCAGCAACGAGATTGATCAATTACTATTTTGGCTTAATACGGTCCTAAATTTTATAGACCTAAGCATCTACTGTCTAAGCAAGGTAGTATATCAATACAATTTTCTCTAAGGTTTCCTTATTATTCAGTTTCGTAACATAAAAACTAACACAATTTTAACTATCACTCATTTTCCAAAGGTTATATACAAACTGAACCCGAACATCAAGGTCGTCTGTCGAAAGTTCCCTTTGTACCGTGCTTATATAGGCTAGTTACAATAAAAACTAAGCCGTCATATTTCTTTCGTCAGAACCTTTTACACGCTGAAATAAAAGTCGAAACAACTAACCACTGAATTTAAGGCTTATTTCGCAAAGCCGAGTACCTATAATTTAGACATTTTTGAAGATGTTTGTGTTGGATATATTTTTAAATTTTTATACATTTACATTGTTATTCTATGACGAACCGCTTCAAAACTATCCTTTACATGACCATTTTGAACCCATTAACAATGTTGGATAAAATTTCTACATGCGGCTTATGAACTTAATTTACTGTGACGAACCAAACACTATAATGTACACGTTGCTTTCAGCATCCATTAATACCATTACTTAAACGAACGTCGAAAAGTGAAAAATCATATTCAAAACAATGTCAGTTGTTGTAATAAAAAACTTTTCATGTAAAGACTTTCCTTGAAATCAGTAATACCCACAGATATAGATAGACCTAGATAACGCAAGAGCAACTATTAAGCGTGCCTAGTTTCGTGACTAGCTTACGTACAAAAATCGTAAGTAAAAAAATAAAGCAAACGTTTCCTTCCATCGATAAGTCATTTTGTGATTAATCTTATGCGTAATTCATTTAAAAAACAATTATTTTTAATCTAATACCCTCAGTAATACCTGGTAATACCAAATTTAAGAAAAACAAAACATGGCACTGGTGATACTTGCGTTATCTAGGATCTATCTATATCTGTGGTAATACCCGTTGACCAACTCGTTTCTATACACACACGAATAAGTTTATTATAGAAACAAGTTTTTCGGCAGCTTATGAAAGTATCACGTGGTATGGATATTTGATGCTGTAAAAATAGTGATCACAGTTCAATTCAATCTGGCATTCAATTCTGTCAAGCTGACATAACCTTGATGTCCATTACTTTTCTAGCTTTGATACGATCATGAGACATGATCTTCTGAACAAAAGTGGATAGGCTGGCTGTTTGTGTATGTGAGTTTTATATGTTTGCAATACTCACCCACGTTAAAGGAGTAATAGGTTGGGGCACCGTTTTTTTTTTAGGAAAAATGGAAAATTGTAGCGCCTGTAGGTATGCTACATTTATTTGTTTATATTTCATGCACAAAGGTAGAAGGACTTAGGCATTCTCTTCCAGACAACCAAGGGTGGTAAGGAAATAACAAAGCAGGTGTATAGTAAAAAAAAAAATTACTACACTAAACCACTTCTTCTTCACTAAATCACTTCTGAGGGCCTACGTAACGTAATTTGATCGATTTTTTAATTGGGAATACCCACCTTTCACGTCATATTTGGTTTCCAGATTTTCAGCATATCAGATAAAATTACTTGTCACATAAAATAAAACCAAGGAGCTCTAACATTATGGCATTTCTAAATAAAAAAATTATTCGAATCGAATAGTTTTACTTTAGCACTTTTGTACTAGGTCTACACTACTACAGGAATACTTTAAAATTTGGTGCAATTTTCAGGTTACGCAGTAACTAGAAGTACCGAAAGTCAAATGCTTTTGTTTCCACTATAAACAAAAACACTGAGCGACTTTCGTTACGCGGGTAGTAACTTGTCGTATGTTATTTCATAATGTTGAAGCTAAACGTGACTTTTCATTTATTTTGGGTATGAAGCCACACCACATCAGAAAAAACCGTTTTCAATAATTGGCACTTAAAAAGAATTAGCTTCAAAAGTTTCCTTGTTACCTTGTAATTAAAATTTCGGCAATTTATTTTATTTTTACTTAACTTTCGCTTTACTGTTAAAAATGGTTCTCAAACAAAGCAAGGCATTAGGTTTTAACTTGCACCTATTACTTTAATTTTATTTTATACCAGAATCCTAATACCTAAGTACGTAGGCAAGTAGGTGTATGCTATAGTAGGTAAGACTGTTAAAAAAACACGTAATCTTTGTAATGCTATAAAAATAACTCAGAACTAACGATTTTTTACATTGATAATGAGTTTTTGTATTATTGATTCAACCAGGATACCTCAAACAATACTAAGGTAACACGTTAACTAATATTAATAAATAATTACACACTTAGTACAAATATTAAAAAAGTATAAAAATAACACACCTCCAAAATGCCTAATAAAATCCAGATTTATTAAGTTCAAATGGTTTTCAGTATTCATAAATCCCGGTTTATATAAATCACCAGCAATACACATATACACACATCTGTAACTCATTCTATGTTCAAGCATGAGTTGAAACAAAGTTACCTATTCAAGTAATTAACTGACACATCAAATCCTTAATATGTAAATGTATTATAATAGGTTGGGGAAAAAGTCTTTTCGCATTATAGTATGTATGAACTTGTAATAAAATCTCTTTGGCTATACTATTTGTATCTGGCTGGTTTTGGTATCATTGAAAGTTTAAATTTTAAAGAACATAATTCCAAATTCAAATTGGGAAAATGTGTGATTTGTATTTGTTTTTCGTACTGTCAAGATGAGTGAATCTAATAAAGAAATTCGATACATTTTAAAAAAAATACTACAAAAAAGGTAAAAATGCAACGCAAGCCGCGAAAAAAATTTGCGATGTTTATGGACCTAGTGCATTGTCTGTGAGAGTAGCACAAATTTGCACAATCCGGAAATGTTGATGTCAAAGATGCACGTCGCTCTGGTCGCCCTATTACGGATAAAATGGATGCCATTTATGAAAAAGTGGAGCAAGATCGGCATATCAGTAGTTACGACGTAGCTGAAGAGCTGGGAATTGACCACAAAACAGTTTTGGCGCATTTGAAAAAAACTGGGTACACAAAAAAGCTCGATATATGGGTAGGTACCTCACGAGCTCACTGAGCTCACCGTGTACTCATTTGTGATTCTTTATTACGACGTAATGAAACCGAACCATTTTTGAAGCTGATAGCTGGTGATGAAAAGTGGATCACGTACGACAAAAACGTGCGAAAAAGGTTGTGGTGAAAGGCCGGTCACAGACTGTGGCGAACCCGGGTTAACTCGCAACAAGGTGATGCTGTATGTGTGGTGGGATTGGAAGGGCATTATTCATAATGAGCTGTTACCACCAGGCAAGACCATCGATTCTGAACTCTACTGCGAACAACTGATGAGATTAAAGCAGGAAGTTGAGAGAAAGCGGCCGGAATAAATCAACAGAAGGGGTGTGGTTTTTCATCATGATAACGCTAGACCTCACACATCTTTAGCCACTCAGCAAAAATTAAGAGAGTTTGGCTGGGAGGTGTTAATGCATCCGCCGTATAGTCCTGACCTCGCACCTTCAGATTTCCACCTGTTTCGGTCTCTTCAGAATTCTTTAGGCAGTGTCAGGTTAACATCACGAGAGGACTGCCAAAACCACTTGTCGCGGTATTTTGATCAGAAGTCCCAAAATTTCTATAGCAATGGGATCATGTCCCTACCTACAAGATGGCAAAAAGTTATCGAACAAAATGGTACCTACATACCTTAGTTAAATGTAAATAAACTATATTAAAAATTACTATATTAATTTTCTTAAAAAATGCGAAGAAACTTTTTCCCCAACGTAATATGACAGCTTAGACTATAATGGTTTGATATTAATAGCGGTAGAAGATGAAAAAGCAAAATTACAACATTCACTAAATAGTTCAGAATATCGTAAATGCTCGTTGTCTACTAACTGGCGCTTGCTATGTGCGATCTGTAGACCGTAACCTGCCCACAATTAATCAAGTGGTCGAATTTACAATCTAAGGCCTATAGAGAAAAATCATTAAGTATAGAAATGGGACGCAAACCAAGCGTCTCGAGAAGCTAGAAATTATGTTAAAGAACATGTTCGACAATATTTAAAATAATTATGAGCTAGTCGGTACGAAATGTTGGACCAATTTTTGACAGGCCGATAACGTTTCGTTACGTTTAGGTACTGCCAAGTCTAACATTTTAGGTACTTGTCTATTACCTATTGAGATGAGTTTGCTAGGCCACTTATTGTTATTACTGCTGTCTCTGCATTTAAGTAAAAGAAAAAGAAGAAGAAAAACTGTTTACTCCTTAGGAAATAGTTTCTTTTTTGTACATAATTTTATTTTTCAACTTTAAATGAGCTTCTTGTCAGTCTTAGTTGGCAAAGCAACAAGGCGATTTTCTGAGAATATTCCCTCTGGGTAAGTCAGTTATTGACATCATCTTACGTGATAAAATGGACCTATGTTTTCTATTATCACATGGTAAAATATTGGGCCAAAACAGTAAGGAACTTAGTGCAAAGTACGAAGCTGTTAAAATATCTAAATACGAAAGCGTCGGTTAACGAAACCGTAAAAAGCATTTGTTAGACTCCTGTGGAAAATTATCTTTTAGCTTTTAGGGTGTTACCTACTACACCAATCGATCGATCGTCGATCGATGCCATCAATCGACATCGATCGACGTCGACTAATCCATTCTACCATCGAATCTCGATCGAAGATCGATCGATTGGTCTGGTAACACCCTTAGCTTTCTCAAAAACACAAAATGCAAGGCAGGTACAAAATATGTATGTGCGTCAACTATACGAGTAAAATATGTACAGTCACCAAAAGAGATAAATATCCATGTCCTCGAAAATAGTTGAAGTTTACTTAGAAACCGGTAGATGTTTTTGAATAAAATACAATAAAGTTAACAAAGAATAAACAACTCATTGATTTAATTAAATATCATTCTAAAACATTCATCGGTTTCCAAGTAAACTTAAACTATTTCCGACGACATGGATATTTATCTCTTTTGTTGACTGTACATCGTCGTAATCTTAGGTATTTTTTTTAAATAGATGAAGTAAGAAGGGTTGTTTTTATTTCTTAACCCACCTACTGTCGGGGCAAAAATGTTGAAGGTTAAATCTCCACTACTTATAGACTAATGCGGTATGGTCGAGACTTAAGGGGCTATTTAACGACTTTAACAGATTTTAAACTGACAATCGCGTCAAAATGTGCAGTGTAAATGATTTGAAAAAAATATATGTTGAACTAGAACATTCTTTTAATCATTTAGTAAGTAAATATTTTTGATTAAGTTCATATTAAGCAGTTTAATTAACTCGTGAAGTTATGTGTGACGCGGACAAAACATTGACAATCACACAAAATCACATTTTGACGTGATTATCAGTTTAAAATCTGTAAAAGTCGTTTAATAGCCCCTCAAGAGTTTAAACATAGGAAATGAAAGCCTTACAGTATTCATCCTAAATCCACCAAAGGTCAAATCCAGTAGCTAAGGTTGCATGTTCTTACGAAAGAAAAACGTTACAAAATTAAGAACTTCATGTTTCTACATTACCGTCGCGTCATCACACACATAAACCAATTCAAGGTTTACATTTTATCGAGTATGGAATATCAGATCCCTAAAAGCAATAACGATTTGTTGCAAAGCTCGACCAATAAATCCATATTTTTCTCCAGCCAGACTAAAGCTATAAATTTCATACCGGAATACTATACCTACCCGCGTATGCTTGCAAAACAATAAATTGCGAACGCCGGCCGCACACTCTAGTCATATTCATAAACCAATGAAGGACCAAAGGTTTTATTTAATCATTATTATTTCCAACCGTAATGCGTCTATTTTATTGCTCTCATTATAATGTGCTGCGCTGAATTTGAATTTGTCATTATCTCTAATTGTGTAAAACAAGCTTTAGTCATTATTTTTATTAAAAGCCACTTACTCAAAATAATATTACCAAAAAGAAATGTTTACCTAATTATTAAAAGTTATCAGTGGGCAAACGAAACTTTAATAGACCTGTTCTCAATCGTCGGATTACTTAAATCCTAACTGAAGAATAAATATTTATTTTATTTTTGTATAATATTTATTATTCAAAAAAATTTTAAGTCAGCAGCAGTCTTCAGTTGAAAGTTAACAGACTATTCAAATGTCAGCCTTTAAGATTATATTTTAAAAAGTCATAATTTACTAACCTTGTAACTCAGATTCCAAACACGAATCAATCATTAATTGACAAGTAGGTATATATATTAATGGAACGCTGTCAGTCTTAACCGGATAAACCTATTGGGATAATTTCCAAGTTATTGACATGTAGCAGGATATGCTGGTCAATTAAAGTTATTGATTTATTACCTGCCTATTTAAAGTAAAGTCTCTGAGTGCTGTAGACTGTAATCAGCATCTTTATATCAATTCTGAATACTGGACTTCCACAAGTATTTCAAGACTAAAATGAGCCACACGCTATACGAGTATTATGTACTTCTGTAAATTGCTTTTACTAAACTTGTTGATATCTGGAATAATAATGGTATGCGCTTTCAAAATTGTGCACGTTTATTTTATTAATAAAACTATTTTAACAAATGTTCCAATTATTTTGTTTGGTTGATTTTATCAAAACTTATTGATTAACTTTAGATTTTTGTCCTTTTTGCAGGATTTGTGTTCGACCAAAATACTGAAGAGATACAGAATGCTTTCAAATTTGCGATGCTGCAACATTCAAATGGGAACAGGTCCCACATCGATTTTCAACTTTACGTGGATATCATCAACACAGCCGATGCCTTCAAATTGTCAAGACTCAGTAAGTTTTTTTACTCTTTTTCAACATACTTAGGGCGGGTTGTTTCAAACAGTCGGTTAACGTTACATACGGACGGTTAAAAAGTTACTATGACTGATGATGTTTAACGTACGTTAAATGTAACGGGTTGTTTCATGACATAAAAATCCGTCAGTTAAAGTTAGGTATTCAAAAAGAGATTCCATAATATTTTGACGTTTGAAGTAGCTGTTTGACAACACAAAATTACGTTGACTGGTCGGTTATGGTAATAGTAACTTTTTGACGTATGATTTTGTGAAACAACCCATTTTTTTGATTTGACGATAGTTTGCGCCATTTTTGACTATTACCGGTCAGTAATGGTTAGTTGAAGCAACCCGCCCTTAACCAGACAAATAAAATTCCAATCACTTAGTTAACTTAGGGAAGTTTTTGAAGGATTTATTTACGAGAATTGGTTTTCATGTATTCATGGCTCAACAATTAGAAAAATAGCACCGATTGTAAAAGTACTTTCTTTCAAATATCCAGTGTTAATCTGTTCAGTAAGTTTATATCTAAGTGTTAGGAGAGCTTAAGTTAAATATGTTTGCATTTGCAAAAAGGTCATTAAAAATAATATAAAAACATAAATAAGCCAAGAAACGAAGAAAAGACATAAAAGTAAGTACACTCAAAGTTTTGGAGTGCAGTAATTGAATATTTCGTAGAAAACCACTCTTCTTTTACTAGACTTCGAAAAGTTTCAGAAGTTAGTTCAAAACAACTGCGCGAACCGTCAATACTCGTTATAACTAATAATACAGAAATGTTTTCTTCACCCGAGAGAGTGGTGCGGCTTATGCCATCTTACAAAAATATCTTTACACTAAAAATGGCATATAGGTAACATAATAATAATAATTTATTTAATTCAGATTACAAAATCCATATATGGTTAGTAAAAGTCTTAACCTAATGTTAGTAAAACGACACTATACAAAATGGAAACGACTGACACCTACGTGTACAGCCGCATCCAGTGCGCCAGCATGGGGCTGTCCCACCAATCACACAATGTACTCAGGATGCTGTGGGAGCTAGGACGCAATCTACCGAGAATAGAAGCGCACCGTTTCGGAATGATGGCATGAAAACCATCCACCCTGGCTTCGGTGAACATCCCGGAAGCGCTACAAAAGCGTGGTAGACCCAACAGCATCCTAAATACGTTGTTGTACTGGACACGCAGGGCGTTGTATGCCTTCAGCGTATACCTGACCCACAGACTGCACGTGTAAAAAGACTGGCAGTATGCTCTGAAAAGGGTTAATTTGACTTGTGTCGTACAACGTGCAAACCTGCGGATCAGCATGTTACCTCGGCCAGCCATCGCCCAGCGTTCCCTCTCAATATCTAGGTCATCATTCAGGGCATGAGTGAGCCAGTGACCCAGGTACTTAAATTTTGTTACTCTGGATAACGGAGTGTTATTTATGGTTACGTCTGGCACTTTTGTGTAACATTTGGTGCCCGCCTTGAATACCAATAATTCACATTTTTTTGCGTTGTACCTGAGTCCCTGAGTGACCGCGTAGTCTTCACACATCCCAACCAGACGCCTGAGTGCGCTAATTGATGGACTCAGCAGCACCATGTCGTCACCCTAACTTATAGTGTTAACGCAAACTCCGTCAATGTGACAACCTATACGGGTGCTGCTGAGTTCAACAATCAGCTGATTAATATAAAGGTTAAAGAGACGGGGTGAGATAATACCCCCCTGTCTCACCCCACACTTCAACCCATACACATCAGACAGAGTTCCACCCCACCTGACATAGTTCGTCTGATTCTCGTACCAATACTTATACAAAGAAATAACGGAACAGTCAACGCTGGTATCCTTACGCAGCTTTTCCCACAAGATATCGTATGGCACCAGGTCAAATGCCCTCGATAAGTCCAGAAAACATGCATTGACCGGCGTTTTCCTATCAGCATAATACTGAACACCCATCCAAGTACTGTCGACGGAGACAGCCATCATGTGTCTTAGGCAGACATAATACTGAACAGTCTGCCTAAGACACATGATGGCTGTCTCCGTCGACAGTCCGGGTTTGAACCCGAATTGAGCATCGTGAAGATTTATGCGACTCGCCATGTGTGTATCAAGCAAACAGTCTAGTATCTTAGCTGTAACAGTCGCCAAGGAAATAGGCCTATAGTTTGCGGGATCTGTAACATCACCCGTTCTGTTCTTTACTATTGGCACGACTATGGTCTTTATTAGCTTATCTGGCAAGTTCGAGTGACTTATACATAACGAATAAAATGTTGCCAACACCCTCGGTAAATGAACCCCCGCGTATCGCAAGTGCTCGACGCTGAGGTGGTCATGTCTCGGAGATTTGCCTCCGACCATCTTTCTAATGACATCAGCAATTTCCTTGGCCAAAAACTTTAAACACGGAGAACTCACCTCAGCGCCAATCACCGACGAAGACACGGGGGTTGCCTAACCCGACAAGGGATGGACTTGAAACTGATTCACAAACAAATTTGAGATGACTTGAGGATCAGAAATTCCCGCCACGCTCACCGGCAGACTCGGCTTGGGGTTCAGTTTACTAGTACTCTTCCAAAACTTCCCGAAATCTTTGGATTTGCGCTGCTCAGCCATTATGACTAGCTTTATTTGTGTCTGATTATTGCGACACCATTTTAATTTCGCTTTAAAAATGTTACGTGTATTTCGCATATTCTCATAAATATATCCTGTAGTTGGGTTTCCAAATAAATCCCACATCTGAAAAGCAAGCCGAGCCTGAAAGTGAACACTTTTAACATGCCTTTTTTATCGTGGGGAAATCCTCATGGACTATCCCCTATCCATGGAAGACGGTGGGGTGGGCCGGACTCGTACCGGCTAAAACCACCACGGCTGACCTATGGGCGGGGGTACGGGATTCGCTCGCGCATGCACCGCGCCCCCACCAGGCTATATATAAAATATATAAAAGTACTTTGGATACATTACCTCATCACTGGCACTGGCAGCGTGGTAGAGTGACATGGAGAACAAGCTCGCATCACCACATGCAGACAAGATCGTTAAATAAAAATCACTGCTCGACGGAATCGTACAATGACCGCGATAAAGTTTGTCAGGAGCCTTTATAGCTCTTCAGAGATGTTAATAAGCAATCAAACCATAAAAAATCGCTTGAAGTTAATCTCCGTTTCCGCCGATAAGGTCGCTACGTGTACTATCTATTGAGCCCCGCAATCGCACAGCCTCTTGACAATGGGCTCGTGAACACAGACATTGGGCAGAAGAATAATGGCGTTTTATGTGTTTTCCTGACGAATCTCGCAATGGAATGAGGTCATTATGCTTTACTTACTTACGTTATTGGAGAACTCTTGGACGCCACTTGCCGTAGCTAATTTCAACGTCGAACCATGGCCTGTTCAAACGCCAAACTTGAATCCCATTGAGCACGCATGGAATATGCTTCAAAGAAGAGGACTGCCAAATATGGATGCCGTCGTATACACACCGAGCGTGACAGGCGAAAATCTTTTTCGCCTGTCACACTCACAACAGACGGCAACATGTTTTACATGGAGCGACTGCCTATCGGACCTTCACAACCCAGTTACTGGGTAACACGGTACCCCTTGGTAAGACTGGTTGTCAGACTTTCTGGCTTCTGACTTTCCATAACCACTGCCAAAGATCTACAAAACGTGCTTTCCGAGGCAAGGAGGGAACTCGGTATGATAGGGATGGTCACCCATCCACAGACCGACCGCGGCTAGCGTAGCTTGACCTTTGACCGATCGATCTGTACTGCATTACCGAGCTCCTCGATTTGGATTTGGATGAATCATATTGAGTAGTATATTCGCAGCTATTGTGTAATACGCGTTAACGGCGAAAAAACTGATTAGGTACTAATTGTCTATTTTACGCAATAAAAACCTTTATGAACTTTTCTTAGCACATTTTAATGTCAGGATTAACCAAGGTAGAAAATCCAGCATAAACAAGAATCGTGAAAAGTCTTTCGTAATTTAAAAACAGAGAGCACGTTTACATCGATCTTCACACCGTGATCACAACAAGAAAAAAAAAATGTAATCAATCTAATTAAATATTTTTATTATATTTCAATAGTGCAATATAATTAAAATACCTTGATCCCTAGATACTTTTTGTAGATTCTTATATGAAGAAGAATCTAGAGTAATTAACTTTACATAGGGACTTAGTTAAGTTTATGTACTATTGAACGACAATCATGGCAAGCGACATCGCGGCAGGCCCAGGCGGAGATGGCGGGATGATCTTGACTCCTTCGAAAAAGACTGACCCCAAATAGCCCTGAATAGAGAGAGTTTGAAGGAGAGTGGAGAGGTCTTTGCCCTGCAGTGGGAAAATCCAGGCTGAAATAATAAATTATAATAATAACTATAGAACGAAATAGGAATCAGTGATATCATGGAATAGTGTAAGAAAACGTGTAGCGCCGATCTCAATTAACATGGATCAAGGGCAAGAAGATGACCTTATAATTACATTATTATGAAAACTAAGGTAATATTTAATTTTATGTTTTTCATTTTACTGTTTTTCTTTTGTTTCGGAAAGCTGAAAAAAAACAATTTTTCTTTGCACTTTCTGACATACGTTACTATTAAATTATAATAAAAATAAACTTGTCATATGATATCGTAATCATTTTTGTAATAGCGATCGTTCAGTAAGATTTTTACACAATATTTATCTTAGCAGCAACCAACTGAAAGTACCTACTAAGATAAACAGAGCAAGTTTCGTCTGTGGTAAGGTCAAGAAAATTAAGTTTGTATTTTGTGGTGTCCTCCTTGACACAGAGCTCTCATTTGAATGCAAGACCGTCCTCTCTTTTTATTTCGCCTCGTCACGCGAGGCTGATCAAAACACTTTTGAGCGGTGCCGCGTGAATTTTGGAAACAACCGTTTGTGCAACACATTTTAGAGTTAAAACTAGAATTCGGCTCTAAAAGATTTTGATCTAGCATGTCAATTCGATTTCGTGTAAATTAAACGTACAGTTGTGACACATTTTTTATAATTTTCTACGTATCTTCCGAGGGATCTTACCAAAATAATGTCAAGGTAAAAGCTTCGGATGAATAATGTCAACGAGGAAGGCGGTAGTGAGAATGGTTCTTTAATAAAGTGTTAAGTAGATACCTGTTCAAAATTATGCGCATACGTTATTGTTGGGTCAAAGAATATACAATGTACCTACGTTGTGAACGGCAAAGATTCATAAAAAAACATGTGAAACTACGCCCCTGTTTTTATATGTGCACGTTTTGTTTACATTACGAACAAAGCGTGTTTATATACCTATTAAAGGAACCCCACATTCTAATTAAGTATTCTAACACATTTTAATTATAATTGTAACTTTTCAATTGCAATCATATCGTAAGAAACGTTAGAAATAATTGGTTTCTGTTACATCTTCTCTTTATCATCAACGTTTTAACAGAAATTGTATCGTTAGTAAAATAAAATATTTACCACTGTGTTGGAAAAGTGCATGCTATACCTAGTAGGCCATATTTAATCGATTCTGAAAAAGAAACAAGTAAATTTGCGTGGCAACAAAAGCAAAAGAACACAATCGCATTTTTGATGCACAAACGAGTCGTAACAAAAATTCGATTGTGCCAATAGTACCAGTGGTGGGACGCACAAAAAAAGATGTGCTCGATTAGACGAGCACATATTTTTTTGTGCGTCCCATCACTGGTTAACATAACACTCCCTGTAAGTTATATTTTCACTATTTTACTTTTATATACTTACATTTAAATATTTGACCCGTGTCTTCGAATCAATATTGAAGGATTTTCTCTTTGTAGATATTTTATACAAACCATAATTTTCTGTAAAATACCTTGCTTTTGTGTATGTGTAGTTAGTGTTCACATCGCAAAAGAAATGTGTTTACTGAAAAGTAACGTTTCATAAAGTATTTACTTTTAGCCGTGTTAATGAATCATAGGATCATTTTTCCATATATTTTAAATAATAGGTACAAGTATAAGGGCGCGTGTTCGATTTAGCGCAACTCAAAATCTAAACGATTGCTAGAACGGCGTAGCAGCATTGACACACACTAGTACAATACAATGGTCTGTTTGTGTGCATCAGAAAAAAAAAACGCACGAAATAAGCACGAATCATTGAAATTGATCGGCAAACAACAGCGCGCGATGTTTTAC
Organism: Charanyca ferruginea; assembly: GCA_947361185.1. Taxonomy (NCBI): domain Eukaryota; kingdom Metazoa; phylum Arthropoda; class Insecta; order Lepidoptera; family Noctuidae; genus Charanyca; species Charanyca ferruginea. The sequence continues at coordinate 15,273,546 of OX376055.1, read as the reverse complement.
AGTGCTTTTTAAAAAATTGTCTAAAATAAACGAGTTCGTATAACGGACTGAAAAATATTCCGTATATTAAGCATAAGCTTTGTTTTCATAAAATAAATATATCAGATATGTTTTTATTCAAATACTGGTGAAAAAAAATTGTCAAAGTGAACCGATTTTGTACTTTTTCAACATTGTTTTTTACTACATAATAGTAGTATTTTTGTAATTTTGGCTCTGTAGTAGACTTTTAGACTGTATATCCTGTTGGGAAAACGCATAAATTATAATATTTTGGCATACTGTAATGGTTGTATTCGTCCTGAAAGTTAACTCTGACGTCTATTTTCGTAAAACGCTATGAATGGATTGTCTTCGCTTTAAAAAAACCATAATTAAAAATTATACTTTTACTCTGTAGCTCCCTAAATCAAGACTTAATCTTTCTTAAACTGTTATTTTCTTTAAATCTCACATCATTACGATATTGCTCTGGGCAAAACGCGAAAACATGAAGTTTTTGTCACGAATCGAATACACGCTCTTATTCAAGCATTAAAATATAGTGGATACTGACGGCAAAAAGTAATTAAATTAGAGATTTTATTATTGATGCATTTTGCAATGAAATCTATTCAATATCTTTTTTTTTACTTATTGCTCACTTACTTTTCCTTACTTATTTATGAGTATTTATTTTTAAATTTTGTATATTATATGCGATTTAGTTTAGATTCTTATTTTCTCAAAAATGATAAACATAATATAGTGATTTTTATTAGTAGGTAAGCATACTTATTTAGAAATGAGTTATGAACTGTTGTTGAATGAATTCCGTACCTCAAAAAGGGAAAACAGAACCCTTACAAGATCACTTTTGTTCTGACTGTCACCAAGTTCTCGTAGGAAGTTAGATTTTGGCCCTATGTTTACATAATAATGTTGGCTCTTGGTAAGTAAGACCAAAATCTTTTTAATTTTGTTTCATGGTATTAGATATAATTTGAAAGATAAGGATAAGGATTTAAAAAGATTCTTAATACATATTATTATACATTTTTGATCCACTACTTCCAATCTAATCTTAAAGATATAATAACTCAAAATTCGTAACCATTCCATCCCTTATTCCTTTTTGGAGTTAGAATTTGAATGTAAATAGGGTTATAAGATTACTCGAAGATGACAGAAGCCGTTTATAACAGTGTAATTATATTGTAGTTGCAATTGTTGTGATAGAGAAAATATTTTTAAAGCCCAAAAACGCTGTCTTAGAGCAATGTTTAACTTAAAAGTTACAGACAGCTGCAAACCCTTTTTCAAAACTCACAATTTATTAACCTTTCCATGTCTTTACATAATGGAACTTGCCGTTTTTGTAAAAGCTAATAGTAAGTTATTTCCTAGTTTAAGAGACACAAAAAAACGTACGACCACAATGAGGACCCAATACCAAAATTTATTATGTACCGGTAGTTTTAAAACCTCGTTATTAAAAAAAAGTGTAATGTGCATGGCACCAGTAGTGTATAATAAGATTCCAGATGATATTAAGGTACAACCTTTAAGACTGTTTAAGAAACAACTAACATCCTTCCTAATAAATAAATGTTATTATTCCATATCAGATTTTTTAGCAGATAAATTGTAATAATTTTGAATCATTAGTATAAAATGTATCTTATTTATTTAAGACAAATTTTGCATGCTTAACGGCAGAATGTACCAGGCGCTTATTTAGTACTTAAGAACTTATTGTATTTACCTACATTCAGTGCAAATAAATAAATCTATTCTATTCTATTCTATTCTATAGAAAAAAAAATGAAAAATAAGTCCATACGATGTTTTTTTTTATCTATGCGGTGTTCATTTAGCCAATTTTTAATAGTGCAGATATTGAAATTTAATAATATATATTAATAGTTTATTCTCCAGAGGCGCTTTCTGTGAACCAAGGTATTCGGAAACAGTGGTTTCTATGAACAAAGTTTACTGCAAGAAGTGCTATTTATGAACAGAGATCTCTGTCAACAGTGCTTTCTATGGACCGAGATATCTACGGACAATGTTTTCTATCAACAAAGTTTTCGGCGAAACGTGCTGTCTAGAAATAGAGATTTCTATGAGCTCTGCTTTCTGTGTGTAGTCGTATCGTACAAGCGTGTTTCTATCTTAGGTTCCAAGCTCCTTAGATGGTGGCATTTAATACTATAGGAGCTAGATCAGATTTTAGACGATAATAACGGTTCGTTACACAAATTATGCGAGCCAAACTCTCTCAGGGCCCGTTTTTGACAAATTGTAATATGGTACAGTAGAACCTCGATTATCAGACCCTCGATTATCCGAATCAATTATACGAACGTTGGCGCGAATTTTATTTAATCGAACGTTGTTAGTGCGCTTCCGAAGATTCCGCGCGCAATTTTAATGTATGTATGTACCTCAGATTATGAAACAAAAGGCAGGTAGACCGCGCGGAACACTGAGAGTGAAGACAAAAAAGCGAATACAAATTCAAAAGCGAATACCTACAACGCGCTTCGTGCTGTACTGACGCGAGTAAGTATAGCACGAAACGCCGCATCGTTAAAATAAAAATAAAAATTTAAAAGCGCAAACAATCACGAGATTGTAGGTACTCGCTTTTGAATTTGTATTTGCTTTTTTGGCTTCACTCTCAGTGTTCCGTGCGGTCTATCTGCTTTTGTTTTATAATCTGAGGTATGTACCTAGATTTCTTACAGCGCGCAGATAGTACCTACTTGTTTTATGTAAAAAGGTGTGGTTTTCTTTTGATCTTGTCCCAAAAAACCCACATTTCCATAATCACAATTTTTGATTATCCGAACACACTAGTGTCGGTCCCAATTAGTTCGGATAGTCGAGGTTCTACTGTATAATTTATAGAGATAATTTGTCATTTAATGCATTGGTTTAACCTTTTGACCGCCACGACATAAAAACAAAAACGTGCCCTCGGCGCCAACATATGAATTACGAGTACGTATAGGTAGAAACTTGACATGTTCTCGTGACCGTGACGTGCTGGGCACATTTTAGTTTGTCATATATACATGACTACAGGTTAAATACAGGGCATAATCCGCAACAACTTTGACTCAGTGTGACAGACACATTTAATTATATTTTAAGAACTCATCTGGATTGTAGTGAATGGCAAATCTCCTAAAAGAAAGTAACCCATAGTACCCGTCACCCCATAGTGTGATGAGTACAAACCTTGTTTTGTATGTGTAACAGGAAGTGTCTATATTACGACATAATTATTATTTGCTTCTAGGTGACTAGTAATCGCATTCACACTCTCCTCAACATATTGTACAAAATGACAACATTTTGCACTTTAATGGATATGTCTACTATCGTACTCGTCATAACTCTGGTAACTCATACTGCTTACTACTTATTATTAATAATAATAATTGGCTGACAACTCTGAATATCGTGCCATGTACATATTAGAATTCCGAAATTTAAAATATCTACAGTTAAAATGTCAATGTTCAAAATACCGAAAATTAAAATATCGATTGTATCTTAATATCGTTTTTGGTCAAAAACCTCAACAAAACCAAAATAAAACACATTAAAATTTGTACACAAATAGAAAAATATATTTTCTGCTAAATCAATAACATAATTTCCAATCTACCTACATTTTTTCACACCATACCACTGGCCATTTCACCTAACCTAACCCAAATGATTCACCAACAATAGAGGGGATCTGGCGCTCGGCGGCCGTTATCGCGGCACCGCTCGTTTCGCTTGCTCGCCTTCGCGCTTTAATGGTCACAGTTCTAACCTAACCCAAACGATTTACTCAATGGTATAGTTTTAGACCCACCATATCAACAGGGGTATGGCCAGTGGTATGGTGGACCCACCATTTTTTCCTATATCAAAATTTGTTCGATATTTTAACTAGTAGATATTTTAAACGTAATTATTCTTTACTTCGATATTTAATAAACCTTTCGATATTACATTTGTCGATAATTAGACTTTAGATATATTGGACGTAGGTTTTCTAACCATTCGCAAATATAAACCTTTCGTTATTTTAATTTTCGGTATTATGGTCATTTGACATTTAAATTTTCGGTATTTTGAACATTGACATTTTAACTGTAGACGTTTTAATTTTCGAAATTCTAATATGTACCCATCGTGTCACAACATCTACTTATTTTCAAATCATTTATAATATTTATTTTTTTGTGTGAACGCTAAATCATTTACCACAAAAAATCATAGCAGGATTTGTACAAAAAAATAAGGATGTATACAGAAGTTGAAATTCTATAGGTACTCTTGGGTACCTAAAGAGTGTCTTCAGGCATTTAAAATATTTATAAAACGCAACAAAAATGGATGTTAGAAGTGAATAATTTAACGAAAAGCTCATTATTTCAGAACGAAACGGCAGCTGATAGTGACATTGACACTGACAGCTGTTTTATGGGAAATTATGTCACAAATAATGATTAAGCAATGTACGTTTTCAACACCGCCATTGTAAACATCGATTCACATCACTTTTCTGCCAATTTGATAGATCCATTAATAACACTTTCTTTTTTTATAAACACAAAATGGGCGACGATATGAAACGAAAAACTGTTATTTTCACTTTAAAATATTTTAATTAGATACGTTTAATCTAGTCCTGGTAATATACTCGTATTCTCCAAATTGGAAAATATTTTAAACCCTCTAAATGAACCTTTTTTTTTTCACAAATGAATGTAAGGATCTCGCCATGACTCTTTTAATGTGTATTGAAAACAACAAATAAAAAAAAATAACTATTTATTTAAGTATTAGATAACATAAGATATGTTTGTACTTAACTACAAAAAGTGACATCAAAACACACATAAATTCCTTTACGACGCTGGAGTAAGCAGGCGTATCCAGTGTTCCAGTATGGCTGTCCCACCTGTCCGCTAGATATCGTATTCAGGATACTGATGTAGCTGACACGAATCCTACGCATGCTGACTTGAAAGCCATCTAAGTGCGCCACAGCCAACATTGCTGATGCGCTGCAGTATCGCGGTAGTCTCTGAATGTATTATTGTACTGAACGCAAACGAAATATTTTAAGAATTGTTATATTTTCACCCTACATAAACAAACTTGTGACTTATTTCATTATACATATTTTATTCTAAATTTCAATTATGGATTATTAGTAGTTTCTGTACATTTCAGGCATTTTTCGGGCGTTCCCCTTTATTTATAACAATATAAAATATTGTATAACAACTTAAAATATCATTTCTTCTTATAACTTAGAATAATATATTGAAGCCTAAGGTTTGACTTAGCCAGATTTCGTATACGAATTATTATTTAGTACCTACTCTATCAATGACTAGTTTTTACCAGCAAGCTAAATTTTCGGAAGAATAAAATAAGAAGCTTAGAAGAGCTTAGAAGAGAATTAAAAGCTTTAGAACTTGCGAAAGCTGTAATATAATTCGTATACGAAAATTAGCCAAGTCAGACCTTAGGCTTCAATATAATTATTATCCTAAGTTATAGAAGAAATTATATTTTAAGTTGTTATAAAATATTTTATGTTGTTATAAATAAAATTCAGGACTGACTATCGAACTTGGCACCCATTTAGATCTCACCTCTTTTGTCGTTGAAGTCAACAACTACAACCAAGGCATATATCATAATATTGAACTTGGCTCTCATTTCACATTTATGTTTTTGATGGGATATTACAGTAAAAACCCGTTTTTAGTTACAACGCGTTTTCACTAGTTAAAACTGTTCTTTTTAGTTTTTATTAACTGCTTCTGTAACAACTAGTATTAAGTACTGTTCAAAAATGAATATCAATGAAAACTTGTTCTAACTGGAAAAAAAGTTTTATTTTGACCCGAGTGTATACTGGTCTACGCCAAAGCCAAGAGTCTGTTGAATGGGTTAAAGGGTCATCTTGAATGACTTCTACTGTAATTGGTGACTGTCCACTTGTACTAGAAGAACCTTCTGTGTCTTTTTGCCTCGCTGCGGTTATAATTTGAGGCTGGTTACTGCAATTAGTTATAGGCTCACTTTCCGTTTGCTCGATTTTCACATTATCTGTTGTTTTTATTTTAATTAAAGCATTTTCGAGATCGTCTTTGTCTCTTATATCCGTAATAACATCAAAGGAAAAAGTCGAAGTTATAAGCCCTACTCGCGGTTCTATACCAAACATCGCTTTGTATGGTAACTGTTTACTATCAGAATGAAGTGCCCAATTTTTCGTAAATTGTACAAACCGAAGACCATTTGACCAATTTGTAGTATGGTTGTCTTGCATCCATGAAGCCAACATTTTTTCTGTCTTGAATAACCCTTTCAACAGACTTTTGGCTTTGGTTTTCCGTGGACCTGTTTACACTTGATCCAAAATGAAAATGTACACTTTTAACCGAATAATTTCGATCAAACGCGTTTTGTCTTGTAGTTAAAACTAGTTTTCACTGATATTTATTTTTGATCAGCAGTTTATTCTAGTTGTAACAGAGGCAGTTAGTAAAAACTAGTTTTAACTAGTTTTTATTAACTTACTACTTACTTGTAACTAAGGACGGTTTTGAACCGTAACATAGACACCATTCTATAACTTTCATAGTCTGCAAGTTATTGTACCCCTCAATCAGAGGAGGGGGAGGAGTTTTGTTACAAACACTGTGACACGAGAATTTTATAGATTAGAAGAAAAATAAGGATAGGATACACTAAGAATACCTCGATACCAGTAGCACGGTACCATGGCAATTATTTTCAAAATGATGTCGTTTTTCGATGTCTACGCGAGCAAAGCTGCAAGCATAAGCTAGTAATACCCTATTTAAGTTTTATCTGTAAATCTACACTAAAACATTTTTTTCCACCCGGTCACAATCTCACTCAAGTAAATTAACATCTTCTAATAAAGGTTTTTCTGTCTTCAATCTTTTTTTAAGTCTCTGTTCGTAACATTAAATCCTGCTTGAAAGCTATTGCATGTTTCTACTGAGTATAGCGCTTAGCAACGGGCTCAAGCCGAGAGCTTAATGTATAGGCCTCTGAAAATCACTCGACTGTTCTGGGAAAATTAATATTTTCATAGGGTAAATATTATATAGGGGAACATTCCACATACTTTCCCAACAAAGCTAGTTGGACTGTATAAATACTGATAATAGTCAAATTCATGATAATGTTGATCGGCTCATTGTTTTAAAGGTTGGTATTCCCTTATAGTTAAGCTAAGTAACATAATTTAGTAAGCCTATACAAGCTAGCTGTAGAGGTCGCAGCTGAACCAGCACGCGTAGCATGACCACGCTATGTCTACGGAAGAATAGACATACTGACAGGAAGAATAGACAAACTGTACTGATTTGTCTATTCTTGCTGTCAGTATGTCTATTCTTCCGTAGACATAGGGTGGTCATGCTACGCATGCTGGTCGAATTAACCTATAATACAAAATAGAAAAAGTTCGGCTTTGTAGTGCGACAGTCTCTCTCTAAAGCTTGATGAGTTATATTTACCACAAGTACTGTGTCACCAGTAATGTTAATGGTATCATCATAGTAAAGGCAGCTTTAAATAGTTATGCCGCAAAATTGATTTTACTTTGCTAGTTTTACGCACTACGTAAAAGAAAAACTATACATACAACGTGGAATAGAAATGTGTGATCATATTTAAGGATCATGAGGAGAATCTCTTAAATAAGCAATACGTAAGGTTTTATGAATTAGTTTTCTAATTAATACAGACTACCTACCAGAATGTGTCAAAATTGTGTGATGTGATAAAGAATCATGGCAGGATTTGTATAAAAAATATAAAGATGTTTAGAGAAGTTGAAATTCTAATTCTCTTGGGTACCTAAAGAGCACCTTCAGGCATTGAAAATATTTTTAAAACCCCGCAATAAAAATTTATGTTATAAGTTTAACAAAAGCTCATTATTTCAGAACGAAACGGGCTGATAGTAATATTGACAGTGACAGCCATTTTATGGGAAATAATGTCACAAATAATGATTAATCAATGTAGTTTTTCAACTCCGCCGTTATAAAACAACGATTCACATCACTTGTCTGCCAATTTGATAGATCCGTTAATGTCACTTGTCACTTTCTTTTTTCTATAAACACAAAATGTTCGACGTTAAGTTATTTTCATTTTAAAATATTTTGATTATGCGGGGTTTTAAAAATATGCTTATTATATCAATCTAATCCTGGTAAAGTATTCTCCACATTGGAAAATATTTTAAACCCTCTAAATGAATCTATTTTTTCATACAAATCAATGTATGGATCTCGCCCCTTCGTTTAGATTAAAATCGATAAAAATAATATGTATGAAAAAAGGAAATCTCAGTACAGTTTATTTTAACTTAGGGTGTTGTGTGTAGACTCTATCAAAATCAAATAATTATGACCTTGTTGGTCATAAATTACACACTCAAACACACTAACAAACACACGCTTATAAACACACACATACTCACAAACTCCCACGGCCATGTGTACACAAGCTTTTTGTTTTATCCCATTTTTGATGGAGTTTGATTTTGTATTTTTATAATATATACTTTATTCTTCAATCTTAAAGTAATAAGACAAGTTTTTCACACTCTATGATATGGAAGAGTGGGGTATCTTAACACGGGCTTTATTTGCGTAAAGGGAGGCTCCAATCACTAGTTTGTAAGTAAGAACTTGTTGAAATAATAAACTTTTTTGAATTTGAATTTTGAATTATGGTAGGTGTTGTAATAAAGGGTGATTTAAAGAGGTCAATAATTACAGGAGGTAAAGTTTAATATCGTTTTGTTTTTTTCTTTTGTTTATAAGAGGTATCTATAGAAGTCCTTTTTTCAAAAATATCTTTCACTAATTGATTGCTACACTATTTCCGAGTATCATAATCGTAGGATGTGTATTATGGTATACTAGACTTCCACATGGACAAAGTCGAGGGCAGAAGGCAGTAAAATATAATAAAATTTTCAAGAACCTTTTTTTTCTGCTTTTGAACCTATTTTTTGCCCCTAAAGCTCGATAACGGAGTAAGTAATTCGAATGTGTTATTTCATGCTGTCAACAATTAACGTACACAGATCGAACCCTGTATCTGTTGAGTTTAAGCTTCAATAATGATGTATATAACACAATGCAATGCTCTAAGATCTGTTTATTATTATGTCTTGGATGCTACTGAAAACTAATAGCCGAAGTTAGCTCGGGCTGACTAAGTTCCGCGCACTTGTGTACGGCAAGCCTTAACGAGCGAGTCACTCAGGGTTTTAGGCGGGTTCTGATTTATTTACCACTAGCACCATCTGTTACATGACACGAGTGTCTAAATGATACTTTGAAGTTGTCAAATTATCGCGTACTTACTTTGGGAAAATTGGGATTGCGCTCACAAGTTTGAGTCGCAAATTACTGCGCGCCCTTCGTTCGGGTCGCGGCGCAGTTATGTTACACATATAAGTTTAGTTCTCCAAATACTGTTACACATTAATTAAGCCTATTAATCTAAGACGCAAATGTACCTATTAAAGACGAAATCTGTCAGTTTAAAGCATTACAGTAATATAATATATAAATAAACAATCCAATTATAGCTAACGTATGATGATACTAGCTTACTTGTACGATATGTCGCTTTCTATTGCAGTATTCTTTACTACTCTGTCTCTTTTTTTTTTAAATACCAAAGCTACATGACAGAACTCCTTATGTAGTAAAAGAGCTAAAGAAAAAAGTTAGACCAGCTCGTATTTCATTTAGGTAAATACCTACTGCGTGTATACTGCAAAGTGCGTTCGGGATTTATTAATTCATTATGGCGGTGTAAAGTTGGAAGATGTTCAGCGAAGTGCACACGATAAGGATTTAATTCCATGAGTAGATCGGGGAGTTGTGAGCATGGAGCGGGGCAGCGAGCTACGGGAGAAGTGACCACAACGGAACGCGCAGTACAAAGATTAAATTGAATCTGGCAACTCGCCAGATTCGCCGTACCTAAAATTACAAACTATTATGCTGATTTTATTGCTGGACTAAAGAAATGCTTATAGTCTTGCTTCGAAGCGGTCGGGTGAATTATTACACAATAAATATGTATAGGTATATACCTGCAAATTATGGTATGCTGTTTGTTTTTAACACTGCTCTTGTAACTCAGTGCATGATTTATATTTTATAATAATTGTATCGTACGTTGTTCGATGATAAAAACTATAATTGATTGAGGTACGGTCAACGACAACAGTTGCTTAACACTTCAGATTTTTATAATCCAAATTATTGAGCACAATTTTATAAGAAACTAGCGGGCCCAGAAGACGATGACTTCCCTTAAAATAAACAATTCCTAGCTCTCTTCTGCAGGGTCCAGTTCGCAATATGAACCATATAATGCAAAAAAGCGAATTTTGGACATTGGACAGCAGCGCCACCTCCGAGTCCAATTATGTTTTCAAGCCATCCAGAAACCCATTGAAATATACACGAAACATTTCATTCAAATCTGTCCAGCCGTTTAGGAGGAGTTAGGTGACAAACACACGTACAGAATAATTATATCAAGAAAATATAAACTATTAGCTGAAATGTTAAAAAGCAAGTAGCAGTATTAATATGTGTCTATTTAATTACGTAAAAGTAACACACTGTTATCGGTTTTTGTCGCTGACTGAAGCCTGAACTAGAGACTTAGGTTTTCACAGATTGGTCTACGGACTACGATTGGTTATATACCTACACTATGACTATCAATAACAACATAAATACAAAATGAAGTGAAATTTTTCTCCTTCAAGTTAGGAGAAAAGATCCCAAATAATAAAAATACTTTTCTAGAAAATGTATAACTATACTGCAATCTAAGCGAAACGTGCCCAAAATATTCCTAGATTGTAAACCGAAATTTGAACGTTTTTCTTATTTACAAACTCTGTAATATGAATTTTTTTCTTAGTTTATCGGGTCAATATCAAAAAAATCATGACATACCGTTTCAGTCGCATAATTCAGATATTAAATAGATTAGTTTTACTATTGACATTCATAATTCGACGACATTGTCGAATATTGCCTATCGGTAACACCCCATCGTTAACACTGTTACCGATCGGGAATATTCGATGTTATCGAACACCATTTTAAATAACCTCCGTTTTTTTATGTCTGTTAAAAAAACATCATTCTGGAACAAAACCTAAGAGAGTTATAAGCAAAAATATATTTGACACGGGAATTTGCAGATAACACACTATACGTCGGAGCCATCGTTATGATAAAAACCGTTTAAGTGTTATTTGTGTCGCAATAGGGTATTTTACTCTATACGAGAAAAAAACTATAAACATGTTATTGAGACAGTTTAGGCATAATGCAGTCGGAAAATTTAAGTTTTAGTTCATAAAATAACAAAACCAATTTTTAAATTCAATTCAAAGTTTTCAGTATTTTTAATCTGTTTTAAAACACCGTGAAATAGTAGCGGCCATGTTATTACGCCGTACGGCTGTGTAAACAAAAAATTGTCAACTGTCAGTCAACCGATTGGCGTATTGGCTTTGTACTTTTATTATTTTCGTAACCAACGTAATTTTTTCACTATTACACCTATTACAAAATATGCTTTTAATTATTTTTAAATGATATACAATTATCATATTTAATATGAGCTCATTTGATACAAAACGAACTGACGTCATTTACGCTGAGCAATATGGCGTCCAGTAAGAGGCGTTTTCGTCAAACTACGCGCGAAATTTGAAAATTTGAAATTTAGATGCATTTTTATGGCACTTATCGAATGAATAAAAATGTTGTGTTTTTTTTGGTGGCATATTAGCACTACAGAATTTCATTGAGACACTTTTCAGAAATGGGTGTAATACCCTATTGTGTCTGTCGGACAAATACAATATAAAAAAAAAGCTTTTTACAAAAAAAAGACAACCGCCTTCAAAAACTAAAAAGTGAAAAATAACTTTAGCACAGAACACACATTGACTTTAGTTTCGAAATTCAGTGGCTTTGTTCTGTTTGTTGTTTTGTATTGCCACCGACTTACGAAACTAAAGTCAATGTGTGTTCTGTGCTAAAGTTATTTTTCACTTTTTAGTTTTTGAAGGCGGTTGTCTTTTTTTTGTAAAAAGCTTTTTATTTTCCGCTTTTTAGTACCTCCTTCTTATCCAAATCTATTAAGAAGAAATTGAAAGTTAACTACTACAAAGATTGATGAAAGTAAAACGTCGTCTATTTAATATTTTTGGGTATTTGTTGATTTTTCAAAAAGTGCTAAATCAATTTCGACAAAATTTATATGGGACCACCACTGAAGCATACCCTATCCATTAAAAAAAGAATTTTCAAAATCGGTTTACGTTTGCCGGAGAAATCGCGTAACAAATCGCGCACATACTTAATGCAAATTTAAGGCTTATACGGTTATCTCATGGATGCCATTGTCAGAACTGGACCAAATTAAAATGGGACCACAAGGGAAGCACTAGCTTTCATAAAAAATAAGAATCATCAAAATCGGTTCACCCAGTCCAAAGAAATCAGGTAACAAACATAAAAAAAAAAAAAAAAACAGACGAATTGATAACCTCCTCCTTTTTTGAAATTGGTTGAAAACACACTTACTTACTAGTGACCCGACCCTGCTACACACATACACACGGGTGCAATCTAAAAACTAAACGTGCTCGCATAACCGAAACTATTCAACACATTACTAGAGCATTTAAAGCAATAAGTAGTTCAAACTGACTATAAACATAGACTATAAATAACTAATAAGACTATAAATATGAAATAAATATTATGTACTGAAACTTTATACTAATATCAATATACCTAAGTATTGTTCTTGAATATATTGACAATAAGATCATTCACAATATCTTTTACCAGCGATAGCGTTTTCTTCGTATTTTAATAACATTAAAAAAAGAAAAGCAAAACACATAAAATCGCTTCGGTACCTACACAGTTTAGACGTTTAAACTTTTTATAGCGGCCTTTAGAGTGAAAATTCAACGGATATCTGTGAACAAATAGTAGTCCCTGAAGAACGGAAACTGCCATAAAAATTCGCGTCGTCGTCATTAGTCTCAGACGTGTTTTGATCAGGGACCGTACTATGAAGTGTTAGAGCTATCATTGTTCCGTTGCGAAAAAAGGATGGTGCTTCTCATCCTGTATAGCTCCATCCCTCTCAGTCGTACAAGATAATAACCCCAATGATACTTTGTAGAAAGCGTCCTGACGCAGTCCCGCCTCTTTTTATCTACCTACTGAGGCCTCATGAATAGATTTTGCCTTAGAGAGTACTTGATTTTAAATTCCAGAGAGATATAAGTATATTATTTTTTCATGTAGGTAGGTACAACATTTATGTTCTATTGATGGTATTGAAGGACATTGACACAAACAACATTTCTCTGACCAATGAAGATGAAAGGGTTGGTTTATCATAACATCCTGATTTTAAAATATAGCAGCATAGCTAGTACAAACATGCACGCCGCATGCATGCCCAAAATAATAAAAGCGTTTTAAAAATCAAAATAATTGGCAGGTATCAGCAGGTACATATTTTGCAGTTCGAAATAATGACAATGTTCATAATATTGTAATGATTATACAGTTTAGCTCACTCTGTTTTTATTAACTTATTTATATTTTTGCATTGAACTAAATGCAATGGAAATGCAAAAATATAAAAATACTGGGTTACGGGAACAAGAAACCGATTTCAGAAAAAAAATTAGGCATATTAAATTCCTGAAAAGCAGTATGGGATATTCATGTATAACCCGATAGTTCTGCAGAAATAACCGTAACACTGCATTAGAGTGCTGTTAAAAAAATAAAAGTAGGTAATATTACTTTTTACAGCTTTCTCTGCTATAGTAATTAAACATAATTTAAACAGTCAAAACAAAAACGAAAACATTTCTGAGACAGCCTATTTTAATTGGGGAGGTAAGGTATTATGATATTTTGAGCGACAAAAATAGCTCGACGGCTGCCTTGTGCCGAGTTTCCCAGTGGACCCCGAAAATTAGAAGAGTACTTAAAAACTTTGCAACAATATTTAAATTCAATTATTATATTTGGTTTTACTTTAAAATACCCTTCTTAAACAAAACTTTAATTATTTAAAGAAGTAAACTTTTCCATCTCAATTTTATATTTATTCACTAATAATTATGTTTAACAAATAATTACCCTTACAGCGACATGTTACCAGTAATATACCTGTTTTGTTTTTTTACTCATAAATTCTTTTGTTAATGGCCTCACATTTATTCTGTCGACATGGCTATATAAGCGTAGTAATTCTACTACTATGGAATCCCCCTGTATTCAAATCAATACCTACTTCCGGTCCATTTGTCGTTTCATTTTCCCGTAACATTTATCTAATTATTTTTTGTACTCATACGAGTAGGTATTAACTGATAGGACTCACATATTCACATCAAAACATACGATCTGATTTAAGTATGGTAACACTGCAATGATATCACATAAATTTGGCAGAATAGCAATATATTCCGTTATTTGTATCGACAAAATGTTATCGAATCTTCTTCATTCCACATGAGCGCTCTGCGATCTATCATTATTTCCAGTCTATTCGCAGAAGATGGGATTACAGTTTACCAAGAATTGGCTCATTTCACTGACTTCCAAAATAAGGTTTTCAAATCGACTTAATGTTTTCTTCTTTAATAGGTTATGTTACTCAAATTCTCCCAAAAAGCACGATCAAAAGGTAACTTTCATTGAAAATTCAAGTAATGGTCCGGAAAGGAATGCCGTGCGCAATGCATAGTTGTTAGGGAAGTACCTATAGTGCCACAGCCGGGTATAGTTATTCGGGTCAGCAAGAATGTTTGCGGCACGCGTCCGCACGATATAAAACCGAAGCAAGACGGGTGGCGTGTCACAATGCTGCGACCTACTCACAATACGAGGGGAGCCGCAAGAAACCGACCCATTGTTATGACACTCATAAAATTAATCTTCGTACCTTTTATTTGATGAAGCTTTTAAATCAAAGTGTTGTTGTAGTTTCAAGTTGTCAACTGCATTGTGTGATGGTTTGATTTCATAGCTTGCTGCTGAAGGCATGAATACGCTTTATATCTTATTTTATTTTTGTTTCCTTCAAAGGTTTATTTAGTATGATTTGGTGAATAACTCTATTTTATAGTTATATTGAATGGTTTGTCCCTACTAAATATGTCCTATCTATATTTACCATCTAACAGGGTGTTCGTCAACACCATCGCGGCTAATAGAATATGAAACCGGCTCATTGAAGTGAGCCGAGACTTCATCGGTTACGCTAAATAGAAATGTACTGAGGGTTTAACCCTAGTGCACATAAGCTTTAATAAGCAAGCCTTTGTTTAGGCAACAGGGAGCAGTGTTGAAGTATTTAAGGAGTTTATTATATTTTCATTCAGGTATACAATCTCATCTTACTTATTAAGTACATTATCTATGCTGCTGCCTTGGTTACATTCATAGGCAACTAAAATATCTATTTTGTAATTGTTGAACATTGTAAACATCAATCCCACACGTTCCATTGGGGATCTACAGGAATGTCTACAGGAAAGTTAGTTTCACTCATGGGTATTTATATTAGAAAACCTTCTCTTCTTATATGAATATTACAAAATAATCAAATTGGTATTTATATTTAGGTATATTGAATGAAGGTCAAGTGAAGTTTATAAATTAATTTAGTGTCTAGTCTATAAAATATTAAAATTATCTTTCAAAAGTGACAAGCGTGATTAACATAAAGTGTGCCCGATCTTGTAGCCAGCCACCATTCGACCACCAGTTGCGGCCCCAAGCAGCGGATGAAGTTTTGCAATATCTAATCATCACGCCGCACATCGACACACGTCCAATACCTCGACAGTCTGACCTGAAGAGGTTCGCAAAGGTATTAGCACTAACCGAGGATTGAACAAAACGCGTAGGTACACTCCCGCTATTTCCAGCGTGACTGTGAAAACAAACACTAGTGTAGTTTTTAGTGCGTAAGAGTCTGACAGACCACCCACCCCACTGTGGAGGATATTCATGAGGATTTTCCATCCCAGAAAAAGAAAGGAGTGCTACGAAGGCGCTGTATATGCGCGAACTTCTGGCCACAATGTGTGTGTGTGTGTGTGTGTAATTCACCTCATCTCCCCTATTACACACACACAGGCACACACACACTCACACACCAATTCACTCAGACCACCACCATCTTGCACTATCATAGACCTCATTAAGCTGCAACATCAGCTACCTACTCATAAAATACTCACATGAAATCTTAATCGTATTAAGTATGTTAATTAAACTTTTGTTTTGGTAGTTATATAAAGACAACTTAATTCATTGTTTGGACAAACACTGCCACTTAAGATACAGGTCTCCTAGTTTAAGAAACAGGGTTTATAATTTTGGTTATATATGTAGATTTTATTGTCACCAAAAATGTTTTGATTTGTGTACAAACTGATAAAATCTTATTAGTTACTCTACCTTTGCGTTTTAGCTGTGTCTATGTATTACTTTTTGGGATAAATAAACAACTATTATTAGTATTATTACAATACATGTGGGGTAAATAACAGGACTAATTATGCAATAGTCAGTGACTAAATACTTATCCAGTTCCCCACAGCGCTGCCCTTTTAATACCAAATACCCGGATCACGTCAACATCGTGTGCGGAAACGAGTAATTACACAACGGAACTAGGTATAATTAAACCTTCACTTAGTCTAAGTTTGGACTGTT
Organism: Charanyca ferruginea; assembly: GCA_947361185.1. Lineage (NCBI taxonomy): Eukaryota > Metazoa > Arthropoda > Insecta > Lepidoptera > Noctuidae > Charanyca > Charanyca ferruginea. The sequence goes on along the minus strand of OX376055.1, from coordinate 15,256,675 downwards.
CGGACAAGACCTTATTTCATGTCACACCCCTACAGCATATCGGAATTGACCGCCATTTGAAATAAAATTCCTTATTTATAAAATACTGCTATAATTGTTAATATTTCGGTTTGGACAAATGTTTATCAGACAACTTAGATACAACCTTACCTAGAAACACCGCCAGAAATCATCTGCTTTCAACCTTTATAAAACCTTCCATCGATCCAATCCAACTTCCAATTTTGGAAACGAGAATTTGTTTGGTAATTTGGTGGCAGCTATGCGATTATACGGGCGTGAAGACTAGGGGATATGATAACGGTAATAGCCTAGTGATTAGTGGTCGAAGCTATTCTTAAACGCTATTGAGATTGAATTGGAATAGGGGAAGACCAACGTAGCTACGTGCCCTAATAATCGACACAATATACTATACAACAAATCATATGTGGACCTCCGTTCAAAATACGAGACAAGAATATGAAAAAAAAGTAAAACCATATATTATAATTTCGCTAGCAGGGTCTTTTTTTTTGTTTCGTTATTTTGTTTTGTCCCTATCTACAAAATGTTATAACAGAACTTGTTTTTCTCTTAGTTTATTATATTTTTTACAATATTCTTGTTCTATTTTCTAAGGTATTCGTGTTTTTATAAATGTTTTACAATCGATTTTTTGTTCTGCTTGTAAATAATTTGGTATCTTTTAAACATTTTAGTTTTATTAATATTCTCTTCCTAGTTGTCGTGACTTGAGTGCTGGTGCTCCTCAAGGTTTCTGAATGTGGTATTGTTTTACCTTTATTCATTTCTATTTTTATAAACATTTCACTGTCATCAGTGTGCGTATCAATTATATAATCTTTTATGACCTTCAGCATCCAACTTTGAGGTGGATCAATTATCAGAAGCCATTTTTGGTATAAAAAGGTGGCGGTAGGTGGAGGTAGAGTGATGGGTTCCTCTTTTCCTCCTATTACTTATGTATCAGAGAGGCAACAGCCTCCTGCTCTCCCTATACTGTCTGTACCCGCATGCGGACCAGATCCGCGCGCGGGCGAGAATCCGCATGACAGGAAAAGGGAGGGCCCTTTTCCTGTCATGCGGACCTATCTGACCTCCATAACCCAGTTATGGGATAACACACCTTAGTAAGACTGATTGTCAGACTTTTTGGACCCGATAGTCCTGATATATGTAATTAAAATGATTGAATTTACGCATATTGAAGGAAATATTATGCATAACGTCATTATCTCTAGACGCCACAATATTTAAATTCACTCTAACTTTTACAGTAATAACTTCAGTTGTGTACGACTACTCACTGGGCTTTATTACCCACTCGAAGAAATATTATTATGACAAACATAAAAATGAAACCATGTATGATAAAGAAGATATACAACGCTTTATCATGATTGGTTGTAGATACATTGTAAAAAAACCCGAGATACGATGTAGGTTCTGTACAGGTTCTGGCTAGTTCCATGTTCTACCTTATTTTAATAGTTTACTCATAGTTAATTATGAGAAAAATATAGTTCTAAAATAAAAGAATAGGGACTTGACAATCTGTGTGTTGGATTGACAAGCGGTTTTACTTAAGTATTTCCAATAATTAATTACCTTTAAATCGTTGTCATTTTAATTATAATACAAATAGTACTTATAAGCAGGAGCAGGAGTAGGAGCTCGTGGCTAAATTAAAGCCGTACAGATCGGTCGGTAGCCGCGGTCGCTCTGTGGATGGGTGACCATCTCTGTCATACCGAGTTCCCTCCGTGCCTCGGAAAGCACGTAAATCCATTGGTCCCGGCTGTCATTTCCTGATCTTTGGCAGTCGTTATGGGTAGTCTGAAGCCAGAAAGTCTGGCAACCAGTCTTACCTGGGTTGTGGAGGTCCTGGTCCGCTGACAGTCGTTTCATGTAGGTAAACACTGGTATTCAGCTGCATCCGGTTAGACTGGAAGCCGACCCCAATATAGTTGGGAAAAGGCTAGGCAGATGATGATGATAAATAGTACCTATAAGCTCCAAGTGCGATTCTTACACTCGTAGGTATATCTCACGTTATTTTTATCATCAAAAATACTAATACAATTTTACTATTTCGGTATTGTACCTATGTGTTATTGTATGATGATTGCTATTTATAATTTCACTATTTAATTCTACTCTTTATACGTCACGGAGGCGGAAGGTAATACCTAAAGATGTTTCATCAAATTAATGAAAATTTACTTGTACAGTCAACAGCAAAAGTAGATGATCAAAATTAGAAATTCAATACTAATTTACTAACACAAATTTATATAATTTATTACTAGTTTATTTATTAAAAGTATGTGATTGTCACACACATACTTTTGAATCACTTCGACGCCACACAGTTCTGACGCGAACTCCGTTCATTAGTATTGAATTTCTGACTTTAATCATCTACTTTTGCTGTTGACTGTACCAGAATTTCTAATCACATAGAAAAGGAGACGATTCAGATCCCACAGAAAAAAAACACTAAGTCCGTCGCAACGGTTTTGTATCAGAAATGTTAGAGTATAAATAAAAGTATTGTTCTAAACCACTCCCATCGCTAACATGATTTTGCTTTGCTCGAAATAATTCGTGGGCGTTTAACAATATTCTATTTTAAAACTGGACAATCTGTTTCCGTGATAATTAACAACAATACAAGTTCTGAATGTGTATTAAGCTTTTTAGCGTTATTATAATAGGTAGGAAGGTAGTACCAATTTATTACTTATGTTTAACCCACGAAGTGTGTAGTCTCAATATATTACTTATGTTTAACCCTATTATACTTACTTCGTGGTTTAACCAAAAACTCGTGCTGGTCTAAATTTTTATAACCACGATCCATTCACAGAATGCAACTGCTTACTTTTTCCTGTTCCTTTGAGATACTATATTTCTGTATAAAATAAAGCCTACAAATACTAAAAATCTTTCAAAAATTAGTAATTCGTACAGTAAACCGAGTATAGCGATTAAAAATATAAGTTCTACAAACGCATGGCATCGCAGTATTTTTGAAATAACTGAGTTACTAACATCGCATGTATAAGCGCAGTGTCGGCATGAATACCTGATAGTGTAAGTAGGAATAGGGCACGTAACTCAATAGAGCTCGTGGGAATGCTTGAAGGCTTGCAAACAAGCACTCGACTAAGTACTTAGGGATCGTGCAACGCGTGGCCACGGCCTACCTTCATAATTACATTTCATCACTTCGCTTAAAATACTTTTTTTTTAACATAATGAAACTAGACGTGAGGTTTGTATATTTGTATAAGGGACTTATTTTACTTACTTACCTTTGAGTATCAACACAACATTCTCGCTGGATGTATACATCTGTGATGGGCAGTCATCTGATGCGACAGCATTGGTGACAACCTGTTGAAGGAGAATCTGTGACTACTGAAGTTCTGAGAAGTAGGTTGTCGTATGTGTTATGAGTATATTCAATGTGCGTAAATGATACAAAGCGCCAGTTAAGAATCAAATTATTCAATTCCGAATAACAAGAAAGAAAGATGCGCAATATATTCTTTCTGTAGCAATATGAAATAGGTACACTACAGAGTTGCCGGCAATATTATGTTCACCTAGAAGTTCGTGTTCCTGGGATCACACATGACCGGAAATTATTATAGAGCCACAAGCGGATACAAACGTACCTATACTTGCTCGTTGGTAACGTGTATTTAAAACAATACTTAAATGAAGTTCACGTTATCAGTTTTAAATTAGGAAATAGAAGTTCTTCTCATAAGTACTTATTGTTTGGCACAATCTGACGGCTAATTCCTGTAATTACAAAGCGTAAAAAATCTTGTCGCAATCTATGGTCGACAACATAGACTGAGACTAAGACTGAGATTCGAATATAAACGTACCTAAACTTGCTCGTTGGTAACGTGTATTTAAAACAATACTTAGATGAAGTTCACGTTATCAGTTTTAAATTAGGAAGTTCCTCTCATAAGTACTTATTGTTTGGCACAATCTGACGGCTAATTCCTGTAATTACAAAGCGTAAAAAATCTTGTCGCAATCTAAGGTCGACCACATAGACTGAGATTCGAATGAAAACGTACTAAATATACCTACATAAAAAAAGTACGTAGCGTGTTAGTCGCACCGCTTCATTTAGCATCGGGTACATAAGGTAGCGCAAAATGAGCACAGCGAGCGAGCATGGTAAGTGGTGGTAGGTGGTGGTCTCCATTATCGTCATATTTTTACAAAATATTAACAAATTACAATTAAACCTTCTTCATGAACCACGCTGACTAAAGAGAAATTTAAAAAATCTATTGGTGAAAACTGCTTGGACATCCGTTCAGTAGTTAATGAGTTAATCGCAAACAGACAAGGCAAGAGACTTTGTTTTATACGAGTAATATGTAGTGATTTAACTTGACTTTGACTTTTTTGCCTCAACAAAGGAATAAGTGTTTTACTGATGTTAGGTACCTTGACCATTATGAGCATAAATTATTTTATTTTTTCATTCAGTTTTACTGGTTACTGACTTCCAAACATTGATTACAGATAATTCCGCAAGTCAGCGGTTTTTTTCTGTTCGTGGTTTTGTATTGGCACTTAGTAAAAAGTTTTTTTCTTTATAGTGCCTACTTCATTAAGAAAAGGTTACGTCATACAAATTCAGTCATCCCTTAATTTTTTAACTTTGAGGTAGCACTGAATAGTTCATTTAGAAACGAATCATCCAAATCGGACTACACCGTAGAAAGTTATGCGTGGTCAAACATAAAAAAATTGAATACGCGTCGAATTAGGAACGTCCTCCTTATTTTGATGTCGAAGTTCAATTTGCGCACAATTTTTTACATGGTTCGCTATGGTAAGATCTGACACCGTATGCGATAGCATGTGCTGGTTGAAAACGTATAAAAAAAAACCACGCCAATTTGCATACCTATAGGTAGAAGATATACCACAATTATTTTTACTTCCTTTATTACTTTGTTAGCTACGCTCATGCATAACAAACTAATGAAAAAATCAAAACCAAGCAAACAATGAAGTCAGTGAACAATAAAGTTTTAATGTAAAATTTAAGCCAACTAGTGTTTGTTACAATATGATAACACAATCCATACCTGCAGAACTTTCTGAACATTCAGAAGGATAATTTATTAAATAATAGCTGATGTGTATGTATATAACGTAGTATCATAAATTTATCACAGCACAACTTCAGCAGTTTCACACCTGTATAGAAAAACGTTCTAAAGCATGGCAGCAGTTTATATAATTTGTCTTGTGCCAAAGCGATAGAGGCTGGAGACAAACAATTTTATCTCGATGCCCATAAGTACCTACTATCAATAACGTTGGTACTTAAAAACACAGAAACAGCGGGGTATTTCTACAATCCTACGATACATATCAAAATTCAAACAGAGGAATGAGTTTGTAACTTCAAAACACTGGAAACTGTATTCACATCAGATAAGTTAAATACACTTCGAACCGGGTCGGTCCCTAAACGCCATTCGTTTCGGGTAAGTTTAAACTTGGCTGAACATTAGAATCCCTCAAAGGTGAAGGTGTAGCGGTCCAAACAAAAATAGAAGTATTATGAAGTTTGGTAACATAAGCACTAACGGTCTAGGGGCGGCGAAGTGTTTGTGAGTGTATGACTCGCAGCGTGATGCCGGTCCGACGTGATCCGCATACCGGGTTGTCCCCGCGGGCAAGCCGAGCGATATTTGCTTTTTTTACTACCGCATCCATATTTCAACACCAATACCCGCAACAATATTTGGAAGTACTGAGAGCGCTAATGCGTGCGTGGCAGGAAAAATGATATCCGCTTCCCATTCGGTATTCTAGACATAACCTACAGGAAAGCTACAATTGAATAGTTAACAGTGAACGAAGACCACTGTTAATGATTCAATGGAAGCTTTATATATTTAAATTGGACGTTTCAATCCACCATCCAATTATTTTTCATGGTAGATACTTAATTTCCAATTTAATACGCAACTCCTTTATCCTAAAGCATAATATTACTTATTGGGCCCTATCAAAATATTTTCACTGGTTTACAAGTGAAATGGTGGCGACCATTATAACGGTTAATGGAAAGAAAATAAAAATTAACTATTGTGTATGGAATGCTCCGAATCTGACATTATTATAAAGTCAAGTTTGTAAATACAGTGGTGTAAACAAGTTATCTGTATGCATTAGGAACAGTACAAATAAATCACGAACGTTTTGCTAATAACGGTTTATTATCTGCGGGCTTGTATCCCAACACTATTCCGCACTAAATATTCGACTCCAATTGTCGCATTAGTATGCTGCACAGTTCTTGTTAGACTAATTCAAACCAACAATAGCAAATAATATTCATGTTGCTATTAATTAAATTATGAATATAAATAAATATCACCGTACAGTTAGTGTGTAACAATCTAACCTTTATATTTAAACTTACATTATAAATATAAAAGATTTAAATTTTTGTTTGTAATGGTTTATCTTTTCTCAAAAATAGTTTACAGGTTTAAAGTATTTTGTTAAGGCTTGTATACATGCCAATTAAATAACCTTGAGCATTTGGCCCGTACTGAATTTGTGGTGATGTAGACGCAGTCTTTAATCGGACGCATTTTAAATTTATTGTAATAAAAATAATACATTTATTTGTAAAAAGTAGCAAAACCAATATTTCTTCCTTTGTATTGCACAGCGGTTGATGTTTTTTTAATACTCTTTTGATAAGAAATTAAGGAGTAAAATGGTTTCATCTCAATGTTTTGGAGGTGATTTGACATTTTTTTTTTCTTATTATGTGATGACGATAGAAAAATTGTGGCTAAACCAAATAACGTATCATATCATGTAGATTACAAACAATTTTTTTCAGATGTAATTTCTCTATAAATGCCGACGAAAAGTTGCTTCATCTGCCTGCTTCTTTCAAGCTTTTTTCGAGAGTGCAGCCTTTTTGAATTTAGGGATAGGGGTATAAGAAAATTCACATGGGTGAAGTCGCGGGCAATGTGCTAACATAAATGTCACAGTCAAAAGTACTTTTGACTACAAAAATCAGTCCAAACAACTTTTGAATGGTTTATAAATTTATCCTTAATACTTAGAAACCCATTAGGTTGGTAGGTTTTTTTTTGTGACCCTATTAAACTTTTGTTTTGTAGTGATTCTTCTAACTAGGGCGTTCCGTATTTTCGTTTTATCTTAACCCTTATTAAGATAAAACGAAAATACGGAACGCCCAAATTACTTTTGACTGATGCCAGTCAAAAGTAATTTTGACTGGTTAAGAGTTTTGACTGTAACATATTATACAAGTTATCCAATAAAAAAATAATCGATATTAAGAATAAAAGTACTTTTCTGAATAAAAACATTTTTCAATGTTGATTTTTTTATTAAAAATAATTAACGATCTAATTCAGGATGTTTTCTTTGTTACAGTTTGCAACCAGTTTACTCGCGGCGTAGTCGCCATGCTGAGTGCAGTAGCCCCAGATTCTTTCGACACACTGCATTCATATGCCAACACTTTTCAATTGCCATTCGTTACACCCTGGTTCCCTGAGAAGGTAATTATATTATTTGTTATGCTATTATTGGGAATCTCGATACACTTACCTTCATTAAAGACTGTACAGAACAGAACCCTAGGTTTCTACAGAATTTGTAATACTTTGTACCTATTGTAGTTTTTATAACGTTTTTACCATCTTTTCCAAATCCGTCGCAAACTTACGCCTATGTAATTTTATCAACATTAACATTGGACGCTCAGAAATGCACTTCCTTCTATTGGGAGAAATCACTGTCTGTTCTGAATTCACATTCTTAACGCGTTCATCAAATGCTTCAATTCACTTGCTAACTACCGCTTCACAAGATTTCAGCGTGAATGATCTAAATCAACAATTGAAGCATTGCAATTCCAAGTTTATGTTGATTTCGTTGAATAAATAGGTAATCTTTTTAAAATCTCCTCGACGTTAGTACGTACTTCTTCATTGCATCAACATTTAACTAAGTTATTACGAAAAAATCGATAAGCACAGTTTGTAATATCAATACGTACCTATAGTTTAAACGAAGTTTCGCGTGCTGTCTACTTTAAAATATACCTAATTCTAATTAATGACATTAGACACACAGTGCTACCATACTATCCATACTAATCCATACTTCCATACTAATATTACCAATACATGTAAAAGTAACTCTGTCTGCAAATAATGAAAATAGCTTTAACCCTGGGCAAGGACATGGGCTTTTATAATCTGCGAGTTCGTCTGCATCTGCTATAACCGCCTTTCACGCAGCCAAAGTCGCGGGCAAAAGCTATTCATTTATATTTTTTTAAAGTATACAAATGGTTCATAGTCTGTTTACAAAAGCACCTGTTCTGACAAAAACGACGCCGGGCAATTTCCGAAGCTGAAACTTTCATCAACAAAATTGACACTTCACAAACTGAGTGCTTAGAAAGTCATTATATCGTTTCGACCCTTCTCTGTCTACTACATTATTTTTATTCAACGGTGAAACTTAACGGTGTGCTTGGCTTTTAATGTATTAAAGTGTTTAATTACATTTAAGAAATGAAGTCCTTAATTTAGAATAATGTGTCGCAAATGCTTACGAATAAAAACTCAAATAAGAAGGTATTTCCGTGTGGTATAAATAAATGTTCAGTTATTGCAAATTCCCTATTTAATATGAGGAATTTTTGCCATTCTACAATGTTATGTGCAAACATGGACGAAGATAAAATAGTAATAATAATAACACCAGCCTACAATTGTCCCACTGCAGTAGGTCGATTCTGTAAAATTCAGACAACAACTCGCATCTCACATCGCTATTCACTCTCACTTCGCATAAGGTTCAAAATGACCTTGATATATTTAACACTTTGAATCAGTAGGTCGATTCTGTACAATTCAAACAACAACTCGCATCTCACACCGCTATTCACTCTCACTTCGCATAAGGTTCAAAATTACCTTGATATATTTGACACTTTGAATCGGGTTCGAGTGCGAAGTGAGCGTCGAAGTGACAGGGAAATTACCTTACAGAATGCCACTTCTTACGTCATCTCATACTTTATCTGTCAAAGTCTTCCTGTCAATTTAGTTCAACCGGTGCGGAAGAAAGGTTCTCGTGTGGCGACCACGAATCGGAAGACGCAACGTTGGTAGGCCTCCCAACAGATGCACCGCGGGTAACCGGTGGATGTAAGCGGCAGATTTCCCCTAGTCGTGGCGTTCTATGGGGGAAGCCTTTGTTCATCAGTGGACATCTACCGGCTGATGATGATTAATTGAAATAAATAACAATTGTGTAAGATCTCTATAATAATCAGAAAAGATAATCTTTAAAACGGCCGTCCAGATATTAATGAAACAGATAATTACCACCCTGAACAAACAAGCCGTCTAATAAAAAAACACATGTAAATAGGACTATCGGACTATCCGTTTCAAAGCTACGATGCCATAGACAGGCACACAGATAGACACACAGAACAACATAATCGTCTATACTAGAGGGTTAATAACTATCTGAGAGAATATCTATTTGATTTGCTTGATCGTCGTTTAATCCTGTGTCTTGGAAGTATTTTTCTTTTCTATCTAAATGTTCTAAACTACTTGCAAATTTGCATGCGTAAGTTTATTACGAAAGAACTTAACATTTAACTTTATAAGTACCTATTTCTAAAAGCATTTCAGAACTAAAAACTTGTTCAGATTACCTCACACGATGTAGACTGAGCCTAGGCACTTGAGCAAATAAATGATTCAAGGACTACCGGTGCTTGAACTTCCAGTGCCGCATAGGTACTTGAGAAACACGGCAATTTAGTTTTTCAGGAGTTTAGTCTGAAACCATTAGATTATTACTCGAGACTTTAAAATTATATTCCACGTGTTGTGTCGCTTAAGTAGCTTCGCGTAAATAATTTATGCGCTGACAACTTACAAAAACTTACTACGTTTAGTAACTTTGCTCCAAGTGGTATTATGTTTATTTTCCACGTTACAGTTTAATCTGTTTGCTCTGTACATAAAGTTGATTGAAGACACACACAAAAAAGGTGCTTACCTTATTACGCTGCGCAGTTTCATCCTAGGACGTTTTCGAATATTTCTATCATTTTATAGAAACAACCAGCTTAGCTCGATTGTTTATATCCATTACAAGGGGGTCAAATTTGAGACATACTTCATCTCCTTTGATAGCAAATCGGTCAGTTTAAAAAATAATAATTGGCTGTCACAGCTGTACAAATTGCCGCTCGTTTAAGGTTTTAGATTTTTCTTTTGCGGTACGGAACCATTACAAGTTTCTCTACTCTAGCACATCATCTCACTCTGAAGTACCGATGCATGATTGATTTATCGTGAATTCGTGATACACGAATGACAGCGACAGTTATATATATGTAGATATTTTTTCTAAATATATGTACTTTACACGATATTCACCAATCTTATGATACACTAGTCTACGTGATGTCACTAAAACCATTGTTTGTTTTCACAGGTGATTCCACCATCGTCAGGGCTCAATGATTACGCTGTGAGTATGCGGCCTGACTATCATCGCGCGGTCATAGCTACTATAACACATTACGGATGGAAAAACGTGATCTACGTCTACGATTCTCATGACGGTATGTTCCGAGAGTTATTATTGTAAATACAAAAAAAGATTTTAACAAAAAAGACAACCGTCTTTAAAAAGTAAAAAAATAACTTTCAATTCGCAAGTCGGCGGCTTTGGTTTTGCTTATTGTTTTGTATTGCCACCGACTTGCGAATTAAAGGTTATTTTTTTACTTTTTGAAGGCGATTGTCTTTTTTGTTAAAAACTTTTTTTTTCGCTTTTTAGTGCCTATTTGTTATCATACAAATTAATTACGAAACAGTGACACCAAAAAAATTCAGTCAACCCTTAATATTCTACCCTTAGGGGTGGAATGCCTGCAATGTCCCGTAATAACGAGCACCGTCAGTCAGTGATGTCTAAGGATAAAGCAACTTAGAAAGTACATTTAACATTGAAAAACTCACATTGGTACTTCCTGGGGTTTGATCCCCCAACTTGGGGCGAAGGAAGTGGATCAGATAAAGAACGGGCCACCACGACTATGTCTGACTATTGTCCGTGTGGTTGTCGGACGTAAAGAATAGCACCATATCTTCCCGTGGGTGTCGTAAGAGGCGACTAAAGGACTTACCAGAGAATGGGCAGCAGCGTTCTCTGTGCCTTCGTGACAACCATACTGCGATCGCCAACCCGCCTGCCAAGCGTGGCGATTATGGCAACCCCCCCCTCCTTGGGGAGGCCTGTGTGCAGCAATGATGAGGGGTGGAATATTTTCTTGAAATTTATATGGGACCAAGTTTAAGGTATATACTATCAATAAAAAGAATCCGAGAAAACCAAATGGCAACTATTCTGCATCAAACTAAAGAAGTTTCACGTAAATTAGACCATAAAACTCAGCGCAATCGGTGTACATACATAAAACAAAATACCAATCGAATTGAGAACCTCCTCCTTTTTTAAGTCGGTTGAAAAGGGAAAGCTACTGTATTCAGTTTCTTCTTCTTGTTTCTTATGTATTTTAACAGTCCCAAACCGACGTCCCAAGTGTAATACTATTTCCCTTCAATTCTCATCAGCGTAAGAACAAATAAGCTTTTTGTCAAAATTGAATGTATTTTTTATATAAAATTAAGACTTATTACAACTGACACTACTGACTGTCCGTGTGGTGTCGGACGGAAAGAATAGCACCGTCCCATATCTTCCCGTGGGTGTCGTAAGAGGCGACTAAGGGATTTACCAGAGATAATATTGGGATAATTTATTAGAACTTATCCGAGAAAAACCGCCTGTCAGTCCACGCGGCTGACTGATCAGTTCCTATTCTTCTGATTTTAACCGAATTTATCTCAAAAATTATTCTTAAGTAATAAACTATTCAAATGAGATTTAATCTTGTTAAACTAAACTAAGCTACGACTAAAAACTAAGAACTAAATCATAATGGACTAAAACAACTGCATGACAACAAAAAGTAGCGCTTCAAGTAACATGGTTGCTACCTGATGACACAGACTTTCTCCGTCAAATACACTCAGACTTAATGTACTATGGTGTGTCTGCGATGGACACTACAGCGGGGCCTATACGAGGAAGACCGTATGGAGGCGTAGCAATCCTATGGCGGAGAAGTTTATTCCAGAAGGTGGTTCCAATACGCTGTGAATCAAAGCGTATAGCCGCTGTGCGCCTGTATCTACCGGACCGGTGTGCTGTGATTATGTCAGTATACACTGACATAACCACAGCACACCGGTCACCGGTCTATACAATCGGTAGGCATATACATGCCTACCGATCTACCGTTGTTTACCGAGTGTCCAGGCGTAATAAATTCGATAACTCAGGATTGTGAAGACGAGTGTGTGTTCATGTTGGGTGATTACAATGCAAACAATGGCACCAGGTTTGGAAGGGACTAGTTAAGGTACTGTAAAGACCAAAATTGGATTTGTGCGGACATTCAGTACTTTAGGTGAGTCATCAGGCACCTATACGTTTCTGAGTGACGCCCATGGTACAGCAAGTTGACTAGACCATTGTGTGGTGACGTCTGCCGGTTGGGACACTATTTCTAATGTTTATGTTCTGCATGAAGTAAATTGGTCGGGTCATTTTCCACTAGTGATTGAATGTAATTGTAATGTTATAAATCGTAAGATTGTTACTCAACAGCCGATTAAGAATACAATATCGCTTAACAACAGAAATCAGACGCAACTTTCTGAGTACAGACGTTTATGAGTTTATGACGAATATTTATACTATATTGACATTGACACATATCTTAAAGACTGTAAGGGGCCATCGTGTAGTGATCATGAATGCTATAATTTATTGATAAATACTATCACGATTTAGTACGTGCCATTACAAATGCAGCGATTAATTCGCATTCGCATGCAAAGTTCTCAAATAAATGTAAAACTATTGTAGGTTGGAATAATCACGTTAAATCATTACATGCAACTGCTCGAGATGCTTTTCACACTTGGTCGCTGCACGGTAGGCCGACGCATGGGCTCGTATTCGAGAACATGCATAATAGCAGGAAAATGTTTAAAAATAAATTACGATGGCGTCAACAACACCAAGATCAATTAAAAATGGATGTTATTGCGCAGCAAAGAGCCTCCCGTGATTTTAAACAATTTTGGAAATCAACAAATAAATTATCACACAAACCGAGTCGCGCGTTAAGTATAAATGAAATTGAGGAGCCAAAACAAATCGCGGAGGAACTTGTCGCGCAATTTAAAACAGGTTTCGTTAGTGAACCGTGTGATGCAGATGTCGGCTGTTGTGCGCCGGCGGTGAATTAGCTGAGTGTCGTTGTAACACCTGATATGGTGGGGGATTGTGTGCTTGGAATGAAACGCGGTAAGTCGCCGGGGCATGATCATGGTCTGACGCTGGATCATATGCTTCTAGGAGGCCCTCAGTTAGCTGAAAAACTATCTGTGCTGTACGACTTGTTTCTGAGACATAGTTATTTGCCGAAAAGTTTTATGAAAACTGTAGTAATGCCACTCGTTAAAGGTAACATATCGGATATTAATAACTATAGACCTATTTCATTAGGAACTGTGTTCTCCAAAATATTTGAAAGGTTATTGCACCCACATCTATCGGAAAACATAAAGTTACTATGCACAATTTGGTTTTCGTCCAAATCTTTCGACTGATACCGCCATATTCTCGTTAAATAAAACTGTCCAGTACTATTTGGATAGAAAAACAAATATCTATGCCTGTTTTCTTGATTTAAGTCGTGCTTTTGACTCTGTAAATTACAATGTCTTGTGGAACAAAATGTGCAATGCAGGTATACCACCTGAAGTGATTAATGTCATGAAATATTGGTACGAGGGTCAAACTAACGTTGTAAAGTAGGGAGAAAGTTTATCCGGTGAATACACCCTCAATTCCGGAGTGAGACAGGGTAGTTTGACACCGCCAACAATATTTAATTTATATGTTAACGGCTGTTCTATTGATAATGTCTCTGTAAATAATCTTAGTTACGCAGATGATATGGTTTTGCTCAGTCCGCCATATAAGGCGTTGCAAAAGCTACTGCACATCTGTTAAGTGTACGCTAGTAAGCATGGTCTCAAATACAATGTTAAAAAAACGGAATTGATGGTATTTAGATACGATAACAGTCCATTACCTACGCCTGATATATCATTGTGTAATACCAAACTAAAAGTTGTTAAGAGTTTTAAATATCTTGGTCATATTGTAACGGATAAACTGCGGGACGATGAGGATTTAGAAAGACCGAGGAGAATGTTGGCAGCGAAAAGTAACATGCTTGCTCGGCGATTCGCTAAATGTACCAATCAAGTTAAAGTCACTCTGTTCAATGCGTACTGTCGGTCGCTTTACACTGGTCACCTTAGGTACATGCACACACAACGCGCTTACAACACCCTATGTGTGCAATACAACAACGCATTCAGGTGTATATTTGGGCTACCGTGGAGGTGTAGTGCGTCCGGCATGTTTGCGGAGAACAGAGTAGATGATTTTCATGCTGTATTACGAAAAGCGAAGGCCTCCCTTATGAGCCGTGTACATGATTCTGACAATGGAATACTGAGAGCCATATATGATGCTAATTATTTCTTTATATATGGCTGTCAATATTCCTGCTAACAATATTTTTTTTTTTAATTTTTTTCATATATTTTTTTAAATAATATTTTTAACAATAATGTATTTTATTTTAATTCAATTTGTATTCATTTTCCATATTTAAATCTCAATTTTAAGTGTATTTCAATTCTATTCTATTTTATGTAATTTGTCGTATGGTTGTCTTTCCTGAAAAAACTGAATTTTATTTATTTATTTATTTATTAAACCAGCCAGAGCCTCTACAGCAATAATAATAATAATAATTTATTTTTGTACATACATTTACACACAGTAGGTAGCATTTTATAATCATGAAACAAGTTTAATTGAACAAACGATGGGCAATAGTAGAAATATAAATGAACAAGTTGACTTCTAAACTAAGTAAATAAATACTTGTATCTCAGGAGCCGTAGTTCACAGTACAGTACCTGGTCTGCTTCACACAAATTACATGGGTAATAGGTACCCTAAACATTTCAAAATGTACGATCGTTACCTATCGATGCTGTCATGAGTTCGTTTGATGTGTTATTAAATACATTTGTATCCTTATTAATATTCTCAACTGTGTAAAGTATTAAGACGAGTAAATGTTACGGCTTTATTTCTGAGCGAAAAAAGGCAAATTTTTAAAGTAGCCGCGTCCGGAATGTTAATTCAGGGCGAGGGGTGAAATATTTTCAACTGTCTTCTTCGAATAATGACTGCAGTATTTACAATAATGAGTTGATTTTGTATTCATGACACGTATAGCTAATTTAGTCATACGCTATCTGTTTTTTTATTACCTAAAGTAAACTAGGTATGTACTTACACTAGTTCCTCATATAAAAACTATGTTAGAGAAAAGCTGTTTTTCGACTTAGTTAACTTAAAAGTTTATTTAAAGTGCAATCAACTTAACACGGCTGAGGTCATATTTAAAAACATAATTCAAGTACACGTTCCCCACACAAAAGAAATCGAACCAAATACAATATTTATTTTGATACTACAAAAAACATATTGTAATTTTAATGGTTTGTCGGTTCGAGCACTGTATACTTCAACATTTACAGAATGTCTGATGATTAAAGTATTGAGAAACACGTACAAAAATTAGCTAGCGATACTTCAGTGACGTGACGGATATTGAATATGATAACACAAAAAAAGGATGATTCAAAAAAATTCAAGCTGCTCTAACTAATGTATGGACCCAGCAGCCGCTGAAAGCCATGTTGTAAAGTAATGATTTTAAAATGATTTATTTTCAGTTTGCCCTCTTTTTTCCTATTACTCAAACTCAAAACCATTTATTTCAAATAAAACATTTACAGACACTTTTGAATTGTCAAGGAGTCAGTCAGTCAGAAAGTTGAAGCTAGTTGCTCGTTTCAAACAGTAGGTTAGAAAAACGAGCAAGAAACTTCATAAACACTTATTTATGTTTTAAATAAATAAAATAACCTGGATCAAAAAATGGATACGCCCACTCTGTACAACACAAGAATGATAATAATAACTTAACTTGCTCTTCAATACATGCTTGTGGAGTCGGAAGTACCGTACTATAGGTATGTGCCCGACCCAGTTCTGGAAAATGGCAATATCACGTTGTATTGGATTAGATACTCTCGAACTCAGACGAAAATTACTTTTATTAGTTCACTACCACCGTCTCCTGACAAACAAAGTGGATAACCCAACTACGCTGGAGCGGGTAGGCCTAGCGGGTGTGCCGAGTCGCTTCTTAGTCGGAGGTGAAGGCGTGGAAGGTCCTCGTCGCCGGAGAAAACTGTTTGCCGTGACCCCGGGAGTGCGCACTCGTCGAGCTGCGGCTGCACCCACAGCCCGAGCAGTCGCACTGTTGAACTCTTTGCTCACCCAGCACATAGATCTGGGTATCTTCCATGATAAAACGTATTATGTGTGTAAATGTTTACATTTGTTCTTAAGTAGTATCATAAGTTAGTTAAGGTTAGTCATAAGATAATTAAAATGTAAGCAATTTGGTCGCAAGCACTGTCAGCTTATGTTTTTAAATAAATAAATAAATAAATTGGGATCGATCTATCATCACTGACAGGACTATTGTTGCAAATAAACCTGACATAGTGTTGATAGATCAATAAGAGCGTCGCGCAATGATTGTTGACATAGCGGTTCCGCATGACCAGAACCTCGTGAAAACTGAGAAAGACAAACAAATTAAGTATCTTGACTTGGCTCGCGAGGTTGTCGACATGTGGGATGTGAATACAGCAGTCATTATGCCGATAGTCGTTACGGCTAATGGAATAATTTTCAAGAGCCTCGACCAACATCTGAGGAGGCTTTCGTTGGGCAGCTGGATTAAGGGTTTGATACAGAAAGAGTTAATCCTGGACACGGCGCGTATTGTTAGGAGATTCCTCTCTCAGGAGCCCTGACCACCGGTAGCTTGGACCCTGTTCCCGATAGCGGTGGGCTACTATTTTTTACATTTTAAATGTTCTTATTTTTTTATCAATATCTAAAAATATAATTATAATATATGTATGTACAATGAATAAATGAAAATAATAATAATATGTGCGGACATTTTAAACATGGCCATCTGACCCCAATCTAGGGAGACCCTGTAGCCCTGTACTATAAGTGTCAGACAGCTGATATACATACACAAATACATTTTTAAAAACAAACATATATAGATAAACAACACCCAGGCATTAGGCAAACACAAGTGCTCATCACACAAATGTTTACCCTGGGCGGGAATCGAATAACCGGATAATGAAACAGTTTATGAGAAGATGTACCTAGACAAAGGTACATCTTTGCATACTAGGTACATTTTCGAAAAGACAGTTCTGTTTATTACCTAAAACGGTACAAAGTCTACTCACAATCTCATCTCAGCAACGTTCAATGACAAAATCTTGTCAAAAATTTAAGTAAGGTCCAACTAAAAGTTCTGTGAAATACTTCAAAGTTCAATCAAAAGACGACCGAAAATCTTTTATTTATTTATTTAAGGACTCTGAAAAACTTACATCTAATCGGCATAGGCATTGGTGATAAATAACAGAATGATTATCTGACAGCCAATTACAAGTCTGCCAAGTGCCAAATAATGCCAAAAAGTATGTAGGATACTGATCATCACCTAAAATTTGTAAAAACTAAATTAAAATAATTGCGACAGGTTCTTTCCTATGAGAACCCAGATGTTAAAATTCTTCTTTTACAAAATATTGGTTCCAAAAACTACCATTGTCACAGATAAGTTGGCATTTCTGTAAATAGAGCTGTTTTTGACAGAGTAAGAACAGGGGGCAATTCCACTAACCTATAGCACACCAGTAACATTTAAATTCCCGTCCAGGGTAAATATTTGTTTGATGAGCACTTGTGTTTAACTTATGACTGGGTGTTGTTTATCTATATATGTGTGGCGGAACATATTTAGACCACCACCGATAACATCCAGAAAACTGCTGCCGCTTATGATTCTGTACAACACACACAAATCAGGTGATGTCTTGTTTGTCATCGAGTGCGAATGCACCGGCCTTAAGGTGCGTACGGATTAGAGGCAGCCTCGGGGTGCGAAGCCTCGCCACGCACCGCTCGTGAAGGCACGCCTCGGACTGAGGCGCGTATGCACTTGAGGCAACAGGGCGAGCCGTGCGTGCCTCAGGCGAGGCTGCCTCTAACCCGTACGCACCTTTGCACGTGGAGCAGGCACGGTACGGGGGCGTGAAGTTTGTATTGAGGCAGCCGGCAACAACCTTAAGCGGCCAGGCGATAGCGTGATCGAGACTCCACCTGCGATCGCGCCGGCCCACTGACATCAGTCGTCTTCTGACTAGCTTGCTTAACCGTCGCGACGCGCTAATACGAGTTTTGAATTGTATTAATTTGCCAGTGCCACTCTTTGTATCTATTGCTTTTACTCATAATAATATAATCATTTCATCTTACTTCTAATAATAATAATCTTCATTTCTACGTCTTTCAACTTCATTCGTCCCGCAACGCTTCGCTCGCTAGTATCGTTCTTAACAGTCTTACTATACGGGTTAAATTTCCGTGTAGCATTAATATAGTTATCTCGCATATTATGTATGTATTTTAAAATGTATTTGTGTATGTATATCAGCTGTCTGACACTTATAGTACAGGGCTACAGGGTCTCCCTAGTTTGGGGTCAGATGGCCATGTGTAAAATGTCCGCACATATTATTATTATTACATTTTAATCTCAGTCTTTGATCTGTCAAAAACGTACCAAAATTTCGACATTGATTGTCGCTAAGACTAAGTTGCAACTTGATTTCGATCACTTGTAATCTTTTGACCGCCACGACAAAAAAGTAACAACGGTGGTGCCAGTACTCTATGGAATTACGAATAGAAGACTGTCATATAGTCGTGACCGTGGCGTGCTGGGCACATATTGATTTGTCATCTATACAATGACTGTGGCGGTCAAAAGGTTAATATTGTAGAATAGGGTATTTTACTCCATATGAAAAAAAGCTATAAATATATTTTTGAGATAGTTTAGGCAAAAAGCAGTCGGAGAGTGTAAGGTTTAGTTCATAAAAGAACAAAATCAATTTTAAAATTCAATTCACGGTTTTCAAAGTCGGTTGCCACCGACTTCTGAAACTAAAGTCATGTGTGTTCTGTGCTAAAGTTATTTATCACTTTTTATTTTTTTTTTGAAGGCGGTTCTCTTTTTACCCCGACTGCAAGGAAAGGGTTATGTTTTTTCAAATAAGCTTTTAATTTCCACTTTTTTGTGCTTCTTTATCACCCAAATTCATTAAGGAACGGCAACACAGTTAAAACAGAGAATGAAAGTCCTCCAAAGACGAAAAGATGGAAAAAACCAAAACGTCTTCTCGATTTTTGTTGTTTTTTTCAAGCGCTGAATAAATTTCTGTTTGTCGTATACTAAAAACCTTCTCCAGAATATAACAAACACTTTTCTGAAAACCGCATCAAAATCGGTCCAGCCAAACGGGAGATAATCGCGGCCATACATACATACATACATACCATACACACATACCATACACACATACATACAAACATACGGGCTGACTGACTCTTTTTTTAAGTCGGTTAAAAAGGTAAAGTTTAATTTTAAGTGCAATCAACTGAACACGGCTGAGGTCATATTTAATTACAAAATTCAAGTGTCTATATATTACACTCTTCACTCAAAAGAAATTGAACGAAATATATTAAAACACAACATAATACATACATACAATTTATTTTTATACATAAGAAACGTCGAACATAGTGCTTATCAAAAACCCTATTGTAATTTGAATGGCTATTCGGCAAGATTTGTTCGACCATTGTAAACTTCAATCAACCTGTCATCATATACATATATTAATAGTCCCGGAGAAAAGCTAGACCAAACTTAAACCTTGAAAAAGATGGGGTATAAGACAACAGTAGCGCTTTAGATGAAAAAAAAAAACAATCTTCTCGCGATTACCAAGTTAATAAAGTTATGCTCTGCGTTACTTCTCATTATCATTATTTCAAATAATATGCCATCTAAGACAAGCCAGTTTAATTTCATACACCACCAGCTACAAGATTAGACCAAGCAATACGCTGTAATTTGAATAAAGCAGTTCTAACATCAGCTATTAAATTAAAACGTACCCTGAATTATTAAGTACTAACTCGTGCCTGCGACTTTGTCTACGTGAATTGTATGGATTTTTAATATTTTGATAGAAAATTTAGCTTATTCAGGGACGAAAGAAAAATATGAAGCTTCGTTAGTACTATAGCTATTGCTGAAAGAATTTTTAAAATAGGTTTATATTTTCGGAGATTAACTTACAAACTTTGTCTCTTTATAAAATTAGTTTAAATACAGAGATATATTTTATATATTAGGGAAAACAAACAATTACACACTATACATGGTTAACAATAGCTTACAATCTAGGTTTATCAGTGCGTAACTAACTACTAACGTAGTTACGACGTTACGTGTTACATATTCGAATAAAAATTTGGAAGCGCACGAGTACAATATTACTAATTAATCATACAAGATGTTTTCGCTAAACCGAACTGACGGTTTCCAGGCATTCATACGCTAAAAAAATCCCTGATCCACACCACACATAAGAGATTACGGTACATAATTACGAGGGCTGCACTAAAAGTATCGGGAATGGAATATTTCCACTGTTCCTGTCATATTAAAATCTTTTTAATTGAAAACTGCTTGGTTTTAAAAATCGAATACCATTTATTTATTTAAAAAAAGATCCTCGGTCTTGTCACAAGGTTTTGTCAAACTTGTTTAGTCGTTGAGAAATTGGAATTAACTCGAGAAAATTCAAGAGCGATGATTTATTATGACTTTCGAAGTGGTTTATCACAAAAACAGTGTATTGACCGGATGATTTCTGCATTTGGTGATGAAGCCCCATCCAAAACCACAATTTATCGCTAGTTTGCTGAATTTCAACGTGGACGTGTCAAGGTCAGTGATGATCCCCGTCAAGGTCGTCCAAAAACTGCAGTCACCCAAGAAAACGTTGATGCTGTGCGTAAGCTGATTGAGGAAGATCGACATGTGACATACCGCGAAATTCAGTTAACTTTAGACATTGGCATGAGTCAAATACAAATAATCTTGTATGAACAATTAGGTGTAAAAAAGTTGTTTTCCCGATGGATATCGCATTCGCTCTGTGAAAAGCAAAAAGCGGCTCGCGTTACTTGGTGCGTCAGAACTCTCGAAAAATTCCACGCCGGATCCTCAAATGCTGTATACAACATCGTATTAGGTAACGAATCCTGGATATACGAGTACGAACCCGAAACAAAAAACCAGTCACGAGTTTGGGTGTTCGAAAATGAGTTAAAGCCAACAAAAATTGTTCGTTCACGCCGAGAACTTCACGGAGTGTTACAAAAAAAATGGTGGCCACGTTTGTCTCCAAAACCGTCCATGTTGCGACTATTCCTCTTGAGGGACGAAGAACGGTTAATGCAGAATGGTATGCTAGCATTTGTTTGCCACAGGTCGTTTCTGAACTCCGTAAAGAGAACTGCAACCGCCGCATCATCCTCCATCACGACAATGCGAGTTCTCACACCGCGCACAGAACAAAAGAGTTTTTAGAGCAAGAAAACATAGAATTATTAGACCATCCGCCGTACAGCCCCGACCTAAGCCCTAATGAATTCTATACTTTCCCTAAAATAAAGAATAAATTGCGTGGTCAGAAATTTTCATCACCTGAAGAAGCTGTGGACGCCTGCAAAACGGCCATTTTGGAAATCCCAACTTCCGAATGGAATGGTTGCTTCAATGATTGGTTCCATCGTATGGAAAAATGTGTCAAATTTCGCGGAGAATACTTCGAAAAGCAATAAATACATTTTTAAATAGTAAAGTTGTGTCACTTCCTTGATTCCCGAAATTTTCAGTGCCGCCCTCGTATTATACATGAACGTATCATAATACTACATAATACACTTTTTATAGTTTAATTTGTTGTCAATTTGCGCGGCGCGTCGGCGTCCCTTTGTTTGTCACAAACTCACAACGCCAGCGGCATAGACAAACAATGTGGAAACACATTGGCCGATAATTGCAACATTAAAAAAAAATTTATATTATTCACTTTTATTTATTTATTGTATTTAATAACTTTATATAATTAATAGTTATGTCGGGTTTACATATTTTTTACATAATGTTACTTTACATATTTTTGTTAGATATTTATTATTACAACTTTTTATTTATTTACCTTTAGTCATGACTGTGGCCGCCCGTGGCATCTCTGCAAGGCCCTGTCAGAATACCAGCGCTGCGACATTTCATGTCGTAGCATTGTGCTGAGACAGGAGCCTTTTTGGTCTCGTACAGGTTTCATAAGGCTTTTTTTATGTTTTATTGTTTTATATAACCCTTTTTAATGTTTGTGTTTACCTGTACGACGTTACAAATAAACAATTTTTCTTTCTTTCAAAAAAGTTGCTTCACTGATACATCGAACGCGGGTCAGTAACAATAGTATCAGTTTATCAGTAGATAATCAGTGGCGGAGAGTCCTTACACTGTTCTGAGACTTTTGTAGAGAGGATGGTCAACTAGGTAGTTGATCTCTTGCCTGCCTGCTTCGGTCACTTAAATGGTTATGTGTGCCGGTATTGATTTTGTGTTTTGTTATACTAACATTAGCCATAAGGTTTTTACTAACAAATTGGATTGTATTGTTGTCCGAAACTGAATGAATAAATAAAAAATAATAATATGCAGATATTCGAAGAACCAAAGGTGGTTATGCAGACACATATTTACGAAAGACCTTCTTTTTTCAAATGCCTTTTAAATGTGCTACCAGCTGTCTTGAACTTGAATGAGGTTGGGGACACAATTGTTCTCCAACCCACCTTGTTTGAGTTAACGTTGTTTCTAGCTATATTTACGAATGTGAATAAAATGTGGGGAACCTTAATCACATTTTCTTTTCTTGTTCTCTTTATAATCATGATTGTATTCTTGCTCTTTACCCTCGTATTGTGCTCCCTTTCCTACTTCGATTTCTGTCTTACTCTCTCCGAATGATTTTATAATAAAATATTTACAAGAACTTAGTACCTACTCTTCTTGTAATAATAATAATTAGTATTATTATTGTATTTTGTACCTGGCAACTCAGAATGTCATGCAGATTGTCAGTGTCGTCACCTTTTTATTTTTGTTCACCCATTTTTCTAATATAGTTAACAAAATAAACAGTTAAATACAAACTTCTAATGTTTTAACAATTGACAGTGATACATGTCATTGTAAAGAACCGTAAAAAAATAATGAATAAGTTAATAAAAAAAGTATATCAACAATATTATGTCAATAGAGTCATATAAACATGGATGTAAATACGATTTTTTGAGGCGCGTAGTCACGGATCCGATGCGACGTAAAATTCATTTTATGTCACAGTCGCAGGATCACCTCAGAAAAAAGAGCACTTTGCAAACGGAAAAGCCCATTTACATATAAAATGTGGTTGAGTAGGTACGTATACTGATAGCTATGAAT
Organism: Charanyca ferruginea; assembly: GCA_947361185.1. Classification (NCBI taxonomy): domain Eukaryota; kingdom Metazoa; phylum Arthropoda; class Insecta; order Lepidoptera; family Noctuidae; genus Charanyca; species Charanyca ferruginea. The sequence continues at coordinate 15,232,800 of OX376055.1, read as the reverse complement.
ACGCACGTTTACTAAGGAAACTGTTTGAGTAATTTTTGTTGTATCCAATAGAAGATAAGTATCACTGTTTTTCAAAATAAACCAGATGGATAATAATGTCTGTGATAGCTTTTACGTACGCATATTTATTACAGTTAGGTAGATATTTTTTCAACGGCTCATAACAAAAGTGGTAAAAAAGCAAATGAAAGTCGTAACAATGAAAGTTCACCTTAAAACGAGCTATGCTAAGAGAAAATAAACATTAAAAGCAAGTGCGGATGTCGTGGCAGGGGTCGGGACTCGCGGGTGCCGGATGCTGTGCAGATGCTAAAGAGGTACGATATTAAAACCAGATTTTTTTACTACATAAAAGAAAGTACAGCACTAAAAAGACAATAATAAAAAAGGATTAGGTTCATAAGAAGCCGCATACAAAGATATCTGGAAAAACGGAAATAAACTGGAGATCGGATTCGCGACGAAAACGGAAGACAGATCGTTCCGATATCCAAATAACACCCTCTTCAGAACGTCTGTTACGTCAAAGTCGATCCGTGTACGACACTAATTTGAATACCATCTACTTAGATATTGTTAACCAAAGTTTCCACTTTAAGTCCGATTCTTTCTCAATTTGGCTTTTGGTACCTATATCTCAGCTGAATGAGACGGGACAATATCAAATGAAAATCCAAGCTCATATAAAAAATATTGTAATGAAATAGTAATCAAAATGTTGATCGAACTGGCTTATTTGTATCAGTAGATACTTCTCGATCGTCCAAGGTTTATAGGTACCACGAAATATTTATAATAAATATACGAGAAGAGAATAATGTATGAGAAGAGGGACCATTCAATGGGACAATATTAGGGTGGTAATTTTATTATTTAAAAAAGATTTTTCAAAAAAAAGAAAACCGCCTTCAAAAACTAAAAAGTGATAAATAACTTTAGCATAGAACACACATTACTTTACTTCACCACCGCCACCGACTACCGAAAGTAAAGTAACGTGTGTTCTATGCTAACGTTATTTATCACTTTTTAGTTTTTGAGGGCGGTTTTCTATTTTTTTTAATCTTTTTATTTTTCACTTTTTAGTGTTGCCTTAACATCCAAATCCATTACGAAACGGCGACACAGGTAAATGAGATTTGAAATTCTCCAAAGATTGAAGAAACTAAAACGTCGTCTAAGTATTTTTTTTGGGAATTTGTTGATTTTCTCAAAAAGGGCTGTATCAATTTTAGTAAAATTTATATGGGGCCATTTCGGAATAAACCCCTTTCGAACAAATAAATAATTTAGCAAATCCGTCTATATATGACAGAGTTATGCCCGAACATACATAAAAAAAAATATTTACATTCGAATTGATAACCTGCCTTCTTTTTGAAGTCGGTTAAAAATAGTAATTTCAACTAGAAGAACTTTTCACTATAAAGTTCTTTGCACCATAGACGGTAATGGTACCGCCAGAAATTAATTCTTAATTAAACCTTTTTTTTTAAGTTTTAGGCAGTTAACAGTTATTTTAAAGAAAACTTTTTAATTATATGTTAAAAAAATCTAGATGCGATAAACTATGAGAATGAACATATAATTTTGTGAATGAAATGAGATAAATTACGTATAAAGGTAATTCATAAAATCCAAAGAAAAATGCTAATCGCGAAATAGAATGAAATAAAATGTCAGCTGAGATGTCGTAGCTATACATATTCCCTGTGATTTATTGGGTACGCAACATAAAAAATAAGGTAGCGAGAAGGAGGAAATACGATCTAAACCGAGAACTGTTACTCTCCCCGGAATGAGCTCGCGGAGCTTGTCTATGAAAAGTTATAATCTGAAATACCTACTCCCGCCCAAGAGGTAGTTTAGTTTATAAAACTTTTTCAGTTTTTCTGAAGTGTCATTGAGCCAAGCCGGCACATGAAGGACGTCAACAGAGGGGTCCCCGTGTAAAATATTTCGAATAAACGTCGAATATTTTACGAAAGTTACGAAGTTACGCATAATATAAATAAATTGCCTCCGTATTCTACTGGGCGCACCTGTATAAGATATAGTTACATCCAATGGTTGTCATGTAGTATTTCTTAATATGTACTTCGGGCATTTTCAATACAATGTACAGATAGACTTGTAGACTAGAGAACTAATTACTGTAATTAAAATCGTTTAAAATTAATCGCCATCTAATCTCAGCGACAATCAATATGGAAATGTTGTCAAAAATGTAGGTTCAATAAGTATAAGCTTTTTTGATTGATTGAGACAGAATAAAATATCAATGTGTAATCATTATTTCGCAAATACGTTTAAGTAGATTTGTACAGTTTCATAGTACGTAAGTAAACAATAGCTCTCAAAGTTGGTACCTATTTAATTACCTACACACTATCTATGAAAATTGATATGCTTCAGTGCAGGAATAATGCCAGAGAATCAAATCGAGTCGAGATCAATTGATTTAGTAGGCAAATTAATTGAAATTATTACACTCTGATTATTCACTAAAATTGGTCATTCAAGGTGTTTTAAATGTAATGTCAACGGCTTTTAAGCTAGTGCTGTCGCAGTATTTTAAAGGAATTCACGTTTTATACGACGCGGTATATGCAACCGTCAGCGCCACCTAGTCTACAAACTCGAGAACCAAAGTAAAAAAAAACATTCAACTAGAATTTACAGTATGATCGTTAACTGTCATCATACTAGTGTTGTTTACAGTCCCACGCTGAATAGGTATCAATAGTTTACACTTACTGTTGTAGATTAAAAATCAAGCAATTACATTTTCAACACAACAGCAAATTTCTGTTTGCAGCATGACATTAATTTTGTTCTCTTAGTTCTCATATTAATATTATTATTAGGCAAAATCACATTCAGTTATTTGGGATATACCCATGAATGCAAAACAGCCCTGACTCGATCAGCAACAATGCCCCCCTTAGAAGGTAATAACGCCATCTCCCTGCTGGCTCAATGCCTCTTTGCCTATTTATCGTGTGCTTTCTTCCCCCATTAAAGTCGGCTGCTTCAGACTTATTCTTATTGGTATTGCACAGGGAAAAATACATTAATTTACAAATAAAATAAAGTTTGGTAGGTTCTACCCGACCAAGACGTTCGCTTTTGACTTAGTTTGATGCCTTCTCCAGTTCTTGTTTTCCTATCAGGCAACTTTTTTTGTAGTCTGCCGGAAATAAATGACAAATCTTTAAGAGTTGATATCATCAATATTGTGGCTTTTTATTTGAAATTTAATGTAACCGTCGGCTACGTAATAAATTGTCGGAGGTGCGTATAGCTGAGAGATTGTATGACAGCGATAGATTACCCAAACGTCGCGATCTGTTATTGAAACCCCCTAATCGTCAACTCGATACAAGCAACAATAGAGACGTGATCCCAACGCATTGTCGCTACAGAATAGGAAGGATTTACCAAGACTCTGAATAAAACAAGCTAGCATCTCGACTCAGCCGAGTAAATGCTTTTGTAATCACATTGCACGAGCGCTTGTGAGCCAAACGCAAAACAAACTTTTGAGCCTCTGTTTAGTTATAGCAGTACGGCTTCATTATAATTTGTTTAGCAGTCCATCGCTTTGTGAGTTTCATCTTTAGGATATCGTGTTAATTATGAAACTTCTCAGTGCAGCCTGTATATTTCTAGGTTTTCATTAATTTGTAGGAAAGGTTTTTTTTGTTTATCTCAATCTATAGTTTGGCTAGTAAACTACACTTATTTTTCTAATTAATATAAATTAAACCTTGAGTAATAACAGTTCGTTTTTCAAGGCCCGGAGGATGTCTACATTGGAATGCATCCCTTTTATACAGATCTTTGTAGAACTATCTAAATGGGAGATTATATTTGGTATTATTATACTACCTATACCTACCTCATATTATTTATAAGATCTTTTATAATGTACTCATGTTTTACAAAATAAATATTATCTTATCTTACTTATTTGCATTTCAACGTCAGGGAGAAAAAAAACTTAATATCTTCGAAATGTATTGATGTAAGGGTCAGTACACTTAATTTATTGCCCCAAAAAACTAACAACCTACATACTTCCCGAAAATATTTTAGAACAGAGAACATAGTTTAATATGAAGATCCTCTTATAAACTAGTATTCATTTGCAAATGATATTTCAACGGTCCACCGCCATCAATTTGCAATAACACCGCGCTGAATAAAATTTTATGCATAGATATTTTAGAATAACTAGCAGGTTCAATGTGGATTCTAGATAGAAATGGTCCTATCGACTTCCAATTTATTCAGCGAGTTTAATATATAAAACCAACGGATTTCCACGCACAACCCGGGGATCCTTGCTCACGCCGTAATGAATTTTATTACTCTTGCATTTGTAGGTAGGAGACCAAGTTAGTTATCGCACAATTAAATTTTGTATTGATGTCCGAATCTATCCGGTATGGTTTTCCCCAGTCAAGTTATATAATTCAACCTATTTCTGAAGAACATTTCCTTTAACTTAAAAGAGCGCAGACATTTTTACCTAATAAGTAGCACTGACCTAAGGTGTTTTAGAATTGTAAAACTTGAGAGGTGTCAAGGGACACCTGGATGGAACGAAGTTCCTTTCAATTAATTAGTGAAGGAATTGTATTTTTTTTTTTAATTATAGTATTTTTTTTTTATTATTAACAAATATAATGTAATATAAACTTAACGAAAATAACTGGCTTGCTTTCTATGAGAGAGAGAGAGAGACAGACAGAGAAACACGCGCACGCCGCACGGCTACAGCTAATAGCAAAAAGTGTCGTTACAACTTTTGGTCTTAATTTTTTCCGTCTAGCCCCCTTTTACAACGCGCGATAAGGAACTTCGTTCCAAAAACTAAGTTAATGTCTTTAATGAAATTGCAATATTAAAACAATCCGGTTCAAATAATTACCTACCTTTGACAGATCTAGTAAAAGAAATGAACTGCCTCATGACAATGGCGTTTGAAAATAGAGGCTATAGATACAATAACTACTTACGTAGGTACTCTTAATTTTCTAACAATATCAAGATAAACTTGCTCTTCGATATTGTGAATCCCAGTAGCCGATTCATTGAAATGGTTACGACTTTACTGTATTTTCTCTACCTAAGTTGCTACCGTCTACAAAGAATCATGGCAGGATTTGTACAAAAAAATAAAGATATTTAGAGAAGTTTAAATTCTAATTCTTATATTCTTGGGTACTTAAAGAGTATAATCAGTCATTTACAATATTTTTAAAACCCCGCAAAAAAAGTGAATAGTTTAACGAAAAACTCATTATTTGAGAACGGAACGGCGACTTACAGTATTATGGGAAATAACATCACAAATAATGATTATTTTTTTCCACACACTTGTCACATCACTTGTCTGCCAATTTGATAGATCCGTTAACGTCGCTTGTAACTTTCTTTTTTTTATATAAGCACAAAATGGGCATCGAGATGAAACGAAAAAGTGTTATTTTCATTTCGTAATATTTTAATTATGCGGGTGTTTAAAAATATGGTAAGTATATCAATCTACTTCTGTTAATGTATTCTTCACATTGAAAAAAAATTTAAACACTTTAATTTTTTTTATATACTGAATGTATGGATCTCGCCATGATTCTTTGACTCTTTTCTTCTGTCATCGTTACATTGTTACCCTTATGTTTTGTGATCTTCAGGAGTTTTCACAAATTTTCAAAATAATCATAATCATTTCATGCTAATCATTTCATGCTAATCATTTCATGCTTATAATCATCCAAACTCAGTTTAGCTGCCATATTTGGAACCCGTTAAAGCGACCGAGCAATTACCTCGTCACATTCCTGGTTTGTAACTTATCCACATTACCTTCTCTTCGGAGGTGCTGTGAAGGACAAGACTGAGAGATGCCCCTTTCAAAAACTGGATCAATTGATGGTCGAGTGAAGTCTATCAAGAGTTGGCGAAAACACAACCTACTTGAATCTTACTGTACTTATATTCAGCGTGTAGATGGTGCTTGCAAACCAAGGATAGTATTTACATCGTATCTGATAAGCAGTTATAGAAAACTGTTAATATGGAGGGAACAGAAGATACGTGCCAAATCTATTCTGGACATTCGTACTCACAGTTCAAAAACATATGTATCCGTCCTATTTTGTCAAAGTGTCGCGGAAACACCGGCCGCACGTGTCCAGTGCGATCGGTGTTCCACGTTACTCTATGTATTTTGTAGATAAATATTAAACAAAATTATAATATTACACAGAATAACAATTTATCAGAGACTCTCAGAGTCTCGAGTTGTGGCACGTTACCCGTCTGGAAACACTATTAATGATGAAACAATAACACACACGACAGACATAAGATACAACAAAATGTAAATAAATTAAATTTCTAACGTACAGACACCACTTTTCCCGTGCGCAATATATTTATTTATTCTTATTATAATCGAGGTACAAAATTATTGAATAAACTAAAATTGTTGTACGTTTCAAGTTTATCGGCCTTAAGTGACTTTAACTGAGGACTGACAGGGAAGCGTTTCATACCCAGTCACGAACTGTGAGCAATTGACTTCTTGGCCAGCGACTGAGGCTCCATTCATCTCACACAATATAAGAAAAGACGTAATCATGTCTAGAGAGGAATCACGTCCAACGAGCGACAACGCCGGAATTCCGTCTGGCCCGACATCCCCCGTAGTCTCCGCTGTAGATAATTTTCTTTACAAAAAGAAACGGATTTCTTGCTTACGGTTTTTATAAAATTAGGGTCGACGCAATTTATCACGTTTTCCAATTTTCCTTTAACGTATAGAAAATGTAGCACAGTGATTTTCAATTAAACACTTCGGAACTATAAATTATTGAATAGTTCTTCAATCGTCTTAGTCTCAACTTAAAATTTTAGAGTAGGTACTTGTACCTGTCTAATTACTCCACGTGTAAGCTTATAGACCGAAATAAGTGATAAAGATAGTATAATAAAGTAGGTAGATTGGTTTGTTGAGCTTAGCTCATCATTGGCAGATAAATTTCACGTTCGCGGAAAAGTAGGTACGTCTTATGAAGCTCACCAGAACTATCCCCACACTATACGACCTGTGGGACAAAACTATGACTGCATCAGACTGCACGTATTAGCCTCTTACGATTCTCAGATTAGCACTAGTAATTAGTTTTTTTATCAACCTGCTACTTAGTAGGTATATATTATTAAAAACTTAGCTAGCTATACCTAGTAACATGTACGTTATTCAGTAGTTAAATAGCCTATAAAATCTACTGTTAAATCTTTCTAGAGCTTCTGAGATAAGCTTGAGTCGTTACCAAGTAAGACATTTAAAGATGAAGAAAAAGTTTTGGATTCGAATTCGGCAGATGCTGCAAAAAGACGTTTGGAAAGTTAGTGCAGTTCACGATGTACGCGAATGCCCCAAGTCCACCCGTCTGACTCCAAACAAGTAAAGACTTTACATAGCTCTAAATGAAAGTAGGATTTTCTCAAGAAGAGAAAAGTAAATAGGTACGTGGGGAATTCTGTTAGAAATTCGGCAAACAAAGACTGCTAATTTATTTTCAAGACTACTGAACTAAGTTGTAGTAATAGATGGGCAATACCTTTTTATTATAAAATATCTTTACCAAAATACTGTATTCAGCCTCTGCTTATTCACAAGTACATTGACATGCAACTTCACTGATCAATAAGTTATGCGAAACATATCATACAAGAAACATGTTTTGTAAACGTTTTTTGCTTGATCTCTAATTTAGCTTCATTGAACTCAAGTACCTTCTGAACCGTAACAGGTAGAGGTTGAAATGTTCATAGAGTACTAGTACTTTGGCCGGTACAACATCAATAATATTATAGACTGAGAAAAACGGATTAAACTCACTGTGAGTGTAGCCGGGTGTCCGCAGGAACGCGACGGGCGGCGTAACATCCTGTGGACCTCCTTGAAAAAGGTGGCCGTATGCCATCGAAACTAGTCGGACGAACCCAACTACACTCACAGTGAGTTTAATCCGTTTTGTGAGTGAGTGAGTGAGTGAGTGTAACAATACTCGTTTCGTTTCTTTGAATCAATTGTATTATTCAAACTAAAATATAGTTAAAAATTAAAAAGGGCTTTTCATACATAATGTATTTTCGGATGTAGTGTTAAATATTGTACCGTACTACTCGCACTTGTCCAGTTTTCTTTAAACATTTCATTTTTGACGACACGGTTGGCGCAGTGGTTGAGCGATCGACTGCTGCGCAGCGTGTTGCGAGTTCGATTACCGCCCAGGGTAAATATTTGTGTGATGAGCACTTGTGTTCGCCTTGTGTCTGGGTGTATGTATGTATTTAAAATGTATTTGTGTATGTATATCAGCTATCTGACACCCATAGTACAGGGTCTCCCTAGTTTGGGGTCAGATGGCCATAATATGCGAAATGTCCCCACATATTATTATTATTATTATTTTGAGCTTAAACTAGCATTTGCCCGCAACTTAGTCCGCGTGAATTTTCTGAAAAAAGTAAATAATTTTTAGAATCAAACTATTAGTTCCGAAATGTTAGTGTTAATGTTTCAAACAAACAAACACTCCATAATAGTATACTTTTTATGTATGTTATTAATATTCTTAATAGGTAGAATGTCTAATACCGTGCATACTACGTAATATCAATTGTACTTACCTACTACGCGTGAGAAGGTCGATATCAAATAGCCGAAAAGCGATTGGAGTGTTGTAAAATCGTTAAATAATTTTGCCTTTCTGGTCGAAATCACTAACACAAAGCTTTAACTACACACACATCTACACATGCCAACTCACACACTTTACATGCTTCAAAGCTGATCAACTTTAATTTGAGGGACAGACCCAATCAATAAAAATTAAAATAAATCAGAACACTATTATTTTTAGTGTACCTAATACAATCAGGTGGCTCAGAATGATGCAGACATTGCTAGCCTAAATAAACAAAGATAACGTATAAATATATCACAGGTAGGTTTAATTCAATCAATTTTAGCACAATCGAAGTCAGATGTGGCGAAAAGATTTAGTGAGTTGGTGTATCATAATTGGTTAAGATTCATCTTTTAGTTTAAGTTTATTTTAGTTCTTGTTTTTGTAGTAGTTTGTTTGCATACGGCACTATGGGGTTGGCGTATCCACTGGGATAAAAACCCCGATTAAATTAATAAAAATGGAAAAAAAGATAACGTACTTAAGTGAAGTAACAAGCAAAATTTAGAAGGTATTAAATAAAAAAAGAAGCGTTATGACGCGATATGAAATTGCAATGAGGCGACAGTCCTGCCAAGGGAGGGCGAGTCTCAACAAATCCTACGATAACGCCTTCATTACCCACACGTCAACCCTCTTCTCCGTGCGTCTTCGTCACCGCTTCAATCTTTTCGCGGATATTACTCCAAAATTATGACAAAAGCGCCAGTTTCGGAGCTGCATAATGAATCCCTACTAGTGATGAATGGATCACACCATTCATCATCATTTTCGATTGACGTTTTGATAAAAATATTCTACTAGGAGGACGAGCACTGACATCCATTTTGTTTTGTTTTTATTGATTGGCATGTTTTGACGACCGTAGTTTTTGAAGCTATGTGCAATGCAAGACCAAGTAGGTGATGTGGACTGAGGAGGTTGAAATAAAATAAAAATATGTTATTTTATATCATGTACACGATTTTCCATTAAAATATTGTTTCCAATAGTTGACTTACAACGCGACACCATAAGACGCGCAATGTTTTTGTTTCATTTCAGATAGAATGGAAACTAAACTTTGAGGAGCGCTTACAAGATACTGCCAGTTTAATTGAAATATATATATATAATGGATCAAAATTGTATTGTTAATTCTATTATGATTATAGCTCTACACTTTTAGAGCTAGACTCATAAAATGTTCTGTTACCCGTTAAGCAAGTTCTCAAACAGTCAAATTAGGATACCGAGTTGTAAATAATACAGCATTATTTTTAGAACTTTTACTTACACCGACTGGCTTAGCTCAGTTTAGCTATAATAGCTCATTCAATCTTCAGACCTCACCCATCAGTCGTCATTAGGCGAGATTGAGGTCAAGATTTTTATGACGGGTTCACCGTCATAAAAATAAAATAATGAAAACAAACAAAAACAGTGAATGTAAATATTAATTGTAGGCGTTCTGCGATAAAATCTAAATACATTTCTTGTGACTAAGTTTTAGAAATACATGCAGGGCCCAGTATTATAATAGCAGGTATATTGATAAGTGGTATTAATTTGCTTTCGATTCATTGAAATTTATTTATAATGCTTTATCAAATTCCCCAAATAACTTACTAAGTACCCACTTCAATTATTCATAATATTTTACGTAGTCCTTATCTTCAAACGCTACAATATTTAACTCAAAATGGTATTTCGTAATCGTATTCGCTATTATTTGGTAGAATTGGTACTACCTAAGTACCAATTCTACCAAATAATGGCATGTGCGCGGCTATGTATGAACATTGAGTCTATTAGTTTACGACTAACAGGTAGTTGGAAAACAATGATTAATTGTTGATTCTTTTGTTATTTATTATACAGTAAGTTTACAATACAATTTAACTGTCAACAATAGATTTTCCGCTCAGTATTTTGTAAATAATGCCATCTCTCTAGTTGAACGCAGTACACCGTATAATTTGCAAAAACTTGGCAGCTCAAATAAACTTTAGGCCACCGCTTCACCTAAAAATCCTTACAAAAACGCTGACATATAATTACCCCAACCAATTTGTAGGGTTACTTCGCCTGCAGCAGTTGTACCAGAGTCTGCAGCCGGGGAATGCGACGTTCCGCATTTCAAATGTGAAGCGAGTCTCCAATGCGTCTGAAGTGGTCGAGTACCTGCGAGCAATAGAAAAGCTGGACCGATGGAGCAACAAATATGTTGTGCTAGATTCATCCACACAACTAGCGAAAGCTGCACTAATTTTACACGTACGTGACGTGCAACTCGGGCGTAGGAATTACCATTATTTCTTAAGCGGACTGGTAAGTAATCTCGCAGGTCAATTGTTAGAAAGCTAATTGTGAAATTTCAAGATTCGGATTTTACAGATTTTTGTACCTATTAAGCGGAACGTCAATATCATTTAAATGTTGAGTTTAAAAACTAGGACTTGCTCCATCGTTTTGAATGGAAAAATTGCAACTGATCAAAATAACCTCTTTGTATTCCGCATAGTTGGGACAAGCCCGCCACACTATTCCCTAACCACTGTAACTCAAGCTCATTGCTCTGGCGCTTTTCTGGTGGTCGCCACTGTTAATTCTGGCTTACAGGAGTTACAGTGGTTAGGGTATTCCGCATAGTTGGTACACGTCTGCATTTACACATAACTATGACTGAATGGTGTTTTCAAAAAAAAAAATATTTTAGAAAAAATGGAACAAAATGTACCCTGACCCGGTAGCAATAGTTTGTATCGCAGATTATAAAGTAAAAAGAGTAGTAATATATACTTACACAATCGCTCTATCGGGCAGTTAACATTTTTTTTCAGAGAAGTTTGTAGGCGTACAACACGAAAAAATATTTTTGAATCAAAATATTTGCACTTGCAAGTATGAGTTAATTTCATAAAGTTAAGAAAGTGTGAAAAAAATAATCTATCAAACCAGTCCAAGGAGATTCCCAGCCCAAACTTGGTAAAAGATAAGACTAAGGTATTAGATGTGCACAACTTCCTTACTTTCTACTTCGTTGGCTGTTTATGCAATAATGACTGAAATAAATAAGTTATCCAGTTCTACAAAAAATATGGTGGAAAGCTTATTAATTTCTCCAAGCACAAAAAACCACATGTAACCACCAGATAAAGGGATTTGTGTGGGCCTAGCTTAGGTTTTTTCTATGGAATCTGGATCATATCTTTCAATCCCACTATCTTACAGATTTTTATTAATAAGTCTGGCAACATTTTTCCGATAAAATGCTTTTGTTTTATTAAAATCCTAATGGTGCCGATTCCCTTGTTCACAAAATAAAACTAAAATTAGACAATTGTCTCCCTTTCTACAAGGCAGCTAAAGAAAAGGACGGCGATAGACAAGAACTAAGTTAGAGATGTCAATTTAGTTTTTCCCTTGAACATCGCAATTTTTTATCAATACGTTCTGAAATGACAACTATAATTGTATGAACATTTTAGATCAACATAAATTGATAGTTCTTTTTAGTTTATGTCTCTTTCTTGTTTTATTGGAGAGAAAGAGATAGAAATAGCTTCAATTTAATTTAGTACGTGCACAACAGAATTGGCTCTGATGCATCTTTCTTAATGTAAATTAAAAATAATTTCTTTGACAAAACTTTTCCTGAATATTGATGTCTTGATTCAGGTTTTGGATGATCGCTGGGAGAAGGAAGTTACAGAATTCGGCGCTATTAACATTACTGGATTCCGTCTCCTAGATTTTTCACGGAAAGTAGTTCGTGACTTCTTTGACGTATGGAGGAGGGAGACAATTTCAGTAAGTTTACTTGTTGCTTGTTGTTTACTTGTGTTTGAATGTGTTATTTTTATAATTTAAAATAATACTATCTTTTGCCCGCGACATCATCATTTTCGTTATCGCGTTATGCAGACAAAGCTGCAGAGTAAAAAATTGCCTAATAAATAGTCGGAAGAAAATAGGCATAGGCCAGGGTTCAATCTATCTTCATACCAAATTTCATCAAATTCGGTTCAGCCGTTTTATCAAGACAGATAAGACACTTTTCATTTATCAGTGCGTTTGATGAGAGGTCACACAAACGAGTCATTGGATTAATATCGCTTTACGTGATATAAATATTGAGCCGGCAAATGGAACTTTCTACTTTAGCGCTTTAGAATATTGAGGTTCTGAATAAAATAACTAAGTACTACGTTGGGGAATTTGGTAAAATTATTTTTTAATGAAAACACTTTTCTTTGCCTCATCTTTTGTTCTTGTATTAAAGTCAAAAATTAGAATGAAGTATTACTGCTGTGTCTTGCGTATATTTGTATTTTTTTAGTCATGTGGTCGCAAGGACGACTGCTGAGCGTAGAGTCGCAGATTCGATTCCCAGGTCGAGTGAAGTGGTATTGGATTTTTATACTAAGAATTTCTCAGTAATAGCCCGGAGTTTAGAAGTCTGGCATCTTCTATTGATATCTTTGATAGGCCACAGTGAACGAGATTCGAATTATTTTATTTTTTACTAGCCGATGCCTGCGTGATAGTCAGATCAGCGAGATTTTAGTTTTCTAGCGGTATTCTATTTTGTTTTTCTAAAATAAAAGTAGCTTAAAGTACTCCGTATACTTACTAATTACCTATCTGCAAGTGATAGTGTCGTGAAAATCGGTCCAGCTGCTTCAGAGAACAAACAGACAGACAGACAAAGCATTAAGATTTTTTTCTACATATGTACCGTATATATTTTTATATGCATTTAGTAAAAAACTGTTATTTTAACATTACAAGCAGACACTTCCATTTTATTTATTTGTATGTATATTGATTTTCATAAATGGTATATGAACCATTTATTCATTACCAGCACTTTGCCCGCGACTTCGTCCGCGTGAATTAGCTGGTCTCCTGGTACATAAGGCCACCTATGTACAGAGGCCAGCACATCAAGCTACTACAATCTGTCAAATTTCTTTGATAGATTTTTAACTTTATTACAAAAGCATAAGGTTCATATTCAATTGGGAAAATTTGACAGTTAGGTATGGCTTAATGTGCTGGCGTCTGTACCAGGAGACCAGACTTCCCGTGACTTCGTCCGCGTGATTTTTCTCAAGGATCCCTATTTTTTTTGATAATGCAATATAGCCTATAGCATTCAGGGATAATGTAGCTTCCTATTGCCGAATAAATTTTTGAAATCGGTTGAGTAGTTTCGTAGATTACCCCTTACATACAAACTTACAACCTTACAAACAAAGAATCATGGCGAGATTTGTACAAAAAAAAATAAGATGTTTAGAGAAGTTGAAATTCAAATTGTTATATTCTTGGGTACCTAAGGAGTATCTTCAGTCATTTAGACTATTTTTAAAACCCCGCAAAAAAAAGTTAATAGTTTAACGAAAAGCTCATTATTTCAGTACGAAACTGCGACTGACAGTAACAGTGACACTGACAGCCACCGTTTCGCAGTTCTTACATTGAAATTGCATCGTTTTATGGGAAATAATATCACAAAATAATGATAATTTTTTTCCACACACTTGTCATATCACTTGTCTGCCAATGTTATAGATCCGTTAACATCGCTTGTCACTTTCTTTTTTTTTATAAATAACACAAAATGGGCATCGAGATGAAACAAAAAAGTTATTTTCATTTCGTAATATTTTAATTATATTATTAAACCCCCCCTGGGTTTAAAAATATGCTAAGTATATTAATCTACTCCTGGTAATGTATTCTTCACATTGGAAAATATTTTAAACCCTCTAAATTACTTTTTTTTTCATACAAATGAATGTATGAATCTCGCCATGATTCTTTTACCTCTTTATAATCTTTGTATACTTAGACGGAGTTAGCAAAAAATCCTGCTCTCTTAATCTTAAATATTTTGAAACAGGCGCAAGCAGCTCTCACGTATGACGCAGTGCAAGTGTTGGTCGATGGTATCGTCCGTCTGATGCGCAAGAAACCAGACATTTTGCGAGCAACATTGCTACGGGCTAGTCAAAATGGCAGCAAAATCACGGACTGCAACCCAAAAAGCGATCTTAAACCTTTCGAGTATGGAGAAAAGATTTCCCGGATTATTAAAAAGGTACGTAAACTGGAGATTTTCCCAATAAGTACCTGTTCCCCGAAGCGCAAACTTGTCAACACAGTAATGTGTATACTCTGTAGCGTTGTTTACTCAACTTATAAAAGCTGACCAGGTGTAAATCGTAGGAAGTATCGTGACAAAATACCGCAAAAAAATATACCTGTAAATTATGCAAGTCTAACAAACTTCCATTCTCTGGAGTCATTTTACATTCCCGATAGCTCATGCGAATGATTGGTACTAATTCATATATTTAATTATGAATGCGAGTGTATATTTCGTTATTTTCCCGCGTTGGATATGTGGAAAAGGTAACGTCATTGTTAAGATTATTTAGGTGCTGACTATATATATTATCCATCGCATCAATCGCGGAACCACGTTTATTTGTTTCAATTGATAAAAATGCTGCTAACATTTGCCTCTACTGTTTGTAATTTTTTTAAAGAGCGTCCTCAACCGCTAGAGATCCACCTACCTACTAGCACCTACTAATTGAATGAAACATACAGAGCACTAATGATCCCTCAGTTTTCAAACTAAACCTTGGTTCATACTCAACTAATGAATACCACTCGTGAGGATTTGAATTTCTAATCAGTAGTAATGAGGGCTTAATATAATATTCTCTGCAGTGTTAAACGGTAATGAAAGAGTGAAAATGATGACAGATTTTTACATAGCACAGACACAGCACACAATTTTTTTTTTTTTGTGTAAACTGTTCATCTTTTGTAAAAGGTAAAAATAAAGAAAAGTAATATAAACGAAAACCACGTGAAATGACAGCGGCTTATACGACAAGTATATATCCTCTATCTTTGTGCAAGCAAAAATTGTGAAGGGACGAGTCAAATTGCGTTGTACATTGCTCTATGCCAGGAGTGTAGTTATCCTTCAGTCAAACGCGGCGCCAGTGGCGCGGTATGCCACATGGCGTGCCGCGGTGTGCACGACACTTACCCCACGTCAAAATCCGTGGCTGCTTGTGACATATTATCTTTTACATTTTATGTTATATCTAATGAATATGAGTTCCATTGTGTTTGGTCGAGCACGTAATAATGTTGGCACAAAATTTTAATTGAGCGGCATTATAAGAACACAGGTGCGGAATATACGGGTCCCGCCTTTTATATCGGATGTGCGCAGTGGGTGGGCTGAAGGTTGAAGGTTCGGAGGCTCTGACGATTAATTAGGTTTCGTTGGGTGACGCGTAATTAACCCCTCGCACTTTCTAACTGCCTCGGTTCGAACGCGACATACCCACGTGGGAAATATGAACCCTTCCCTTTTGCATTTTTTCAACTTCCACTTCCGAAAACTTGTGCTATGCGCGTTATCATCTGCAATATGAACTGACGATATTAAATTGAAACGCAAGAGATTCCTATATTTTGTTTTAGACGGAGATTAATGGAATAACTGGAAATATAAGATTCAATGAATTAGGACATCGCAAGAACTTCACCCTGCAAGTTATGGAACTGACCGTCGACGGAGATATCGTGAAGGTAAGATAAAATGTTAAAGCAAAACATCAACCGACCGTTACAAATGTTATAACATAATCTATCTATACATATAAGGTAATTAGTGGTTGAATAATTATAATTATTGTAATAGAAGTGACTAAGATTCAATATAAATCAGGTTTCGAAAGTTCGTCGGAGTATTGCTACTTTAACTAGAATGGTTTCCTAATTGTACAATAATTAAGTTGTTAGTCTCGTTTTTCTTCAAGTAGGTACATGATTTTTGTTTGTGAGTCAAGAAATGTATGTAAAATGTTTTGGACAAACTTTATAGTAAGGTACTAGACTGTTAACGATTAAATTATCTAAACAGGAGCCATCTAGAACATGTAAGTTTTAAATACAGTCTCAAAGTGCTGGCTAGGGTAAATTAGCATTTAAGCAGTGGATATGCTCTTAACGCAATTCCAGATCACTATAATTACCTAATTAGGTAGTTGGCAAACGAATGATTGGATTACAATTTTAGATAACAATAATGTAGACGTATTTACTGTTACAATAAATTACTACTTATTCAAAGTAAACTAGGTAGGTACTGAAATTAAGTTTTCATATTATTATCAAAATTATTTTAGCGTCTCGAAAAGCTTTGGATATTTAATGACTTTGCACTTATTGACAGTAAGTACTTACTTTATTAAATAAACAGGTGGCGACTTGGTACGACCACAAAGGCTTTATCCCAGTCATTCCCAAGCTGGCCCCGGTAGCCGCCCCGGGATCCTACGACCGCAATAAAACTTACATAGTGACCACCATCGAAGAGCCCCCGTATATAATACGCGCTCCTGAAACCCCCGATCTTGAAGACCCCGAATTGGAAGTTATCGAACCATACACAGGATTTTGTGCAGACCTCACCAAAATGATATCCGATAAGTTGGAAATCAACTGTAAGTGAAACATCCTAGAATGATAATTTTACATTACCTTTTATGAAACTGACCTTTTGAAAACCAGCGAGATTTATTAATACGATATTTATTTATTTATAACCAATTATATTACAATTAAAAAGGAGGCGATAAGTTTCGAACAACACAAGAAATTTCAGACTTCAAGATTCGTCCGGAAACGTAATTTTTGGTTGTTTTCCAGATACTCGGAACAAAACATACCTACTTCCATTGACGCTGACGCGGCTTAAAACTCGATTAAGCTAATTAGCATAGTTTCAAAGTGCCGTTCAGGGAGCGCTAATAACCTTTCTACACCTCTTACTTGTAATATCATTGTTTATAACTGATTTTAAAAAAGAGAAAGTTATCATATTGGACGAGTCAACAACGAATGTTGTTCGTTCGTAGATCGGACTAAGCCAAATAAATCTTGACTTACCTACTATGCGTAGAGGGTGCAAAGTCAATTCAGCTCTAGTAATGCTACATTCATGGCCTCAACGGATTTCACACGTAAGATGGGTAAGGTTTACGGATAAAACAAAATATTATTTTAATTACAGATGAAATAAAACTAGTAAGAGATGGCAAATACGGGAACGAGAATCCAAAAATGATTGGCGGTTGGGATGGAATGGTTGGAGAACTCATAAGAAAGGTAATATTTATCACGTATGCAGGTACGCAGTTTTAACCGCGCTTGGAAATTCATCACTCCAGAGAGCCCTAGAGCTGTCATAATGTCTTAATATCGAGCCTGATCTCTTACTTGAGACAAAAGGTTATCATCATCATGTCAACCTTTAGACGCCTACTGCTGGGCATTGGTCTGTCCCAAGGAGGGGTTAAGCTGTAATCGCCGTGCTTGGTCGATGCATGTTGGCGATCACAGTAGTTCTGTGGTTCCGGTACTCAGAAGGACACTGCTGCCCATCCTCTGGTCAATATCCCTCTGTCGTCCGTCGCCTTCTACGACACCCACGCGTAGAAATGGGGAGAAATGGGGTAGTACTATTTGCGGCCGGCACCACACGGCTACAAAAGATAACGTGCAGAAAAATAATTATAAATTTAGCCAATCTATGTTCTTATAATGTTTATATATTATACTTCTTCGTCTTTTGACGTATGACGCCTGTATGAATCATCTATTAAAACATGTTTTAAGGTAATTCGCCACAAATACCTATAAATAACAGTTTGGTGTCGTTAGGCCAATCGTATTCGTCTCCTCATAATTATTTTAAATATACGCTTTATTATATGTACAAACCATCACAAGTTTTATGGTGAGTTTACTTTTGTTGAAAACATCACCTGAAGCACCCACATTAATAAACTTTTTATCTATGAATATAAAAAATTCTGGATATAGAATTTCGCATTTGGATTCAATCGGGTAGCAATACTGACACTAATTAACAACGCAGTAAAAGTTATTTTCAACGACGATTGAAATTGGTTTTGTAAATTTATATTTATAATATAACACTTTATAGGAATCCTATAATTAATTATATTGTTAATATTTTCAATCTACAGGAGAAATCAATTAAAACAGAATTTATTTCGTCAACTAATTGAATGATCAAATTGAAAGTAGCGGCGGTCATGTACCTACCTAGTTAATTTAATACATAATATGCTTCATTATAATGTATCCTAGCTTTCTTTTAGGAACTTTCTAGGTGGCTTGGTTGAACGAATATTCTGGTGAAATTTTACTGTTGTTTTAATTTGAACCTTATTTTAAATAGCAATAGATTTGAACCCGCACTTACAAGTCCATCGGACTTAATTTTTTTTTATCATTTGAACTGACGTAGGATAATTCGAATCATAGACTTTGGACCATAAGGCTGGTATTCAGCTGCATCCGGTTAGACTGGAAGCCGACCCTAGCATACATTTATTAACGTAAAGTACATAAACGATTTTTATTTCACTCTTATTTATTACAGTACTATTTGTCGAATTAATAATGTGAACTCTGCTGCAGTAATATAACTTTAAGAATGTCATAGTTAAGATAAGTTTAAGAGTAGTTTTGTAGATTTATTTGAATTAATGATCGCTTATTGGTTGTAATTCGACTGTATTTTGGTAGACCATAAATAAAATAAAAATAAATATTATGATTTTCACATACTCGGCACGTAATATTCTTAAAGTTTTCTGTTCACGTATTAATATATAATAATAACTAACTTTTTCTCGCAACATTGTCCGCGCAAATATCAGTTACAGCGGATACAGACAGTCGCTGATTAAATAGTAGCCTATAGGCTTCTTTTAAATACACACAGTCGTAGCTTGGCTTGTGTTTCAGGCTTATTTTGTACCAAATTAAATTAAAATCGGTTCAGTAGTTTAGCCGTGAAAGCGTTACAAACAAATTTATATTATTAGGAAAGTATGAATAATTTTGAAATACTAGCGGGCCTGGCAGACTTTGTCCTGCCCTTAAGGGGCTATTAAACGACTTTTACAGATTTTAAACTGACAATCACGTCAAAATGTGCAATGTAAATGATTTGAAAAAAAAATTTGCGTCCGTTCTGCATCAGTTCTGCGTCCAAAACTCTCAAACTTTAGTCGAAAAAATTAAATAAAAGTAGTATTCTTTCAAAATAAAAAAAAAGGCATATACTAAAAGATAGATCATAAAATTGTCTGTAAGATGGTGTAAGTTTCGTTCAATTATACCTGGTAGATTTTGTGTGATTGTCAATGTTTTGTCCGCGTCAGACACAACTTCACGTGTTAATTAAACTATATAATATGAATATAATTAAAAATATTCACTTACTAAATGATTAAGAGAATGTTCTAGTTTAACATATATTTTTTTTCAAATCATTTACATTGCACATTTTGACGTGATTGTCAGTTTAAAATCTGTAAAAGTCGTTAAATAGCCCCTTAAGGCGACGATATACGCCGGCGACCTTGAGCGACCAGAGAATCGTATGCGCTGCGTCCAAAACTCTCAAAGTTTAGTCGAAAAAATTAAATAAAAAGTAGTATTCTTTAACTAAAAATAAAGGCGTATACTAAAAGATAGATAATAAAATTATCTGTAAGATAGTAAAAGTTCCGTTTAAATATTCCTGGTAGATTTTGTGTGATTATCAATGTTTTGTCCGCGTCAGACACAACTTCACGATTTAATTAAACTATTTAATATGAACTTAATCAAAAATATTCACATACTAAATTATTAAAAGAATGTTCTAGTTTAACATATATTTTTTTCAAATCATTTACACCACACATTTTGACTTGAATGTCAGTTTAAAATCTGCAAAAGTCGCTTGTTAACGCATTAAAATTAAAAAAGTCCTACAACCTGACTGCTACCAGGTCCAATCGTGAATCTAAACCATTCTCGAATCCACTGGAACACACACAAAAAATATCATCAAAATCGGTACAGTCGTTTAGGAGGAGTTCACTTTCATACACACGCACAGAAGATTTATATATATAAGATTTATTATTCAGAAAAAATTACATCCCTCTTTTATGTGACACTGAACCGTACACTAGGATCAGTCTATTTCATCTAAGTTTATATTTATGATATACATAGATCATAAGCATTTCCTACTAGCTAGGTACTATCGTGGTCACACCCGCCTGACCACCACTAAGTTCATTTTTGCTTGCACTCAAAAGATGGAAGCGCTCTCTACCCCGCCCCGTTGACTTCGCAGGCGCCAAGGGTGTTTTTTTACTGAGCTGGCGGGAAAGTCCGCGATAGTATATGGTTTCTATTGTCGATCCTCGTAATGATGACCACAATGTTTAAAATTCAAGAAAACTCGCACGTCACTTGGCAACTTATTTCGTTAGTATGTGATAATGACAGCTACATCCAATTTAATATGAAACAAAATGTAACATAAAGGCACAAAATATAGAGGGCCGCAGCCGTAAGTACTTTGTGATAAAGGCGACTGAATTCAAGTCTTGATAGGTATTAGTAGAAAAGAATAAGTTTTTAAACATATACAGCTTACCTAGCAACTACTTAACGAATTTTCCGGGTTCCATTGTTATAATCCCTTAGTAACATCGACCGAGGGAAGGACAGTCTCGCTATCTGGTGGCCAGTGAGCAATAAATATCTCATCCCAATGTCGCGCAGCGTTATTCCATTCGCGGTTATTGCCGACTGTACTTATAATCTCTCCAATAAATCAAATCTCATTTTAAGTCAAAATATGGTAAAACTATTGGCTTGTCATCACATGATGACAAGGTACAAAATGCGACTAATGTTCACCGCCCATTACAACTGCACCGATCCGATACGGCAATTACCCGGCAGACCTCGTATTCACACATTCTTACCCCCGCAGTTCTTTTCTGATTAATTTCGTTGAGAGATCCAAGACTATTGAGTCGATTCTCCGGGACTCGTCGGGCCTCATTGCCTCGGCGCTTTTCTGGTAGTCACTGCTGATTTTGGCTTTTTGGGCAGCAGTGGTTTATGAATAGCGTTACAGGCTTTTCATAATAAAAATAATATTAAAAAATTGGTTGTCTGTAAAGTCAGTTTGAAACATAATGGCTAACATAAGCAAATAATGGCTTCCGTCGAGGTGAGCGGAGCTTATTGCTTGGGCCGATAGTGCCTCTCTATCGCTTGTTCCGCGCTCTCGCTTTCACGCTCAGACTCAGGCGGAACGTGACACTTTTTCGTGCGGGCAGCTGGTGTTCATCGATTTATAAGACGTTATCACGTCAAAAATAAAACATTGCCTCGAAAAATCCAACCGTTGGTTACCAGCATGCCACCCGCAATCTGGCACATTTTATATCTTGTCATTATAAACATTATTTTAACGCCCAAGACAAACTGTAATGGATTTTTTTTTCTTGTGGCGGAATTCTAGTATTGTAATGAGCGATGACCCTAAAAGAGTGAAGAATATAAATGTTGATGTATGGGGAGGGTGAGGACGACTAAACAAAAGCTAGACCACAAAGTACGTAAGGCTGCGGCGCGCCCGAGCAGAGAGACCACTTAGAACAAACCGCCATTTTTCGCACGCACACATTGACATTAAGTTTAAAGGCATTCTCTAGCAGTTTCAAGCAGACTTCAGTCTCGACTGTCACGCGTTGTCTAAATGAATAAATGAGAGACATTGACATTTCATGACGAACATGAAAATTTTGTTATAAAAAAATTGCGGTTAAAAATAAAACCTACAGAGTCAATACAGTAGCAGCCCTAGTAAGTCTGGCAAGTTTAGGTAATTATTTTTGAAGATGGCGGGAGCGGTCCTTCTGTAACCTATATATTTTGTGGCTAGACCCAGTTAATAGGAGGGAAATAGGAGTTAATGCTAGTGTGACGGTTGACAGGGGAGAATAGAAGGGAAATAACGTTACATGGACTACACTCACATGGAACAAGGACAGAAAGAAAAAGAAATGGGTTTGTCCACCTTTCTCATCCACCACCCTCGTATAGTTTGTGTTTTTGCCATCACTGTTGTGATATTGCAAGCACGTTCTTCGGATTTGTAAAAACATAATTTCTCGGAACATGTTACAAGATACCGTACCTACTTTAGCGAACGATCCTATATGGACCTATTTTCCTCTTTAACATAGGTACGCTGTATCCCGGTACCTGTAAGAGGCCCTACAGTTGAACCTGTTGCGTGGTGTATGAGGACTCTAATATGTTTACTTGGAATTAAACTATATCTATTTAATATTGCATTGTAATCAAGATAACCTAACGTGTGCCAGTGAAGGGGTCAGGCTAAGAACTATCCGTTTGACGTAACATTACTGTCATTTAATTAAGGGGAATACACTAACACCTGCAACACACTTCTTACTAGCGCAGGTGCTAGGGAATCCATGAATCCTATTTGTACTTATTATGTCAATAAAGAATTATTATTATTATTATTATTATTATCCTTCTGCCATATATAAAACAACAATTCTACGATTTGAACTTATTCAATTTTTTCTAGAAGGATGCAGTGTTTAGCCATGGACCATATAGTTAATGGCTTCTGCATGCTAATTTCGGTATCTGTGACACCGTGTTGGACTATTTCAAGAACAGTGTCAATATGTCTATACGTTATTTTTCTCCCGTTTATTTCTCTTATACAACGTCAAAAGTCTGTTATTTCTTACGTTTTAAAATCTATATTTTTAAATATAAGGAAAGAAAAGAATTGTTTGCTTGCACTTGGGATATGCCTGTATGAATGCGCCGCCCCTAATTGATGTTAAAATTTTGCCAGCTAGAATAAAACAAATACCTACTAGTTATATGCACACTACCAGGTAGACAAGAGACGGTAGACGTTAATGTAAAAGTATTATGTAAGGATAAGGATAAATGTATTCTAATTTCATTTCAATTTCAGGAAGCAGACATTGCTATTGCGCCAATGACCGTAACATTAGAACGAGAATCCGTAATTGATTTCAGCAAGCCTTTCCTTTCTTTCGACCTTAAGCCAAACAAAAACGTTGCAAATAATACTGGCGCAATCTTTAGTTTTCTTCAACCGTTATCAATGGAAATTTGGGTAAGCAAAAGCATTTTTTACAATTATTATGATTCGCCACGATATACTATTACGTACCAATCAAAAACATTTCCACAAATTGATTCAAATTAATTTCATTTTCAGCTTTCCATCGTCTGTAGTCTGTTCGCTGTGAGTGTGGTGTTATTCATCGTTTCTAGATTTTCTCCTTACGAGTGGCGTGTGGTTTCTTTTACGGATTCACAAATTTCAGACCATTCAGACGTCGCAACTACAAAGGTAATCTAAAAACATTTACATGTTAACAATTTGCTCCTAATAAAAAAATATTATTAAAACATCTTTGTTGAAACTTACACACGAAATTTCAGACCACGGTGGTTAACGAATTTAGCTTTTGGAATTCTATGTGGTTCTCGCTGGGGTCTTTTATGCAGCAAGGCAGCGACATTAACCCCAGGTCAGTGAATATTTTAATATTGGATTGTCTAAAGTAATTTAGTTCGCATGCTTCTATACACTGCATTTGTAACGTATAACTAGTATAATAATCAGTTTGAGCGCTTAATTTTGAATTTATTTTGCTAATTGTATCTACTGGTTCAAGATTCCATAGTAATCCAACATACAACTTTTAGCATGACTGAAATTTCGTCGATAGTTACATAAATATATGTTTGAGATGGTATGAGTACTCGCTAAATTTAATGCTAGGCTTCTAGTATCGTGTAAAATAGATACCTAACTTACACCTTCTTTACCTTAAAGTGTGATGCGAATTTCAGCCATGCCAAAATAATAAATATTTTAGTAATGTTTGTTGCACTAAAATGATTGAAACATTTTGGTACTAAAAACGAATGCTGTCATTTTTTAGGTCTATATCGGGAAGGATTGTGGGCTGCGTGTGGTGGTTTTTCACTCTGATAGTGATATCATCGTACACGGCTAATCTAGCTTCATATCTGACGCTGGCTCGTATTACGGAACCCAGCCAGTCATACAGTAAACTAGCTACATGCCCAGAGGTAATTTCATTACCGTTTACATAAACAATCCTTTAAAGCTTGTAGGTAATGTGAAAAGCGAGTCTAGATTACATAATGTTAAAATTATCATGTTTTAGAATAATTTAACTAGGGTCAGTAAGCAGCCAGATTTCGTTTATGCAAGGTTATATCTTGTATCTACATACAATTTGATTATCCTCCCCAGGACACTCTTGAAAGACCAAAG
The DNA here is from genome assembly GCA_947361185.1 of Charanyca ferruginea. Lineage (NCBI taxonomy): Eukaryota > Metazoa > Arthropoda > Insecta > Lepidoptera > Noctuidae > Charanyca > Charanyca ferruginea. Next base: position 15,207,732 of record OX376055.1, on the reverse strand, counting down.
ACCATTGACTATCCTCAAGATTCACCTGTTGACGAGCATGGATGGCTTGCATTCCTTATGGATCGCTCTACTATACCTGAAAATAAACCTTGTGAGATGATTGTCACCCTTACTAACACTGGATATAAGGACTTCGCGGTCGGTGTTCCGAAAGGATCCAAACTGCGGTAAGCATTTTGATGTTTCTTTGACTTACGCGACTCTTTTACTCCAATGCGAAATGTGCGCGCGATTGGCGATTGGATATGGCGAATGTTTTGCGAATTATTCTTCCCTAAGCTCTTTAAAGCGCTTCTGAGTGTTTTCATTAGAGAGTATTTTATAGGGATGGTGTCAATATGGCCTTGCAATCGCTGAAAGAAGAGGGTGAGATTCCGAAACTTGTTCGTAAATGGTTCACCAAATCTGAATGTGACGTCGCTGAGCCTGTAAGTAACATCGTCTAATTCACATCAGTAGTATTATCATATTATTTTATTTGTTTAGCCGCCTGTACTGTCTATTTCGATATTGTATAATGTACGTTTATCAATCACGTGGATTTTTTTCTAATACTATATGGTACTATATATAACTTATGTAGCACAAAAAAGGGTGATGGTCTTATTTTGCAACAATATGTAAATATAAATCGAATTAGTACATTTCAGGGGTAAATAAAACTGAAACATTTGTAGGGGCTTTGTTTTGCTTTTATTAGACATTAATAAACGAGTAAACTGGCTGTGAAATGCAGAAAGACATGGTGAAACTATTAGATTTCCTTGTTTGTTTAAACTTACTACTAACCAAAACAGCGAGTAGTCTAGCGATTACCATATATGATACCAGTCGCTCAAAAGTGTTTTTGAATTAAGCCAACTGGGATCGCAATACATATAACGCAAGTACATATTTGCATCATGTGGGTTGTAAACCTGTTATTAAGGAAGAAGACGAGAAAATAAACCACGTGATTTAAAAAAATATTAAGTAGGAATACGTAAGCACCTACCCTAGCAGTGGACACTACAGATTGACAAAAACTGAAATGCTAAAACTATGACAACGGGGTTTAGAGCACAATATCCGACAGGCTCAAATATTGGACCGAGTGAGGGACACCACACTGCACACCAAAACCAAAAACACGGTTGTTCCTTGGAACTGGGCGTTACTGAACTAAGTGGAATTCGACGCGACGTCACTGTCGCATGTCAAATGAGCTGTGGAGTAAAAGAACCACTGAGTGACCCCATTGAACGCTAGGCAACGTAGCGGCTAACCAAGAAGAAGATGCAGGACGAATATAACTCCTACTAAAAGAATGAACCCACATTCGCAGAATACGGTGAAAAAGAAAGAGGGCCTTGATATTATTGTCAGTCTCATACTCATTACTGCCCGACAAAATCCGTCCACGTACGAGCTGCTTTTAATTTTTTTTTAAGTTAGTTGGCAGAATGGGACCCGACCAAAATAACCATGGATATTTTTATTTATTTATTTAATTTTGATCGCCAACAGAGGCTACACAATTTCATGCATGATAACATAGGAATGGACAAAACAAGTGTGTGCCTCCAATTAAAGGCAACTACATCATTCACTTACTAACTAGGTAGGTAAAACAACAAAAGTTTGATACGAAAGAAATTATTAAAATTAAACTAAATACAATTTAAAAAAAATCCTAATCATGAAGATTATTGCCCGTATTACTAAATGAAAATAATAATACAAATCAATAATTAAGTTGTAGCAATGATATAGCGTAAAGGTGCGTACATATTATATAACATAACATGTTATAAATAATACAACTGGTTATAAAATATTTTCAATAGGGGCGAAGCGTGTGTCGTAAAACAAAAGAAGTAGACGGGTCGGACGGGACGGGGGGACGGGGAAAGAAAAGTCAAAGTCAAAGTCAAATCATTTATTTCAATTAGACCATTATAAGGCACTTTTGAACGTCAAATGAGAAAAAAAAATGATTGTAGGTGCCCATTCCAAAAGGTAGTTTTGTATGGAGAAGAATGGGCAAGAAACTCCATACTTATTCTTTTAAAAACTTAACAATATTTGCATTTACTTTAAAGAAAGAAGGGTTATTCCTGATGGAAGAGTCTCCGAACAGTACAGAAGCACAGATTAACTAACAGTACAGAAGTCGCAAAGTTTACCGTATATTTCAGCTAAATAATTCGAATCTTGCAAGAACTTAATGCGTATTTGAAAAACAATGACCATTAATAAAAAAATCTACAGGCAAATGTTGCTGTTGTTGGAAGTCCCAGAAAAAAATGAGACATTATGCTGCTTTATTAGGAAAACTGACTAGCGTCCAACAATATACCTAAGATGTCAGAAATAATCGATTAATAAAATAATTATTGTGCCTAAGTGAATGGAATATGTGCTCAAATTATAATTATTGATTGTTAAGAGAAGTTAAGAATATTAAGATTTTATTAAATTAAATTATACAAGCAAACCAACAAAATGGTATTTGCTTTTCATTTCTAATACTTTTCCTACTTACTGTAATTATTTCGATTAAATATTTATTTATTTATTTTTTATATATTAACCAACTTGAATTAACAGTCAAAGACCACACAAACAAGTTATCGGTCCGTAAAAAGTAAAAGTAAATCATATCAATTACATAAACAAAATCTGAATACAAAATAAAATAGACGGAAATTAACAATAAAGAGACATTAGAATTAAAAGGAAAACCAAGGAAGGATATTTATATATATCCCAGTACGTAGTCCCAGTCTCCTTAAAAAAAAACGGAAGCCTACTGAGCCTCTCAAAATATTCACAAAATATGTATAACTACTTAAGTGGCCGTTGTCATAGCAACTACAATTAAAGTCAAGTAAAATCGCCAAAACATGCGTCAGTCAACGTTTCTCCTCAATGTTGAAAACAATAATATGTATCATAAGCATTAAACGTTATTGTATACTTAATCAACTAATTTATTAATGTTTTAGGATATTAAAGCATCTTCTGAGCTGACTTTGAGCCAAGTGGCTGGTTTATTCTACGTATTGGTCGGTGGTTTGTCTCTGGCTATGGGGGTTGCCTTGATCGAATTCTGCAAACACGGTCGCGCTGAAGCGGCGCGTGCTAACGTGCCACTGCGGGCTGCGATGCGGGCCAAGCCTCGCCTTGCTTCTAACACCGAACGCAAGACCCCAACCCAACGTGGAAATCAACGCGAAAATGAGCGCCTCGGGTGGAACGGTGGAGCTTACGGCGGTGTAAGTATTACTTTTTCTTTAAGTCTACAAACAACTTAATGTAAAATCTATTCTAAACGAGTTGGATAAATTATTTCGCGATTCTTACCTACGAGTCTCGAAAGATCCTCGAGAGATTCATTCTCTCTTCATGTATTGAAGCTTAACAGTTGCAAGACAGTGTTTACTCTATCTATATAACTAGTTCCTCACATCAAATTTAATAAAAATAATCTATTGTCAGCAGTACTACACTCCCGCGAACCAGATCGGCCAGGAGGAGACGGCTTTGCATTCCAGCTTCACGCAAGTCTGATCCGCGGCCCGGGAGGCGACGACCCGCCGTCGTCCATCCCACTCCAAGCAAAGGTCCAGCTCAGTCGACCTCTACCAACTGTAAACAACAAACACAGCAATCTACATGACAACCGATCACTCGCACTTACCACGGACTAAATGGCTTTTGCCTCTGCCCAGATATGATTCAACTTATACAAAAAGTACTTGAAGCTTCTAACCAAAGCCTGAATATCACCGATTTAGAACAATACTTCGAAAGACCCCATGCTCTTGGGCTTAAAGTAACTAAAACATAAATTATAATGCAACTAAATGTAGATAAAACTACTAAAGTAAATTAACTACTTTTACGAGCACTGTACTTCTCCTACGTTTTGAAAGTTAATGCTGAATGAACGACACTGAACTATTTTCTTTTCTACTTCTCTCTTAATAGTACGGACTTTAAAGGATAAGTGAGAAGGAAATTTATGGAGTTACGTTTAACCATACGTGTTAGTAATAACGTGTCGTATGTTAAAGTAAATTTTACGCCATCGTTGTTCACAAAACTGAGAACACAGCGGGATATTATTCCCAAGGAAAACTTAATATAACTAGTACCGATTTTTTTATCTAACTAACGCATTTAAATATATAGAATATCCTCTACCCCAGCATTTTTAAACGTAAAATTAAACAGTTTTATTTAATGTAATGTTGGCGTTAGGTTATTTCCCAAAAAGCCTGGCGTATTTTACAAAGTAGATGAATATCAGGGTCTTATAATTACGTGTTTAGTAAGTAAAACTTTTTTAATTAGGTGACATAATTTAAAATCCTGTAATTCTAAAAGTTATACCAGGTAGTTAGATAAAGATAAACGTTAATTATGGCTAAGTTACCGCTGTGAGGGCGCGGCGATACTACAGTCGTTGTAATTAACGACTCCATTTGACTGCAGAGCGCACTTTAAATATTCGCAAGTTACGACGATACGTTTTTGATTATAATCGCGAACTAATGTAGGCACGTTATCGCTTAGCTGTAACCGTACTAAAGACGGCTACAGTATTGAATTGCGAATTACATGACTATATAAGTCACCTGTTATTTCTATACATCAAGCATGATCACGCCAATAAACGAGTAAATTTGTTTGGAGATTATTCGTCAATAAACGTTTCATGGCCTACATAAATAGACGGGTAAACAGATGGGTCATAAGAGAAGACGGACTGATAAGTACTATCTATGTAATTCTATTAAAAATATGAGATAAACTAAACCGTAATAACCTTTAGAAGAGGTCAATTTTACTCCAATAGATATAATCTCATTCCGGCGATGTACAGCACTTGCAATTGATGCATACTGCTCAAATGCCGAGTGTGCTCATTGCTTAAATGTGTCATTACTGCTAACGGTTTAATCGTTTCTATCTCTGGATGTTTTTACATAATTGATGTGCAACAAGCATTAGCAGTTAGTTATTAATCGGTTACTATAATCACATGAAGATACACAAAATTACGTGTCATACCCTGAGGCGTGCATTGGCGTATTTTATGCGCATGTTAGCATGGTTACACTCATGCTATGCATGCATCAGCATAAGATATTATGGTGCATGCTAAAAACATCTAATCAACATGTGATTTCTGTAGCTCACCGTTTTTTGCAGTAAGCATTACCTATAATATAAGCACCATATAACGGTAGATAAAAGATCTTATCAGTGTTTCAGGTTTTCAAATAAAAAGTAGTTAAAATACTCGTATTGACGTCTATATCAGATACCAGTTTTTATTCAAATAAATCGTAGATTATGTAACTTTAAATTGAAAAAAAGTAGGTTAAGTTGCTGTGTGATAATGTTATCATTAGGTAGGTAAAATAGAACAAATTATAACCCAGTCTTTTGATTTATTAATTTCAGAGTTTAATTTTGTTGATACCTATTAATTATCTATGTATATTCTGTGTCTGTGTAGTATTTTTTTACTCCTACACTCGGATTAAAGACTTTTACACATACGCTCTTAGTTTACTACTGATTGTACTGATTTATATTATTTCTTATATTATGTAGTAAATAAATGTTGTTTGTTACGTATAATATAATTAAGATGAATAATTAATAATGCCAAAGGCACTTGTAAGTCATATCAAAATTATAAATGACAGTCAAACTATTAGGAAATCATGACTATGTCTCCTGGTTTGATTTTCATGTTATATATATAAATTTATACAATTTTTTTTACGTATAGTTTTTTAAATTAATTACGCTTCCGTCCTAAAGCTATTTTGATAATTTAGAAATACCATTAGCTCATAACTTTGCGCTTACCCGCCGATTTTGTTTTCCTAATAGTAAACTCTTAACACAGGCATTATCTGCTTAAAAACAGTCGCCATTTAACAACAAAATGTAAACAACTATGGTCATGCAATAAACATTTATTATTATTATTATAAACTATTGGTAATAAAGTTATTAAGCTTGAACATTTAATATTGTGCCAAATGTATAATCATTAAAATTGGAATGGTTTTTAAAATGCTAATAAGATAACTGACACTATGTTTTAAAGCAAACTAAATAAAATGTGCGGTTAAATCCGTCCGTATGTGAAAGGCTGAACTTGACTCCAGCAGCGCTATAAAGCGCTTTTAATTAAAAATAAATTGAAAAAGATTCACCATTTTCAGCTAGTGGCGGTTGGTTTAATAATTACACAGACCTACTTCAAAAAGTTCCGAAATCGCTAAATTGGTTTTTTAATATACCATATAATGCAACATTTGTGCTTTGTGTTATTTGTAAAAGTTTTTTTTACATTTTTGCATATTAATAACTACGATTCTATTCCTAAATATTTATATTAAAGTATTCTTCAAACGACTGATTTACATAATCGCTTCATTAACGTAGTTTTAGGTCTAAGGCATATATCAATAACGATATGATAATAGTAAATGTAATCGAATGTCTAATTTAAATGGTATATCTGTGGAGTTACCTTCCAGATAGTAGTTATAAGATTGAAGGCTCAAGGCTCTTGTAATCTGTAGTATGACGTCATAAATAGTAAAAGTATACCAATGTACTAAACAAACATTCCTGCACACAGTCGACATTTGGGTTAGGACAAGTTTTAGTTTTTTCATAATTCCAGAACGAAAGTTACAATTTCCAGCGTACAATATTACTAATAACACACACCTTAAATAAAAAACGTCATTACGTTCCGTACCAATGAACTGCATGGAGACATTTTGAATATGAAAAAATCACTTCGATTAAGAATTCAATGTGATGGCACAAGCGGCACAATGTATATTGAAAGAAAACGAATAGAAACACCAAAAACCAAGAGATAGGTACATAAAGTTGAGCAGTATGATTTGTATAACTAATTTAATACTACATCTGCATGGAGTCTATGGATACTAGGCTAACTATACCTATCAGCAATTTTACCTATTTCCAAAGTAAATACGATCTAATGAGTTATATGACGTCATAATACAGGTCGCCTTTTGAAACCTAAACATGAATTTAGGTAACTATTACCACACATTTATATAGTTGTCTTAACATAATTACTTTTATGCGATGATTATCTACCATATATGTTTGTTATAATAAACTATAATAAAGTACTTGGAAAAATAATGGAGATTGGTGTTTTATTTCAACTGCCCAAGTCTTTAGTTTACTCATAACTATTTAGACCAAGTTAGCATTTACCCAGGGGTACACTACATAAATACGAAAAACTTTATTCCGAAAGTCAGAAATACGAATTTCAAAATACCGATTTTCATAATTCCGAATGGTTCAAAATTCCTAATAAACAACTTCGATTTATCATTCATCCTATTTTTAAAAAACTAAAATTTCAAAATTCCGAACGTTTATAATTACTATTCTCAAAATACCGAGTTTCAAAAGATCGAATAACAAAAAGTCCGACGTAATGAAAATTCGAAACATCAAAAATACGAATTCCGATTATTAAAATTCCGATTATCTTTATCATGCAAGCAAGCATGCAGCATGCAAGCAAGACTACGTGGAGTCGGTTTCGCAGCAATTCGTTTCTGTCATTAACTTTTGTAGCACAACATATTGACTTTTTAAGATTATTTTTGTTATTGTCTTTCTTTTTGTACCTAATATTTTTGGACTAAATTCCATGGAAAAATACACCGAATAAACAATATTCGTTAAAAAGTAATTCTACTGTTTGATAAGTTTGTTAAACAAAAAAATGTGATTAAAAATTCTTTGAATTGTGTTTCTGTGAAATAAAAATACAAGAACCAAATATTATAGGAAACATTTTCTGGGAAACGAAATTCTATGAAATTTCTGTCTGCGAAACAAGGGGACACCATTTTGAATATATATGCGTAGCTGAATTGAATCAGAATCCTAATTTTAACAGTTTATTCGAAGTATTGAAATTCGGAATTTCGTTTTTCGGACCGAGAACCCATCGAGCATTTGATTCTTCGAACATATGAAAATCGGAAAACAAACAAATCGGATTTACGACATTCGGTAAAATTACTTTCGTGATTTTAAATAATAGAGATTATAATTTTTAGGTATTATGAAATTCGGACTTTTGAAAATCGGAATATCAAAATTCGGAATAAAATATTTGGAATATTTGGGTGTTCCCTTTACCCAGACTATTTACACATATTTTTTGTCTTACGATAGTACCCTAGCAGTAGATACTTGACCTGACAAGTCCCATCACAGAGTATAAAATAAAAACGATTCTCCTACGACACAAATGAATCATTTAGAGGAAATGTAACGTGATAGGTCTATTCTTGATAAATATCAACTTCTGTTGAGATGGCTTCCATGTATTAATTAACCTTTTGCCCGTCAGAGATATCTATGGAATTAAGTAATTTCATAGAGTAATAATTCGTAGCTTGGCACCAGGGGCACATTTTTGCTTTTTTGACGTGAAGATCAAAAGGTTAAAGACCACACAATATCGATGATTTAGTCCATTATCTTCTGACAAACAAACATTTCAATCACAAACACAACAGATACACGCTTTAGGTCTGATCTACCTAACGGATTTCTACTACACACTTACTACATCTACCAAGATTATTTAACATTATCTTCTTCTTCTTCTTGCCCTTTTCCCATGTTACTTGGGGTTGGCGCAACATATTTTCTTCTTGCATTCCGTCCTGTCCAATGTCATGCTTTCACTGAGTCCCTTTTGATTCATATAATTTTTCACACATTAACATTATTATAATGGAACATATTCCGTACAAAGATAAAGATATTATGGGGCAATACGGTGTTGAAACCAGTTCGCTTAAGCAAACTACAAGGTGTCCACGCCCGAACCTCATACACATCACTATGAAACCAAACGGCGCATGGGCATCACTACGCGACGCTCCCCGCCTCCATTTGTTAAGGCCGGGCCAGACTGTTATAAACAAGCTTCCAACAGGGGTCACCTTTGTGGGAGGCTTGTGGAGCCCACGGTTGGTGTTTGCGTCCACACTGGTTTACAACCAGGCGCCCACCTCAGTGTGTTGTCGACTCTTTGTTTACAACGGCGGTATCCACACGCGGTTTACAACGCGCGTCCGTCCACAGAGGATGTTGAAGGTCAAACGAATTTTTGATGCAAACAAGTGTTTACACTGTTGTAAACCGCCGGCGGAGACCGATTTGGAGGGCTTGTTTACAACAGTCTGGCCGGGGTTTTACTATGCAACGGAGCGCGCCCACAACCAGTCGTAATTTTATTCGTTGTATTTGCCACCAAGTCTGTGTACCAATTTTTTATAAAACTGAACTACAAAACTGTAAACGAATCATTATAGCATATTTATCAAAGTACAGTGTATCATTGAAGTCACCAAGTACCTACCTACAGAACACACAAAATACATACAGGGAAAATCGAGACACATGCTAAACTCATACACAAGGTAATACGATAAGGGGCTATACATTACAGGAGTTGAAAATGTTAAAAAACAAACAGAACCAACAAAAACAGCTAAAAAAAGCTGAAACTAAAAAAGGTTAATCAAGAGACATTTGAGTTTGCTACAACTTCTTTACTGTTAATATTACTTGTACAAAAACTCTACTGAAATTCAAAGAGACGACGACTAAAGAACAAATATCGAGTAAGTATTAATATATATCGTCTATATCTATATCGTCATTATCCATATATCACACGATATAGAACAAGAGCTTCAACAAATGCATGCTCCAGAAGTAAATGACTTGTACGATGATTTATAACTGAATTGCTTCCCTAGCTTTATTGTAAACATTCAAAACAAACACTACTAAGGTAGATACGAGTAACTTACTAATAATTATCTCAATCATTATTTTACTTTTTTATATATTTATATATCGTACTGAAGATTATACTATAATACATTAGTTAGTCACTACTAACCAAATGTCAACGCGGCCGTTAACTTCAGCTGTAAATGTGCTAAAATCTTTTTTCGTCATTTGTATAGCGGTAAGAAACGAACCGAGCTTGCTCGAGATCGTTTTTTCCGCAAGATGTCATAAATCAGAAGGCGACAGATGGTGTTGACCTACACCATTATTGCCATGTTCCTAGCTAAGAATTATTATTACCCTCCCTTTAGGTAGGTAGCTGCGTCGCGTCGTTATCAAAAAATGAAGTCTTTACAATTGCAACTCCGGAAAAACAAAAAAGCATCATGGTTTGCAGGAAGATGATAATCACTCCGGAGTAACTTTGATGAAAACAGTACATTTTGAACGTATTTCACCTTACTAGGAAACACCTGATTTTTTTTCATACGTGAGGGTCGATTCCAAAATCAACGATATTTGTATTCATGAGAGTAGAAGTATATAAACGTAAGCTCAGACCTACTTGATATAATTGCAGAAATTTGGTTGATAGCTACTGTCTGTCAAGCAACTAGGATATTTTTCTACTAATTTCAGAAAAATAAGAAATATTCTTTGATAACATCGGAATATAAATGAAATTTCAGTGTGTCTGGAAGTTGGAAGGGGAGAAAGCGGCCCAAATAATAGGTATTTCACGGTATATTTGATACTAATAAATAGGACCAATTATTAATATAGTATTAGAGCAGACTCACACGTGAATCTCTCGATGGTTGTTTTAGAAACCAAGGGAAAGTGGCTGAGGCTACTAGAGTAACCCTTTCCAAAGTTAGATATTACGTGAAGATGGCTAACCTTCTGGAGTATACCTACAACGAGGTGGCAACTGTTCTCTGTTTCAGTGGTCATAGAACTCAAACTCAGTTTTACAATGAAAGATGATTTTCTTACAATTTGTGCAGAATATACGTGAATTATAGCGCGTTCGACCCCCGAGGCTGTGCAACACTAGAAAAGGAAAAATTGCCTAGGTATCGTATAGAATACTCGAATTATACAGATTGCCGGTAACATATATAATACACATTATAACTTATTCTATATTAATAAGTTGTAGCCGGAAGTGTACACTACATAAATACGGAAACGATTTAAAACTATGATTGTGTACTTTTGAATAAAATATTTTCTTTCGCTGGTCACAATTCTAACCTAACCGAATCCAAAAGATTTACCAACAATAGAGGGGATCTGGCACTCGGCGTCCGCTGCCGCGGCACGATCGCTTCGCTCGCTCGCCTTCGCGCTTTAATGGTCACAGTTCTAACCTAACCTAACCCACATGATTTACCAACAATAGAGGGGACCTGGGGATTGGCGCTCGTTGCATTTGCTCGCCTTCGGGCTTTATAGTAGGGAAGCCGTAGTGGGGATTTTTGGATTTACTCGAACGCTTCACAATAACATATATTTTTATTTTCTAAATACAGGTTTTCTATCCATTTGGATAAAATTTAAAAATAAAATATAACTTAGCATACTGTTTCTCCTAATTATATTTTCGCATAACATTAATTACGCATAACAGCTTACGTATATATTTTTTTAAGCGTGTTTTCTCTAATAATAATAATGATTTCAGCGTAACATTCTACAGCATAAACTTATTAACGCATAATGATATTAAAACATATTTTTACCATGCATGCAACAAGCATGCAAACATGTAAACAAGCTTATGCCATGTATGCAGCTGCAAGCATGCAGCATGCAATTGAATGCAAAAATAAATGATTACATTCAAAAATTAACAAAAAGATAATAGTATGAATATTTTTTTTCTAACCGTCAGATTAAGGAAATTCCTCCACATAATTGTCAGATTATGGGTCACTACGACAACAAGATGAAGCGTCAGTATAAAAATCTGACGCGCTCGAGTATTTCGAGGTTTCGATTATTTTTTGCATTTTCAAAAATCGACCATAACCTTTGGGCTCGTCCAAATCGTCAGTCTTTTGAATAGGAGCTACTTGAGGCTTCACTTAACATCCCTTCTCAATATCTGACACGCTCGACAATTTTTTTTTTCCTGCTTTTTATACCTTCGTGCGTCCACCCCCACCATGCAAACCGGCAGATTAACATTTTTCCATTACCAGAAACACGTGGGGCGCATACACTATTAATATCTGACTCGCTCGAGTATTTCCATGTGACGGTTTTTTTTTAACATTTTTGAAAACCTGTACACGCTTTCCCCACCAGTGAAAGTGCATACATCTCATGACCTTTTTTCCTTTTTAGCATCTAACCTTCACAATCCAGTAGATCTCCACGACGCTCGAGTAAATCCCGATTTAGCCTCTTGGGCTCCCCTAGTATTAATGGTCACAGTTCTAACCTAACCTAACTGTTATATACAGGAACAAATGAAACACTCCGTAGTTGTGAATATTAGAGTATATTCATCTATGGTTGTGAACGCACTGACGCTTTATTTCTCGGCGGGCGCCGTTACGAAATTCGCGCCTAGTGGCAAGGACATCTGCCAGTAGTCAAGTACAATCTCTACGGCATAGACAATTACATGTAAATGTACACAACATCTTCCAGGCCTATTTCAAAAGATATATAAATACAAAACATAAGATACCCCCACGCCCTACGCTCGCCCCGCGCCCGCGCTTCCTTGCGCCACCAGAACAGTGACGCGAGTACCTTCGCCTCCAGGTCCCAGGGCGGGGATCCGGCCAATGCACAAGCCGCCTCGTAGGAGATCGTGCGATATCCCCTGATGACTCTGACGGCCATCGCTCGCTGCGGCTTTTGCAGCACGGCGATGCTTCCGGCCGTCAGGTCTGCCGCCCAGATCGGGGACCATACAGGGCCATCGATCGCACGATCCCCAAGTAAAGCCGCCTACAGACGGCGCTCGGGCCCCCCAGGTTGGGAAGCAGCGTTGATAGCGCCCCAGCCGCGCTCAACAACTTGGGCGCCAGCCACTGGAAGTGGGGGCCAAAATCCCACCGGCTGTCGAGCAGCAATCCCAGGTACTTCATGGTGGACTCGACAGCTATTCGGGCCCCCCCGACCACGATGTGTGATCCCGGCGGCGGATCAGGGCCACCTCCAGGCCGAGGCGCCGGATGCGGCTCACCACCTGTGAGACCGCAGTCGTCGCCAGCAACGCTGCCTCCCTGTACGAGCTCGCTCGGGCCGTGACCAGCGTGTCGTCAGCGTAACACGTCAGGTCCACGCCCGGCTGGAGCTCGCCCCTCAGCACCCAGTCGTGCCCGATGTTCCACAGGGGCGGTCCTAAGACGGAACCCTGCGAAACACCGCACGACATGCGGCGTTGGTGTTCGCCATCACGTTCCACGTAGGTGACACACCTCTCGGACAGATAAGCCCCAACTATGCAGCGGAGGTAGAAAAGCACACGATGATACCGGAGTGCCTCCCGTACACAACTCCAGGGCAGGGTGTTGAAGGCGTTGGAGATGTCCAAGGACACCGCCAACATCACCCCGCCCCGGGACACCGCTTCCTCCGCCAGCACTCTAACCCGCGATACAGCGTGTATGGTGGAGCGCCCATGCCGAAAGCCATACTGGCTCTCGTCCAGGTCCGGCCCCTCTTCGCACAAGTGGCTGACGAGGCGGGCTGCGATTATCAGCTCAAACAGCTTTCCCACCTCGTCCAGCAGCACTATGGGCCGGTATGCGGAAGGAGAGTCCGCAGGGCGCCCCGCCTTCTTGAGCAGGACCAGACGACCAGATTTCCACAATGTGGGACCCGGCCCCGCTCAAGGCACGCTGTAAATAGTCCTCTTAGTTGTGGCTCTAGCTCCTTCAGAGCGAGGGCCAACGCTAGGCCGTGAATCCCATCGGGCCCCGGAGCCACGTTCTTGGCCCGGACCCGCAACACGGCCGCCCCCATCTCTGCCTGTGTCACCTCTGGGACGCTGATGGCGTTCTCCTCTGTGGACTCTGCGTCTGTGGGCAAAGTCATCGGCGGTGGAGTAAGCTCCGCTCGTGCCGGGAAGAGGGCTGAGATAACCTCCTCCATGTCCGACATGTTCCTAGGCCAACCATTAAAAATAGAATCAATAACTTTTTTTAAATTCATATCTCGACTGGTTTCTGGCGTAATACATTCCTCGTGGCCGGCATGTGTCCGTCTATTACGAAATGAACATACGATGCGCGGTCAATTGGAGCGGCAGCGGCGGCAGCGTGTTGTGCGCTGTCCCCGCTCTCACTGTCTGCAGTCATTGACTGCGAGCTCTGCGTATCGGGAAGACTAGCTCGAGATAAATAATCCGCGCTGTTATTTTCGTTACGAACATATTCAATTTTATAATAATTATATGCACTGAGGAACAACGCGTATCTTTGTGATCGGTTTGCCGAAATTTCTGGTATACCTTTGTACGGTCCAAAAATCGAAATTAATGGTTTGTGGTCGGTGCGAAGGATGAACGGGTCTGACTTACCGTACAAGTACTGATGGAATCTTCGAACTTCAAAAATAATAGCTGTTGCCTCTTTCCGAATTTGGGAATAACGTTTTTCAGCTGTGTTTAAAATTCGAGATGCAAATGAAATAGGACGCTCGCATCCATCCTTATCACTTTGTGATAATATTGCACTTAACCCGTTAGGTGAAGCGTCCACTGTGAGGATTAACTTTGCATTTGGGTCAAACTGTGTTAACACCTGGTCCGACATTAAATGTTGCTTTATTTTGACAAACGCTCTTTGATGTTCGTCGGACCAATGCCATTTAACGTTTTTCTTTAAAAGATCGTAGGTATAACGGACTTAAAATTTCGGACGCCCTTGCTACGAAATTACGGTAATAATTGACTAACCCTAAAAATAATTGAAGTTTACCTACATCCGTGGGGACTGGGGATTTCTCTATTGCTATAACTTTATCTGATGATTTTTTGAGACCGTGTTTGTTGATTAATTATCGTAACTAATTAATTTCATTTTTTAATCATTCGCACTTTTTTTTGTAACGTGTCTCCTGCATCCTGCAGCCTCTGTAACACTTCAGTTAACCTTTGTAGATGTAACCCCGGTCCATCAGCTGTTTTAAGGACATCGTCGAACAGACATAACACGCCGTCCATGCCGGACAATACATTTTCCATTGCATGCTGAAAAATAGACGGTGCGCTCGTTAACCATACGTGTATACTGAAACAGCCCGCGGTGAGTATTTATGCATGTAATCTTCTGTGAATCTTCATCTAAAACAAATTGGTTATATGCCATGGATAGGTCTAACTTTGAGAACTGTTGTCCCCCGTGCAGTTTTGAAAACAGTTCATGTAGCATGTGTATGTGTGTGTATGGGCAGCGGGCATTGTTCTACAATTATTTGCTTATTTATGGTAACAGAATAGTCTGCGCACAGCCTAACACTAACATTACGTTTAAACACTGGTACTACGGGTGATGCATACTCCGAGCGATCGACCTGTTTTAGTATACCTAAGTTTACTAGACGAACTATCTCATTATCTACCTTGTCTCGCAATGCGAAAGCGACGTTCACTGGATGGGACGTGCTTTAAAAAATATTGGTTTTGAATCATCTTTTAAACGTAATTTTACCTCAAATTTTGTAAGTTTACCTAATTTATCTGAAATACGTCTCTGAATTTATTGTGCAAGTTATCGATTATTTTTACTTCTTAAATAAGGATAGAAAGTCTCTGCCGAGCAATGGTGGGCCTTCGCTACGTGCCACGTACGCATCTAGTGTGCGTGTACTCCGCTTATAGGTGACTTGTAGGCGAATTATACCTAGACATACAATACTAATGCCCGTGTAGGTAAATAGCTTTTTCTTAGGAGGTAACAAGAGTAAACTGCTAAAACATCTTTTATATAGACTCTCAGAAATCACAGTGACTGCCGCGCCACTGTCTATTTCAAATTTAATCACGGAGCCGTTTACTGACACCATTTCTGTCATGGGTTCCCCCTGCTCTGAAGTTATATAATATAAAAACTCACTATCGTCGTTCTCCTCACTCACGTCACCGGTCACAACACACTTTACATTGCACATTCTACGCAAGTGACCCTTTTTAAAACACTTCCTACAAGTAAAGTTCGCGAACCGGCACTGAGAAGACTCATGGTAATTTCGACCGCACACAGAACACTTTTCCTTTAACGGTTCCTTCACTGGAGCCGCACTCTTGCCCTGCTCCTTGAATACTGGATGTTCATGCTGTGTAGACGTCAATGTCGAAGCGGCGGTGACAGCGCTTGCCCGCGCGCATCGGATTTTCTGCGCCAACTCCACTGCATTTGCCAAGGTCAAGGTGTCCGTGTCCTTTGTGAAGAGTTTATCCCTTTCGGGACCCGATGACATACCCATAACAAAACGGTCTCTCAGGGCCTCTTCTACGTTAGCGAACTTGCAGTATTTTGTGAGGCCACGCAGTCTTGCCGCCCACTGCGCATGCGTCTCACCCGCAACGCAACAAGCGTTGCCGCGTAAAATGTGTACCGCTCCCCGAACCCAAAATTTTTCGAGGAAAAGTGAGTATCTAGGAGATCAAAGATGTCCCGTTACGAAATTCGCGCCTAGTGGCAGCGATATCTGCCGGTAGTTAAGTACAACCTCTACGGCATAGACAATTACATGTACATGTACGCAACACTAACCCAAAATAGTGGGGATCTGGTGTTCGGCGGCCGCTGTCGCGGCACGCTTACTTCGCTTGCTCGCCTTCGCGCTTTAATGGCCACAGTTCTTACCTAACCCACATTATTCACCAACAATAGATGGGATGTGCCGTTAATGGCCACTGTTTCAACCTAACCTATCCTAATCGGATTGCTCTGAATCGGGGTGTTAACCATAATGTTTTTTTTTATATTTTAATAAGCTTGCGTTTGACCGCAACTCACCTGATCTTAAGTGATGATGCGGCCTAAGGTGGAGCACGCTTGCCTAGGATAAACCGGTACACTCCTGCCTTGAAGATACCCAGATTATATGTATCGGGGAATAGAGAGGCCGGCAGTAATTTCCACAGTCTGGCAGTTCGCACAATAAATGTGGAAGCAAATCGCTTGGTTCTAGACCGTGGAACTTCAACCGTATAGCAGTGACGCTTCGCCGTATCCCTGCTCGTCCGGTGATGGAATGGGGATGGGGAAAATTAAGTTGTGCAATTCCTAAGCATAGCTTCCAACGCCTCCAGCTGGTACTTAGCAGATTTATCCCAGAGGTGCGAACAGTACTCCATGAACGATCGAACTTGTGCTTGGTATAGGTTCAGCATCTGTTCCAACGTGAAGTACTTTCGCACCTTTGCGAAGACTCCTAGCTTTTTGGCAGCTAGTTGGGCCTTTGACTCTATGTACGACCTGTACGGTGAACGTACGTGGTTTTAAAATAATTATATATTTTTAATGCAATAAGTTAGTAGGCTCGCGTATTTGCAACATTATTTGAAACAATCACCTTAATGACTTAGAAAATAGTACCCTAAAAGATAAAGCTGACACTGCAAACGCCTTCTACATTATAACATCGGCAATGGCTGCCGAAAGAATGGCCCAAAATCTAAAGGACATCCAACAAACCCTTATCAACACACTGACAAATATGTACCAGGGACATATAGACGTACATTTATTATCACCAAACCAAATGCAAAGCGAATTAAATAAAGTAGCTCGACAATTACCTCGCGACTCTGCGCTACCGGAAGTACAGAATGACGTAAGGGACATCTACAGCCTGTTCAGAATACATGCACGGATTACACAGCAATACTTATTGATGGAAATAAAAATTCCTATCCTGCATGATGCACTACACGAGCTAAATAAATTGATCAGCATACCTCAACGTATCGACATTACTCGCGTGATGTACGTTATTCCCAATTCTGAATTAATTGCATTTGACGCAAACCAATACTTGTTTATACCCCTCGAGCAACCCGATCTTCAAGAATGCCAAAAAATCCATGATAAAACCCTGATGTGCAAATTAAATCACCCTATATACAGCACTGGCGATCGGCGCAAGTCTATTTGCGAAGTACAGCTGATTCGAGACAATGAACAACATAGTGCTTATTGTCATACTGAAATAAAAGTATGCGCTGACAAATGGGTAAAATTACATAAGCAAAACATGATTTTATTATTGCTGTGGCACGTGCGAAGTGCAGCTCGTGTGCGGAGCTCAAATGACATCGGAGACGCTACGTCACTCGGGTCTGATAACACTTAAACGAGGTTGTAACCTGCAAGGTGATTCATTCATGCTTCACGCGTATATGGAACACACAAGCGACATTTTTGTTAAAGAACCATTTGCCATGGTAACACCCGCGATTTCACCCATCAACAATATCATCAACACCTCTGTTCGTAACTCGTCATTGCATATTAAAACGCACGAAGAGTCTTTCAAGAAGATTGATACTGAACTGCGCTCGATTAAAGAACAATCGAAGTTAGAAACTCTATCTCCTCATGACGTTCATCACTACATCGCGATCTAAGTGGTCAGCACTATAAGCATTGCACTGTTCGTAATATCGATGTATCATTGGCGAAAGATGACTACCAAAAGACATGGGGAGGGTCTGCAAGATGCGAGAAGCAGAAGAAGACGAGAAGAAGAAGATGACATCGAGGACGGGTACAGCAAGGTCAACAAACGGGAATCAAAAGTGCATAGTGAAGCGAATACGGTGACAGGGGCTAACCCTAGTGAAGTGAAATTTTACACTGAGAGACATAGTGACGTGTGCTAATTAAGTGTGACATTCTATTTCAGGATTTTAGTTTACATTTTTACATATTATTTATTGACACATTATTTTACATTTATTACTGCTCTGCATTTTTTTACAAGGTTATTGCTTCGATTTTTATTTGTTAACATGCCTTACTATTTAGTTATTGATACCATTATTTGTGGTGGCAATATGTACGGTGAACGTACATGGTTTTAAAATAATTATATATTTTTAATGCAATAAGTTAGTAGGCTCGCGTATTTGCACTTTGATCGCGACCTACATTTGGAAGTGCATTGACGTACGGCGGAAGCTAGATGATGCATTATTGTACATAATTTAATTAGTGTTCAATTAGACGTGGTTTGGGTCGGACAACTTGCATTTTTATTTAGATTCTTACCCGTTGAGCATTCACTGACAATCTTTGCATTTAATTGACATTTTCTGCATATTACATTTAACATTTGCATTGACAAACTTTAATGTTGGGTTAACACACCCTACACGAGCCAAAATTGAGATTCGACGTCAAAGTAACGCCAAGAAGCTCAAGATGGTCGGTGATCGGAACGGATACATTTCGGAAAGCAAGGGCCAGATTGAAAGGCCTCTTCTTGGCAGAGAAAAGACACGCCTGGGTCTTGGCTGCATTCAACTTGGCCAGATTGGCATCGCCCCAATCGGAGACTGCATTGAGGGACAAGTTTAAGCGCTCGACCATGGACTCCCTGTGAGTCTGGATTTCAGCCGCACTGGCACGTGCGCTGGATATGTAACTCTCTACAACCGTGCTGTCATCTGCGTACCCTATGGTACCGGGTTTCAGCAGATCGTTAATATGCAGCAGAAAAAGGGTTGCAGAGAGTACCGAGCACTGAGGGACCCCGGCATATATAGCCATTTGATCAGACGATCAGCCATCAATGACTACTCGTATTGAACGATCTCTCAGGAAATCCGATATCCATACACAGAAACCAGCGGGCAAGCCAAAAGATGGAAGCTTGCTAATTAGGCCATCACGCCATACCCTATCAAAGGCCTTCGAGATGTCCAGGGAGACTGCAAGTGCCTCCCCGTATTTCTCGATGGCTTCACTCCAGATGTGAGTGGCGTACGCTAAAAGATCCCCAGTAGACCGATTTCGGCGGAAACCGTACTGACGATCACTGAGGAGGTGTGATGGTATCTGTACGGTGCAACCGTACAGATACCATCACCACATTGCGATATTATTGTACATACCGCGTCAGCATATCCGCCAACATTAATTATTCATTTTCACTTACTTACAATTTAGTTCACTACCGGTCATCGAACGCACCGCGTGTTCTCACGTATCAATATCATATCAGTATCATCTATCATTTATTCTTAAAAACTATCTCTATTTGAACTTTGGTGTTAACTTAGTATAATAAACTGTTAAACCTTCATGGACTCGTATCATTTAATATCATAGCATTCTATCAGTAAAAGCTGCACGGTACAATACCGTACAGTATCAATGTATATTTTAAACGACATACCTAATGATTTTCGATTAAATAAACGTCATTTCCATTAACGTTATACGAGATAAGTTTTAGAGTATTTAAATGTTAAATGTAAAGAAATTATATCAACTATACCAAATATATCAAATAACTTTTTATGATGAATGAGACGCACCGAAAATTTTGCATAAAGCTTCCTTCGCTTTATGAAGCAGAAAAGGACGAAAACGGGTTATTCGAAATTCTTAAATAATAGAAAACTAATAGTATTAGTAGCTAGTAGGTAGGTAGGACAATTATAATAAAATACCATGTTAAGTCTCATCTTCATAAGTTTTGCGGTCACGTCACGTGATTAAAATTTTGTGGCGAGAGGGTTAACTCTGAGCAAATTTCGTTTGATGAGTCTTCAAACCGACATCCATTGGTTTTGGATAGTCTCGGGGGCGTTTTAAGGTAATATGACATTGACATATGACTGCACAAGACGTAGGTACCTACAGTCTAACTATGTGTTATGTACAAAACAATGAGACGCCACGGTTGGCCATGTCGTCAACACGCGATTCAAGTAAATCGCAACGCAGTGGCTGAGCGACTGACTGCCTGCACAGCGCAGCGTGTTACGGGATCGAATCCCAGGATTAACATTTATGTGATAAGCACTTGTATTTGCCTTGTGTCTGGTTCTTGTTTATTTTTATACATAATATCTATTTGTGTATGTATGTGAGCTGCCTGGCACTCATAGTACAGGGTCTGCCTTATTTGGATTCAGATGGTCGTGTGTATAATGTCCTCACAAAATATTACCAAATGAGTGGTAGAGCTGTTCCAAACACTGCTATATATATTCTATCAAGAAAGTACCGGGAATGAATCATTTAAAAAGCTCATTTAAAGATTTTTTCTAAATTCTTTTTGACGCTAAGTTGGAGCAACTGTCTTCTTTACTCACGCACTCTTCTGTTTGTTCACAGTGCGCCATTTTGTCAGTTCATGCCAACTGTGTTTTGCAATTTTTACTATAGTTAAAAATGTCGAACAAATAATACGTCTTAACTATTGCATTGCAAATAGAATTTCGTGTACAGAAGCCCTGAAAATGTTACATAAGGCTTTCAGTGAATCAACTTTATCAAAAACACGTACCTATGAGTGGTATAATGAAATGTGGTCGAGATGTGGTGTAAAATTTGCCTCGTTCTGGTCGGCCATCAACATGTTTCACTGAACTAACATCGCTATAATAAAGGAAATGGTGACGGATAATCGTCGTTATAGTCTGGAAGAGATAGCTGCTAAAATTTCTGTATCTCAAGAATCAATTCGTACCGTTTTAAACGATTGTTTTGGCATGAAATCGTTGCTCGACTAGTACCGACAAATTTAAATAATCTGCAAAATCTCAATCGCTTAAACGTTGCTGAAGACTTATTAGAAAGAGTCAATTCAGACCCCACATTCATAAAACGCATTGTTACTTGTGACGAGACATGGGTTTACGAGTTTGACATGCAAACCAGTCAACAATAATCGGAATGGCGCCTTGTAACTCAAAAAAGACGACGTAAAAGAAAATTCGCAGCAACTACTGAAGTCGATTCCAAAAAATACGTTTAAAAATGTTTTTATTATTGGGTTATTCGTTGGCGTTAGTGTATTATTACGGAATGAATCTACTTTGGAGGCGATACAATAAACTTTGATATTTAATACATATTTTATTTTTTATTGAATAATTCCCGGTACTTTCTTGATACATTAGTATGTATAAGATAAGTTGGTATCTCTATAATAGATATTCTGTGACGTAACTCGCTTTGTGTTTCAAGTAACGTGATAGATACTAACTTAAAAACATAATAAATTATTTGTTTTCATTGTTTTAAGATTCTGCAATTCATTTTCTTACTGTACTACACTACTACAACTACCGGATTTGTAATCATTTGAACTTAAAGCCATAATAAATAAGTCGAACAAAAATAATAAAACATTTATAATCTTTCTTCATTTCAGCACCATCATAATAAATGGGACCTAAATTTTATTGGAATAATACTAATCTATACAAATAAATACAATTCAAGTGTCTGTTTGTAATGTCAAAATAACAGCCTTTTACTTAATGCATATGTTGTAAGAATGTAAGCACTTAAATCAAACTGTTCGGCTTAAAAAAACATTTTAAGATTTTTTTTAGGATGCTTTTATTTTTTTTTTAATAATAGGGTTTCGCGAAAAAAAATTAAAAGGGCCGCTGATTACGTACTACGGCCTACGTTCAGCAGTGGACGGCAATAGGCTGATATGATGATGATAACGTACTATCACGCGAACGAAGTTGCGGGCATCAGCTAGTTTATAATACGAATGTAAAGTCAATTTATCACTAACCACTTCATTTCTGTCAACACCGAAGATATTTTAGCAACTAATTATACAATTTATTGTCGTCAGAACGGCCCTCATTTAAATTAAAATGATTACTTTTGCTTTAATACCGTAAACCGCAACAAATAATTTCTCCTTCAAAAACTTGTAGCGGGACGTGGCCTCTTTTGTTAATTTAAAATGAAATTTAAGCTGAGGAGGTCGTTCCCAATTTTTTTATTCTTTGACATCGTTTCTTATTGCGTTAGGTTAGAAGATCTACTTAGCATTTAGACAAAAAGGTGTACGACATTTTCACTTCTCACACTTGGGTAGGTACTTTCCGTAGAGAAAGAATGAAAACCAAAAACACTAATGCCTGTTTTCACCAACAATGCCTAAATTTTAACACTAGAGTACACGCGCCCCTATTTTTGACACCAATACACGCATGGCCTACTATAGTAGCCTTTTTGAAATGTCGATAAATGTTTTTTTGGTTATATTAAAATGAAACTAATAATCAAAATAATATATTTGTTTATTAAGGTTTTCAGGATAAACTTAATTTATTTTTTTATGTAACAAGTAGGAACTTTGAATTATTAACAATTTACTTATCTAATAGAAAAAAACAACGAAATTGGCAGTTCTGAGATCAATGTCTTACATTATTTTTTTAAACTAACGATAATTAGAAAAATAAACCGGTTTCATAATATTCAGTACACACCACAGTCTGGTAATCAGGGAAAATTCATTAGTTGCAAGTCTTGCACCACTTTTTCGTTAATCAATATCGAGCTTTTTTACAATTTGCGCATCGACCAACTCGTCTCAACTTTGGTGTGATATCATGCTGTACTTCTTCAAGAGCATCTATAGTTACGAGAGCGGTAATTGCAACAGTGTTTATCAAATCGAGAAAAATTGTAAGTGGCCATCGGCAGCGTATTCTTAGGACACTGTATTATTTACACATCTTATCTCTATCAATACGTCACCCCACTTAGTACTGTTGTAAAAAGTAATGATTTCAGGCTTGCGTTCTTCATGTGTATCGGGATCAATGGTTGCATCGTTATGCAATGCAGAAAGTAAGTTGACTTATTTTTTTTTTTGGGACAGTGACACAAAAGTCGTCCGTCTGAATACTGAAAATATAACTCTTGATTCCCAAGCTTTCAATCCAATTTCGATTTCACTGGTTTCTGCCTCACGCACATGGCTTGAAAATCCGGCGCTAGTTCTCTTCTTCACTCTCAATTGCATCATCATCTCATTATAAGCCACCTCTCCACTTGTGCAGTACCCATGATTAGATAAATAAATATCTGCACAAATGTAGTCAAATTACGAACTTGATATAATACATTTTATATTAGAATACAAAATAAACATAAGTGCGATTATGGTAAAAGTAAATATATACCTTATAAACTTGAAGTACGACAAAAATGGCTTACCAAAATTTGGTACACCAATACACGCGCGGACTACTATGGTAGGCCTGCGGCTTTGGCACCAAATTACAGAAATATGTGTTTGCGCAAAGGTCACATGCGGTACTGACCTGTTGACAAATTTAATAGAGCAGGCTTGCCTGGAACCACACCGCTCTAACATACAAAACTGCTAAGTTATGAGTAAAAATGTTACCGTGGTCTACTATAGTAGGGCACGCGTGTCCTCTAGTGGTAACCCCTAAGAGATTTTAGGTGACACTAACGCAAACGATTCTTGCGTTAGGTTTCACACCTACACTGGTAGTTGCTCGCCCCGTAATTTTTGCCAAATTGCTGTTTTATTTTTGATATACATAACATACTTCCGAGACCCCTTTTGAAGGATACGTATAAAATAATAATAACGTCAAATTTTATTTTTTGTCTAAGTTGGCATTTATGCCAAGTTTCAAGTAGATTAGTTCAAAAAGAGATTTTTCGTACAACTCACCTTTGGGGTTGAATTTTCAAAATTTCCAGCAGTTATAATTTAAAAAGGTTGAGCGGTTTCGACATCATTAATAAAATAACAGCCCTTATTTCACCCCTTACAGCTACTTTTACATACCAAGAGCCTCGACCAACACCTAAGGAGGCTCTCGTTGGGCAGCTGGATCAAGGGCTTGATACAGAAAGCGGTACTCCTGGACACGGCGCGTATAGTCAGGAGATTCCTCTCTCAGGAGCCCTGACCACCGGTAGCTTGGACCCTGTTCCCGATACCGGTGGGCTACTATTTTGAATATTTAAAAAAAAATTTTTTTTTTTTACTGATATTTAAAAATATATTATAATATGTAAAAAAATGAATAAATGTGAATAATAATAATAATAGCTAAGTAGCTAAAATACAAATTTTCACTCCAATAGGTTCGGCCGTTTCCATTTTCTATTCAAAATTTCATCTCTTTTTTCCCCCTTTAAATTTATTTAAATTTATAAAACAATGTAGGCAAGTACGTATTTTTTTGAAGAAATGTTCTGACTGAAATGTTAAGTTTGACATATTATTAAGTAGCTTCAATGGTATCGATTTTCAAAAGCTGTATTATTTCACCCATTTCACCATCTTAGAGAATATCCAAAAACACTGAAACATATATTTTGTACGTTTTACCGTAAAACTGAATACCAATTGTCATGTTCCTAACTCAAAAGCAAAGAGAATATACTTAAAAGATACCAATAACTTTTAAGTTAGGCAAATCCATATTTCCCATATTTATTTTTATCCCCTTTTTTACCACCTAAAGGTGAAGTTTCAAATTTTTTTGTTCCCAATTTTACACACAGACTGTTTAGTCAGACCTTTGCAGGAGTGTACACCTACTGGCTACAGCCAGCGATGCGACTATCACATGATGCAAGATATTTTAAATAGGCGTTAATAATGAGTGCTTCAACATTTGCTATGAGAAGTAATGACACTCGTGACTTGCACTCACAAACAAAACCAATTTAAAGTTTCAAACGCAAATTGGTCAAACCAAAATTCATTTCGAAATTTTGTCAATTATCGTCAATAACACGAAAAGCGATGGAAGACGACAAGATACCGTGGGAACTTTTTAAAGTCCTATTTAAATAACGAATTTCATTAGCCGTGTCGATGAAATTGGGCAGCTCAATTACTAATATATCTCAAAATAAAATATCTACTCAATGAAAATTCTATCATTGAGAAACAATCTAAGGAAGAAAGGTATTACATATATATTTGTTTAAAATGTAACAATGCTTTGTTTTAGATGTAATATGTCAATAGTTCGAAGCGTAATTCAATAATTATTTCTGTTGTCACCCGTAGAATAAGGCTCCATACCATGGAAAACTGTGCAAAAAGCTCTCCTTCCGTGATCAAATATTGGGGAAGATCACTGAAAGTTCTTTCTTTGGCAAATCCCACGCATGCTCAATAGGCTTGAGATTAGCGGACTGAGTAGTTCACTGTAATAGCATGATATTGTGTTCGCTTAAAAAACATACTACCAACTTTGCTATGTGTGCAGAAACATTGTCTTGCATGAATACGACAAATATTGTCCGAGCTTCTGTCGGTGTTGTGTCGGTGTCGGACGACAATACGTTGTGAAATCTCGTCAGGGTATTCTTTGGGAATTAAATTACCTCGTATCAAAAAGAGGCAAATTCTAGTCCATACCATGATCGTTCCAGCTTAGTAAACATGAAGTTCTTAAAGATTCTGGAGATGGCTCTTGTGACTATGAAAAACCCACTCTCCTTGAATCGGAATGAAATCTGAAGCAAGACTAATCGAAAAACCGAACACGTGGGCACTGAGTATCTGTCCAGCCCAAATGTGCGTTGCCCACAATAAACGACACCCTTGATTTCGTCGTCAAAGAGACGAAACTCCTAGCAATCTGCGATCGTAAAGACTAACCTCATGGTAACTCTTCCTAGCGATTTGGTTGCTGATGACCACTTGAAACTGGGGCTGGAGTCTTCATCTCTCTGCACTATTTCTGACGTCCGCAGCAATTTGCAGAAAACAGCCTTGTTTCTGTGTAGGCATTCTGTGTCCTCTTCAGTGGCGTTCGACGCCATCTCCTGTAATCCTGTAGCGTGCCCATAATTGACAGGATAATTGGATTGAATTGGATAATTGGAGAAATCTGTTAATTTACAACAATGCGTAAATACGCATTGTTGTAAGATTATGAAACATTCTCGCAGCACAGAGCATCATTCAAGGATTTGTGTAATACATGCTTTACTAAATATATTAAATCTATTGAAGATAACATACACATAAACATAAAGGAATTCTGGGTATATATTTCTAACCGTAAACTTAAACCTGGTATATCGGCAAAGGTTGAATACAAGAACGAAACATCGAATGACCCGCAATCTAATTGAAACATGTTTTCTAATTTCTTCTCTCATGGAATTCGTGGTAACCTGTAGCCTATTGCCAAAGGGTGGTTATTAATGGATACCACTCTAATATTACGCAAGTTACCTCTGGTGTCCCTCAAGGCTCTATTCTTGGTCCCCTCTTATTCATCATATTTATCAACGACATCAACGAATGCTTTCACAACTCTAAATTTATTTTCTATGCCGGCGATCTTAAAGTATATAGACCTATTCGGAATATTCAAGATTGCTATCTCCTACAAGAAGACTTAGATAGACTTATTGGCTATTGTTACAAAAGTTAACTTTAATTAAGCGTACCTTAGTGCAATTTTCTCAATTTCACTAGAAACAAGAACGTTTTCAGGTTTGCATATGCGTTATGTGGTGTTCCACTGGATAAAGTAAACGCGGTACGAGATCTTGGTATACTTTTAGATTCTAAACTATACCTTGACCTCCACATTGAGCACATTGTGAATAAAGTGTATAAAATGAATGGTTTTATAATGAGATCCTCTCTGGATTTTAAACGTACCTCATTATATCTATGTTTGTATAAATCACTTGTTCGTTCATAGCTTGACTACGCCGTTTCTATTTGGAACCCCTATTATAACAAGTATATCGACATGATAGAAAAGGTTCAACAAAGGTTCCTGCGTGCAATGCATTACAGATGTCATAAATCATATCTATCGTACAGCCAGTTACTCAGTAAATACAAGCTCTTGACGCAGGCAATCTTGCGGTGGGTTCCTGCTAATCTAGCACTGGTTTGCGTGTACCTCTTCGGCGAATGGCAGCAACGTACAGTAAGACCTTTGCACATAGACATATTTACATGCTCCCTGGCAAAGTTTCGAAGACTTCTATATGAAACACTGATAAGCTGATACTTTTTTCTTTTTTCTCTCTTCTTTCTTTACTATGCATGTCTTTACCATAATGTGTAATCATATCGCACATCCCCTAGAGAGTTGTGGTGTGGATGGGTATGCTATGCGAAATTGTATATAATTAAATAAAAATATATTCAGCATGTATCGCATGGCTCGGTTACTATATCGTGATGATTATTTGGGAAATGTGGCATGCAATAATTTCATAACGAACATAATTATACATATTATATGTGAGTCAATGTGCATGAATAGCTACTTCCTAGCGAGTAATAGTTTTTAATACACTTAAGTTTAATCTGTGGACAGTGCTGTGGGCTGCATTATTACTTATACATCACTGTTTTCCATATGTTAAAAAAAAAAAAAAAAAAAAGTCAAATCATTTATTTCAATTAGACCATTAAAAAGGCACTTTTGAACGTCATAATAAAAAAATATAAAGTTGATTCTAGTTGCCCATTCCAAAAGGTAGCTTCGTATGGAGAAGAATGGGCAAGAAACTCCATACTCACTCTTTTAAAAAAAAATGTGTAACTACAATATTTTGCATTTACAGTTTTCAGTTATATAACTATACGTGAATACGATGGACCTTGCATAAAAACACTATATTGAAGTATGTACAAAGTATTACAAGATAAAGAATGACAGCTAAGTTGTATACATAGGTACATAGTGTTCACATATTATTATTTACAATTATTGTAAAAGTAGACCACCACTCCATACATTTCAACAAACTATGAACCTATGAACCAGTGTGTGACCCAAAGCAAGAATTAAATATAATGTATATACTAAGTATAAATTAATTAGTTTTAATTAGCAATCCGTTTGATTTTGTCTAGACTGTAGATTGTCCTATGGAGCCCGGACCAGCATGTTTCCAAGCATTCTTATCATGGATATAATCCTCTAAACTGTAATATGCTTGTTTACAGAGTGTACTTTTAATATAAGTTTTAAATTTTCTTTCATTTAGTTGCAATATATCACTAGGAATTTTGTTATAACACTTAACACAGAACCCCATAAAAGATTTATGAACTTTAGACAATCTAAAATATGGTTGAGCTATTTTGTCTTTGTTTCTAGTATTAATATTATGTCTATCACTAACCTTATTAAATAAATGTAGGTTTTTTCTTACGTACATTATCTTAAAATGCAGCTGTTTACTGTTTCTCTTTTAACAAGAATTGCCCGTTTAAAGGTATTATTAGATTACATTACAAAATACAATAATGCTACTAAGCTAAGTTTGCTCATATTATTCCTAAATATACTATCTTTCATTAACCTTTTTTTTTTTCAATCAATTATTTCATGCAGATTCAACCGCCATTTCAAAAAATTATTAATTATTTTTGAGTTTTTTTTTATACGTTTAAATACGAGTTGGCTTGTTCCCAAGACTTTGTTGAGCAGTGTATTTTATTTGAGGTAGGTATATTAGTTACTGATGTTATATTTACCTCCAATTTCTCGAACGAAAACTTTATGTCACTTATTGTTAAGTCCACATATACTGCTGTAATCTTATTCTATCAATAACCAATCATAGCAGCATGCACACGCTTAACAATTTGTTTTATAAATCTTTTTAACCGGTTTTAACGTTATTTGACTGACGTATTTTATTGGTCTTTGTTTCTATAGGATTGTCGTTTAATGAAGGGAAAGTGCTATATCAAATGAATCTGACACAGAATGTCAATTGCATAATAAGTATGTCAATTTGACTCAAAATGCCAGCTTCACATCTAGTGTAGACGTGATGTTGGCATGTTGGACTTTGTCGATTTTTCCGAGATCTTTTATTTTAATCTACTGATCTTATTGCAACATCTCTGGTTGACCTATAATCAGTCTGTAGGATAAAGGAAAAAATAATGGGCATGAATACATAAAATAATTATGAAACCAGCACCCATGACCCCATTTTCATAATTAATTGTTCTGTTAGATTGTCGGTCCCACCCACGATTCTACTTAGATGATCTCTAATTACAAGTGTCATGTCTATATGAAAATTGGTATATTAAACACCGATTCACAAAAAGGGGCCAAGAACCTTTATTGGAAACTACAAGTCGATACCCAAATTATGCGTGTTCACTAAATTACCTCTAGAAAAATCGTATACAGACAAGTTTATTCGGTTCTGAGGCATAGTTTCAGCGAACTCTCGATTCTTGGGTAGGCCATCCGCGACAAACCTCGTCCTCTGCAGTGACTTCTTATGAAAAGCCATGTCTAATTGGTCCCAAGTCGATGTTATACATACTGACTATGCGACGCGTTTTGATAGATTAAACCATGACGGCCTATGCATGAAATTATATCGATGGATAGAAGGGGAATCCTCTACCGTTGGTTTAAATCGTACATGGAGGACAGACTATGTGTTAACATTGAGTGGGTACTCATCGAGATCAATACGTATCCCATCCAGAGTAATCATGAATGTCTATTAGAGCCATTTCAGTTAAATGCATTCGTCAATGACATTGATTCCAGATTCAATCATCAGAAAATTCTTTGCGTTAGAATTTTCAAAAGCGGATAATAAGAAAATCATGAAGCAAATTTTGTCTGTATCAGATGCACTTTTATTAAAATAGGATTTAGAAAGATTCCAACACGATTGTAGTATCAATTAGCTCCATATAAACGTATCCAAGTGATACGTGTGTTCGATAACCTGGAAACCCGAACCCATCTCGTTTGACTACAAACTCTTAAACACAAACTTAATTCTGCCATCAATATAAACCAAAACGAGAAAAGTAGAAATAGGGATTCCACAAGGCTCAATTAAAATTGAGCCTTGTGGAATCCCTATTTCTAGTTTTTAATTCAAATTCAAATAAGAATTTACTAAACTAAGCTCAACTTTACCTAGTCCGTAGTGGTAAAGGTTCATAAGAAATGTGTCATGAGTTACGCAATCCAGAGGAAAATTATATTCATGTCAGGTGTCTCTCAACTGTATTACTAACTGTATTGGTTTTTTTTTTATCATCAATTGTCCCATTGCTGGGCAAAAGTCTCCCCCATAGTCATCCACTCTTCCTAATGTGTTGCCCTCTCAGACCAATCTCACATGAACGTCTCTGAGTCGTCACGCCAGCGTTTCCTCTACCGCGGCGACACGTCCGTCTTCTGGCACCCACTGCCCTACGCAGTGGGTGCCAGAAGACGGACGCGTGATTTAGGTCCATCTGTCATGCTAATTCGTATAAAATTATTGAAATATACGAGTTACTTTACTACTACTACTACTACTCAGTTGTCCGCGAATTACTAACGTTCGATAAGACCGCGCATTGTAAAGACTTCCCAATTGGCGACCATTCATGATATGTCCAAGAGTACAATTCGTCGAAATCTTAAGCGACTCGGCCTTTATAATAGCATGCCGGCAAAAAAGCCTCATTTAACACTCAGGCATAAATCTTTAAGACTGCAATTAGCAAAGTCATTTTGGTGGCGGAAAAGTGTTTTTGTAACTCTACAAATGGTCGACTCTCTCTGTGGATACATAAAAATACAAGATATAGCAAAGACACATTGAACTATATTACTAGTAGTTATACCTCATTGCAATGACAATATATTGGCCAACAACAGAAGAGAACGCATATCACTTGGCGTTTGGGGTTTGATGCCTTAAAATGGCTCCGGTGAATTAATCGAAGGTGGTAGACGTCTAAACAGACTGACATATTTTGGGATATTCTTGAAGAGGTTTTATTACCCACAGCACAAATCTTTTACCTCTATGAAGAGGCAATAACTTTCATACAAGATGAAAGCTGTATATAACAGTATTATATACAGTAGTAGTAGTATTTACAATATATAGTATATATATACTATATAGTATTTACAATTCAAGAGTGGTTATTATATTTCTGGAAACAGAGAGGTAAATTTAATAACTCTGCCTCCTAAGAACCCAGACTAGCCAGACTAGTTTTAAGATAATAATGTCAAAATTGCTTTTTCTCAAAATTGTTAAGAGATTATTTTATATCAGTTAACTTTAAACTAAAAAATGAACCAATATATTTTTAAACGTAAAGTGATGGCCTGAAACACAGGTTTGTAGTAACCTAGTTCAGGCGGGTCGCTACCAAACATTGTAACTCCGATTCATCATAACTTGCACTAGTTAGGTATACAAATATTTTAGTTTAGTTTATTTTTAAGCAATATACATATTTGTATGGAAAATATTTCTATTATAGACTAATGTACACTTTATTGTAAACGATATTTAATAAAAAAATATTATTATTACCTAAATCCTACCGAGAACGCCTGAGGTAAAATAGTTCAAATGTGGGATTGTGGACATGCTTTACAGTATAGAAAATTAGTGGATGCATGCAAACGCAACTTGCGATTTTTTGAGGGGAAGTTTGTTTTCTTATAATACAGCCAGCTCAATGAGACTACGCCTACTTGACGTAATTTATATCAACAGTGGTATCAATTTTTTACTGACTTCAAAAAGGAGGAGGTTAACAATTCGGATGTTTATATATATGTCATCAGGAGCGAGGAGGAGTGCCGAGCGGTATAGTACATCGTCAGGACTATAGGCGTTCCCATTTTCCCATTAGGGATAAACAAGACCTGTAAAAACAATTACACACTACATAAAGAAAACACAATACAAATGGTAATTAGTAACAAGAATAAAGTAAGTTAAAGGTACAGCAACAATACAGTTAATCGAACAGACCATTAAGGTCCCACAGTTCGTACAGTGGCCGAGCCACCCAATGATTATGCGTGATAACCGAAAAACCCTTAAAGTTTACAGTTCGTACAGCAGCGTAAGCCACCCAATGATAAACGAACAAATCCTTAAGGTTTATAGTTCGTACAGCAGCCTAAGCCACCCAAATACAAAGTTTATCGCTCGCTAGCAGCGAGCCTATAGAGCTATGTGAATATACAGCAGCGCTGAATCAGGTAAACCGACAGTATTGTCGGAAGCAGGAGCTCTTTACTGAGTCGTATCCGAGGATCGACTGCCATACTTACGGAGAGCACGCTCTTTTATAGACGATGCCCCCACCTTGCAACCTCTCCATACAAGACTGTCCATTGGCGCACGGAAGTGCATCACGCGTTTACTTGATA
This sequence comes from Charanyca ferruginea, assembly GCA_947361185.1. Lineage (NCBI taxonomy): Eukaryota > Metazoa > Arthropoda > Insecta > Lepidoptera > Noctuidae > Charanyca > Charanyca ferruginea. The sequence goes on along the minus strand of OX376055.1, from coordinate 15,174,677 downwards.
CAAAACACTAAAATGTGCTGATTCTAATAAGATCTCATTATAAAGTAATCAAATAACACAATAATAATTGTCATGAATAAACAATAGTGATTTCATAAAGTAATTCGTTTTACATTCAAAGCAACGTGTCAACAATAGGGTATTATACCCATTTTTGAAAAGTGTCTCAATGAAATTCTGTAGTGTTAATATGCCACCAAAAAAAACACAAAATTTTTATTCAATCGATAAGTGCCATAAAAATGCATCTAAATTTTAAATTTTCAAATTTCGCGCGTAGTTTGACGAAAACACCTCTTACTGAACGCCATATTGCTCAGCGTAAATGACGTCAGTTCGTTTAGTATCAAATGCGCTCATATTAAATATGATAATTGTACATAATTTAAAAACAAATAAAAACATATTTTGTAATAGGTGTAATAATGAAAAAATTACGTTGGTTACGAAAATAATAAAAGTACAAAGTCTATATTACGCCAATCGGTTGACTGACAGTTGACAATTTTTTGTTTACACAGCCGTACGGCGTAATAACATGGCCGCTAGTATTTCATAGTGTTTTATAACAGATTAAAAATACTGAAAACTTTGAATTGAATTAAAAAAATTGTTTTGTTAATTTATGAACTTTTTATTGATTTGAACGAACTATTCACACATATCTACAAATATAGACACGGTGACAACAATATTAAAAACTGAGACCTAATATTTTTGATCTCTCTGGATGCTTACGACAAATTGAATGCAATCTCTGCAACAATAAAATTGAATTAATGTTCTTTACATGATTGTGACTACTAAGGAAGCTTATCAAATCCACCTGAGGCTGACTGTGCCTAGCTGAAAGTTTTCTAAAACAGCTAAAATAAAATAACGCATTTCCATGTTAGCCATCTTGGATTCCAAAACTTGTAAACGAAGGCATTTGTTGTCGTGTGCCTTTGTTACGAACAGATTGAAATAGATGGCAAGCTTTTAGGAGCACCACTATAATAATAACTCTATGGCTATCTCCACGTGGATTTCAGAATACTTCGAAAGTTAATTATATCACAGGAACTTCTGAACGTAACAGTAATGGCGTAAAAGTAGAGGTTGCAGTCTGCGTAGGTCCTAACACAGATGTCTGGCATAACTGTTTATTTTGAATCTAATTGCGTGCATTGTGCTCATAACGAACAATTTAAAAGTTGCGTGTTGAAATTATAGCTCCCGAAGGAAAAACCACGCTGAACTGAATGAAGTGTCTTGATTATACTTTTTGCGGGCATTTAATTATGAATCTTGACGTAATGCGCTCATTTATCATAACGAAGTGCCGCGAAGAGACCTTACCGAAAAGTTCGCATAAAAAACTTGGTCAACTTATGTCACCTGAGAAACTTTTGGTGTATGCACCTACAAATGTTATTTATAAAAAAACCGGACAAGTGCGAGTCGGACTCGCCCACCGAGGGTTCCGTACATATTTGTAGGTACATATCCATACTTCTATACTAATCCATACTTTAATCTACTTAATATTATAAACGCGTTTTTTGCGACATAAACGACCGTATCTTTTTTTCACGTTAATATAGAGAGAGGGTTACAGCATCAAGGGACTGTAGACTTGAATTTATGGTTTTAATTTCAACTCGATACCTCCACGCGTTCCCGAGATAAAGGGTATTGACAGACAGATAGACAGACAGACGGACAACAAAGTGATCCTATAAGGGTTCCGTTTTTTCCTTTTGAGGTACGGAACCCTAAAAATAATGACATTGCGTCAACTATCAATTTTTGTACCTACCTATGTAGTACAGTTATTTAAAGCTTTATCAAAGTGTGGTTTAGGCTGTATGCAAACAGTATATACCTACCCCGTACACGTGACAAAATAGAGTGAAAATAATACTTAATCGTGTCAATCCTAAAGAATAACCAATGGCATAAATCAAGCGTGAAACAAATTACAAGAGCACCTAACGACAAGTATTACAGCAGAAAAAATGATTTTGTGACGGCTAGATTATAATTATACAAAGTGCGAAGACTATCGAATTAAAACTTAATTTTAATTGCGAGGTCGCACTCGGGCTTTCAGTCGAGATGAAAGCATCGCCGTAGATGACGACCCTTGCTTAGTCAGGGTGAACTCGTTTCCTCACTGACTCGACTAAACAATCTACCTTAGTTTTAAATTTAAACGGCGCCACGCTTTGTTTGTAGACACAATAACAATAAAAAAATCGAGCCTATCGTAGTACTCAAACTGATGTGATGTGTAAGGGTTACTTGAAGTACAGATGTTTACTCTACCCAATTTTGGAAGATATAATCACGTAGTACTGGGGTCTATGTATGTAGCACTACTAATGCTTTATGTATCTACTAGCTTTTGACCGCGTTTTCGGGCACGTGGAAGTCAAACACCCCCTTAATTCGGCCCTGACGCAAATTCCGTTCTTAACTAACGTCTAATACCTATAAATCAGGGATTTTATGGATATGAAATTTCAGATCTGGATATGGAAACGGATATATGATATATTTATTATGTACACCGGTTTTAGAACGTTTGCAGATATGATTTTTTTCGGATTACCTATCGGATAGTTTTGGAAAGTTTTAGTAACGGATATTACGATTTTAAAAGAATTTTTAAAACCTGCTTCTAAACCTGTCATAATGCTTAGATTTCGCCCCTATCCCAAATTATTCGAAACTTTTATATCAAATTCAGTTATGGTTTCAAATAGATTCTTAATTCAGCTATTCGATAGATTCGGCTACGATTACGGATCTCTACAAGGGTGATGCCCGATCGCCCCAAGTTCAAAGTTTCCCAAAATTTATATTATTAAATAAAAATTTACGACTCTGGCTTGACCGAAATCTAGAATGGTACAGTCGCCGAATCAATGCTTACGTACGTATTGTTTAATGTTATTAGTTATTACTTTAGACAATCAATATGGGAAAAATGTAATATGTATTTGCGTTGCAATTTAAGCTTAATTCATTAAATATTATTAACATTATGCAATATTGCAAAGTGATAGACCCAAACGACGTTGTTCTGTACATCAATAACAAGTAAGCGCTCATCAATTGTGCTGTTAATAAGTGCGAATGAGAGGGAAATATCAAATATTGTGATTAACAGTCTACATGATTGTGTTTACTTACAATTTTCCCGAGCTAAAGGATTGCTTGCTAGATGCCTTCAACTCAATCTAAATTCTTCCTTTACACTACATTTTTCTGGATATTTCGAAACAATCTAAACACATAGTACAAATTATAAATAGAGATCTTCTAAAATAAGCTTAAATGTAACTAGCTGATTTTATTCTGACACTTTTGGAGACGTCAGTACGAGAAATGGTCAAGCGTGAACTTTACAAATTAACTAATTTTACTTTTTGGGGACGTTGGGAATGAATGTATGGAAAATAATTTTGGGGAACTTGGGGTGATCGGGCATCACCCCTCTATAACATCCCTGATATAAACTAGTCACCTATTTGCAAAAGAACATCGAGTCATCGGCCAATTTTCTATAAAAGCTGAATCTGATCACAGAATGAAATTATAGTGAGTTTAGACTGAGTTCATGTAGTAAACAACATAATATAATTTTGAAAAAAAAAATATTGCGCTGACCCCAAGTAACACGGAATAAGAGCCGGAAGAAGCTAGAACAAAATGAAAGTTTTACTCAGGTGACGCACCAAATTGAAAGTGTACGTCTCTGTCACTGGTAACAGATATTAAATATTTAGGAATTCACATTGATTACAAACTTAGCTAGGCCATCACAAATCGAAATCCTATGCACACGGATCATTAATATAATTTACAGAACTTAGACACTCTGCTGATCCTAATACAGCCATGCTAGCATATTTGTTTTATACATAGTTCCAATGTGGGGAGCGACCATCAAAACGTCCATTACGTAAAGTAGAGAGAGCGCAAAGGGCGATCCCATGGATATCGATGGGCGATCTTAAAAGTCCTGCACTTTAATTAAGAGCAGGACTTCCCGACCAAGCAACTCTATTCAGAAGTCGACATATTGAGACCACTCTTTGTGCTCCGCGATATGCTACGGAAACACTCCTCGGTACACCTAGATCCTGATAGGCTTAAAAGACGCCAAGGCTTTCTCGTTTGCGATACAGTTCAATGCCTTTCAAAGTTTGCCAGTCAGTACGTGGCAACTAGTTCTCGACTGTATAATACAATTAGTATACTGGTCTCTATTTTTATATAACCAAGATTGTTAAAATTAAAATTACCAAATGGTTGCAGAAGTTAAGGTAATGTAAAGCTTATGGGGCGGAATAAGCTTTCGGTAGCATTCGTAATATTTTGTGTGCTTTACGAGGAGTTGGAGGGTTTTTATAAATTAAAGTGGGAAACCGAATGAAATAACTATATTGATTAGTCAACGTGATCACTCAACGAGTGCAACTAATCGCGTATATAATAAGACACTAAACGCTTTGATTTAAAAATAAGCATAACACTTCTAAATTCAAAATACTTCAAGAGCAAATTCTGAGTGTTCAGAAGAAATATTTAATTAAATGTTTTCCACTAGGTTGCATTACGCATGTAACCTTTACAGTACGATAAAACTAAAGATCTCATTACAATGACCACTATTGACCACCTAAAGAATTATTACTGTATATACCTAACACGAAATGATGTATAGGTATGTACTTTATGTTATTGTATAAGTATTTTCATGACTGTCAGAACTAATTATGTACTATTGTATCTGGAGGAACATCGGTTCCTAAAACACAGGCGCTCGGCCTAGTTTAGGAGAAAGCTGTTCGTCGGGCAGCTGAATCAAGGATCTGATTAGGAAGGTAGTTCACGTTCGAATGGAGAAGGTTCCTGTGTCACGAGAAACCTTATCGGGAACCAATTTTTGAGTTAATTTTGGAAAAAACATTTTTGTTTCGTAGCATAGTCACAAAAGAAACTTGAAAGCCAATTCTCGTAACATAAAGCTTTCAAAATGTAGTAGCAATCTTATATCAGCGATGATCAATATCAAAATCATGACAAAATAATAATAATAATAATTACACCACCCATCTTTAACGTAAAAATTCACATCACGCTACATTGACTTGGCTTGGCCCATTGATGTAGCTTAAAACTAGCCAAAAGCTAAGAAACATGCAAGTTTTCGGAAATAATAATAATATGTGGGGACATTTTTTCACACACGGCCATCTGACCCCAAACTAGGGAGACCCTGTACTATGGGTGTCAGACAGCTGATATACATACACAAATACATTTTTTTTGTAAATACATACATATATAGATAAAAAACACCCAGACACAAGGCAAACACAAGTGCTCATCACACAAATGTTTACCCTGGGCGGGAATCGAACCCGCAACACGCTGCGCAGCAGTCGATCGCTCAGCCACTGCGCCAACCGTGTCGTCAAATGTACGTAAAATCTTATATTATATAAAAATCTTCTGTGAGTGTGTATGAAAGTGAACTCCTTCTGAACAGCTGGACCGATGAGGATAAAATTTTTGTGTGTGTTCCAGTGGATTCAAGAACGGTTAAGATTCATAATTGGACCCGGTAGGTGTCGCTGCAGTCTAGTTGTAGACTGCACTTTTAAACTTTTTATTTTAAGGGTAGAACTACGTCTGCCAGGTCTGCTAGTAATATAATAATAATATCAATAAAGGCTCCCCTGTTGACTGATTTTACATAACTATAATGTCTAACTTCAGGCGACCAATAAGTAAAAATGCCTTTGTTCATCTACATGTATGAGAAGATTTTTACTTTGCTTGTCGCTTCGATGACGACTAGATTTTGAACGTTACTTGCCTCGCAACAAAAACGATTTTTCCAAAAACCCAAAAGAGGTTCCTAATAAGGGTTCCCGTCAATAGTCAGTCAGCAGGATATTTCTAATTACGAAAGATTATTAAACAATTTATCGCTTTGTGTTTAATCGCAACTTACTACTATTTGCTTTCTCGTTAGCATGCGTTAGTAGCAAGTTACAGTTCGCTGTTTCAAATTAATTAACCCCATCCAGTGCACACGCGACTTAGTCCTTCCTACGGATGAACATGTAGTAGTTTCTTAATATAAAATTGTAGGCCACATCTGTGTTTTATTACACCGGACCAGTTGGTGTGACATTTTTCGTGACGATGAAGCTGGCAAACTCTCTACAGTTCGCGCTGTTATTGCACCGATTTTGTGTTTGCCTTCATACATTCTCCAGCTTAATTTATTACACTCAGTACTGGAACGTTAGTTGTGTGTTATCTATGGTACTGGTAAGCTTTAATAGCAACACTAATAATATTTTTTTTTGTACAGAAAGATCTACGAGCACAAAAAAAATGGATTTTAGTCCCAAATAAATAATAATAATAATAATATGTGGGGACATTTTCACACACGGCCATCTGACCCCAAACTAGGGAGACCCTGTACTATGGGTGTCAGACAGCTGATATACATACACAAATACATTTTTTTTTTACATAAATTATTTATTAAGTACTATTATTAGGTAAACATATTATAAAAGACCTTCTCCCGCTATTATTACCTTACTTATCTATTATATGTTTTGTATAGACAAAGTGGGAAGATACGTAGACAAATCCGTTTCATCATCACTTAAAAAACAGAAAGTATTTTTGGAACGAAGTTCCTTAACGCGGCTTACGGGTAGTGCGAATTAGTAGAAAACGTCACGTAACGAAATGCGTGTGTGTATGTGTGCGTGTATCGAGCCTACTACAAACAAATGAGCACACGAGCAAGCGAGTGCTGCGTACTCGCCTGTTCACACGTACAGACAGCGTCATCAACTGCTAACCCCCTATGCGAAGAAATTTTGACGCTGTCTGTTCCTTACGGGTCCCCCGACCGCACAATTTTCTTTTTATCTAGCCTTCCCTCCTCTCTTACGTGGTCCGCCTGTCGCAAGACTGAGCGAAGCCCTGAGAAACTCAGGCGGGGTCGCGGCAAATTGAGAAAATGGCGGGATTCCTAGGATAGCTTCCTCACGAACTGGCGAGATGAGGCACAACATCGGGAGAAACGGAGAGAAAGTAATATCAAAATTATCAAATACTGAGAAGAAAAATTCTTTAACTTATTGTCTATACTTACTCTTACTCTATACACCTATACTTTATTTTTAAAGAGAAACCGCTATCTTATTCTTCTGTACAAAACGGGATAAATGCAAAATGTTTATTCCTTGCAACATCTTTATTTTAACTGCACATATTACATAATGTATTAATTATGAAACCTCATGAAACCAAAGTCATCCTGGCATTATGGCTTCCTATACTTATTCCATGCATTGGCATGCATACATATGTACTTATCTTTCATATAGCTTTGTTACTATTTTATTATTGTGTGTTATTTGGAATGTTTAGTTTTCTCTTACTCAAGTGTGTCTATATTAGTTTGTCACATTTTAACTGCTGCCACTCTAAATCTTGGTATGGTACGGTATAACGGTCTGGGGGCCAAGTCTGCTATTTTTATAATTTCGTCATTCCAACCCGATCCCATTGTCATTTTGCTAAAAGTTTGTAATCTGCTAAATTCATAATGGTCGATCATTAGTCGGTCGAATTAAAAGCACTGACAGCACAATGATGTTCTAATGGTAGGTCACTGACCAAAGGAACTCAAAATTTTAGCAGATTACCGCCTAAGTCAGTGAATCAGTTGCCATTTTGTACGAGATTACCATTCTATATAATTTCTTCCAATGGCGTGTCAGTGGTTGACCATTGTAAAGTCATAATGACGCCATTAGATACCGCCAGTAGATTACCAAACTTGTCAAAATCAACAATTATGAAATCAATGATGGACCATTCTGACACTATTGTAATAGCAGACTTGAGGCTCAGGTGTTAGCAACTCTACGTCTCAGCGCGTATTTTGCGTACTCCAAATCTGTTATTTATAGCTTTATATTTTTTAACATAACACTACTTTCTTCATAGAGCATATGAACGCAAGCGCTGAATTTTGTTGCAAACAAGCGGGTTTATGTTATCAAACCGTTTTCTGTCACAGATATGATTTCGGTATAGTATCTTAAGTAGAATAAAACTAGAATGTTGTTATTATCCACAGCTGTAGTTGTTCTGCCGCAAATTGTTCTTTACAAAACTTGAATTGAAAAACATTCAAGCCTCAATTTGAATGCAGGAAAACTTTGCAATAGCTTTTATTCCTTGTCGAAAAGCAAATTAATTTACGACTTACGATGAATCGAGTGTTTTTCTTCCAACAATATAGTGGACTCCGAAGAATCCGAAAATTAAGAACTTTTTAAACTTTGGTAATAGTTCTGCAATGTAAAAAGTATAACAAACATACTGGCGAATTTGGAATAAGTATTTTTTTATTAGTCAATCTTATTGATTCATATTTTGTTATATTTTCTGAGTTGTGTCATTGCGGATTTAATTATTTTCATGAAGGTTGATGCCATCGAAAACGATGAATTCCCCAAGCACTCTGAGCGATATTATTGGCTGCACCACTGCTACGGCTGTTGCTCGTTGATTTCGGTCTAAAATGCAAATGAATTTATAGTAGTTAGTTATAGAAACCCAGGCACGTGCTAGATGCATTAGTTATTCATTGAAGCTGCCCCATCATCACACTACCAATGGGTATGTTGAGTAACTACAGTATTGACTAACCCGAATATATCACTCTAATGAATTAACATCCGCATTTGCCTGCAACCTAACTAAAAACAAAACGTCTATACTGTAATTTGGGTGTTAATTATTTGGTTGGTTTAACAGACTTCAAGTGTCAACTTTGATATTACCGTCTATGTATTGTACCTACGGTTATAGAAAACAGTTTTTTTATAAGTTTTGGAATATATAAATAATTAGGTACTGTGAAGGTTTCTGATGCAATCGCCATTAGATAATATATTAAACTCTATGAGAGAACACTCAGCAAACTTCTAGTATAAGTTAAAATCGTAGATTAGTATAGTTTTTATACTATGACAAGAGACTGTCAGACCCCCGCCGTCAGGGACAGTCATGTATTTCCTCAAAACTAATATATTATCATAATATAGACCTCTAAAAGTTCTCCTATTAACTATTCTTATGTTGTAATGCCAAGAGGACAATCAACTCTACCTACGCCAATATACACAGAAATTAATATGCATGTCACTATTCATCATAACAGATAATCATGCTCATTCTCAAATCAATAAATCAATTCAATGGAATGTTATAGTGCACTTATTCAGTACATTCTGCATTTTTTTCACATCTCTAATACTTTCGTCAATAATGAAATATTTATATGAAAAATATTTATATGAAAAATATTTACGGCAGATTAACAAAATAGTAGAACTATAGGTACAGCTATGTTACGATTATATGGGCTAAATGTACCTAGTCCGAATTGAAATTGGTTGAATACAGTGAATGTGGACAATTATCGTTCCACGTAGCAGCACGACCGCTAATTAGAATAATTCGTTCAAACTTTGCTTTCAATCTGTTTGTTAATTTTTCAACATTATGAGGATGTGACCTGAATAAAGTTTCCAATGAGAAGAGAAGGTGAATAAGAATCACGTCTTATCATAATGGTGCGAGGGGTGCGAGCGAGATCGATGATCAGCAGTGCAGCTCGAAACCGGAGGCCCTCTGTTCCACTCAATTACCTCCCAAGTACCTAAAGTAGAGCTGTGATAAATTCATGTCGTGACCTGCATCAACAAGCTCAGGTAAACTTTGCGAATTTTATCTCTTCTTTTATCCTATTTTCCTGCACAGCTTGTATAGAAAATTTTGAAACGACACGTATTAAAAATATCAAGAGGCTGTTAAAAGGTAAATTTAAAGAACGTGGCTGAAATTACAAATTTATTTCTTTCGCCGAGAACTTATTTGCATACCGCTTTGGGTGCCGTCGCACCTTAAGATGTTATCTCGGATTTCTGTTTCTTACCAACGTAACTGCATTAGTCTCTTTGTTTTTCCGAATTGGTCAGACTAAAATATAATCAGGCAACAAGTGTAAAAAACTACAATACCTACGTCAAAATTAATTATCGTTATTATTTTGACGACACGGTTGGCGCAGTGGCTGAGCGATCGACTGCTGCGCAGCGTGTTGCGGGTTCGATTCCCGCCCAGGGTAAACATTTGTGTGATGAGCACTTGTGTTTGCCTTGTGTCTGGGTGTTGTTTATCTATATATGTATGTATTTACAAAAAAAAAAAATGTATTTGTGTATGTATATCAGCTGTCTGACACCCATAGTACAGGGTCTCCCTAGTTTGGGGTCAGATGGCCGTGTGTGAAAATGTCCCCACATATTATTATTATTATTATTATTAAATTTATTTAAGCAGTGAATGAGCGATACCATAGTAAAATGCAAATAAATCTTATCTAAGTTTGATATTAACTCGAGGCTGGTTGCAAACCGAGCGAAAGGCGGTGTTGTAAAGTAGCCGAAAGTGTAATGATAAATTGCTCACGCGTTTCGTTCGAATTTTTTTAACATGGTTGTGAGGATCAAACGTTGACGATTCATTGATACTAAAATACATGTGATTAGAATTCCATGAACATGAGTGACGTTCACGCAATTTCTTCTCTGTCACGGTGTTAACAATAATATTGAGAATGAGTTAATTTGTTGAAAGTTTAAAAATATACTAATAATTGACCATGTTTTATTAATTACAATAGTTTATTTATTCATAAAATATTTAGGCATAAACCAATCAAAACTCTTTGCATAATTTAAAACAAAACATGTGAAAAGGTTGCATATGATAGTACGCATCTATATTTAATATTATAAAGCTGAAGAGTTTGTTTATTTGTTTGTTTGGTTGAACGCGATAATCTGAGAATCTACAACTTCGAATTCAAAAATTCTTTTTGTGTTGGATAGTCCAATTACCGAGGAAGGCTATAGGCCCATGCGAAGTCGGGTCGGGTTGCTAGGTATACATAAAAGCGATGCAATAATGTACTTAATGAGTACATACTTGTTGAAAATTAAAATAAGTAGTACATACTTTAATAATTTGATATTATGCACGTAAAAAACAAACAAGATATGTATCAACAAACCATAAGAACGTGCAAGGGTAACATGTACTTCTTCTTTATGGTAACCGTGGCAACGTCTAATGCACTTATACAAGAAGGAGTGAAAACTAACAATTTCAGTATTCGCTGCAATTTGCGCCGTGCATCGTTGCAAGCAAGACCGCGATGTCACACCCGCCCGCATTGAATAAATTTATCCAACACGAATGCACTGCGGCTTTGCACCTATCTCTGAACTTCACAGAAGTTAATCCGCTTTTTGTTCTAAACTTTCTGATGCGACGCCGACAGGATTTGACAACCGTCAACTTCCAACTTGTATTTAAATTAAAATAATTAGGTGGAATTCTTATACGGAAGATAAGTTGTTGTTGTAATCTTCTTATGGCTTAAAACCGACCTATTCGTTTTCAAGCATTTCTTTTATCTTAATTCGAAATAAAGAAGTCGCAATCGGTAGAGTTATAATAAAATCAATTTCAACCTTGTTACTTCAACGGGCAGTTATTTGTAATTTGGTTTCATTAGTAAATATAGCACATCGAATTTGTAAAAAAAACCGGACAAGTGCGAGTCGGACTCGCCCACCGAGAGTTCCGTACATATTTGTAGGTACATATCCGTACTTCTATACTAATCCATATCTACTACCCATACTTCAATCATCTTAAAATTATAAATGCGTTTTTGCGATATAAAAGCCGTATCTTTTTTTCACATTAACATAGAGGGTTGATTTTTTTACAGCATCAAGGGACCGTAGACTTGAGTACCTATATGGTTTTAATTTCTCGATAACTCCACACGTTCCCGAGATAAAGGGTCTTGACAGACAGACAGACGGACAACAAAGTGATCCTATAAGGGTTCCGTTTTTGAAGTTATACTTCTTTAGGCGCGTTATGAAAAAATGATGAGAGTGAAATTTTACGATGCGCGCGCACACCGTCACACAAAATTCTCACGGGAGTAATTGTAAACAACGCCATCTCTGACGTACATGCTGAACTACTTACTGCCTTCGTTGCTATTTTGTGACTCGAAGAAGTATAACTTCTCACGCGCGTACATAAGTACACACTGAATTTTTTTTTCCTTTTGAGGTACGGAACCCTAAAAAAGACAATTTGTAATAGTTTTTTTCAGTGCCATGATAATGTATAGTTTTCATTTTTGCACAAAGGTTTGGTTCGATTTCTGGTTGTTCTAGAACCTTTCATAAAAAAAAATGCAGTTATAATTTTCTCTTCAACTTCATTATAAGTAAAAGAGAGGTACATTGAAAACAAAAGCAGTACATAACATTGTAAAAAGGAGCGCACTGTCACAAAGTACGTAAGGCTGCGGTGCGCCCGAGCAGAGAGACCACTCAGAACAAACCGCCATTTTTGTCACGTACACATTGACATTACTTTTATAGGCATTCTCAAGCAGTTTCAAGCAGTCTTCAGTCTCGACTGTCACGTGTTGTCTAAATGAATAAATCCCCGTAGTCAAACCAGTTTGACAAAATAGTTTGACTACAGGGAAGGACCCGAATAAATGAGAGACATTGACATTTCATGACGAACAGGAAAATCTTGATATAAAAAAAATGCAAAGAGTTCCAACCAGTGCCAATAAAATTTCATATTGTTACGAATAAAACCTACAGAGTCAATACAGTAGCCCTAGTGAGTTTGGCAAGTTTAGGTAATTACTTTTGAAGATGGCGGGAGCAGTCCTTCTGTAATCTCTATATTTTGTGGCACTGTCTATACATGCATGCGTGAGAGTATTTAAATTTTAGTTATAACATTTAATACTTATTTTCGTAAAAAAACATTTTAATAAAAATTGGCAATTTGAAAGGCTATAATAGCGGATAAGTAAAAGCTGGTCATGGTTAAGCTCATAGATATCCGTGGTAAAGCTGCACTTGCCTCGGTCTTTCCTTGAGTGGCTTATCATCCATTTCATACCGTGCCTCAGAAAGTGCGTAAAACCATTGGTCCCGGCTGGTATTCGTAGATCTCTGACAGTCATTAAGGCGCTACCCCGACCAAAAGTGCGTTTTTCTTCGTTATTCATTCAGGGGCTATTAACTCATTAATTAAGAGAAACAAACTACATCTAAAAGCATATTATTAATGTTCAATATTCCATCATCACATTCCACGTTCTTTAATTTTTTTATGTACCTTTATACCAACCTAAATCTCCCTGTAAAAAAATGACTAAAATAATTGAAAACATCTTTTGCTAAACTTGACGTGCTATTCATTTGAGGATTACACTTATAGATAGGTTCCTTAAAAATGTTTATAATTCACGATTTATTTTATTTCAAAAGATCGTTTCTCTTTTTTTATAACAAAAAATTGTGCGAATTTCGATTCTACGGCAAAGAGGAAATGTATGGTCAAGGATATTTGTTCAGGGAAGCGCCTTAAGGGTCAGAAGTAAGAAAGTCTGATAACCAGTCTTACCAAGGGGTATCGTGTTGCCCAGTAGGTAACTGGGCTGTAGAGGTCAGACCGGCAGACGCTCCATGCAAAAAAAGATCGTTTCTCTTTTTTTATAACAAAAAATTGTGCGAATTTCGATTCTACGGCAAAGAGGAAATGTATGGTCAAGGATATTTGTTCAGGGAAGCGCCTTAAGGGTCAGAAGTAAGAAAGTCTGATAACCAGTCTTACCAAGGGGTATCGTGTTGCCCAGTAGGTAACTGGGCTGTAGAGGTCAGACCGGCAGACGCTCCATGCAAAAAAAGATCGTTTCTCTTTTTTTATAACAAAAAATTGTGCGAATTTCGATTCTACGACAAAGAGGAAATGTATGGTCAAGGTTATTTAGTCAGTCAAGCGCCTTAAGGGTCAGAAGTAAGAAAGTCTGATAACCAGTCTTACCAAGGGGTATCGTGTTGCCCAGTAGGTAACTGGGCTGTAGAGGTCAGACCGGCAGACGCTCCATGCAAAACACTGGTATGCATCCTGCTGGTTAGATTGAAAGCCAACCCCAACATAGTTGGGAAAAGATTAAGCAGCTGATGGTGAGTAAAAGTTGGAACGTTCACCTTCAAAATCTCTGCAACTAGGTTTCCAGGAAGAGTCCAAAACGAATAAATATCGCAGTAATGGAAAGCACATGTAACTTTCGCTTTAGTGAAGTGTCTTTATACACTGCTTATTAATTTTATTTTTCATTAATAACCAGCTAACTCCACAGAACCAATCAGCACATCGAAAAAAAATTAATTTTCTGGGATGAAAAGCACCCTTGTAAGCAGCGAGTAACGAGGCGCTCACACACTTCTATATCGTATGGTGACATACATGATGCCAAAACAGTATTTGGTCATACGGCAAAACTACTATTCATGTTTCCTAAACTTTTACTATGACATTGCACCTCAAAATCTACAGAGAGCTATGTATTACATATAAAGAAGAGTAATTTCGGTCGAGTGACTTGTTTTTGAGTGAATAGGTAATTTACAACAGAACGCCACCTGCGCTCTGAGCATCAAGTAACGAAGGTCTGCTGGTTTATGGCGATTACAAGGGAGACCGTATCCTAAAAGAAAAACCTTAATACAAAAGAAATTCACTCTATTTCTTTATTTTATGACCATTGCGAGCGCCCAGCGAGCGATAGTTTGTAATTTGTTGTTACATTTTATTTCAACGCTGATCGAGAAAGAAAGTCACAGAATGCAGAGCTCATTTTCCAAACAACTTTTAAGAGCACTAGAAGTTATTACGGCACTCGCAGCCGTGGTTCGGTGTAGAATTTATTACTCATACAATTACGTACTAACAATATTGTGTTCCACCAAAAATTCACCAACGCGGTAACGTTGTAAAAAAAATAGAACACTTGTTTTTAAATCACCACGTTTAATAATAAAATTGTACAACTTGGCGGATTTAAGCACTAATTGAAATCTTTAGTTACTGGTCTCATAAAACACGCTCCCTGTTTTAATTATAAGCTATTAAAACTAAAATAAGTTCATTGGATCGGTTTCGATAACATGTTTAGTAACAACAGTCACGATTATTTTTTCTCACAATTTAGTCCTATCAAAAAAAGAACTAAATAAATCCAATCCCTATGTTCGTTTAAGTTTAAACATTTTCTTGCCGAGTATTTAAAGCTTCTAATGGTTGTATTTGCTTATGATTCTGTGTGGGAATTCGAATGTATAACTCTATAGTACTCACAATATTGTTCATTAAGTTAAAACTGCTTCCAGACTTTCTGCGAAAGGGTCCGTAGAAATCAAACCAACAAACAAATAAGGATTTTACCCTGAATAAGGTGTAGTAAGCCTAGATGAACTGACAAACTGTACCTTTATTTCCACTACTAAAGAGTGCAGTCTGGGATTTAATGATACGTCATTGTGTCAGCGGGAATCGGATTATGACAAATAATAATAATAATAATATGTGGGGACATTTTCACACAATATTATGATATATAAATACCTACGTACTGTGATACTTACTTCGTGGTGCCAACTAACATACAAGCAGAACGCATCAGTGGCTTTTACTGATTTAAAATAAAACAACAGGGAACGAACCAGCGCTGCATGTCCAATCCGAGCATAACGTTTAAATTGGTTCACACGGCAATACGGCCGACCAAGCGTGGCTGCCGCATACTCTTTGTTTCAGGCTTCACTTTACCAAGCGTAATCAATGTCCTGGAAAAATTGCATATCCATATCTTAAAAAAGTATAATTCGCATTGATAAATTAATAAATGAAACAAAA
The DNA here is from genome assembly GCA_947361185.1 of Charanyca ferruginea. Taxonomy (NCBI): domain Eukaryota; kingdom Metazoa; phylum Arthropoda; class Insecta; order Lepidoptera; family Noctuidae; genus Charanyca; species Charanyca ferruginea. The sequence continues at coordinate 15,158,753 of OX376055.1, read as the reverse complement.
GTACCGACCCAATATTTAAAAAATACACTGGACGGCAAAAGTAACGTAACGATAATAAAATTGAGCGTGAAACTGTTGTAGATGACTCATTATCATTAATCATCATCTGCCTTTTCCAAACTTGTTGCGGTCGGTTTCCAGTATAACCGGATGCAGCTGAATACCTATGTTTTAAATGGAACGACTGCCTATCGGACCTCCACAACCCAGTTACTTATGGCTCATTAATACGTTAAAGAAAATACCTTAAACTTAAAAATAAAACCATTTCTAACTTATTACATCAAAAATACGTCATCACCAGCTGGAAAACATCCACTGTTGAACAAAGGTCTAGCCCACCGGGGTGGGGTGTGAATAAATTGTTTTATTTCTTTACTATCATCATCATCATCCAGAAAACGTGCCAATAGATATCTTACAAAAAAGAACATGTTTTTTCTAGGTTTGTTCATTCTTCCACTAGCGCACTCTATAGCTCGGGCAACGTAACTAGCGAAGCTAGCTGGAGAGTGTTGTCTAACGCATCTACCGAGTTCGTCTCATGCATGTTCTATTGGAATTTAATCTGGGTTGCGAGCTCTGGTCACTCCATTCAGGTAATACCAACATCTTCAATATATGCATTGACCAAATGAGCACTATGTAGCCGCGCATTGTCGTGGACCAAAATGGAATTTGCGCCCGGTTAAAATCTCCTCAACTCAGAGAACTCTTTTTTATCTCCACTAACTCCACATTCATACGACGCTTAGAAGATATCCTAGTCCACACCATTATTAATCCTCCACCGAGTGGCACATTTTCAAAACACGCTTGATAATACCGCTATCCTGGTCTTCTAAATACTCTTTTTCTCCCATCGTGTGTAAATAAACAATATCTGGACCTTATAGATTGAGAAAATCGGATTAACTCACTGTGTTGCCGGGTTCGTCAGACTTCGATAGCACACGGCCACCTTTCTCAAGGAGTTCAACAGAATTGTTATCCTGTGCCACCCGTCACGTTCCTGCGAAGATGTTCATGTTACGAACCCGGCAACACAGTGAGTTAATCCCTTTTTGTTAATCTATAATGTGTAACAATACTCACGTTTCGTTTAATGATAAAATATCTGGACTCATCAAAAAACATAAACCTGGACCGTGGAACCTGGCAACTCGATGTTCTCTGAAAAGTTTGGACCAATTACTGGTCTAAAAGGCTTGACATTATCAGCTTCACAAAGTCGTCGCAGGTTCATGTCAGAGCCCACATTGCTGTGATAAATTTCCAGAGATCTATTTCGGACCTGAACAGAAGTGAGACGTCGATTCCTTAGCATAGTACTTACGATGAATTGGTCTTCTCGCCTAGTTGTGCATCTTGTCCAACCATTTCCTGGTCTTCTGATGTTCATCCCCGTCTCTTGAAATTGTAAGAGTACCTACTTTTTGGACTGTAAGTAGATACAGATAGTCTTACTGTTCTAACCATAAAGCAATACTAAGGTGACTTCTTCGCTTTTCTACCATTGTAATAATTCATGTACATTTTTCAGGGGATAGCGATATGATGCTACACTGAATAGTTAGGTAAGTGTAACCAATCCAAGTAACTGTTTATAAATGACAACTCGATTGAAACATAAGCGGAAAAAATATACTTGTTATAATTTTGAATTTTATAATTTTTGTAAATTCTGTTTTTTAAGCTGTAACTTATGGTAATGAAATCTCTTTTGCAATTGATAATAAACATTACTAATCTGTTTATAGCATATCATAATTATATACTTACGATCGATCTGACGACACGGTTGGCGCAGTGGCTGAGCGATCGACTGCTGCGCAGCGTGTTGCGGGTTCGATTCCCGCCCAGGGTAAACATTTGTGTGATGAGCACTTGTGTTTGCCTTGTGTCTGGGTGTTGTTTATCTTTATATGTAGGTATGTATTTACGAAAAAAAATGTATTTGTGTATGTATATCAGCTGTCTGACACCCATAGTACAGGGTCTCCCTAGTTTGGGGTCAGATGGCCGTGTGTGAAAATGTCCCCACATATTATTATTATTATTATCTAGGATATACGTAACTTTTTCAAATATCGTGTTTTTGATGTGACCCGTTATTTTTGCGAGCCAGCGCATTATGATATTATCTGAATAGGTTGTGCAGCGGCGTAAAACTGCAATATTCCGATACCAGGCAGAAAGAACGATATTAATCCGTAGTAGTCAATACGTAATATTTAACTGGAACGTTTGGTTAAGCCGACAGACACAGAATGTTTTTATTCCAAAATGGGAAATAAAATTTGCGCTGAAAAGCTGCAATGGATACGTAAACAATCGCTTTCTCTTTGCTTCGAATTCATTCGGACGAGAAAGATTGTTCTGATTATACTGAGGGAAATAATAAAGATAGATATTTAACAAGAACCAATGTTTTTTTTTTGGAACGAAGTGCCTTATCGCGCGTTGCGAAAGGGGGCTAGACGGAAAAAATTAAGACCAAAAGTTGTAACGATACTTTTTGCTATAGTTTTAAGCCGTGCGGCGTGCGCGTGTTTCTCTGTCTGTCTCTCTCTCTCTCTCTCATAGAAAGCAAGCCAGTTATTTTCGTTTGACACGGTTGGCGCAGTGGTTGAGCGATCGACTGCTGCGCAGCGTGTTGCGGGTTCGATTCCTGCTCAGGGTAAATATTTGTGTGATCAGCACTTGTGGTTGCCTTGTGTCTGGGTGTTGTTTATCTATATGTATGTGTTTAAAATGTATTTGTGTATGTATATCAGCTGTCTGACACCAATAGTACAGGGTCTCCCTAGTTTGGAGTCAGATGGCCGTGTGTGAAATGTCCCCACATATTATTATTATTATTATTACATAATATTTGTTAATAATAAAAAAAATATTATTAAAAAAAAAAAAAACTTAAAAAAAAAAAAAAATATTACAATTCCTTCACTAATTAATCGAAAGGAACTTCGTTCCATCCAGGTGTCCGTTGACACCTCTCAAGTTTTTTAGTTAATTTTGTGCCTGAGCCGGGTTCCTACGATCATGAATGAATCAAAATCACAAAAAGTGCCTCCTCTCCATGCTCAATAAATTTAAATATATACCAAAATTCATCAATCATTGGTTCACCGGTTTAAGCGCGAAAACCAGCAAACAAACAGACAGACAGAGTTACTTTCGCATTTATAATTATTGGTATGGAACTATGGATTTGTGCTACCCGTGCGAAGCCAGGGCGGGTTGCTAGTAAAGTATTTATTTATTTATTTTTTATTGGTTCACCAACAATTGTTAACACTGATTTCATGCTTATGGGTAACATGCAAAAACGCATATGCAGCAGTGCAACAATCACTTACAGGTAAACTTCGCATGCATAAGAAGTTGTACAAAATTTTATAAATTAACTAATCTAGTTTTAATAAATTAATCCGGTTTACATAACAAAAACGTCTTTACTTTTCTTATGATATAATTATATATATATATATATATATATATATATATATATATATATACCTACATATATATATTTATATAGATATATATTTATAAAGATATATATTTTATTAGTTATATAGTTTTGTTTATGTACTTTACCTATTTTGTCATAATATATTTTTTATATGCACCTGCCGTGTTATCTCTTCACCACCCTGGGTTGACTGGTAGAGAATGCCTAAGGCATTAAGTCCGCCTTTGTACCTTTGTGCATGAAGTGTAAATAAATAAATATAAATAAATAAAAAGCATCCATTTTAAGCAAGATTATGCGAGATAATAAAAGGTGGTGTATTCAGGTAGGAAGATACTTAAGAAGATTGGCTTTCAATTTGCCCAAACTATCAAAGTGCAAATTAATTTGATCACTGTAGTTATTTACAACCTTGCTTAACCTTGCATAGGGCGAATTAGCGCCTAGAACCGTTCTTCTCTGAGGCGGACAGAGTGGTGTTATTGCACTGCGAGGAATTCTTGAAAGTATAAAATTCAGTGGGTAATTTATTTTACCACTAGCGACTCGACCCGGCTTCGCCTGGGCCTATAGCCTTCCTCGATAAATGGACTATCTAACACAAAAAGATTTTTTCAATTCGAACCAGTAGATCCTGAGATTAGCGCGTTCAACCAAACAAACAAACAAACAAACTCTTCAGCTTTATAATATTAGTACCTATAGATATTTTATAATAACTGAATATGGCATGACATTCAAAGTAGCACACACCTCACGGTTGTACAAATCTTTATAGACCGATTTTTCCCTATCCGTTTCACGTGACGTGCTGGACGTACAACATAATATTTCAGAATGCCGCTGACCATATGGTAAGTACCTATGAGCCATGTCAGTAACCACGGAAAAACAAATGACATTTTGAACTTCGCCCAAAACCAGACAGAAAGTTTAAGATCAAGATATGAATTTATTGGTTGATACTCCTAGTCTTAACAATAGAAATGATAAAACCATAATGTTACCAGCTTTGATTGGCAGATGAGAGCTGCGGTGAGGCTTGCACCTCACACTTTGCAAGTTCTTATTACTGTGTCATGAATAAGCCACTTATTATATACTACAAAAATTAATCTATGCTAATATTATAAAGCTGAAGAATTTGTTTGTTTGTTTGAACGCGCTAATCTCAGGATCTACTTGTTCGAATTGAAAAAATATTTTTATTTTGGATAGTCCATTTATCGAGGAAGGCTATAGGCCCATGCGAAGCCGGGCCGGGTCGCTAGTACTTGTATAAATCAATCAATACTTCATAGCAGATATCTTGCGGGCGCCATAGCGGGCGCATAGCGGGCGCATAGCGGGTGGACAGGTGGCGGGCAAAAGTGGTCACGTTTTTTTTTTTAAATTAAAATAATTATATTTTACTAACTTAATTTTAACTTTATAGTTATTAAAATTCTTTAACCGTCATAAACTGGTGGAATAATTAAAGCGCGTAATTCTAGATTTTTTATAGTATTATTTCTTTTTTATTTTTTTAGTCTTAAGCTAGATACACAGCCTCGTATACTATTTGTTTGCATATTGATAACTGTCGCTTTTCGTTAATATTTTCAAGACACTCAGTAACGATTACAATGCCAGCATCATTTGGAGTTCTGGGTAGCATTTAAGGAAGGTAGTTATCATTGATTTCGAAAACACCTTGTATGAACAGTATCGCCTGTCCTCGGAAACTGTATTAAGCAAACACATCATTTAATCAATTCATCATCATTGTCAATTTTAACAAAAAAAAACAATCGTTGCTTCTGACCGTGATGCTTGATGTTCAGATTCCTAATGACACATATGCTGTAGACAAGCTAGTCTGTCTTTTTTTGTTTGTAAGGTTTCTTATTTCCTCATCTCAACAACTTCATTTGAGAGTTGTTCTATTTTTTTTTTGGGTTTCATTTTCCATTTGTGTTCCCACGAGTATTGGACAAGTAAACGGTCAAATTCCCCAGAGGTCCGATAGAAGAATAAGGCTTTTATACAACGGTAGGTTGACGCTAGCGACATGACATATTCACGCATCTTCTTGCCATTCATCCCTCGTCAGATTCTCACCTATACCTAGTCTTGCCATCAATATTGTAACAAAGAAAAAAACATTTTTATTGCAAATAATATTTATTACTTTTACAGTGTCTTAGTTTAATACATAAATATAAAACAATTTACAATATAAAAGCTTATTCGAAGTGGTCTCCATTGGCTGCAATACAGTCCTTTAAACTTTGAGGCCAGTTATCAATAGAAGCACGCACTCTTTCCATGGGAAAATTCTTCACTGCCAATAATATGGATTGTTTTAGGGATTCCAAATTATCATGGCGTTTAGAGCAAGCCGTACTCTCTAAAACTGACCATACATCATAATCCAGCGGATTAAGATCGGGACTAGACGACGGTCAGTCTTCAGCTCTGATGAAGTCCGAAACGTTCACTTCCAACCAAGACTGCGTGGACCGAGCTTTATGACCCGGCGCCGAGTCTTGTTGGAAGGACCATACTTGGTTATTGAACATGGTGTTATTAAGAGGCTTAACTACCTTCTCAAGAATGGTATCTTGATACACTTGTGCCGATGTTTTGATACCTTTTTCACTAAAATATGGCTCAGTCACTCCTTCATAGCTAACACCCCACCAAACCATCACTGAAGTTGGATAATGCCCACGTTGCACTCTGTCGACTAATTGGGAAGCTTTCTTAGAGCTTTGCGCATAAATACGGTCATTTAGTTTGTTAAAATGTTGCTCAATTGTAAAGATTTGCTCATCCGTAAACAAAATTTTTCTGTGACCTCCCTTTGCGTAACGCTTCAGTAGTTGTTTCGATTTTACCACCCTATTCTTTTTTAAATTATCAGTTAAAAAATGACCAGTGCGTCTCTTAAAAGTCCTAAGTCATCTATTAAAATACGCGACATGGTTCTGGGTGCTATCTTCATCTCCCAAGTTAAATTATTTTGCTTTCGGACAGGATTTCTTCGAATTCTTTCCCTTACTGCTTTGACCACCTTTTTCGTACGAACACTACGTGGACGGCCAGATCTTTTTCTGTCACAAACAGAGGAGGCATCTCATTGCACCTATTATTAGCCCGATACACAAACATTCAACTAATACCAAGCGTATGGAGAGTTTTAAAAATTGCATTTGGCTCCATACTAACTTTGTGTAATGCAATCACAGCGATTCGGTTCTATTTCTCACCCCACTCCATTTTAATATCGCAAAATATTGTACAATGTATTGGCGCCAAAATTAGCAAACTCAATGAACAGTCGTATAAAAATGACAGATTCCAAATTCAAATGTAATATCTTTCTTATTTTTAATTGTAACAGTATTTATGGCCAGACTAAGTATATTGAACTATAAATTTAAATATATACCAAAATTCATCAATCATTGGTTCACCGGTTTAAGCGCGAAAACCAGCAAACAAACAGACAGACAGAGTTACTTTCGCATTTATAATTATTGGTATGGAACTATGGATTTGTGCTACCCGTGCGAAGCCAGGGCGGGTTGCTAGTAAAGTATTTATTTATTTATTTTTTATTGGTTCACCAACAATTGTTAACACTGATTTCATGCTTATGGGTAACATGCAAAAACGCATATGCAGCAGTGCAACAATCACTTACAGGTAAACTTCGCATGCATAAGAAGTTGTACAAAATTTTATAAATTAACTAATCTAGTTTTAATAAATTAATCCGGTTTACATAACAAAAACGTCTTTACTTTTCTTATGATATAATATATATATATATATATATATATATATATATATATATATATATATATATATATATATATATACCTACATATATATATTTATATAGATATATATTTATAAAGATATATATTTTATTAGTTATATAGTTTTGTTTATGTACTTTACCTATTTTGTCATAATATATTTTTTATATGCACCTGCCGTGTTATCTCTTCACCACCCTGGGTTGACTGGTAGAGAATGCCTAAGGCATTAAGTCCGCCTTTGTACCTTTGTGCATGAAGTGTAAATAAATAAATATAAATAAATAAAAAGCATCCATTTTAAGCAAGATTATGCGAGATAATAAAAGGTGGTGTATTCAGGTAGGAAGATACTTAAGAAGATTGGCTTTCAATTTGCCCAAACTATCAAAGTGCAAATTAATTTGATCACTGTAGTTATTTACAACCTTGCTTAACCTTGCATAGGGCGAATTAGCGCCTAGAACCGTTCTTCTCTGAGGCGGACAGAGTGGTGTTATTGCACTGCGAGGAATTCTTGAAAGTATAAAATTCAGTGGGTAATTTATTTTACCACTAGCGACTCGACCCGGCTTCGCCTGGGCCTATAGCCTTCCTCGATAAATGGACTATCTAACACAAAAAGATTTTTTCAATTCGAACCAGTAGATCCTGAGATTAGCGCGTTCAACCAAACAAACAAACAAACAAACTCTTCAGCTTTATAATATTAGTACCTATAGATATTTTATAATAACTGAATATGGCATGACATTCAAAGTAGCACACACCTCACGGTTGTACAAATCTTTATAGACCGATTTTTCCCTATCCGTTTCACGTGACGTGCTGGACGTACAACATAATATTTCAGAATGCCGCTGACCATATGGTAAGTACCTATGAGCCATGTCAGTAACCACGGAAAAACAAATGACATTTTGAACTTCGCCCAAAACCAGACAGAAAGTTTAAGATCAAGATATGAATTTATTGGTTGATACTCCTAGTCTTAACAATAGAAATGATAAAACCATAATGTTACCAGCTTTGATTGGCAGATGAGAGCTGCGGTGAGGCTTGCACCTCACACTTTGCAAGTTCTTATTACTGTGTCATGAATAAGCCACTTATTATATACTACAAAAATTAATCTATGCTAATATTATAAAGCTGAAGAATTTGTTTGTTTGTTTGAACGCGCTAATCTCAGGATCTACTTGTTCGAATTGAAAAAATATTTTTATTTTGGATAGTCCATTTATCGAGGAAGGCTATAGGCCCATGCGAAGCCGGGCCGGGTCGCTAGTACTTGTATAAATCAATCAATACTTCATAGCAGATATCTTGCGGGCGCCATAGCGGGCGCATAGCGGGCGCATAGCGGGTGGACAGGTGGCGGGCAAAAGTGGTCACGTTTTTTTTTTTAAATTAAAATAATTATATTTTACTAACTTAATTTTAACTTTATAGTTATTAAAATTCTTTAACCGTCATAAACTGGTGGAATAATTAAAGCGCGTAATTCTAGATTTTTTATAGTATTATTTCTTTTTTATTTTTTTAGTCTTAAGCTAGATACACAGCCTCGTATACTATTTGTTTGCATATTGATAACTGTCGCTTTTCGTTAATATTTTCAAGACACTCAGTAACGATTACAATGCCAGCATCATTTGGAGTTCTGGGTAGCATTTAAGGAAGGTAGTTATCATTGATTTCGAAAACACCTTGTATGAACAGTATCGCCTGTCCTCGGAAACTGTATTAAGCAAACACATCATTTAATCAATTCATCATCATTGTCAATTTTAACAAAAAAAAACAATCGTTGCTTCTGACCGTGATGCTTGATGTTCAGATTCCTAATGACACATATGCTGTAGACAAGCTAGTCTGTCTTTTTTTGTTTGTAAGGTTTCTTATTTCCTCATCTCAACAACTTCATTTGAGAGTTGTTCTATTTTTTATTTGGGTTTCATTTTCCATTTGTGTTCCCACGAGTATTGGACAAGTAAACGGTCAAATTCCCCAGAGGTCCGATAGAAGAATAAGGCTTTTATACAACGGTAGGTTGACGCTAGCGACATGACATATTCACGCATCTTCTTGCCATTCATCCCTCGTCAGATTCTCACCTATACCTAGTCTTGCCATCAATATTGTAACAAAGAAAAAAACATTTTTATTGCAAATAATATTTATTACTTTTACAGTGTCTTAGTTTAATACATAAATATAAAACAATTTACAATATAAAAGCTTATTCGAAGTGGTCTCCATTGGCTGCAATACAGTCCTTTAAACTTTGAGGCCAGTTATCAATAGAAGCACGCACTCTTTCCATGGGAAAATTCTTCACTGCCAATAATATGGATTGTTTTAGGGATTCCAAATTATCATGGCGTTTAGAGCAAGCCGTACTCTCTAAAACTGACCATACATCATAATCCAGCGGATTAAGATCGGGACTAGACGACGGTCAGTCTTCAGCTCTGATGAAGTCCGAAACGTTCACTTCCAACCAAGACTGCGTGGACCGAGCTTTATGACCCGGCGCCGAGTCTTGTTGGAAGGACCATACTTGGTTATTGAACATGGTGTTATTAAGAGGCTTAACTACCTTCTCAAGAATGGTATCTTGATACACTTGTGCCGATGTTTTGATACCTTTTTCACTAAAATATGGCTCAGTCACTCCTTCATAGCTAACACCCCACCAAACCATCACTGAAGTTGGATAATGCCCACGTTGCACTCTGTCGACTAATTGGGAAGCTTTCTTAGAGCTTTGCGCATAAATACGGTCATTTAGTTTGTTAAAATGTTGCTCAATTGTAAAGATTTGCTCATCCGTAAACAAAATTTTTCTGTGACCTCCCTTTGCGTAACGCTTCAGTAGTTGTTTCGATTTTACCACCCTATTCTTTTTTAAATTATCAGTTAAAAAATGACCAGTGCGTCTCTTAAAAGTCCTAAGTCATCTATTAAAATACGCGACATGGTTCTGGGTGCTATCTTCATCTCCCAAGTTAAATTATTTTGCTTTCGGACAGGATTTCTTCGAATTCTTTCCCTTACTGCTTTGACCACCTTTTTCGTACGAACACTACGTGGACGGCCAGATCTTTTTCTGTCACAAACAGAGGAGGCATCTCATTGCACCTATTATTAGCCCGATACACAAACATTCAACTAATACCAAGCGTATGGAGAGTTTTAAAAATTGCATTTGGCTCCATACTAACTTTGTGTAATGCAATCACAGCGATTCGGTTCTATTTCTCACCCCACTCCATTTTAATATCGCAAAATATTGTACAATGTATTGGAGCCAAAATTAGCAAACTCAATGAACAGTCGTATAAAAATGACAGATTCCAAATTCAAATGTAATATCTTTCTTATTTTTAATTGTAACAGTATTTATGGCCAGACTAAGTATATTGAACTAGCAACCCGACCCGGCTTCGCATGGGCCTATAGCCTTCCTCGATAAATGGACTATCCAACACAAAAATAATTATTAAATTCGAACCAGCAGATCCAGAGATTAGCGCGTTCAACCAAAGAAACAAACTCTTGAGCTTTATAATATTAGTATAGATTGGATGCGTTCCCCTTAAACCTCTAATGCCCTGCAGAACTTAAGCTCCATCGTACAGCTTGTATAGCTATTCCCCATGTTGATGTACCTACTCACTTAGTTTTTTGTCTATATAACTAGCTACAGACGTAGCAATATAGACAAAATCATAAGCTGCCTGCATGAACAGGAATTAATATATTGTTCCATTATGGAGTTCCAGACAAGACAGTTCTAACAAGCCCAAACACGAATAAAATATATTGTTCCGTACTAAGTTCCAGTGCCTATCTTTCGTCTCCGTCTTAGGACCTTAAAAACTAATCATTGTCAAAGTGCATCTCAATACAGTTCTAACAAGCCCAAATACAACTAGGATACGTTGTTCTGTTACGGAGTTCCAGTGCCTACCTTCCGGCTCCATCATCAAATCAGTTCAATGGTACCCATAGATATCCGAATGGTATTATTGCATTGTCATCGGTCCTTGATAAGTGTGGGAAGTTTTAAATCAGTCCGACGAAGGGATGAAAATCAAGTTCAATAATTCCGTTACGTAAGTACAGCCACGAGCAAAAACATGTAAACAATTTGGTCTCATTCTAAACTGATTTTCTCTTAAACTATTGATTGAAATGTTATGGGGTTACGAGTAGGGTATTTTTGATCCCAAACTACTATAAAATAGGTTTTATCTACATAGTATAAGTTGAAATCTGGGGGCACGGTAGTGCCCCCGCCAAGACGAGCCAAGCGAAGCGCAAGAGCACTGCCTACCTTTTCTCGAAGCGCTTCGTCGTTTTTTTTAACCCTCATAACTTGGGTTTTGATTATGCCAGATAAACAAAATTCTCGGGATATGATGTCAGTAGTAGACTTATTAAATGTATAAAGTTTCAATTGCATAGCTCTTATACTTTAGAATTTATTGATATCTAAAAAAGCCCGATTTCGTCACTGACTCACTGATGATCATCAAAATTCTGGGCCTACTTACTGAAGTGTTAGAAAGCTGTAATTTGGTATGTAAGCTAGTATTAATACACAAACAACAGAAAAACTCTTAAACTAGAAAAAATGAACAAAATAAAAAAAAAATATTGTCTTAGGCAACTTACTAAAAGAAGAGAAATCCAACCAAAAACATTTTCATGTAAAATGTTGCCAAGACGCGATAAATGGCTCGCACTGTCAAAAAGTTATCAGATCTCTACATATAATCTCTATTTTACTTGCCCTAACTTCACAAACTCTACACCTTAGTGAAAATATATATGTGGCTTCGCTGTTTCGTTACTACAAGAACTATTGTTTAACAGTAAAGTAATGAACAGTGAATACATATTTCATCTTACGTCCATATAACGGTAGCGAAACGGCCTAGCCACATATAAATATTTTGAACTAGGAGTAGAGTTTGTGAAGTTAAGGCTAGTAAAGTAGAGATTATAACTTTTTTGACAGTGCGAGCCATTTATTTCGCGTCTTGGCAACATTTTACATAAAAATGTTTTTGGTGGGATAGTTATTTCACAAGATAATTACTTTAAAATTTTACAATCTGTATACATTTTTATGCTCGTGACTTTACATACCAAACTAATAAAAGCGTTAAAAATATTAAAACATATTCACGGGATGACGAAGCAGCAGGTTCGATTATTTCGCGACCTTTATACAATTTCGGCAAGAGTTAATTGTGTCAAACATGTAGGTAGCGCTTATTGTTCTAAAAATAATGTTTCTTTAACGCTTGTGTAACGATTCTGTATTAGCTCATAAACAAAATAAATATTTTTAGAGTTACATTAATAATTTTACTATAGGTACTAACACTACTTCGTATTTATTTGTTGATAAGTAAATAAAATTAATACTTATGTTACAAAGTTTAATTCACTTCATTTGGCAGATTCATTTTCAATGTACGCTGGTCGTGGCAGTCATGAGATTTTTTTCATCAATCTTTATTTTCTCGTTTTGGGCTACTCAACTATGTAACTATATACAAATTATATTTGGTGAATTCATTTCGTACAGAATGAATTCACCAAATGTAATTTGTACATACAGCGCATAACTACGAATAAAAATAATAATTATCTAAACTAAGCGCGTGTGCGAAATTTCGACGCAGTCGGTTAAGATTATAACTGTTTTATTTAAATTTAGTAGCAAGATGCGCGCCGAACAAGCAAACATTGCAAGTTATATAAAAGCTTTTAATATGTATAATACATGATAACATTGACCCCACGGTCTCATCAATCAGTTCAAAATAAAAGATCCGACATTCTGGCTGTATCTCTTCGAATAGCATAATACTTCCACTCAAATTGCTAAGTATCTCATAAAACATCAGGATTACTAAAACACATAAAGAAAAAAAAACATCAAACAAAAACAAAAGGCGAGGAACCTTTTCGTAAATATCCGTGTATGTATAATACAGTGACCACGTAACTTACTGCCACCCCATATAACTCGCTAACTAAGACAAATTTAGCAAAAGGTCCGAAGATGGACCTTTCCCTCAATTAAGCAATTAGGCGTGGTGGCGTGTTTAACCTTTTGAAAATTCCATAAACGTTCACCAACGTCAAATAGTATTTTATAAAAAAAAACACAATGTCAAATTATTATTTAAATAATTCATTTTTCTTTTAAATAAATCTTATCCTAACAATTCTGAACACAACAAAATCAGCCAAATCGGTCGAGCTGTACTCAAGATTGGATGGATCATATGCAGCAATAGTTAGCTTTTATTTTGTTTATTAGACTTACCTTAAGAAAAACTGATTTTATTTATATACCTACTTAAATGATGCGATCATGACCGATTTCGGTCAAGGCGATTGCTTCAGCTCCGCTGTAGCTGACGTTCGTGAGCTCGCATGTGGCTTATGTGCATGCGGTGCTTCGTGACCGTTGACATCCAAAGACATCACTTCCGTCTTCTTGACACTGATTTTCAAGCCGAATTTCTGGCAAGACTCGTTAAGATCGGATATTAACCGTTGCAGGCCGTCTGGGGTATCTGTCACAAAACACAAGTCATCCGTGTACAAGATCTCAGTAACTACTGCGTAGGAAACCTTCGTGCGGGCTTTGAGCCTCGCTGAATTGAAAACATTGCCATCAGTGCGGTACCGGATGCGAATACCTTCTGTAGCAACTTGCGGTACTTCCCGGACTACAACCGCAAAGTACAACGCGAACAATGTAGGTGCTAGAACGCGGGGTGCGTTCTAGCACCTACATTGCTTCACCCCACAGGTAACTGGAAAGAAGTCGGATTGTTCTACGTCGACAGCGATACAGCACTCCATATGATCATGCAGGAGCCTCAGAAGCCTCACAAACTTCTCTGTGCATACTATCCTCCCCAGCACCACCCAGAGGGCTTCTCGAGGCACGCTGTCAAAAGCCTTTTCAAGGTCGACAAAACAGAGGTACATTTGACGACCCTGCTCTCTGCTCTTCTCTTGTAGCTGACGTATAGAGAATATGGCCTTACAGGTACCTCGATTAGGTCGGAAGCTAAACTGGGTTTCTGGCAACAACTTTTCCGAAAGATTTATAAGGCGGTTTAGTAAGGCGTCCATGAGCATGAAAATATTGCTAATTTGTTCCGGCAATATCTTACTGTGCAGTCGACTCTGAGTCCGTCGTCGCCTAGCCTTAACACGGAGGCAGTTGTGACTGAGCGTAGTGTAATTTTTCAGCAAGGAATATCTCTAATATAATTAAACACATACAAAGAGGCAAGTCGCCAGGTCACGACGGTCTGAGTATAGAACATGTTAGATATGCTGGGGTTCATTTACCAAGAGTTCTTAGTATGCTTTTTCGGTTGCTGTTTGGAACGAGCAACTAGCTTCAACTTTCTGACTGACTGACTCTGACAATTCAAAAGTACCTGTAAATGGTTTAATTGAAATAAATGATTTTGAGTTTGAGTTTGAGTTTTTAAATTGTTTCTGTGTCACTCTTATTTACCTGAGTCACTTATGCGTACAATTGTGGTATCTATTATTAAAAATAAGACTGGCGACATGTCCGATAAGGCCAACAATCGACCCATATCACTTGCAACAATAACAGCTAAGGTACTTGACAGTATGTTGAATAGTAATCTCATACAGCACGTCGAGTTGCAAGATGCACAATTCGGATTTACCACCCAGCCTATGTTCCACCTGTGGTACTTAACGGAGTAGCCTTGCAGGTCGTTGACCGTTTTAAGTACCTGGGTCACATAGTTACTAGTGACCTAAAGGATGATGAAGATATTGAGAGGGAGCGCAGGGCTTTGGCGGTAAGACGCAATATGCTCGCTCGCAGGTTTGCACGTTGCACGAGTGAAGTGAAAATAACACTTTTTAAGGCTTTCTGCCAGTCATTTTACTCGAGCGGCCTGTGGGTGAAGCATACGCAGCGAACCTACATAGCCCTGCGAACCCAGTACAATAATGCTTTTAGGATGCTGTTGGGGCTGCCGTGGCGCTGCAGTGCGTCGGGTATGTTTGCGGAGTCGCATACTGACGGCTTTCAAGCAATTATGCGCAAAAAATCGGCTTCCCTACTGCAGCGTTTGCGTAGCAGTGGCAACAGCATCCTTAAAGTGATTGCTGCACGAGTCAACTGCCCTTACCAGAATCACTGGATACGGGTAGCTTTAGGATTAGTGTAAGTTAGTTTTATTCTACAAACATAGCTTTAAGTAAATACTGTAACTAACCCATTAATGAGCCTATGGCTTAAAATAAAGATTTATTATTATTCTCATTTATTCATTTATTTACATATTTCATTATATTTTTAAATATTAGTAAAAAAAAAAAAAAAACATTTAAAAATATAAAAAATAGTAGCCCACCGGTATCGGGAACAGGGTCCAAGCTACCGGTGGTCAGGGCTCCTGAGAGAGGAATCTCCTGACTATACGCGCCGTGTCCAGGAGTACCTACCGCTTTCTGTATCAAGCCCTTGATCCAGCTGCCTAACGAGAGCCTCCTTAGGTGTTGGTCGAGGCTCTTGGAAATGAGTCCATTGATCGTAACGACTATCGGCACAATGACTGCTGTATTCACATCCCACATGTTGACAACCTCGCGAGCCAAGTCAAGATACTTAATTTGTTTATCTTTCTCGGTTTTCACGAGGTTCTCGTCATGCGGAACCGCTATATCAAAAATCATTGCGCGACGCTTTAATCGATCTATCACCACTATATCAGGCTTATTGGCAACAATAGTCCTGTCAGTGATGATAGATCGATCCCAATACAACGTGATATTGGCATTTTCGCGAACTGGGTCGGGCACATACCTGTAGTACGGTACTTCCGACTCCACAAGCCTGTACTTTAGAGCAAGTTGCTGGTGGATAATCCTAGCTACAAGGTTGTGTCTATGCAAGTCGGAGACTCCGTTAGCTATTATTATTATTTATTATTATTAGTAAAATCCTGGCAAAGACTTTTCCAGGGACTGACAACAATGAAATACCACGGTAGGAATCACAATTGGAGCGATCGCCTTTGCTCTTATATAGAGCCCTAACACGCGAAACTTTAAAAGCTGGTGGAACACTTTCCTCCTTCCACATACGATCAAAAAGCTCCCATATGACCGATACTCTCGCCCGCGGATCCCCGAGGTGTTCGGACGTGTTTCAATACAATGCTCAGCGCTTTATTTTGTCACTGGAGTTTAAGTTAAACTGGACGGACAACCAAATTGTACCAATCTCTCGATCGCGACCATCTTAAGTTGACCTGAGGTCTAGTTATAACTGGCGGACAGTTAATTTGTTTGAACGAGTCGATCATCGCCCATAACGTTTGACACCTCACGGCTGCTCGTTAATAATACATTTTATTTTAAATTTAAAAGTCAAACTACGTCTGTAAGACGATCCCCGCCGAAGGAACTCAGCGGTTCCGCCCCTAATCTCTCCACCACTCTGCTCAGCGTTGATGATAATTCTTCGACTAGTAATGTCACACTCAGACACGAGAAACGGAAGCGAGGGGACGTGCTGGAAGAAGAACTGAAAACTTTTATGGTGGAGATGAAAAACTTATTACGCTCAGCCACAGACGAACAAAACCGCAAATTATCGATGCTACAATCTACTATTGAGGAAATAAAAAATCAAAACAACAAAATTACAAAATCTGTTGATTTTCTAACCGAGAAATACGACGAGATCAAGCGTAAACTGGACGAAAACGATAAAGAATGATCCAAAAACCTAGCATGTATTAGGGCCCTAGAGAACAAGATCGAACAACTGGAACGTGTCACCCGAAACACCAGCATTGAGATAAGGAATGCTCCTAAAAATAAGGTAGAAAAGAAAGAGGACCTAATTGTGATGGTGAAACGCATTGGATCAGCGCTTAATACTGATATTGTTGATGGCGATATTAAGGACGTTTTTCGTTATTTCGGTAAAAATGCCCATTGTCGTCGAGTTTACCACGGCCTCGAAAAAAGAAGCAGTACTTAAATCAGTGAAGAAATTTAGACAAGATTCAAGTGCTAAGCTTACTACCACACATGCCAAAATCGATGGTCCAGCTGAAGTTCTTTACATCTCTGAAAGCCTAACCGCACTAAACAAAAAAATTTCGCAATGACTCGAAAGTTTGCAACTGAACATAACTATAAGTACTGTTGGTCTTCGCAAGGAATAGTTTACATAAGAAAAGAGGAAGGAGCAAAAGCAGTACGGCTGCAAAATGAAGAGGATCTCAAAAACCTTGCTCCCGCCAAGTGACTATTCACTCCCTGCAAACTCCCTGTCTGCATGCTACGTAAGAATTCTCCTATAACCTACTCACACTCAAAATACGCCAACCACTCACTCCTTCCCATACACACGTACTCATACATCCCATGTCATACTTACTTGCAAATTGTCAACAACTCCATACACCCATCCACACCTGCATATTCCGACCCTCGTCACTACAGTACGTACTATCACATCGCACAACTCTTTTACATCCCACACAAGTCTTGTGAAAGAATATTTCTTGCGCTCCGTAACGTTAACTCATACGTACTCTTGTACAGTCAAGATACCGGTAGTTGTAATAGTGAGAAACATCGTATGCTATTATTATCTTATACCTCTATGCTTCTAACTTTGTCTCTCTCAGTCGTACTATTCTCTAACATATTCTCAAAATGACTCATACGATAACTAATGTTCAAGTTGAATTAGATAACATAACAGTTTCCGAGTCCGCAATAGTAGAGCCTAATAATTGTGTAAATAGGCTTAAGGTAGGAAAAAACAGCTCATCACACACAACATCAGGAGCATATATCGAAATTTTGATTATTTTTTAGCGTTCTTAAAACGTTTAGGCATGGATTGTGATATTCTGGTGTTCACAGAATGTTGGCTATCCGACCACAAGCCCCTACCCCAACTTGAGAATTATAAACTGTATTACTCCACTGACTGTTATAATCAAAATGACGGTGTGGCGATATATGTCCATAAAGACTTATCCCACACTGTCACAGAACCACCGTTCTGTGATGCTAATTGTCTATTATTAAAAATGCTAGATGTAACCATTATTTGTATCTACAGGTCCCCATCATATAAGTGCATCAATAACTTCCTTAAGCCATTAGATGATCTACTAAAATCTACTCATGCATCCAAAACAACTGCTGTTATTGGTGATATCAATATAGATATCGAGCCCTCCAATAGTGACAGCAAAAGTTGTGAATATCTGAATCTTCTTGCTGAAAATGGTCTTCTACCATCACATGTCCTACCTACACGTGAATCCAACTGTCTAGATCACGTTAACCTAAAAACAAACCGGAAAACCCAAACATTTGTAATAAAAACACACATTACCGACCACTTCCCTGTTCTATTAAATCTAACAATTCCACGAAACCATGCCCCAAAATATAAACAAGTCATTAATTACGATATGGCATTTAACATTTTCCTGGAGACAGACCTCTCTGATATCCTGAATACTGATGACCCAAATCTTGCTATTGATACACTAGTACATAAAATAAAACACGCTCTGGAGATCAACCCCACCCAGCGTAAAATACCAAATAGGAAAAAAATCCTTAAGCCTTGGATTACTCCAGGCTTACTACGATGCATTACACACCGTGACATGCTACACAAAAAGAACTGCACAATTAAAAGAATCGCCATCAAACGAAGTACTCAAGTCCTCATACTCCAGATACCGTAACTTCTGTAATGACCTTCTGACCAAGCTTAGAGAAAAATACGAGACCTCACAATTAGACAAAAGCAGTAACCCTAAACAAGTATGATCCAAAGTTAAACTACTCCTCACGTAGAAGAAACAGGATTTGCGATTCCATCGCACATCACACAGCCTTCTTTAGGAGACAATCGTTATTTCTCGCTCCTTACCTTTATAACAAAATTAACTCCCTTTTAAATATATATCCCAAAAATTGTAAGGTATGTAAAGGGATGATTAAAACTTACTTATTAAACTTAAACTACATAGCCACCGAATCTCTCATAACCATTGTTAAGTAAGCACTTCACCACACTAACGCTTAAACACGCAAACACACACACACGTGCACATACACACACTCACTCACCGCCCAATACACCCTCACACAAACACTCACACACACACACCACACACACACACACACACATACACACACACACACCTACAAACATGATCCCCGTCCACCTCTTATGTGTTTATACAAAGATTTCATATCTTTCCGTAGGCGAGTGACCTGGAGTCCTGAAATACAGGGTTTCCCTAGTTTAGGCTCCAGTCCACCCTTGAATTGTCGGCACGTTTGTATAAAATTGTATTTTACATTTGTGGTGGAAAATAAAGGCATTTTTATTTTTTTTATTTTTACTGGTGTCAATAAGGAGCTGAGGTATTGCGCGAATGTATTCCAGGTCCACCGACCGGTCTACATTCAGCAAAGTGTTAAAATGCTCCGCCCAACGGGCCAGCACTTATTCTTTACTTTTAAGAAGGCCTTCGCCACTCACCGGTTTAAGCGGCACTTGTGTAAAGGAAGAAGTGCCTATCAACTTCCGAACCTCAGCGCAGAACTCTCCCAGCTGGTTGGTGTCTGCAAGCCACTGCATGTGGTGAGCTTTATCTTGTCACCACTTGTAATTTGTTTCCCGGGATAGTCTCCGCAGACTCAGGTCACTTTGCCTAATCTCCGCAACATCGCCATGGCTTACACCCCTGTGCTGCCGAAAGAGACGTCGGTGCTTATCAATTGCCTCTCTGAGGACTCCATCATTGTCATCAAATCAGTCTTCGCTCCTACGAACTTTTAGATCCAATGTCACTAAGGCGGTATTTAAAATGTGACCAGATAGAGCTTTCCAATTAGCGCTGGTATCACCGGTCCCCTTGCTAATAGACGGCAATGTGGTAGCCAAGACTTCAGCATACTAGATAACAATGACCCAGATTTGAGAAGTAGTACCCCACCATTGTCTATTAGCCATGGCAGACAATATTCTTGCACATTTTTTTACAAAAAATTAGGTAGTTACTCATCGAGTTTTATAAACTACTAACTCTCAATCTGTTTTTGGGTAAAAATGTTTTTAAACCAAAATGTTTTTCCATCACAGTGATACTTTAAAAGCTATTATACTTACTTCGTGTTTAAAAGTGTGTAATAACTTAGCTCAACTCAATACCGTCAACATAGAGGTTTTTTTGTGACGGTGTAACGAGGTAAAAGTCTCATTAGGTATCTAGAGTGCCAAGATGCGCGTCAAACGCAGACAACCGCTTTTGGGCCAGACCTCATTAATACCTACCTGAAAGCTTCACGATCGAAAAGTGACGTGACACGTAGGCATCGTAATAGGTAAACGATATGATATCGCAGAAAATATACGTCACGGTGTTTATGACGTGATGGACTACGACAGACGATGAATTAAACATATGTAAGTATTTACAACACAGAATCCGATATATAGAATTGTTATCCGGTAATTTCTTTGAACCCTAATACTTAATACTCACAAAACTGTTTTCATCATTATTTTCTTTAACATATTTTATCGAAACATTTGCTGAAACTAACAGAAACAGTACCTGCACCTACTACCTTTTTATTATTAGGTACTAGAGATACAATAGGACAACTAAAAATAAAATTCGTAAAACGGGCTACCAAATATCCAAAGTACCTACTTCATCTTTTTCTTCTACTCAAGGCTGCATAAAACATCCGAAGAACCTTCTGTCGCTTCAGAGCCATCGCATTGGAAAAAAGCAAAAAAGAAACGACAGGAAAAGAAGGGTCAGAGAGTTGAGTACCTAACAAAAAAGTCAGTTTCCGTATCACACGTTTAGCAGTAATCATCAACTATCAGATAGGTAGATTCGGGATGAGCTCAAGGAACCCAATGGAAAAGAGAACGATAAACGCTGTATAGGCAGACAATCAGATTAAGTTGCCTTGCCAACGATTACTTTTTAATATTATTTGAAGTAACAGCATGGCTAAAAGAACACAAGTTACAACTAAACAAAACCAAAATTAAAATCACGCAATTTAAACCATATCAAAACCATATAAGGCTAAGCATATATTTGTTTGTATATAATAATATTAACCCATGTGTTAACACATTTCAATTATTAGGAAGAAATATAAATTTGCCATGCCGATGCCGACAATGCCACAGTGCCATAGGCACTCTAGGGAAACAGTACTGATACATAGATCCCATTCAAGTTTAAATGAACTACAACTAGAATCCTTCTTAATATACGCGTGCGACAACACTTCAGTAAATACAATGTTCTAAGACACTTCTCTATGACACATTCCTGAAATTGATCTTTTCTTTAAAAAATCAAGATCATTTTTAAAAGCCCCGTAATTTAAAATACAAATATAAATTGGCACTACCCAGCTCGAAACTAACATCTTCCACACGTCATGTGTAATAATAGTACCTACCTACATAGCTATCACAGACTGAATGAATAGAGAAACTATTAGTGGAGTGCCTGGGGACTTTAAACTTCGTAATACAGTTACAGTGAATGAAAAAAGGAATAAAAATATGGATTGTTTAGCCAGGTTTTTTTGTACATTTTAGAGGATTGTCTGATACCTTAATTGGAACCATTAATTGATATAAAAAAGAATTATAACTTAATTAAAACTTAATTTACTTATTTATTTGCAGAAATGGAATTTAACACAAACGTTTTAATGAAGGGGTTTTCATATACTTAAAAGCAAAATACCTTTATTGATGCACGTGTTGCTTGTTGCGCGTATTCTTATTACGAATGCTTAACTCAAAGCGATGGACCCTGGTTGATCAGATCAGGTAAGATCTGTCTGCAGCAGGTTTAAGAGGGTATTTCAAGGGAGGATAGACTGAACAGAGAAGGAGGATTGTATGAATTATTTAGATTTGGTATAAGCTAACCGACAAAGCAGCAACTATCTTCTGTTAAACAGAAAAGTTGTCACCGTTACAGTTGAAGCAGGATCAAACCTGCTTAGAGATGTGGATTGAGAATTATTGGCGCCGATTCCCTTGTTCACAAATGAAGCTAAAATTAGACAATCGGCATCTCTTAATGTCAGGCAGCTAAAGAAAAGGACGGCGACAGATAAGAACTAAGTTAAAGATGTCAAATTAGTTTTTTCTTGAACTTCGCCGTGTTTTTATTTTAATCCATACTTTCTGAAATGACAACTATAATAATTGTATGAACATTTTGCATTCAACGTAAATTGACAGCTCTTATTAATATCTGTCTCTTTCTTGTTTCATTGTAGGGAACTTTTTCTCTACAATGAAACTCTATGTATAAACAACTTAAAATAGGTTTAGCTCGTGCTCAACAGAATAAGGTAGGTATTTTACAAAAAAATAATAATTAGTCCGTCAGTTAGATTACCGAAAAATATTGGATACGTATTTTTTGTTTTATCAAATCAATAAAAACTGACGAAGGTAAAACGGGGTTTGTGACGTCAATTCGCCAGTAAAAGTGTACTGACATAGTGATGTCACACGAGTTTTCGAAGCACTGTACTGTCTTGTATGACGTACTGTCTTCATTTTTTGTTTACGTGAAAAAAGAAAAAAACACGTGTCCAATATTTTTTTGGAAATCTATGACGGACTAATAAGATTTTTTTGGTGAAACACCCTATTGGCAGCATTGAGTAATGTAGGTACTACGACTAGTCTCTATTGCCACAAATGTAATAGATACTTGAATTATTTTATTTGGTACTAGCGGGCCCGGCAGACGTTGTCCTGCCCCGAAAATAAAGAAACCCCAACAACAGCGTCACCTACCGGGTCCAATTAATTGTGAATCTAAACTATTCCTCTCGAATCCACTGGAACACACACAAAAACTTTCATCAAGTTTATTTTCAGACCCACGCACAAAAGATTTTTATATATAGGTAAAGATAAAAAAAATAATAATATTTGAATCATGTCTAGTCGTAGAGAGAGCAGTTTGTCTAGGTACAGTGCGTGCCACGAAAGATGAGACTTGACACAGACTTGATTTGACTTGCGCAGTACTCGATTTAAAGAAATTTACCTTCAAATCGAGTAATGCGCATGTCAAATCAAGACTGTGTCAAGTCTCATCTTTCGTGGCACGCACTATAAGTATGGTTAGACTAGTTTAGCTCACTACGCTCACCTGCTAATACAAGGTGGCGCAAAATTAATCATCCAGTTTTGTTTTTGAATAACTTTTATGCTAAATAAAATAAAATGATTTTAAGAGATGGAAATCTTTATATGGACCTATACAATTTTTTCTGTTTTATGGAAAAGATGATATCCGTCAAGTGGCACATTTGTGCCCGTTTTATCGCTTTTTCCATGACTTTTCACAAGATTTTCGGTGATAACTGTTCGCATTCCTTTTGAATATTCTCCTTAAGGGTTACGATTGTCTGAGGCTTGTTGGCATAAGCCTGCGACTTCATGTAGCCCCAAAAAAAGAAGTCTGGGAGGTTAAATCGGGCAATCTTGCTGGGCATA
Source organism: Charanyca ferruginea (assembly GCA_947361185.1). Classification (NCBI taxonomy): domain Eukaryota; kingdom Metazoa; phylum Arthropoda; class Insecta; order Lepidoptera; family Noctuidae; genus Charanyca; species Charanyca ferruginea. The sequence goes on along the minus strand of OX376055.1, from coordinate 15,134,815 downwards.
CCAAATTGTCAGAACGGGAGATTACGCGACCAGGAAACGCTTCCTTCACAATATGTGTTGTGGCTCGTGCTGTGTGTGCAGTTGCACCGTCTTCTTGAAACCACATGTTCACCAAGCCTCGCTCATCCAATTCTAGCAGTAAAAAGTCGTTTACCATGGCCCTGTAGCGTTTGCTAGTGACAGTGATCGTTTTGCCTTGCGTGGTCAAAAAAATTCAGCCCAATCACTGATTCCGCGTGAACGCCGCACCACACAGTGTCTTTGAGTGGATGCAATGTGTCTTCGTGCATCACACGCGGATTTTAAGTACCCCAGAAACGAAGATTTTGCTTATTAACGTAATCGCTTCTTATGTGGAAATACGCCTCGTCGCTCATGATGATTTTCGACACAAAATCGTTCTCTCGTTGAGATTGAGGATGGCTTGACACAGCGCTAGTGTAAATTATTATCACACTAGCGCTCCATTGCTTGTCTGTTTGTATTCTGCAGCTGTCTAGTTCTCAAATGTCAAATATGATGCACGTACGACGCCTATTGCATAAGTTATAACATTTTCCGATAGGTTGATTAATTTTGCGCCACCTTGTATAAGTACATACGGAGACATCCTTTTATTAAAGGATGTCTTTTATTGAAGTAGTATATTAGAAGTAGTAGTATATTTACTACTTTAATAATAAATAGTTAAGGATGGCACATATTTATGCGATAATAAAAATGTTAAAGCTAGAAGGGACACTACAGGCCGCATCCGAAAACTCCTGCATTTATAATGATTCAATTCATTACGAGTCTTTGTACCCACTAAGCTATTGTGAATGTGCGCGGGGCGTGAGCAAAGGAGGAAAAAAAATCACAAGCATCCAGGATTTTATTCGTAGCTGGTTATAAACCATACACAATGAGTGAAATTCTAAGGAAAAGAGTTGAAGCTCAATTGTTTTTTTTATACACACAACATGATGCACGCTTCGATATTCAAATAAATCCTTTATCAATCTTAATAATTTGCCAGTGATTTACGACAAACGTCAACGTCAGACTGTGCTCAACGCACGGATATCTATGGCTCAACGCAACTGAAAGGTAGGAACCTCTGAGATCAAACACAACATACCGGTTGTTTTCAGACTGGTAAGTGAGTAAAGAATATAAGCCGTAACTCCATCTGCGTCAAATCACAACGGTCAACAAAATAAATTGTGCATGGGTTTTACGTAATACATTCTGATTATACCTATAAGCACATGCACAGATGATATAATACTTACTTACTTATAAAAAAATGTGATTACAAATCGAAAATATTTGCATTTTTTATTCTTTTTTGCCAGTACCTATACTGAAAGCATGATGGGAGACTATATTTGGGGGTTAATAAGAAAAACTTCTACTGAAAATGACAGGAAAAGTGAAACTGTTAATGTTTAAACATTTTAACTCTATTTTAAAACTTCTATTGTAAGAAAAAGTCATAAATGGATGTTCGGTTTTTTTTAATAAATCATGTGTCAAATTTCATGTATTTTCATTGATTTTAATTTTCCCATTTTTTACTCATACCTAAAAGCAAATTCAGAATTATTCTTAATTCTTATTCTTATTTCTAGATATAAAAGCAATTAAAATAAATTATATATAATCCGTGCGCAAAAATGCTGTAGACCGGTGTTATGTAAAGAATATTTTAACGTAGGTAATTTCCTGGAAGAAGTTTCTAAGACGCTAGCAGCCAAATGGGAGGAAAGGGGTAGGTATTGTTATCGACAAAGAGAGATTAACAAACCTACGTTTCGCCGATGACATTGACCTCTTTCTCCCTTCAGCCACAGAACTAGAGTAAATGCTACAAGATCTTAGCAGTGCGACCAATGTCACTAAAGCGCAAGCTAATAGATATGTGTATTCTTCCCATCTTGACCAATGGAGCACAGCAAGGTTTGCCAACGTGCTATGGAGCGCAGCATACTTGGTGTTTAATTAACCGACTACGTTCGAAACACTGCTTATATAATACTGCGCTCCAAAACACAGATCGCTGACGAGGCTCAAAAGGCTGCCCATCATAAATGGGACTGGGTTGGACATGTCTGCCGCATGCCGAACGACCTATGGACCCGTAAATCCCGAAATTGGTGCCCTGAAATGGCGAGACGGGGCTGCGGTTGACCACGAAAGAGATGGCGAGATGACTTGGATGGCTTCCTTAAGGATTGGCAAGACATAGCGAAAAGTCGAGACCGATGGAAGGAATGCAGGGAGGCCTTTCCCTGCAGTGGGACAGAATGGACTAAATATAATAATAACATGTCGGATCGTCAGGATTTATTCCGTTAGATTCGGTCATCATGTGGGCAGAAGTTGGGTTTCGTGTAATGCAAACACACTGGGTATAGGGAACATACACGGCGTTTATTAAAACCACAATTTAACACAAACTCAATTTAAAATAAACACAGACTCAAATTAAAATAGACATAGTAACACTTAAACACAACGAATCGAGTACATTTCCGGGACCTCTTAGCTCCGATGCCATCAGACACTGTATTCTGAATGTCCTGCTCGCTGTGGGCTGAAAACATCACGACTCTGTAGAAGCGCGCCAAAAGTAGTGGTAGATCACGTGTTCTCGATAATGGCGGGCATGCGATTCGTTTCATGCTTGTCATCTCTGGAGAGTAAACACCCAGCGCCTGCGGATGGTCTCGCCTTTCCCGACTTCCCCGATCTGGATTCGATTTTTTTCAATATTTCAGCTATTAGCGACCGTGAATTCCTTCCGGAGTGGTTCCACTGGAGGCCTGGACGGGTTAACTCCACAACACTTCGCTCCACACACACACAGCACACAAGGATCTGTTGAGCTCGGCCGCCGGGGATGCTGGTGAGTCACTGTTGAAGGAGCTTGCGGCTCTGGTTAAACTTATGCTCTGCCGCAGTGCGAAACTGTAAACGATGCCGTCGTCGATGTCTTGTATGGGGCCAATCTATGCGCCCTACGCAAGAAGGACAGTGGCATTCGTCCTATCGCCGTGGGGAGCACCTACAGGCGTATGGCAGCCAAAATTTGCTGTAAAATTTTCAGCGAAAAGCTTAGCAACAAGTTTCAGCCCCTGCAGCTTGACTTTGGTCACAGAATACTTAATAGTACTACGTACAGAAGGGACACTCCCTTCCCCGCGCTATATCAGATACCGCACCATCACCCCGCACTTACAGGGGCTAACCGCCGACTCTTTAGCCAGGGCGCTCAAAATCGTAAGAACTGCAGCGCTGTAGGTACTGCTGACACAAACACACAATTTTGCGACTTATTTTGTTTTAAGTTTTATTTATTAGTTTTATTCTCGATGATTCATTTATTTTCCAAGTTTTCGTCGTTTTATAATAATACAATTAAAACTTCCGTAATAATAACATACCAACATTACCAGCTATTAATATTGCTCTCTCTCTTTATTGTCTTTGTTATGTACTTATGTCCCTTTCTTGCACGTTCTATTCATTCTTGGAATTGAAAAGTAGTACCCTACGCACTAACTTTGTCGCGTCGCCCCATTGCGTTGCCGCGTAATGGTACGGGGCGATCGTGAATTCCATATTTTGTAATTAGGTACCTTAATTTACCATTATTGATGAACAAATAAACCTCTTTACATAATAAATATTATAATATTACTTTTATGTCCTTACAAATCCGAGTATTCAAAATCAAATATCATTTATTTTATTTATTAGAAATAAATAATTGACCGCTCGGACAAGATCACTTCATAATAATGCTCGAAACGATCGGGTAGTTCCGTCGTCGTTCGGTTCGCCCGACGCAAAGCGCTGCACTTTTCGCGCCATTTTGTACGCCAAAACATCCAACTGATTCAACCCTACTAAAATTCACGCACACATTTGCACGTGTACAGACGTCATTTGGTTTTGTAGTAGTAATAGGTAATTATTTTGCAAGTTTTGTATGAAGTGTCCGAGGTGTGCTTTGGTTCAAGGGGGGGCTGCGACGCTGCCGTACATGCCCTTTCCACTTTTTTAAATTCAAACAAAGGTGAGGACATTCTTAAGGTTGACGTTAAGAATACCTTCAACTCCGTCAATAGACACACTTTGTTGGCCGAAGTAAAAAACTAATTACCCGAAATGTATGGTTTTATGTGGCACCCTTCAAAATTACTTTATAAGGACAATGTTTTGGAATCTGCAGTCGGATGCCAACCAAGGTGATCCTCTTGGGCCAGTTATTTTCAATTTGTCTATTCATCCTATAATACAAAAATTAAATTCCAAATTTAACGTATTTGGACGACAGAACTCTAGGAGGTGATTTAGACACCGTTTTGGAAGATTTTCAACTCCTGAAACAGCAATTTCAATCTGTTGGCCTAGACCAGAATCCCTCCAAATGGGAAATTTTTCTTTGTGACTCTACCAACAAACAAACAACTTCAGATAACTTCAGATACGGAAATCAAAATTTTAGAAAAAAGCTCACAGCACCTCCTACGTTCCCCAATTTTAGACGACAGTTTTGCACCTTTCATTGACGATAAAAATCAGACGATTCGACGATATTTCGGATAGACTCTCCAAAATTAATCTACATTCGGTATTTACCCTCATCAGATATTATTGTTTTGGTCCAAATTTTATGTATTACCTTCGCTCTTCGCCTTTATGGAAGCAGCCACACCTTTTGGACAAAATTGATTAAATTATTAAAAATACACTAACTTCGATTCTCACTACGTCCCTGGATGACTGAGCGTGGCTACAAGCGACACTACCCATTCGTTTTGGCGGTCTCGGGGTCCGCAAAATTTCCAGTGTTAGTTTGCTGTTGTTAGTGTTAGGTTCCTGTCCTCCGTCCACAGCACCGAAAAGTTACCCACATAAATCTTATCCTCGACACTAATTGACTTTGAAGTGCCGTGCTTGACTGATGCGGTGAACGCCTGGAAAATGGCTTGCCTATACGGTTCGGCCCGTGAACCCATCTTCCCAGAGACAGTGGGATGAGCCACTCTGCAGCGATGGTACGGAATAAACTGCAAAAATTCTGCTAAGCGTGCCCGCTTGCTGGCTGTGGGTGAGTGGGAGTCGGGCCTCTGGCTTCAGGTATTGCCATCACCTAACATAGGTACTATGCTTGGTGACTACCCTCCGGCTCGCTACATGCCTATGTCTGGGCGCTCCTTGCCCCCGCATCACAGTCAATGCAGTAAAGTTGTCGACTGCCTCGGTTACCATGGCCTTTCCTGCTGTAAGAGCGCAGGCCGGATAGCACGGCACGCCAGCATTAACGACATCATCCCTCGAGCTCTTGGCTCCGCCAGCGTGCCAGCTGTGTTAGAACCTAATGGCTTGGCACGTGACGATGGAAAGAGACCAGATGGAATAACCATAATACCGTGGAAGTTGGGTAGGCCCTTGGTGTGGGATGCAACTTGTGTCGACACCCTTGCGCCATCTTCCTAGTACGTCGTGTTGTGCTGGGGCGGCTGCTGCAGGTGCGGAAAACCTCAAACGGCGTAAATATAACTACTTTCTTGAAAGTCGTATGTTTGAGCCGTTTGGAGTTGAAACACTAGGGCCATGGGGCCCAAATGCTCACCTTGTTTTTAGGGACATTGCTAAGCGGCTGGTCGACTCTTCATGTGACCAGAGAGCTCGCCTTTTCTTGGGCCAAAGAATTAGCATTGCCATTCAACGCGGTAATGTTGCTAGCCTTTTGGGCATTTGTCCCATTGAGAGCGATGCGGACAAGATTTTTGATGCCCTGTGAGACCTCCATTGTACATATTATGTTTATATTTATTTTTAAGCTTTGTATATATTATATTTTAATCGATTAAGTGGTTTGAAAATAAATTATAATTTTGTTCATAGAATAATTTATAAAGAAGAGTTCATTTTCCGTTGTTAACAAAGTAGGGCTAACATAGAGGATCTTCGAATCAAACCAAAATGTGTAGGTATCTGTAAATATTTGTAGCAAGGAGAGCGTGTAGCTGTTAAGACTAATATCTTATATATAAAAATCTTCTGTGCGTGTGTATGAAAATGAACTCCTCCTAAACGGCAGGATCGATTTTGATGAATTTTTTTGTGTGTTCCAGTGGATTCGAGAATAGTTTAGATTCACAATTGGACCCGGTAGGTGGCGCTGTAGTCGAGTTGTACGATTTTTTTATTTAAGGGCAGGACAATGTCTGCGTTGCCCGCTAGTATTACATAAATCTTATTATTATTATGACGACTATTCTACATAATTTTGATAATAGTGCCCTCTGTGGGATATAGTTTGAACTATCACACCTCCTTGATCTTATCACGTAAGATTAACGCCATCTGTAGTACCATTCTGTTACTCCCGAGACGGATGACAGCTCACTTGACCTAGGCGTTCACCGAGGGAGATTGTAACAGAATTACGTTGGATTGGATTGGATTGGATTTACGTTTTAGTTAAAATTATTAGGGGCACATTTTTATTAATGGCGTCACACACGGCGAAGATACTTTATTATTTTATGTTAAGATAAAATATCGCTCACTATACAGGTTGGCGTAAGATGTGTAATATAAAAATATTATAGTATCTTAGTCGTTTGTGATAGTGCATACAAACCACGAAGTAAGTATAACAGAGGAGATGGCGTTATCGAATTTCCCCATAGAAAGATGCGTGACACCACGGAATAATAAAAACAAGCGTGACACTTTTTCAAGCTAAACCCTGCCCACATCTAGTCAAGCCCCGCCTTTTTTCCTAGCGATGAATAGCAGAAGCTAAAAGCTGTCATGTTCTACGTGGTTTAGCTATATCATGCTAGATGTCTCTATGACAATATGCATTCGCAACACAGGGACGAACTTAGTACCGTTTTATTCTTTTCAAGGATTTGCCTTATTAATATGGGTTGTGAAAATAAAAGGGATGGTGTGTCCAGAGTTTTACGCAATTAAGGTGCTGTATAATACACAGCGAATTTTGTTAATTGTTGCCATGACATAATGGCTACATAAGTACATATTGTAGCCGGGGTACTTCTACACAAGAAAACTCCGAACTATGTGGTGTAAAACTGTATATTAGATGTAAAACACGGTAGTAGGTAGGAACATTAAATAAAGAGAACTTTTAGTAGGTAGGTAGCGGCACGCGAGGCGCAGGAGTGCGCGGGAAACAAAGCGCGTGCGCGGACGGTGGTCGGCGGTGACGTACTTTTCTCTTTACACACTGCACAGTTCGACCGGATCACACCGGGCGCACCACATCCGAAGCAAGTTACGGACTGGCGCAGCTCCAGCTGCGCCGCAGTTGGTTCGCTCTTAACTGGTTCAGCAGTCACCTTACTCCTATTTACAAGTTTACGGCAGTCATCTTTGACATGTCCGAACATCTTACAATTTGCGCACCTAGGCCGAGCTTTGTTTGGCGGTGCTGTTTCTTCTTTATTCCCTGAAGAAAAAGCTGATGAAGACGCCGAAGCATGTGCAGATATCTGCGGCGGCGGCGGGACGAGAGATACAGAAATATGTTTTTTGATTGGCGCCGCAGCGCACACTTCCTCAAAAATATCCTCTACTACTCGAGCCTGTTGTAGCAGCTCGACGAAGTAAAGGTATTCCTTGTTACTCTCTCCCGTATTCTCCTATGGAGCAAGCCATATACCATATCCAGCTGCACCGGATTTTCAGGCAATGTGTGCAACGGTAGCTGGGCGATTAAGGCTCTTATCCTACACACGAAAACATCTGTGCGTTCGTCACCCTGCTCTCGACTAAACATCTCTCTATATATTCTATGAGGTGGGAGGCGCGGACCGTATGTCTGACGAATTAAATTAATGGCATCCTGCCAGCTCGTGACCGAATGTTTAACACCCTGCCACCATGTAGCCGCAAAATCAGTGAGCAGCATTGGCAGGCCTCTCAGTGCAATGTCGCCGTGAACACCAACACAGTCTTTAAAAATTTGAACGGCACCCACAAATGCTAGGACATCGCCAGTACCATTGAATCTCGCCGTACAGTTAGATAAGTTTGCTGTACTTACAGTTGTCGTCGGCGGTGGCGGCGCGCCTTGTTTAGGCGGCTGCGACCGTAACGATTGCAGTAGGAATACCAGTTGTTGGTTCGTCATAACGATGGGTGCGGACATCGGTGGCTGCGGTGAGGCGACGGGCGGAGCATGCCCGTGCTGGTGCATCTGCGAGTACACAGGCAGCTCACGCCCATGCAGCGGCGGTGGTGATGGGGCTGAGGCGCCGGCGGACGGAGGTCCAGCCAGCGGTGGCGTAGACCGTACGTCTACGAATAATGCACCTTCATCAGAAGTAGACGGCATCGCGCCATCCAGCTGTTCACCAGCCGTAGTGTACGTGACTACAGGCTGGTTCGGACACGACAACTAGGTATTAGCGTACCTAGGTAGGTAACCTAGTTCGTCAGCCGTTCGTATACAACGCGTAAGTACCTACCTACGTAAATAACGTTCAAAACCTGCACTAAATAAAATCAGTTCACGCGACTATACCTAAGGTTATTAGGTATCATACAATAATAATGATCGACACGAGTCAGTGTTCTAGGTATCCTAATCTAACACTAAAAACTACGGTAACTCGCACGAAGCGTCAATACACCATAAACAACAATAATAGTTCACTTAACTAAAACAAAAATGTTCACAGGATTACGACTTGTAACTGTACGACTATCCTAGGTAACCTAAACTAAAAACACTATACCTTTTTTTTTTTTTTTTTTTTGGTACGGGGTGGAAAATCCTCATGGATGTCCTCCGCCCTGGGGCGGGCGGAGGGGTCTGTCAGACTCTTACTGACTAAAAACCACCCCGGTGTTCCATCTCACACCTACGTCGGGGGTCGCGGGAACTGGAGATACTTCCGCAACCCCCGGCTGGTGCCGGCCCGCTGCAGCGGGCCACTTCTCGGGTCAGGGGGGGGAGTGAGGTGTTAGACTCCCCCCCGGACGTCTTAGAGGGGCGCGCGTGGAACACTACGCGCCGCCACCTCGGGTCCTGGTGTATGTGGGGGGCGACAGACGTCCCCGAGTCTGCCGCCCCTGGACCCATTTAGGGGGGCCGGAAGAGGGCGTTGTCCGCCCTTCGCCGACGCCCGGTGCGCCTGCTGCGGGCAGGGTGGGAGGTTGAGATCTCCCTCTCCCTTTCCGCAGCCTCCTTCTGCGACATGACACTTTCGCAGAAGGAAACCACCGCGTCCCAGGACTCTGCGCTGTCGACCATCGACTCGACCACGGCCGACAGCGACAGGTCACTGCCTACTTCTGAGACGAGGGCACGGCGCAGCCCCTCCCAAGCGGCACATTCCGCCAGCGTATGCCGCGCCGTGTCCTCCCGGCAGTCGACGCAGTGGTGACACCGGGCGCCCGGCTCCCTGTTTATGCGACACAGGTACTTCCCGAAGCAACCATGCCCCGAGAGCACCTGCGTCACCCGAAACGACAGGGAGCCGTGCCTTCTCCCGAGCCAGCGCTCGAGCACTGGCCGGACCGCCTCGATGATGGCGAGGCCGGCGGTAGGGCGCGAAAGCCTGTCCCGCCATTCCGCCACCAGGACCTCGCGAAGCTGGGACCGACGCAGCTCCATGTGTCGCTGCATCGGTCGCTCGCCCCGCGCCCGCGCTTCCTCGCGCCACCGGTACAGTGACGCGAGTACCTTCGCCTCCAGGTCCCAGGGCGGGGATCCGGCCAGTGCACAAGCCGCCTCGTAGGAGATCGTGCGATATCCCCTGATGACTCTGACGGCCATCGCTCGTTGCGGCTTTCGCAGCACGGCGATGCTTCCGGCCGTCAGGTCTGCCGCCCAGATCGGGGCCCCATAAAGGGCCATCGATCGCACGATCCCCACGTAGAGCCGCCTGCAGACGGCGCTCGGGCCCCCCAGATTGGGAAGCAGCGTTGACAACGCCCCAGCCGCGCCCAACAACTTGGGCGCCAGCCGCTGGAAATGAGGGCCAAAATCCCATCGGCTGTCGAGCACCAATCCAAGGTACTTCATGGTAGACTCGACAGCTATTCTGGCCCCCCCGACCACGATGTGTGATCCCGGCGGCGGCGCCCGCCGAGGACCGTGAAAGATCACGGCCTCCGACTTGTTGAGGGCCACCTCCAGGCCGAGGTGCCGGATGCGGCTCACCACCTGTGAGACCGCAGCCGTCGCCAGCAACGCTGCCTCCCTGTACGAACTCCCCCGGGCCGTGACCAGCGTGTCGTCAGCGTAACACGTCAGGTCCACGCCCGGCTGGAGCTCGCCCCTCAGCACCCAGTCGTACCCGATGTTCCACAGGGGCGGTCCTAAGACGGAACCCTGCGGAACACCGCACGACATGCGGCGCTGGTGCTCGCCATCACGTCCCACGTAGGTGACACACCTCTCGGACAAATAAGCCCCAACTATGCGGCGGAGGTAGGAAGGCACACGATGATAGCGCAGTGCCTCCCGTACACAACTCCAGGGCAGGGTGTTAAACGCGTTGGAAATGTCCAAGGACACCGCCAACATCACCCCGCCCCGGGACACCGCTTCCTCCGCCAGGACTCTCACCCTCGATACAGCGTGTATGGTGGAGCGCCCATGCCGAAAGCCATACTGGCTCTCGTCCAGGTCCGGCCCCTCTTCGCACAAGTGGCCGACGAGGCGGGCTGCGATTATCTGCTCAAACAGCTTTCCCACCTCGTCCAGCAGCACTATGGGCCGGTACGCGGACGGAGAGTCCGCAGGGCGCCCCACCTTCTTGAGCAGGACCAGACGACCAGATTTCCACAATGTGGGAAACTGGCCCCGCTCAAGGCACGCTGTAAATAGTCCTCTCAGTTGGGGCTCTAGCTCCTTCAGAGCGAGGGCCAACGCTAAGCCGTGAATGCCGTCGGGCCCCGGAGCCACGTTCTTGGCCCGGAGCCGCAGCACGGCCGCCCCCATCTCTGCCTGTGTCACCTCTGGGACGCTGATGGCGTTCTCCTCTGTGGACTCTGCGTCTGTGGGCAAAGCCATCGGCGGTGGAGTATGCTCCGCTCGTGCCGGGAAGAGGGCTGAGACAACCTCCTCCAGCAGCTCTGGTTGGAGACTCCCCGTGAGCGGGGGCGCCGCAGACCGAAGTTTCCCTCGAACCGCTTGATATGGGCGCCCCCACGGATCCCGGTTTAGGGTCTCCAACATCTCCTCCCTGGCTTGCGTCTTCGCATCGCCGATGGCCAGACACAGAGTCCTCTTAGCCGCGCGGTACACCTCATACAGCGCGGCTTCTTCGTCCGGGACCCGACGACGTCTCCTCCGGTATCGGGTGTACCGGCGTCTGACCGCTACGCACTCAACGCGCATACGTGCGATCTCGGCCGACCACCAGTACACCTGGCGCCCTGCTGACTGAGCGTGGACCCGGGGCATGGATGCGTCGCAGATTTGCGTCATCGCCCCGCGGAACCACAGCGCCTCCAGTTCGACGTCGACGGGTCCGTTCGTCTCCGACTCCCGGAACCAGGCCTGGACAATGGCGGCCTCCTCGAGAAGTTCCCTGTTCATGCGCTTACGAGCCCAGCGCGGACCGTTCGTTCGTGGGGCCGATGGACTGCGGCCGCCCGCGGTCTGGGCGGAGACGTCGAAACGGATGTAACGATGATCCGACAACGTCTCCACCTCCACGGCGACACGCCAGTCGCGGACACGGCTCGCGACAGCAGGGCTAGCGAACGAGACATCCACTATTGACCCGCCCCGCTGCCGCACGCACGTGTGGACCGAGCCCCGATTCAGAACGGCCAAGCCAGTCGCGACCGCCCACTCCTCCAGCACCTCACCCCGAGCATCGGTCACCGGGGATCCCCACGCCGCAGACTTGGCGTTGAGATCCCCCAGCAACAACACCGGGCGAGGGTGAAGACGGCCTACGACGGCACCCAACTCAACAAGGAACCTCTCGAAGTCGGCGAGGCTCTTGTTGGGCGAAAAATACGCACCAACTATGCCAATGCCGTCCGCGAGTGCGGCTACCCAGCCGTGTCCTCGGGACGGGTTGACAAGAGCCCCGCCAATGATGGCCACCAAGCCGTCCAAGTCTCCCACCCAGTTATCCCTGGGGGGGACGAAGTACGGCTCGGCGACCACAGCCACGTCAATCGACCACTCTGCCATGCTCTGGAGGAAGAGGTCCTGAGCTCTGGCACAGTGGTTGATGTTGCCCTGGAGGAAATGGTACAGCGCCATTTATGCGCAGTCCATTCCCTCCGGGTTCGCACCATTCCTAGGCCGGGAGTCGGCCGATGAAGCGCCAGCCTGCGAGGGGGGTAAAGGGCCCCCAGCAGCCTTGGCGCCCCGTCTCTTCCTGGGGGGCGCACAGGCCTTTCCACCCGCTGTGTGCCCAGCGGGCCTCCCTGCAGCTGTACAGAGGCTGCAGTTTGGCGTCGCGGAGCACTGGGCCGCCTTGTGGCCGGGCTGACCGCAGCGATAACACTGATCGCTGCGATCGACTTGGCCGGTGCACCGAGCCTTGACATGCCCAATGTCAAGGCAGCGGAAGCACCGCATAACCCTGGGTTGCAGCAGCTTCGCCCTCGCTGCAACCCACCCCACCAACAGTCGCCCAGCATCAGCGACTTTGTTGGCCGCCGCCACGGGACACCGCACCCAGATCGCGCCGAGCCCGGAAGCGTCGACGCGAATCTCTCCCGTCCGCACGTCTGCAGGCGGACATCCACCGACACGGGCGATGGCCGCCACGACCTCATCCGGAGTAGTCGAGTCGTCCAGACCGTCAACGCGCAGCTCAGCGGTCTTCGTCGGCCTGGACACCCGGACGTCCTCCGGGTTGAGGACTTCCCTCAACTTGGCGGCCAGGATGTCCGCCTTTTCTGCGCTAGAGGCACCCGACACCTCCAGCAGCCGCGCCCCCGTGATCGCCGGCCTCATTTTGAAGCCGGACGGTGTGCCAAGGTCAGGGAACGCGACTTTGGCCTTCGCCTCCATTAGGACCGCCTTGTAGGAAAGGCCCCTTTCGACGGCTCCGGGCTGCAGCGTAATCACTACAGCCGCGGAGCGTGGGGCTCTGACCTTACGCGGTCGTTGGGCCTTCTTAGTTGCCGGTGCTGGTGGTACCGGTGCCGGCGGTGCCGCCTTCTTCTTCTTTTTTCGGCGACGGCGGCCGTTCTTACCGGTCTCCGTCCAGCCCTCCGCCTCCTCGGCAGGCGCGGCGGCGGTCGTAGGGGCCGAGGTCGACGTGGAAGTAGGCGCAGACGTACCCGCTGTGGACGCAGCGGGCTTGCCGGTTCCTTCAGCGGGCTTTTTGGCCGCTTTCCCGGGTTTTTTCGGCCCAGCCGCCACCGCGGCCGCAGTCGTGGGCACAGGGCCCGGCTTAGCGGGCACCGAGCTCGGCTTAGCGGGCGTCTCCTTCCTCCGTTTGTCCGCATTGAGCGGTGGACGGAGGGTTTCGGGAGGGAGCAGCCTGGCCTCTATGGCCTCCAGGCGCGCCCCTACCATCTTCCCACACTGCATCATGCATATGCGGGCAATTTTCTCCACCTCCGCATCCGCTAATGCATGGGTCGACGATGGGGCCGGTGATGAAGCCAACGCTGAGGCCGCGACGGTAGAAGCGCCGGGGCCGCGGGAACTGCCCTCTGGGCGGCAAATTGCCGTTTGAGGTCCTCCAACTCGGAACGGAGACGGCGGTTCTCCTCCCATAGCTTCGCCGTCTCATCTGTGCTCGTGCGATTGACGAGGACCTCAACTGCCTCCCTGATGTCGTCAGCCGCCTCCTTAAGGGCGCGCGTGAACGTGCCCTTCAGGTTACCCGACTTGGTGGCAACCTTCAGGACGACATCCACGCCGTCCAGAACTTGGCGACTGAGCGCCACCGCCGAAACACCCTCGCCGGCCGCCAGCCGAACTTCGCGCCGCTCTCGTGCCTGGCGGGACAACTCAGCGACTTCGCCTTCCGCGACAGCCTTTCGCTGCGCCCGTTTTGCAGCATTTGCCTCCGCCTTGTTCGACCCCAACCCCAAGGAGCCGTCACTTAGGTCCGCGATGGAGGGCCCGGAGTCGCTCGCCATGCTCTCCACGTTGTCTGACGGAGCCGGCGTATCGGGCCGGGACACCGGCACGAACCGGCCCCGCCCATCGCGCTCCGATAAACGAGCGGGGGCTCCACTCGCCACCGCGCGACCTCTCCCTCTCCGTGCCGCTGGCACCTTCGGGGCCGGCAGATTCTCCTCACTAGAGGAGAGGTCCACCGACCTCGAGCCCTCGCCGCGGGGGCGCTTTCTAAAAGCGCTCGCCGCCGCCGCCCTCTTGGCAGAGGCTACCTCCCCATCGCGCAGGCGCTCCAGGCTAACCGGAAGCTCCTTTTCTCGCGTTTCCCCTTTATTCTCCGCGCTTCGCACGCTCGTCACCGATGCGACATCAGACTCTGATGCCACATCCACCTCTTCCTCTTTTGTTGTTTTATTTAAGTTTTTATCCATATTTGATCCCACGAGTATGGGGGATATAAAAAGTCCACCTGGTTAACCCCCTGTCCCCAGGCAAGTGGTGTCATTTGTTTCCCAACCCCGAGGTCCCACTGGCCCCTGGCTGGGGGTGCGCTAACGACTGATGCGCCACCTACAACTACAAAGTTATAAGTGACACTACTCCTCAGCCATTCATACCCTCGCCACGCACCAAAACTTGGTATTAGAGGAATTTATTATAGAGGTTCTCTTCCTCGCGGCCCAGGCGGTTAAGCCAAGACCCTCGTCCCGTTCCAAGTCACAAAATGTGAGCTCTTCACGGATTACGATTTCGACGGGTGCAGTCGGGAGAAAGGTTCTCCCGCTGCCAGCCCGTAGGCAGGGTAAGTGCACTACGAGCGCCGCCCATGCTTCACCACCATGCCCTCTGCTTAGATCAGAGGGACACGTGAAAAAACGCCCCTTTTCGGCCCAGATTGGGCCCCACCTCCACGAGCCTGAAGCTCCCCCCCCCCCACGCAGAAATTCGCCACAGCCAATATTCTCGAGAATATTGACTGTACCCAGGGTGCACCGGCCCGATCACTGCTCTTTCCCCCGAACGTATTCGAAAGGAACCAGCAGCAATCAGGCACACGAGGAGGTTTTCTGCACGCACCCCAAAAACACTATACCTAACCTAGGATGACTAAACGTAAGTAATAAAAACAAGTTCGTAAAAATATAGCACTGTAGGTAAACAAAAGAATGTTCGAGATTGTTTCCTACAAAATGGCCGTTTGATTTCGACTAGGTACACGACTGTTCAAGGAAGTAGGTAAATAGGCACTAGAACGACTAAAACGTGAAATGTCTAGTTCGAATCACAAAATCCACAGTCTAGTCACTATACAACACTAAAATATGCTAAAAGTTTTATAATAACAATGTTCTATGTACACAAAACGTAACGAAATCACGGGGGGCGCGGGCGAGGTAGGTATATAACGCCGCACGAAGAAACCCGGGAAAGTCACTGTTTTCGACACTACACTGTTTTTCGAGTCTTTACCTAGTCGTAGTTATACACACTTACAGTCTTACACGAAAATATTATAACCGTTTTTTTACACTAAAGACACGGCCGCACGTTGGGACGCCAGTTGTATGTAGCCGGGGTACTTCTACACAAGAAAACTCCGAACTATGTGGAGTAAAACTGTATATTAGATGTAAAACACGGTAGTAGGTAGGAACATTAAATAAAGAGAACTTTTAGTAGGTAGGCAGCGGCACGCGAGGCGCAGGAGTGCGCGGGAAACAAAGCGCGTGCGCGGCCTAGAAGCGATCGTGGCCAACTGTCATATATATGGTTTGGCTGGATTGGGATGTCGCCCATAGTGGGGTGCCGTCTAGAGTTAGTCGCGCAACCGGGCAGGCACACGACGTGTTCTAGAGGTGCGGGGAGTTGTGTGTGGGATTGGCGCTATAATATAAATATTAAAGTGAACTTATGCAAAGAAGAAAGAATAAAATACAACAAGTTTTTAATTCTAATATATTTATATTTTTTTTATGTAATTAAACTATAATATATTATATACATGTTTATGTGCCACCTTAATAATCGTCGCCGCAGTTATTAAATTATTGAATTCTAAGTACGGCCCTGCCATTATTTTGCTTGTCAATTCAGCAATGTTGCAATTTTAGGGATTTTCCCAATTTTTGGGGAAAAATAACATAACACACACTAGACAAAATAATTATGGATTACGACGATTTTTATTTTTATTCGGGAATTTAGAATTAAATAAACAGTTTTTAATTAACAAAAACAATGTAATATGGCGAAGTAAATTATAGGTAAGTAGTACCATCGGCGGCGCTTCGGCGTTTAATTTTGATTTAATATTGTAAGCTAGATATGCACCATGCTTTCATGTTATAGGAGCGTGCAACTGGCGGGCGCACTATTCAGTGGTGGATCAATTAGTTTATCAATACTAATATTTAAAACTGATTTGTTTGTTTGGTTGAACGCGCTAACCTCAGGATCTACTGGTTGGAATTGAAAAAATCTTTTTGTGTTGGATGGTCCATTTATCGACGAAGGCTTATAGCACCATGCAAAGCCGGGTCGGGTGGCTAGTTGTAATATAAAATGAATTATGTAAAGCAAAACGTCTTTTTCCTAAAACGAAATTGCGCCGGAAATCAAGGAACTTCTTGGTCTCCATTTTTTTTTTATAAGTGTCATAAAAAGAAAATAAGGGAAAATTAAATTATAAAGTTATAACCCTGTTTTTTTTTTGTTTCGCTACCTCACACTAGATGGCATACGGAACTAGAAATGGAAAATTTTAATATAAAACAACAATAAGACACTTTTAGTCGACAAAAAAGGATCAAGATAATCTAAAATGTATTTACAAACATACATGATAGTTTTAAACCTATTAATAATAATATTTTCGCATAGTTTTTTTACCGAAAAGGTGGCGCACTCTTGTTTCGAGTAGTAGAATATGACGGTTTTTTCTAGAACTTTGCTGATGAATTACGCAAAAAAAATGCCTACCGATGCGATAAGAGGCCTTATGAGCCATCAGAATGTTTCTTGGTGTAGGTTTAGCAATCAAGCACATAACATTTCATGTTTTAATTTTTATAAATAGAGTAATTACTAAAACAAATTATTAAAACTGGAATGTCCGAAATGTCTGGTCCACAAGACGGCTATAGATCTAATGACCGAAGCCACGCCCACTTTGATGACGTCATTGCACCAGTGCGTGTCACGGTGCACCGGTGCTATGGGCATCTCTACCTCTAGTATACTTACTTCATGATACAAACTGTATAGTGAGCGATATTTTATCGATATTACCGGCAATTTGTATAATCGGGTATTCTATACCTAGGCAATGTACAGAATACCTAAAACGGGTAGGTAATGTATGAAATATTATTTATTTTTTACTTTGCAATGATTTGTTTTTGTATGGATCTCGTCATGATGATACTTTACTATTTTAAAAAATTAAAACACACATCACTACTATCTAGCAAATGACACGACACCAACAAATAGATCGTTAGACGGCACCTGCCAATTATGTTCTTGGTAATACACGGATATGGGGTAAATTGTTTATGAAACAAAATAAATACCTTTTATTGTTTATTTCATTTCTACAGTTACATCATAATTTGAATTAGAATTACACAACACCGATTATTATACTGTTATAAACATTAAGATTGGACACAACATTAATTAATCAGAATTATTTAGTTTATCATATAGGTATACATATTGAGATTGCACACTGAGACATTAATTAATTAAATATATTTAGTTTTTCATACAGGTATACATATTATTGAGTTTGCCCACAGGGACATTAATTAGTCATGCTATAAAATTACAATAAACATGATCTTAACTAAACTAGTATTTTGCAATCCTTTTAAAGAATTACAAGTGGGTACATTAGTAGGTTATAATTATCATAATAATTATTATTATAATATTCTAATATCAGACCTCAATATCAATACAGTTAGGTAAACATAATATATTATGTTTATAATACTCGAGTCAGGGAATGCTTGTGCATTGACTATTAATAACACAGAAAGAATAAGCCACAAAGTCCAATACATTCATACAATGGACCTAAATGTGTTGTGCACTAATAAAAGCAAATGATGATGCTGCAGTTGAAATAGCAAATACATAGGTACAGAAGTTGAGTATATTAATACAAAACTTTTTGTCACAATGTTCACCATCCACTAATCAAACCGTTGCAGAATACAATCATGGATTAAACTATGAGTAGAATTTGCAAAATATTGCCAACTTGACTATATTGAAAACTTTATTTTACTTTAATTTTTGCCACGGGAAGATGTCATTAACAATAGTATATTTATCATTGTACTTATGACAAAAAGATAATCTTGGAACTGATTTTTTGAGAAGAATCCCAATGGCGGGCTTAAAAAATTGTACAGTACTTATTCATTGTGGGACAATAAACAAACTAGGTACTAAACAAAAAAGACATAACACAAGAATACTTTTTACACCTAGAAATATCTACATTTATGTAGAAATAGATCAATTTAAAATACAAACATAACATTTAATTAGAAACTATTGTAATTGTGCTTAGGTTTATAAAACATCATAAATTATGTATTGTTCTTATTTATTTATGCTACAAAAAACCACAGTTAAAAATGTTACTAAATTATAAAGAAAAAATAAACGTCACAATCTAAAAAAGTAATATTTTTTTTTTTTTTTAACACTGAACAAGAATATCGAGTGTAAAAGTTATTTACTACTTTAGATAAGATCACATTATGGTATATTATTTGTCTTGTATTTAACCTCGTATTAATATAAAAAGTAATGATAATGACTAAGCTAAGACCTACATTACGTACATAGTCAACATATTTATGAGAAATTACAAGTATAAAAACATGAGTAAACCAAACATACCTACAAGTGTATGTATAAAATTGTCTAATATCCTACCTATCTGTAAATAAATAATAGTTACCAACGTCATAATAAATGAGTTACATACATAATCTAAACTAATATTTAAATAAATAGATTACTTCATTAAAAGAAACATAACAATTCAATGACTGCAGTACCCTTTTCTTCTTTTAGAATCGATGGTTTTTTTTGTTATACTACCCAGTAGTTGGCCACATTTGTCGCTGTATTAGTGGCGTTTTTTTTATTACTGCAGTACCTACAGTCAGTGACAAGACAATTTAGGTACTTGTAAGTACATAATAAAAATGATGATCTATGTATAATATAGATATTCATATTATTTGATGTTAAGGGAATGCTTGTGATTTGACCGACTAATTAAAACACATAATTAAAAAAACTAAGAACTTAGTACAATAACGATTATGAATTTGTTGCACACCAACAAAACTGAACAACTTAAATCCTTGTTTTCTCAGTTCCAGTTGTGGGTAAATGCCATTAATTAACATGAATAGTACTTACATGATTGAAAAAATCTATTATCAAGAAAAAGCAGGCATCTATACATTTCTAAGGTTTGTATTTTATGTATTGGATCAGTTTACAATCAGCATTATTTCTGACTATTTCAGTCAGATTGGATGAGGTTATTATTTTATCAAATTTCGTGAATTAATCAGTGCGTTAATATAAAGGAATTAGTAGTATTGCTCCCATATTGTACATATAGAAGTATAATGGAGTGAGATTGTAAAGATGTTTGTTACTCAAATTTTACATACAGACAACAGACCAGATAAGAATTTTCGTGATTGTCTTGAGATAACACATAGGATACTTTATATCCGAAAACAAAAGCGGTAAGGAAAGTAAATCCGTTAGTGATTAATACTTAGTAGTACTACAAAATCATACATAACTTTATATTGATTTACAGACTAGATACTGTAAAAGAGATCTGATTTCTATGAAGGGTGTTTTTTTAAACAGCTGTCACTAAACCATTATGCCAGGCGTTACAAATAGGAATGTTGAATATATCAATGTTAGAAAACCATTCAGTTTTGCTAGCGTAACCACACATATTACATGGATTAAAATTGCATACTTAAGAAGTTATTACTGTAATATCGATAAAATGTAATTATTTTAAGTCGTAATCAACACAAATTTAATAAATGCGTAAGAAATTGGCTGCCTGTTTGCTACCTTATCACGGCAAAATCACTGAACTGATCGTAATGTTTGCCAAAAATTTAGCATGGAATGTGAATAACAACACAGGTTCATAGGCAAAATATAAGAACAAAGTAGACCTACGTAGCTATCTTTTACACAATATTCTTTTAATTAATTTGAAGATGTTTATAGGATCGATTGTTCCTATCTAGAATATCCCTGTATAAAGGGCGGGGTTTTAAGGTCCAACCGCCTCAATGAGTTTTTGTGTTCGACTTATCGATACACTAGTTTAATAAATTGGTTTATTGTTTCATCGTAGAGGCGAAAATAGATCCAAAATAGATGCCTTATGAATTTGTTAAACGCAAGTAAAACTCGTACAAATCATGCTCAGTGGTTTTGTATAGATTTATGTAAACAAACTAATCAAAGCAGATTATTTTACCTGAAATTTAGTGTTTCCTTACTAATAAAGAACACGTGCTCAAACCAGCTGGCATCTTCGCAATTTCAGCAAATAATATTGATCGCCTAGCGAAGTCAATTTTTTCGCAAAACACCTGAAATCGAAAATATACAAGGTTACACACATGCAATGCGATTCATAAATAAAACTAGTTGTGGTTTAACTAGCATCGTAGGCGCAAGTAGGAGATCTACTTCGTTTATACGACACGTAGCGTAGCAACTAATTTTTCATGTCAATAAATGCAGTTACGTCAGTAAAATTAACACCTATACTGTCAAACTGAGTACAGAAAAGTGAAAGGGCTCAAGAAATGCCGCCTTCTGCTTTTGTACCTTTGTGCATGAAGTATAAATAAATAAATAAATGTTTCATACATCAGGAGTGCATCAAGATGAAGATGCTTAAGAATGCAAAAACATCAGAGCAATTACAGACCAGAAACACTGAGCAGTCTGAGCCTTAACACCTACTATAATCTAAGCACCTACATTTAATTCGATGGATAGTTCCAAAAAACTATGGAGATATTATCATGCAAATTGTGCAGAAGTGCATTAAACGAAACGTGAGTATTGTTACACATTATAGATTGAGAACAATGGATTAACCTGTGGAACTCCTTGAGAAAGCTGGCCGTATGCCATCGAAACTAGTCGGACGAACCCGGCAACACAGTGAGTTAATCCGTTGTTCTCTATAATGTGCAGAAGTTGCTTTAAAAAAATGCTTAAATAAAATATTACCCTGAATGCTTGAGGTACTTCCTCAATAGCTCTGTGTATGAGCATACCATTCACATAAACACAATTGGCTGCTTCATCTTCAGGGACTGTCAAAGTTTGATACCGTGTAAAGGCGGCTTCACGCTCGATTCTCTTAAGCACCTTTCTGGCCTCCTTACTGGTACCAATGCATAGAATATCAGGGCCTGCTACTGTGATGTAGTCCTTCAATCCTCGAGCCCCTTTAGGAACCTGTATTAAAAAAATTACAGGATAGTAGAGACTTTTATAACTTACTAGCGACCCGCACCGGCTTCGCACGGGTGTAATATAGATCAAACTATACGTATAACCCACAGATATAGATAGAAATAGATAACGCAAGAGCAACTACTTCGTGTACCTAGTTTCGTGCCTAGCTTACGTACAAAAATCGTAAGTAAAAAAATAAAGTAAACGATTCCTTCCATCGGTAAATCATTTTGTGATTAATATTATGCATAATTAATTTAAAAAACAATCAAAAAAACAATTATTTTTAATCTAATACCCTCAGTAATCTCTGGTAATACCAAATTTAAGAAAAACAAAACATTGTGAAGTCATAATCATAATAGGTAGTCAAAAAATGGCACGCTTGGTTTTCATACAGATCGTGATACTTGGGTTGTCTAGGGTCTATCTATATCTGTGGTATAACCCTTTCTCTTGAACTCTATCTATTGCTGAAAACTGCAATAAAATATGTTGCGGAGTTTAAAAGATCTAAGCGTACAGACAGCGAGAACGATTGTTTTTTAAACTTGTCGTCGTTTTATTTTAACTTTTTAATTAAAATCATAAATTTTATATTTAATCAAGAGACAGTTTATATTTCATCCAATCCACTGATATACAAGTCATCTATTAAATTACTTATGATTATGCTACCTTTGTACAGTCAAAATACTGCAGCCCTTTAATTTAAAATCAGTGGGTAGACTAGTTTATATTAGTTTCAAAAATACATGTTTTTGATAAAGAAGCGAATGTTTAGCCGAATTCCTTTTAATTATTTTTACAAAATAATATATTACATAATTATTTATTTATGTACAAGTTTTATCATTTTATATAGTAAATGTAAAATAATAACGTTTATTATTCAAAAGTAGATAATAAAGTTAGAGTTGTTCCCGGTCGTCCCCGCCCCATCGTCCCCACTGGAGACGAGTGGGAAAAAAGTTTCGTTCCTCCCCAGTGGTGACGATTGGAACTTTTTATTTCCTACTCGTTCCGCTATAGACCGACAGTCAAAAAGCAATAATGGGGATTTCAATAAGAGATTTCATGAATTGTTAAAATGTTTTAATTACGACTTTCTGAGCAAGAGCGAACAATGTTTTATATTAATAATAATTTAAAAAGACCGAGGCAATTATTTTAGTACAAATGCAACTATTTACGCAATTATTTTAGTACAGTAGTAAAGTAAAGTAGTAAATAGTTGATTAATTATCTGTCGCAAATACTACATTTGCGACAGATAATTAATCAACTATTTACACAAATGTAAAAATTTGTGTAAAAAGTTGATTATCTGTGATATGCACCTTAAAACTGAATAATTACCTTAACCTTAGGACTGAAGAATTTATGTAAATAACTTGATTATCTGTAATGCATAATCATTGTGAGAGAACTATTGTAAATTCGTTGATTACCTGTGTTTCGCAATGTTGCCAGTGTTGACTTATGGTACAGAAACGTGGTCCTTAACTGCTGGCCTCCTACAGAAGTTCAAAGTCGAGCAGCGAGCAATGGAGAGAGCTATGCTTGGAGTTTCTTTGCGCGATAGAATCCGGAACGGGGAAATCCGCCGATGAACTAAGGTCATCGACATAGCTCTCAAAATTTGCAAGTTGAAGTGGCAATGGGCAGGCCACATCGCTCGAAGTACCGATAACCGATGGGGAAGAAAGGTTCTCGAGTGGCGACCACGAACCGGAAGACGCAGCGTTGGTAGGCCACCCACCAGACGGATCGTTAAGGTCGCGGGTAACCGGTGGATGCAAGCGGCCGGTTTCCGCTCGTTGTGGCGTTCTATGGGGGAGGCCTTTGTTCAACAGTGGACGCCTTCAGGCTGATGATGATGATGAACAATCCGTGAAATCTCTTATTGAAATCCCTATTATTGCATTTTGACTCTTGGTCTATAGCGGAACGAGTGGAAAATAAAAAGCTCCAATTGTCACCACTGGGGAGGCACGAAACTTCTTTTCCCAGTCGTCCCCGGTGGGGACGACGGGACGGGGACGGGGACGACCGGGAATAACCCTAAAATTGTGACATAATCAGTTAGCCACAAATTAAGCTAGGGTCTCCCAGAACATTTTATTATAAGTTTTAATTAAGGTTAAGAGTTAAGCTTCTTCACAAAGCAAAATACGCGCTGAGACGTTCAGTTGCGGACACCAGCCCTTTAT
The DNA here is from genome assembly GCA_947361185.1 of Charanyca ferruginea. NCBI lineage: Eukaryota > Metazoa > Arthropoda > Insecta > Lepidoptera > Noctuidae > Charanyca > Charanyca ferruginea. Next base: position 15,110,968 of record OX376055.1, on the reverse strand, counting down.
ATCAATAATTGAAGGATTTATTTTAACATTGTAAATAAATTGAGTTGGTAGTTAGCAATAGCATCTTCATAACTACAAGGCCATTGCACATTATTTAAACCTATTTCTTTATTCGTTTGTTCGCGAGCACAATGTTTAGAATTTGTTGGGTGGATTCATCAATCGCAATCAATCGCGCGGCGAATGTTAGAAAATGTATTATCCTATGAACAAAATGTTTTATTTCTTTACTTTAAGACCTTACAAATTAAACTGAAGTTTTAAGCTGCTGGAAGTTAGGCTTATTCTCTTCAAAACACAGTGGGCCCTAATCCAACACGCGGGCCCTGTGGGGATTGATAGATGTCACGACTTCAAGTCTGGTTGTCCCAGTTCTTCATACTATTTTCACTGTTTTTAAAAAGGAGTGGAAACGAACCCACGTCCTACGACTAGTTGAGGTATTTACCACAAAGTGTATTGTACCGAATTAAAATGTTTGTAAAGTACGCACCCTTACTGAAGTGCAGGGGAATTCTTCAAATGATTCAGCAACAAAACATGCTCCAGCTTCATTTGTATTCTGAGATATACCAACAAAGATCTCTCGGCCTGCAATACATACAAATGCCAGTTGACTAAATGAAGATAACTATGTTACGTACCCATTGACAATAGGGTTACATCATCAGTAACATTATTACACCTAAAAATTTAATAAAGGTAGCATAAGGAATGATAATGGCTCAAGGCATCATGACATATTATGGTGGAGGTGAGGTGTCAAATTCTAATTGACCTGAGTTGCTGGTGTCAACTGCCTGAGTGACTCACTTGCTCGTACTGAATATTGTTGCTGTACACCAGAAAGTACCTAAAGATAAAGATTGATTTTATATCTAAGTAAATTTAAAATCATTGAGTAATTCACCTGTGCACAATACATCTGAGCAAGAAATTTTTATTTCTGGATGAAGTTCATCAATAACTGTATGGCCCAAATCCTTCTGCAAAATTTCTTTTAAAATTTTGTTCTGAAAGAAAGTGAAACAATGCATCAATACTAATCATTATTGTAAATACTTAAGAAAATCTATTTTAACAATGAGCCCTTGAACCAATTTGTAGTAAAAAGATTGCAAATAAATTTGTGTTTTGGCAGTGCATGCTATGTTGTTCCTGTTATTGGGAGTACAAGTTAAATACATATTCTATATCAAACCTACACTTTTTGATATTCACAATTAATATCTTTAAGTACTATGACTTGAAAAGAAATAGAAGTTGAAACAACTTCAGGGTTGAAACTAACACTGATAAATAGGACTTTTAATTTAATCACTTAGGTAAATGTTTATTTTCACAAATACTTCAAATTTCAAGAGTGCATTGACATTTAAATAATTTTGACTATTATTACCATTATTGATTTTCTCATGGTTTACACTATACGGGGCGTATTATTTATTTAAGTAACAAACTATTGTATATGTTACAGTCAAAAATCTTATCCAGGCAACTGGACAAAACTACTTTTGGCTGACTTCAGTCAAAACCCTTATTGAGATAAAACGCGTTTGATTTACAAAAACAAACATACGGAACTATAACTAACAACATAGTTATAAAAATCACTACAAAACAAAAGGTTTGAAAAGATCACAAAAAAAAACCTATCAACCTAATGGGTTTCTAAGTATTAAAGATTTAAACCATTCAAAAGTACTTTTGACTGATTTTTGTAGTGAAAAGTAGTTTTTACTGATTAAGAGTTTTGACTGTGACATAATACATACAAAACTAAATAATAATATTATGTACAAAGGCTGGGGAGCTCAAAGGGCATCAAAAAACTCGTCCACATCGCTGTCAACGGGACACGTGCCCAACAGGCTGGCAGCATTGCCACACTTTATGGCAATGCTGATTCTTTGACCTAAGAATAGACCAGCCTTCGGGTCACATGAAGAGTCGACCAGCCGCTTGGCGATGTCCCGAAAAACAATATGGGCTCAAATATATAGCTTCCAAGGAGGCTATGATTTTTGCGCCGTATGAGATTTTCGGAACCTGCAGCAACCGCCCCAGCACAACACGTCGTGCTAGGAAGATGAGATTGCGCAAGGGTGTCGACATATGTTGCGTCCCACACCAAACGCCTATCCAACTTCCAAGGCATTATATGGTCATCCCATCTGGTCTCTTCCCATCGTCGCGTGCCAAGCTATTGGGTTCTAAAATAACAGGCACCCCGGCGGTGACAAGAGCACGACGGAGAAAGTCATTAATGCTGGCTTGCCGTGCCATTCGGCCTGCGCTCCTACTGCAGAGTAGGCCATGAAGTCCACGGCAGTCGACTGCTTCACCACAATGACAGCGATGTGGAGCGCCCAAACGCAGGCAAGTAGCGAGACGGAAGGTAGTACCACACAGCATAGTACCGATGTTGGGTGATGGAAGTGCCTGAAGCCAGAGGCCCGAGTCCCAGTCACCCACAGCCAGTAGGCGGCCACTAAGCAGAATTGGTGGACGTATTGATTACATTATTCCGTACCAACCTGCAGAGCGGCTCATCCCACAGTATCTGGGAAGATGGGTACACGGCCCGATCTGTATCCGGGGAAGCCACTTTTCAGGTGTTCACCGCATCAGTCAAGTATGGCACTTCAAAGTCGACCAGTGATGGGGATAAAATATTTTTGGTTAACTTTTTGGTGCTGTGGACGGAGGACAGGAAAGCCGGTAAACTAACACTGGAAATTTTGCGGACGCCGAGACCACCAAAACGAATGGGTAGTGTGGTTTGTAGCCACGCTCGGTCATTCAAGATTTTTTTAATATTGTGATAAATTTTGTCCAAGAGGTGTAGCTGCTTCCACAAAGGTTAAGAGTTGTGGTAGTACATCAAATTTGGGTCAAAACAGTAATAATCCTAATGAGAGTAAAACTCGAATGTCGATTAATTAAGATTAATTTTGGAAAGTCTATCCGAAATATCATTAAAATGTTTAAGTTTTTCTTCAATTAAAAGTGAAAAACGTATCTTCCAAAATAAGAGAACCTAGGAGGTGTAAAGAACTTTTGTCTAAAATTTTGATATCTGGGGCTATTACATTGGATTTTTCTATGGTCGATTGCCGGTCAGTAATGTATATTTGACATTTAGAAGGGTTTAGGTCCAGGCCAATAAATTTAAATGTATGTTTTAAGAGTTTCAGATTTTTCTAAACAGTGTCTATATCACCTCCCAGAGTATATCCCACTATACTAATACACATATCAAAAGTGTCTAGGGGTCAACATATTTACTAAAGATACTTTATTGAAATGAAATAAAAATGTCTAAGTATTTATAGATTGATCAAATAGAATGTTTTCGCATGTGCAGATCGACGACGTCAAAATCGCGATAAGTCTTTATTAATGCCAAAGCACCCTCTGCTTTTGCATGAATAGAGTTTTCGCGATTTTTAATAATGCTGGATTTTTCACCTTAATTAATCCTGACTGTTTTTCCGTTTGTACTCAATATAATGAGTTCATCTAAACCAAGTTGCGGAACAGCCCGCCCACGTCCGTTGTATTGGGCGAAAAATATTATCTGGTGTGTGTACAGCACCCATATTTGGCAGAGCTCTTCTTTGAATGCCATGTGTGTGCCAGTAATGCCATGTGTGCTCAATGGGATTCAAGTCTGGCGAGTGAGCAGGCCATGGTACAATGTTGATATTAGCTGCAATTTCTGTGTTCATGAGCCCATTGTAAACGGGCTCAGCGATTACGGGGTTCAATAGATGGTATACGTCTTCAGGAACAGAGACTGAAATCATGCAAGCGATTTCTTATGGTTTGATTGCTTATTAATAAACAACATCACGATAATTGTACAATTTCGCTGAGCAGTAATTTGTATGTAACGATCTTGTCTACGTGTAATGTGCTCGTCTTCCGTGTCGCTCTGCCACGCTGCCAAATATGTGGTAACGTGTCTCAAGTCGAAGTGCCCGGAGCAATTGGCATGACATCTTGCCGAGATCTAGCTTCCAAAATTCCCCCAGCTCTAATAATTTCTTATCAGCTCAAATAACATCTTTTCTCCATAAAAAAAATCTTTTGTATTGACTTCACTCAGAAGTATGGCTGAAATTGTTCTGATTTGGCCTCGAACCTGCTGGAGGATTATATAGAAACACGACTTGACAGAAGATTTTCGTATTTTGAGCGAAATTTAAAAGCTTTGCAAATGACAAAATTTACCAAAAGTATCCAGAGTACCAAAATATTAATCAAACTGATATTTAGGGTTCCGTACCTCAAAAGGCAAATACGGAACCCTTATAGGATCACTTCGTTGTCTGTCTGTCAAGACCCTTTATCTCGGGAACGCGTAGAGGTATCGAGTTGAAATTCAAATCATAATAATATATATACTAAGGTCCACCGTCCCTTGAAACTGTGAAAAAATCAAACTTCTAAGTTAACGTAAAAAAAAGATACGGCCGTTTATGTCGCAAAAAACGTACATTTAGACACTCTCAAGGGAATCAAAATATAGGGTACTTTCCGTTGACCTAGAACTATGAAACTTGGCAAGTATTATCGTCTTATACTATAAATACAGGGAAAAGTCTGAAAACTATACATTTGCAATTAAATCATTAAAAATATATTCTTTATTTATAATGACCTTTTGTCCGTTTGGTCCGATTTGGTCCGTATGAATTTCGGTTATCGCGGATTAAAACTACCGTACCCTATGTGCTTTCCCAGGGTTCAAGCTATTTTCACACCAAATTTCATCAAAATCGGTTCAGCCGTTTCATCGTGGAAGCGTAACAGGTGTTACTTTCTCATTTATAATATTATTATGGAAGTATCGATATATATTATGTACCTACAAATTTGTATGGAACCCTCGGTGAGCGAGTCCGACTCGCACTTGTCTTGTTTTTTTTTTAACTAGCAAAAACATGCTTGATCCCTATACCCTCTCTCACTATACCCCCCATTCACAATAAGATTAGACATTTACAAAAACCTTTTTTACAGTCTGTTCAACCGATTTTGACTTATATTGCGTTGGTAGCATGACTAATGGCAACTGCAGTAAACAGTTGTTATTGTAACCACTTTTTTGCCTCTAATGTCATCCTTAAGCCTACGGAATAGAAGTCAAAATCGGTTGAAGGGACTGTAAAAAAGGTTTGTGTTTATGTCTAATCTTATTGTGAACAGGGTATAGACACTTTCGATATGTGTGGGAAGAGATAGATTTTGTGTTTATAATCTCAGGAAGTATGCTTTCACAAACTTAACATCAATCTTTATATATTTACACTAGCTGACCCGACAGACGTTGTCCTGTCCCGATCTACATACTTACCTGCCTATTTACCTACACCTACCCTACACCTACCCTACACCTACCCTACACCTACCCTACCCTAACCCTTAGCAATTAGGGGGATGAAAAATAGATGTTGGCCGATTCTCAGACCTACCCAATATGTACACAAAATTTCATCAGAATCGGTCAAGCCGTTTCGGAGGAGTACGGGAACAAACATTGTGACACGAGAATTTTATATATAACATATTGTAACATAATACACTTAATTTTAACAGGCTACCTAGACTATCATACGAGTAGTAGTTTAGTTAGTTAATTCACATACATATGTTGTTTTTTTTTGATGAATCAAATTTACCAAAAGACATGCAACTGTAAACAAGTCAAGAAAGTTCACAATACAATTTTGAGTATTCACTACAACACACCATTAATAGTGACTCCGAGATGAATTAACTATCCAATTTGTATTTGGGTTAATTTGTATTTTGAGCAACAACTTAGGTGGATTTACTTCTTTTAAAAATTAAGAAATGTTCTTTTGGTCTGGTTGGATACCCAGGTGTGGTAAGTCTCTTTAGAAAAATATTTGAATGCAGTTTTGCTTCTTAATAAAAATAAAGTAATGTTTCCTTTGAGTAAAATTTGTTATATCTAGTATTTACAGTACTTTCCCTTTAAGTGCGCTTAACAAAATCCATCCTGTATAGATCACAACAACACTTTATTACAACATTTATGACAGTTTTTCATGCATAGTAAGACAATGTTTAGGCAGGTACAACATACCGGCACGGAAACTTGGCCACATTTTCACGATATTTTGCATTCAAATGTATTTTGACACTGAAATAAGGGTAGGTAAACGCAGTAAGTGTTTCTTATGATTTTAGAAATTAAAAATGAAAACATTACTACACCAACAAGTTTATTTATTAAATTGCAGAAACAAGAAATTTTACACTATCAATTTAAAAACACTATAGAAATAAAAAACCTTTAATTGGTTATCTAGTCTGTTTAGAATTGGGCGTTTCTGGCATCCTTTAAATGATATTTCTGACATCAACTTTCGGTATGCTTTCCTGGACCTGGCCACTGCAATTTTTGAATACCAACTTCTTGAAGGTATTCTTCAATGAACCTCTCCCACACATTGCAATGTGCAACGTGTGCATTAGGAGGAATTGGTTGTTTGCAATGCATCTCAAATGGACCAAAACATTGTCCTCCTTGATGTATTGGGATGCAGTTAGCCGGTTTTCAATGACAAGTAACTTTATAACGACCATCGGAAGTTATTTGTCCTCAAACCATTTTAGTCTCCATGGAAACTCACAGTTTGTGTGGTCGTAATGGGTGGAAATCTCTCTCCTCTTTACTTCCAGACTCGCTCCCAGCCATCCGGAGCACAAAACTATTCAACACTCATCTGTGAACAGCACTCGTGCAGATTGAAGTGGGGTGTCTTGGTAATATCTGAGGATTTCTCGTCTCAGATTGATGTGCATCTGACGCCTCCACTGCCTGCTTTGCTGGTATAGTGGCCTGCCTTCTGGTATCGATTTAGGACATACTGCATAGATGAATGTGGTACATTAAGCTCCACAGCAACTTCATGCTGTGTCAACCCTTGGTTGATTAACGCTGCACCCTGTGCAGCCAGTGCTGATGTTAAAGCACCTTCAGTAATCAACAAAAAGCACAAAACAACAATAATTCTATAATCGAAACTTTTACAACACACACACAAATTTAAACTTGCAATGTAGTCGCTCAAGTGACACAACTCAACCAAAAATTAAAACTTGCACCATAGTACACTCAAACGATGACCCTCTTTATCTGGAACTAAGAGTTAACATTTTTTTAATGTACCCTCATAAGAAACAATCTTTGGAAACAATTGAAAGTTTTTGTTATTGCAAATATTTGCCAGATCAGCGCTGGGCCAAGATTACTAACCACTGAGTGTATTAATTCATTTAAAAATAAATAGACTGACACCACATCATTAATAAATTAGTTGTGATGTGGAAAGGACAACCATTTTCCTCTAATATATGAGTGTGAATTTAAATTATGTGTCAAGGTTCTATAAGTTATTTTTTCACGATAAGTAGGTATGTACTTACATTGTGTTTTTCAACTGTGGTACTGTTTTTAGGTAGCAAGGCAATACCATGGATTACGACTGCCAAGTCATCTATCAAGACCCTTTCCTTCAAGGAACCTTGCAAATCAACTTCGATTAATTCCATGTGCGCATCTTTCAAGAGGCCTTTGTAAATTTCATGTTGCCGACGAAACAATTCATAGTCAATATCATCCCCACGATCCGCATCTGGTGTCACCTTTCCCACCAATGCGTGAGTATATTCGTGCATCTTGTACTCCATTTGTAAAACCTTTGTGAGTCGAAATTAAATAGTCACCTTCAGGCCTAATGAATATTCCACCACACTTTTCGGTTTTGGCAAAACGTGAAGGCGCGGAAACCAGTAACCAGATTTCCCTTTAGTATTCCTTGAAGGCTTGAACAGTACGAATACGAACTACGAACTACGAACACACACAGTACAATAATACTCTTACCCTGTACGTAAATCAATAGGCAAGAAAAAATATTTAATCAATAATCTACTAGCCCTAGGGTTGCCAGCCAGTTCCCTTTGCCATTGGCCATTGCCACCTGTGTGTGTCGGCTGTGTAATAATTGCAACTTACTTACTTTCTTTGTAATAAGTAATTATAAAGAATATTGTATTATATACCGTTGTCGATATTCATTTCAGATAGGTAAAACAAGAGATAAAACTTTATGGGGGCAAAAAGTGAAAATACTTTACAGTCGACTTTTACATAAAAGAAACAAAAAGATTAGCCACTTTTTGCGTGTAACGGAATGCGTGAGAAAAGATAAAATGGAGATGGAGAGATCACAATGAATGCAAAACTAAGGTGGATGTACCACATAGTACCTGAGGGTGGTACCACACACATGTTATTATTTTGTTAAAGACTTATTACACTATACAATTTGAAGAAAATCTATTTAGGAAATCGGCCCGTGTAATCGCTGTTAGAACGGATTGGATCCGATTTAGTGTAAATTAGTGGTTTACTAAATTGGATTCTAAATTGGTCTATTTTAGAATTCAGTTTACTGTAGTGTGATCACTAGCTAACAACTTTGGTTCCTAAATAGATTTCCTACAAATTGTATAGTGTAATAAGCCTTTTAAGGAGCACATTCAGGGCAGTCCACTTTGCCGTCCACCGCAGGATTTTGAATGTTTTTACAGCCTGCATAACATTCGGTAACACCGAGCAAGATATGACTCGACTAGAGTCCGTTCAATAAAGCTGACAATTCGACATATATGTCAAAAAATGTCAACAAAATTGTAGAATTGTCGCGCTGTTTAATAAAAGTGACAAATATGTCAAAAATCAACACGTGAAAATTTTACTTATAGACTAGGTTTCTTTTCGACCAATTTTATCAATTAAAATTCTTTGATAGTTTTACATACCCGATTTTTTTCTATAAAGCAGAAATCTGTAATTTTGAAGGAGAAATTGATTCTGCTTTCAAATAATCGTAGTTTTCTTCCTGTTTGTACTTTTCCAAGTATTCATAATCACTACTTTCACTGCTCGATGTGAGTACCATTTTATTGCAATAAACCTTTAAAAACACTTTCTTACCTTCAAATTTCAAAATAAAATTTCGCGGCAGAGGGTAAAATTGAAACAGAAATGCAAAACTGATATTTAAACGTACAAGTTTAATCTTGGAAACACAAACAATATTTTATTAAATAGCTACGGATTTTTCTTTACATGTCAAAAGGTACATCAACATGACACACACTAAACTTTTTCTTCTTTAGGTACAAGGTGTCAAATTGAATAAGAAGAGTATTTACTCTAACAGGTAACGCTCCTGTCAGAATTGTCATACAATTCTACAAATATGTCATAACAATTTTCTGAGCAGATTTGACAAGTTTTTCATGACATATTGTCACCTGTCGTTCATAAAGTTATTTAACAGAAAAATGTCGAATCTGACATATTTGTGAATTTTCCACCATGTCAATTTTGTCATCTGTAAGTTTTATTAAATTGACGAACGAAATATATAAATAAATAAAATAAAATAAAAGCATGCCCTTTATACTATTGCGGTAAATGCAAATACCTACAAAATAACAAATAGCTTATGGATTTAATTATCTCTGTGCATTTTTACAATACTTATTTCATTAATGTCGTTTTAAATAATAGGAAAAGAAACACAGGTTCCTTAATATAATGTATTTAAAAAAGTTACGCGTAAGTTTTTGTGGTCGGTTGTAGCTGTAGCCAACTGTGTCATATTGGGCAAGTTAATATTGTTGTCGACTACATCTGACCGTAGCGCTCAAAAGGTTGAATGGTTATATATTAGAGCTTTGGTTAAAACCTAATATTTTGATGTCTTTTAAATGATTTTGTCTCTTTTAACTAATTATTACAGGTACCTACCTGTTGTGCAGTGTATGTAGCTAACATGGATAGCAATTTTTTGTTAATCTTTGGAACTTTGGAGCCACTACTAGTTACATCAAAAAGTTTTGCCGATAACTTTGGTCTCGACAACCACAGACCTTTTGACTTTTGCAAGAACTATAATCTCATAAATATGCTGTTGTTAAGGTGGGGTGTGATCAAAAGTAATGATGTAGGTGGGTCGACGATGAAGACTCTCGGGATGACGTCAGGAGGTGCAGACAGGCCAGGGCCCCTTTGGATAAAGCTGACAATGCGACAAGTCCGACATATGTCAAAAAGTAATAATTCGACCATTTTTCTGTTTAATATAATTTACAGGCGACGTAATTGTCATTGTGGAAAATGTAGAAATATGTGGGATTGTCGCGACAATCCGACATTTTTCTGTTCAATAAAACTTTTTGAGCGACAGGTGACGATTTGTCGTGAAAAACTTGTCAATCCTGCTTTATTAAACAGAAAATTGACATATTTTAAATTTTTAAGATCTATGGAAGTGTTTATAAAAAAATACAAAAAATAAGTCATATATTTCATGACAATAATACGTTGTGTCGAAAATGCTAAAAAAAGAAATAATTAAAATAATCCAAAAACATAAAAAGTAATAATTAAAAAATCTGCTTTTTTTAAATTAAATGACATAAACAATAGTAAAATAAGTAATTACTGTTTCAGCCTTTCGTCATTTTCAAACTCATCAATACTATAATACGAGTAGCCCTTCTTCAACAAAAATGTCCTTTTGTTCTTAAATACATTTTTCTATGTAATTCTATGTGCAACTTGTTGTCGAATTGATTATACCCCTGTTCTATGGTCTTGTACTTACATCGAGCAATAAGATTAGTGATGAAGAAATCTAGCATTTACACCTGATACACAAAATTTATGCGCTTTGCATTGGATGAGCTGTGGTTCACAGTACCTGTGATGCACGTAGGTAAAACTACCGTACATCATTGCATAAGAAGGCCGTGTGGAGCCGACATAATTGTCACGACAATCCGACAATTGTCAGCAATAATTTGACTGTGGTTTTTTGACATTATTATGTCGAGTTTTATTAAACGCGTTTTTAAATGACAATTATGACAAGATTTCACCTGTCGATTTGTGACATATTTGTCACCTTTGTTAAACAGCCTAAGCGCGACAATTCTACAATTTTTGACATAAATGTCGAATTGTCAGCTTTATTAAACAGGGCCAAGGCAGGAAGATGAAGGCAGGGTGTGGGTTGATAGCGTTCCAGGAAGCTCAGGCCGTTGACTCCGGCTCCAACTCGGCAGACCTTGCGAGCATTCTACGTTCCAGGAACGTTGATCTGGAGAAAGATTGTTGAAGGGTTTAGCACCACTCGATTTGGGCAGAATTACCTGTGCACCGATTTTGTTCACGATGGCAGATTTGGGCACAAAATAACTTGTGCACCGTTTTCGAAAGTATTACGGTGTATAACGATGTACGTATGGAACGAACAGAGAATGAAGTAATCTACGATTTTTATTATTTCACTACACTGTATAGTTTCGGAGAGTAAAATAAAGCACGGTTCTCGGGCTCTGTAGTAATTTTCAGTGTAAGAAATCGATCAGCTCTCACGCTCAAATCCAGGGGAAAAAGTGCTAGTCAAAACGCTTTTTCTTTCATCAAATTGACAAGCTTTTATATCCATTATTTAATTTTTATGATCTGAGTGTTTTTTGAAAAGGTTGTCAAGGGATTTAGTATGAGTAGACTTCATAGTGTTAAGAAATGCCTGATTTAGAAAGTATTGGAATGTCACAAGATAACAGTAACATGACAATATAAACATTGCATGTAAACAATTATAAATATTTTTGTCCGTCTGCTAGACGAACATAGGAATAATCTGGGTTTACATGAAGTAATGTTACTTCTTCAACTTCAGGCTGCTAATTGTTCGTGCGATTAAATTTTCGCATTAAAACTTGTTCTGATTCTGTCAACCAAGTCGGTATTGATACTCCATTCACCGATCTTCTAGTATGAGTAAACATCCGTTCGTGCGGCGTACAATGAGTAGCTGTGCACAATAAGGACCGTATAGAGTGTAAAGCCTGGGGAAGAACCACTTCCCAATTTTCAATTGATTTGTGGCGAGAGCGTAAAGCTAATTGTATAGCTTTCCAGAGAGTTCCATTGAAACGTTCTACTTGTCCATTTCCTCTGGGATTGTAAGGAGTAGTCCTGCTAGAAGCAATACCACGTGAATTCAAAAAATTCTTGACTTCCGCAGACATAAATGAAGTTCCTCGATCGGAATGAAGATAGGATGGAAAACCAAATAGCATAAATATTTCATTTAAATGTTTTATCACCGTCGAAGAATTCATGTCGGCACAAGGAAAGACAAATGGGAAACGTGAATATTCATCGATCACAGTCAATATGTACTTATTCCTTGTGTTAGATGGTACGGGACCTTTGAAATCAATGCTAAGCCTTTCCATAGGTGAGGTAGCCTTAATTAAAATAGGATCAGGATCGGTAGCTCTATAATATTTTGGTTTTATTTCTGAGCATACTGGGCACGAATTAGTCATACTTCTGATTGCTTCGGTAGAATAAGGCAAATTCTTAGTTTTTACCCAGTGATTCATTCGTATTATTCCGGGATGACACAACGCTTCATGTAATGATTTTAGTTTCTCAGTTTGAACTGGTACAGAAGCACATACTCGCGAAAGTGCGTCGGCTACTTCATTTTGCTTACCAGGGCGATACACTATATCATATTTGAATGGTGCCAAGTCCAAACGCCATCGCTGTATTTTCTCATTCTTAATTTTGCTAGTCAGTTTATTATCAAACATGAATGATACAGATCGTTGGTCAGTAATAAGCCGAAATGGTTTGCCAATGAGTAAATGGCGCCATTTTCGTAGTGATTCCACTATAGCATAGGCTTCTTTCTCTATAGCCGAGTGGTTTAATTCGCTACTGTTCAGCATTCTTGAAAAAAATGCAACTGGCCGACCAGATTGTGATAAAGTAGCTGCTATTGAATGCATAGACGCATCTGTTTCCACTGTAATAGTTGAATTATAATCGATAGCGTGGACAGCAGCTTTTGCAATATCAGTTTTAAGCTTTTCAAACGTTTGAACTAGTTCATTTTTGAGTGGAAATATTCGAGTATGCGCGAGGTTATGAATTCTTTCCGAGAAGTTTGGAATCCATTTGCTGTAATGTGCAAACATGCCAATTATTCTTCTCAGTGATGGCAAATCACAAGGTGGCAGCAGGTTCATTAGCGGACGTAAGCGATCACCATCTGGCTTGATCACATGGTCTTTTAAATTATATCCCAAAATATTGATCGACATCAGAGAAAACTTACTCTTTTCCTTGTTAAGACTAAGGCCATATTTTTGAGCGGCCATCATAAATCTTCGTAAATTTTCATCATGTTCTTCTTGATCTTTGCCACAGATAGTTATGTCATCTAAATATGCGTATGTTCCTCTTAGTTCTTCTTTACGAATAACCCAGTCGATGGTTCTCTGAAAGCTTGAGACTCCGTTAGTAACACCAAACGGAATACGCCGAAATTGGTAGAGATTACCTAAAGCTTCAAATGCAGTAAAGAGACGTTCTTTTGGCAAAATTGGAACTTGATGATACGCGCTTTGCAAGTCGACAGTGCTGAAAATACGATACATTGAAATTTGTGAAACCATTTCCTCCATATTCGGTAATGGATATGCATCCAGTTGTGTATATCTATTAATCGTCCTAGAATAATCGATAACAAGACGTTTCTTGTGGTTCGTACTCTTTGAAATGAGAACTTGAGCTCTCCAAGGCGACGTACTCTCTTCGATTATTCCTTCAACCAAAAGTTTTTGTATTTCTTCACCAATAAACTTCTTATCATCCTCACTGTATCTTCGAGACTTTATAGCGATAGGCTTACAGTCCGCAGAAATATTCGAGAATAAAGGCACAGCAGGTACTGTAGCTGCAGCAACACTGCATACTTTAATTGGATAACTGGAAACTCTTTACTTTCCATAAATTAAAAGTAAATTAAAGTCAACTGTCTAAGAATGTGAATCTGAAATACACATTATATTTTGCTGATTAAAACCATTTATTCTAAAGGTTTTATCATTATTTATCAATTTAATCAGCAAATGTTTTAAAAATAATGGAACGATTTCTACGTCCCGATAAACTGGATATAAATCCATCCGAAAGTTCTGCTTCGAAAGAATGGGAACATTGGAAGAGGACATTTGAAAGTTTCCTGTCAATCTGCAGAGAAGATGAGAAAGATGGTAAAATGAAAATGAATTTACTTATAAATCATCTATCCGCCCGAGTTTATTCGTATATCAGTGAGTGTACCACCTATGAAAGCGCTATGAGTACACTCACCGAGATTTATAACAAACCGAAAAATATAATTTTTGCTAGACATCTACTAGCGTCAAGAAGACAACAGAATGAAGAGAATATCGGCGCTTATGTACGGGTGCTAAAATTAATGGCCAAAGACTGCGAATTTCAAAAAGTGGATGCCGAAACAAATAAAAGTGATTGTATTAGAGATGCATTTATTTCCGGCATAAAGTCAAACAAAATTAGACAACGATTACTAGAAAACTTGTCACTTACGCTTGATCAGGCTTACAGTCAGGCAATGTCATTGGAAATGGCTGAAAACAGTTCTGACAGCTACAATATTTCAAATTTGAGCGCTATTCCAAGTCCCCAAGAGAGCAAAGAACCAAAAGTGGCAGCGTCTTCAAAAAGAAAATGTTTCTTCTGCGGAGGCTCCGTACATCCTAGAAAGGATTGCCCTGCTGTCAACATACTATGCCAGAATTGTGACAAAAAGGGTCATTTTGCCAAAGTATGCAGATACAAACGTCCTAATACTGCTGCAGTTATAGACGAAGAAGGTCAAAATGACAGTTCAGCATGCATTATAGCAGCGTCTCCAGACTCTTTAGAAAAAGCCACTGTAACTGCCTACATTAAAGGAATTCGTGCCAAAGCGTTGATAGATACGGGCAGTTCTATTAGTTTTATAGATAGCTGTGTCACCTAAAGAAAATACATAGCAGTCAAATCATATCAATGGCTTCAACTTCACTTTCATCCCAAGTAGAAGGGCAAACATACGCCTCAGCAAAAATCGGACATCACCATTATGAGAATCTGAATCTACTTATTGTAAAAAACTTGTGCGCTGATCTCATTATTGGACATGATGTACTGGGGAAGCATTCTACACTTGAGTTCGTCTAGCAGACGGACGAGAATCCACTGTCTCCAACCGTTATTTAGCACCATTAGGACAAGATGGACAAATAGTCCAGGAACAGCCTGAGGTATTTAATGAGGCTAGAGTATCGAGTGAAGATGATTTCTACGATTCTCACGATTCTTTCGATCCAAATAATACTGCACAACCGGCTGTTAGCCAGACAGCTGAGACTGATATTCCGCCCAGTACTAGTGAGCAACCATTAGTTGAAGAAGGGCGAAGATCAACGAGGGAACGTCGAATACCGAGACGACTTGATGACTATGTCCTGAACTAAGCCCGGAAGAATGTCGTATAACTGGAAACTCTTTACTTTCCATAAATTAAAAGTAAATTAAAGTCAACTGTCTAAGAATGTGAATCTGAAATACACATTATATTTTGCTGATTAAAACCATTTATTCTAAAGGTTTTATCATTATTTATCACAATCTAAGAAAGATAAACAACATGAATACGAGTGAAAGTGAATAGCAGACGAGTTTGAGGATAAGATGTATTTATAGACAACGAAATAACTAACCACACCAAAAATACTTAATAGTACTGCCACCACAAATGCATGATACATTGAACAACACTTAGGTATTCCAAGTAAGTTTAGTACACTACATCATAAAGGTGGAGGCGAAAACTGCCTAAGTCTCTACAATAGAGTATGTAACTGTCTTTTGTCTCTACAAGGATACAGTATGACCGCCAAGTGCTCTATCAAATCAACCCATTGAATGTTAATAAATCTTACGATATAAGGGCGTTCGTTGTTAAGGGCTCTCATATTGGTAATTATATTGGTGCTCTTCATGAACGAGCGCTCACTGACAATTTTACTGCAGGAAGTGCCATATGATATTGAAATATGAAGCAATTTTACAATCGTGCTGTAGGAAATTGGAACGCAGTGAGCGCTCATTCTAACAATAGCCCATAAATGGCCTTTCCAGGCTAAAATCGGCTGGCAACACTCCATTTGACCTTTCAAGGTGGCCGTTTTTTGTCCATAGATACAGGTATCTATGGCTGTAGGTCTACGCCTACAGCTTCATGATAGATACAAGTCAATGCGCCACTTATCAGCACTATAGTGTGATAACATAAAGTAGGTCAACTCTGCCGTCAGGCGGGGCAGCACGAGGGTGCGTGACAACATTTCAAATTTTTAACCTGCATGTATTATTACGGTACTTAAAAGTCAATTCAAATCTAAGGCACCCGTATTTTTCCGTTTTTCGAAATTGTGTACTTTTCATTCATAATTTTAACTTTGAAATTAGGTATGTTCTAAAAAGACGTAAGCGCCAAATGACGTCATACTCACAGTGGAATAGCGTTTTATCCTTTGTTTTACTGTGACCCGTCTAAAAATTATTATCCTTATTATTACACTTCATATAAGTGACATTGTCATGTGTCTTATTTGACGTTAATGTTTCCATCTAAACCATTGAAATGCTTATGCAAAGGTACCTCTTTCCACCGTATATGTGACGTCATCACGTTTTTTATTTTATTTATTTTTTTCTCAGAAATGAAGAAATAAAAAAATTTAAAAATATGTACGTATTTGGACTCAGTATACGAAAATAAAGAAATGGTATTTTTGTTTTACAGTCGTGTCAGTTTTGAAATGTCAATTAAGGACGGTGGCGGCTCCCCTTCTACCCGCGGCGCCTAATTTATGACTTAGCCGCACATATCGATAATTCGATACCTTTAGGCTTAAAGGGGGTATCCACCAAAACACGACTTTTCAGTAGAGCAAAAAAACAAAAAAAATAAAAAGTTCTTTAACATAACTTTTGAGTGCTTCTATTGATATAAAAATAATGTATTACAAAAGGTAGAATTTTGAGATAAAGAACGTCGTAGAATAATATTCAAAGTAAATCTAATAAATAAAAAAATAAAGTTTCTATACACCCTTAAAATAAATAAAACATGTCTGTTACGCTAATAAAAAATGCTCCTGTACAAACAACTAAGGTTGTAATGGTAATGTGTACTAGATCAACTAATAATTTGTGATGTAAATCACAATCATATTTGTATTTTACGATGTAAGAGGAACATTTCTATCCAATATAAGGCGTAAGTGATGGTTGTAGTATTTCTCACTAATGATTTTGAACAGACTTCAGTAAAAGGAGGAGGTTCTCAATATACTACTTTTTTATGTTTGACCCCGCATAACTTCCCATATTAATTTTATGAAAATATTCCGCCTCTAAGAGTGGAAGTAGACACTAAAAAATGAAATAAAAAAACATTTTTACAAGAAAACAACCGCCTTCTAAAACTCGAAAGTAAAATATTACTTTGATTTCGGAAGTCGGTGTCATCACATAACTACAGGCAGAACCAAAGCAGACTTGAAGTTAAAGATATTTTTTTTTAAGTTTTTGTGGGCGGTTATCGGTTTTTAAATTACAAAACTAAGCTAGGTACTGTAGAGAGTTTAAGGCTTTATGTAATGAAGCCATACCTATTTAATCTATGGTTAGAACTTTCTGGATACTATAAAATATATTTGAAAGATGTAGAATATAGCTTATATACTATGACAAGTGATGTCAGGGAGACCGACAGCTAGGCTCAGAGCTGCGGTCTTGTAAATCTTACCTCTCGCTAATTCAATAATATAGTCTTCTAAAAGTTATTCCTACGTTTGATTTGTAGTACGTAGACTCCCGGTCCTTATAGTACTTAGATGCGTTGAATTTTGCCGAGCAGGTCATTTTGCTTGTTTGTTAGAGCTTTATCCGCTCAAAACAAATGCAACTACACAAAAATATCGTAAATCTTTTCAAGCAGCCACCATCGCGAGCTGAAAACTGGAATCACTTCATACGCGTTGCACAAAACTTTTTTTTACAATTTCTATGCAACGATCACGGACTAGAAAAAAAAGAAGGATTCCACGCCACGCATTTCGAAAGTGAAGCACCGTACCGATCTATGTGTGCATCGGTCCGGCTTACTTGAGGTGCTTCACTTACGATATGCGTGGCGCGGAGTCCTTCTTTTGTTTCTAGTCCGTGGCAACGAACTGTGGATTGTGGTATATAATTTGAAAGGCAATTTTGTTAGCTTTGTACCTCTTCAACCAAAGATTAATTACCTTGTGTCTTGAAACGTAAAAACCAAACATTATAATAATAATAATAATATGTGGGGACATTTTCACACACGGCCATCTGACCCCAAACTAGGGAGACCCTGTACTATGGGTGTCAGACAGCTGATATACACACACAATGACATTTTTTTTGTAAATACATACATATATAGATAAACAACACCCAGAGACAAGGCAAACACAAATGTTTAGCCTGGGCGGGAATCGAACCCGTAACACGCTGCGCAGCAGTCGATCGCTCAGCCACTGTGCCAACCGTGTCGTCAAAAAAATTATATTGTTTGGTAGTCATGAAACCCTATAAAAAGCGTAAGCGTTAATGAAAATTGGTCATCAGCTTCACGTCACTGGGAACATGAAGCTAAAAAGAAATGAAAACCACACCTAAAGAAGCCATTCAAGTCGTCATCCTAATCCAGAAAGAAGTGTCTCTACGTACCCACGGCTACACAATAAGCTATACTGTTTCAGTATAACCTGATCGCGCATCGATAGAATTTCCATACAATGAGAGGTCAGCTTATTCTGGAAATGTATAGCTTGATGTGTAGCCGTGCGTACTATCGCTCGACAGCTTTATCTAAGGCAGTCTTGTGTCTTGAAGGTATACAAGAGGCTCAGGGAAGTTGGTAACTTAGTCCGGAGACCAGGATCTGGACGACAGCGATGCACTTAGGTGAGAGATGACATTTTATTGTCACCTCTTCTCTTCGAAATCGACACCTGACTGGCGTGAACATTCAGCAGCAGATCAGAGAAGTTCGAGGGAGGTCTGTGAGCGACTGGACAGTGAGACAAATACTCAAAGAAGAGAACTTTATCCCAAAAAGGCCAGCCACAGGACCAAAATTGTCTTCAACCTACCGACAAGCCCGGCTTCAGTTTACTCGCGATCACTTAGATTACGAAATGGAGCAATGGCGCTGAGTGCTATTCTCGGACGCAACCAGCATGTGCCTAAATGGTAGCCACCGTCGTCCAAGAGTCTATAAGAAATTGGGAGAGTCATTCGCACAATGCTGTTGCGGAAACAGTGTCATACGGGGGTAGATCCTGTATGATGTGGGCGGGGAATGTCAATATACTTTAGGACGTAACCACCAAACTTGATAAAATCTCGGGTTGTATCTGGCAAGTATGAACCAAATACAAATGACCAAAGACGTAAATGCCAAATTTGATAGATCACGGGACATACGGCCAAATCTTTAATTTTATTTTCCTGTTACGACCTTTGCTGTATTAAAAAAAAAAATACTGTTCATTTACAGCACAATTTACAATAAAAATGAGTTTAGCGATCCAAAAATTGTGGGTTGTATTCACCATTTTTTTGCGAATTTCGGGACTTTAAATAGACTAATCAAAAGAGGACGAAAAAGTAAGTATGACTGCATTATTAACTCATTTTGGCCAAAATGGTGGTTACGCCCTTTGAGCCTAAAGGTATCGATACGTGTGTTTGTGCAAATTTTCGCCTTATTTGGATAATAGGCACAAAATTTGCCCTATGATTATTGAAATAAAGTCGATTTAGTAATAACCAAATAAGGCAAAAAAAAACTAAATTTCACACAATATGCGCCCTGGTTGGTGGTCGTATCCATGGTTTTCGGGATCGCCGTTGCCGAAAATAAGGCAATAACCAAATTCTGAAATGGAGTTGTACGAAATATGAGTGATCATGGGTATTGTTCCCATGGTTTCATGGCATCAGCGCTCCCAAAAACCATATAAAAACACCTATGACGCATAATCCATACTAATATTGTAAACGCGAAAGTAACTCTGTCCATTACGCTTTCACGATGAAACAGCAGATTTTTTGTTGCACCTACATTCGGGAAATTCCCGATATTTTAATGAATGTATCATTAAAATATCGGGAAATTAAGCCGTGTTGACTCGCTATGTTTTATTACACTATGGCAGTACAGTACCCTATCACAGTATTATTGTTACAATACTGTGACAGTGTGACCCTACCAAGAAGGTTATAGAGCTTCTTGGACCCTTGACCCTACATAAATGTAGTCTACTAAACTAGACTAGTCTCTAAAGTTTATCTGTGCAATAATAAGAAAAGTTGTTCAGCACCAAGAAGCTTATAGATAAAAGTGGAGGCAACACTCTAAATACCTAAGTGAAGCCAACAGTGGGCAGACGCTCTCTTTCTAAATGCATACATAAGATAAAGAAAACACATATCACTGTCTCGTTCTTATGTATGCATTCAGAAAGAGAGCATCAGCCCTATCACTGTCTCGTTCTTATGTATGCATTCAGAAAGAGAGCATCAGCCCACAGTTGGTTTCAAGCTTTAGTTCTAAGTGTTGGCTCCATTTATACCTATATCTTCATGTACAGCACTCAGACAGAACTCCTCTATACTTACTATACTCTTTGGACAGAACTGACAGTGACAGAAGCTCTGTGGCCCGTAAAAAGTTTTGTGAGATTGAAGACGAACTGCAATAATAATTAGTTTAATACTACCAAAATAATATCAATTCTACGAACAATATACTAAATCCATTGATCAAAATAATCCAGTGTCAATAAAATGTCTGATTATGGAAAATTCGGTCCGTTAATCGGTGCCATTGACGAGGGCACTTCAAGTGCGCGGTTTATTATTTTCAAAGCAAATTCGGCAGAAGTGGTAGCTTATCATCAAAAGGAACTTGAACAACATTTTCCTCAGGAAGGTTGGGTAGAGCAGGATCCGTACGCTATTTTGGAAGTGGTTACGACATGTATACAAAAAGCAGTAGACAATTTAGTGACATTAGGAGGCTCAGCGAAGGTTTTTGTTTGTTATTACGTATTCTTTAGACTTGCTTCCTTTTAATTATAAAACAACAAATTACGGTCAGTGGATCGTCTTAGGGGCGGAGTGAATTTACCAACATTATTTTAAGTTCAAAGTTCATGTTCCTAGAATTCTAGGATAGTAAAAGTTTAGTACAAAAAAATAGTTAAGTGGTGTGTGACTATTGACATAGCCTTCGAACACTTTGTTTAGTTACCACAAAATGATGGTAATGGAAGTAAAACCCATCAAAAGACATACCCTATTTACGCCTTTTTTGTATTGTTTATAATATTAGGTTTTCAAGTGTTGTTGTTAAAGAAAAATTGTTATCTGTTGGTATATCAAAGACATTTTTTATTTTGTTTCATTAAACAGAAAGTTTGTTCTTAGACCACCCCTAAGATGACCCACTGACTATTTCTCATTTTCATGACATCATCATTCACAGCCTGACCTCACCCTGCTGTGTTTATGCTTCTTTTTTTGGTATGTCCCAATTTTCTTCCTATTTTTGATGGCTGTTTTTCATTGAAGCTGTTTTGTATTCAAGAATATACTGTAATAAAAGTATTAAGTTCCAACTTCAGTTTTACCAAATGTATTGCAGGATATAATAGCAGTTGGAGTTACAAATCAACGAGAGACAACAATAGTCTGGGACCGAAACACTGGCAAACCACTGCACAATGCAATAGTTTGGTTGGATATGAGAACTTCTTCTACCATAGATAAGCTGTTGGATACTGTGCCCAACAAAACAAGAAACAAAAATTATCTTAAGGTATTAATCTTAATAATTCATAAAATACGAATCAATCTTAATAGTGTAGTAGTAGCTTACTACTTCATAAAATGTAATGGTAATGTAGCACCTTATGAACAAGCGGCGTGATGAAGAATAGCCATCTTAAAATTTTATTTCTAGAGTTAAATACAATAGGATTACTATCTTATCTATGATTCATTCATTCATATAAGTGGTGCTTTGGTTAACATGTTGCTATTTCAATGTTTTATTGTTAACATCTTACAGCCATTATGTGGACTTCCTTTGTCACCTTACTTCAGTGCTGTAAAATTAAGGTGGCTCAGTGACAATGTTGATGCTGTAAAAAATGCAATGAAAAAAGGAACATGCTGTTTTGGAACCGTTGACACATGGATCATGTGGAATTTAACTGGTAAATAATTATATTTAATATAGCTGACCCAACAGACATTGTCCCGTCCCTAACTATCTACACTACCAAACTACCTACCTACCTAACTACCTACCATACACCTACCCTGCACATACCCTACACCTACCCTACACCTACCCTACACCTACCCTACACCTACCCTACACCTACTCTACACCTACCCTACGCCTACCCTACAACTACCCTACACCTCTTATTTTCTGGTCTCCTGGTACATTGGACCACTTATTTACCAGGCGAGCAGATTGCCCACGACTTAAGATCAGGTGAATTGCAATCAAATGCAAGCCCATTTCATAAAAAAAAATAAGTCAAAAATTTTTACATCATTAAAGGATCAAAAAGTTTTTAAAGATTAATAAAATATTTGCCTTTGTTAAGTCATTGACTGCCGGACCAAAAAGTTCAAGGTGCAACCTACACTAGCATCAGACATTTGACCCCCATGACTTTTAATGTTTTAATTGATCAAATCATTTTTGATATTGTTAATTGACATGAATACCTGCATAATTATCTAAAAATTACATAAACATTGCCTATTTTTCGAAATTTTTACCAATAAAAATGGCCAACCTGCCATAACTTCCATATGTGATTATGGCGTTATAATGTTCTTTCAGATCTTGTAATGAAAAAACCGGACAAGTCTTTCAGGTCCATGTTCTTGCAGATCCATATGTGCACTTTCGTTATGGCTCTGCTTAGCCCCTATTTATTGAAAAGGCGAGTCGGTCTCGCCACCGAGGGTTCCATTCAAATTCCGTGATTTGGTCACCCATACTCGATGATTGATTACGTACTTTTAATAAAGACTATAGTTTTTATGATTTTTCAGACTTTTCCCTGTACTTGTAGTATAAGACGATATTACTTGCCAAAGGACAATGCCAGAAACTCTATAGAACTTTGCCCCACTCAATAAAAGTCATGTGCAATATGTAGCATCTTACTGTTTATTGATTGCTGATAACTAAACATTAGTCTTAGTGACTGTCGAACTTGCGGTTTCCGTTTAAATCTAAAAACAATAATGACATTGATTATATGTTAAATTGTATTTTAGGTAAAATGAGTTTGTATTTTGTGGGTAGGTATTTCGTAATCCGCAAGTTCTAAAGAAAAACAATTTACTATAGAAAGGTTCTATATTCATTACAATTATTTTTATTAACTTACTCTTCTGTACATGGGTGGGGCAGGATCTGGCATTGTCATTTCATAGTTCTAGGTCAACAGGAAGTACCCTCTTGATTCTCTTGAGAGTGTCGAAATATATACGTTTTTTGCGAGTATAAGACGATATTACTTGCCAAATTTCATAATTCTGGGTCAACAGGAAGTACCCTCTTGATTCTCTTGAGAGTGTCGAAATATAAGTTTTTTGCGGCATAAACGGCCGTATCTTGTTTTCACGTTAACTTAGAAGTTTGTATTTTTCACAGCTTCACGGGACTGTAGACTTGAGTATATAGTTTTTATTTCAACTCAATACCTCCATGCGTTCCCGAAATAAAGGGTCTTGACAGACAGACGGACAGACAGACAGAGAACAAAGTGATTCTATAAGGGTGCTGTTTTTTCCTTTTGTGGTACGGAACCCTAAAAATCGGGTGCGTCTCATATCATATAAAGTTATTTGGTATATTTTCAGTTCAATAACGTTTACAAGATATAATTAACGTGAGATATCCCAACTGTTGGTATAATTTCTTTACATATAACATTTTATATACTCTAAAACTTATTTAAGTCTATCGTTTCAAATATATATTGATATCATAACTATAATTTACACCTCGATTCAGAGCAATTCGACTCGGATAGGTTAGGTTAGAAAGTTCCTAATATACTTTGGCATAACCAGTTTGGCATAATCAGTTTGGCATAATTTGTTTTGCCAAAAAATACTTTACCATATATTTGTTTGAAAAATTATCTTGAAAACTAATTTATTTTGGCATAAATTGAATTCGCATAATGTTACTAGGCATGATCTGCAAATCTACTGCGCCACGCTAAAGCATTGTTTTGAAAATTCAATATATGTTGTTCTTCAAAAGTTAGTGACAGAAACGAATTGCTGCAAAACCGACTCCACGCAGTCTTGTCTGCCCTACCTAAGATTTTATATTGAATGTATATTATGCTTATAAAAATCATTATTTGAAACAAAATTATAGAGTCAGTTGTTATATCTTGTAATTATTAGAGATTTTGTAATTATATAATATATTACTTACCCCTAAAAATCATCTATATAATAAAAATGAATCGTTGTTTATTAGTCTCGCTAAAACGCGAGAACGGCTGGACCGATTTGGCTAATTTTGTTATTGAAGTATTTTAATTGTGGAAGTTCAGGGAAGGTTTAAACGTACAGGGACAGGACAACATTTGTCGGGCCAACTAGTTAAAAATAAATAATTTTGTACACACGTCTGATAATCTAACCAATCTTATCTAATCTAATGAAACTAGTCGGACGAACCCGGGCTACCCTCACAGTGATTTTAATCCGTTTTTGTCAGTCTATAATAGTCTAAAAATCTGTTTTTTGTACAATGTAATGGAGTATAAATTACAAACATTTTTACCAAAAACTTGTGAGCCCTTTTCAAAAACACATATTAAGTACCTGGATCAATCCGGATGGACCGATGAATCCGAATGAACTGGGAAAACTCCTCTAAAGATTCGATAAATTTGAAAGAAAGAAAGACGAAAGAAAAGCCATTTATTCATTTATTTTTAGGTTTTATTGAAAAGTGTATGATACAGTCTTAGGATTCAATGCAGTTGCAACTGTTACCTAATAATCTAATAAACAAAATAATAATTTCAGGCGGTCCAAATGGTGGAAAACATGTCACTGATGTGACCAATGCATCAAGAACCATGATGATGAATATTGAGAATTTGGATTGGGATCCGTTATTGTTGAAGTTTTTCGAAGTTCCTAAGAGTGTTTTACCAGAAATAAAGTCCAGTTCCGAGGTAAAAAATCTGTTACAATCTCTAGTTCTCTAAAGGTGCTTTTCAACCAGCAAGGCAAGGCGTCAATTAAAATATGTATAACAATTTATAAAATTTTAGAATTTTTATTTCTATTGGATAATTGTAATAATAGTAGTAATGGAAAATTTAAGTTTTTTTACTGTGTAAGATTGTGTATTAACTCTTTAAGGTGTCGTGAAACAGCGATAGCGCTGTTTGACCTAGGGAGCATAGGCCCCCTAGGTCAACATGCGCGTAACGAAATATCGAGTTAGTACATGTGCCGGCGAGATTTCAATTCTCATCCATTTAATGCTCGCGTCACCTTGGCGCGGCGCGGCGCACATTGTAGGAATTTCATAATCTAGCGGGATTTAATTGTAAATCACATTAAATATAGTTTTTTGGCGTTAAATATGGTTTCGAAAGTTATATTAAACGAATAACTCTACTAGAGAATAACGGAGTAGTAGTAGTGAGTTTTATATGCGACTATTCACAATAAAATCTTTTAAAAATACATAATATAAAAACATTAATAAACTTATTAGTCACTTTGCTGCCACCGCTAAATAAATTTCTGTTTGTTGTATACTAAAACCTTCTCTAGAATATAACAAACACTTTTCTGAAAACCGCATCAAAATCGGTTCAGCCAAACGGGAGATAATCGCGGACAAACATACATACTTACATACATATACATACATACATACATACATACAAACATACGGGTCGAACTGATAACCTCTTTTTTTTTAAGTCGGTTAAAAAATGCCTCTGTAATTTCACAAGCAAAGGTACTGAAAATAGAAAAAAATGTGTGAGGGCCGCAAAAAAGCGCAAAAGCTGCTAACTATATCTGATTGTTCAGACTTTAAACTACATCATGATGTAATTTTGGATATTTTGTAATATTGTGTAATAATTTAACTTTTACCCTATTCAAAATTACTATTTTTTTTTAAAGAGCTGTTTTTGTGCTTGTTCATTTAAATGCGATTATGTGTTTAAGCTATCAGTTATAAAACCAATAAATAGTCTTATTCTTACCTTGAAACACTGATAAAGTATTAAACACCACAAAATACAAAGTTATTTCTATAATCACTGAGTAATCGTATCAACAATACAAGCAAATAAACAGTTCGGTTTGTGTAAATTAAAATTTTAGGTTTTTAAGATACTTCCAATAATTTAAAGTATGTAATGATTCTAAGTAGGGTCCAAGGTATAGAAAAAAAATAGTAGTGCTCGTTTAGGTTAAGTGGATATTTTGAATTAAATCCCATAAGATTGCGAAATTCCTACACTGTGCGGCGGTTTGAACAGCACATTAACTTGATGCTGTTCTAAGGCATACGAGTATGTGTATTGTTCTTAGGTATGCCCAGTCCTCGCTCTTACGCTTTCGACTACATCTTTCGTCTTTAACGCATGCCTCAATTGAATGTCTTAAGACAGATTCAGTACACTGTCTATGCGCTTGTGCCAGTTGCAAATATATTATACGTACATTTTTATCATGTATGTGCGGTAAAGGCATGTGCTGTCGTTCATTGCAACTAAAAGAAAATACGCAAGATGAAAATGAAAGCGTTGGGTTGGGGGTAAGATCTTGTAATATATATCTTACAAGATCTTTTGGACTTATTGCTTGATTGTTACAGGTGTATGGTTATATTGCTGATGGACCAATCAAAGGTACGCCTATAGCAGGCTGTCTTGGTGACCAACAGGCGGCCTTAGTTGGTCAAATGTGCTTACAAAAAGGTCAAGCAAAAGCAACTTATGGAACTGGTTGCTTTGTACTGTACAATACGGGTGATATTCGCGTTAACTCTGGCAGGGGCCTTTTGACAACTGTAGCTTATCAATTAGGCAGTAAAAGCCAACCGGCTTATGCTTTGGAAGGATCCGTAAGTTATTCTAGTGTCATCTACGGATAAAATCGCGGCGAATGTTCCACGTGCGGGTATTTTTAAAAGAATTGCTGGCGTTAGCACGCTTGCTTATTCTCTGCGATTCTTTTCCGTAGCGGTGTCGCTAGTCTTAAATGTTGATTTGTCATGTTTACCTAGTCATTTTTTTCTTAAACAAAGTATTTTTTAATTAACTGATTGAAGTAGTATATTGTCAACTCGTGGATTGAATTCCAGGTAGCTGTTGCTGGAGCAGCTTTGGGCTGGCTTAGAGATAACATTGGCCTTTTGGAAAGTGCCAAGGATTCTCAAGAGCTAGCAGAAAAAGCGACAGAGAATGGCAGTGTCGTGTTTGTGCCAGCCTTCAGTGGTTTGTATGCACCATACTGGCGTCAAGATGCTAGAGGGTGAGTAGCAAAAATAAAAACTTACTAACTTCTGGTCTCTGAAATCTTTTTGAAATTAATATTATTTCCTTTTATATTGTCATATATCATAAGTCATTTATTAATTTGTTAACATTGGAAGGTCCAATAAAAATAGTTGTTAAACGGAATTATTGTTATGCCAGAAGGCGTACAAAAATACGTAGATGGATTGACATTATGTACAATAAAATTAAATTCTCAGTATTCAACTTTTAATGTAATATAACGGCGATAGGCTGATATGATGAATGTAATTTATGTCAATCAAGAAAAAAAAAAACTAATAAATAAAAAAATAAATTATAAAAATAAATTATAAAAATAAAAAGCCCGACTGCGGAAAAAGTAAACTTTATACATACAAAAACTGAAAAGAAATAATAAGTCCTGTAGTCTAGAATTATGTTTAGTAATGTTGAATAACTATACCATTGAATTGAAAACCACGCCAATAGCGATTTGATCAGTCGGGACCCATTAAAATCTAGACCGGTTCAAATCTTCCCTATAATGGGTCCCGACTGATCAAATCGCTATTGGCGTGGTTTTCATTTCAATGGTATAGTTATTCAACATTACTAAACATAATTCTAGACTACAGGACTTGTTTATTTCTTTTCAGTTTTTATATGTATAAAGTTTACTTTTTCCGCAGTCGTGTTTTTTAGAGTTTCGAAGTTAACATGGAACCCTTTATAGTTTTGCCGTGCCCGTCCGTCCGTCGGTCTGCTATCTAGCTCAAAGATTATTGGAAATAGAAAGCTGTAATTTAGCATGAATATAAATATTAGTCACGTCGACAAAGTGTTAAAATAAAATGTTGAAAAATATTTGGGTACTTCCTCAATACATAGGTATTAGTGGGGATGGTTATTTTTTATTTAGATATTGATAAATCTTATAGATAGGTAGGTACTTACCTATTATTATTATTTATTTTTCAATGACGTCAAAGCGATAATTGCATCGGTGTCTGACACGGCACGACAATTTAAAAATATAAAAAAATATGGGGACTGAGACTGAACATGAACTGCATGGGTAAGCTATGGCAACGACGCGTCGTTGCCATGCATGCATGTTGCTTAGCTTACCCGACGCCGACGAATGACGGAAGCCTACCCTATACTTACATTGCGCGTTTCCAACCACGCATTTGGCCGGTTTTTTTGTATTATTATTACATTACTAAGGCATTGTTATACCTTTTTGGAATCCTTAAAATGAGCTCTTTATTTTGATACCCACATTGCAGATATCGAAGAAAAAAAATTGTTCTATTACGCGATTTTTATTCTTATTTTTCAATTATTACTGTGATGATATACATTTTTAGAATCCTTAAAGTAAGCCCTTGAATTTGATACCCATATTATAGCTTTAGAAAAAAATATTTTTTTTTAAACTACAAACTATGGCATTTCCCAGCTGCCACGTTAATTTTTTTTTTTCGTCACGTATCTAAGACACACACACTTGGACTAATAAGACGAATCTAACGATACCCTAACGAAATATATCCGTTCAGTAGTTTGGAAGATATCAGATAATAAATAATATTTTATTTTATTTTACCGGCGCGAAAAACATAACCCTTTCCTTGCAGTCGGGGTAAAAAATAGAGAGATTACAAAAACAAAGTAAAAAAAACATGGCTTGTCATCATTATATAGACACAAACAAAAAAGAAGACAAAAAAATAAAAACAAAGGAAACAACGTCAACATGTAGCAAAATAACGCCCAGCTTGAAAACAAATAATTTTACTACTCCTATATAAAAATAATCATGTCACACAAAAAAATAAACAAAATAATAATATTAAGAGAAAAGGAGAAGAAATAAAGTCGCATGTCAAGATACAAGGGCTCAATATAAAATAATTATGTCAAGACTATATTATGACTATACTGAACTAATTACTAATACTGTACTTATTTGAATGGCTAATATGTAATTTGGGTGAACTGGTAACAGCAGTTAACATGAAATTGGCCATAACCTGTAAATTACTTCTCAGAAACCCTGGAGAACAAATCACTGAACATCACCAAACTTAAATAGAAAATTTAACACATAACACGGACATACTAATGAGTAAGAGTGAGAATGATTTATTAAAGAACAATTAAAATGTTATTGCGAATGTTTCGTTTAGAGTAACAAATTTTTAATATTTATCTGACGATCCTCGAAGTAATTATACTAAAATTCACAGAATCATATTTTTCCTTAATACTCTGTATTTTTCAAAAGGAAAAATGGAACCATTATAGGATCACTTTGTTGTCCGTCTGTCTGTCTGTTCGTCTGTCTGTCTGTCAAGACCCTTTATCTCGGGAACACGTGAAGGTATCGAGTTGAAATTAAAACCAAATGCTCAAGTCTACAGTCCCTTGAAGCTGTGAAAAATCAAACTTCTAAGTTTACATGAAAAAAAAGATACAGCCGTTTATGCCGCAAAAAACGTTTATTTCGACACTATCAAGGGAATCAAAATTTATAGGGTACTTCCCGTTGACCTAGAACTATGAAATTTGGCAAGTAATATCGTCTTATACTACAAGTACAGGGAAAAGTCTGAAAAATCATAAAAAATATAGTCTTTATTTAAAGTACGTAATCAATCATCGAGGTATGCTCGGTATGGGTGACCAAATCACGGAATTAAACGGAACCCTCGGTTTGCGACTCCAACTCGCACTTGTCCTGTTTTTTTTATGCCTCGAGATAGAAAATATGAGACATACTGCTTACCAACTAATTGCCATTTTGTCAAAAAAAAAAACTGTTTTCGATAATGATTTATTTATTTATTTTCTTGATTTACTAACAATTATATACTTACACTAAAACAAGCAAATTAAACTTCAGCTACAAATCAGATTAAAGTGAAACAATCACTTAAAGGCAAACTCCGCATGCACACAAAACCTTGTTGTAACTTAAAAAGAGAAAAAATAGAAGAAAAAGATATCTCGTAGTTTCCCGAACGCTGCCCATCCGAGTTGGATTCTTCGGGCGTCCTCGACTTTATTGAAGTTGAAGTTGTTGGACCCACCTAGTTGGACAGTTTGTCCGAGGTAAACATAGTGTCCTACAACTTCGAGAGTATCGTTCCCAACAATTACCGGTACAGGTGGAACATGGACATTCCACATAATTTTCGTCTTGTCCATATTAATTTTAAGAGCCACCTGTTGAGAAACGTTACTGTGGTCGCTGAAGATAGTGTTAATATCCTCCATCGACTCGCTATGATTACTATAT
This sequence comes from Charanyca ferruginea, assembly GCA_947361185.1. Lineage (NCBI taxonomy): Eukaryota > Metazoa > Arthropoda > Insecta > Lepidoptera > Noctuidae > Charanyca > Charanyca ferruginea. Next base: position 15,080,007 of record OX376055.1, on the reverse strand, counting down.
AATCCGCGAAACAAAGATGAGTGATGTATTCGCCATTGATGTTCTGCCACATCCATCCCTGTCCAAGAGCTTGAACAGTGAACAGTTTCGGAGAAATGTCGTCTCCCTGTCTCACGCCTCTTTGCAACTGGATTGGTTTCGTGCTCTCGTCCTGTAATCGGATCGACATACAAGCGTGCGTTTTTGTACAAACGCTCAAACATTGCGATATATCTATAGTCAATTAATACAGCATCGCTGAAGAGACTGTAACACCGCCCAGGTTTCGATTGAATCGAAGGCTTTTTCATAGTCCATAAACGCTAGGCATAATGGCCGATTATACTCCTCGGTCTTCTGTATAATCTGGCGGAGCGTATGGATTCCGACATATTAGCTGAAGATTGCAGTCTCATCTCAGACCGGTCTTCCATTAGCTTAATGGTGTTTCCTGAGAGCTTTTGAGTCTTTTTCCGGCGTGGGGCTTTAGAGAACTTAGACCCTAATGCACGGACAGTTTCCACCAACCCGTTGTGGTCTCGTCCACTGTTTCGCATTCGGTTAGGCACTGGAAGCGATTATGCAGTTCGAGTTAAAAGGTTTCGGGATTTTGGATCTCGGCTGGATTAGGGCAGAGCGTGGACTTCACCAGACGTAACCTTTCCAGCTTAACATCGATATTCAATGTGCCTCTGAAAATACGGTAATCGCTACCGGTTTTTACTCTGCCGATCACGGAGGATATCATTGAATATTCGCTTCTTGGTCATCATGATGAAGTCGATCTCATTTTTGATGGAACCATTGTGGCTTATCCAGGTCCACTTTTTAGTTAGGCGCTTCTGGAAAAAGGATTTCATCGAATAGAGTCCCTCCTTTTTCATGAAGTCAACCAGCTTCTGGCCCCTCCGGTTCCGCTGTACCATATCCATGTGTCCCCACTTTCAACTCATCTCCATTCCGTGTGCCCACCTTTGCATTGAAGTCCACCATTACAACGGTGAAGTATGAAATGGAGGTATGCATGGCTTTCGATATATCCTCCTCCACTTTATCGTCATGCTGTGTCGAGGTCTGCGCATGTACGCGCAGTAAGCGTTCATAAGTTCATAATCCCGCTAAGGATTATATTGCTGTGAACGCACTCGTATTGAAGTTATGGTCACCGAGGGAGATTGTAACAGAATACCACTGGTGATTGCGTGGTGAAAACTGATGATACTAGATCATGATACGCAGACATGATACGCCGCTGGCGTCATTCGCGTCCAGATAGGCGTTCATGTTTACGCGTCGGCAATACGGATACAGTGATCGGATCGGGCAAATGATCATGTTAAGGCGGATCCCCTCCTAACCCGCCTTAACATGATAAAGAAAGAAAGAAAAACCTTATATTCTCGCGAAAAGCGGCGCACATATTATACATACACATAGTTACAAAAAAAAATCTAAAAATAGAAACAAATGGATACTAAAAAATAATTAAAAAATGTCCGTGTCGGAAATAGTGCGTCACTCACTCCCCGCGCGAAACGGCCAACGCTCAGTTTAGATGCCTTGGTTCGCGCAGGAAGGTACGAACCACGGCGCAGGTTTTCAGCGCAAGCCGGTATGTAGCTGTCTCGGAACAATAAGCAAAACAACATAATTATTGTTCCGAGGTTCGCCTATCTAGACGGTGGATGATATGCGATCATGATACGCATCGGCAATACGACTACGGTGGTCGGGTCAGGCAAATGATCTTATGTGGCTCCGCCTTTACATAATTTCACTGCTGGTCTGATTCTGGTAATTTTTTCGCCAATAAGAAACTGCACTATTCTTGAGTGCTAATGGCTATATTTTGCTATTATAAAAATTAGGGAACCGTAAAAAAAACGCGGTTGTAGTCGCGGGCAAAAACTTAGTAGGTACAGTCAGCAAAAGAGATAGGTTTGCAGGTCATCGGAAATGGTTGAAGGTTACTTAGAAACCGATGGATGTTTTCGAATGAAATTTAATTAAATCATTGAAATGTTTGTTCTCTATCAGTTTTATTTTATTTTATTCAAAAACATCCATCGGTTTCTAAGTAAACTTTGACTATATCTGACAACCCAGCATAGCTATCTCCTTTGCTGACTATACCTATAATATAAATCTACTTATCTTATTATGTCCACATAAAATAAACATATTGATTTCAGAGTAATATGTGGGATCTCTGAAGATACAAATACAAATCATATCATAAAAGCAGCATTAGAAGCTGTTTGTTTTCAAGTTCGAGATATTTTGGATGCTATGAATGAAGATTGCGGAATACCTCTTCAACTACTCAAGGTAACCATTCAATTGATAGAATTTCACATGACTCACGACACATTCGCTACCAAAGGTTTATTGAGTTCTTAATTTGTCAAAAAATGTGAAATAATAATGTGACAAGTGTGTGAAAAAATTTTTTTTTCACACACTTGGCACATCGCTGGTCTGTCAATTTTATAGATCCTTTTAACAACGCTTGTCACTTTCTTTTTTTGATAAACACAAAATGAGCATCGAGATGAAACGAAATATTATTTTCATTTCGTTTCAATTATGCGGGGGTTTAAAAATATGCTACGTATATCAATCTGCTCCTGGTAATGTGTTCTTCACATTGGAAATTATTTTAAACCCTCTAAATTACTCTTTTTTTTTCATACAAATGAATGTATGAATCTCGCCATGATTCTTTTAAAAGGATTTTCTACAGTCATCTATTACTCTGTTACAGGTTGATGGCGGCATGACTTCTAATGCCTTAGTCATGCAAATGCAAGCTGATTTAATCGGGATCAACGTAATAAAGGCTGGGTTTACTGAAAGTACTGCTTTAGGTGCAGCACTTTGTGCGTACTGGGGTGTAGAACCTTCGAAACAGGGGTCTGCTATACCGATGACAAGTGGGACCACGTACTCGTCCCTCATCAGCGATGATGAACGAGACATGAGATACAAGCAATGGAAAATGGCTGTTGACAGATCCCTTGGGTGGGAGCAAAACTAAAGGATTAAATATAATCCTTTTTAGTTTTATATAATTATTTATGTAATTATTTACATATAAGCTATAACACAAATAGCAATTATGATACATGTCCCAATCATATGCTGTAAGCGGCCGTTCTCACGGCACTGTACCTACCATACGTTTTATTTTTAAATATACAGTATGTTAATTAACGAAAGGAATATTACATCGTCCATAAATACTTAAAAAAATATTCCCATAAAAAATTAAAAGTTTATTTTTTAAATGTCGGATACGTTAAAGAAACTCTGTATATTTTGTTTTTTTTTTTTTTGTTATACTTATATTTTATGCTGATATATTTCTTTAAATTTATTAATGGTGTTGATTAACGAGTTTAAGGGAACATCCTCTGTTATTTAACTTGCTGTATATTCTAATAGGCTTGCGTTTGGCCGCAACTCACCTGATCTTAAGGCCCGGCGCCCATTGTTGGCATGGCAAGGTATTATATGACAACAATTATTGTATATAAGTTGAAATTTCAATACACGGCATGCCTAAGCATACCGCGGTATTTTTTACCATTACCGGCGGTTACCATTGAAATTTTAACTTTATTATCATACTTTTAAGTTATATTTTTATTCGTCGCCTAAAAATACCTTGCCATGCCGATACCGACAATGGGCGCTGGGCCTAAATGATAATTCGGCCTAAGGTGGAGCACGCTTGCCAAGGATGAACCTGTTCACTTGCCTTGAAGATACTCAATTTTTTATTATTTTATCCCACTTTTCATTCATACGGTAATAAATATGCTGTGTTAAACTGCTATGTGATCACAATATTTTACAGTTAAATATCGTTTAGTTCAACGTCGTGGGAACGTGGACTAAATAGTAACATCGTTTTTGACAATGCGCAATGTAAGACACTTAAACTTTTGATCGCCACAGTCTTGAATAGATGACAAATCAAAATATGCCCAGCTCGCCACAGTCACCGACTACATGACAGACGAATAACTACTCTATGGAATTACGTATAGAAACGTAATTCCATAGAGTAGTAAGGGCCGGCGCTTACTGCCGGCACGGCACGGCGTGTTATGGCAAAGAATTTTATTACTAATCAAGTTATTTTTAATCTTATTTCATCGAGTTTAGAACTAATATTACTTTATTTCGATACAATCATACCGCGGCACGTCGGGGCTTGCTGCTGCAGCGCCCTGCGTCACGCCGCATCGTGCCGTGACAGGCCGCGGCGTCCCACAAGTCACATAGGTCAAAGGATTATGACAGCTAAACTAATTAAAATAAGGTTTGAAATGGGTGCGGTGGTGTCTTCGGCAAATGGCGCGCAGTCTGAGTGGAGTGCGGGGGCGGGAGGAGTGGCTGGGCTTGCTGCGGGACGCCACGACTTGACGCGGCATGCCAAAGCATCGTTCGAGCTGCCGAAGCACGCCGTGCCATGCCGTGCCGTGCCACGCCGTCAGTCAGCGCCGGCCCTTATTCGTAGCTTGGCGTTGAGGCCAGGTTTTTGCTTTTTTGACGTGGCGTTCAAAAGGTTAAGATATAGTACTACATATATGTAATAGTTCACTGTATCGTCGATAACGTCTATAATTGTGAATTTAAGGCAAAGAGACGGATAGCATTAAGGAATTTATCAACATAAGATAACTGTTTGTCTTCATTGTTATATTTTCTATTTATCAATCGTTATTGAAGTTGTAAATATTTTTCAGTTTATAATGTGCGTAGTTTTGTATTACGACACGACAGACAATAATTGTTTATTATCGGCATTAATGATGCGTTTGACGTACAATTAATGGGACATTCCATTCCATGCTATATGATAGCTGGATCGGTTCTAATGTAATCGTACAAAAATCTGTGATCCAATGATAATGTAAGGTAATATAAAAATCAGCCTGATTTGAAACCTTATCGTTTGTTGTTGTATCTAATTATGTCTATATATAATCTAATTATGCTATAGCCATAGAATCGATTAGTTGCAAAAGTTTATTTGTAATGAAATACCTACTTTGCGTTCATAGTAACTCATGTCTAGTGGGAATTTATCGAATTTTGAGTACATCAAAAGTAAATAACGGATTTGAATTTTTATAAAAGTTGACTATTAATGAAAATTATTAAAGATCTTCTCTCTTGGAGTCGGACTCTTACATTTTAGTTCCCGATTTAAGTTGCACTTTTTGCTAATTAATGATTTGCATGTCGTTCAACTTCCAAAACGTAATATTAGCCCTTGTTCGGTATAGATAATAGCGTAGTCATTGGTTATGCTGCGTCTCTGTAGATCACGTCCCAAGATTTCGTGATGTTCAAACTCTTGGCAGCATCGTTTGTGCGAAATTTTTTCTTACGGAGGGCCTCAAAAGTGGGCGCAGATTTAAAGTAGGTAACGTAATTTCGATCGATTTTAAATTATTTAGTTTAAATGCTTTATTCGAATAAAATAATAATTAAACCAAAATAATATAGTCTAATTTCCAATTTGAAAATCGACTCTAATAAAATGCATACTTTTACGTTGGTGCACTCGTTTTAGGCCTGCAGAACAGTATTTTTTTTATTTATATTCTTCAAGATTTAAATTAAATTTGTTCTTTTCAAAATATCATACATTTTACACTCGTGATCAAATAACGTGCGTGCTCTAGTAGGTACTTGTAAAATATTAAAATGATAACAGAGAACGCCATCGCATTAACCTATGCAGCACTTATATAGCTCGATTGCATACACATGTATCGCCACCTATCATTTTCTTTTTGAGACTTGTTTAGTCCGATCCCTCTAGTGAAGTCTAGTATTTCCAAACCATAGTCGAAAAGTTCCCAGACATCCTTTATAAGTATTACGTACGTTAATTTATAAAGTACAAGTCAAAGTAAAGTATAAGTCAAAATGAATTTAAAAAACAAATATCGAATATCTTTATAAATACATAGTATAAAACAAAAGTCACTCCCGCCGTCTGTACGCTTAGATCTTTTACGCCTTTAGTACACCGACGCGTTCGTATGCGCTAGCGAAACGACGAAAAAACTGTCAGTAGTATGGCAGAATTTCGCATACGCTATGTCTCACTCTAGCACTAGCTACATGAAATAGTTGCGTCCTTGTCGGTATTGTTTCGCAAGGAACTGCGGAAATCGTTGTTACACAGACGAAGACGTTTCGCTAGTGGCGAAACGACCACTAGCGAAACGTCTTCGTCTGTGTAACAACGATTGTGCACGTGTTCTGTCGGTGAGGACAGAATTTCGCACCATGGAAGCCGAAAATATTGAAATAATTTTGAATACAATTAGAAATTATCCCGAATTTTATGCAGTTGGTCACGCAGGGGTACACTACATAAATACGAAATACTTTATTCCGAAAGTCAGAAATACGAATTTCAAAATACCGATTTTCATAATTCCGAATAGTTCAAAATTCCTAATATGGCAACTCCGATTTATCATTCATCCTATTTTTATAATACTAAAATTTCAAAATTCCGAACGTTTATAATTACTATTCTCAAAATACCGAGTTTCAAAAGATCGAATAACAAAAAGTCTGACATAATGAAAATTCCGAACATCAAAAATACGAATTCCGATGATTAAAATTCCGATTATCGTTATCGTGCAATCGTTTATCGTGCAAGCAAGCATGCAGCATGCAAGCAAGCATGCAGCGTGCAAGCAAGCATGCAGAATGCAAGCAAGCAAGCATGCATCATGCAAGCGAGCATGCAAGCGAACATGCAACATGCAGCAGGCATGGTTTCTGTCACGGCTACGGCGTTGCGGGGCTCCGGCGGTACCACGCGAGCTTATCGTTGCAGATGGTATTCACGCTCACCACCGCAGCTTCGGCTTACTGGCCGGCTTCGCCGGCCAGCCTCAGCCGCGGCGGCGGTCGTTAAAACCACCTCAGCTCGCTGGCCGCCTCGCCCCTCCGCGAATAACTTTCGTGATTTTAAATAATAGAGATTATAATTTTTAGGTATTATGAAATTCGAACTTTTGAAAATCGGAATATCGAAATTCGGAATAAAATATTTCGGAATATTTGGGTGTTCCCGGTCACGCAGATTATAAAAATGCGTACAAAAAAGAGGTGGCATGGAGGAAAGTTTTTAAGAAAAGATGGAAAAATTACAATGTCATTTCTTTGCGAAAAAACTGCAGTGTACTAACATTCCGCAGATATTTTGTTACGCAGTAATTCCGCAGTGATTCGCTGCCGCATACGAACGCGTCGGTGTAAACTACCAAACGGATTTTGATGCGGTTTTCATCAATAGATAGAGTGAATCAAGAGGAAAGTTTATATGTATAGTTATACTACATTGCACCCGTGCGACCCAAGCCGGGGCGGTTCGTTGGTTGGCAATTAAAGTTGATCTGGACCAAGGTCATTAGGTAATTCTTACATTAGCAAAATAAATATTTTTTATGAAAACCTATTTTACAAAAAAGAACAACCAACTTCTAAAATAAAAAAGTAATTTATCTTTGGCAACCGGAGCAATACAATAAAATAAAATATCGTAACGAAACCTAAGCTACAGCTAAGATAAGTAGACCGTTCCATTATAAATATAACTACTAATGCGAAGTGTCACCAAGAAATCCTCTGGAATGGTCTTGAATAATAAAGCTCGTAAATCTAATATAAAACCAACCATTTTACTTGAACGTCAGTGAGCAAAGTGCGTTTTTGTACCTTGTACCTACCTGAATATGGCCCAGCACTAGAGCTAGCGTATATATAACTTAATATTCTTTATCTATACGTAATATATCTAAAATGACGCAGGTCTGGCGAGTCTGGGATCTCAGTCCACCATATTGTGCCTTATGCTGTGAAAGAAAAATAACATACACTGTAATATTGTCTTTAACTTACATTAATATCTAACAAAAATGATCGCTCGTGAGCTTGGACGAATGTCACTAGCTAAACAAATTAGACAGGTACAAATCTTTACAAAGTCACTAAGTCGCTCGTACTCTCTGTACGTTTTGATCTTTTAAACAGCACAACACAACGGATTTTAATGCAGTTTTCAGCAATAGAGGGAGTAATTCAAGAGGAAGGTTTATACGTATACTTTGATTCACATAGCACCCGTGCGAAGCCGGGGCGGGACGTTAGTAAAGTAATAAAACTACCTACAAACCTAGCATTTCTTATCTGCAAGCACTTTCTTTCCTGCTTTTCTTTTGCATCCAAACTAACATTAAAAATGCGAAAGTAACTCGGTCTGTCTGCCAAGGCAGAATCCCAAGAAGAGGGTACACAGTCAGTCGGTATAATCGGCACACGCCCACAGGTCAAGGGTACCAATACGTACTACGTCTATTTATACGAAGATAAGAAAACGTTTATATTTTAACAGCGACATGCCTGTTTACTACTGCCAAAGCTCTTATTATTTTTATGATCGGTACTACCAGATTGTATAGGTACTAATATTATTGTTATATCTAACGCCTCGGCACTTAAAATTATTATACTTACGACATTTATTTGTCAATGATGTTGTGTTAACGTTTTGCTATTTTAAGTTAAGCTTGTTATTCAATATCGTTAAATTAAAACAAAATAATGCATAAATAGTTACAGTGCGGGAGGTATCGTTGCATTTTATCTATTGATTTTATACGAACTTGTTATTAACATACTTTACATACTAGATGTGAGTGATGTGACTATTTTGAACAACCGTGTGCGTAGATAATGTTATCGATGAAAACGAAGTGTGCATATATAAATATTCTTAAACAAAACCGGCCTAAGATAGGTGAAATAAACTATAATTAAGTAAATCGTGAAAAAAAAGGCAAAATAATCCCAACGTTGGGTGCCATAATTTTGAGTCAATTCCCGTAGGTAATTAAAAACGTTCAAAATCTCGATCAAAATATCGACAAAGTCAAAAAGTCGTCAAAAATGTTGGTAAATTAGACTTTTTGGCTTTGTCGCTGAGGCATGCATGTGCATTTTTGACAGATTGAGACCGAGAACTCGAACGTTCTTAAAATACGAGTATTGCCCAAGAGTCGGTAAGCGCATCTCTGTAAACGCTTACAACTTCGAGTGTCCCATACTATGAATTTATACAATATTCTTTACCACCACTACCGGAGTGACTAACATTCGGAAATACTATGTAGGTATATATCAAACTTTAATATCAGCTGGTATAAAATTACCTTTTTCAATGCAGCGGTCGGTACCTAGTTACCTACCTCCCGTACTATTAGATAATAATAAAATTATATTATGCTGTAGTAATTAGAATACTGTTGGGTAATTATATTAGAGTTTTCTAAGCGTTGTTATATTTTTCATAAAATGAGGTGGTAGTTATTTTAATAGTTAAATAAAAATAAATCATGATAGTTTTTTTGTTTTCTTTACCTATACTGTTTTATAATAATTCAGTAATTGGTATAATCTGAGTCAAGCTTAGGAGTCAAGTTACGTAGTGTTCGATAATATTATGAAAGATCGCGGCAATAATCAGAAATAGATCATGATGACTGATTAGGGAGATTCCCCAGATTGTTAACATCGCCAACTATTCTAGTTCCAACTCCTCCAACCCCATATTATACCTGCAATCGGTTTTTTTTAGCCTGTTCTGTTCCACTCCTGGGTAAAGGCCTCCCTCCATGCCTCCCATCTTTTCCGATCCTGAGCTTCATCCTACAGTTTTGGAGGAATCCGTCCAGGTCGTCCCGCCATCTCCTTCGTGGCCTGCCGCGACCACCCGTCTTATTGTCTCAGGGCACCAGCTCCGTGTGTTGCATGCAGGCGTCATGTCCTGCCCAGTCCCATTTAAGTTGGGCAGCCTTAAGAGCCACGTTTGTTATCCTTGTTTTGGAGCACAGTACTGTGTTTCAAACTCGTTTAGTTAATTTCACACCTAGTATATTGCTCGTTGGCACCTTGAGTTTGGACTTCTGGGAATTAGTTAAAGACCAAGTTTGTGCACCATAGGTTAAGACGGGGAGAATACACATGTCCCTTCATGGACCAGTAACTCTGCCAGGCCTTTTCTGTTCGTCTTGCGACTTCTTTGTCTTGCCTCGCCTGGAAAGAGACTACTTGGCCCAAGTAAAGGACATGTTGTATTGTCTCCCCATCCACTTTTATGCTTTTGGTGTTACGTTGCACATAGCTTTGGTCTTCGACATATAAATCTTCAATTCAACCTCAAGGCTTGCATTACTTAGATTTTACAGCATGCGTTCGAGCTCGGTGGCCGAAGAAGAAAACAGAACAATGTTGCCGACGAAACGGAGATTTGGCAGTCTCGTCTTGCCAAGAACAATGCCTCTTTCCTTTTAATCGTTTGCGATAATTCTAAAGATTTCTTCAAAGGCAATCGGTTAACTGGAAAAAATAGTTAGGTACCTACCTACTTTTTTTAGAACAAGCTCGTATTCCCAACCTCTAGAACTCTTGAAAGCCAGAATCAGAAGTAGCGACCACCAAAAAAGCGCAGATACCTACATTGGAGCCATTTCAGCAATTTCCTGCAAAACTTCACTGTTACAGAACCAGCAAATAAATGAAACAAAGAAACATCTATCCATAGGCACAAAGGTAACTTTACAACAGATAAACCCAGTTGCCTCACGTGGATTCAATACAGTTAATCGTAATCACTTTTTAAGTTTTAGGCTTGAAAACACTTTTGAACACGCTTTTTTGGATTAGATCACTGTTTATCCACATCCAAGTTTTCTAGTAATACTTAGGTGTGCTCTCAGATCAAGTAAAAAAAGGTAGGTAGATAACGCATTTAGAATAGACCAAGAAGCATAGAGCAGCTTCATGGAATAGACAACTGTCGCCACTTTTTTATCTATGTGTGGGTCCCTGAAGTGTTGCCACTTTTTCAAAAAAAGTCCCGTAATAATAAAAACAGGTATTATGCGAATGCGAAATTAAACCTGTTTGTTTGTTTGGTTATTTTAATTACTGGAAACAATATTTTTCAGCGTCAACAATTCGAAGAGATGATGAACTTAGGAGCCGTGTAGGATTACTTTATTATTTTCGATTTCGATTCGATAAAAAAAAATAAACAGAAAAATAGTAAGTCCAGTAATAGTAGTCCAGTTGGTGTGTGAGCAGAGAAAAAAAAACAACAAAGGTTATGTGAAGCACGTTTATTTTCATGGAATTAAAAATATCTTTATAATAGGGTATTTTACTCTATACGAGAAAAAAACTATAAATATGTTATTGAGACAGTTTAGGTATAAAGCAGTCGGAAAATGTAAGTTTTAGTTCATAAAATAACAAAACAAATTTTTAAATTCAATTCAAAGTTTTCAATACTTTTAATCTGTTGTAAAACACCGTGAAATAGTAGCGGACATGTTATTACGCCGTACGGCTGTGTAAACAAAAAAATGTCAACTGTCAGTCAACCGATTGGCGTAATATAGGCTTTGTACTTTTATTATTTTCGTAACCAACGTAATTTTTTCATTGTTATACCTATTACAAAATATACTTTTCATTATTTTTAAATTATATACAATTATCATATTTATTAAGAGCTCATTTGATACAAAACGAACTGACGTCATTTACGCTGTGGTGTTACCAATATGGCGTCCAGTAAGAGGCGATTTCGTCAAATTACGCGCGAAATTTGAAAATTTAAAATTTAGATGCGTTTTTGTGGCACTTATCGATTGAATAAAAATGTTGTGTTTTTATTGGTGGCATATTAGCACTACATAATTTTATTGAGACACTTTTCAAAAATGGGTGTAATACCCTATTGTTGCCGAAGTTCAAAATGCTGCAAAACTAAAATGGGACTGGGTGGACCATGTCTGCCGGATAAGCTACCGAAGCTGCCAGATAAGCTGTGGGCTCGCTTAACGCAAACTGGAGCCCTGACATAGTCAGGCGAGGTCGCGGCATAGGTACCGAGAACATGACGCGTCGCCTTGGATGGCTTATCCTCACGAATTGGCGGCATTAGGCACAGCATCGGGAGAAATGGAGGGAATACGAGTGCCCCAAATTGGGTATCATGATATCTACTATCTGTCCCGGTTACTAAAGTACTGTAAAGGTTGCATGCATCATATCGTCGTTGAATTACAGTATCAACGACGATATGGCATGCTGGTCGCAAGCATTGATTAAATGTTTCGTCTATACACTGAATTCGAGTTTTGCTCTTTATTAATACTTATAATATAGAAGTGCTGATTTCCAAGGTTTGAGCTCTTACATTACCTACAGTAGGTAGGTACCTACCTACTCTTAAAAGAAAGTGTCCATGAAAATTTGTTTTTTTTAACCGACTTCAAAAAGGAGGAGGTTCTCAATTCGGTTGGTTTTTTTTATGTATGTACATAGATTACTCCGAGATTTATGATCCGATTTATGTGATTCTTCTTTAGTTTGATGCGGAATTGTTGCCATTTGGTCCCATAAAAATTTAAGATTATTTAGCCCAGTAGTTTTCGTTTTATGAACATTTTTTTATTTTTTACATATTTATTTTTATGTTTGGCCATGCATGATATATAACTTTTTTCAGTGTAGTCCGATTTCAATGATTCTTTTTTTATTTGATAGTGTATACCTCAGATTTGATCCCATTAAAAAATCAAGAAAATAGTCCACCCCTAAGGGTTGAAAATTAAGGGATGACTGATTTTTTTTTAGTGTAGCCGTTACGTAATTAATTTCTATGATGAGAAGTAGGCACTAAAAAGCGAAAAAAAAAATGTTTAATAAAAAAGACAACCGCCTTCAAAAAGTATAAAATAACTTTCAATTCGCAAGTCGGTGGCAATACAAAACAACAAGCAAAACCAAAGCCGCCGACTTGCGAATTGAAAGTTATTTTATACTTTTTGAAGGCGGTTGTCTTTTTTATTAATTTTTTTTTAAATATTCTAATGGGCGTGCGTATGGCCGCAACAGCGCTACTCACCTAAGGTGGTGGAGCACGCTTGCCTAGGATAAACCGGTTCACTTGTGCCTTGAAAATACCCAGATTATGCTTATCGGGAAACAGAGAGGCGGGCAGTGAATTCCACAGGCTGGCAGTTCGTACAATAAATGTGAAAGTAAAGCGCTTGATTCGAGACCGTGGAACTTAGCGGTGACTAAATGTATCCGATAAAAGCGCGATAGGCTGGCAATGTTGCGGCGATGTTCAAGGCTCTGGAGCTTAGCCATAACAATGGAGTCGTTGTCAATGAGCTCCTTGGCACGTCTATCAATAACTTCCAACGCCACCAGTTGGTATTCACTCTACAACTGTGCTGTCATCTGTGTACCAGCAGATCGTTGATATGAAGCAAAAAAGGGTTGCAGAGAGAGCCTTACGTGCTATGCGAGCCCTGAGGGAGCCCGGCGTTTAAAGCCATTCGATCAGACGAACAGCCATACTCTATCAAAGGTCTTCGATGAGATGTCTAGGGAAGCGGCAAGTGCAAGTGCAATATATGGTTAGATATGATTTGACCTGTTGTGAGAGAAGATCCCCAGTGGCCCGATGCGAGTATCAGACTACGATGTCGGGCTGCCAGGTAAAGACGGGTCGAGCCGGACTCTTGCATCAAGATGCAAAGATGCAAATAGGTTGGATTCTCTTCTGCAGTGTGAGCCGGAGTAGGTACAGTCAACAGCAAAAGTAGATGATCAAAATCAGAAATTCAATAGTAATGAACGGAGTTCGTTTCAGAACTGTGTGGCGTCGAAGTGATTCAAAAGTATGTGTGTGACAATCACATACCTCTAATAAATAAACTAGTAATAAATTATATAAATTAGTGTTAGTAAATTAGTATTGAATTTCTGATTTTGATCATCTACTTTTGCTGTTGACTGTACCATCCGGTTTCAGCAATGAAGGCAGTGAAGGGAGACAGAAGTCCTACTCGACCGATTTAGCTAGGGATCTTTGCAACCCGCAGGGTACGGGGCAAGTTTGTTCCCTATTTGACTATTGTGGTCATATCGAGCCTGTGTAAACGCTGTCTTCTTCTGACGTAAATCCCTTACTTCCCTTGCCTTCCTTGCTTTACGGTGATGAGCGTCAACCCAGGCTAGGTAAACCTCATGCTTTTGCTCTTCCACAGTTCACAGGTTATGACAGCAAGTTATATAATAGACAAGTTCGAGACAGTCATGCCTAGATCTTTCTCCGAGATGATAAGAAACTGCCGCAGTGTTACTATGAAGGTAGCAAGACAATTAAGATTACTTATTGGCGGGGGATATTTGTATGCGGCGTATCTAAAACTTCCCCTGAAAGCAGCTGTCTTGTGCGATTAAGAGGAGAGTTGCTGCGAGCACTGCCTACTTGCGCATTATTTTCTTCTAGCGATCCAACAGAGTTTATTGTACAAGACTCCGAATAGGAGGCATGCTAAGTGCAGCTTCAGCGTCGTAACTTCATTTTGAGGACAGCATGTTTATTTAAAAATGCCGTTACGTGACTTCTTGGTGGGATTGAAAAGCAGAATCTAGCGCAGGCGTTATGCACCCTCTGGATTAGACGCTCAGTTCTTGCCAGCAGTCGAGGGCCAATAACTGTGTCCGCATAGTTTAAATTGGATAGCACGAGTGACGCAACCAGTTGGATCCGCAGCTCTTCCGATATAAATATAATTGGGCAGTAGGGTACTTTTCGAGCTGCATCGGCCGACTCACTGGGTATTTTGTGAGTCTGGTCTGGTCGTTTCCAGGTCTCCACTATGCGAACGGTAGACACAGGCATAGAGAATTTTTCAATAGGTATATGTCCACCAGAACCCAAAAAAAAGAAAGCTACGGTCTTTAAGGTTACGGAGGCAATGATAACAAATGTCGACCGCTCATGACAGGATTTACAGAACTGTCGGTGGGTAAGTAGGTACCTATCCCGCCTTTTCCATTTTACAAGTTTGGCCACACATAGGTACATAAATCGATAGATTAGCCTACATATCTAAACTTTTCTGACGTTATTATAGAGTTAAGAGCTATAATAGTTAACTACACCTACCTACCGTTGACGTTGAGCTAAGACCATAGATTCCACAATCAGTGTTAATATTTTTTTTATTAGGTAATTCATTGTGTTTCGGCAGAAAACAGATTATCCAAAAGCTACGTAATATAGGTACCTACTTACTTAGGTACCTACTTATTCCCACTGCAGATTAATATTATATTGATTGTCGTTTAATGGTGGCTATTCTTAGTATTTATTGTTCATTTCTGTATTGCGGTGCTATTGAGAGTCTAAAGTAGCTGTGAGAAAATGCCATTGACCTTAATTGCTTTTCCTATATGGATGGGCAGATCTGGGTTTATTATTGCTGGTTGAAATTGAAAAATATCACATAATGCCATACCAAAATTACCTAAGTTCCCCTAATCATTTCTATTTGCTTAAGTGCCTGTCATCTTTCATGTGTCTTTTGGGAGAGTCATCAGTGAAAATCATGAATCCCTGTAAGTACTGTAATCACTTTGACCCAGTTCGGTAAATGTACCTAATTAAGAAAAAAAGCTTTTTACAAAAAAGACAACCGCCTTCAAAAAGTGAAAAATAACTTTCGCACAGAACACACATTGACTTTAGTTTCGGAAGTCGGTGGCAATACAAAACAACAAACAGAACAAAGCCACTGAATTTCGAAACTAAAGTCAATGTGTGTTCTGTGCTAAAGTTATTTTTCACTTTTTGAAGGCGGTTGTCTTTTTTGTAAAAAGCTTTTTATTTTCCGCTTTTTAGTACCTCCTTCTCATCCAAATCTATTAAGAAGAGATTGAAAGTTAACTACTACAAAGATTGATGAAACTAAAACGTCGTCTATGTAAAATTTTTGGGTATTTGTTGATTTTTCAAAAAGTGCTGAATCAAATTCGATAAAATTTATATGGGACCACCCCTGAAGCATACCCTATCGATAAAAAAATCGGTTTAGAGAAAAAAAATTCAAAATCGGTTTACGTTTGCCGGAGAAATCGCGTAACAAATCGCACACATACTTAATGCAAATTTAAGACTTATACGGTTTTCTCATGGATGCCATTGTCAGAACTGGACCAAATGGGACCACACGGGAAGCACTAGCTTTCAAATAAAAAAAGAATCGTCAAAATCGGTTCACCCAGTCCCAAGAAATCAGGTAACAAACATAAAAAAACAAAAAAAAATACAGACGAATTGATAACCTCCTCCTTTTTTGAAGTAGGTTGAAAAAAAAAATTGTAAAATAGGTACTTAAGTACCATAATATATGGATCACTAGTTGAAACTCACTGAACGGTTCATATTACATATAGGTAATATTTATGCTTATTACGCTACGCATTATTTCAGGAAAAAAGCTATTGAAAAGTTTATATTTCACTATGTGGACCATTAAAGGTTTTAACAAAAAGTTTTATTATATCAAAGATACTACCTACTACTTTATTTATACTACTTAGGTAATAGAAATTAAGTAGAAAAATAATAATAAAGTAATCAAATCAAACGGTGGAAAAACAATGAAATGGTTGCCAGAAACTAACAGAAATGCACACGCAACTTTGCTGTGATCATTGACGATGTGCTGCTAGGTTAGGGGTGTCGATTTACGTTAGTCACACTTCTCTAGCAGCGATGTCTACCGAAATAGTTCAGTGGGCCATATGCTATGGTATGATTTGATATTCAGAAATAGTAGATTGTATGACAAGTGAGCAAAATAATATTTTTACAGCGAGGGTGCTTTTTTTAATCCAAAGCGAAGCGAAGGATTCTAGAATAGAATCCTGAGCGTAGCGAGGGATTCAAAGTATATCGCTTGATAGAAAAATAAAATATTTCTCTCGGGATTTCGTAGGAATTAAGTTAATGCACTATCACTTTCAGAACTCGACGTAGAACATTTTTTTTTGCAAAGTGCAATAAAGTTCGTACCGATTACAAGAACAGGGAAATAATTCGCGCGCTTTTGGTTTTTTTTTTTAGTTATCGTGCCTCCCCGCACCGTACTGCCGAGTACACTTACAGCCAGTAATTTAAACAATTTGCGTTTGATTTCAATGAACGATTCATGTTCCAAATTCAAATCTCATTACTGCCCGCCAAAAAATTCTAGTGGACTGTGGAGAAAAGAGCTGCTTTGATCCCGTTTATAGAGCCGGAGCAACAAAACGACAGTTTTCGAATAGAAGGGATGAAATAGTAGATTGTGTGACAAGGGAGCAAAATAATATTTTTACGGCAAGGGCGCTATTTTGAATCCTGAGCGTAGCGAAGGATTCAAAGTACCTACATCGCCTGAAGGTAAATATTTTTGCTCTCGAGTCATACATCTACTTTTCATCTCCTTCTATCAGAAAAGAAATAAGACACTTTTAAGTAATATGAATAAGTTTAATTAAAAAAAAATACAGGAATGTAAAAAGGTCAATTACAAATTTATATTTGATACGCTTTTGTTGTTTTTTTTTAATTACCGCGGCTCTCCGCTCCCTACAGCCAACACTGACCGCCAGTACCTAATTTATACAATTTTCCTTCGATTTCAATGACCGATTCATGTTCCAAATTCAAATCTCATTACTGCCCGCTAAAAAGTCTAGTGGAGAAAAGAGCTACATTGTTCCCGCTTATAGAGGAACAAAACGACACTTTTCGAATAGAAGGAATCAAAATTATGTTTTCATCCCTTCAATTCGAACTACTACTACTAGACTTTTTAACATGCAGTATTGAGATTTTAATTTAGAACATGAATCGTTCATTGAAATCGAACGCAAATTGTATAAATTACTGGCTGTAAGTGTTGACTGTACGGTGCGGGGAGGAGCGGCAACTACAAAAAAAACAAAAGCGCGCGATTTACTTCACTGTTCTTGTAATCGGTACGGACTTTATTGTATTTTGCAAAAAATTTAGTTCTACGTCGAGTTCTGAAAGTGATAGTGCATTAACTCTGAAACAATAAAAATAGAAGCTAATAACGTCATTCAAAACTCAATATTTACGAAATCCCGGGAGAAATATTTTCTCATAGGAGATGAAAAGTAGAGTATATGACTCGAGAGCAAAAGTATTTTGTCCTCAGGCGATGTACTTTGAATCCCTCGCTACGTTCAGGATTCTATTTTAGGATCCCTCGCTATGCTCGGGATTCTTTTCTAGAATCCTTTGCTTCGCTCTGGATTCAAAATAGCGCCCTCGCCGTAAAAATATTATTTTGTTCCCTTGTCATACCAATCTAGGTACTATTACATATGTATCGAAACAGAAACCTAACCTAACCTAGTGAAATAAAATCGCGTATCAAAAACCTGAAAAAGGCTTTTTACATTACAACAAAATGATTTATTTTATCTAGGAGGCAAGCACCACTTATTCTAAACTTCAAATCCAAATATCGTACCCAGGTGGGTACGATCCCCTGATCCTCTATTACCTATACCTACTGCCATTACTATTACCTAATAGTAGGTAATGGCAATGTAGGTAATAGAGGCTAATAGAGCAAAAATCATCAAGGATTTGTAAAATGTGTCCATACCTAACTCGAGAAGGATCTTAAAACTTAGTACCTATAAGTCTTTTTTATTTATACCCATTGATTTAGTTAGTATAGGTAGTAATTAAGAATATGACTCACCTGTAATTCTACATAATAACTTAAAAGACCATGCGCTACAACAAAGTATTTAAGATCCCAGGTATTGACGAAACTATGTTCATTTTAGTTTAGGTACTAGAAATCTCAGATAATGAAACATTGAGAGTGAAGCCAAAAAAGCAAATACAAATTCAAAAGTGAATACCTACAAACGCGCTTCGTGCTGTGCTGACACGAGTCAGTATAGCACGAAACGCCGCATCGTTAAAAAAAACAAATAAAAATACAAAAACCAATTCAAAAGCGAATACAATCACGAGATTGTGGGTATTCGCATTTGAATTTGTATTTGCTTTTGTGGCGTCACTCCCAGTATTCCTTACGGTCTATCTGCCTTTTGCTTAATAATCTGAGATAGAAATTGAGATATGTTTTTTTTAACATTCAGTTTTGTTTACGTACCTACCATTTAAGACTTATATAAATATTTATTACTTAGGTCAAATACCAATTTAGTAAACCACAACACCAACAAATCAAGTCCAAATGATTCGTGTAACAATATTAAAGCTGACATCCAACTAAATTCGCAACTATCTGTCACGGAGAGGTTCATAATTGGGTGTCTGTTGTGGGATGACCACTCGGCGTGGCCCTTTCATAACTATTAACAAGTAGCAAGTTAGCCCCTCATCGCCATAGACACATGTATGGTTGGCGTGAAGTTAAGTGCAGAGCCGTGTAGTGGCGCTCGTACGACAGCCTGACGGATGGCGGAGTGGGGCCACGCCGCATCTTGCGCGGCCCATGTGAACCCTCCACAACGACATACGAAAGCTACCTATTCTCGTATCTGTAAATTACACTTGTATGGCATTTTTAATCAAGAACAGATATCAATAATAAACAGAGCGCAAAAATACATGCGGATATTAAAGGATTTGTTACTTGTTAGAAGTTACTTTGATGAGGGTTTTTAAACGATTTTACAATTTTGGATACCTACCTAACTGATTTGTCATTTTGCAAGTTGGCGACACCTAGTACCTACCTTGATGGACCAAGGTAATGATGAGACGGGACGAACTTGACTCCTATCGGTAATTTATTAACAGCGTATTAAGGAAGAGGGCGACCTTAACTACCTAAATATTACATAGATAGCATATTTAATCATATTGAGCAAAACTATGTCACGTTGTTTTGTTGGCGTGAGCATTCGTAAGTTGGAATATAATTCAATCACTCCTTAAGTACCTACTTAAAATATCGATGCACTTATTTTTGTCGTCAACATTGTTGGACTTTATTTATTAACTTTTAGATTTTGATTCCTTTTGACAACAATGTTTTTTTTTCAAAATACTCTTTACTTCAGTATTACGAATACTTCAGTGTATGTTTTCACAAGTCATGTGCATACGTTAAAGTTGGAAAAGTATCTACAATTGTCATATCCGTATCACCACAACAGTATTTCGCAGATCTAGTGCACATCCGTAATATCCTGCTCGATTCACGCTCCCCCGCATCCCAAGTGGTAGAACGTGCCACTGAAGCCTAGGCTATGCTGCATAATCTTAGTTTTGGTCAAGATTTCTCTCTATTTTGTGAGCTGTAGTTATTTATCATTCTTTACAAAGCTCCTGCCAAAATTGTTATCATCTGATCTGAGAATGTATCTTTTGCTATATGTAATAACGTATCTAACTTGCTTACTTATATATTTTTTAAATAAATGGTCGTCTAATTAAGCCACCTGATTCTTTTATCGAATGCAACCAATAATTGGTAGATGCTAAAATAAAACTTTGCGCAAGCCTAAATAATAAAAATCATCTTCCCTATATTATTTTTGTGAGGCAACAATATCAGATGACTGAAAATAAATCTGTACTGCATGTTTATCGAGCAATCACTCAGGGTTGTCGCAAACTCGACGTATTGACGGCTCTATCTGGGAGCAGCCGATGCATGCGCGGTCTGCAAACACCTATCGCCCCATCCCCGGCGAGCAAACGCGTGCCAAAATTTGATAAAGTCGCCGGTTCATGTTTAATCATACGACATTAAAGGCGAATGTACACAGTGTGTTGGGAGTACGCGATCACTGCTATGCATTATCATTTCTCATAAGCTCTCTGGGATCTTGTTGATTGACTGTACAAACGTTCTCTGTTTATGCCCCGAATCGCAAGTCCACTTTGTTGCAAGTTAATTTGTGTGACGCAAATAACTCCTTTGGTTTTTTTCCATTTGATCGATGATTTATCGGCATAGAGCAACCAGCGGCCAGTATTCCGCGTTGCTCTATGCTTATCGGTATTCAATTTTTGTTTTACGTTTAAAAGTCTAGTAAGTCTATATATTTTTTTTAATAACATTTAAGGCATTTAGAAACTTCATAACAAAAAATAATTTAGTTGCCTCTTCCAAAAGGTAGTGATGTATGGAGACGATTGGGCATTTAAGTCTATACTTACATTATTTTTCTTGCCTTATTAAAATGAAATTAAAATCACTATTTAGAAAAATGTTTAAGACTTCGCGATTTTTGCTTAATTTTTCACCTTAATCCTGACATTAATATGTGATTCAATGATAAAAATACAAGTTTTGAAGGTTTTATAAATAAATAAAATAAAATAATTTAAATCAGGCAAGACCCATATTAGATAACATAAAAAAAACTTCACAATACTGCCACAATAAATCGAAACACAATTTCAAAAGTCGTAGGGGGAATTCCCCTAGCGCCGGACAGCACCTAGTACCGGACAATACACGTCAAAATATGAAATAACGTTTATAATAACATTCGTGTAATCGAAGACGTCAAACTCATCGGTCAGATCCCCCCCACCGCGCGGGAGGCAACTATTTCATTCGATATACCTTACAGGTTACATGTTAGTCATTTTGGGCAGGAAATTGTTGCGTCAAGTAAATTTCAGAACGTCATAGATTATATTATTAAAGTGAATTATTTGTGTGTGGTGCTTTTGATTCAATCATTAGTAACTACGCTTTACATTGATAATAATAATAATAATAATTTTATGTGGGGATATTCTTTTGTTGCGGATTTATTAATAAACTTTATGGTAATTGGAACTATTATAATGTACATCATTCCCGTAAGTCCGGACAGTAACAGATTCCCTAGTACCGGACCAATGTATTTTGACAAAATAGTGTGCCGGTTATATTCTATATAATATTGTCATGCTATTATTTATCTTTTCAGATCATTTGATATGATGATTATGGGATCTAGGATCGGGACCCAAGTAAATTAAAATTAGCAATTGAAAATGTTTTAAACCTAAAAATTACTATTAGAGAAGCTTTATGGTGCCCAAAGTATGTTTATATGGCCAAGGTCTTTATAGTATTAACGTAACATTATTGTGTAACTTTAAATTTTTGTAAACCCATAATTACCGGGTTCTGCTCGGTCTTATGGGTTTGCATTTATACTTGTCCGGTACTAGGTGCCAAATCTCAATGAAACCAAAAACTAAACCAATGATTGATTCCATTTTAAGAGGCTAAAAAATTTACAATGTTCCTCTTTGTTGATTTGTTTTAATGTTACATAAGATTGTATAAATTAAAATGCTAAGTTTCGAAATAAAACATAATTATTAAATTTTTTGCTTATTAAAAACCTTAAGTGTCCGGTACTGGGAGAACTCCCCCTATCACAATTAAAAAGGTCACAGAATTAGAATAAAAATAAAATGTCAATAAAATTAAAAATAAAACAAATCACAAAATTATCCTAGAATTACAAATAAAATAAAATTTTCATATAAAAACAATACAATACAAACAAATCATTCTCATTGCCCGCCTCTCTGTTCCCTGATAAATATAATCTGGGTATCTTCAAGGCACGAGTGACCCGGTTCATCCTAGGCAAGCGTGTTCCAACTTAGGCCGCATCATCACTTAAGATTTGCGGTCAAACGCAAACCTATCTATACTAATATCATAAAGAGGTAAAATTTGTTTGTAAGTTTGTATGTTTGTAAGTTTGTATGTAGGAGGTAATCTCCGAAACTACCCATCCGATTTCAAAAATTCTTTCACCATTAGGAAGCTACGTTATCCCTGAGTGCTATAGGCTATATTGGATTATCAAAAAATTAGGGATCCTTGAGAAAATTCACGTGGAAGAAGTCGTGGGAAATCTGGTCTCCTGGTACATTTAGTGGCCCTATACAGGAGACCAGAAAATTCACGCGGACGTAGTCGCGGGCAAAGTGCTAGTTAAGTAATAAAAAAAAATACATGTCGTTTTCAATGACAATCAAAAATTAATAATCAATAAATTAAATGGCTATAAATGTTTTTTGTGTGTTGTGTTACAGCATTGTCGAAATTAGGGTCAGTCAAATCGCCCAGCGATCACCACCAGGACAGTATTGGAGCTGGCCCGCACCCTGCGCATTAAGAACGCGCACGGCTTGCGCATGCTGGCGTGAAAACAGTCGGTGCGCGCTTCCGCAAACATGCTTGAGGCGCTGCAGAAGCGGGGCAGCCCCAACACCGCCCTGAACGCGTTATTATACTGGACGCGGAGGGCTCTGTAGCTCGCTTGTGTGTAGCGAACCCACAGTCTGCACGTGTACAGTGAGGTGCAATATGCCCTGGAACAACGTGCAAACCTGCGGGCAAGCATATTCGCTCTCTTCGACAACGTCCTCCGCTCCCGTTCCATGTCAGCATGATCCTTGAGGTCAGCCGTGACTATAAGTATATGCCTATAAATATTTGAAATGATCCACTCTGTCTCGGGCAATACCATTGAGAACAACACTGGTGGTACATCCTCTAGGCATTTTGCACCGCTGCCTCCAAAGACCATGCATTGACTCTTGCTAACATTATATTTTAGCTCATGCCTCAACGCATAATCCTCATAGACCTAAATAAGCTTCCTTAAACCACAGATCCAAGCGCTCAGCAAGACCATGTCGTCAGCATAACTAAGGTTCTTGACGCAAACACCGTCAACATGGCAACCGACATGCCGATTGCTGAGCGCGACCATCAGCGCGTCCATATAGAGGTTAAAAAGGGTTGGCGAGGTCAGTCCGCAATGTCTCACTCCACACTCTAGCTCTCTACCACTCTCTTATATTACGTAAAATAAACAACCTGTATTTCCTCTGTCTATATGTATATCTCTGTCTGTTACGCTTTCACGATGAAACAGCTGAACCGATTTTGATTAAATTTGGTATGAAGATAACTTGAACCCTGGGGAAGGACATATGCCAATTTTTAATCTGCGATTTCGTCTGTATCCACTATAACCGACATTCACGCGGACGAAGTCGCGGGCAAAAGCTAGTAATATAATAAATGTGACAGTAACTCTGTCTGTTACGCTTTTACGATGAAGCGGCTGAATCGATTTTGATGAAATTTGGTATGAAGATAGCTTAAACCTTGGGGAAGGACATAGGCTACTCTTTAATCCGCGATTTTAACTGTATCTGCGATAACCGACATTCACGCGGACGAAGTCGCGGGCAAAAGCTAGTAGCTATAACCGTTACAGCGTAAATCACTGCATTGAGAAGACTGCCTCTGATGCAAATCAGATTGGTTCTTCTGCTGATTCAAATACACATATCATTATTATTCCTGGTATGATTTTAAACGTTTTTGGTGTCCAGGGTCCTCCAGTACCGTGTACCTACGAGACCTCAAGTTCAAAAGAAATTCGTTACAAAAACAGATAAAACGCCACTCTTCTTCTGTGTAATTTCTGTGTCCACGAGCCCATTGCTAACGGGCTCTGCGGTTGCGGGATTTAATAGGTAGTACAGCGGTCTTCGGGAATGGAGACTGACTTCATTCAAGCGATTTCTTTTGGTTTGATCACTTCTGAACATTCCTTAAGAGCTATGAACCCTCGTAACAAACGTCGTCGCCGTCATTGTACGATTACATCAAGCAGTAATTTGTATGTCTTGTTTGCGTGTGGCGATGCGAGGTCGTCCTGCATGTTGCTCTATTACGCTGCCATGGATGCGGTAACGTATTTAAAGTCGATTTAAAACATTGTGCGTAGTGCCCAGAGCATTTGCCATCGCACGTTGCCGAGAACCAGTTTCTAATATTCCTACTCTGATCATTTCTTCTAATGACATCTTCTCTCCAGGATACGTTCTTTTGTATTGATTTAACGCATAGGTATGGCAAAAATTGACCTGATTTGGTCTCAATTTCGTCGTATTCTTATGTA
This sequence comes from Charanyca ferruginea, assembly GCA_947361185.1. Lineage (NCBI taxonomy): Eukaryota > Metazoa > Arthropoda > Insecta > Lepidoptera > Noctuidae > Charanyca > Charanyca ferruginea. Next base: position 15,055,107 of record OX376055.1, on the reverse strand, counting down.
AAATAGGAATACAACTTGACAGAGAAGATTTTTAACTATCATTAACATTATTGAAAGATCTAGGTATTTTTCTCACATATATAATAATTTGGTAATTTAATTGTGGAAATACAGGCTTAAAAAAAAATTACACGATACTCATAATATCAGTCTTTATTCTGGATTCGATGTCAGCAGCCCGACCCCACACGTTGCAATGCCACACGACATAATGCTGTGAAAGTAGTTAAAATAGACCAAACGCGCAGTTTTTACATTTGTCTTCGAAGTCCCGCAATAGATGTTATTATGAGGTCCCTATTGTGAATTCTAGTCTAGCGTGATTCCTAGAAAAATCGTTTGACTAATAAATATCAGTTTTTCTCCATTCATTATGATGTTACACTCACTACTGCTAACATTTCGTAAAATTAGTCGTTTTTCTTTTTTTATTTAATCCTCTTTATCATTTTGGACATATAGGATATACTTAATTACATCGTCAGAATTTTGAGACCGTCTCTGTTTATTTTAATAAAAACCGGCCAGTCGGACTCGCACATCAAGGGTTCCGTACCTCTGATATGTACCTATAGATCGAGCACAAAATACCTTTAATTTTAACTTTATTCTATTTTTATTATTTTTTGTTACCGCAGCCATCGTAATACGCGCTTCGTGAAAATTCCAAGTGTCTACCTAGTACGGTACAAAAGATTCGGCTCGGTGATAAACAGACGGACGGACAGCGGAGGCTTAATAATAGGGTCCCGTTAGGCACCCTTCGTATACGGAATCCTAAAAATCAATATAGAGTCATCTGCAAATGACACCATCTTCGGATTCATTTTACAGTAATTGGAGTAAATCATATTTTACACAACGTATAACATGTCATATTTAAGGGTGGCGTTCTGTACCTTCTGATTTAGAGTCTATGAATTAACTATACTGATTGGATATATTATTTTGCCTTCATTTGAATGAATTTAAGATTAAAAAATGTGTAACATTACTAACTCAAATAGATTTCGTATCATTTACGCACATTTTGACAGGTAGGATGTATTATTACTTTGTGACCATACGTATTGCTTATTAAGGAGGCTGTTCTCATGATCCTTAAGTTTTAATATGACCACATATTTATGTTACACGCTAGAAAAATAGAACTGAACCTAACATCGAACCTTTAGGAACGCCTATAGTCATTTTAGACCCCAATAAGTTCATGCCGTTAACCTGAAGTTACCTATCTATACTTTATGAATGATCTTAGTACAGATGAGTCATCACCTAATTCTAAATTTACTAGACTGAAACCAAGAGCTATTTGCTATTTTTTTTTTTAGAGCTAATATGTAATAAATATGCTCCACTTTCAACAATAAGTGTCTCATGGTAATCGAACGCCTTTAAAAGGTCATAAGAGATTCCAATGGTGTCTTATGCTTTCTTTCATGCGTTAAAAATGTTCTTTATTAGGGTGACACCGGTGTCAGTTAAATAACGTAATTTCGTGAAACTAATGAAAGATGGAATTTTAATTATTATTATTTGATTGAGCAAAATTTTGGTATCTGTCAACCAACCGATATTCAGGGTTGCCTTTTGAACGGGAAAGTACCTTAACCGCTAATTACAGCGGTTAAGGTACTTTCCCCCAGGAAAACGATTTTAAGTGGTTTTCGAAAAGTTTAAGGGATTTTTTTATCTATAATAGCAGCTCAGGAATTTTGAACAAAAGTCAGGACAATAATGGGCAACATACAATTTTTGATGCCAATGATGTTTATTATTTTATTTTATTTTATTTTATTAGGGACATCAAACAACAGTATATAAAACAATAATCCAAAAACTTATTAATAAGAGTAGCATATACACTGCTAACGACGTTATCCACAAATTAATAAAACAGAATAGCTAGCTGTTAAATGACTATCGATTCAACTTATCGTAGTGTAATTTATAGTTACATAAAACAATATTATTGTTATTACTAGGTTGAGAAAGAAAAACAAAGACATAAATTCAAAAATTCTGTAGTATCCTAATATGAATGTGTACTGTTAGCACGGTTAATACCATAGGTTGCACAAACATCTAAATTAAACAAAAATAAAATAAAAAGTATATTCTATCTGAACTTTGTGAGTGTCAGGCAACTCACATTGTCAACATGCATATCCTCACTGACTACTGCTGATCTTTTAAGATATTAGAGATTTCCTTTTTAAATAACAGCTTGCTGAGGAATATTATATCTACAGAACAAAATTTTTGATTATAAGTTTCAACCAAACGATGCAGCGGCGAGCGGGATCCCGCATTAGAGCGACAAAAAGGAGCAGCGAATAAGCGCTTTAAGCGAGAGTCACGCCCATGTGTTGTGCGAGGGACCAGGTAGCACAAACTATTCACCAGATTGGTACAGTCAAACTTGTTACGACATATGTTGAAAAGCGTCATCATCTCAAGGAGAGTGCGTCTAGAAAATAAAGTCAGAAGGCCGTATTTTTTAAGTAGAGACTGGTATGATATTTTTATACGGAAGCATCTATAGTGCATAGCGCGAAGATATTTTCTTTGAACTAACTCTATGATTTCAGAATACTTTTTGTAGTAGGGATTCCAAATAGGGACTGCGTACTCTAGCTGTGGGCGGATTATGGATTTGTATAAATGTAAGTAGGTGGAAGGGCGTCGAAATTCTCTAGATGATCTCATTACAAACCCAAACATTTGGTAAGCTTTATTAACTATATTATCTATATGAGCATCCAGGTGGAGTTTAGAGTCTAATAGAACACCTAAATCACGTAGGCATGGAACATTGCTTAACATGGTATTGCCAAGGCGGTAGTTATATTTGATAATATTTGGTTTTTTTGTGAACGTGATACTATGACACTTAGACAAGCTGAGATAGAGTTTATTGGCTGAGCAATAGTCGAAAAAGCGGTCTAGGTCATTTTGGAAATTGGCACAGTCAAGTTGATTAGTTATTTTTTTGTATATCTTTAAATCATCCGCATAAAGCAAAAACTTGCAATGTTCAAAACAGTTGTTAATATCGTTTATAAAGAGGATAAATACGTGGCCCTAAAATCGATCCTTGTGGAACCCCTGATGTGACTTGAATATAGTGTGATTCGTAACCATTGATCACAACTTTTTGAGTCCTGTTAGTAACATAAGATACAAACCAACGAAGCAAGTCTCCTCTGATGCCGTTGAATGCAATTTTATTGAGTAACAACTCATGATCTACTTTGTCAAACGCTTTTTGGAAATCGGTGTATACTACATCAATTTGCTGCCTATTGTCTATGGTCTCAAAAAGTTGTGATGTGAAAGTGAGAAGGTTAGTAATGCAGGATCTACCTTTTACAAATCCGTGTTGTTCTTTTAATATCACACGACGCATGAAGGGATAAACTTCGTCATGTACAAGTTTTTCAAAAATTTTGGAGAGTGCCGATAATATGGAGATTGGACGATAAGTAGATACGTCGTTCTTAGACCCAGCTTTGTGAATCGGGATAATATTTGCGCGTTTCCAGATCTCAGGGAATAAAGATCTAAAGCTTTATTACCGCCGACTTACTTGTCAAATGAGACCACAAATACTAAGCCAAGTTTTGGCTTACCCGAGCCTGTCTCCTAGCAATCAATGTGTCAGGTGGAGGTACAGAATATTTTTCATACACAATTTTTCACGCACACTAGCGTTCTTGCAATCTGTTTTATACACACCAAAATATTGAGTGTATATCTCAATCTCGTATATCCACGGAGCTGTTGATTTTAGGTTTTAGTCGGAGCTCGCGGAGACCTATCTAAGATCTAAAGAGTTAAATAGAGTACGAAGTGATTTTTTTGCGCGGAGACCTATCTAAGATCTAAAGAGTTAAATAGAGTACGAAGTGATTTTTTTTTTAAATATCATGTTCTAGAACGGTCTATAACTGTGGTTCCGGAGACCTATCTAAGATCTAAAGAGTTAAATAGAGTACGAAGTGATTTTTTTTTAATTTCATGTTCTAGAACGGTCTATAAAGTGGTTCCCTCAATTGATTGAACCACAAACCATCTAACAAAAACTTTAAGATTCGGAACTTACATAATGATTGTGAAAAAAAAACTATATAAATGAAGAATATAAAACATTCAGTTTAGCCTAGCTTTAGCTAGCTTAATTAAATACAATGATTGCTATTGTAATGAGAATGTGTATTTATTTCCTATTTCTTCATTGTCATGTCAGGGCGAATTCAATATTCGCTCCTACCAGTCATTCACTACCAAGTGGTCGCGATTGTTTGGGAAATGCTGGTATATAGGGCGAGTCATACTGCTACTCGATTTTCAACCTATTGACCCCCACGTCAAAAAAACAAAAACGTGCCCTCGGTACCAAGCTTCGAATTACTAGTCTTTGGAAGTACGTTTCGTAACGTAATACTATAGAGTAGTAATTCGTCTATCATGCCTGTCATGTAGTCGTGATTATGGCGTGCTGGGCACATTTTGGTTTGTCATCTATACATGACTGTGTCGATCTGTGGCGATGATCAGTGATCTCCAGCGGTTTCTATTTGTTCCTATAACAGCAAAAAATGAGAATGTGGTGTGGTGATGTAATCAACCGTTTTTTTCCTTCACACTTTACCATTAAAATTAAAATGAAAGGCTTGAGTTTTTTTAATGCATTGGCGAGGCAATTAGAAACAGACTACAAAATATTAAAAGTTCCCCTTATAATGGAAATGTGTCGCCGACAACGACGGCCCATTCGTCACGCGCTGTTCTGACAATCGTACGCACGCTCCAGGCTGCACTTTAAAATATTGCTTAATTGAATACAACATAAAAGTAACATCACTTTAATTATTGACAAGTTTACATAATGAATTCCATGCTTTTCATAAGCATTTCAAAATACAATTTTATTAATATTTCAGTTTCAATGTCTGCTGATATTTTAAAGTATAGCAAATATTTATTCAAACTAAAATTACTTTTATTTATCGAGCTCATAAGAAGACCATTTTCTATGCCGATGGGAATGATTTCCACACGATTGAAAATTTCGCTTCCTGTTGAAATTAATTGACGAGTAAAAAACCTGTACAAGTAGAGTTGGGCCCTACTAATAATTATTGTTGTGATCTTTGTAACTCATTCACTATTGAATTGGCTATCCAAGGCCAGCCAAGTTTTTACTTTGTGGATAATAATAAATTAGTCCGTGATTTATTAAAACTTTTGGTCCCTTTCGATTACTGTTTATTAGTGTCCGACCGAAGCTTCAGTTTCGGATTCGCCTTCAATCAACTTCAGCCAAAACAGGTCAATATTTTGGCCGAAGTCAAACTTCAACAATTGCCGACAATGAACGAACTGTTATGAATGAGCGTAAGCACAATGGCAATATTTTTTTATTTCTAGTTTGTTAGTGACGATTAAAATTCCCTTTTTATATTGTACAATCAAAATTAACATTTTATTATTAATTTTGTAGCCAATCTTGAACTGAATTTCTTAGGGTTTTTTACACTGCTATATATCTACACATACAACGTATCAACACACTAATGCCCCGTTTTTAAGGTGATTTAACTGAACTATATCTACACACATAAAAAAAAGTTTGCGATCACTTTGACAAATCGAAATATTTTTTTCTTACGGTAGATTATATTATGATTTCTTCTTTTTTTTTTGGATTATTTTATAAATTTTAGATTATTGATTTAGAATATAAAACAATAATAATAAGCCCCCTAAACAACCACACGTCCTGATTGACCATCTAATCACGTGGGGGGCGGACACACGAATAAGTAATTACTGGCGTGGCTAACGTGGCTCTGGAAACCCATTAAATATGGAGACACGTTCAAAAAGAAAACGAATAGGACCGCTGCCCGGGGGTGATCGCCGGGGCGCACCTGGAGCTGACGCTGGGTGTCTCAGCATGCGATCCGTCAGCGGTGAGGAGATGAACAGGCGGGCTCTCACCGACAAAGATACTACAGCCGAAATCATTGACGATGGTGACAGACTGACCAACAGGACAGACACCCCTGTAGAGCCATACAGTCCAAGCACAGTATCGTACACACCTTCTGGTGCTGTCTTCTCTTATTACGTTTTATAATACAGTCACACCCAATCCGACCTTGAATGTTGCGCGGGAGGTAAGTGCCTTTCTACCCGCGTCCACCAAGGCTGGAAAGACAAGAGTTCGCTTGAGATGGAGTAAAGATGTTAACATATTTATCATGCGAACTTACTTTTACATCACTTAATTAGAGACCGACATGACCACAGACGCTTTTTACTCGACAATACCCTGAGGTAACCGTTTCAGAACAAAGGATTTCTGATCAGAGAAGAGCCATAATTAGAAATAAACTTTTAAGTCAAGAAATACTAAAGCAATTAAAGAAAAAGTACGAATACAGTTACAGGAAGCAGAAATTAACATAGAAAATACCGCAAGTACACCATTACCTCAAAACATAACTGAAATCGCTCAACAACCACAAACACACACTCAATTACAACCTAATACACTATCTCAATCATGTAATTACTCACTAGCACACACACAAACATCTCACACATCCACACAAACCGAATCGATCACTCTAATGTTAGAAAATGATATTGAGACCCTAACCGTCGCAGATCAAAACCTATCAACTGATGTCAAAGAAATACATGATAAATTCAGAACAACACTAGCACAATACTCTGGAATGGATCCTGCAGCTCGACCAAAACTACCTAAACTTCGTTACAGCCCTTACCTTTTTCGTTTAATTAACTTATTTAATGAAAGTATACGTAACCAATTTATCTCCCATAACACATATCTTATAGACATACATATACTTATATATTGCACAGCGGTAGTCATATCTGAGGAACTTAACTTTAAAATCACGGAACACACAAGAAACACAACACTAAACCACCATGGCAACTAAGATCAGAATAAAGTATAGAAAAATTGAGAGCCGACTGCGGTAGACTTACACAATACATTAACAACATTAGGTCAAATAAAGTAGTAAAGAGAGTGAAGGCTATATATAGAAGTAATTATAAACACACTAGACATGAGAACAGCAATAGAAAACCTGAAGAGTTTTTAGATACCTTAAAACAAAAACTAGCTCTTAAAGTTCATAGGCTCAGACGATATAAAAAAGCACAACAGCGTAAAAACGATAACGCCCTATTTGCCACCAATGAAAAAATATTTTATAGAAACCTACACAAGTCAAAAACCAATGCGAATGAAGAAAACAACACAGATACACCCGACACACGTAACACTCCTACCAAAGAACAGTTAGAAATATTTAGGTCTAGTATTTGGGAAGAACAAGTACAACATAACGACAAAGCATCGTGGATAATCGAAGAAACTAAAAAATTGAGAGCAATAAATGAAATGGAATTTGAAGAAATCACAGAGTCAGACATCATACACATTACAGGCAGGTTACATAATTGGAAATCTCCTAGTATAGATAAAATACACAATTTTTGGTACAAAAAATTAACATCATTACACAAACCGATAGCAAAAAATTTAACAGAAATAATATTAGGACGGCAAAATATACCAGAATTTATTGCGACAGGCATAACTTACATGTTACCTAAAACCAAAAATTCAAATTCAAATTATTTATTTTTGCAGAAAACACTGTTACAAAGGTGTTATTAAAAGTGCATGTTTCAAGTGATTCTACCGTAAGGCATGCAAAATGGATACAATCACGGTTTAACAAATCAAGATTAAGATTGGCATTGGAATATAATATAAAATTATGTAAAAATATTTTAAGATAATAAATTAATGTAATGTCCTTCTTAAAGTCTAATAATACAGATTATTTATTTATTTATAATAATAATAAAATTATTTCAATGTCATTCTTAGGATAATTACAATACATAAACAGATTATTTATTAATTTTTAGGATACATTCATTGTGCTATTAGGCATTGATGTTACTGTGAGATCTTTAGTTTGGAGAAATTATCGTATAAGTAGTCGTTCAAGTTGTAGTAACATTTATTAACTAAAAGGCTCTTTAAACTTTTCTTAAATAAAGCAGTATTCATTGCCCTTATTTCTTTTGGGAATGTATTGAAAATTACAGGAGCCATGCGAAACACACTTTTGTGCATTAAAGTGGTACACGTTTGGCGCACATAGAGGCGTAATGCGTCACGTTGTTGCCTATTACTGACTTCTGAGGCTAACTTAAATAAGTGTGGATTGACCTTAACAAATACTGAGACCTCATAAATATATAGGCTTGGGAGAGTTAGAATTTTATACTCCTGAAAAAACGGTTTACAGGTTTCGATTATTTGAAGCCCAAACATAGCTCTTATGCACCGTTTTTGTGCTTTAAAAATTAAGTTTATATCATTCGAATTTCCCCAAAAAATTACACCATACCTCAGGACTGAAGCAACTAAACCATGGTATTCAGTTATTTGAAATCTTTTTTAATTCATGTAGTGCATATACCGATTTATTAATTCTTTTGCATAGTGATTCTATCTGGAATTTCCATTTTAATTTGTTATCCACAGTAAGACCAAGAAATTTTGTTGTTTGCACTTCAGATACGGGTTCGCCCTTATAGTTAATCTGAAGCATAGTTGCATTCATACGCTGATTAAAATGGATTATTTTAGTTTTACCTATGTTTGCCTTCAGGTTATTAATGTCTAGCCATTTAATGATTGCATTTAGGGTACTGCTAATATCATGCTCATAAGATGATCTATCATCACACTTAATTGCAACACTTAATTGCTTAATTCACCACAGCCTTCCCAATATAGACCGATCACATGCCTCCCCACGATTTACAAAATATTGACATCAGCAATTACATCAAAAATTAACTCACATATTGAACACCACAACATAATATCGGTGGAACAAAAGGGTTGCAGGCGGGGCCACATGGGTTGCAAAGAACAGTTAATAATTGAATCCACTATACATAAACATGCCACCACAAAAACTAGAAATCTTCATTGCACCTATATCGATTATAAAAAAGCATTTGACAGCGTTCCACATTCCTGGTTGATACATATCTTAGAAATCTATAGAATTAATCCAAGAATAATAGACTTTCTACGTAACATAATGCCCCAGTGGAAAACCACACTTCAAATAAACTGCAATCACAATAATGTTACAACCCGACCAATATCTATTCGGAAGGCTATATACCAAGGCGATTCACTAAGCCCCTTGTGGTTCTGCCTCGCACTAAACCCTCTATCTAATCTGCTGCAGCGCTGTCGGGCCGGATATTGTCTCAAACACACTACAGAACAAACAACAATCTCACATCTTATATATATGGACGATATCAAACTATAGGCACAATCCGAAAAAGATATGAAAAAACTAGTAGAAGCTACAGCAGAGTTTAGTCAAGATATCAACATGCAATTTGGTCTAGACAAGTGTAAAACACTACACATCATACGAGGGCAAGTACGACCCGGCAACTATGTAATTAATAACACTGACATCATAATAGCAATGGAGCCAACTGATGTATACAAATATTTAGGATACTCACAACTAAAGGGACTGGATCACGTTAGAATTAAACAGACACTTACTACGGAGTACAACAGAAGACTTAACACTATATGCAAAACTCAATTAGCTGGTAAAAATCTCATCAAGGCCTTGAATACGTTTGCTATCCCCATATTAACTTACTCATTCGGAGTTATTAAATGGACAAAAACCGACACAGAACAATTAGAACGAACAACACGCACTACACTCACTAAACATAACAACTTACATCCAAAATCTGCAATCGAAAGGCTTACTATCAAACGGCAAAATGGAGGGAGAGGCCTAATAGACATCCAGCACTTGTGGCGGAAGCAAGTCTACCGACTAAAAACATTATTTCATTCAAAATCTCGTACAAGGTAATATCCATAAAGCCATAGTACTAAATGATATCAACTACACTCCTCTTAACTTAAATGATCAGACCAATGACACCCCACACATTATTAACGATGACCCACAGACACAAAAAATTGAGGACTGGAAGAAAAAAGTACTTCACGGCAGACACCCTCATGATCTAGAACAATCCCATATTAACAAAGTAGCTTCAAATAAATGGCTTAAAATAGGTAACTTGTTCACAGAAACTGAAGGATTTATAATAGCGATACAAGACCAGATAATAAACACTAAGAACTTCAGAAAATATATAATCAAAGACCCTTGTAACAAACGATAAATGTCGAAAATGTCACATCTAACCCGAAACCATTCAGCACATAACAGGAGCATGCACACAAACCGACTACACTCACAGGAACAACCAGGTAGCAAACATTATTCATCAAAAATTAGCACTTAAATACACACTCATACAAGACACAAACACTCCTTACTACAATTATACACCACAAACTATACTAGTAAATGACACACACAAAATCTACTACGACCGCGCCATACTCACCGATAGGACCATTCACTACAACAGACCGGATATAACCCTTCAGGATAAACTAAATAAAATTACGTACCTAATAGATATTGCAGTTCCCAACACACATAACATACAAAAGATAATAACTGAAAAAATTAGTAAATATGCCGAACTGAAAGAAGAAGTAACTAGAATATGGCGTCAAGAAAAAGTTTATGTGATCCCTATAGTCATCTCCACAACAGGCGTTATACCGAACCATCTTCTCTATAGCTTAAAACTACTAAATCTAAAAGAAACTCTCTTTATCGCCCTACAGAAAGCTGCCATATTAAATACGTGTCGCATTGTCAGAAAATTCATGCAATTAGAGGAACATGAAACTGGTCCCCAAAATAACACGCCCTATATATAATACACACCACACGCTGCATTTACTTGGCTTCGGCCCGTAAATGTAGCTGAATCCAGCTAAAGTGCTGAGAAAAATATCACGTATACGAAAATAATAATAATAATATGTGGGGACATTTTCACACACGGCCATCTGACCCCAAACTAGGGAGACCCTGTACTATGGGTGTCAGACAGCTGATATACATACACAAATACATTTTTTTTTGTAAATACATACTTATATAGATAAACAACACCCAGACACAAGGCAAACACAAGTGCTCATCACACAAATGTTTACCCTGGGCGGGAATCGAACCCGCAACACGCTGCGCAGCAGTCGATCGCTCAGCCACTGCCAATAAAACAGTTCAATTGTTTTTCCATATAAAAAGGCTTTCAGTCCTAGCTTAGGCTCATTCAGAAATCTGATTTAGTAAATTTTAACAGATTTAAAATACTTTTCGCAGAAAGTTGTGATTGAAAAAATGCCAAGAGGATTATCAGAAGTTTTACGAGCAACAATAGTAACTTTGAGGGAAGAAGGATACATCATGAGAGTCGTATGTCGTATTCTCCGACATCACAAGGTTAGACTGGCCTGCCGGCTCGCCTGACTTAAACTCAATAGAGCACGCGTGGCGAGCTGTTTGGAACCGTCAGCCACATCCCCAGACAGTGCCAGAGCTCAGGGAAGCCGGTAAGAATGGGACAAGTTACCCCAAGGAATGCTGGATAACTTGATTCTCAGCATGCCCAGGAGGATCTTCGCATGTGTTCGCGCCAGGGGAGGAATTGTAGTATATTGAGTATAAACCTTTTATTAATAAATTGTTGTTTAAGTTTGGTTAAACAGTCTTTTTCTATCTGTTACATTTACATTATGATTAATTACTCAATTTCTTTTTATAAAAAAAAAGGTTTATTTAATAATTTCAAACAGGGTATTTCTATTAGAAATCACACAACAAATATATATTTTTTGAAAAAGTTCAATTTAAAAAATTATATCAGCTTTGATGTGTGTATTCGATAGTGCTATTGGTTCGATATTGCGTTTCCGAGCCCTCAGTTAAGGAAGAAAATCACTCAAATAGATAATTTTGTCAAATGAATAGGTAGCTATCGAAAGTTTATCCGAAGACCTCAGAAACCGGGCCTTATACATCTACAGATTTTTGCATGTACATACGTAAATCCTACCTACCTACTAATCCTAATTTCCTATCAAATTGTGGACAGTTATATTGATTTATTTGTAATAATTATTTTGTGTATTAATATTAATTAAATTATATCATTATTACTGATGCAAATCACATTTTGATCAATACAAGCTGCAATTTTCAGTAAACGGTAGTAACAATATTTGAATTTAGGGGAGAGCTTCCTTTTCAATAGGTATTTGTTTTACCCTAGTACAGTGACTCTAATTAATGGTGTAAGTATGTACCTATTTAAAAAATGTCACTAAGATCCTTCTCTATAAAGGTTCATGATACACCTACCGTGGGTAATTTTACGAACGTTAAATTCTCTGTTTTAGGAAAAATTAACAAACAGTGGTACGGCATTGCACAGCATTGAAGTAAGTTTGTATTTCCCTTTCCTAACACTTTCTCATTTAAGTATTCTGTTTCTATAGCTTTTTTGTAATAAACGTCATTGATTTTTAACGTCATTTTGCCGTGGATTTAAAATGAGAGCAAGTACCTCACGATATTATTTTATTTAAAGCAGGTTTCAGATGATAATGTTAGATACATTATAATAGACTAAGAATACAAAGAAGTATTGTACTCTCCGCAGGCAGATGATTCTCTATTGGTCTAACTACTGTTCAAATTTACTGAAGTGGTCCCACTTATGCTTTAGAAAACTGTAATTTGATGGGTCTTCCCTCAAACACATCTTTTTAAAGAAATCTGACGTTTTTGACAGTTTGATGATGAGTTCAAGTGGGTATTCTATATTTATATTTTAATTCTACGACTCTAGGCGTAGGTAACTTAAACAACAAAAAAGAAAACCGCCTTCAAAATCTAAAAAGTGATAAATAACTTTAGCACATTACTTTACTTTCGGAAGTCGGTGGCGGTGGCTTTGAGTTTGTTGTTTTGTATTGCCACCGACTTCCGAAAGTAAAGAAAAATAAAAAAAACTTTAGCACAGAACACACAATGTAATAATAATAATGTGTGTTCTGTGCTAAAGTTATTTATCACTTTTTAGTTTTTGAAGGCGGTTTTCTTTTTTTTGAAAAAACTTTATATTTTTCTGTTTTTAGTGTTGGTGTTTACTTAAAAGAGATTGTAAATCCCCCAAAGATTTAAGAAACTAATACGTCGTCCAAGTATTTTTTTTTGGGAATTTGTTGATTTTCTCAAAAAGGGCTGGATCAATTTTGGTAAAATTTATATGGGACCATTTCGGAATAAACTCCTTTCGAACAAAAAATAATTTTGCAAATCCGTCTATATATGACAGAGATATACCCGAACATACATAAAAAAAAAGTACAAACATTCGAATTGATAACCTCCTCCTTTTTGAAGTCGGTTAAAAATACACTTGCTGTTGGTGAGAATTCTGTATTGAATTCTTATTACAATTACCTACCACTGAGTAAATATTCAATTTCTGGCTCTGAAAACCTAAAATGAACTGTAACGTTAGGTATTAAGTAGGATAAAGTTATTGCACCATTAACAATTTAAGGTTACATTTTTAATGAAATGGGAGGGTAAACGAAGTTCATTAGTAGCCTGGCGCCAAAGCAACACTCGTAAAAATGAAAAAGGGAGAAAAGGGATTTCACAAAGCCGAGCTCAATTTGGATTCAATGAGCCGCGAATTGGTAATGCTAAACGCTCCGAGAGGGCTTAGATATCCCTACTAAACATAGTTACGAGTAGGTACAGAGCTGTTTGTTGGTTTCATTTCGACTTTTATACGTAAACCAATTAACTAAGCTCAAATTGTATCTTATCTGTTTACTTCACGTTTACTACTAGCTCCTGATAACATTTTACCTATCAGTGTTCGGTAGGTAGGTACTATATTATCGATAAACACGATGATTAAATATTTCAACTATGCTGTCAATATTTTTTACAGAACGTTTGGGTAATTGCACGTGCATCGTGCATGTGAATAGAAAAATCACATTTTCATGTGTTCAACTTTTCAATGAAGTTGTATAGAATTTAGGTACTAAAATTCAACCGCGCTTTATAGTATCTTTACTGTACACATACTTACACTTTCTTTTTATTTACGTCTACATACTAGATTTGAATCTTTAATAATAAAGTAGGTACTCGCAGGGCCGCCTGACAAATCGGGCCTATGGCTTAGTGGTGTTTACAGTGTCTCGGGTTGGAGTGGTAGCAATATAAAGATGATCGGTCGACACGTTGCCTCATGTATAATGTGCATACAAATTTAAGTGGGTGCCGGGTAAGCGCGGGTGGGTACTGAAGACGCGACACTGACGACTCAACTAGCACATCCTTATGATAAGAGTGTGGAGAGAGGAGGAGGCTACATGCGACACGTGTCCGCCCAGCGTCGCGACGCGCCCGTCCCCCGCGTCCCGACACGTGTAAGTGAACGGTGAATCTTGCTCACTACGCTCTCCTACGAGCCCGACTACGAATTCGGCGTCGTTCGGAGTTTGTTCCGCTCTATATTTACATGAAACGAGAAAGATTTTTGTATTCGATGTAGACAAACCCAGTTTCCGTTTTGTGCTGTAACAAGGAATATTCTCATATACTTTTCGCCTCACTTCTGCGTCAGTTACCGAGTTTTCATTCACTGTTTTGCATTGATGTCAACTTTCTTGGTGGAGTTGTAGGTACTTTATAACTTTTAAACTTTTTGCTTTAATACTTTATTCTGAAGTTAGTTGTTTGCTAGTTAGTTAGCTCCGTATACCTACCGTACGTAACTTAACGCGTAAAATAATGTATAGGTTAACTTTAGGATCGTCGTCGGGTACCTATGTTCCATAAAAGTATAGGTAATTTTGGTTAATTTCTGCAATTCATTACAAACAATTTTTACTCAATCAAAGCACGCATGTTAAGTATTTAGAGCTCTTAGTTATCTTTTACAAATATGTAAGTAGGTACCTAAGTACCTACCTACCTATTGACGAAATAGAAATGTGATTGTCTCTATAAGCTTTATGGAACTTAATGGTTAAAGAAGATATGTTGAACTCTTTATAAAGAAATTATCCAGAGAAATTTGGTGGTTATCATTTATCATCACCAATCAATTGACATAGGTACTTTTTATGATCGATGATTGTCACTTTGACTTTGTATGGTAAAAACAACCTGTGACGTTACTTAGTTGACAATTCATCTGACTAAAATATCGATTTCGATTCGTGCCTTGTTAGGATACTTTTATCTATTGTTATAAAAATATATAAGAATTAGGGTATAGGTAGGTACTGTAATAACTGAGATTACTATATACGATAAATCAAACGTAGGAGAACTGTTATAACTCTATATTGGAGATAAAATATTACTTAGAGGAATATTACATGACCGTGATAATGCATACCATAATAAATTTAATACCAATTACTATACGACCTAAAAATATTACCGACAAAGAGTTTCTATTGAATTATATTTATTCTTACTTTTGTACATTATCCTATCAAACTTTTTGCAACTGACCATGGATCATCATGCAACTCCGCTAAGACCTCCTGCAGCATATGCTTAGGGACAACTACCAAATCTCGATCACGATTTAGTCTCTTAACTTTCTTACACAAGATGCCTCTTACAACACTGAAACCTTTAAAGTTACTCACACCTTCGTTTGCCAACCTACTTATATGTAATAACTGAGATCACTGTATACGATAAATCAAACGTAGGAGAACTGTTATAACGCTATATTGGAGATAAAATAGTTCTCCTACGTTTCCGTTCTCCTACCTAATCTTAGTTATACGGTTTCTAAAGGTAGGAAAAGGAATGCTACAAACAATGTGCCTTGGATAAGACGACAACCACTTGAGCGATCACTCAAGAGGTACCTATAACTTACCTGAAAATAAACACATTGGCATAATAAGTGAGTAATGATTGATTATGATTTGATGTCAATGACGTGACCCAGTGGTTGAGGTGCCTGCCTGACACGGATGAGGCTGGGGTTTGATATCGAGCAAGTACCAAGACTGTCGGATTAACCATGTACATTTCAACCGCGCGGCCAACTCATAAAATTTTATGAAACTTTGTCAGGAATATACGTGTGTATAGTAACAAATTACCACTAATTCTTTTCCTGAATTTGTTGCATAAAAAACTAAGACGCTATGACCAAACATAGTTGGCCGTAGTTATCGCCAGTGATTACACAGAAACTAAATAATGCAGGTAGGCGAATGATACATCAAAAGAAAGGGCTTAATTTGTTGTATTTGTTGCAAAAGACGTCAAAACGTAAATAAATAAAAAGTTATGCAATATTTAGTTTTCCAAAATTTGAATTTATCATTTTGTATTTTTCTTGTTTATTCACTGCAACAAATTAGCAACTAATTGTCCATACACATAAACGTCTATAAATTTGATATTTATGGTGACATACCTACCTACCCATACCCTGAAAACTAAATATTATTTAGTTTTTGTGTTATCACAGGCGATGACTACGGCAAGTGGCGGTTCTAGCGGCCAAGTATTTTTGGTTATAGCGTCTTAGTCTTTTTTGCAACAAATTCAGGAAAAGAGGTGTGTATTTCCAATAATTCCTAGCAAAGCTTCATCAAATTTTATGAGTTGGCCGCGCGGGTGAAATGTACATGATTAACCATGTCGGGGCGCCTGACAATGCAGCGGGGCAATGCAGTTCTGCACCAAGAACCCTCTTTACCCTTTTCCAACTTCCTAAAATCCATATTTTCTACCATAATTAATTATATTTATAATTAGGTAGGTACGAAATTTTTCACTACATTAAGTTTTCGTTTTTATTTATTTTTTAAATTTGTTTTCGCTTTCCTCTTTACCCCAAGCTAGTGACGGGCACCTAGGCAGTTGCCTAATGTGCCTTAAGGACAATCCGGCCCTGAGTACCAATGTGACTTTTTCAATTCATACGTACTTTCTTTGTTTATCTTGGGCATCACTGACATTGGTGAAAAAAACATCGTGGGGAAACCTGGATTTATGATTAATAGTTATGTCTGAACTCGCCAACCGTCTTCAGCAAGCGCTGCGTGGTGGCTACCTACTGCTCGTGGCTTCTATGTATGAGAAGACGCCTTTGCCGTAGTCAATAATAAACTCGTATTATTATTGTTGATTTGATGTAGGGTATTATAAAGAACGTTTCGTTTTTAAGGTGAAAACGCCAATAAAAAATGTTGACCCATAAATACTATAAGCAATAGTAAAAGGTGCTTCAAAATATTCATATTCTAGGAGAATTGTAAAATATACCCCTAAAATAATTCTAATAAAAAGACCTTGAGCTATTTGACAATTTTTTTTTTAATTCAACAATTCTTACGTTTTTTGCAATTTTCTGCCTAGTATCTTACTGTATGGTAATAAAAAAACTTATTCGCGGGTGTAACAAATATGCATTTACAGAATTATAATAATTTAAATCATCAACATCTTTCCATGTTAATACATATAATCCTTACACGTCATCTTTACATAGTATAATAATATATAAATCTCCTGTCACGATGTTTGTCCGCGATGGACTCCTAAACTACTGAACCGATTTTAATGAAATTTGTACACCGTGTGCAGTTTGATCCAACTCGAAAGATAGGGTAGGTCGTAGGGTAGGTGTAGGGTAGGTGTAGGGTAGGTGTAGGGTAGGTGTAGGGTAGGTGTAGGGTAGGTGTAGGGTAGTAAATCTCCTGTCACGATGTTTGTCCGCGATGGACTCCTAAACTACTGAACCGATTTTAATGAAATTTGTACACCGTGTGCAGTTTGATCCAACTCGAAAGATAGGGTAGGTCGTAGGGTAGGTGTAGGGTAGGTGTAGGGTAGGTGTAGGGTAGGTGTAGGGTAGGTGTAGGGTAGGTGTAGGGTAGGTGTAGGGTAGGTGTAGGGTAGGTGTAGGGTATGTGTAGGGTAGGTGTAGGGTAGGTGTAGGGTAGGTGTAGGGTAGGTGTAGGGTAGGTGTAGGGTAGGTGTAGGGTAGGTGTAGGGTAGGTGTAGGGTAGGTATAGGTAGGTATAGGTAGGTAAGTAGGTAGATAGGGACAGGACAACGTCTGTCGGGTCAGCTAGTAGTATAATAAAACGAAGTCGCTCTCGCTTCTGTATGGTTAGATCTTATAAACTATGCAACGGATTTTTATGTAGTTTTCAGCAACAGATAGAGTGATTCATGAGTAAGGTTTATACGTACAGTTTGATCTAAGTACATTGCACCTGTGTGAAGCATTCACTCAGGTCGCCAGTATTTTCACGAAATAGGCACATTATGTTACCTTGGAGAGCTATGTTCTCTAAGCACATACATATTTGCTACTTCCGCGAATATTTTTTTAATACCGTACAACCTGAAACTGATCTGCAGATTGCAAAAAAGGTAAGATTTGTATTTCGCGGGCTACCTCGGCGCATCGCCCTTAAATCATTACCGATTTTGACTTATGTGTAGTGCAAGAAGTGTCTCAATTTCTGTATGTCTATTCTGTTACAGTCTCCCTCGGTAAACACCTAGGTGAAGTGAGCTATCATCTGTCCCAATGCTAGGGATTTGCAAAGCACTACAATCGGATGACAACTCACTTCACAGGTGTTCACCGAGGGAGATTGTAACAGAATAGCACTACTGATATCATCCTGAAATGACAACTCGTTAGGTTTGTTGAGTTAATATTTATTTACACATTGTTCATCAGGATTTTAATAATTATTATTAAGCTGGCAAACTGCTAGTCGGATACGCAAAGCGAGGGCTTCGTACCTTGGTAGGAAATATGTGGAGAATTCTTAGAAAACGGTTGCTGATTTCTTCAAAACAGTGCTAGTTAGAGGCAGGCCTAAATTTCTAATAGTTACATGATTTTTGACGTTACATGATCATCTAAAGTTCACGCGAATGGTTCGTACGAGGAACTTGTTATAGGTACTTAAACCTCATACTTTAAGAGTTAAATAGGGTATTTTAGTTAGATTATCAAAAAATATTGGATACGTATTTTTTGTTTTATCAAATCAATAAAAACTGACGAAGATAAAACGCATCAAAGATCATGAGTGGGGGCTTGTGACGTCACTTCGCCAGTAAAAGTGTACTGGCATAGTGATGTCACACGAGTTTTCGACGCACTGTATCGTCTTCATTTTTTGTTTACGTGAAAAAAGAAAAAACACGTGTCCAATATTTTTTGGAAATCTCTCTGACGGACTAATAAGATTTTTTTGGTAAAATACCCTATTTATAATGTTGTGAAATTTTGTTAAGGATACTGCTGACGTGATTACAAGATCATTAATTAGGTATCAGAAAAACTTCGTTCTACTAAACTAAGCTATTTGTTAAACAATACGAACAACAATGATCACTCCACCTCGTCTCGTACTTGACCGTCTTTTAATATAATTACTACAAAGACATTTTGAACTTCGTTATAAACCTGTTTATTAAGTACCTCGACATGCCCCTTAAGAAATAATTCTCTCGTAGAGCTGCTTATGTAATAATAACGCTTTTAGTACATTGAATTCTGTGATGTTCGCAAGGAAGCCTACACGAGTGTTTATATTAACATACAAAGTTTGGATGCTCCCTATTCGAAAGGAACCACCGAGCCACCCTTTAAGGGGTGGTGTTATTAGTATAAGCAAAAGACATAAAGTTCCCCCTCCTGGTAGACGTGGTGTGCATACAATGGAGTTGGCATTGATTTTGAGTTAAATATCACCCCTTTGCCGACGTGGTGCATTGTTGTACATCGAACGTGTACAAACATAGTGACATGAATTATTGTTACTGGTTCTTTTATCTCTTTCATTGGCGTCATTAATCAGCTACAGAATATGCTTTTGATGGTTGCTCCTGCAGTGTGAGCTTGCAAGCAGCCGCGTCATGGATGCTTTGTGCAAGAGCCGAATAAGTGCCTAATACGTTAGAATACTCGAATAATAATTATTAACTTTACATTTTCTTTTATTTTTTATGCGATTTTATCATTTAAATAAACTGGTGGTTCTTAAGTGACCTGTTTGACGTGAGCTTTCTGACTACAACAGAAAAATACATACGTACTAAACTTAACAACACATACAACAGGATATGCTACCTTGCCTACCTTTCACGTTTAAATAAAATAGTTTTTCTTAAAGATAGGCATAATTTATTTAATTGCACCGTATATGGTTGGGTTACCAATATCTCTATTACAATACTGTCAACGCTACACAAAAACCATCCCATAATAGTAAAAATGACATTCAAGAGGCTTATGATAAGCAAGCTGGTTATTGTCAAAGGGGTACACCTGAGCAAACTCGGTTAACGTCAAAGAACAGATTTTAACAGTTTGTGTTTACAGATTACTATTGACAAACTAAGTTGAAAGCAGGTAATCTTATGGGATATAAACGCTTCAAATCCCGCCGGATGTGACAAAGATGCAGCTTTCCACAATCTTGAAAAATAATAATATTGCAGATTCAATTTCAATTATTTAGTAATTTTATGTGTTCAACAATATTTTGTATGATTGTTTGTACATGGTCGATGATACAATATTAATGTTGCAATTATAGAGGCTTATAGAAACACATCTAGTCTAGGTGGGAAATGCAGACGACAGGAAACAATAATCTTACATTACCTCCATCTAGGTATGCATAAAGTAATAAAGAGATAGAGACAATTTTGACATAGTTTTGAAAAAAATACTAGAGGAAGCATTTGATTTAATTAAAAAATACATATAATTTGCGAAAAAGTACCATAAGTATATAATATTATCTATAGTAAGCCGATATTTGGTGGACTTGACGCTTGAACTATTGAAGTAAAGTGACAAGCACTTTACTTCAATAGTTCAAGCGTCAAGTACCAAACTATATATTACCTACTATTCGTTTCTTATCCTAAAGAAATTTCCGAAATCTTGAGACTGAAATTTGCGCCTGAAATAGTTATACGTACATATGGAGACTAAAGCTTCATTGGATTTAGAAAATAGAGTGGTATTTAACTAACATAATAATTGAAGGCAGTCAATCTAATCATTAATATTTTACAAGAAAATGAAATCAAGCTAACTGTACCAAAGGTTTTTGTAGGTTAGTAAAATGTAAACTGTGTAGGTAAGGTGGGTAACGTGTTAACATTTTGAGAATTTCAGCCAATTGGTTAGCACTTACATTGTTCTCTTAATTAGGATGTGTTTTTTAGGTTGATGTCATCAAGATTTTTTAATGTGCAGGTATAGCAACAGTTTTTGAACGTTATTCTCTAAATACTTAAGTGCTTACTTATGATAATCCAAGCAGTTGTTGTACAATTCATACACGTGAAATATAGCTCATACATAGGTTAAAGAAACCTTTATTTAAATTCCCACCCGTTAAAAGTAGGTAGGTACTTAACTGGCATGGAATGTCGCAATGGCAAAATCCCACAGGCTTACTAAGTCAACTCCGCTGAACAAAAAAATATACAATATGTTCACGGCGCTTTGTCCTTTTATTCATATTTAATCTCCAAAGAGTCTACAAAAAACAATGATTTCACGGTACAGCATTAACGCATGTAGGCATAACAGAGAGCCGAACCAACCCAAAGCAAATACAAGACCATATATTAAAATGTTGTCAATCCTATTTACTGACATTTTACTCTGTGTTTATCTTATAAATCTATTGTGTGCATGGCGGTCGAAATTATGGGATTTTGTGTCAATATTGACGCGAGTCGGGTTTGTCGGCCGTTGCATTTAACACATCCCACCGGTACAGATAAACGCATGGAACTTGTAGTGCACGGAAACAATGATAGATGGCGCTATGCGTCCGCGAGCCACTGCTACGCTCGTAGCTTCCTGCGCACCGACCTATTGTCCGCGCTGTGATACAATTAGTTCTTCGGTTGAACTACATCACAAAGTTTTCTTTCTTTCTAAATGTAAGTACCTACCTATTTAGTTTTTAATTTTATACATCACCATCATTTATAAGACTTGAGCATCGGGACGGCAGGTATTGATGCTCTTATGAATACTAGATAATTATGCACTTACCATTCCTACCAACCTGTACCTAACTACATGTAACTGTGCATAATAAAAAGATTGACTTTTTAATTAAATTCTATCATTCACTTAATAATACAAATTTAAAATAAATGGGTAGTTACGTTTTTATTGCTTATTTAAAAGTTTGTAAAAGTCTATTTTGTGATCTTAAATATTTAAATATTAGATAGGCATTGCGAATACAATTTGTTTTCAAAGCGTTGTAATGTAACCGTAATTCTGTATCTATTTTACGGTAAGTACGATAAGTATTCACTTTAAAAGAGCTCTACCCTATGTGGTAATTATACTACGTACCTAGAACATAAGGTACGTACGAAATGCTTTTAAGTATTTATACAGGATTTATATTAATGTGGTTATTGTGTTACCAGGCCAACGATAACAATTTAATGACATATTTATTGTAAAATTAAATCTTAACTTCTCAAATAAATACATGATATAGGTACCTAGTAAAGCAGAATAAATTTAACGTAAAAATATAAAAAATAATGCATCGCAGTACATAATATTTTATTTACTCTCGTTATTCGTTTATTTTCATGCGCAGTTATCGAACCACATATCCATTGTCTGATATTTTTATTCACCCGTTGTCACAAAAATGCTCTATCAAATTATCCACAGAACGCGGAACATTTAAAAAGGTAAATTAAACGTCGCGTTCCTCGAACAAAGAGTTATTCGGTAAACCGCCGTGTCGGCATACATAAGGCGCGCCGGGATGTCATTAGCGAAAGCTCGGCCTTTCTAATGCCTAACTGCGCACCGCCTCCCATTGTCGTGGCAATAATGAGGAACTAACGATTTAAGCCCCTGCACTCCGTTTATTATGGACTAAATGCAGAGATTTTGATGAAAAGTAATAATCAACATACAACGAAATTTTCCGTTGCAAAAGAAACGTGCATTCATTAAACATAGGTACACGTCTCATCAAAAAAATCGAGACACCTCTGAAGTTTGGTTCTTACTTATTTCTATTACATTAAACAAAGGAAATAAATAATGTCAGTTAGTTGCGTAATGAAATGAAATGAAAATGAAAAAAATGAAATTAAATTTATTTTATTACCAGATTATTCTCCAATTAAATATATAAAAACACATAGACAAAATAAATAATAATTACAATTATGGCGAACTAAGTGATCGGCGTAATATTATAAGGTATCGTTTAACGAATATGAATGTTTCAAATTAAATTAAATCTATTTTGCTACCGTGTTTTGTTCAACCGGTATGTTTTTACCCCATAAGAAGAATTCGTAAAATGTTAGAAACAAAGACATATATTTTTTTAAAGTTTATTCAATATCTCCTATCCCTCCCCGGGCTCTAATGACTGCATGCGGTTTTTCATGGAACGGACCGAGTCACAATCTTGTGTTGTTGGATGTTATCCCACTCTTTTTGTATAGCTGTTTTAAGCTGTGCAAGCGTCTTCGGAGCAGGATTTCTCGCTCTGACTCGTCTCTTCAACTCATTCCGTAGGTATCCTATGGGATTTATATCCGGGCTTCTTACTGGCCAGTCCATAACCGTAATACCAACTTCGCTCAGGTATTCATTTACAATGCCGGCGGTATGAAATCTGGCAATATCCTACGTAAAAATGAAGTCTGCGCCATTAAAATGTGTGTAGGGTACCTCATGACGCTCTACCTCATGACGCTCCAGACACTCTTCGATGTACCGTGACCCATTTATTGACGGCAAGCGAGTTCCAGATACAAATGCAATTTTGGTTTTTCCATCGGCGCTTATGCCTCCCCGAATCGTGCATGAACGCCACCGTAACTGACTCTATCTTCAATGCAGCACTGTGTAGAACGCTCTCCCTCTCTTCGATACACCTTCTTTCTTGCATCGTTACCATACAGCATGAGCTTACTCTCGTCAGAAAAGAGAACTTTGCTCCATTGAAGGTATGACCAATTTAAGTGCTCACGTGCGAAGTTAAGACGCGTTTTCCGGTGGTCTATTGTAAATTTTAGGTTTATGAAGTTTCAGGCCATGCTCTACCAATCTAGAATCACTCACAGTCAATCTTCGAATCTGACGGAGTCGCTGCGGCAGTCGAATAAAGTTCAAGTGACGATTTCTTAGAGAAACTGACGTAATATACCGGTCATCTTGCTCAGACGTGGCTCGATATCTACCAGATCTTGGACGGCCAGTAAACATATCAGTATCCTGATAACGCTAATACACTCTAGTGTGTAGTAGTAGTAGTAGTAGTAGTATGACGGGCCTGTACGCGAAATACGCGCTGAGACGTGGAATTGCGGACAACGGCCCGTCATACTACTACTACTAGTGCCAGCAGGGACGCTTAAATGCAATTGTGCAGCCACAACACTCCGAATATGCCTTGAATCTAGCAACACCACGGCTTGGGCGGCTTTCGTGGGCGAGGTATCCATATTTGTTAGGAAAAAATCTCTTAGGATGTCACAGAGCTTAGTTAACATTCACTAATCTAAAAACCATACTACATGCAAAAAAATGTGATTATATGCAATAATTCCAACGGATAAATGCAGAAATTCCGACGGAACACACTTTGAAAACCATCTCAACATTCATTTATAAGATGAAAATTCGAAAATTTAATTCAAATTTGGAATTGTGGTACACCATTATGTAGAATAAACTGCCAGCAAGCCTGCCATTATTTGATGTAATTTCTTTAATGATAATAGTTCTCTTTTTTAATTAGAAGCCGTCTAAATAGCACTTGCAGGTAAGCTATTCTGTTACAATCTCCCTCGGTGAACACCTAGGTGAAGTGAGCTGTCATCCGTCCCGATGCAAGGAATTTGCAAAGCACTACAATCAGATGACACATCACTTCACCTAGGTGTTTATCGAGGGAGATTGTAACACAATAGCACTGCTGTTTCGATTTTTTTTTTATGAGAAGTGTATGTCATACGAAACTTAACTATTATTATTCTCTAAATAGATAACAGAAAGTACAGCCTACGTTATTGCAGTTTCTTTTGCTGTGAAAGTAAAAACAAAAATAAGAATGCTACATTGCATTCTTATTTTTAACTTTAAATGTAGAATGGACTATTAGAAGATCATCTTGTGGGTTTTGCACAAGATGAACCTTTTGTACCTACCTCATCATCATCATCATCATGTCAACCTTTAGACGCCCACTGCTGGGCATAGGTCTCCTGCGAGGGAGGTTCAGCCGTAATCGCCATGCTTGGCCGATGCATGTTGGCGATCGCAGTAGGTGTTATGGTATTTAGAAGGACGCTGCTGCCCATCCTCTGGTCAATATCCCTCTGTCGCCTTCTACGACACCCACGGGTAGAAATGGGGTGGTGCTATTCGCGACGGGTATTAATCAAAGTTACTGTAAATGTCTAAAACGCAGTGTATGTTAAGAATAGATACCTACCTACTCTGGGGTGTGTTAACAATCATCAAGCTTGTAGGGGAATATCCGTTATTTATTCTTTTTATGACGATTTTGCTCGATCACCAGTGAATGTCATAAGAAACCACGATGGTCTTGTTCATCATCATCACCTTCATTATTAGTGAAATTATATTATCCCTTATAATGTACCAATGTGTGTACAGTACAGGATTGATCACCTAGTTTAAAGCTATGCCTTGTTTAAGTTGAAATGAAAATCGTTTATTTCATACGTGCATACCTACTTATAATTTTAGTTCCTAAATTAGTTATGCTACTCTTATGATAAATATAAACGATTTGGAAAAAAAAACAAGAAACAAAAATCTCCATATTTGAATCACTATTATGAACATACACAGGGTGCGGTGGTGTGTGTTAATATTCGCGTAATTTGTAACTCACTGATTTTAAGATCTATGGAATCATCTTGGTGTATGTTCGATTCAAGCAAATTAATGAAACAATTTCTGACCAACACCATCGGAATTGGTGATTGTCGACAAACACCGGTGCATCTTACCATTCACTAATACCTATCGGACATTTACAGTAACGTTGATACTAGTAGTGTAGTTCAGGTTTAACATACCTATGTTCAACGTTGCACAGGTTCAATAGCTGCGCAAAGTTGAACATTCACGTGTATTGGTGAACGTTTTTGCTTATCTTCTCCAGTATGTCTCAAATGACAATACATTTTGAGTCAACTCTTAGTAAAATACGTCTTCAGATTGTTATAGACACAGTAGGTATAAGCTGAAAAGGTCCATTATTTTTTAACAATAAACTTACTTGCTTTTAACACAAATAAAGCACATTTTAGATGTATTCGAGGGTTACTTCCCGCAGTGGCTCAAAAGACAAACGAAATCCCACCTTGTGTTTATATTCGTGTGATTTATCAACGCCTGCGGATCAGTGCCGCCAAGCTTTTAGTTGATCCCATAATTAAACATTCTCTATGTTTATTTTACGCTTTTAAAGTTATAGTTATTCAATTGTTTAGTTTTATTTTTAAAGGTCCTCGTGTAATATTAAAATAAGTTCATCTCTGAAATAAAATGGGTTAGGTACGTTATCAAATGTCTTACCATTGTAAAATTCATGTTTTTTGTTGCCTGCAATGTCCCGGGCTAACGGGTTAAGATCGCTCCTCATAGAGAGAAGGAATGAGTGTTGATCACCACGCTTGCTCAAGGCAGGTTGGTGATTACGAACCGAAAGTTCAGGTTTCCTCACGATGTTTTCCTTCACCGTCAGTCAGTGATGTCTAAGGATAAACCACAGATATAGATAGACCTAGATAACGCAAGTATCAAGATCAGTATGAAAACCAAGCGTGCCATTTTTTGGACGTCACAATGTAATACGAATGTTTTGTTTTTCCTTATTATTCCTTATTTCCTTATTACCAGGTATTACTGAGGATATAAGATTAAAGATAATTGTTTTTTAAATTAATTACGCATAATATTAATCACAAAATGACTTACCGATAGACGAAAACGTTTACTTTATTTTTCTTACTTACGATTTTTTATCGTAAGGTAGGCACGAAAATAGGCACGCGAAGTAGTTGCTCTTGCGTTATCTAGGTCTATCTATATCTGTGGTCGCATACATGAAAGATTAAAAGAAAGGTCCAGTTGAAAACCAGCGTCAGGCACACGTGGTCTGGCATTTATACTGAACTGGGCCTGTTTGGCGCAGCCGTGGTGCACACAATAATGTTTTTTTTATATATTATTTCTGTTGTCTATCTATATCTGTGGGATAAACCAACTTAGAGAGTACAGGTAACTTTGAAAAAGTCACATTGGTACTTGCTGGGGTTTGATCCCGCAACCTGGGGCGTAGGGAGCGGATCAGATAAAGAACGGACCACCACGACTATATTATCTCATCATCATCATCATATCAACCTTTAGACGCCCACTGCTGAGCGTAGGTCTCCCCCAAGGGGGAGTTCAGCCGTAATCGCCATGCTTGGCCGATGCATGTTGGCGACCGCAGTAGGTGTTATGGTACTCAGAAGGACGCTGCTGCCCATCCTCTGGTCAATATCCCTCTGTCGTCTTCTACGACACCCACGGGTAGGAATGGTAGGAGTGGTAGGTATATATATTATTCTAATTGCATGTAATTCATAAGAAAGTAGTACAACCGCCATCGATTTTACTCAATCATATTAGAACCCTATAATTAAGTAAAGTAAGTCTCCATTCTCACTTGGTTAAGTAATATCTTAATACTAAAGGCAAAACACGGACAAGGGGCTGCACTTAAAAAAGTCGTTTAGGAGATTACTCATTTACCTGAAGCAGACTTGGTGTCTATTTCGAGTACCAAACTAACGATAGAAGAGACCACCTGTCTACATTTGGGTGCTTGTCTTCTTTTTTATCTTCTCGTTATTACACCTGAATTCAAAGTGTTATAGAACATGGTACAAGAGAGTTAGGGTACAATATCTATCCACTAACACCTCGCGTGGAATCTAAAATAATTCCTATTAGTTTAAATGTCCTATGCACCCATTTATTGTTTTTAAGTAGGTATGTACAATATTTACAAGAATAATAAAAAAGAAAACCTAAAGTATTAAACTAAATAAATAACCTGACACAATAAAGCATCATAAAATTCGTCCACATCGCCGTCAACTGGAAATGTACCCAAGAGACTGGCAGCATTGCCACGTTGGATGGCAATGCTTAATCTCTGACCAAGGCAAAAACCAGCTCTTGGGTCACGGGAAGTGTCAACCAACCTTTTGGATATTTCCTTAAAAAGAAGATGTGCACTCGGACCCCACGACCCGAGGGTTTCAAACCCAAACGGCTCGAAAATAACGTTCACACCAAGGTCACTATACTTTCGCCGTTTGAGGTATTCTGCAGCCGCAGCAGCAGCACCAGCACGGGACGCTGAACTAGGAAGATGGGATGGCGCAAGAGTATCGACGCACGTAGCGTCACCCATTTATTGAAAAGCAATTTCACAACACTTTAAACGTTACCAACTGAAAAAATCATTGAACTGCATTTTTTTAAATGCAATCTGACCCAACGGGGATTATAGGGCCAAGAATTTACTTCTTCAAACACTTGTCGATCTTAGAAAGTTATTTTTAAAAATAACGAATTAAAATAAAATTGGTCCTGTTGATTTTAAGGCTAACATTTTCCAAGTTCAACAAAAACATGAATGCTTTGATTTCAACACCGAAAATACCTACGGAAAAGACACCCAGTCTTTTCCGTAGGTATTTTCGGTGTTGAAATCAAAGCATTCTTAATCACAGCAGAAAGAGATTTATCATTGAACACTGAACTGGTGGTTGTAGTGTAGGGATTTGCCCGATTGCAAGGAGCATCATTTTACTACACATATCTACTTTCTAGGCACACGTATTTTTCCTCCGCATCTCGAGGTAACCCTGTGATACGCTTCTCCAGATCATTGCACACCATGCGCAAGTTCTTATGTGTACGACGGTAATATTGGTGCAGTGCTAAAATGGTGTTCATCGTTCCTCAATCCTCCTCCTCCTGGACCTTCTGGCGTAATATTAGTTTAACTTCTTGATAGTTGCTACTGGGCTGCTAGAACCCTCCATTTTAAAAAATGACGACTAATGAAAGAAACGGACTATTCCTCTGTCCTTGTGAGTTAGATTTCTTATACCTACAACAACTTATTAAAACTTAAGTCAGTGTCTGGTTTACTCAAAGGAATACTAACGCAAACGGTCATTGGTGCAGCTGTATGTTATAATTCTAAAATGAAAATAAAATAATAGTAATTAACCTTCTTTTTTAAATGTTGCTCTTTACTTAAGTAATGATGAACGTCTGCTTAACAATGCATTATTGACGTTTATTCGTGTCTTAACTTAAAGCAACTTTATAAGTATTGGGACTAATTAATGTATCCTTACCTACCTTTTGGGCGATAAGTATTTTTGAAGACGATGATCTAACCAAGAAATATTGGAATGGTTTAGTGAAACAGCTTATCAGCTCAGCTTATTTTCTCATCTTTACGCCATCGCCATATAGATTGGCGTATAGATGAGAAAATATCATTTTAATATCTCGGTATAAACAACTTTGATGACATGCACGTGATCAATAAATCATATCAATTAAGCATTATTGATAACTTAAAGATAACTAACAAAACAGAATCAGGCCGTATCGTATTCCATCAACAAACATAAATTAAAACTTCAATCAATATCGCGAATATATGCATGAGTATCATGAATCCGCTAGTCTAACTAAATAGTTAATATTAAAATGTGGACAAATTGAAAGCTTAATTAAAACAAAACGAGTTATTTAGCGACGGCAAATTGCTGTTGTGGCGCTGTCATCGTTCAATTTGACATCGATGCGCGGTTACTGAGCCGGGTGCTTTATGTATGTTTGTGAATCACTCTGCTTTTGTAACGACTAGCCGAGCACAAACACCGGCTCGTGGTACACAAACGCGGGGCAGTATGCGTAACAGTATACATAGAAAGCCCTCGTAATGTTTGCCTTCGTGTGATTTATTGGCTTCGTCGGATTTAGAGGCACGCACTGGCAGGGTCCTAGTCTAGCGACTACGCGGTGTAACGTTACGTGACTATTAGATACATACACCGCCGCTTGTGATATTGGGTCGCCAGCTCGTCATGAGTGATTTGTTCATCAAATACACTTATGACTCCTCTACATTAAGAGGGCAATGTTGTGATAATGGAGGATAGACCTTGTGAATTTATATTTTTTTATTAAGTCTTTCATCACATTTGTTATTGTTGCCGGGTGTGTTAGTAAAATTTAGGTCCCAATAAGAGTGGACATTTTTGACATCGCGGGCAGAACTTGCATGAGGCTGGCACATTGGCGTGGAAGTTGCCACAAACAAAGAGACGCGCCAGCAATGGTTGTAGTCGAGCTGAGGACGATAATGGACCCCACATAGCTCATAAGGCAGGTGCAGTCTAAATCACTTTAAGCAAAGTCACCTAAAAACGGAACGATAGTGTTAAGAAAACAACTGCAGCTGAATGTATAGGTGCTCGTAGAAAATGAGCAAATTAAGTGTACGTTTCAACAACAACCAAAAACGCCAATAAGCATCCATTGGAAGTGATTTCGGTAAGCGACGGTCGCCAGCGGACAATGAAGAGGAGGGAACTCAGTGTCATCTGCTTTCAACATAATTAAAATCACTTTAAATAATGCCACTAAGCGCCCAACCCGGCCGAGGTTTTATTTTAAAAAGTGCTATTAGCATTAAATTTAGTTTTGCGGATGATTATGTCGCCCTCAGGCCCGGGAGCACATTAACTGCTCACAATTTTTGTGAATTATTGTTCCGACCGTACTCCCTCGCCTTTTATAACACGCTTATACCAATTTTAACTACTCGGGGTGTTAAGTTGTAAGGAGGAATTGTTTGAATTCAACGCAGAAGCTTTAATAGCAAGAGCTGAGTAATTGAGAAATTTCAAATTCATTTTTAGGTTACCTACCTACATATTAATTTTAAAGTATGAAAGTGTTAGCAAATTCATATAAAATTAATTTGGTATATTATGTGTTGAATCATGTAATTTCAAATCGACTCCGATGGCTTTTCTGGTTGACCAAACAATCATGACACACGACAATGAACAAACAAGCACTCATATTCAATTAATTGAGCCTAAAAATATCTCAATCAGCTAACGTATATTGATTTCAGGGTATTTTTCATAACTTTGTTGAACGCTTTTATCTGTGTTCAATCATTTATAAAGTAGGTCAATATAAGAGTTTAAAATGATTGTAAGAAAGATTTTGTTAAGAGAAGAGTAATTTATTCAAAAACAGCCTGATGAATAGTAAAGACGCACCAAAGAAACTACCACGATTAATGTCCTTTAATTGTATTACATTTTGTTTTTAATTAAAATTTAAAAAAGACCTGTTAAAAGCACACGACACAGCGCCACCTACACACAATGTACACAAGTACAATCGGAACATAAAGTTCGCTCAGAACACGCTTATCGGCTAAATCGGAGGCAAAGAATCGGAAAGAAAAACAATCGTCCGGGGTTGGATTCTTTTAATTTATCCATCGCAGTTTTAAATCGGTGTTAAGATTCAGCAGTCGTAACGTTTTTTCAATTATCGGCGTCGATCTCTACGCGGCTTTACGATAGCTACCGAGACTCGAACACGCCAAGACTTGGTCCCCGTAAAAGGAAAAAAAAATCTTCCTAAACTTACGCTTCGCTTCGCACACCATCCAGTCAATGAGTTCGATTTTGTGTATACGGTATAAAGACAAAGTTTAATTGTATTTTCTTATCGCAACGAGAGTAATTGTTTAATTTTTAATGCCTTATTTACATACAG
Organism: Charanyca ferruginea; assembly: GCA_947361185.1. Lineage (NCBI taxonomy): Eukaryota > Metazoa > Arthropoda > Insecta > Lepidoptera > Noctuidae > Charanyca > Charanyca ferruginea. The sequence goes on along the minus strand of OX376055.1, from coordinate 15,023,070 downwards.
TACCTACCTTCCGTTATACGCTTGCCTATAATAAAGATAATGCCGCAGCGCAGTCAAAACTGTACAAATATATTGAATATTAAAAAAAAAGAAATAGTTTCGAGGCCCTAACCCCGAAACGATTCTGAAATTTAAAATATAAGACTTAGATTACTGTCTCTATATCGGTTTGTTAGAGCATAACGCAAATTTAATATTTCCGGATTGATTTTGTTAAAAGTTTGCATAAATATTCCAAATAGGCCTGGTCATTTTGTAGGTTAATTATCAGACTATTAGCTAGGGGGGATGCGTAATGTTACATTATGTAATTATGTTAGTAATTCTTCTCCAGTTTGCCGTAGGATTGTAATAAGATTAAACAATATGTCAGAATATTAGACTTATTACGACTTTTACCTTTTGAAATAGTGCTTTAAAGAGTAACATGGCTGCTTACTCTTTAAAGGCGAGATGATGACAAGTATAAGAACCGCTATTTTAGTCCATACTTGTCATCAAAGCAATAGCCTTGTGCAAGCTTGCTAGTTCAGTTACTTTTTGTGATTGTTAATACAATTTTTTTTTTATGTTCTATATGATTTCCTAAAAGTAATAAAATAGGAATTTGCATAATTTTAACATACTCATTGATATTTATTTGGATACTTAATTAATTCTATATTTTTGAATTCAAGTTTATACAGAAGCGAATTGAAGTGTGATTAAATACAAATTATGCTATGACATGTGATACTAGTATCACTGATATTTACTTCACTTTAAACGCACACAAGCTGAAATAACAATAAGATATGCGTGTCTAACGAAGAAAAGACGACTACTGTAGTCATTTTAGAAGACGAATCGTTGATTGAATAAGTACTGTGGATAATGGAGAAGTCCACCGCTAAAAATATTGACAGCTGCGTAAATTGTTTAAATTGTAGCGCAATTCAAAGGAGTCTTATGCCCTGCATTAGGCTGTGCCACGCTGTATTGATATATATAATCTTTTTCGTTACATCATATTTGATTTTAATTATATTTGTAAATCTAAAGGTAAATCAAACATTTGCCTTAATTCGATGAAAGATGCTAATAATATCCATTGGAAATTCTACTGACGAGGACCATGTTAACCAGGGTTGGTTGTGGTTGGTTGTGTTGTTGTTGGTTGTGTAAAGAAATAAGGTATGGAACGTTGGCTTTCAGTATGGTGTTGTACATCTCAGGCTAAAATATAATTTATAAAAAATATTTTACTTCGTTTTTTACGACATACATTAGAGTGCCAGACACTTTACCACATCTCACATCTTCAGCCGGACGGATTAAATAATTATTTTAAACATTTTTTTTTAATAAAAATCTTCTGTGCTTTTGTATGAAGGTGAACTCCTCCTAAACAGCCGGACCGAACTTGATGATTTTTTTTTGTGTGTGTTCCTGTGGATTCGAGAATGGTCAGGTTAGGTAGGTGGCGCTGCTGTCGGGTTCTAGGACTTCTTTTTATTTTCAGAGCAAGAGCTCTGCCGGGCTCGCTAGTATCCTATAAAATATATATGTAAAAACAAGCCGTTTCGTTTAAACGCTAGTATTTTCATCTGTTAGCATGTTACGTCCCCACTGCTGGGCAAAGGCCTCCCTGAATCTTTCCAGGTATTTTTGTATACTGAAGGCCCAGGAGAAAGTGGCGTCTCTTGAGCCTTCAGTATTTGAAACGACACGACGTTCTCCAATATAGGGATCATAGACGTGGGCAAAAAGGCTGCCCGGATTAAATGGGATTGGGCGGGTCTCGTCAGTCGTCAGCCAGCATGCACAGTGACCGCTGGGCAAAGATCCACGGCAATGCTGCAAGTAATTAGTGAATTATTATTTTCTTGCAACTACGACTTTAAATTCCTATACATTTTGAATGTCAAACTAATACACAGTCATGTGAGCGAAGCCGCGGGCAAAGTTAGTGATTAAAATTAGGAAGTAGGTAGTCCAAACTAAATTGACTAAGATCTAATTAAGGAAAAATTTCCATTGTTTATTATTTTAAATATTCCCCTTTCTTGTAGTAAAAAGTAGATAGAGTAAGAAAATAAAATTTAAATTTACGTTGCCCAGATGGCAACACAAACTATGTGGCAGCTGCAAAATATTGCGTAGTTGAAGGAAGACCTACCTACTCAAACTTCGAGATTTTATTTCAAAATATCAATTTAGTATATGTTTCTAAAATACAGTTCAAACATAAAAATCATAATAATTATATACCTAGTCATGTTGGCACTTAAGTTCCAACCAACAAGGTAAGTACTTACGACTCTATTAAAAATAACCACCTGGTTAAAAATGTTAGTTATAGTAAAAATCTAAATTACAAGCTAAATAGCAATTAAACAATACCAAATGACGTGATATTATTACGCATTATAAAGTTAAACCACCGTCCACAATAGAGCCATAAAAACGGTACCTTCTTACGTATAAACATAAATATGAGTAGTAAAACCTGACCACGCTTCGTGGCTTTTATACCGGAGCACTATCTATAATTAAACAATGGGCCTGACCCACGCCCTTCCATTACAACCCGACGGCGACGTTTAACACATTCAGATAATCTCACTAAATCGCCATAATCTCAACTCGGGACGAAACTTAATTCAATTCCACGTTAATTTACTTATTTGAAAACGAGAGCACCCGCGATACAGAGTTATCAGGGACGGGCCCCTCGGGAATTAGGGCCTGGTGGATGATCAGGATAATCTTTTTACGAATAAATCACGTTATGAACCTTGTTTCTGCTTGATATAAACACTGCGTGTCTCTCTTATTATTCATTATTTTAGGGCAGTCATTTTCAAGTCGTTTTTTTATGGGGTGCTTATATCTATATCTTCCCGACTAAACGGCAACCTATACCTTAGTATGATTTACGAAGAAAACTGCTACTAGTAACAAATTAAAGGTAGATATAGTGTGAAAAAAATATTTGTCCCAGACAAGTGGCAACCGTATTGTAGTGCAAATAGAGATCAGTTTAGGTTGGCACTATGGTAATTTCAATAGTTGCGGTCAATCGGCTGGTTTGCCGCATTGCGACTTGCGAGTAACCGCAAACCGTACCATCAGTCGTGAAATTAATATTTAGTAAAATAAATATTGATTGTTTTTCGGTGTAAACAGCTATAAGTTTTACATCCACATGCAGTACAAAGAGGACGAAAAAGATATATTTACTAGTATTTTATAGAGACAAAGTTACAAAAAAATCAAAGAAACATTTATTATTGCCGATTGTCATAGGGAGTGTGTAACGTTTGAAATAATAACAAAAGTCAAGTCACATGACCTAATTTCATTTATTATACTTTTTTGATATAACGATGAAATTATGTAATGAATTATAGATATAATTTCATTTTACCTAATTTTATATGGTATATTGAACATTTTCTATAATGTCTATTTGAATTAATATTCAATTAGTATAATATTTAGTTGCTATAATATTCAAAATCTATATGTAACGTTTAATATAATTTAGAAACCTCTACTATGTTTTGGATATTTTTGCAATAACTATTTTTTTTTTTTATCTATTGATAGGCATACGTTTGACCACTATCTCACCTGATGGGAAGCGATGATGCGGTCTAAGATGGAGCACGCTTGCCTAGAAGTAACCTATTCACTCTTGACTTATAACTGATTAGATTTCGAACGCCTGTCATTTTCATTAGCCGTGCTGGTGGCGGAATAAATAAATACGCATTATCTGTGTCAGATTATCATCTACTGTTATTGAATCATTTGAGTTAGGTTAGGTTAGAACAGTGACCTCCACACCAGATCCCCTCTAGTGTTGGTAAATCATTTGGGTTAGATGAGGTTATAATAGTTTGATGTTTCCTGATATTTACTTATTCATGACAGAATTTTTGCTGAAAATTAGTAAATATGAAAATTAGGTCGACTGAACGTTAAAGAGAGCATTTTAGAAGAAAAAGAGCATTATACAAATTGAAAATTATGTGAAATGAACGTTATGCTAAATTTTATTAGAGCAAAAGAAGTTTATATGAAATATAACATTAGATCACATGAAATTAGGTTATTTGTTTATTTAGCATACGAAAATTATATCATGTAAACGTTATTTCAAGTGTTATTATATTATGTGTTATTATACCATATATTACACACCCTTGTCATAGAATAGTTAGGATATTATTTGACATTTATTTTTTCTTTCTGTTATTTTGCGGACAAAGTCGCGGGCAAAACCTATAAAAATATATAATTTATGCAAAAACATCATTTCAGTCTGTTTACAGAAAGTTTCGCATTTAGCCAGTTCGTTTTTCGACGTAATCCATTTTTAACTTAATATTTTCCTCGAAACTAACCGTTGCCACACGTTGGCACAAGCGGCTTATACGCGGCTTCAACGTTAAAATTGGGCAAAAGACCAGCAATGAACAAAGACGATATACCTTTGGTATAAATGTCGAATATGTTTTCAAATCACAACACAAAAATAAACTACTACAATCGCTAAACATCGTTACTACTACCATTACGCCGGTTACAGTGCTCCACCGACCGTCAGTGCGTACATTCGGTCCTGACGGTACGCATTAACCGACCGTCATTTTGTATCATTCAGTGCTCTCCTGACCAAGAAACTGATTGGAGTCATACACTCACACACGTATATTTGTTTATGATCAGACATCCGTACGGTCGGTCCGCCGATCGGTGCAGCATTGAATGCATACGTTTGTTTCCATACAAATGCATAGCGCGTCGGTCGACCGAAGACACGCATGCGCACGCGTTCTACCGGCGGTAGGTTGGCTTTGGTAGGTTCTTTTTAAATGCTTAAACTACTTTCATTCTCTTTCTCTTCGTCTTAAGTTTCTTTGTACCCTGCAGACTAAAATAGGATGACAGACAAGAAATAAATATGTGTTTTACTCTTCTTTCATTTTTCGTTTGAATTCTTAATTTCTAGCCAAGGGGTTGCGGTTACACTTAATTTTCAGCCTATAGGCTTACCAGAGAAGGCGGCGGCGGCGACGGCGGTTTCACGAAGGTGGAGAGAAAGAAGAAGAAGCGGCCTTATCGCAGCAAGTGTGGGACGGCGCCCGCTGGATCTAACATAGTGCTACGTCCTGCAGTATCGACGACGCAGCTGTACGTGTCCCGTTTGCACCACTCTACGATGATTAAGGACATCGTAGGGTATCTACGGATGAAGACCAACTGGACATTGAGGGTGGAGAAGTTTGAGGCGCGCCATAACACCAATTTCAAGTCGTTCGTGGTGCGCGTTCCGACTAAACATTTGGTGACCTTCCTCAAGGAAGAGTTATGGCCGAAAAGTGTGCTGTATCGGTGTTTTCGCGGTCAGCTACGAGACTCCTCGCAGTATAACACGACGCCGATTGCTTTAAGACGAGACAAATGTAGCAATTTTGCAGATTACTTACAGTTTTGTCCAATGAAGTTAAAATGAAAATACTTTAAAGGTAGGCCTTCAAGAAGCTGAGCAGTTAATCATGACATGTATGAAATATCAATAAAAAAATCTGTACAGAAGTCGACTGTTTGGTCCACAAAATTCTAGCTACACTTATAATCTTTTTCTAGTGTTATAACGCCATCACTGACACTTAAAGACTTGGCAAGAGCAAACCGAGACAGTCAAAATCATCGCAGGCACAACTTCGACATTTCATATAAGCGCATGACGGGTGCGTGGTGATAATAATGATTACCTGGGCTGAGCTAAGTGAGCTAAGCCAATCCAGGCACACTATACTGATGGGTGATAAAGTTGGTCAGTAACTAGGTAGGTTACCAATTACCAAAATTCTGCAAGAGATGAAGTAAGTATCTTGTCTTAATTTAATTAGAGTGCAATCATTTGCGAGGTAAAACTTTTTTTAGCCTATTAGTCCATCTACGGTTAACTGTTTTATGCCCATTTACATATCTACTTCCGAAAACAAGTGAAACCTGTTTTATTTATTTGTTTTGATTACAAGATGCATTTCTTAGACAGATCGATATCGATTTCAAAACCGGTATTGCGTTTCGTTGCTTGCTAAAAATAGGAAATAAATCCAAAGATTTTGTGTCTGCTACGACCTTCAGGTACATTGCAAATTAATCTATCAAATGAACTGAATGGAGAGGCCTATGTCCAGCAGTGGACGTCTTTCGGTTGAAATGATGATGAAATTAACTGAATTAAAACGTATTAACTTTCTTCAAATTGTTATGAATTTATTTCTGCCCGAAACTGGGCGAGGAACGACCGCATTTTTATTTTTTTTTCGATTTTCATAAGAAGAAGTGATTTTCATTTTTGATTTTCCTTTTTCTAGCTCTCGTCGAGACGCATCTTTTGACATCCCTATCAGCCACGTCGTCTCAGAACCCACGACACCAGGGTGATGTCGCACCGTCACTGAAAATCGGGTCCATAGGTACCTAAGCGACAAAAAAGAAACAGTTTTATTGTTAACGTCAAGTGAATTTTAACGTCACGTTTTATTATTATACTAAATTCATAATTATACACTCTCCTTTCGCCAGATATGTTTTAGTCTCAAGTAGGGTACTAGCCAATCTCCAACCGGGCACAAATTCAGAGTTGGAGCATCTAAGTACACGCACAAATTTTCTACGAAAATGTCCACTGTCATATCATTCCGTATCGCATTTGCGACTATGAGACTTATGGCCAAATACTCAAACGCTACTCATTTCTAAGATGCCGTTAAGTCTCGTGCTGTCCCTTTATGTCAAAATGACCGTGACAGTACGATATTTAACGGAGGAATATGAAGGCATAGTATTAGGTACCTACTTATTCGATATTTATTTTTTGGCTTTAGTGCTTCTTTTGCGTAAGGAACCTGTTGCACTTATTCGAGGGTTTTGTATTCATTGATCATCTTAAGTCTTCTTCACTGATAGACTTTTGGAACAATCACTATTTTATAATTTTCTCTGCCGGGTTCTACTTATTTTCGAGTCTTGAGAGAGAGAAAGAGAGATAGAGAGAGATAAAGAAATAATAAAAGCAGTGATATTAAATTTAATTTATTCGCATTATTTAAGCGTTAAAATCAATCATAGTCTTCATCATTTCTCAAATCTAGCATAAGATTAAGGATAAGCTATGTAGGTGGGCGCAACTTGACGTTTATCAGAAACATCTATTAATAATGCGTCATTCAGATTTTTAGTAAGTTTAATGGTATAACACAGAATGGATTTTAAACGAACAGGTGAATTATTATCACTACTTTATTCGGTAGCTTTACTAAATAATGTAACTAATAGAACGATGCCAGATAATAATTTTATGAGTTTGTGCACACAGAAATGATAAATCTCATTATTTAAATCAGTACGACAGATAGGCAAGGAGCTGGGGCGAAGTGGTGTCGCCGTGTATTTTTAGGTTACGTCAGATCGTCGTGCCGCGGGCGCAGATACGTCGCTATGTCGCCGGCCGCCGCAAACGCCGCTTGACATTAACAAATTACATCGGCTGTCAACTTTCTGAAACAATATACCAGTTGGCGTTTAACTTATCTTGGAACTTTTCGTCTCGTGTAGATAAAATGTTGTAATACTAAAATGTCATTATGCTTGGTCGAGAGGCCAGTACTCGTAAGTCACACAGGAGATAATATTTCATTGGGCGCGGTACGGCCCCCGCCTCGATCGACGCTATCGTTTCAGTTAGTATCGTAGTTACCGAAGCGATTTGTTATGTTATCTCCGTTACTTTGTTTGAGGTTGATAGGTCAACTTAAAAGGTATCGTTCACGAAATCTATTTTGTACAATTAATATAGGTATCTAACTCCAACAGACGTAGGCATATTAAGTATCAGCGATCCGGAATGACAGATTGCCTCAGAAATGCGTTTGACACTCAAGACGCAGTTTTTAAAAGAATTAACGTTTATTTCCGAATTAACTCAATTAGATGCGGATCCAGGTGTAACAATATTCTCCCATCTATGGACATAGCATAGCATTATAGTTTAACCCCATTCAATAATTAAATACCTCTTAAGAGTTACTAAGTCATTGATAAATAAGACACGGAACAAAATCTTAAATCGACTCCTAATTCAGAAATATTCAAATGTTAACACATGCTTGTTACATAATTAGCCGCCATTCGAGATAGCAAATTCTTAATTAGAAGTTCACCTGTTACCGCTAAGCAGTGCGCCAACTGTGCTCTATTTACCGCATGGAAATGTATTTGTAAGCAGATATTTAAATTTAAACAACACCATACCAGTAGGTACTCAGATTTACTATTGTAGGGAAACAATAAACAAGAGATTGGCCACGGAACTTAAAATATCAACATTTTAAGTAGTTCTGTTTGACGTGAATAATTTTGAACGGGATTAAACTAACCAATCTGACAGAAGTCTACGTAAGATAGCATCGCGGACATTTCGACTTTTTACAGTAACATATTACCTTTTTAGACAAACGGTACAAAGTCAACCCACGTTCTTTGACAATCGGTTGGCCCCGACTTAAAAAAAACTAATCACACGACTTTTTTATTACTGTTTGGGAGTGAGGCTAGAAGTGATTTGTCCAGGGCAATCTATCATTCAAGCACTATGGGAATAATTAGTGTCAGCGAGCGCATCCGGACGGAGTGCGCGCCAACAATGAGCCGCGTGACGCACCATCCAAACAAACCATTAATAATTTTGAATGCTAGTTTTTCTAAGACGGATTCACTCTTGTAAATAAATGGTACAGCGGATTCTTAACTACCTACTTACGGAGACATTTTTTACGGCGACGACGAGCCGTTAGGCGGTTAATGTTACCGCCGTGGTTGAGAAACTATGACTTGGATGGACTATGAAGAGCGTGTTAAACGCATTGAAAGGCCAAAGTGCGAAAGCTAATTGAATGTTTCAAAACGCTTAAATGATTAAAAGTCGTATTAAGACAGTCGGGCGAGAAAAGTTGTGATTATCGTCCAAATACCTTTGTTTGTATATACTTACACCAAAAATTTAAAAATGGTTGAGGGAACGCAAACGGTCACGGTCCCACACCACGTTTTGTAGGAACCAAACCGGTGTGAACGACCTTTGTTGCGTTCCAAGATATGTTTTAATACGCATTTTAATAAAGCTCGTATTGTTTAGGCTATGGCGGAATTGAATATATTAAGCTTGTCGTCAGAAGCATTTGATACAGCTACTCTTAATTAAATACATTAATACTGTGAGTTGGCATGTTCTGTTGTATCATTCGTTAATACATTAATTTTTTTATAAAGTACGTTTTAGTTTTAATACGTTTCAAAACAGCTAGCATACATTTTTTTTAGATGTCAAAATGGAATAGAGTTTATTTTATAATGTAGACAAGTACTTTATTTGTATTCCAGTGGAGAGCATTGTTTAGAGTAGTTACAAGTAGATACATTACAGTAGAACTTGTAGCTTAGCAAAATTATAAACCCCAACTATTCAATGATTTTTCATCATCATCTGCCTAGCCTTTTTCTAAATATATTAGGGTTGGCTTCCAGTCTAACCAGATGTCCGAATATCAGTTTTTTACAAGAAGCGATTGCCTATCTGACCTCCAGACCCCAGTTACTGGGTAGCACGATAAACCCTTGGTAAGACTGGTTGTCAGACTTTCTGGCTTCTGACTACCCATAACGACTGCCAAAGATCTACGAACGACAGCTGGGACTAACGGCTTTACGTGCTTTCCGAGGCACGGAGGGAACTCGGTATAAATTGGATGGTCACCCATCCACAGTAGTACTGCGGCAAGCGTTGCTTAACTTTAAACGATGGATCCGTACGGCTTTTACTTGGTAACGAGATTCTCGAGCTCCTCTTAATAAGATCATTTGCGATAGTTTAACTATTGTATCTGCTTAACGGACAGTTAAGCTCATAACAATCAAAAATTTTTGCATAAAACTGTTCTTTGCAAATCGCCAGACTTCAGTTAAAATTAGGTACCTTCACATGAAACATAAGTAACTGTATCCCGAGGGGTGTGAGGACAATGACATTTTAACTTTAACTTCCGGAGTGAAATTGGTAGTAACACAGGGACACGCTTTTGTATAGCAAATAAAAATTAACAAGACTCTGTTCACACGTCATTTAACTGAGACAAAAAAATTACACGTCTAAATTCGTTTATCCAGCATAACAATTTATGCTAATTAAATTAGTTGGTACTGGTCAAGTAATAGGTAAGTCATAGTCGGGAGGGTTCTCTACCCAGATAATTGTGTAAAGCGCTTAATATAAGATTTTTCCTTTAGTTAGAGGACGTTAGATGACATAATAATTAGGAACCAATCTTACACGCACAACATGCCATTCGTACAAACTAGAAAATATATTAAAAGCAAATATGTAAGCCAGCAACGATGATTTATTTGTTTGTTTTGCTCTTTCCCCGGATAGATAGTTTGCTCTTTTTTAATGCCTAAATATAAATCTAAATTTTGGATTCCTATATATTTATTACTATATTAAAAAATACGTATTTAACTTACAGAACCCTAAAAGAACCTAAAAGAATAACAATGGCGATTAACCTCCTCTAAGATATTTTGTGAATGGGCCTTCACTTTGTGTAATAAAGAACTCGTTCATAATTAGCGCTGTATATTAAATATAATGTCTAAAACGTGATAATAAGGAAGTAATGTAAGCAAGATCGTTATAATAAAAATAGAGATTTCTTTATGTGTACAACTAAATGAGTGAACGTCGTCGTATTAATTGCTTTACAGCAGCTGTTAACGTGTATGAAATACAGCTAGCTTCACGGTAGGGGGCCGTGGTATCATCTGAGTCTAAACTGGAGCGCAGACTCCACAGTTCCCAACATTAATGCTCTGAAAGCTGATAATTACGTATCAATAAATGTAATCAGCTATAGCAACGTCTGTCAGTGTGATGAACAACAACAATCCCGACGCTCGCTAGAAGGGATATTAATAAAATGTTATTCCTTCTTTGAGACTGAATATCAAAGCAATGAAATCCGGGCAGATTTTTCGGTATCATCGGCGCGATTACACAGAAGACGCGACTCCGTCGACAGATTTAACGAGTCGGCCAAACAACGCCCTCACAGATATCTTTCACCTGAATATTTAGCTCTTTGAGTAAAAATAAATCTTTCGGTTTCTCAGAATAACAACAGTGTCAAGTCAACTCGCTTTAGAGCAAAGATTATATTTGTCATCGACGATCGCATTAAGCTCGTTTACGGGGTGTCGCGGACGCGGTAAACGATTTAGTCGGAATAGCCGCCGAAGGCTCCCACACACGGAACAGATGTTTTGTCATCGCACCACCTTTCCACTACAAATACTCTCTCTTTTAGCCCCGACAATTCAAAAATAAGTAAAATAATAATATACTCTTCGGAGACGTCTGTCTACTATTTATAGAGCTGTCATTTCAGCTTAAAGACCTAATGAGCCGTTTCTAATATCGTGTGGTAGTTATCATTTGGTTTCCCTGTTTGTTCACGTAATTACCATCCACACGTTCTAAGCAGTCGCTGCTCATCATATAATTTTAAATACTTAAGGGTAAGTAGGTACTAGAGTGTCACCGTTAAAATATATTGTTTATTAGTATTAACCAAGCAGAGGATGTATTACGCCTTTCTTATATTTTTTAGTGAAACCTGAAGAACTTCACTCTGAGGTCAGAACTTTATTATCTGTTCTCTGAGTTTATTAATAAAGGGGTTTTGTGTCGGTTACGAGGAGGTAAGTATACCCAATACCAATAAGTTTTACCCTTAACAGTAAAAGTTTCCTAAAATGTGTCCTATTATCTCATTATTTGTAGTCGCGGCAAAAGGTAACAAAAATTTAAATCGCGGGCTACGGTAGGTAGGAAGTATCCTTTAAAATGAATCTCCCTGAAACGAAAAAGCTATCAAGGGCAACAACATACCGGCGGCGTCGGCGCCGACGACAGCGGTGGAGGATTTGAGAAATATTCCAGCATTAGTCCTCCGCACCACCTGTCCGTTCACACTCGACCTCCGGAATTTTTCGGTATTGCCGATGCAAAGTTTCTCGTTAATATGCAAATTAAGAATTATCTGCACAGAGGACCGCGGGATTTAGGGTCACTTTCAAATAACGCAAAGTGCGCAGCTAAATGAAAATTTGAACTTCACGCCCTGATTGTACGCGGACCCGTTTAAAGATTTAGCATAATTACGAGATTTTATTTTTGTTGTATGTTTATCGTGGTATACATATATTTACATATATTTACGCGTGAAATTCGTGGCGCACATAATGTAACTAACGAAGTAAAAATTTTAATAATGTGTTACAGTGCTTAGTTAATTCAAGCAAACTATAAAGAAAGACATAAAACTCTTTACTGCCTGCATTAGCTCATTAAGAAAACAACTATTCTTTTACTAAGTATGGGTGCCTGGCGAATCTTAAAACACATTCGTTTGTGTATAATTAGGTAACTGCCTAGATAATTATATTCATTTGAATTCAGTTATAATACGAGAGAGATAAAGTTAGTGTGATAATCTCGAGATGGAGACCTGTTTCACAGTGGGTGGTTTTGTGAAGTTTTTAATGTAAGCTGAGTGTAACATAGTTTTATTTGCTACTACGGCTTAGCTGTTAAACTACCTAACGCAAAAACAAATAGGTATATGACCATAAATCACTACATCGCTGATATAGATAACATCGGAGTAACAGTTGGTCACAATCGCGGGGCTGCAGCAAATTACCGCTTGACCACATAAAGACTCGGCAGCAATGCGATGGAGTGTCACCAGTCAATTAATTGCCATGCGTGCTGAAACAGATTTATCATGAGCACTTCTGAGGATTCCCGAACTCCACCTACCGATCGATTGTCTAAATATATATATAATAAATGTAGTAGAAGTTAAAAGACAATCGAACGGTAGGTAAATCTGAAACAAGAGCGGTGCAAATTTATACAACTTTGCTTTGCCACATCATCGTGTTGCAAAAAATATCAATAAGCATACAAAAGACACTGGTATCATGTGGATAAACTCCTAATTGTTTTAATTATTGCGGACAAATTAAGTTGTATTTGAAATGGAAGAAAACATAATCCCGTGGTTTTAATTCATGAGCGCTCTAAATATGCCATCTGACTTGGTCAACGCTGATTGAAGCCCCGCATTAATTTATATTGTAAATAAAATCTTTAAAAAAAAGACAACAATTGTTTATTTGAAATTCCAACAAAATAACATTTAGTCGGTATGACAAAACCAACGCTGGACAGGATTGTTGGCGGAATACTAATATGGCTTAAAGAAGAAATAAAGAATCGCATAATGTTGTGTCGTATTTGTAATATGGACATCGATAAATCATAGGGAACCGACCACAATCGTTCCGATGACATGGCATGCTTACAAAAAATAATACAAGCCATCATTCAGATGCCCCGTAGAATTGGGTGGGAGCTTAGTTCACTTTTAGGGTTGTAGACAGTATTTATAATAAGTCACTATTTACAAAGGCACTATTACATTTTACGTTAAAGACGTTGTACGCACGTTTCGCTCTTTAATCGTTTTGTTTGTTTAATTAGTAGTGTTAGCCTAAAACCCACTCGATAAAATATACTTCGATTAATTACAAACTCGAACAACAAAAGTCATGTGAAAGTTAAGTTACTTCATTATGGGAAGTTCAGAACAATACATTACGATGATAACTACTAAAAGTAAATTAAATTATGCATATTGTATTAAGTTGGATCATGTTTTGCCAACCTTAACAGATCACGATTCAGATACAAGCAAAAGACGGTTCTATACTGAATATTAATATGAAGGCTTGTCCCTAATTTATTTATCTATTGTATTAACATTATATAAAGGATGGGGTCTATAATATTGATAATAAGCTTATATTCGAAGGTTTTTGATTAGACTTTCATAGAAATGAGTTAGGATATAACTCATTTCAGCGATGCCTAATTAATACGTACGGAAATAATGTTTTTAGGAATATTATTTTCTTGTTTTCTTTTAATATTTATTAAATTCTATATGATAGTGGAATTGAATTTCGAAACCAAATGTTTATTGGTATTCATCGCAATAAATAATTAAATCGCAAGAACATTGTGTACAAATATGCCGTATTATCCAGCCTCACTCGACTTACTTGCATGAAATTGTACATATCCACGTGGGAGAAAGGCTTTAACGTATTTTAAAGTATGCATACATTCCCTTGACGATCCCGACTCATTGTTTGTGACCACAGAAAGAGCAAAACACCAACCAAGATGGAGATGTCCAATATTTTAGATGGCATAGCAGTCGCCGCTACGAAATCGGAATTCCTGCCTCAAGGATTCCCCTTGAGCTCGATGCTGAAACACAGCTGTAAATGTATGTAAATAGAGTCCTTATTTCATTGAAATAAACCTTGTACAATGAGACTGTATCGCGACGTTCGAACAACGCTTTAGTAACCAGGTATGCAATAGATAACCATGTTTTATGCTAATCCTATAAACAGAAACATAACTTACAAATTTTCGAGAGCCTTGGTAAACGTTGAAGTTAAATCACGAGGAAGTGGGCTTTATTACCAAGCACCTACGTCCAAGTGTGCACATAAAATTATGAGCAATCAACCCGTAGATTGTTATGTTGACTTTTGCCCGTCATCGGCTATTAAGATTTCTTTGTTAGAGAAACATGTTGGACTATTTACACAACACGTTGCCCTGAGCGCCTTTGTAAAAATAAGTCTTTTTTCCTTACGTCTTGTCGGTCAGCATATATCGCTCTCACGAGTTTGAATGAAATCCTCAAGTCACTTAGTGCGATGCGACGTTAGAATTTGCTTTTAACATAATGAATCGTTTCGATAGCTTTATTATACAGACCGAATGACGGCGATATAGTCTGGTAAAGGTTCAACAAAGCGAGCATCTTGAGGTGACAATGATGCGTGATTGCCGCGTGAGAGTTTGTAATTGAATTATGAACTTAAATATCTACTTAAACTTCACTATGAGTCATTTCATAAATATGTTGATTGGCCTTGGGAAATTCTAAGTTAACATATCTATTTTATGTTAGACATTGAAAACAGTGGATCGATAGTGGGCAAGTACCTACAAGTCACCAATTTGATGTGATTTTTTCAATTCATAAGTACGAGTACGTTTTGTTTATCTTGGACTTCACTGAAGGAAAACATCGTAAGGAAACCTAGATTTAATATAAATCTGAAATCGACAATCCGTCTTGAGCAAGCATGGTGATCATGCTTCTGTCTTCTTTGTAAAAGAAGAGGCATTTGCATTGGTATTATTGAAGAGATAGGTACCGATATTAAAAACAAAACGCTATTTAACAGAGAGAAAAGATCATGGACAGTGCGCATACACATAGATTCACACTTTGATTTGTTTTATGAAATACCTACATATATTTTTGATAAATTTATATATTTCATGAATTATTGTCAACTATTTAACTATTAGGAATTAGGCTTGTATTAGCGCATATTCACGAATTAAATAAGCAGCTGTGACGGACAGACTGACAAATGAAGTCACACAAAATTGGTTTCTTTTTTACCATTTTGATACGGAACCTTAACTGTCTAGTCATCTCCCATATTGGCTAAAATTTAGTACTTATAAAGAAAAAAAAATATGCTATGAAAGTTCGTTCCAGACTTATAGACCCCAAAAAAATTATTAAAGGTAATTATTATCAATTATTGACGAGTTTAAAAAACTCTCATGGATTGTTTGTTACATCACGAAAACAACAGAAATCACGAGCATGTATACATATTTTGACACATTTTGGAGGACATTATTTGGTAAAAAGTTTGAATTTTTTTACTAATATATTTTCTATTTTTCAAAAACTGATAAAAAACTGAAGCCTGAAAATAGGATGGCCTCTGCTTAGCAGAATGTGCTGAATTTAATGCTCAGGCCTATTCTGATTTCCAAGTAAATTAATTGTAAATGAGTATCTAAGTGATTCTTATACAAAAATGCATGTTTTTTACCTGTAAGAGTGTCCTTGTAGTAACTGTTTTAGCAGGGCAGGCGATGATATTGCGTAGACTCTGCATAGACGTTGCGTGGCAACTGCTTATCAGCGTTTATTTTAGAGTATTATGTTTTAAAAATAAATCTCTTTAGAGTGTATTGTCAGGGTTTCTACACATGCCAACTCTAGCGTAGTGTACAAGGAGGTCTCATTATGGTATTCCTGTTCAGTAACATATTTCGACAGGTCAATGGGGGTTAGACCGTTACTGTAGCGCCTCTGGGATGTTAGCGGAGGCCAGGCTGAACCTTAAATGCCATACAGAGGAGCCGAATTGCATCATTCATGGACAGGGTTGGTACGTGTAAGAACAGTTATAGTAAAAGTTTAGCTGACAGACTATGTGCCTCTAGTACCTACATGCGCTGGATTGAGATAGCTGCTTAATAATATTCATAATGTATGCATGCTTAGTGATATAGCTGTTTCTTTTTCTTAAACTATTTCATTTAACTCAAACTCAAATAATTTCTTTCAAATAAACTACTTACAGGCACTTTTGAATTGTCAAGGAGTCAGTTAGTCAGAAAGTTGAGGCTAGTTGCTCGTTCCAAACAGTAGGTTTCTATTGAGAAGAACGAGCAAGAAACTCCATGAACACTCTTTTAAAATCAATAGAACATTATAAATTTAGGTTACATCACTGATGTTGAATTTATGGGACACAAATGTGAGAAAAATTTAACAAGTTGTGCACGTTAAAAGAGGTCTAGAGACAATCATAAACAATTCAAAATTAATTTAAAATAACCGAGGCAGCTACGAGATGACCAGTCCCAACTGACGGCGCCCGTTCACGAACATGACGCATGGATCGGCACCACTTAGCTCAACCATTTTGAAGGGAACCGATAGATCCGACACATGCGCCACCATCAGTAAGTCATTAAAGTAAGCACGACATACTTGGGAGTATGTCGCCAGGGCATATTCAAATCAATGAAAGACATACCTCGTAAATGATAGCTTTAAAGTATATAGTGCTCACATGTATGTGCTATGCAAAATTATATAATACTAACACATTGAGTTTATACGATGCAAATATAATTTATATCCGCATGTTCAGCAGCTCCATCAAATGCTAATAAATTTATCTATGAACCCTTGTCATTGTGGAGCAGGACCAGCATCCAGTCAAGCATTTTTATCAGTGATGTAATCACCCAACTTATAATATGCTCAGCTACATAGTGTGCGTTTTATATGAGACTCAAATTTCGTCTCATTTAGTTGAAGAATGTGGGGAGGTATTTTATTGTAACATGTAAACAGTACCCCATGAAAGATGAATCTACTTTAGCCAGCCTAAAACCTGGTTGAACTAGATGGTCCCCACTTCTAGTATTATAATTACGTCTGTCACATCTTTTATCAAAAGATGCAGATTTTTTCTAACGTACATGATGTTTTCATAGATGTATTGACAAGGTACCTTCCTTATGTTAATTTCCTTAAACAGTTCCCTTAGAGAATCGCGCATACGCAGGTTGTAAATGGCTCTGATAACTCTTTTTTTTTCAGAATAAAAATAGAGTCGATGTCTGCAGCTCGTCCCCACAATAAAATGCTCTCGACTAGTCTCGCGGTAATAAACTGGCAATTTACCGGTAAACTGCCGGTTTTTTCTGACAGCATATGCTGCCGAACTTAGCCGTCCTGCAAGAGATGTTGAATGAGGACCCCGTTGTAGCCTTGAGTCGAGCGTGATCCTCAGGAAAACAGTTTTATCGACGAATTCCAGTTTCTCTTTATTCAATACTATGTTACAGTCACTACTTTTGACATTTGGTAAAGCACATCTGATGCACTTCGTTTTTTTTTCCATTTAATACTAAATTATTAGCCATAAACCAATTTTGGACCTGAAGTAAGGCGATATTTACGTAGCTTTCAGCCCGTCTATTTATTAAAAAAATTAAAGAACTGTCATCGGCAAAATAACACCATTTGTGGTTGGTTTTTGAATATCCGGGGAAGATCATTAATGTACTCTAAAATTAAGGAAAGGACCTAAAATTGAGCCTTGTGGAACTCCCATTTGTACTTTTAAACCCATGTGAATTCACCCCGTTTTTTTGAAGTTGCTGCTGTCTATCATTTAAATAAGATTTCACTAAACTAAGCGCAAGTTTACCCAGTCCGTAATGCTCAAGTTTCCGAAGTAGTTTGTCGTGATTTACGCAATCAAATGCCTTGGAGAGGTTACAAAAGATTCCTACGGCATCTTGTGAAGAGGCACAAGATAAATATGTGGTTTGATATAGTGAAACCGGCGTCAGTCGTACAACGTCCTTTGGTGAAACCATACTGTTGATCGTGTAATAAGTCATTTGTGTTAAAATGATCCAGCATAATCTTTTCAAAAACCTTGCTGAAAGCCGGCAACACGGACACGGGTCTATAATTATTGGAATCTTTACAATCCCCGGATTTGAAAATAGGTATGACCTTACTAAATTTCATTAAATCTTGGAAAACACCTTGGTCTACGCACATATTAAATATTAAAGTCAAATAAGGCGCTATTGTTTCAATTATAGTTGTACAAACTCTAATTTATAGACAAGCCCTACAGATCTTCAGCAAATTTTATTTTGATTTGCCGAAAAGCTTTTAAAACGGTCACGGGGTTAATATGATAAAATTGAAATTCTACCGGGCAGCCTGTTACTGTTATGTATTTTTTTGTATTTTAATTGTATATGAATCCTGGATCTGCAATAAAGACATTCATTTATTCATTCATTAACTATTATTTTCCTACATAGACCCTTGAGAGTATTGAGAAATATATTCATCCGGCTGCATATTACTAAATGCTGATAGATTTCACAGCACTGCTAAATACATTTACCTAAGTATTGAATATGGGAAGTTTCCACCGCAAAACTACGTCAGTTCTATAGGTATATTTTAATTTTTGTGATAGGTACCTAGGTAAATCTGGAACATTCCTAATTTTTACTTCGATGATTTTACTAGATACATTCACCCGTACTTACTTCTCTTTATATTCAGATAGGTACCCTTTTTGAAACCATTTTACCTGTCAATTTATCAATTGGTGAAGTGTTAACAGCGCTATGAATATCATGACGTCAGCATTGACTCTGCGAGTAGGTACCTACTCCTTCGACCCTGCCTACGTATTTTTATTTCACTAACTTTTCACGCCTTATTATAAACACTTGATAACACGAATTACAATTTATGATAAGTGAATCGTTAACACTTTAATTGAAAGTTATTAACACAATTCGAGTGCATGTATTTCTCATGAATTCCATTATAATTCCGTCATGAAGTTCTTTCAACGTCGCCATAGGCTGTTCCACGATTTGTTTATTTATATTGTGGTCGCCTTTCATCTAGTATACGTGAGCAAATAATGAATGTACGACATATCAGACGGTAGTGACGTCACTCCGGACACGGTCACATCAAAGCACTCTACATCGATGATTTATGCGTATTTTATTAGACTTCGGCCCAATTACGTTCATGAAAATTTGTGCACTTTCATAATAAAGTGTTTACCGCTGAAATGCTTTGATGTCTAATTGGGCGGATGGCGCGATGAGCTATAATGTTGCTATACGCACGAGTATCCCGGTAATCGTTGATTGATTTATCATAACACTTTAAAGTAGATATACTACTGGTCAATAGTGAGATAAGTAGACATATGTAGCCATATGACCTATGTTACTTTACACTTATCACGATACACAATATCTAATTGTTAATTACTTAGTTACATCGAAGGACTTATCTGACTGTGTTCGCTGTTAATCTACCCTTTCACCATAATCCTGCCTTAATTGTGACGTGTTAGTTATTACCTAAGTGCAGTAATCCTGTCAATTGTCTTATTAATAACCTAAGTACTTATCAAGGTATTATCCTTAAATTAACTAATTTATAAAACATTTTTATATCGTAATCAACTTTCTGAAGTATTGATATGAATTTGATAGAGCCAATGGTTTGATATTTTGAAACAATGCTTTTCAAAACGTTTAGTTTTGTTTTATTAGATCTTTGATTGATTGATTTGATTGAGAGTAATCTGAAGACATTGGAAAGGGAGCGAGTGAGATGTGGGCATCTTTTATGCGTATAATATTTATCTTTGAAATTCCCCCAGTCAAAGAATAATATTTATACTCTTATATTTTATTTAAGATACACGGTTTTCCTCGTTTATAATCATGTTTATCTAAAATGCAAAGAAACTAGGTACCTACAGCATGACTGGTTGAACGAAGGACATAATAATTAATGCTCACATGTAACGAATAAAAATTCAATTATAAACATTGCATAAATTATGAAGAAAACCTTAAAGCCATTATTTTATAAAGATTCTTAAAGTACCATAGAGCGCTAACACGGGCGAGTGCGATGTTCTGGATTTGATGGGAATGACCTTATGAGACAGCCAAGAATGCACCATATACTTATATGTGATGAATTTTATAAGACAGTTTAATAAAAATTAGGGTTTAAAGGTTTTTATAAGTAGGTATATTTGCAATCCGAATCCATACTAGGGTAGGTATCCTTCAATATATCTAATGTTTTACAAGTCACAAGTTTGTGTATGATATATATATACAATTTGCGGGGCCTAAAGCGCTTCACACACGGCAGCTAGAATGTATAGGTATTGCATTCCGGGATGTATACCTAGCCTTAAGTTTGACGATTTGTATGGAAAGATGTAATGAGATGTGTCGTGCTATCATATACACCTTTACATTATAGCTGCCGTGTGTGAAGTGCTTTATTCTATTTTTTTTTCTACATTGATAGGTACTAACATTGTAGATATGTGTGAGACTTTAAATGTCAGTAGGTCAGTTCAAAGAACAATCGAACGTTAAAAGTAAATGTTGGTTTTACCTGGAGACCGGTTGAAGCAGCTCTCGGCGATATCACAATAAGCATGTCGAAACAATCTTGACCAAATTGGCTTTATTATAATGAATAAACTTAAACTTTTAGCCAGTATTAAATAATATCTTCTATTTTCAGTAGATTTCATTGGATGAAAATTTACTATCTTAAGTAGATATTATTTATACTGGCAAAAAGTTTATCATATTGTATTTTTAATACTTGCTCTCACAATTTGATCGAATGAACTAGATATCTATTGAAAGTCAATTAAATTTACAAATAACCTGATGGGAATGAAATGATTGAAACAACCAACAAATATTTCTGTATTAAATTTTATTGCATCTATTCACACACCTTTCTGGGAAAACGGTTAAAAGACGTTTGAAGCTAACAAAATTAGACAATATGTAATAGTTTTATCAACAATTTTGTTTCAACTAAACCCATTTAAGTATATTACAATAGATTCTGATTCTACAGCTTTCTGAATGACACTGACACTACAATGATATACAGTAAATGTGAATTTAGAAATGCAAATACTTGTTGTTTAATGAAAAATATACATTGTTATTAAGATATTCGTATATCGTATATAGTCGAATATACATATTTTCGTTGTTTATAAACTACTTTGAAGATTCACGTCTTCCATCCGTGTTTTATTTACATCAAAAGGACTTCTAATACAGAAAAATTATTGCATTTACCTCTCTTAAATACTCACGTTATTATTACAATATATACTTACAACAGTGATGTATGTACAAAACTATAGACTCAATTTTGGACTTTCAGTCTCTACAATATTGAAAAATAATAATATACAATGTTAAGAAACAAATAGACGATGTGAATTTACATTCGTTTAACGTTTACAATTATACAAGGCCATTTTTATTTAGTTATGACAAATTGCTACGAAGACGAATGTTGTGTAAATGCTACAGATGAGACAAATTTCCGTTTCAGTAGGGCTGGCGACTACGAAACGCGGTGGATACTGAATCTAGCATCAAGAAGGGGGGCTACGACATCATCACATTTGTGTATTTTTTTTATTACAATTTGTTACCTATCAGATCTTTGTGTTCCTTTTTATAAATATTTTAACCAACAATGCTGCATTTTGGCAGGTTTATTACGCATCAAAATGGATCCTGGCAGGATTCGTACACAAAAATAAAGATGTTTAGAGAAGTTGAAATTTTAATTCTTATACTCTTGGGTACCTAAAGAGTCTTCAGGCAATTACAATATCTTTAAAACTCCGCAATAAAAATGGATGTTAAAAGTGAATTGTTCAACAAAAAGCTCATTCTTTCAGAACAAAACGGCGCCTGACAGTAACAGTGACACTGACAGACGCCGTTTCGCTGTTCTTACGCCGAAATTGCATCGTTTTATGGGAAATAATATCACAAATAATGATTCCTTAATGTACTTTCTCAAATCCGCTATTGTAAACATATTGTTCATACAAATGCATGTATGAATCTCGCCATGATTCTTTGTCAATAACTTATTATTACCAGTGTTAATTTAAAAAATCGCTTTGAAGCGTAATCGTCGCCGTTGCTTCGCATTCAGTGAAAGGAGGTGAAAAAAAATTGAGTCCAAAAATGACATATAAATAGGCTATATTTTTTCACCTGCCAGCTATACGTAGAATACCAGTTTTCTTCAAGACTTATTCTAATAACTACTCTTTTACCTGTGGCGTTGTTTTAATAAAGATACAATTAAAAGTACAAATATAAATGCATAATTATAAGTAATAATCAAATTAATTAGGATAGTTTTAAGTAATAATAGGAAAAGTTGGCACAAAATTAAATGGAAATTAAGTACCTAATTATGCGTATGTAACACAAACACGGTTTGTTCAACTTTTAAAATGTTCTGCCGTTTTCAAACAAAAGTTAACAGCAATGCTAGATATTTTAATTGTGACAATAAATTTCCTACAGTTATGTATTACAGCAGCGAGTAACTTTTATTTGGACTCTAATTATTTTAATTTCGCAGGAAGCGCGAGTCTCTTCCGCATTTCACGTTTCGTTGGTCCCACATGATTTAAAAGTTTTTGACTATAGATACCTACCTACTTACAAATATAGGTTCTGTGATTCTGGGAACTGTGGCACCAGTCCTTACTTAGTCAATATTTATTGATTATGTCATTTTCGTTTTCTTGTCTGGTAAGTACATAAAATAATTCAATATTCAATTGTTTTAGGATAAAATATGATTGTTGCTACCGTGTTTATGCCAGCCCTACTAAACGAGAAATATTTAGTAACTAAAGTTGATTAATTAGACATAATAGGTATGTAATTTCAATTAACACAGACAATCATAGTCTTCTGACTAGAAAAAACTATACAGATTTTCCGAAATCCTCACCAAATCTGATATAAATTATTGTTATACTGTAGATAAAAAAACTTATATTAACGACTCGTTATACTACTGACCTCGTATCAATAAATATTAAAATTCGAATGTTAGATATTTTATGAAACTATTAAACAATAGAAAACACTGGACGTAATTAGGCACTAAATATAAGTAGAATATTTGAAATAATAATTTACACTACATACAAAATATAATAATCTAAAACGGTGTTGTTTATCTATGTATAAGAAACTTAACACATATTAATACCTATTTTTGAATGAAATCACTTCGTTTAACCACCTCCAATAATAACTACAGCAACATGTCGCAAGGTCCAACTTGTATAGCACCTAGTATTGTCGGTCGGTCGGCGCGGGCGCGGCGTCGACGTCGTTTGCGAGTTGTCAACCTCACGGCGCGGGCGGTGGCAGGTGGCGCACCGCTCGCATGTGTCCACTATCACAAATCTAAGCTTCTCTACCGGTGCATAATAATTATTATCACGTATTTATACGTATGTATACATATTTATATTAGTCTATCGCTATTTACAGGCTGAGTACTACACCCTCGCGGCACTCATCGGGGGAGATCGAAATTATTGTCGATGCGCCAGCGGCGGGCGGGGGGCTTGTGGTCAGGCTCGTGGTGGAGGAGGTGGCTCGGCCAGCGACGACGTGGACGATGAGGACGGCGAGGGGGCTGGGGGCGCGGGCGCGGGGGCCGCCAGCGCCAGCGAGCGAGAGTACTCGAGGAGAGCCACGTCCGCCGGGTGGGTCGGGGGATACAAGCCTCGGTACAACTCGGGACGGCTGTAGGGATGGGCTAGGCGAGCCGCCGCCGCCGCAGCCGCCGACTGGTAAAACGCAGATGCTGGCGAAGGTGGTGCTGGCGCCTCACCTTCTTTGCTTGCCATGTCCGCTAGTGACCATATTCTCGGTTTAGCTGATGCTGGTGTGCTCCCAGGTGCAGCACGGGAAGGTAAATGCTGATAGGCTGGGTGAATAGGCCTTTCATAAGGTTCAGGTGATTCAGGCCCACTGTCAGCGCGAGATTCAGACCACTCTGATTCAGTTCTTTGTCCAAGCATATCCAGTCTTTGCTGTGGTCTATCTCCGTCTTCGCTAGATCCCGTTCCTGAGTCTTTTCCGTCTAAAAGAAAAACTAATTTTAGCTAAGGAAAACTTATACCAACCTAATGGAAGAAGAAATGAACTCAATTCTGTTTTAGTTAGGCATTATACTCTGGGAATCACAATGAGAATTTAATGTTAATAGTCTCCAAATGCATGAGATACGTACCTAGTCCGTCTTTTCCGTCGGTACTTTTGTGGTCATCATCATCATTGTTATTGTCATCGTCATCGACCCTGTTTCTCGGCTCCCACGTCATCTTGTTCTCCTTCTTGAGGCGGCGGCGCGCGTTCGCGAACCACGTCGACACCTGTGTCAGCGTCATCTTAGTGATAATTGCCAACATTATCTTTTCGCCCTTGGTTGGGTAAGGATTCTTCTTGTGCTCGTTCAGCCATGCTTTTAAAGTGCTCGTGGTCTCTCTCGTGGCATTTTTTCTTCTTGCGCCATTCAGGTCCATTCCATACCTAACACAGAGAATGAAAGTTACTAAATTGTTATGTTATTACATATACGTACCTAGAAACAAGTATTGATTGCTTAATGCTTATATTGTGAAGCTATTGCAAAGACGCCAGTGCTACATTTTTAGAACATAATCAAGCGTATAATGGCAAAGTCCGATTTGGGCGAGATTTGAGATAACGTGAATCGAGACCGCCCCAATCCCTATCGCGCGCCCTCCCGGCCGCTTCGTGATCGCCACACCGAACCAATGAAAGCGCCAGCATAATAATTGAAATCGAGATAAGCCATCGACTGCTGCGCCAGCGTTAAGCTGCAGCTTATCTCAGACACAGCTACGTACGCATTTGTTGGTGGACCATGCGCCATTATTTGAATTGTTCTATCTTTATTACAATACAGTATCTTTAATATAAATTACATTTAAGTTAATTCTTAACACGTGTCGCTTGTTTATTTAAAGACTCAGTGGCATGATACAGTAGTAGGTAACGTCTTAATATTTAGACTCTATTTTTTGTGATCAAAATTCTACCCTTAACACAGACCAGACCCTAGACAAACCTAATTTCAAAAAATAAGTTATAAAATATGATATTAAGCGAATAACTTGAAACAATTTTTAAGCCGTGTATCCATTTTTTGTAACATTTTGGTGGAGAAATATGGTGCAAAACACTGCCGGTACCATATGCTGCCTTTGTAGACGTATAGGAGACTGAGTAGGGTGGAAAATAGGGATGCGTAGTGGAAATTAATAAAACTGTCACTTAAATCGCAGAAGTGACGGCCAATGCCCCTTGTCGTTCAATCCATGCAATCGATTTTGAACCTTTAGTGCAACGTATATGGTCACTATTCTCACAAAGTCTTCGGCAAATGAACTAGCACACTCCATTGTTAAGTTCGTTGTTGACTTAATTCTCCTCGATCCCCATTGAGTGAGTCCTCGTAAATAAATATGATAGAAAATCCCTATTATTTCGTTTCTATTTTTATAAATAGTTGTTAACACTATATCGTTTCAAAGGTGAAGAAATAAAAACATGTTTCAACATTGTGGTAATTTGAGTAGAAAACGGGGCAAACTGGTAAAATAAAGTTAATGACGCCCTCGAAGCTGGCTATGAATGAACTAACACCTATAGAATTCAAGTGACAATACGAAAGTGGAGCGACGCCAAGCTTAGGCGTATTCTACAAACAAAAAAGCTTCATTTATCCACGGCGTGCCACTTTCACAGCATCCGAGCTCGCGGGGGATCGGTCTGCAAGCTTCATTTTTTTATTATTTTGCTATCCCCGCAGCGTGCTTGCGCCCCGGCGGGCGGTTGCGGGTATCCACCCCTCTCACACCAACGCCTCGCCTTCAATTAAATCCCTATCTCTCGCGCCACCTCATGCTTCCTACTTAAACTCATAAAAATGAGATAAACACAAAAATATTGCTCGTACAGTCTGTCGTTATTATTAAAGTAATCCGATGGTGATGCGGTTCATTCAGTTATTTAGATTTTATGTACCAATTCATAGTTTATTGGATTAATGAACTGTATTTACATTTTGTCTCGTGCTACCCCAAAATAATGTCATAATTTGGCGCAAAACACGATTTCTAAGAAGAAAAATAAGGATTTTGTAAATTTATCAATGAATCATCATCTGCCTAGCCTTTCCCTAACTATGGTGCGGTCGGCTTCCAGTCTAACCAGATGCAGCTGAATACCAGTGTTTTACATAGACTGACTGCCTGTCTAACCTCCACAACCCAGTTACTGGGTAACACTATACCCTTTGGTAAGACTGGTTGTACGACTTTCTGACTTCTTCTTCCGACTACTTATAACTCCCAAAGATCTACGAATGACAACCGGGACTAACGGCTTTACGTGCTTCCCGAGGTACGGAGGAAACTCGGTATAAAATGGATTGTCATCCATCTATGGACCGACCGCGGCAAGCGCGGCTTAGCCATGACCAATCAGTACGGCTTTTACTTACACGAGTCCTTAAAAGAATAAATCCTCCTTATAACTATATCAATGAATGACAAATTATAAATTTCTAGCTATTCTGAGCTATTGGGCCATGAAAGACCTTATGAAGGGCAATCTTCCACTGTTCCTTAAGAGAAGACTCATCGACGTGTGTATTCTTCCTATCCCTATATACAATTCGGTTCTCAAACATTGTCTTTGAAAAATCAGCAGACGTCCACGCTCGCGGTTTGCCAGAGAGCTATGGAACGGAGTATTCTGGGCATAAAACTTTAAGACCGGGTTAGGAATACTACCATCCGTTCTATCACAAAAATAGCTGATGTCATTAGGAAGGCTGTCACGCTGAAGTGGAATTGGGCTGGACACATCTAACGCATGTCAGACGATGATTGGGCCAAACAAAAAATTGGGACGATGATTGGGAACCCGATGGGTCCCATTACATAGCAAGCGACATCGCGGCAGGCTCAGGCGGAGGTGGCGGGATGATCTAGACTCTTTTGGCAAAGACTGGTCTGAAATAGCCCTTGACAGGGAGAAGTGGAAGGAGAGCAGAGAGGCCTTTGCCCTGCAGTGGGAAAATACAGGCTGAAAAAAATAAAAATAAACTATTTTCTAGCAATACGTTAACACCTCTTAAATCGACGATATATTATGTAATAGAGCCGCAGGTCGTCATAAAAACGGGCGGCAGGGGCGGGCGTCAATTGGGAGTCATAATAATGAATAAAGGTAAAAGAATGAACCGCAACGGTCCAGAACGTTTGTTTTAAATTTATACGCTGTGTTGCACTGATATCAATATTTTGACACTTAAAAGCTGTTTCTTATTAAATTTTTGTTCTAGTGTGGTCTCATCAGGTTACATACATTTTTATCAATTGTTTTGCTTGCAAGACAAGCTAATTGGTTTACCTACAGGCAAAAATATTCATGTTTCTACTACACTCACAATATTTGATTTTATTCCATTTTCTTATCTCGAGCACGTAGGTATCCTTGGTACCTACATACTAAAGATATTAAATAAAATAAAAAGATATAATATAAGTGTACTAGAAAGATGAATATTTTTGTCTGTAAACCAATTAGCTTGTTCGACCGTACATGGAAGGGGTCAGTGGTGAACTGGTAAGCTGGTGACGATGATGATAACGATACGATGAAGAAAAAGCTGGTACTGATGTACCATCATATTGTGATCCGATATTTCGATGACAGGTGTATGTCGAACATTCGGATTAATTACTGAGGTAGGTATATCTTACTTATAATTCCAGGATTAAATTTCGTTTCGTTCTCAGTTCTTAACGTTTTTTGTTCTTCCGTTTATTACATACTTTTGAGTAAAAGCAGTGATTGAAATGGCATCAATCTAATACAATTCCACCAATAATTTCATAGAATTGAATGACACAAAGTGAACAGATTAATTTTCAGCTACCTATTATATTAATGAAGAAGCACGGGAACAATAGTGGAAAGGTAAGAATCCCTGAAAGGACTGTATGCGAACTAGGGAAAATCTGATTCAATTAAAAACCGATAATTACTTTAATGGGTCTTATAGGATTTTCTTGGCACTGCTACGTATTAAGCACTTCTTATTTTTTTAATAAATCTGTTCAAATAGAATGAAGAATGTCATCCATCACAATGTGCGCTTTAGTATAATATTACAGGTTACTTAAAAACAGCACATTTTATAAAAATAAACATAAAATCAAGAATGTTTTACCGGCGGACGGCGCCTAGACATCGTTATAAAAGAGCAATGTTAGCCGATCGCGCGACTTGTAGCTCGAATGTACTCGGCTGATCTAAAATTTCATTGCACATGTTTCTGTCGTGTTTAATTAGACAGTTTACGTAAAGCTGTACGTTCTTATTAGCAAAAACTATGGAGCTAGAGAGTTTAGAGATTACGCGATCATTATGCAACAATAACGATTGCAGATTGTTTATTCTCTGATTTTTCACGCGCGTATATAATGTATTTTTTAAGTATTTCATATTTATGTTGACATAACTACGTAATTGATAATGCTGATGGATGTCAGGATAATGCAGAGCCGCTGTCCTGATTTTCCGGTGATGTGGTTTCCCTGCACCGACGAAATCAATTTACATTATTGGGATAAATTTTGCCTGTTTTTAGCAAGTGCAAACACTGCGATAGTTTGGAGGGCATTGAGTAGCATTAATAGATACAATCTGCTTTATGATACAAAAAAGGATACCTAGGTGGGTACATCATATCGTTGAATATTTTATGATTTTGCCCCTGTTGATAAATGATAAATCCCTTTCATGAACGCTTAACGATGGCGGGTGGGTGTGGCTCTCTCACAGCTGGGCTTTCCAGGTTCCAAATTCTTTCAGGAGAGTACCTACTCTTTTCTAACTCTTTATATTTTTAAATAAGAGAAAACTGCTTTATAACTCTAGCTCTTTGGATTTCGTATCTTACCCCAAAAAAATCAACACAACGGGTGTTAAATTTTTTCCATCCCCTTGAAAATGTATAACATTATTTTTTCAGTTAATCAAATTGTAAGAAACATTATTATTATTATAAAACTTGTATTAGAAGTATGAGCAGCACAAAGTAACCGTATCCTAACAGAGTTTTTGTATGACTGATCATACCGCCCCAACTAACACGACGTAGCTTAGAGCCAAGTTAACGAGTATAGTGTTTCTTTTACCGTTTGAAATTTACCAATGACATCGCCCGCACCCATATAAAATTACACGGTGCCATATTTTGTGAGTTAAGGTGTAGGTACACCTTTTTCTTACGCTTCATAGACTTCGTCAACATTGTAATCCACCATCTATGAAATTAAAGACACTCTTAATACATGGTGACAGATTTTTTGTTGTGTGTAAAAACGTACTTGAGATTGTACCCCACAGATCTAAGTATATCGTATTTCGTTTGTCTATTCAGAATTTTAAGAACCAACTTGTCGACCAAGTTCTACGAAAATTCAACTTTTGTTAGACTGACTTAAGATCGCATATTTTTTACTCAAGTTGACATAATAACCTCAGCTAGCAGAGCCAATAAATGTGAAATGATTAAAAAAGAACGGTCGTTTCCAACACAAAGTTCGCTTTTCATGCTACTAGTAAATTACTGTGTTCGTAAAAATGATATCTGATAAAGCTAATTATTCGTCGTCGTAATATAGAAATGGGCGCACGCAACGACCAATCTCGGGTTATGGACGAAGTTTTAAAAGGTACGATACAGGTCCTAAATATTGGTGGGTAGATAGGGTGGCTGGGGGCGCGGCACGCCAAAAACACATTACGAGCCGGCAACGCGCTATTACGGCGAACCGCACGCGTCCATGTTAGCCGATAGCTGCCACCCGAACATGCTATCCGACGACTAATTGGTCAGCTTCATGCACAAAAACCCCTAATAGAAACAACTGCGGCTAGGGGGAGCCGCTTTACAGCCTAAACCGTACATATGATCGCATTAATCGCAAGGTATGATTGTAACAATCCGGTGTATGTGGCTGCTTACCGAATATTTTCGGCGGTGGTGGTTGTAATGAGGGCCAATCGTTAAGTTAGGTGGTTAAAGGGCGTGTTATCTAGAGGCTTGGGCGGCGCATGTCACGTGACAAACGAAGCGTAAACTCACCACCGCACCGGTACTTCGGTTGCGCCATCTTGGTTTTTGTAACAGGGGTAACATTTAAATTGCTTTTATTCTAAAGTTTCAAATTACCTGCCTATCCCATTTCCGGTAATATGTTACGTAAAGTATATACATTACGTAAGTACCTACTCCTGTTTTAAATATTTATAGAGAACCTTGAAAACGTTACACGTATTTACATGTTATCATATACTACCAATCAGTTGTTTTTGTTGATTGACATTGCAAATCATGTTTTAAGACAGATTCCCAGTGTGGTCATAATAATTACTCATGCTCAATAACTGAGAATGTTTATTGAAGAGCATTGCAGCTTAATGAGTATCATTATTGTTTTAAATCTTTCCATAATATCAATCTTTTCTTGTGTCGAGACGAAACTTTACAAAAACAAGGCATAAACTGTGTTGTTTATCTGTGGCAAATTATTTTTCTGTTAAACTTGTGTCTTGACCCTGCCGTTTGCGTAGTTGATAAAGTATTAACATATATATATGGTACAGTTAGACATAGCTGTTTTAATTAATTTAACAAATTTATCAATAATATGGTCGAACGCGTAAGTTTTTGTATTTAAGTGAGAGACAGTAAATCGGCCAAAACATGTTTTATTAAATAATAAGCTTTTCCCTGCGACTTCGTTCACGTGATTGTCGGTTATTGAGGAAGTAGGCGAAGTAGCGGATTAAAAAGAAGCCTCCATCTTTCTTCGGGTTCAAGCTATCTTCATACCAAATTGCATCAAAATCGGTTCAGTCATTTCATCGTGAAAGCGTTACTAGTATGGATTTGGATTTATTGCCGAAATCTGGATTGAAAATAATACACTTACGAACACAAATGGTTGCTGGAGCTTCGTAGCGTTATAATTACATTATTATGTTTTTATTCGTTCCGGTTCCGGTCAAAAACACAAAGGAATGTTAATTTAATTAAATTATATCACGGAAGGTTAATTTGGCATAATCTAGTAGTAGTCCACGTAGATAATGATATAGGTACAAGTGAACAGAATATACAAGAAGGTTCTATGAATGTACAGTAAGTAGGTACTGCTTTTATTACAAACTCGCACTTTGCCCGCGATTTCGTTCGAGTGAATTTTCTCAAGCTTCCCTATTGTTTTTTTTTTTCAATTGATAAATATAGCCTATGTTACTCAAGGATAATGTAACTTTCGATCGGTAAAAGAATTTTTGAAATCGGACTAGTAGTTTTTGAGCTAAATCGTAACAAACAAACAAATCTTTCCTCTTTATATTAGTTTATAGAAGTTTAGAGTACCTAACTGATTCTCAGTTATCTGCGGGGCTTAATTTATTTTTGCGTAGAACCCTAATTTTTTTCTAAAATCGTACTCCTTATAACATCAGCTACATATGCAAGTGAAAGTTCCGTCAAAATGGGTTTAGTCGTTTCAGAGATTAGCCGGAACAAACAGATAGAAAGACAGTCAAAAAATTAAAAAATAGATTTTTTTCCTTTCATGCATTTTGTAAAAAGCTATTCAATTTTATTTAAGTATTCGTTTATATCGATGTATCTATACCCAACAGGAGGCGTTTAAAGGTTGACAATATGATGATAGATGTATAGGGGTATAGGTAGGTATACCTATACCTACCTATACCTACCTATACCTACATATACACGGGTGTAGTTCACAAGATATTATAATAAATGAGAGAGAGAAAATATCGATATCGACGGGAAAGTGCTAACAACTCCTAACTTACCTTTTTTACGAAAACGACTTATGAATGCAGTTCGATAGATAATGAATTTGCGCGTCTACTGGTGGATAAATTAAGTTGAAATTCGCAAAATTGACGTAGCTAGGCATCGAAGAAGTATCTCCTATATTGAATATTTGGTCTATTTTTAGTAATTTTTAATTTCCTTTGTAATATTACCGCCAAATATAATTGAAAACTTCAACGAGAAATAATAATTTTCAATGGTTTCTGTAAGTATTTGAAGCATGGAAATTACTCCTATCTTCAATTTTTCAGCCACACCAGCTTGGTGATACCTCCTATCTTACATTATCTCGCTAAATACTTATTCCAAGCAAATTTTGATTATTACCTTACCAAGCGGGTCCATTTATGTATAAAATTGCCATTTACACATTTTTATTAAACATCTGGGAAAAATAAAAAACAGTTTTTTTCGCCTCCTGTAAAATTTGGTTTTTGTAAGTTAGGAGTTGTTAGCACTTCCCCGTCGATATATCAAATTGTTGATATAATTTCTTTACATATAACATTTATGTACCTACTCTAAAACTTATTTCGTATAATGTTATTGAATATAACGTTTATTTAATTAATAATCATTAGGCATATCGTTTAAAATATATATATTAATACCATAATTGGGGTTAACATCCCGATTTAGAGCAATCCGACTCGGCTAAATTAGAAACAGTGGCCAATAACGACAGAACCCCTCTATTGTAGGTAAATCATTTGGGTTAGGTTAAGTTACAACTGTAATCATTAAAGCGCGAAGGCGAGGAAGCGTGCCGCGGCAGCGGCTGCCGAGCGCCAGATCCCTCCTATTGTTGGTAAATCATTTGGGTTAGGTTAGAACTGTAACCAGCGAAAGAAAATATTATTATTCGAAAGAAAATATCCAAAAGTAAACAATCATAGTTTTAAATCGTTTTCGTATTTATGTAGTGTACCCGGTTACAACTTATCAATAATTAGACTAAGTAAACATAAGCAAGACAAGTAAGTCATTAAATGCAATTGTGTTTTGTGTTTTTACTAGGCGTTTTTATCAAATTAGACTTAATAGGTTTTATGTATTTTGAGTGCTATATCAAACGACTTAATATTCAATATATATTCAATTTATATTTATGCTTAGGTATTAGAATTAGTTATTCTAAAATAAGCGATTGATATACAATCGTTTATTATATTAACTGATCATTATATCAAATAAAATTATAGATTCAGCTGTTACATCTTGTAAATATTAAAGATTTTGTTAATATATATCATATATTATTTACCCCATAGAAAGTGTGGTAGGTGGTAGGTACCGTTATATATTGCTAGAAGAAGTTCGAAATGTTTACCAGTGAACACGCGTTTTTGGTCATTGCTCTCTATTTCAATTAATTGAAATATCAATAAATGGTTAAAGGTAAAAACCGATTTTTTATACTTTATAGTTTTGAGTGCTCAATAATTTGATGGACAAATTAACAGCATAATTATTTCTAACGATGTTTATTTAGTAACTTTGCTCTGAATTGACAATAAGTACACAACTTCCTCAATGCCACAAATAAGTCAGTGTAGGTATAATCTATATTGAAATCTCTTTCAAGTCAACAGACAATGAGTCAAACTTACCGCTATGTTATCTATTGGACCTTTGTTTCACATTCATAAGGGTCACAAAAACTCCTATTTCTATTAAACATTTATTTAGATAAATGTTACAGGAAGCATTGTAGTGGTTTCCCAAAGATTAAACTCTGCATTGTTATCTAGATGTAAGATTAATGTGATCAATCAAGTTTATTAATATTATCATAATAATATTCGTTCTGCAACTTACCTATACGCATAACGAATCTGTTCATGATTGATTTTTACCTAATCATTGCTTAATAACCTCACATGCACGGTTAATTCAACGATAAGTTTTGATACCTTATTTATACCAACATCTTTACATCGACTCGAATTTTGTAGCGATTACCGTCTATCCCTGTCGATTATTTCCATGGTCCCTGTATTTCTATGACCTAAACCCACTAAATTTATTAATACAGTATTAAAACAGTGCTTTTTCAAACATTAAATTAAGGGCATGCATGCAGGTAAAACGATATCTATTAATGTTCAAAGATTTAGTATAGAACTGAAGAATAATCGATCCACACTATTTTTGTGACAACTTTTTGTCAATGAAACGCGACTTACTGTATCTAACTACACAAAATCTTTGTATATTTTTACATAATAGGTACAGTACAGATGTTATTTACATTTTTATTATGAAACCCTTATTATTTTTATCAATATGGTGTGATCTTGTTAACAGTGAAGTTATTATTTTATCAACGTAATATTATAGAAATATATTCAGAGCAATTTCTACAAGGATTTTAAAATAATATATTATTTATATAAATTTGATAAGATTTAATGATTTGGTATCGTGAGTGGTAATCATGAAGAATAATAAAAATATAATTAAGGTAGTCATAGGTATACATAATATAATAATAAACAAATCAACAAATACCACACAGTGTTTTATCGACCCGATAAATTGTCATGTTTATTTTGTTGTTGTAAATTTGTTTACGACCTCCCAAAGACTTATCAATGCTCAACTCTCACTAGGAAGATGTCAACACATGCTATTTATCAAACGTCAATCAACTGTTGAACATTTACCTACATGGAAGTGTAAAGGCGCGGATAGATCACACATGTCTAATTGGACATTCCAATAGAAGATGTATTATGCAAGCTGATACACGAGAGGGTACTTCAAGTCCACATTTGAATACCCAAATCAATCTGGTCGCATTAAAGGTTAGAGTTAAATTGTACTAACTCTTTTTATATTCGTGCCTTTATGATCGTAATATACAGCATCGTCTCACAATGGGTAATTACTTATAATTACGAAATAATAATCCGACATGGATTCATTAACTTCCACTTCGGCGCAACGCTGCAGGAATCGCAAAAAGGTAACAACTTCTTCGTGTTAATACCTAGCTAAACGTTTTAGTAGATGTCACTTTACAAACAGTTAACACTGTAATCGGACACACACGGAAGAGGATCACATTGATAAAGCTGAGGAGGAAGAAGGTAAAGTTATCGGAGAAAATTTGGGCTGGGGAATCGTTTCTGACCATCCTTTGCAAACTTCTCGATCTCGCACATCTGATAAAGTGTAGTCTGTCCAGGCCTTAACATGTTCCTCGTTTGTCGCTACGTTGTGCGGTGGCGCCACTGACGGCCTGATAGTCACACTGGACCTCACAAGACGCCTTATGTAGAACGAATAAACTAGTGAAAATTAAGTGTCGTGACCACGGTTCACTTGCTATCAGAGGTCACGTCTCATTTTATTACTGACATATTATTAATATCGATGAGAACATTGAATTTTATACGGTCAGCAGGCATTGTTTCGCAACAATGCCTACAATTTTTGTTGCGTAATACTACTCTTCGTGATCTGTGAATACATTATTGGTCAAGTTGCAGGGGTTTATCATGAATTATTTTATCTTTGTCTTTAAATGCTACATATTCCGCTAAGCGGGTAATGGTGTACACGCATTAATATTTGGCGTTATTTTATGATTTAACACGAGTTTTTTTTTTTATAATAATTACTTACCTAACACTATTATTATATTTGAAAACTGAAATACAAAAATACATAAATATACCTATTTTTGGGCAGAAAACGAGAAAACTACGGGTTTATGCTTGCCCGCCTTAGGCCTTTGTGCTCTTAAACTTTTATCAGATCTATGCAGCTGTGAGCTTTCATTCAAATAATAACTTAAGAACGTAATTTCGTAACGCTCTGAGTATCAAAGGAAAAAAATCTTTTAACGGAAAATATGTTTTCTTAATTACTACTGCCATTTTGTTAGGAAAACGAGATAGGTGCCTACCTAATAAGTATTTATAATTACGTATACTGTTTTTATTCAGTACCGTTAGTAGGTTTTTATTGAGCAAGAGCGTGGAAATTAATTTCATAAGACATCTTCGTTAACTGAAATAACATACTAGAAGGTGGACAACCGTGTAATGCCAATTTCAATTTACGAATTTGAATTAACATTCATTCTGCATTAAAATCTAAATTGGTTTCTGGTGTTCGTTCGAACAACACTAACGCTTTTCTCATTGTGAGTAGGTACCTATGTCAGTTTTATGTCTCAGGATAAAATACAATACAGTAGTGCATTTATCTCGAATATATTTTATGTTAGAAATAGATGTTCTTTTGTCTTTATGTAGCCAATAGAGGGCTAGTTGTTTTTTCTTTTAAACTTATGTAACTTAATCATCTATATAACAACGCTACAAATATTTACAAAGATTTGACAATACTTTGTAATGAAGTTTGCTACTGAGTTTCGAGAGATAACTTTCAATAGGGTATTACACCCATTTTTGAGAAGTGTCTCAACGAAATTCTGTAGTGCTAATATGCCACCAAAAAAAAAAACACAAAATTTTTATTCAATCGTTAAGTGCCATAAAAATTTTTAGATTTCGCGCGTAGTTTGAAGAAAACGCCTCTTACTGGACGCCATATTGCTCAGCGCAAATGACGTCAGATCGTTTTGTATCAAATGAGCTCATATTAAATATAATAATTGTATATCATTTAAAAATAATTAAAAGTATATTTTGTAATAGGTGCAATAATGAAAAAATTACGTTGGTTACGAAAATAATAAAAGTACAAAGCCTATATTACACCAATCGGTTGACTGACAGTTGTCAATTTTTTGTTTACACAGCCGTACGGCGTAATAACATGGCTGCTACTATTTCACGGTGTTTTATAACAGATTAAAAATACTGAAAACTTTGAATTAAATAAAAAAAAATGTTTTGTTATTTTATGAACTAAAACTTACATTTTCCGACTGTTATATGCCTAAACTGTCTCAATAACATATTTATAGATTTTTTCTCGTATAGAGTAAAATACCCTATTGTGATTAAGGCTCTTTGGGTTTTTGCCACAGGCTGGGTCATAGCTTCCTCTCCTCTTGATACTTCCGTCTCACTAGTCTATTGTAATCCACTATCGATCATTATAGCATGGGCCATTTAAAAGTTAATACGTTTTTAGGATATGATGTGGTTGTTAAAAACGTCGCTGAGACTGAGACTGGCTGTGTAAGTTTAAAGGTATACGCCTGTTACCTTCTATTTCAGCGTTCATCATTGCTACCAAATAACGAAATTATTCCGCCTCTAAGGGTGGAAAATTAAGGGATGACTCAATTTGATTGGTGTTACCACTTCTTAATTTTTTTGGTTGATAAGAAGTAGGCACTAAGAAGCGAAATAAAAAACATTTCCACAAAAAACACAACGGCCTTTCACTGAGGTCACTGAGAGCTACAGCTGTATTTTTGAGTGGTTGTGTCTTAAACCGTGTTCGTCAGTTTAAATGTTTAGGGCATATTGTTACGTAGGATAAAAAGGACAGTCTAGATGTGGATCGGGGGCGAAGAGCATTGGCGGTGAGGTGTAATATGTTGATCCAGAGGTTCTCACGCTGCACGGGTTCAATTAAAATAACAATTTTTAAAGCATTACTGTCAAGTATTTTACACGTAGCCTTTGGACTAGCTTCACTCAAATAGGCGTTAATGCTTTTCGAGTACTACAATAATGCATTCATGATGCTGTTGGGGTTGCCACGCTTCTGTAGTGCCTCAGGGATATTCGTGGACGCCAGCGAGCAGCGTCCTTGTTGCGCTGGATGCGTGCCAGTACCAACAGTCTCCTGAGTGTCATTGCCAACAATCCAGTTTGGATTGTCCTTTAATTTGATACCTAAGTTAGCTATATGCTCCTGTATATACTGGTAATGTGTACTAACATAGTTTTTAAGTTTTTATGTTACTAACATCTTTGTACCTACGATGTCCAACATTGCTTGATGTAGTGTGACCAGAATCGAAGAAAGAGGGACGATCTATTTTTTATCCGACTACGGCAAAGCCAAAGGAGGGTTATGAGTTTGACAGGCTATGTATGTATGTATGTATGTATGTATGTATGTATGTATGTATGTATGTATGTATGTTCATCTGTACGCTCATAGCTCCTAAACTGCTTATCAGAACTGAACAAATGAGGTATCGTTAGAAGCGTCTTGATCGTCCGCTGGTTATAGGCTATATGACGTATCACCGAATCCAATGTGGCGCCCTCTGGCGGACAAAAAAACCAATATTAAAAAAAAAAATGAAGACAAGCATACCGTGTTTGGTATCATTGGAAAGGGGTTCACTAGTACATTTCAAATTTATATAATATTTAGTGGTAATTTGTCACAAATTATTGTAAAAAAAGGAAAGATTACCAAATAAAGTAAGATACGCATACCGTGTTTAGTATCATTGGAAAGGGGTTCACTAGTACCTATTAAATATATAATACTTAGCTGTTACTCCAAAATGGTTTAAATAAAAATATAAAGTTTAAAAACTAAAACCCGACCACAACAAAAAGTGATCTAAAAAGTACAAAACAAGAAAATATTTCACACAGAAATCAAGACATAGGTACAAAATGGTCAAGGTAAGCCGTGGTTGCATGCCATTATATTCATGTTCATCGCACTCATATGGGATACAGGCATGCAACCACGGCTTACCTTGACCATTTTGTACCTATGTCTTGATTTCTGTGTGAAATATTTTCTTGTTTTGTACTTTTTAGATCACTTTTTGTTGTGGTCGGGTTTTAGTTTTTAAACTTTATATTTTTATTAATTATAAATTAAGCAGGCAAGATATTGGCGTATTTAATAGCATACTGTCTAAACCTTACTCAGATTTGGCGAAATAAGTGTATAATATGTGTAGTAAGTAAGTAGGTAGGATAAGTTTTGCCACAATAGGACTGGCATCTTGTTAAAAGTCCTGTGAATAAATAAAGATTTAAAAAAAAATCTTTGTACCTATTGTAGGTACTTATACCAACATAGTTTTTAAGTGGTCACATGCTAACAAATCTGTACATTTATGAAATTTAATTCCGAAATAAAGAGATTATTATTATTAATATTATTAAAAACTAAAAAGCAAAAAAAATACTTTAATTTCGCAAGTCGGCGGCTTTGTTTCTGTTTGTTGTTTTGAATTGCCATCGACTTGCGAAATTAAAGTAATTTTTTTGCTTTTTAGTTTTTGAAGGCAGTTGTCTTTTTTATAAAATGTTTTTTTTCGCTTCTTACTGCCTACACTTCTTATCAACCAAAATAATTAAGAATCGGTAACCCCAAACAAATTGAGTCATGGCTTAATTTTTCACCCTTAGAGGTGGAATTTTTTTTGTGGAATTTATATGAGACCGAGGTATAATTACACTAATCGAAATCGGAAAACATTTTAAAAAGTTATGCGTGGTCAAATATAAAAAATATATAGGTTCATGACGATTTGAGAACCTCCTTTTTTTTTGAAGTCGGTTAAAAATTTGAATTAAATAAGACTTTGATTTTGACATTAACAGGACACAATGAAAAAAAAAACTATACCACATAATCTATCTAATCCTGAACGAGCAATTCTTGTA
This sequence comes from Charanyca ferruginea, assembly GCA_947361185.1. Classification (NCBI taxonomy): domain Eukaryota; kingdom Metazoa; phylum Arthropoda; class Insecta; order Lepidoptera; family Noctuidae; genus Charanyca; species Charanyca ferruginea. The sequence goes on along the minus strand of OX376055.1, from coordinate 14,982,977 downwards.
TATAATATATAATCTGAATCTTGGAAACGGCTCCAACGATTTTCATGAAATTTTGTATGCAGGAGGTTTTGGGGGCAACAAATCGAACTAGTTAGGATTCATCTTAAAAAAACACGAAAAAAGAAAATACCGAGCAAAGCGGTTGCCCAGGTACTCTCAATGATATCAACAGTTGTTTAAATTAACATTCCTGTTGTCAGGTTAAAAAGTGGCAAGAAATACATTAAGTAATCATCAAATACTAGGTACGTGCGAATTTTCTATAAATATTAACTTCCTTTAATATGTTGCGTTTTGCGGCATCTATAATCGTAGCACTTATGTTTAACACGCTACATATTATGTACATTAAGCTGGAACACGCAAGACCGATACATGACCGATACAACAAACTGTCTGCCACGGCTTGCTCTATCGTTCAAGGAACCGCAAATCGTATGTAAGTATGTCTACGTAATCGACTACACGATGGACTGCTGAGCAAGTATCGAATGGATAAATTATGATTTATTTACCAACCTACTGAAATTATAATTTCATTCAGTATTTTACCGAGTATTAATAGGTATTATTATGGTAAGAAAATGAGTTTAATTAGACATAGAAAAAAAACTGGCCAAGTGCGACTCGGACTCGCGCACGAAGGGTTTCGTACCTACCATTAAATATGTTACCGGCAATGTGTATAATCCGGTATTCTATACAATACCTAGGCAATGTATAGAATGCCTAAAACGGGTACCTAGGTAATGTATCAAATATTATTTATTTTATACTTTGCCTAGGTATTCTATACAATGCCGAATGCCGGTAATGTGTATAAAAGACGAGAGCAGGAAAGGAGGCTGTAAGTAGATTTGATTGAGTTCTGTCACGGCTCCGGCGTTGCGGGGCTCCGGTGGTCCCAGGCAAGCCTATCGTCGCAGATGTGTTTTACGCTCACCACCGCAGCTTCGGCTTAATTGCCCGCTTCACCGGCCAGCCTCAGCCGCGGCGTCGAGCGTTAAAACCACCTGCTCCTCAGCTCGCGGGTCACCTTGCCCCTCCGCGCCTACGCGGACTTAGATTAAACTCTAGGGGTAGGGTAGACAAGACTACGTGGAGTCGGTATATACAACATTAGACATCGAGCAAAACAAAAAAAAGGGGAAAAATAAACACGTTTGTTGTATGGGAGCTCCCTTTAAATAATTATTTTATTCTGTTTTTAGTAAGTATTTGCTATAGCGGCAACAGAAATACATCATCTGTAAAAATTTTAGCTGTCTAGCTATCACGGTTCATGAGATAGAGCCTGGTGACAGACAGCCAGACAGACGGACAGTGGAGTCTAAGTAATAGGGTCCCGTTTTTACCCTTTAAGTACGGAATCCTAAAAAACTAGCAAAGCGTGGATAATATTCATAAAAAAATATACTTTTTTTACACACTTATATCTTACATACAAATCAGTTCTCAATTTTTTGTGTTTCTCTGCCTATAAACCAGTAAAGCGGTTTAATTCTCGTATCTAACGCAGGTTGTTTCAGCTGTGTCATAGTCTGACCTGCTGCCTGGCTCGCATTGTCAAGAAGACGTATTATTAAATGCCGGTTATTGTCAGTTGCATACAAACCAAGTAAAGGGTGGATAGAGAGAAACAGTGTTCTATCCACAGTAACAAATCGGATGCTAAGAAGTCTTTAGCTTCCAAAGTTGTACAACTCATTCAACTGACCTTTAATCTCCCTACTGCTAGGCAAAAGTCCAAAGGTGTAGTCTTTGTAAAGGCCTCTTCTCAATCTAGTCAACGAATGATCATGATAGGTCACTATATCTTGCCAATTAGAAACCATGACATACCAGGTTTGGTCATGATGGTATCATTCACCAACTGTCAATGATGTCTTCACTCTCATACTCGAGAGATGAGTCTCTTAATCTTCACCCTCACACTCCATGAGTCCATCAGAACCAGTATCTGAGTAACTACAAACTTCACCGTTGAAAAGTTCAAATGTTAGAAATCTCTAAAAGATTTAAATATCCATGTTAATGAAAAGGCTTTCAAATAAATCGTCAGCCTTAAAACAAAGCGATGAGTCGTCTATTTTTAATTAAGTTGAATAAGTATATTCATGTCGATCACTACTCGCCTCGTGGCCGCCGCTGACCGATAGGAAAAAGGAAAGAGGAAGCGTCCAATGCGCCTAGAATGATATTAGCCCGTCGGTCAATTACTCCGAACCGAGCGCGGGTTACTAATGGCACGAGCGGTGTCCCTTGCATACGCCACCGCTCATTTATATGCCTTCGCGCGTACTCTTTATTGTTCCATAGATTGGTAATACACGGGAGGACTGGCACTTTGTGCTGTAAATCGTTGTCTGTACACGTATCCACGATTAACTGTGTGCTGTAGCCATAGTCGAAGCGGGCACCGTGTCAGTACATGCCGCCTCTGCGCAAGTGTGGACGATGACATCATGTCCGGAATGGAGTGGCCACACAGAAACGTGAGGGTACGTGTTTGACTGACTCTTATTATCGCAGCGCGTTACTGTGCTCGATGACGCATAGTCGGCTCTACCATCAATGTGTTGTAGAATTGATACGTCATGCTGGTAAAAATATTACCTCCAGTTGCCTCAAATACACCCAATTAGCAGGTTCCTAATTACTATCCCTTGGATAAAACAATAGCTACATATATTTAAAAATCTTAATTCTTTCTCTTCTACTTCTTCTTTAATCATTTCAATGATAAATCAATGATTTTTATTTTAACACGATGACTGTGCGTCAAGTAGACACAATAGTTATACAACAGGGAAAGGGTTGAACCTTATTAAATACCGCTCTTTATCTGATCTCCGTTATTCGCACATCTTTGAGTTAGTTTTTAAATAACGCTTCAAATAATAATAATAATAACGTTTATTGGACAAAATCATAACTTAGCCTACTACAGTTTCAGCACTAAAAACATAACATATAAGAGGCTTCTAACCTAAATGAACTCTTGATTTCCAAACTAGGTAAAAACCTGTATCTTGGAAATCAGTGCTCTTCCAATGAACATAACACGGACTCTTACTTAAATAAGGAGTAACTAAGATACATGAGTACTGAAAAACTTAGACGACAATTCAGTCATGTGAAAAAGAGAAAAAAAAAAGCATACTAACAGATTATTGCGTTAGTGGGGTTACAGCTTGACGATTTTGAGAGATATGATAAGTGTTAACTTGATGATTATAACACCGTTGAAGTGCACTGTGCAGCTGCTGTCTTTGAAAATAAAAATAGTATGCAATTGATTTTAAATCCATTATAGCTAGTACAAGGCGCTCTTAACTCAATGCGCTAATTTATATGGAGAAATTGTTACATATACATTGGGTGGAAGTTGGATTTTCATTTTAGAACTTTTTCAGAAATAAAAAAGCGGCCAAGTGCGAGTCGGACTCGCTCGGTTCCGTAGCAGCAAGTAACAAAATAATATACAAGTTTTTTTATTTTTATATTTGAGTTGATTGAATCAAAGGTAAATTGCGGTTTACGATTTATGACGTATTAAAAAAAACTACTTACTAGATCTGGTTAAAACCAATTTTCGGTGGAAGTTTACATGGTAATATACATCATTTATATTTATTTAGTTTTATCTTTCTCTTATTTTAGAAGTTACAGGGGGAGGGGGGGGGGTTACATATTTTACCACTTTGGAAATGTCTCTCGCGCAAACTATTTAGTTTAGAAAAAATTACATTAGAAACCTCAATATCATTTTTGAAGACCTATCCATAGATACCCCACACGTATGGGTTTGACGAAAAAAAATTGTTGAGTTTCTGTTCTAAGTATGGGAACCCCTAAAATTATAGTTTCGGAAAAAAGTGGCTGTGACATACGGACGGACAGACAGACAGACATGACGAATCTATAAGGGTTCCGTTTTTTGCCATTTGGCTACGGAACCCTAAAAAACACACAACACAACAAAATCAGAAAAAATGTGTAGCCCAATTTGATTTCTCGCAAAGTTGGCTTCGCAACGCCAGTGGATTCCCTTTTACTATCTCCCATGTGACCGGGATTGACAAATTGTAAACGTTAAACCTTCTTAACTTCAGTGCCTACCCTACCCTACCTCAACGACTATCCCAGGGGCTTTGAAAGAAAAATAACACAAAGATTGAAAATATTTTCACTAAACGATTGTCACATGCGAGTACAGCAGTCGCCGTAACCTGAATAGGTAATCATATGACTGCAATATTTTAAATTGAAACTGACATCGGAACAACGATGTTGTTATAATTTTAGCCAAACAAAAAGGACAGGCGCCGTCATATTGGGAAGTTATAACCATTAAGAGAATACAATCGCAATTTCTTCCTGTCATAAATAAACTTTGGCGGGCATGAGTAATCGTTACTTTGTGTGCACAATATCGGGTCGGGGCCAAATAGATTGGTACGTGAGCTGCGTGCCGACCGTGTCCGCCTCCCGAGTATTATCACTTGCTTCAACGAAATTCGTCTACACTTTTGTATGGTGTAGTTGAATTTTCCGTTTGTAATTATGTCGGTGGACAGAGGAAGTGTCGGCGGTGGTTGTTACACCAGTCACGACGCACCGGTTGACGACCGTCGCCCGCCGTCTAACGGACTACTGCCTGCTATGGTCTGCGGCGCGACCAGCGACCATCTCACATTAGGGACTTAAAATAAATTTAGTTGGGCCCTTAGCGTATTAAACTGCACTTTTCATGAGTTACATTTTGAAACAATAGGTAGTAGGTGTATGTATGTATATACGCCAAGTACGCACTGAGACGTGGAGTTGCGGACACCAGTACGTTATACCTACTAAGTATGATGTATACTATGTACCTATAATAATAATAATAACATAACACAATACACAATACACAATTACACAAACACAATACACACACACAAACACACACACACACACACACAACACACACACACACACACATAGCACACACACACATTATACATAATTTTATAAGGTCATGGATATTGTTTTCATTTTAATTACACTGATCATTAATATCAATAACCACCAATACTGTTTTAATGTAAACCTATGATTGAAAAGAGTCCCTCGTAAGTTTATGGTTACCGCTGGTACCGATGGTAGCAATATATTTTCCTGAATAAGAATTATTTATTTAAAACTATTATGAAAGAAAAAGAAAGAAAGAAAAACCATTTATTCACGAGATAGTGACGCACATTACAAAATAGTTTGTGCTGTATAAGTGTATTATCATACTATTCTACAATACGAATGAAATGTAGTAACGTGATCAATAAATAAATAAGTAATTACTCAAATTGTCATAAGGAGAATACCTATTAAAATAAGTCTGTTGCTTTACGCAATACTCGTGGAAAATTGGAGGCTGTAAACTTTGATTTATGATAATTAAATTTAATAAACCGACAAACAGTTGAACTAGGCGCGTACTACGTACGTTTCGCTTGAAGGAACGTAGATAATTAGATAGTTTAAAGCCGTATATCGTAGTTTGCTAGCCCATCGCTTAAGAGTAGGTATACCTCCTACTGCAGTAAACCGTTTTCCTCAGATGGTTTTATAACAACCGTTAGGTTGTAAGCAGCTGATGCATACTATCTTTTCTAATTTAGCAAGGATTAAATTTACTTCTGATTTGCAAAATCGCATGTGAGTAAAAAAAATTACGATACATTAATATAGTATCTTACTTAGTATCTGTGCAATCGGTCGGGTTCAGCGTCAAAGGGGTTTGTTTTGTAGGATTTCTTTCAGTGTTGGACGGTTGTCTCTGTATCTTTCGGCATGTGGGTGCCCATGGGGTAAATTGTTGGCTAAAATTTTCGATTAGCGATTGTCAGTGCTGGCACACTCTATAACGAGAGTTTAATAGTTTTGTGAAGTTCATTTCTCATCTGTTATTTTCTAACAATTATGTTTTGTAATGCCCCAAAAATCTACGTAGGTATCAAGACACATTCAGTTTGCACGATTCATTTACTGTCATACAGTATAGTCTGCAAAAAGTTTATAAAGTTAAAGCGGAAGGTAAGCCAAAATTAGAACGTCCGAGAGACGTGTTATAAAAAATGTCCATACTAGATTTGTTTTAAAATCCTTGCATGAAAAGATTTCTTTTGTAAAAGCCTTCGACAAAAGGCGATCTCCCGGCTAGTCCGGACTACCTAAGTTAGTACCGCGACTGTTATTAAATGCATGCATGCACGCGGAAAGTTCGAACCATTCAATTTTGGACGAGTCTGTAAATTGGAGTGTGTTTTGTTTGCTGATATTTTATTCAACTTCATTCAACATCGATGACGCTTTATTGACGGTCATATCGTTTTACAAATAACATTTACTAGCCTAAATTAAACGTGTAATTTATTTTTATTAGTATTCGCTGTGCGCATTGGTGTTTAACTTAAATAAGGCCTAATTAACAGCCATTCTAAGGAAACACGAATTGTAATGGTTGAATACATAAATAGTCTAGAACGCAATAGTATTTATGTATAGGTAGTATGTCAGAAATAATATCTATTTACTCTCTAAGATCTACTAATAATAGTATTATCGACGAAGCACCTGAGTTAGTCTTGATAAACGCAATAAAAAATTCAATAAAAAACTGTTTAATTCACCTCTATCACGTTTTTAAGTCGCTAACATAGTTAAATGTACTTAATTATGGTCCGTTTTCGTGTTTATTTAGTACATACATATCATTACGGATTGTTGCCGACGTGAGTGATTAAGGTGTGAGATACGCATCGGGAAAGAGTCGTTGTCTGGAGTCGCACCTGCCGCTCGCTCGGCTCACTTCAAAACCTTCTATTACCTCGTTATTAGTGAGACGCCCCTCGACGTTTTACAACATTTTAATTGTGTTATTTAACGCTTGTTATTTCAAAACTGACATGGTGATTTATTCGTTATTGGCAGTTGCGGATTTTGATCGCATGACTATTAAGCGAAACCTGTACCTAAGCTTCCTGTCCGATATTGTAAGTACCTAGTTGAAAGTGACAGATGTTTTATGTACCTATACTAAGTTAGAAGTTGTGAACAGTACTAGTTTGATTGTTTATTAGCTTCATTATCTTGCGAAAACTTGAATGTCAATTTTTATTAAACGAAGAAGTTTCTCTTGAAACTGCAACCATCGTATTCATCAGTACTTTTATCGCATTGTTTATAAATCCACCTTGGGTTTTTAGAATAAAAGTATTATGTTATCAAAATTCAAATCTTAGCCGTGATTATTTTAAGCCTTCCGTTATTTTTTTTTATGCAGGTAGATTACGATACAACCTTCGTTATGCGTGTTTAGGTATCAAAGTTTACAATGTAGAGTTTCTAAAAAATAAGTACCTACGTAACTATATTTTAAAGTCATTTAAAATGAAGATGTTATGCAATGTAAGAACGAGACACTGTATGCTTGTAAAATAGAAAAGAGTTTATTCCTAATTAGCGATTTTTTTTTCTAAGCCTTTAAGAGAAACCCGACGGAATTTTTAAATTTGTTGAATTATATTTATCTTTTTGTTTTGCTTGCCTATACTGTCAAACACTCCATAGCAAACAGTTTCCTTGGCGAAAAAGTAGATGGCCCCTTTCTTTCGCGATCCTGAGCTTCCTCCTTCCGGCTTTCCTTACATTTGCAACCCCAACGTTTAATAATTTTATTTGTCTCTTTAAAATACTTGAAGCTACGTTTGATCGCCATAACAGAGAAATGCAAGCTTTTTAAAAAGAAAGCCAAGGGTAAGCAAAGGGCCTAGAGTGGAACTTTGTTGGCCATGTAAATGCTTATTTTTTGTAATTTCTAAGACAGTATTATATAATGCAGTAGTATTTTTTTCGACAGAATCTTTTTATTACAATATTTATAAACAAATTAAATATATCCAAACCTTTAATATTTAAAAAATCTTATGTATGTTGGAGGGTTCATAGGGAATCAAAAAACTCTTTCGCATCGCTCTCAATGGGACAAGTCACCAAAAGCCTACTAGTATTACCACATAGTATGGCAATGTTTTTTCTTTGGCTCATGAAATGGCCAACCCTGTCACGTAGTCAACTGGTCACGTGAAACACGTTACGAAGTAGTTAATTTTAGGCACAAATGCAAAAGTTTATAATGATGTTACGCCTATATGATATATGTAAAATATGTATGTACTACATATAAATCCCAACTTTTAATCCTAATGTGTAAAATGAAAGTCCTGGCTCACTCACAAGCTGACTCAGCAACGCCCAGCTTAATTCCATGTTGTGCACTTTTAAAGCTGATAATATTTTGCAAATTCGGCTAATAATATATATATAACTTTAATGGTGGTTTGTTGTTTTTGTAGCCATTAGTAGTCCAAAATGTATTCATTTAATGCCGTATGAAATGTATACATACGAAGAATAATTATGTTGTTTTCATCAGAATAATTAACCGACTTCAAAAGGGAGGAGGTTATCAATTCGAATGTTTATATTTTTATTTTTGTTCGGGCATATCTCTGTTATATATTTATAAACGGATTTGCAAAATTCTTTTTTTGTTCGAAAAATTCCGAAATGTTCGCATATAAATTTTACCAAAATTGATTCAGCCCTTTTGGAGCAAAACAAAAAAATCCCAAGAAAAATACTTAGACGACGTTTTAGTTTCTTCAATCTTTGGAGGACTTACAATCTAATTTAAGTGTGTCGCCGTTTCCTAATGGATTTGGATGTTAAGGCAACACTAAAAAGCGAAAAATAAAAAGTTTTTCAAAAAAAAGAAAACCGCCTTCAAGAACTAAAAAGTGATAATTAACTTTAGCACAGAACACACTTACTACATTACTTTACTTTCGGAAGTCGGTGTCAATACAAAACAACGTTATGTTACTCTTTTTGCTATAAGGTAAGAAACTAAATTAAAATTACAGTAATCGTTACAAATAAATATAATTGGCACTTTAAGCATCCATGTTGCGCTTGTATCGGGCGAACCGTTAACGTTATTTATTATGATTTAGTGAACGATTGAAATACAACACAACAAGCGGCTCTTCATTATCACACTTTTTAATACGTATACCGGAACTGCGCAAAGTAAATGTAGCTATTAGCAATCCTATTTACCACAGATACGTTTTTATAGCCAATTACTGTTTTACAGCAAACGATAAATACTTCCAATACAGCGGCATACAACCTAATAGAGGATACAAAATGTTTTTAAATTACTAATTCAAATTAACGAGGAGTTTCGTTGCGGTAGAAGAACGTCTAAAGTTAGTTTCAATCGCGTAATCTATATTCATTCGGCGAAGTTAGCGCGGCATCAGTGCACAACGGTGCAATTAAAAACGTATAAATCAAAGTATTCTCTCTACATATAGTTAACCGCGGCGGTAATCTATTAACGCATTAAAAGGATGCTAATTAACTTATATCCACGACCAGTTTTTGATTACAATTGGTTTACTAAAAAATGATCAACATGTCCAAAATTAAGCATGTTATATTAAAATCATAATCTATAGGCGGAAAGCTCTATCAAAATTTGTTGGTTTTACTTAGTCAGTGGTCTTATGAACACAACAATTTATGATAATAGACTGCAAAAATCATTCATTCATTTCATTGAAGCTATTGTTAACTGATGCCATTTTATTTATTATGCTCACCTGTCGATTAATTACAGTTTAGGCTGTTTAGGTATCGTTTATGTGTTATAAATGTGATAGAAAAACAATGTTTCCTCCTCAAATTGACATGAAACCATTGCTAATTATAAATACCGACGTGGTGCGATGAGCACATAGTAAAAACAGTTCATGAGAACGATGCCATGATTGTATTAACTTTCGTATTCTTGTTATACGATCAATAGGTATGGCCGACATTATTGATAAAAAAACTTGTTAAGTACCAAGGCGTGAAACTAATGAAGTGTTTCTATTACAAAAACTATAGTGCCAGACTTTTTCTACAATCTACAGATTTCCTAGTTTTTCCTTTTGTTTGGTGCGTGAAACATTTTTATTTATTGTTTTTCTTGCGCCTCATACAAATGAAGATATGAATCGAAAAGTTTCCACTTCGATGGACACTTCTTATTGGGATAAGTAAAATTATGAGCAAAAACAGAAATGTTTAAAATTAACAACTTGTGGGTGTTCTATTATGGAAGTCCTACAATGTAAATCACAGAACGCAGTATATGTATGTCTAAAGTGACTTTTAGATATTTAAAAAAGTATTAGGTTTTTGTTCTACTGTACAGGTGGGTTTTGTTTTGCTGACTGATATTGGCATGTTCAATTTTCAACCATTAATTAAGCGCATATATTATTATATTGTCTTTAAGGACTTCATGGAAGGGTTCACTCAAGGCGCCACTCTAAGATGCTTTGCATTGTGTACATTCTATATGACTAATTGGCTCCATTGAATGTAAAACATTGAAATTACATAACAATCAACTTGTAATTTGTATTCAGGAAATATAAAACTATGGTGCTAAAATGTGGTAATTAAAGCAGAAGTTGAATTGTTCTGTATCCAACTGAAAGTGATGACTGTATTCTAGTAAAAGTAGTTGTAGCACTTGCTAGGTCTAAAGTCTGAAGGAACGACACTTAGAAGAGAGGGTTAAGAGGACTTTTGCACAAGATGGATTGCTATAGTAATATTCTAACAAGAAACAAGGTTAAATGGAGAGTGATCATTATTTATACATTCAAAAAACCCGCTAAATACCATGTATTATGTATAATGGACCATTTATATATCAACTAAACACTACTGATCGTTAACTGCACGAATATTAACACCAGCGTTGATGTTGCATTAACAAGTGCCGCTCTATTATCAAAAACCATCTTGCCAATTGATCGATAACATTTTAAAATATAAATATGCGATACCAAGATTAGTGACAACAGTGTACTATATTATCTATTGTTGAAAATGCCTGGAAAGACTCGATTATTTCAAAGTTCTTAAAGTCAAGGTTAATTCTTCATACTACGTGTTAGGTCTGCTAGCGCAATCAATAAAATAATTCTCAGTCATATCACCGATCAATAGACAAAATAGAAGGTTTTGTTCAAATGTGGGTCGGTGTTCGATCGCTACAATTGCGCACTTAAAGGACTGCTATTGTGTACCTACGGTACGCCCGCATACACGGACACAGTTTCGATAATCTGATTCAACATTCATAATTATCTAATAAACTCATGTTTTGGAACCTTTTCAGTTTGCCGCTATCAGTTTACATAAGCGTGTTGACTGTATCAAATTCTATCTACATAGGTACGTTTGCGCTGATTACGGTAATATACACACATCAAAAGACTCCACAAGAATTACCTACTTATTTAAAAAAGCGATATCTGGCTAATGTATTGCTGTAAAGGGGTTAAACGAATTTTGATTACCATTTAGAAGTGCATTAAGCTGAAGTGAGACCGTAAGTAGAGAATTCGATCGCTCGGAAAATATATTTAAAGACACAAAAAATTGTTGTTTTATTCGTAATATAATTTAAGAATGGCTGTGAACTAACTGACTAGTGAATGATGGTCCCCGATATCAATGCTGATGACTCCCGCGATCAATCAGTTAGTGGAGTGCTGATCTCTAAACTCACTACCGTACTCATAGGTTTCTCCAGTTGAACAGCGATCTGGTCTGTCCATCTTCATACATATTGGACTCTCTACTATTGTTCTCTCAATGCTGATGACTCCCGCGATCAATCAGTTAGTGGAGTGCTGATCTCTAAACTCACTACCGTACTCATAGGTTTCTCCAGTTGAACAGCGATCTGGTCTGTCCATCTTCATACATATTGGACTCTCTACTATTGTTCTCTCAATGCTGATGACTCCCGCGATCAATCAGTTAGTGGAGTGCTGATCTCTAAACTCACTACCGTACTCATAGGTTTCTCCAGTTGAACAGCGATCTGGTCTGTCCATCTTCATACATATTGGACTCTCTACTATTGTTCTCTCAATGCTGATGACTCCCGCGATCAATCAGTTAGTGGAGTGCTGATCTCTAAACTCACTACCGTACTCATAGGTTTCTCCAGTTGAACAGCGATCTGGTCTGTCCATCTTCATACATATTGGACTCTCTACTATTGTTCTCTCAATGCTGAGGACTCCCGCGATCAATCAGTTAGTGGAGTGCTCTAAACTCACTACCGTACTCATAGGTTTCTCCAGTTGAACAGCGATCTGGTCTGTCCATCTTCCGGAAGCCTTTAGGTGTTTTCCCTTCTACTTTGCCTGTCACCATCAGAAGCTCTAGGTTAACAACATCTCTTCGAGCAACGTCGCCAAAATATTGAATTATACGCTGTCGCAAATTGAGGTCAGACGCTGAGTATTCTCTGCTTTGAGTTGTTACAGTATGGAGACATTTGTGCGGTGCGCCATCCATGGTATTCTTAACATCGGCGCATGGATGGTGCATTCGTAATGTGTTACGAATGCACCAATTCTCCACATATCGGCTGTCATATATAGGTACGTGGACTACGCTCTACTGAGTTTGCTCAAGTTATTCAAAAGGAGAGTCCATAATATTTTGATGTTTGATGCAGCTGTTTGACAACACAAAATTACGTTGACTGGTGGATGAAGCGTCGGTTATGGTAATAGTAACTTTTTGATGTACGTTAAGGCCACCATTTTGCGAAACTACCCATTTTTTTGGTCTGACGATAGTTAGCGCCATTTTTTACTATTACCCTTCAGTAAAGTAGTTCATTTTAACACGTTTTTATTAGCTTCTGATGTTTAAAGCAAACAGTTCAAATAATGTGAAATGAATTTGGGCAATACAAAACAATCTTTAGATACCACTTCGCCTTGGGAATATTTGAAATGGTAGCGTCATCTGCCGCCGCCACAGAATTAAATGGTGTTGAAATGTTATAAAAGCATTTTGTTATACCTCGAAGAATTGTGTCTACTGAATTAGGTACTAGGTATTATTAGGAACGACGCCACAGATTAACTAATACGTTGACGACGCCTGGTTGATTTCGCTCATGCGACGGATACGCGCCTTGGTAGGTACATAAACCGACCTTTGTGAATACTACGATAGTTCTTGAATCTGGGAGTAAAAAGTATACCTATGTCTAAGGTATTAATATAAGAAATCTCCATGTCATCTACATTAATAATATTTTATAAAGAGGTAAGATTTGTATTTTTGTATGTATGTAAAACACAGACACACCACAGACAGTCACAGTCAGACACATAGTCAGTCGCTCCATGTAAAACACTGGTATTTTACAGCAGCAGATACGCGGAAACCGACCTTAGTGAATACTACGACAGTTCTTGAATCTGAAAGTAAAAAATATACCTACGTCTAGGGTATTAATATAAGAAGTCTCCACGTCATCTGCATTAATAATATTTTATAAAGAGGTGAGATTTGTATTTTTGTATGTATGTCAAACACAGACACAACAGACAGTCACAGTCAGACACAGGCAGTCGCTCCATCTCCACTGGTATTTTACAGCTGCATCTGGTTAGACTGAAAGTTAACCCCAATATAGTTGGGAAAAGGCCTAGCCTTTGATGATGATGAGATGATGTGTGTGTGTGTGTGTGTGTGACTCAAAAACTACAGGTCTGATTTCAACTTGAATTCTTCCACCATTAGAATGCTACATTATCCCTGAGTAATATAGGGTACATTTATCAATTTAAAAAATTAGGGATCCTTGAGAAAATTCACGCGGACGATGTGGCGGGCAAAGTGCTAGTTTAAATAAGAAGGTTGCGGTCATAAGCTGAAGTACAGTGAGCCAAATGAGATTTCTCACGTATGTGTGCGTTTGTAACCCTTAGCTCATCCGCTGGGCGTACACATCGATACTCTACACTTACACCCTCTGTTCAAGTATCTGGTTACTTACCGACAATATCTTTTTTGTGAGTTACATAATGTAGTTTTCGTTGGTTGAATGACACGTAAACCTTAATATTGTTTAGCAATATACTTTATGATGTACCTACTGTAATTTAGTGCTATTTTTACAATGCCGTCTTCAATAAATTTCAAAAAGTGCTTTTTTTACTTTGAAATCTTACTATTAATACCTAGGCGACCGAGCATCGCTCGGTATTCTTTTTTTTTCCGAGATTCAGTTTATATATATATATATATATATATATACAAGAATTGCTCGTTTAAAGGTCCAGTATTTAAGTCCCACTTAATTAATTCGAAAAATAAGAAACTTAATCTTAATCCCTCAATTGCGTGACACGGGTGATAACATGCTGTTTCACCTTTGAATTTAACGGTTAATTTTAATACGACAGTAATTGAGTAAGTATTCGACGTTCCTTGGTTTGGTTACAAAACTTACTTTTAATTTAGTTTCTAAAGATATTATTATAACAACTAACTGTAAAACTTATGACTAGATACTAACTGGCGGATTTTATTTATCCTACACTATTTTGCTTAAATATAAGTAATACGACCACCTTATTGAAAGAAAGACATGTTTACAAATTAGGAGAAGTTTATTCGAGACTATCAATTATTGCTCGTGAGAATTGTAGACACCACTACCACCATACAAACACAATGTGTTAAATCAAACTACTTATACTAATTCTGGAAACCGATCACTTTTCCGAATCATTTTTGTCCGAATTTCAATTTACCGAAAACTACTGACCGACGTCTTTTTTGCTTTAATAATATGCATTATTTGACATATTTTTAGATTATCGAAGTATCATGTGTCATAGGTATTATTTTACCGAACTATATTTCTCCGATTTACAAAATAACTTTTTCCTATTGGCCGAAGCCTCTTTTGAACATTTTTCATTTGCCAAATGATTTTTTTGACATATTTTCACCATGTCGGCAACAGCATTTAACGGAATATTATTGAATCACAGCCGGTTACTTGGTAGCATTTTCAACATTAAGTTAAAATAGTGTCATAAAAACGCAATATGTTACAAAATTTTGTGACAGAAACGAATCGCTGTAAAATCGACTTCACGCAGTCTTGTCTGCCCTACTCCTAGAGTGTAATTTAAGAACGCGTAGGCGCGAAGGGGTGGGGCGGCCCGCGAGCTGAGGAGCAGGCGGTTTGAAGGCCCGTCGCCGCGGCTTAGGCTGGCCGGCGGTACCGGCCAGCAAACCGAAACTGCGGTGGTGAGCGTTAAAACCATCTGCGTCGATAAGCTCGCTTGGGGCCGCCCAGACCCTGCAGCGCCGGAGCCGTGACAGAAACAATGCTTGCTGCATGTTGCTTGTTTGCACGCTGCTTGCTTGCTTGCATGCTGCATGCTTGTTTGCATGCTGCATGTTTTCGGCATGCCTGCTTGTATGCTGCATGCCTGCTTGCACACTGCATGCCTGCTTGCATGCTGCATGCTTGAAGCAAGAATCTTTGTTTGCATGCTTCTTACTGGGACCACTTAAAACCAGTTTTGTTTATAGTCTGTGCCATTACATTTAAATAATTAATGAAACAAAATAGTAGGAAACTAATCTGAAATTAGCTCTCTATAACGCCAGTGTAATAAATACATAAGTTTTAAAAGCTCTTCAAATATTGAATTTCACTCAAATTGTCTTTAATTTTCAAAAGTTTTTGATTTTTTGTTTCTTCGACGTATTTTTTTCTGGTAGAGTACCGGTTATCATTCACTCAATATTATACATATTTACTTCTAGGCATTTGGTGAAATATGGTACTTAAAACAGTGGTATAACGAATGTTCGAACAAATGTTATTTCGGCTAAGTGTAACGTCGGTGAAAAGTTTTTCGACCAAATGAAACGTCGGAGCAACGAAAAAAATCGAATTGATAATAGGCCAAATGATACAGTGACAGACGTGACTTCGATGCAGTAAAAAAAACATCATCATCATCATTTCAGCCGAAAGACGTCCACTGCTGGTCATAGGCCTCCCCAAAGGGGGGTTTTGCCATAATCGCCACGCTTGGCAGGCGGGTTGGCGATCGCAGTATGGTTGTTACAAATGCACAGAGACCTTCCAGGGACTTTCACTTCGAACCAGCCCTCGTGTTACGCGGACCGTAATCTCGCCACCTCTTTCTGGGCCGTCCTCGGCCAGATTTAATGTATAATTATTTATTACAGATATTTTTCTTCAATATTTTATGATTAATACATTCTGGGTTCTGTAAAAAGAAATCACGCGGACGAAATCACGGGTATAAGCTAGTTGACTATAAAATCATCACTTTTTAATTAAAATCCTCGAAAATGTTAACCGTACATAAGCTTTGCCTAAAGTTTAATAACATTGTACTACTATGTCATATGGTCAGAGCAATATAACAGCCTTTGTATAAATGTTAAAAGGCTTAGTTTTAAAGAGCAAGGGCGTACGTAAAAAGAGCAGCAGTGGTCTCTCTGGATCTAGACAGGAAACGTAGAGTGACAGTAGGTAGTTTGGGCGAAGCATCCAATTTAGTTACTACGTCGATTTTCCCGTTTTTTAAAGATTTTCACGTCTACTCTGTCGACATGTGTCGACATGTGTGTGTCGTGTGTGAAAATGTCCCCACATATTATATATTATATTATACATTGCAGCCATTAGGGACTTATCTGTAAATTGCTGAGGGCCGAGCATCGTCTGGTATTAACTCACTGCGCCAGTTACTCAAAAATTAATTATGCCAGGCGCAGGCTCGACACTGTCAACGAGAATTGTAAATAAGGAAGCATAGACATGGACCTGCATTTTAGATATGTTTCATTCTTAGAAATTATGCTAGTAGAATGTAGGTAAGATGCAGATTAATAAATATTATAAAAAAGGAATACCACATAAAAAATCGAAAGTCCCTCCAAGTTTGACAACCGATTGGCACCCATTGATAATTACATGCGAAGGGTGAAGGTAGAAAGTGGCAGTCTATCAATGCTGTTAAAAGTCGAAGAGAATTCTAAGTTAGGAAAAATAATTGAAACTTACCCGTTGAAGGGGTATCCAGCGAAGGCTGCATCGTAGGGGTGGTAAACGGTTGGGTAAGGCCAGGTTGCTGCACTTGCCGCCAGGTTTTCCTTTAGTTCGATCCCTGCAGCCTATGAAAATTAAAAAGCTCAATTCGATATGCAAAATATTTCTAAAGCGACATAAAGATCTTATTTACCATGTTATTTAGTTGTCGGTAAATTACAGGCAGCAAATAAATAAGTGACTAACTCATTGAACAGCACCAGTATAAAAACTGTACTATTTATTAATATAATATCTCCATCACGTTTCCGGTAGCTTTAACCTAATCCATTACTAAAATAAAATGATCCTCGTCGGGTTGATTTCTTGATCGATCGCTTTAGTGTTTCGGCTTTAACTATTATTGCTTAATGGGCAAAGATACGAAACGAGTGCATCAATCATCTTTCGATCGACAAATGTATCTTTTTTTTGTTTAGTGATTGTTGAACCTTTATTCTTTTAAAATTAACAAATACAAGTTACCTACATGTGTTAAAACTTAAAACCGCTTTATTTGACAAAGAATAAACATTAAATAAACAGAGGTTTTAAAATTATGATTAATTTGTTATTAAGGTTGTGCGGCGGAGATCGCGTAAAAAAGCACGACTGTCACTAAGGGTCCAAAAATTTATAGCGACACATTAAAAATAACTCAGGAGCGAGTCTTAATGCGGTCAGCCAGGATAAATCTATCAAAAGATTTTGTTGTCCAACAACTTCATTGGTGGCCGAATCGAAAATCCGATAATAAATTTTACTCAAGTACGACAGCGTAATCCAGTCGCGCTGTCGGTCTTTGTTGCTGCGACCTTTGTGATATAATTCCAGTTTTCTGTTACTTCAAATAATAATCGGACTACGCAGTAACGCGAATCTGCGGCTACGTGGATTTATTATGCGTACTGCAATGACTGTGTTGTTGCCATATTTACTTAATCGGCTGATCCCATTTATCTTAAGCGTTTTACATATAAAAGTCCAATATTGTGTTACAGTATGAAATAAGTAGGTTCTATGTTTAGTAAGTACTATTTTGTTTCTCTCTCATAAATCATTATTATTTTAAAAATAGATTTAAGATCAATCAATGTGTCGGTATTTTATCTGAATGTTTTTCATTTATAAGTGTTCAGTAATTTGATCCAGCTTAAAAAAGCTAGTAAAGTTACTAGACACCTAAAATATGCGTGCAATAGGTAAGCTTTTACTTTGTATTAGGTATTATCTCCGTACAGTAAAGATAAATTGATCGCGTTCCTACTTAAAAGGTTAGGAAATGATTGATAGACGTGTTGGTCTTAACGAAACAATTATTTAAACACAAAAAACTGGCCCGTGATCTTTATTGGTATCAACATTATGAGTTTAATGGAACCTAGCTATAATCCCATTAACATTAGTGTGTTGAACTAGCCAGTAGGTATATATTTTATGGAAGGTATAAGTTAATCCGGTGAGCGATGTGGTTGACACGCAAGCTCAGGTAGCGTTCAAATGTCGTCGAGTCGACAAAGGTACTAAGTAGATACACAACATTGGACGGATTAAAAAAAATTATAAGTTACGTTATTTTTACAGTAAAGATATGATTAATGTTGAAGACAACATTCAGTTTTACTTAAGTGGTAGGTAGGTTTAGATAGCCTTGTCCATTACTGCAATCTAACTTACTGAATTTATAAAATTACAAACCGACGATTGCTTTATAGGACTAAACAATTGTTTTACATTCCACTTATATACATCTTTCTATTGTTAAAATTCACATAACACCGATTCAGTGAATTAAACAGGTATTTTACTTTGTCTAAGTATATAGAACTAGTGACAGAATAATTTATGGTAAAATTATTGATGTCTGCTTATTCTTTTGAATAAATCTCAAGCCTATTGATTACAATACCATAGATGTTATAATTACCATAAATTACAGGGGACATTAACCACAAATCTACTAAAAGCGGTAGCGAACCGATGATTTATTTTAGGACACTTCGTCTGAACTATGAATTACTTTTTTATATAATAACGTTGCTTCCTGTCAGTATAGTCCCCACATGTGCAAATGGATACGATTCGAGATTGGAAACGAGCGAGCTATTAAATATTTTGACACTTCAAATATTTCGTTTGTCTCATAAACGTATTTCTGTTTACAGTAAGCGTTAGATTTAAGCTTTAAGTGTAAACAAACACGTTATAATCCGACAACTAAATAAAAGACCAAACAAAGAAGAATAAAACAAGTCTACGGTGCACGGATACCTTACGAGCCGGGATGAAATAATAAATTATAGACAAAATAAAAGGCGTTAACTAAAAAAACGGTGTGAGGCAGGATCCCATTGAAGGCGTCAGCCAGAGTTAACACTTTCGCCACTGATGATGTACGATCATATCTTCATGAATGATTGAATCATCTGCCGGGACACGTTCACGGCTTTTAACACCTTCCTCCAAAAGTTTTACTACACGTCATATATTACGTAGCGTGGCTACTTTTATGTTGTTATGATCATTATCATTCAAAGTCACTACCCACCCACACACATATGAGCAGGCATACTCTAACACAAGGATTGCTTTTATGTTTACAATTTTGTATTATTTTAAGCGATTTGTATTTTTCTTTGTAGTATTAATAATGCATTTTATTTTAAATTATTATTTTTTGCAAAATTACAAAGCCTCAGTTAGTAAATTTACTCATTTCGATAATGATACATTATTGATTTATAATTTTACAATCCTGTTTAAAGGCAATATGTGGTGGATCTTTGAACATATTTCAATCCTCTGAAAGAAATTGTTTAACATATTAAGTTATTAAAGCCGGCTGGTCCGGTACCACTTTTTTGGGTCGATGGACAAAAGAACATACATCAACGGATTACGATTCAAATTTATATGTATTTATTACTTATATCGTAAACCTTATTGTGGTGCCTACTTAACACTGCGCGAGAGTCTTATAACTACCTCTCTAACGTAATATTTTGACAACGTATCCTAATTATTTTAACGTAATACCTTTTGTAAGAGGAAGTGGAAGAAAAATGGAATTAAAGCTCTTCTGCTAAAGATGTAGATAGGAAATATAATCCCTTTGGTTTAGATGATATCGTGGCTTCAGCGGCGATGGGTTTTAAGCTTTTGTGAACGTCGGTAATTAATTTAAGTCATAGTTTAATAAGATTAGATGGTTTAGATTTTAAGATTATGAATATCGTAATAATATTAGGCCCAGATGATGGCATAGGTACACGATTATAATTTGGGTTGTTAACCTGGAATCTATGTCCAGGTACTGTCGTGATATAAAAATATTAGAATTTATTCGTTGCCTTGTTACATACACTTTGTATAAGATCTATATTGTCCAATTTATAAAGAAGTGGTGAATATTTTGGTTATTCGATATCAACCCCATACATAATTTTGTGTTTTGAATTGGTACGCTGCCTTCAATGAAATTGATTCTATTCCTACGCCATTATTACTAAAACAAAATATTAAATGACTTGGCTGTTCGGTATCGAGTAGATAGGACAGAAACCTGTCAACGGAACTTGTTTCTGTAAGTATGTAGGTACTTGCTTTAGGCTGGCTACAGCCACATTAACATCGACCACTCATAAAGTGGACTAGCTGTAGTTGTAAATTTTATCATAAATAATTAATACATGACTCATTCTTTACTTAGTAAGTATACATAACAGATTTTGTAGGACATTAACAATGTTGATGTCCTCACACCGTAGACGTCCGGTATGTCTATTCTGTTACAATCTCCCTCGATGAACACCTAGGTGAAGTGAGCTGTCATCTGTCCCGATGCTAGGGATTTACAAAGCACTTCAATCAGATGACAGCTCACTTCACCTAGGTGTTCACCGAGGGAGATTGTAACAGAATAGCACGACGGATGAAAACTATTAGATTTTTTAGGTAGTTCTTGACAAAAATAAAATATGAACACGAGAAACGCGTTCTCTCATCAGAAGGTCAATTCTATTAGAACCGTTCAAAATTTGGTCACCTCCGTGACAATCATTGTCAAAATTTTGTCGTACCGTTGCGGCAGGCTGCAGTAGGTATACAGGGTGCCCGGTAATTATTTGTTTAATTGCACTACGACTAGAAATGTTTTTTTTTTCGTAATTTTTTTCTTCCTATTTTTTTCTGAATGGCCATAAGTTCTACTTTAAGCCATTTCAAGGTTATCCATTAATTACCGGGCACCCTGTATACGGTCTGCTGTAACGACACGCCGTAATCCGGCTAACCGTATCGTCTCGGTTCTATTGCGGTCCGCAGCATATTGTCGTCAATTACAAGCATTTCTTTTCCATTATATTGATGGCTATAAATGCGACAGCAATTGGGTTGTTGACACCATTAACCAATAATTCCAAAATACAACTTATCTTAAAATACACTTTATTTTAGCCCCTAAAACCCGATTAATTTTCAATTAACTGTAAAATTCGATCTTAAGTTGCTTTGAAATCAATTAATAGTTAGTCAATTGAGTTGGTAAATAGTGACGTCACAGGCCGCTATTGTCATACAAAATCTATGGAGGAATCTCGTTTTGACAGCTCGTAAAAAGTATGTCAATTGATTGGTGGTGTCAAGTACCCAATTACAAATTCATAACAATAGATATCTGGCCCGCTGCAGCTCTAAGACAACCGGAGTGGTTGACGACTGGCCACAAGTCAGTATGTTGATATCATGCGGTTTCATATCAAAATTGAAGTGCGGCCTGCCCCAAGTGCGTTTCAGTAGGTCGATTCTGTAAAATTCAATCACTCTCACCTTGCATAAGGTTCAAAATTACCTTGATATATTTGACACTTTGAATCGGGTTCGAGTGCAAAGTGAGCGTCGAAGTGACGGGGAAATTACCTTACAGAATGTCAGTTACGTCATCTCATACTTTATCTGTCAAAATCTCCCTGTCAATTTAGTTCAATTCGCTGACACGCTCGCAAGGGTGGCGCTAGTGAAAATTCGAATTATCAACCGAGTTTTTAGAATGCCAATCAAGAAAGTCACAGCGGATTCAGATTCGAAGTTTAGAATGAGGTCTTACAGAATCTCGCCCCAGGTCTCACAGATTTAGACTGAGTTCTTGAGTCAGTCTGAGTGATTTAGATTTAGGTCTAACAGACCTTGAATGCAAACGTTTCTAGAAGCTAATATGATTGATTCCTAAAATTAAAAAAAAACCTAAACCTTCACATTTAACTTTGCAATTCAATAAAACTTTAAAAGCACTGTCTTTCTTAAATCGTACACTTTTTTGTAACTAAGCCATACGAAATATTTATAATAGAAATTGGTTTCGTTTCGTACCGATTCCTTGCTGAAAAAAGTGATTCCTAATGCGATGGAAATTAAGAGACGACGAACATTATGTGACCGATATTCGTGAGTGCAAAAAGTACAGAATGAATTTAATGTTCGTTTTTATTTGCAATTCAATTCGATATCCTTAATTCATGTTGGTTGCAACACTAGTGTCTGATTATCATGTCAACCGCAGGAATTGACCGTTGTATTGGAAAGTCGGTCAAATAATATTATTAATCTTTAGATTGTCTAATTATCTGCTATTTTAATGAGTGACGCTGGTGGCAGTTTATTACTTAGGCATTAGCTTCTTGTGTGAAAATCAAGTAGTTTCGCTTTTTCATGTGACAAATACCTACTTAACTTCTATATTTTCGGCGTTAATTAGACACTTAACTTTTGAATTCAGATAAAGATTGATATCTGAATTTTAATAATACATTGTACTGACTATTATTTATTTTAATGTGAACATTTATAATATTAGTAGGTAGTCATACAAACTATTATGTTTTGACGTTTTATTCCCTTAAACATGAAGTTATTATTAAGAAGCTTTATGACACCGATTTTAGGTAAAAACTGCGAGCTATAAAATACATACTGATCGATGGGTTATGGATAAGCTACACTTGCCGCGGTCGATCCGTCTCTTGAAAAGCGCATAAAGCCGTTGGTTCCGGCTGTTTTTATTCGTAGATCTTTGACAGTGGTTATAGGTAGTCAGAGTCGCTCTATGTAAAAACTGGTAGCCGGCCCCAACATAGCTGAAAAACGGCTAGACAGATGGATGCCATGTTTTCATCCCACATCATATATCCAGGTAATGATGTGACTTTAATGTACTAGTGTTTTGACGCTTATAAAGGGAGATACGATGTTACTCAAGTGACACTTATTGCTGCCAAAATTACCGACAACCATGTAACATGTTAGAAACTGTGAGATAATATTAATTTAAAACTATTCATACTTACAGTATTAGTGTAAAAGGGTGGTTGATCAGCTGTTAAACCAGGAAAATACGCCGCCATACCGGCAGCTGTAGCCGCCGCGGCGTCTGAGTAAGGGGCACTGTACATAGACAGAGGCACACCGGAAGCGAGTCTCTGGTAGTTGAGAAACTCGTATTGACACGAGCAGACTGTCTGCCCAGTGATAGGGTCCTGGAATATAGGGCGGCCAGTGTCGCAGCAGCGCGGGGCCGCGGCCGCGGGGGAGCTGGGCCGCGCTGCTGCGCTCGCGCCGCCCGCACCCGCGCTCATTCCCGCCTGCGCCGGCGGCGGACTGTTGGAGGCTGTCGAGATGGTGCTCTGTAAGTTGTAAATTTTGAAATGCCTTTATGGCGCGTTTCCCATTCGCATTTGCAGACGCGATGTATGTGTATAAATAGGAGGCCTCCGTGCGCACAGCCAGTCGCAGAGCATGATGTATATATAACAATTTAAAATGCACTTGTGATATGCTCACGTGGTTAATGTAGGCAACAGAAATTGAACGATAAAAAGTTCATTATGGACAGCTAAAATAAAATTAGCATAATATTAAATAATTGATGGATAATAAACGAGCCTTTAACGATTGTGTGAAAAGGGGTGAGCATCAAGAGTAACCTTGGGCGTGCCTATTATATCGTCAGGACCCACGATACGCAAATTTAAAAACGCTGAGGGTCCTTTTATTAAAAGGAATATATAATAATGCTCCTTTACGAGTAATACTAATATGATGCGATTGAAGATTTTGAATAAATCACAATGGGATCGGGCAGGCAGGACACATTGTTGTTGTTATAGATTTATTATTCGCCGAACTACCTGAATCGATAACGCGGTCGCAAAATAAACATCCGGCTGTTGTCCGATCATAATGCCAGAAACGCGGGATCGTCCTTTTAATCGATCACAGTGCGGGTACGCACCTAAATAACTTTCTAAATATTTGTCATTGGAATGAAAAATGGTTCCAACCGCCCAACATTCATTGTGTTTTCAATGGGATTAGAAACCGAGAAATGTCGTTTTAGTGCAACTTCTTGTCAGTTTTTTTTTAAGAAAATCAATTAATACTTCTATTGAAACCATTGTGCAGTTGTAAAAATACGTATCTAATTATATTATACCTAGGTACATCCGCCTAAATGACCTTTCTACCTTTTTGTATGTGCCAAAGAACTTACTCTCTATGCATATTGAACTTAGGTTGATACTTGCTTCATCAATGACTAGCTTAATTGACACAACGTTTTCGTAGAGTGGTTACCTCGTCCATAAACAGCGTGACATGACCTTTAATCAATTGTATAAAGAGGCGGTTCTGTCGCTATAAGCCTGGTAAAGTCGCGGTTGACTGTGGACGTATTAAGCTGAAGCTATGACCCGTCTGCCAGAAGTATGGCTTCGGTCGCCCTAAACACGCGACACGCACCCATTGCCACGTCTGTCGCTATGGATACCAACCATTCGACGACCTATAGCATCGCTGAGCCTACGCTCACCCCTCGCGACGGCGACAGGCTAAAAACATTTGTTGTGTTGAGGGAATTATTGAGGTAATCCCGAAGCCGTTAAACGTCGAATCCCTGCATTACCTACATTACATACCCTGCATAGTTATTTAATCCTTGCTCGCTAACATAGTGTGCCTATGTAGGTTCAAAAGTTGGTAGGTGTTCGCGTTGTATCGTCGCTCATTCGACCTAATGACTATGACAATAGAGATGATATCGATCTATATGAGGCTTGCGGCTGAAATCGACGCCGGTGCTTAAAAGGGATTCAATCCATTCAAATGATACGAGTGTCTGGTGGGTGAAACGACATAATTATTGTGCTATCTACAGTATGCTTTATTATATTTATTCGCTCGACCGACAATTATCAACAGACCTTTTTTTTATCAATTATCAACAGACCTGAGTTAACAGTAAATCTCCCGAACTTTACAAATTCATTTTGTTGTAGGTACCAACTTAGACTAGAATAATATAGAATTTATACCTATGTTGAATAAATACATACATAAAATTAATAATTTAAATTACATACTCGTAGCATTTAATAATTGAACTCTCTTTTTTTAATAAAATAATTTATTTTTATTTATTTTTGGGTGATGTGAACGTAAGCACGCAATGAAGTGTCTTTGAAAGTTCAAAATTAGATTCGTAATGCTGCGCGATAGGAAACAAGTGTGAAGTAACAGATTTGGTTGCTTTATAAATTTGCCGGTGCTGAGTCTGTCAGTGTAATTTGACTCAAACAAGCATACGTAATTAGCGGTGCATGAGAGAAGTAGCGTTAACGTAGAGGCGGTATCTTTTGATTTTTATTGCAATTTTGATTGAGGAATTGGACCTATTTTGTAGTAGCGTAAACTTTGATATAGACATAAGCTTTAATTTTAATATGATCATTTTTTTAAACAAAAAGATCAAAAGATGATTTAATGTTTTTACCAAAGTTAACTTTTAGAAGTAAAACTGTCAAATTTTCGATTAGCTTCGGATAATTATGTTGAACATTGACATTGTTTAATGTTTATGTTGACTTATGTATTAAGTTCTTGCCTATTTCAGTTATTTCAAAAATATTTTAATTTTAATGACCTTAATATTTGTTCATATTTTTAATAATTAATAATTACCATACTGTCATTTTGATTGAAATCATTGATTTTGTTTAAATAGTCATTGAATTTTTAAATCAAACTACATTGCTTTGCTTATGGCCAAATACTCAAACGCTACTCAATTTTTAGATACCGTTAAGTCTCGTACTGTCACTGTCACTGACATACAAGTGAGAAACAGCACGAGACTCACTTCTTATAATTGAGTAGCATTTCAGTTGGCTTTTAGGGGTCGCGTAGACGTGCGTACTTGCAGCGCCGTAGCACGTAGAGAATGGGTAGTCGCGCGTAGACGCTACGCTGTCACACGTAGATGCCGTGTAGACGCGCGTAGATGCTGTGTAGAGGCAACGCATATGACACATGTACGACACTGCGTTCGCGCGTCGTACTAGTAGTAGGTACTAACAGAAGTAAATCGTGTAGTAACCACACGCTATAATAATATGATTTTGATGCAATTTTTATCGATATGATCACGACGAGAAATCACTACATTTGGTTCTGTTGCTCTAACAACATAGTTAGGTATTGTTTACTAACTTTTGCCCGCGACTTCACCCGCGTGAATTTCGGTTGTCACGGATTAAAAGGTAGCTTACGTACTTTCCCGGGTTTAAATTATTTTCGTACCAAATTTCATCATAATAGGTTTAGCGGTTTCATCGTGAAAGCGTAACAGACTGAGTTACTTTCGCATTTATAATAATATTAGTATGGATAATACGCATTACAAACTCGAAAGAAGAATGAAAAGTGCTATAAGGATAAATTGTAGAGTGTGTGCTAGTGTGGTGCCTATTCTCAACTACTTTTTACAATTTAAAATAGATGTGATTTCTGATGTAACGGTGAAAATTGGACGTCACTGAGACAGCTGCGATTTGCATAAAAGCGCGACGTTAACGCTACGCGTATGGTGGCATACCTACGCGTAGTGTCAGCATTTGCAATGCGTGTACATTCGGCAGTCGATGATATTTTAAGCTTACAAAATAGCTTCAAAAAACTTCTAAACCTTGTAATGGTTTTAAAAAAGGCGAAGCCTTTTTGGTTAACTCTGAGATCTACTTGTAAAAAATACCTACACAAAAAATAGTCAGAAAACTAAACTGTAGTGAAAATGAACGTATGAATACGATAACTCACAAAAGTAATTTTCTTGTAAATTGTGATTTATCAAATGAAAAATTTTAATTTTCGAGCTCTTGTGTGATTTATTAAATGAAAAATTTTAATTTTCGAGCTCTAGTTAATTAGCACTGGACAAGTTCAATTAAGTGGAGCTGAGTCAGCCAAAAAGCCGGGAAAACGCCAGGACGGAGAAGACTAAATGATTAAAGTCACGTCTTTATTGTTATTATTTATTTACAAGAGACAGAAGAGAGTCCCAATAATTGTACAGTACAATAATAAAAAAAAGTACACATTTTACTATGAAAACATAAGAGAAATAAAAAAGTAATAAAAAGTAAATAAAAATGAGTAATACATAATTAACAAAAAACAACTCATCTTTCGTCCATAATCGTACAAAATCTCCAACATTCACATCACACATCTATCCGTTTCTCGGCAAACAAATGTCATTGTTGTGAATTGTCACGCCTGAACAAGTAGCTAGCTTACAGCAGACCTAGTAACAGTTGTTAATAGATATGAATAGCCACATGTGGAGGTAAAAACAGGAATAAGAAATGCTAGATTATAACATGAAACCACTAATCTTTTGTTACTAGTTTGTAATGCCGGAAAATTCTTGCAAACTCTACCTAATGGTTGCAGTTAATTGAAAGAACAAATGAATTATAGACTCATATGTTCTCGTAACTTAGTTGAAGACACTACAGCTAGAATTTATTAAGTTAGAATTGTTCGCATAGATAGCGCCGTTTAACGTTAAGATAACTTGTATAACAGACTCTTTGGACTTCGTAAATGCAGTTAAGTTGTATAACTTACTATCATGTGATAGGTATTTGCATTAGACAAGTTACATACTTATGCAATATTAGTTTGTCAGTTTCCAGAACGGTACATCGGTAAACTTGACATGTAACTAAATACTCACGTATAACACGTAATTTTCGTTTATCTATTCAGACAAACTTTTAAATAAGTAAGTATTGGTTATGTGTGCTTATTAGATAAAGAATACAAAAAAGTTGTCATCATATCCTTTTCAAATATCGGACGGTTGGAGGATTAAAGTGCCGCTGCACCTTATCTCCAGCAGACATCTTTTAAAAAACAAACACGAGAAGTATTCTCTTTTTGTTCGTCTTTTTTTATCGTAACCCGCAGGATATGTTAGAGTCGTTAAGCCCTTTTAAGTGTTAAACCATGTAACTGAATATTCGAGCGTATAAGGGTCCGATCTATTTGTTAAATAATGTAAAAAAGTTAATCTTAGAGAAATCGGACCCAATGACATGAATTTCGTTAAAGACATCAGCCGGGCAAAAAATATCGATGACATGTCGCTCGCTTAACTAACCGTGGGTGACGCCGAGCGATGGCTTTTGTCCAGGTACCACGGGGTTTTTTTTTATCAAAGTCGGCCCTTTAGCAGACATCATTAAAGTATTAAATTTACGATAAGGTTACCGATGCACAATAATAATTTTAAAATTCTTGCTAATGTTTAATTCTTCGATTAAGTTGAGATAAATGTCTTCGCCGCTTTGCATAGACCTGAGCCGAGCTTTGATCCCGCTTAGAATCTTAAACAATCAGGCAATCTGTTACGCAAACAGTGAATTAATATGGATCACACATAAACACTGTTTACAGAAATACGCTAGTCTATTGCGGTCGAGTGTTATCATAAACCATGTATGAATATAATATGCTTGCATATGTCAAAGCTGGTCCGCTCATTCTATCAGTGACGATAATTACTTGAGCTCATTACTATGTAGCGGTCCACGGCTTAAGCTATTACTCAGGAGCAAGACAGTTCACAGAATTATCAGTGTTAATATGCTCGCCTAATCCTTTTCGCACATAGTTTGCAAAAGAAAAAGCATCACAATTTGATAGATCACCGTACGATAAGGCCGCCTGCGCGAGCGTCACGCCAGCTTGCGTTCGCGTTTACATTCCTTGTCTTGAGAAAAGCGTGTGCGAATAATTCCGATGTGGTATGTTTTTTCCTCTTCTAAACATCAGGTTAATTGCGGCAGATTAAGATCAATAATACTAAAATAATTTGTTTAACAGCTACACGCTCCCGTACCAACTTTCGATTCTATAAGCAGATATACCGGACATTTATAGTCTTATTAAAAAAAATTAGCATAACAATATTCGCGTTCTTGCTTTCCTGCAACAGATGAATATGATAACGTCGCACTCGTTCTACAAGATAACATTGGCTAGAAACCGCTTCTTTAACGTGTCATTCATATTTATTAGAGCTGAACTTTAATTTTACGATGTTCTGTGTTTGTAAATAGCGATTAAATAGCTAATGCCACCGAAAACATATCGGTGCCATTAGGTGTAAGCATATATGCCTAACTGTGACTACTTAGTGAAATTTAACTTAGCTATCAAGAAACGACGAGCAGGGTAGATAAGTAATTTCACAAAGATTTTTTCCTATATCACCTATCTTAGAAAAGCATCTATATATGTTTTCTATAATTAATTAAGCTTCGAGTCGATAAAAACATAAGTTGCACACTGACGAAGTATGATAGATTATATCGTCGATCTGATTTAGACAATGAATGCTAGTGTATCGTGTGATTCGGCCTCAATTAACCACGTACCTCGTTCGCATCAATAGGAAAACTAATTAATTAACCGGTTGTTCAATGTTTTTCATCCACTTTTCTACGGATTAACATTGGCATGTAATTACTTACATCCGAAACGGTTGAACTTCGTGGCGCACGTAGGCGAGGATTTATTTTGCGAGCTCGTTTGTTAAAGTAGGAATGCTCAATCCATCCTAACTGTCATACGTGAGGCATAAACATCAATTTCTTCCACCTTATGGTCAAATAAAAATTTAACGTCTCTGTGTTATTACGTAAACTTATTTACATAAAATTGAAATTTTAATTGGACAATTACATGGTGGATCACCAGTTAAGGTAGGTGTCTATTTCGACCGCATCCTGTGTCAAGATATCCGTATAGATAAGCCAACAAAATTGGCCCACCCTCAAAATGCATGATGCCTTAAAGAAATTCACACCTTCCCTAATTAGGGTAGAATTAGGAAAGAATAAATATTGAAAAGGAACCGCCGCGCCGCCCTTCTTCTAATACTCGGTGATATGTAAATGTAAAGATAAATACACATTAATGATGCATAATGATAATAAACGCGTATCTATTAATTTATCTAAGTATAGGTATATTATAATAATAACAATTCTGTTCAAACAGTGTAGTAAGTATGTAGAAAAGTTTTAATACAAATCTAAGTTACTGTGACATACTTCATATTTAAAACGAAACAGAATAAGTGGTCGTGTATATGTGTTTCGATTTAGATAGCGGATACCTTCTACTTATGTCGGTAGCTAGCATGGTTGCAGATAATAATTAACAATCGTTTTCCATTAATTAAGTAGGTAGGTACATGAAAAGTTCATTTATTCTTGTATTTAGATAAGTCTAATTAAAATGTATGGTCGCAAATTTACAAGCACGTTGTATACGCTCTTTTTGTAGTATCATTTTAGGTGTGGTCGTAAAAAATTATATAAAACAGTGTCGGCGATTTTATAACAGAGCCTTTTTTTCTTATCGACTGATGATCTGTTAGCAATGTGGGTAAGTAACATTTATACCTAAACAAAGTGTTTTATTTTTTGTGAGGTTATAAATTTAATTACAGCCATGACTTAGTTAAATGGTGGCTTTAGGATATCTGAATATCATAATATTTGGTCTTCGAATTTATTTTGTTTTAATTATTAGATACCGAAAAAGTTTACTCAGTCAAAGCTGTTTGCAAACATATTATTATTTTACAAACGCCGTTCAAGCCTACCTACTCTCGTTTCATCTATTTGAAATCGTTTGTTGCGATTTAAATAAATACAGCAAGGCGCACTGCGGCGTTCGCGTTTTAAATCGATATACAATATTATTAAGTGTTTTATGGGGAGATGAAATCTTTAACATTGGACCAAATATTATGCTCGTTTAAAATGCGGTTCGGACACGTACAGTCATACAAGTCTACAGCGCGCTTTCCGCGTCGGTTCGCATACCGAGCCGTATTATTATTGTGTTTCATTCAAACAACTCATTCATAAAATTGCAACTCTTTCGAAAGCAACCGGAGAGCCCGTCGACACACTCCATCGCATCCACAAATGTGAGCGAAAACTTTTACCTGCTCCTTTTAATCCGATATTCACATGTGAAAAATAAGTTTCGATTCATTATCTCGAAACGGCGTCTTACTTATGTGTCTTCAATCATCCAGTGCGGTGCGAACGAACGTTGATTTCGCTAATGAAGTTGTTTCAGATTGTTCAGTGAGATTTATTGGCCCCTGTTACGGAATAAACATGTGCTAGTGCTGCGGGTACTTGTCTATTAATAACCGGACCATTATTCAGCTTAATACCCCTGTGACGTGGTCGCAAACATTCCTACGTTACTGTAATGCTGAAATTAGATTGATGCAATCAGAACATTGTACAGTGATTTATTTCGTAGTATTGATGTAGAATAGGTGCCTCAGTTGTTCTTTTGCGTTATTTGTTGTTTTTATTTTTCGTCGAAGTATTCTTTACAAATAATGACATTTTTAAATCATTGGACCATTCGGCTAAATTGCAGCAGGTATTGTTAATTTTTTTAATTAGCACCGTGTACTAAGTTGGTTGGTAGGTACTTTACTTATATTTAACTAGGTACATTGAGCTAGTGATTTCAGAAATTGTAGACGCAAAACAAAAGAAAAAAAAATAGAAAAATAATTACTCAGCAGGGTATTACCACGAAGTAAGGATAATAGTCATACTTACTTCGTGGGTATTACTAATATTATGATGAAATCTTAATAGATAAATATTTTTAGGTATTCGTTAAGATTTCAGTCTTGTCTCCAAAGTTCAGTTACACAATTGTTATTGGCTAAAAAAACAAAAAATGCTACGAATCAAAGTCAGTGATTGGTGACTGGTAAAGTGATTCACAGAAGTAATACTGTTATCATGTAATATAAAATAAATAAGTAGGTAGGTACCTATTCAGAAACAAGAGTAGGTGTACTGGAGTACTTACCTAGCTGCCTATATTAAATCCACGAATATGTACTTAACTCAGTTCGTACTTGTCGGTATCTATAGAGAGGGAGCAGTGTGTTATGTCAGCTTGTGTTTAGAACTGGAAGAGGGGCATGGAAATTTGAATTATCGGTTAATACAGTCGCCGTTAAAGCGGTGGCGATTCAAAACATCCCGTGCTGTTCCCGGTCGAGCCTTTATTGCAAACTCCCTGTCGTTACCCACTAATCGACAACTGTGTTACCAAAATAACTCCCGTACAAAATAACAGTGTGAGCGATAGTTACTTATTTACAAATTGGATCATAATGTGCGTTTTATTAAAGCCTGATAATTAATGTATCGCATTTAAGGCCGTAGGTATTCTGTTAACATACGACGAACGCTTAATTAACACGTGTAACACGCGTATCCTGTCTGAAAATAGTTACCTAGCCATTATCAGAACAGTACTGCCTATTTTGAAAACTTATTCAATTTACTTAACAAGAAACTCGTAAGCGGTGATACAGCGACTCCATGCTCTATTTACAGGATATTTTGAAAGCGTCCTGTCACACAAGCGATCCATTGTCGTGACCATAATTGAACTTACAAAGTGTCTACTTTAAAGCCTAATGATCGTCGATTGTTTTCACATTTTAAAAGTTATTAATAGATCTTAATAAATTGTAAGTGATGGCGGTATGGTTGAGTATATTTGCATGGTCATCACATGTTTTATTTCATTACCGGTAAAGCCCCACGTTTAATAATGTTATCACTATCGTGTAATGTAACCGGGAAGGTATTGATTTGGCTAC
Source organism: Charanyca ferruginea (assembly GCA_947361185.1). NCBI lineage: Eukaryota > Metazoa > Arthropoda > Insecta > Lepidoptera > Noctuidae > Charanyca > Charanyca ferruginea. The sequence goes on along the minus strand of OX376055.1, from coordinate 14,949,846 downwards.
AATTCAAGAATTAGTTGGGGAGCCGCCGCGGCCGTGTGTCAGACACAACTGTAACGATGTCTCGCGAACGCGGACGGTTCGGAGGCGACGAGGTGTGAACTAACGATATGTGAGTACCTCATCCGTCGCGCACACACGCCCGTGGGCGAGACAACGCCAGTAATTGTCATACATGTGTATTTTAAGTTCACAATGTTGGTAATAAAGTTTCACGACTCTCTATGGCGCGCCTGATTAGGACCACTAACGAAAGATCTGTGGCTGCGACGCGCCACAACGGCCGTTTATTCGTGTATTACAGTTGTCTCGTGGTTATTTTGATGCTGTATTTTTTATGTTTATATCTATTCTTAAAGCAAATAATGATGTGAGAGGCATCGAAGAAAAAAAAGACGAGAATGAAGGATGTCACTGTAAGCTTAAACATGTAAATTTCCCATAGGTAATTTTGTATAATACATTTGTGTATTATAGACTAGGTACACACTACATGGTAGGTATCTACTCCTACCGAGTATTTCCATTAACTCTAAGCAAGTACACACGGCTACACATCAAGCTATACATTTCCAGTTAATGATGATCTCGCATTGTATAGGATTTCTGTACAATTCGAGGTCAGCTTATACTGGAATTGTATGGCTTGATGTGTAGCTGCGTGTACCTATATATACCGCTTAATTTGTTGGCCATTATGGTACTCAAACATGGGTTTAGTTACTATAAGGGACGAAAAGCTGAAAGCATTAAATAATCTGAAAATACTTATCTACAAAGGAACTTTACATATGTTGAGACTAAATTATTCTTACAACCGCAACTTTACGGGCGTACCAGAGTATGCGATGTTTTCCTTTAGGTAGTAGCAAATTCTATAATTTCATGCGGTCATCCATAAGAATTACTGTATCTTCTTATTAATCGCAACATAACTCGCTAACACGGCCTTTTCATTGCCGTGTTTGAACGCGAAAAAGTTTTATTACCATCAAAATGTCGTAACATATCTTGGGGTTCCATCCGACTGACTATTAGATTATACGGCTGAATTAAACTCTGTAGCGTAGGGGGAAAGATTCATATTCGAAAGGACGTTAACGCGACTTGATATTCTCAAAATGGATGGAGTATGTCTCTGGCGAGCGTACGTGGCACGCACACACATGCTACTAAATCCGGTTGCGCCCGCGCTTTAGTATGGGAATCACTATCACAATTCGTCGCTGCCGTAACGAGAGACTACAAAATTTACTAACCGCGTGAACAGCGCACTCCCTTTATTTCGGAGAAATTAATTAAAGTTTCTGAGAACTGAACGTCTCATTCACCTATCTGATTAGGGTGAGGCGAGTGGGTGTGTGCTGAGGATCACTCTACACCGATTTTGGGGTCGTAAGATAAGGTGTCCGATTTACGGGACGGTGCTTGACAAAAAGATTTAAGTTTAACTTGAGTTGATACGGTTAGATTAAACTGGCTTTTGCAATGTGCCTACTTAATAACCAACTTACTATTTATTTTTTATAATTAATATTATTAATATTAGAATATTTTCGCCATTGAATTGGGATACTCAAAACTATCGGTAGCTTGGACTCTACTACCTTTACCAGTGTAAATGACCAGCAGTTTTATAGGACTTTTTTTACAGTATGTAAAATATTTTGTGTAATACCAAGTAAATGTTCTTATACCTATTACCTACAAAAAAAATCACATGTACGGTACCTACCTAAATTAAAATTTACTTTATTTAGAAAAGTACATTTTACACTTTACCGTTAGAAGAATGTGACGTATTTTTAACACTTGTTTTGATTTTGTATCTGGACATATTTTGTGCCATATTGGACTCATAATATCTGAACAACGACCTTTACGTATTTCTAATATCACAGCAAAGACTCCTCATTTGTACCTACCTATTTGCTTTAAATAAATATTAAATTACCAAATTGTAAGACCTAATTAGCAAAACTGCGATGCGAGGTCCTGTTACACAAATGTAAAAAGCACACTTGCATATCATTAAACATTGGCTCATTATTAAGAACAATAGCTCACCAGACGAACATTTACTTAATCATGGCTTTTTATTAGGTACGCATTATTAAAGTCGAAACGGGTACCAAACGTCAAATTACGATTCAGAACAAAAAGGGGTCAGTAAGCGGTCGAATGCAAACTGCAAAAATGACGAAGATTGTTCATGGCTCATTATGAAGTTAAATGAATGGTTGGTTTTGTTCTTCGGTTTACGTGTCCCGAGGTCGTGCACGCGTGTTCGCCGATATGTGACCACAAGCCAGCGAAGTAGGCACCCGTAGCTTAGCTCGCTCACGCCTCCGCGCCTCGCCTCTAAAGCCCACCTTCAATTACCGCGAGAGTAAGCGTCCGTGCACAAGTGACGCTTCGACAAATATAAATTCAAAATAAAAACACTGAGGAAAATTTTACATCATAAGCAAAAAAGTATGCATTACAGTTCTGTATTTTTATTAAAATCCTACACCATAATTAGCACGATAATGACTGTCGTTTGCGTCACGCGTTTCGCTCGCAGTGCGTCGTTTCTACAAATGTGTATTCCTCTTAAGACTTGGTTGCAAGTCCGAGACGCATTCACAAAATATTAATCTGGAACTCGACACTTGGAACGCAACTTGACGAGACTCGTATGAATGACCTAAATAAAAACCACTTTGTCGTCTTTTGTTCCAGGTTGTTTATAAAATGAAAATGTACACAAACTTATACACAGGTAAGTAGATAACAACGTGAAGTTTAACTACACATTCAAACAAGTAAATGAGGAACTTCCTTTTTTAAATAAGTATTTTTATGAAATTTTGTGGTACTGACCTACTTTACCTACAAAAACTAGGCAAGTTTATAGCTAGTCTCAAAAATGTTTATCGGTCTTGGGAAGAGGAAATCGTCCTTATAAAACCTCAATATTTATAATTTTAAAATGTCATCATCCTATTGGTAGTCTTGATTCTTTTGACAACCATGTGCTCTACTAAGCTCTATTTTAGTAGTATTCTTAAGAAGATTCTATGGTGCGTTTCTAGTTTATTATACTAGACATCAAGTAAGACGTAGGAAAGAAGGATATTACTAAGAAAACAAGAAAAATTACTAGGTAATTATTATATTTGCTTACCTACGTGCTGTCTTACCACATTTTAGAATTGAGACTATAAAGATTAAATATAGGGTGTATTTTTCAGTGAGATAACGGGTGTAGCTACAGGAAAACATTACTAGACGACTCTCCCAAACTTTGTGAGTAATTGCTAACTGCATTCTAAATGCTAAACGATTTTATTATTAAAATTCACAATTCTTTATGGGTACCTACGTTCTAAAAGGTTAATCATCTTCTCCATCGTAATAAACTTTAGTATAAGTAAGTACACTACAGTGTTTGGGTAAAATTGGCTAGTTGAACCAAAAGTGTCTTATGACCCTTGTACGAAATCGATTGGTATCGTAAAACATTACGACAGTAAACCGTGAGAATTGAATTTTCTATCAAGCACAACCAGTTTTTTCCAAAATCTGGCAAGTATTGCCAAACTGGTTGTACAAACCTTCAAATAAAAGGCAATATTCTAAGAACATCGACTAAAGTAGGTACTACTTGCATTTACAATCCAATACAAAAAATCCATCCTGTATTTATAATACGTAATGAAAACTACGATTTTTATTAAGTATGTACTTTCGATCAATTTAATTGCAATATTGTAATAAATCAAACCCGCCTAGGCATGTAAATATTGTGAAAGTAAAATGATGCCACCCGAGATTTTGTGAGTCTGAGGTCTTAAAACGAACTCTACAACGCAGTATAAACGTTTACAGCCCATTCTTGAACTTAATTGCTATTTAAATAAAAACGTACCATGAAAGCAATGAGACCAGGCTGCTATTAAAGAAAAGACTTAAATTCTTATTAAGTAAGCTTATTTAAAGGCAGAATTTACGACGGTCTCATATTATGAAATGAAAAATAGAGAGTCATAACTGCAACTTGATCGAGGCAACACTATTGACATTGAGTGTTAAGAGTCTTAGAATATTACGTCGAGTTGTCGATGGAGCTTACATTTCAAAACTGGGAAATAATGAGGATAATCCTCTCTTTGTCGAGGGAGTGACTCCCTCTTATCATGGAGATAGCGAAATTAGATCGAATACGGCACGCACTCGGCCACTGACCGAACCATTCCATAATAATATTATCTTTATTAACATTGGTTTGCGTACGTAGACTTCACCATTTTAATTATGTCTCGCAAAACTAACTGTATTACTAGATAACTTTGACCGATATTAATACGAGTACAAAATTTAATAAACTGTTATCGGATAACAAATAAGGGTGACAGGAAATCCAATAATTGATTAATGAATCACATCCACTCGACAGATAATGATTTGTTTTTTAAATAATATAGGTACTTATTACGAGATTTTATTGGATTATTGAAAAAGTTGATTGGTAGGTAGATACTCTATTGATATATTGAATTATAATTTTGCTGTCAAAAATATAAACAAGTATTATTAAACACTCGATTTAATAATACTTGTTTATATTTTTTAAATTAAAGGAAAAATAAAATTTAAGACTTTAAAATAAAAGACATGACTTTAGATTCACTACAACACAAATAATTTATACCACTCGAGCAAGTCCATTCGAATAGGTAATCTTATACCTACTTTCAATAAATAGAATGCCGATTATTTTGTTGCTTTAAAAAAAAAACATTACTCTGTAGTAAATGTGAGCCAACGTAACGTTACAAGTTGCTAGAAACAAAGAACGTTTAGACCTGATTTTTTTTCACTTAAATTTACATAAAAACTCGTTTTAACTGGTTTAGCTGTTTCTAAAGTTATTGATGACTGTGTTTCTACGACCGATAGAGCTGATTGTAAGGTTTCGTGTGAATGAAGTAAAGTGAAACATAATTTTAGCTGACCCGGCAAACTGGGCAAACGTTGTTTTTCCATGATTATTAAAGAAAAAAAAATTGCCTACGACCTATTCTAAGACCTGCCAAATATACATTAAAAATTCATAAAAATCGGTCTAGCCGTTTCCGAGGAGGTCGATAACAAACACAGTGACACGAGATTATTTTTATTTTTTCATATTAGAAGATTGATGCCTTTCGTCTGGTATGACGGAACAACGTAAGCTCTGGCTTGAGTGGTCAGAGGGCCTAGTGTGAGTTCGAACTCGATCACGTTAACGTAAACTATCGCTTATGTCAATTTGTATGGAATAATTGTGGTTCCTATTGTTGCCACTAGACTGCGCTGTTCCAGTTTCAATACAAATTGGAGTTTACGTTAACGCGATCGAGTTCGAATAATAAGTTACACTAGGCCCTCTAGTACGGTAACAGCGTTGAACTTATTACACTTTTGTTATCAATGGTGTTTTTGCCTATGCCAATGATGCCTTTTAATGGTCTAATTAAAATGAAGTTTGACTTTGACTTAGTATTACTGAAATGCGATTATATGTTTATATGTAAGTAACTAGTGTCAGGCCGAATATTGTATTAGTATTCGGCTGAAAAAAATTGCGGCCGTGTCGGAAAAAAACAAGGCCCGAGAAATTAATATTTCAATAACATACAACAACATATAGTTACAACAATTAAGAACACAATAACTGCAAAATAGATCCTTAATTATAGGTAGATATAAGATTGTTTCAATTTTAATTATGTCTTTGTTTAAAGAATTAACTAGATAGTATGATTTAAGTTTAAACTGTCGTGCCAGCGATACGAAGAAGAAGAAGAAGAAGAAGAAGTTTAAACTGTTAAAAGATTGACAGTATTTAGTTTACATTTACCAGATAAAAACATTAATATTAATAATAAAAGTTTATTTCAATAACTTCAGTATAAGTTTACGTATACTAACTTCAATAAATAAAGGAAAAATCATTTTCGGTTTTCAGCCAAATACTCAAGTCAGGCCGAATCCTGTTATCGTTTTCAGCCGACACAAATAGGTACCCAACTCTGTCTCTACAAGCAAACGTCAGTTCAGATGAAGAATTGCGTTTTTGTTAGACAGACAATTATTCAATATTTGCCTAACAGAATGAACTTAATTATTTCCAAGATATTTTTTTACCGTTCAATATTCTAATTTTCATGAACAATGATATCTATACTTATCATAATTTATGGTTAATTAATGGTTTACTTTTTATTATTTGTGTGAAATATGGTTGTAGAAAACCCATACAGCAAAGGTTCCATCTATTTTTTTTTTAATAAGACGGTTGTTTTTGGAAACTTTATCGAATTATCTCGTGTGTCATTGAAGGAAATAGTCTAATGAAACCAAACCATTTTACTATTGATAAAAAGGTAGAGATAAAAGTGTCAGGACGATTATATTATAATTGCGTCGGCAGAATATGTTTATCAGTATTAACGATTGTACTAAACAATACACATTAACAATAATAAGCAATATAAATAAAATACACCTATGTTTATAATAAAATGCCAAATAAATCATATTGTTGGTAAGTACCTAACATACATACCTCTATATCTCAAATGTCTAGGCAATATGTATATTTATTTATTAAATGTAGGTAATATTATCTACATTACATTGTTATAAGAAGAAAAATAAATGCATGTTGGGGTACTATTAGCAGTAAACCTATTTTTGAACACAATGTGCACGTCATTACAATCGTATGAGGCTGAACTAAATCGATTGATTTTGTTTCCGATTGTTTTTGCTTCGTTCTACTGAGAGTTAGCTGTTTTATAAAATATATTGTTACTGAAACTGTATACGAGCATTTATATAATTCAAAGGAGAATAAAATATTTTATATGGTAAAACTGTGAGCACATGTGATAATATTGTATTTCTAGTTTTATGTTCACATCATTTTTAAATCGTTAAACTAATGTTTCTGTTAGCTGTTATATTGTGTCGTTAAATTGATTTTCTCCTACCATAACATATTCTTTACTGTACCACCAATTATTTGAAAGTTTAACAAATAAAACTATTTTAGAAAATGGATTAAGTAATATATTTTTATAAATAAAAAAACATGTATTCCAATAATTTATTTTCTTTAGGAACCCATGACCACATGAACATATCATTTTACTTATGCATTAATATGGCATAGTAGCAGTACATTTAAAAATTTATTATATTTATATCAACTGACATCGCACTGCAAATATTTATTATGATGATTTATTAGTTAAACAAAGTTTATTAATTTTCTTTATTAAAAGGTGTGTTACCTGATTGGGGGGAGATCCTCTGAAGGCGAACTGGGACGTCATTTCGTACTGTGTACTTCGCCAGAAAACTTTTAAATAATCACGTTTAGTTTAATGTCTGTGTCACTGTCCGCACACACTTCACAGTTGCATGTTTGTCGCGCGTTGGCACTATTCAGGACGCGGGCTGAAGTAGTTGCGGTGCATCCCCGAGACGAGCGAAAATCAGCAAGCGTAGCACGGGATGCACTCGCGACGGTGCACAGTGGGTAGCCGCGAGTCCGCGAATATCGATTGCGGTGTGGAGTCGGGATACAGCGGAGCGTCACAGGAGCGGAGCGAGCCGCGTGGTGCAGCGGGCGCGTGGTCGCGCGCGCGGCGGCAGTGGGTAATGCGGTAGCTGCCCGCCAGGTGATAGTAATTGGCGCCGCCGTCCTGCTCACTCGTCGGTCGTCTCTTTCGGCGCGCACACGCACACTCGTCGCTGTGTGCGTGATGCTCGCACACCGCTCCTTCTTTTCACGCTCGCGTCGCCGTTTGACCCCGCGCGCCGTCGACGCTCTCGATTTTTGCGGTGCGGTGGGTGGCGCCCGCCGCAGGGGCGGCCCGACGCGGTGGGGGCCACCGGAGGTGGGGGTAGATGCACTCCTTTCTTTTTTAAAGCTTCTCTTTCTTTTCTCGTATTTTTTATGTTAGTATTGGTACGAAGCGGTCTCTTTTATTTTATTTTATACATATATATTGTGATAATTAACAGTGACGATGCGCACGACGAGCGAGTTTGCCGAAGCGTCGACTTAATGATAGCTTTGCATTTGATTAAAGGTAACCACGACATTTGTAATTTTTATTTTCCTTCCATGTGAAACGTACCTACTTAAGGAAACAAGCCTGTCTGTAAAGTCGACGGTTATGGCCTGTTGTGTATTCGATAGCTTATATTACAGGGGTCGCTGTAGCGGTGGAAACATGTTAGCGGTGACAGTATTAAACGGTCTTTTGAATGTGTTTCGCTTAGGTCTGTATCGCGTACCAACTCCTAAGAAGTTTTATCTCCCACACAAATAGAGTTGGGATATACATTAATACACTTACCTCTCTATATTTCTAGTATGTTACTTGTATTAGGTTACCTACCTAGCTACTTGTAGTCTCATAAACGACTACTTCAATAACAATCTCTCTTATTTATAAACATTGTTTTAAATTAAGACACAAAGTCTAAATGTTAAATCAGAAATGTATGATTATGTGGACGCTAAGCATTATTTAACTTTATTCAAAGTTTATAAGTAATGGGGAATATGATTTTTATAGAAAATTTATTGTCAGATCGCCGACTTCGGCATAAATTGAGTTTAAGTAAATATGAACGAATTAGTCATTGTTAACAGCACCTCTGCCTGCAACCACTTGTATCATGTGGCCTTTGTACGGAAATAGCAGTGCGTGGTCAATCGGCAACCGTGTAAAGCGATCAAGGGAGATAACTATCTACAATTAAACTATGACAATAACACACCAAGTATCGAAATAAAAAGCGCAACGTACCCGATCGATCTGTTCCCCTCTTCTTTCTTATCGCGCGAATATTTCACAGTGAACGCATACCGACCGAAAAAACTCACACAGATATAAAATATTCAAACGGTATAACATAAAATAAATTATCTTAGGTGAGTGTGAGATTGTGTGCGTTGCCCCCTCCTCTGGGCGGGTACCGGCGAGCGACCAATTGGGTCGAGCGGCGCGCGACGCCGGGCCAAAGTCACTCATCGCGGCGCTGTAGCCGATGCCGCACGCTATGTCCGCTCTCGCTCCGGTCATGACGCCACCCGCCGGCACTAAACCATGACCTTAATCCTTTGACTCATTACACCGACTCACTGACACCGCAATGTACTTACACATCGACACTTCCATACTGTTGTAAACTATCGTCTCGATTAAAATATGGATGTGGACATAGCAACCTTAAATTACAGATTACAGCTAAATCAGATTTCGAATTAATTACTTTGGGCAAAAAATTATACGAATCTTGGCTATTGACTAACATCTATAAACAACTCCCTACTAAGTAGGTACCTATAAATATATATAGGTTTAAAATAATATTTGTTGCTACTTAAATGCTAACAATTAATTGATTATTAAATTCAAAGTTTGACATGAAACATCTTGATTATCTTCATGTTAATATTGTCTTGATTTGTATTTTAAAGTAAAGCCATTTCTAAAAAGATTAAATCTACTTAGGTATTTATAATTGAATTGCATACAACTACTTATAAGGATTATTTGTACCTACCCGCTGTTTTGAGAGATGGTTAATACGTAGAGTTTAACCGAATTTCGTTCTCAATATTCGGATGAACGTAATTAATCGTTTTCGGGTGAAAAAATAATAGGTTTTGGCTGAAAAATTTAACTGTAAATATTGATTTTCAATATTTGTTTCTAAACAAACCCGTTAAAATTGCATACACTAAAATCATATTTTTTATTTGATTTGTAATAATTAGGTGAATATGTTTTTGAAAAGAGCCTAAGTAGGTGAATCGTAGTAAATATAATTGGGCCACCTTTCAACTCATACAACAAACTTCATACACGTTTTGTGGTACTTCTAGTGACAGTAAATCAAGAACAATGTAGAGCTCTACATTTTATTTTCTAGTTTTAGAACCAACATACGTGACGTTTATTTGTGATAACTTTTCATTTATTTCATCAAAGAATATAAAAGAGTGTAAAAAATTCTACAGTGCCAGTCTAATATGACGTCTCTACTAAATTTTCTTCAGTAATTTCTTAGCCACTGAGTGATGCGGTTCGCAATAAACACGTTGTGAAAATATTTTCTTGGCTTGTTATTTCTGAAGTTACCGGTAGACACTGCTCATTCGACGGTTTCTTTTAATTTCAACCAAGGCATGTGTGGTGATCTTTTATGAGCCGTCCACTTACACCTATAAACGTTCTATAGCCTCAACGACAGATTGAAATAAAATGGAAAGACGCATCGGCATCTTAAAAGGCGTGCGCATAAGAAAATAAAAAGAAAGTGAACGTTATTTGTTTTAGTCAAATGAGTTTCTGACGTAGAGCGTCTCATACATATCGAGTACGTGGAAGGCTGGCTTTATTAGCGCGACTGTACCGGCACAAAGACACATCGCATTTAAATATCACACTAAAAGCGTCAATCTACATACGTCCTATCGAGCAAATCCTAAAAGTGATTTATACTGAGACCCTATTCGATTGAAGTAGATTACAAATAATGAATAAAATTGCATACGAAATGAGTAGACCGAGAGTCCGTGGGTGTACCGTTGTTTGAGCGGGGTGGGGGAGGCGTGCAGGCGGGTTTATTGCTGGTAAATACTTAGCTAGTATACCTCTAGATACCTCGCCGCTTATCCACCCGATATGCCTCCGTGTGGATACGTCAAAATTCATTTGTGCTTTTGATCTGAACTCCAGTAGCTACGTGGAACGGTGTCGCTTCCATACGCTCTCATTAAATCAAGGAAGTTCACGAAGGAAATGGAGATCGACCAAGTCCCATTTTGGTAACATTTTGTTTCAACTAAAGTTTTCATTTACCTGGTTAACTATAGTTTTCATTTGTTTTTGGATAAAGTATACAAATACATTTGAAAAGTATAGATTAAACCTAAGAATGTTAGACTGACCTGCGTACAAGCACAACTCGTGGTTTTCAAGGAAAAAGCTTGAGTTATTATGCTTTAGTCTTGTTTCGCTTTAAACAAAATTACATTTAAGTACACGCTGAAAAATGCTTAATTATAGATTCGTTTATTTTAGGTACTAGTCTCTTTAACATAGTTATATGGTGTTCCTATTGGTGTCGTATTGAAATGGAAAAACTCTAAATATCGATAGATTATAATTTTTTTGAAAACCTGTCTGTTTTGAGATAAAAAAGCTTCTCAAAAACTTTGAAGATGCGCAACAGGAGGTTATGAAGTCACAATAAACTTTTGACTTGAATCCATACACTTTAGTACTTACCTATTTATTTAAATTATAATACTTTACGATTTTAGGCGCAGCGCAAACGTGGACACTTTGTGTTCCCGACACGGGAATTATTGGACACTTTCGGTGCTTTTTGTTGCTGGTAGCTACTTCTGGGCACTGGTAACAATTCGGTACTCGTTTTCCAAATATTTCGTCAGTGTCCTGTCTGGGTTCCACCGTTCCACTAGGCACTTTTCAGTGTTCAATTTCTGACATTGAACATTTTAGTGATTACCGATAAATGTGTGTCAAGTGGAAGCAACAGGAAACGCATATGAATGAATTGATACGGAATCAGTACTAATTAAAATAAAAGATTTGGTTTCCGATTGCATGTTTCAATCACAAGGCACTAAAGTGTCTAAATTTGCGCAGAGCCTTGCAGAATGTAGGTAGGATGATGCTAAAATTCAATAATTCCGGTACATAAGTACCTATAATAACGACACATTAAATACGGTATCATAATTTGTTTGATTGTTTGATTTCCCGGAGCGTTTTATCGAAAAGAGAAAACACAATTTCCTTATAATTAACTATAAAGAAATTGTGATTTACTACAGTCCCTGACTCTCTTTGAGTTAATTTCAGAATTCATATTTTGCCTCTGAATCGAAATCCTGTTCAGTCTTTACGAATCAGTGGAGTTACATACACATTCAACCTAATATATGCAATTTTTTAGGTTGTTATAGTTAAATCTTTGGTTGTTTTTTTAAGTTAGACCCGACCTCGATCTTTTTGCACTAATACCATTGTACTGTGACCACAAAACAAGCAGCCAAAGGAGATGATTGTAATTAAAGCAATATTACCTCGAAGATGTGTTATGGCTTATAATGTCAGAGATAATTCGTAACATTGGTTCCTACTTGACCTATATTTTCAAATGCCAAGCGATTCGCTGTTCGGCAACTCATGTTTCGTGATCGCGTAAGATATTCGGTTTTAATCAGTAGTAAAGAGTAAATTGTATTAGGAACTAACCCCGAAGCAAAAATAAATATTCTTTTTATGTACCTAATTCTAAATGTCATTTATAATTTTCATGACTTTTTAAAATTATTCGGAAATAGTAGACACTACTGACTGTAATTTTTGCGGTAGAGTAGTATTGTACCGAACTTCCGAGGGGAAGATGATAGGAGTACAATTGTATGGAGTCCTCGCCGCTGGTATCATGATCAACTGACATAATGTTGCAAAGACATAGATATTGCAGCATTTAAATTGGACGTAGTATATCTACTCACAGAAAATGGTATTCAAGTTGCAGCGGTTGTAAAGTTTGGTGTGTATTGACGCTCAAAGATTACCTATATTAATATAATGTTGTGAGATCGAGTCTTAGACTGTACGATGTCTTAATTTTCCTGATAATGAACGGGTAACTCCTATACTCAATAATGTCTTTATTCATTAAAACGGACAAGTCGGTAGTACCGCTAATAACAAGCCGGTACACAAAAGGGCTATCATCTCTTATTCTCTTTTTTGTCATCATGTTGAAGAACAATTTTTGCAAAAGATTATATATGATTAAATGAGTTGATACAGACGCCAGTATATCAAGCTGCCCGAACCAGTCAAATTGATTTGATGGTTTTTTAACTTTATCACAAAATAATAAGGTTCATGTTCTATTGGGAAAATTTTACAGTTTGGGATAGTTTGAGGTACGATAACAATATATCAAAATTTAATAAGTCCAGTTCAACAAAGTAGTAGTAATTTATTACAGTGATGGAAAAACCATGTATTTTCTATTATTCAATTATAGGCTGATATTATTACTTTATTTAAAAAAAAACACGATTACATGTTTTTCTCCGAAGATTACCTATGTAATATTTTGTCCAGGACCGGTTAAGTATACAGTGAAACAATTTTTGATGATTTGAAAACTAAATTTACCTTTTTTAGCAAAAGAAACCATGTTCATAGTACCTATCTTCAAATTTATTATTTTTAAAATATTAAAATTATTGGTTATTCAGACATAGTACCAATTTTCAAAACAAAATAAAATATTTAAGTAATTGGTTTAAACCAACCCTGTTTTATTTTTCAAGAGTTGAGGTGTATACGTATAACGTATACGACAACCTTATTTTTACAATTTTATATATTTTTTAATTTGTCTTTTTTTTAATCATGAAAATGAAAAAAAAAGTAGTACTTATTCAATTTTGAAGCATATTTGTTAAAATAACAGAAAATAACTGATACCTACTTTTTAAAAAACCAGGATTGTCGTTGTTAGATACTTAGACTACGTAAGACGTAGAACTTGCAAATGTGCAAGTGCTACTGATATAAACGTACCTAACGTTTATATCAGTACACACAGCACACAGCATTTCATTCTCATGAATGGGATCGTAGAGCCTATTTATAGTTAGGTTTCTACAATGAAGTTTCTGCTCCATTAGTCCAATCGAGTCGGGATCGTTAATTACCTTCTACTTAATTATCAAGTCGCACGGAACATTTTTTTAAATTTAATTACTAGTGAACTTATCTTGGGAGCACACATTGAATAAGTGGGTAAACATTTTCTTGGGAGAGAGAGAAGACAAGTTACAAAAACAGTTTAAGACAAAAGAGTAGCGAAAACCAGAAATGAATCCGGGCGGGCGGAGTGCTTCCGCCCAACCCCGACGGCGAGGGCGCGGAAATAACACGGGAGGCACAACCACAGACCGACAAACACATAGACTTACCAACACCATCAAACTATATCATCATAGCGACCAGTCTTTTTATTACTTTATGAATGTTAGGTTGTTCGTACTTGTTTTTATGCTGTTTGACGAGTTTTAAATAATACGGCATGTTGTTGTGTTACTACACGGAAAAGACCTTTTATAGAGAAGGCATAAGAATTGATCAGTTGATCGTTTGCTGAAATGAAATTGACGATGTCCAACCTTGATTTTTTTAAGTTCAGGGTTTCCTCACGGTCTTTTCTTCACCGTTGTTATTGATGTTCAAAATAGGAACTACTTATTATAACATTTAAAAATACCCTATGGTACTCGCCCGTGCTCAGTTGTGAACCTACGACCATTAGATGCTAACGCAGCAAAAAAAAAAGAAACAGTCATGTCGGTCGAACCGTTCTCAAGAGAACATCTTTTCTAAATGCGGCAATTAACTTTTATTTATATCGGTGATACAATTCTAGTAGAGTGCGTAGCACTTTTGTTTGCCGCACTCACCGAGTATACTGTTTGTGGATACGGTGGCACGGGTTAACAGAGTAGAGGGATGGTCATTTAGTGGAAGGTAGCCCGCCCCTCCGCCCCTCATCCCCCGCGAGCCGTGTCTGCAGCACAGACTGATTAAACGATCCGCTGTCTGTCTCTAAACTTGTTTGTTTTGCGGCCCTCATCGATATCACGTATTCCACTTTTAAAACTTTGAAATTGGAAAATGGGTACCGGACTTTATTCTCAGTTTCATTAATAATTTTCCCGTTTGCCATGGCAGCCATCAAGGATGGGGTGACAGATGGCTTTTCTAAAAATTTGGCGATTTTTAAAAAGAGAGAATTTTGCCATCTTCATTCGGCGTGCTTGTTGTTATTACTTTTAGACTGAGATCTGAGAGTCGCCAGACCGTAGTTTGAGCATGGTTGCAATAAGAATTTAGAGGAATATGTCGTTAAGAAGGTATGTATACTTAGGTGCTAGTTTCAATCCTTTTACAGGTAAACGGTGACATAAGACAAAGATAATTTTTCTACTTGATGTCACAGTCTGGATGATTTTGAATTTGGATATTTATTATTCCCATAAAAACTGACGAAAGGATGTCGATGAGATTGGCACACGGGTAGACTATGGCCTGACTATGGATACATAGCAACAACCACATGGGCGAAGCCGCGGATAGGAGCTAATATTAAATATAACAGTGTAGATTAGAGTAATTTACAGAAAACTAACTGACCCGACTGACGTGACCTGTCCCTATCTACCTACTTACCCTACATACGCTACCTAACCCTACCTACCCTACATACCCTACATGCCCTACCTACCCTACATACCCTACATACCTTACCAACCCTACATACACTAATTGCGCCAATCCTCCAAAAATTGAAGAAACTAATATGTCGTCTATGTATAATTTTTTGATGAAAAAATTAGTATACGTCATCTATGTATTTTTTTTATGGTTTTTGTTGATTTGTTTAATGTTCCGCGCAACTTCCTTAGTTTTTTCTTTCATATTCTACTTATACTTACTAAGAATTAGCGAAGTTGGTCTAGCCGTTCACGCGTGATGCCGTGACCAAAGGAAATAAGGTTTCATTTTTATATATATAGAGATAAGCTTTAAATTTTAAAATTAATTATTTGCATTTGTTTCGTCAAGGTCGACTGGGTTATACTGGCCCTTAAGAAGATCTATCTTTTTGCAAAAACATAATTAGAAGCTGATAGCCTAGGTATAATTATTTGTGAAATATGTTTCCTGTCGCCACAGTTTATAATGTTTATATTTTGTTATCAAGTCACATTCTCTAATAGATAGATTCACGACGCCAACGAATAATAATTTATGATTTATGTTCTAAATGGGTATTAATCATTTGTTTCGTGAAGAAAGATATAACTTTCGTTCTAAACACATCATCATCATGCAGCCGAAAAGTTAACTATCATCTAGCTATCCCCGGCCTCCGTCATCAAACATCGCCACAACGACCGCTCCTATGCTTCTCGACACATTACCATAACTTATATTTGATTGACCGACCGGCAGTCTTATTGTGTCAAACATTTACAATGATAATCCCTTTCGTTTTAACAATGCACATCGCGGTATTTACGTTATCAAGCAGATACATTTTTCAAACATACGAAGTAATGGACTTTGAATTCCCTTCAAAATCTATCAGATCATCATCATTTCAGCCGAAAGACATCCACTGTTGGACATAAGCCTTCCCCAAGGTTCGCCACATTGACCGGTCCCGTGCGATTCGCATCCAGCGGATCCCCGCAACCTTTACCAGGTCATCGGTCCACTTAGTGGGAGGCCTTCCAACGCAACGTCTTCCGGTTCGTGGTCGCCACTCCAGAACTTTTCGGCCCCATCGCCCATCCGTTCTGCGAGCAATGTGCCCTGCCCACTGCCACTTAAGTTTGGCAATTCTTCGGGCTACGTCGGTAACCTTGATTCTCTTGCGGATGTCCCCATTTCTGATATTATCACGCAAGGAAACTCCGAGCATAGCCCTCTCCATTGCCCTTTGGGTGACTTTAAGCCTTCTGATGAGGCCCATTGTGAGCGACCACGTTTCGGTCCCGTATGTAATCACTGGCAACACACACTGGTCATAGACTTTTGTCTTGAGTCTCTGCGGTAAGTCTATCAGATTGTGATTACTTATTTAGCACTTAGGACATCATTGTAAGTAGGATAAAATCGGTGTTAATCTTAATTAGAACACTTAGACACATAGTCGGGCTTTGCTATAGTGTTATTTTAAAGCCAGAAGCTCACAGAAGCGATTAAACATAAGTGAAACGAGAGAAGGCCAAAGCGAGCAGCGAGCAAGCATTACTAGAATCCAGTACATCCGGCTCGAAGGACCAAAATGAATAGGCTCAACTCATTACCACGGTTGATTACGGGCATTTCTTTGTGACATTCTACCTATGTATAACGATTATAGTTACGGTATTAAACCTATGTTTGTACAGTTCTCTGTTTGATTTACATAGTCCCGACAGAGCTTACTCATTGTAAAACGAAAGACTTTGGACAGCAGCTTCTGAAGAAAGAAAACATTTAATAAAATAAGAGGTTAAATGTGCGATTTCGCTTTGAAGAGGGAGATGTAGATGGAGACTGTATACTGAGTATGGATTATATAGGGGTCAATATGCAAATATAATTCTGTTAAATTGACATAATGGTCAACCATACTCGTCCACAAAACGATTTTAAAAGTGGCAGTTAATTTATGTATTAGAAAAAATCAATTTGATGGCCACATAGGCTTTTCAACTTATTAGGCTTATTATCAGCTGAAAGACGTCCACTGTTGAACAATGGCATCCCCCATAGAACACCACAACGATCGGCAACTTGCCGCTTGCATCCACCGGTTCCCCGCCACTTTGACAATGTCGTCGGTCCATATGGTGGAAGGCCTACCAACGCTGCGTCTTCCGGTTCGTGGTCGCAACTTGAGGACCTTTTATTGCCATCGGTGAGCGATGTGGTCTGCCCATCATGTTTGGTTTAAGTGCACAGTGTAAATAAAAAAAGGAATATATGTTTGACCGTTTTGTTTACCAACGCCACATACCTAGGTTAATTTGACGTAAGACAACGTAAAAAAAATCCTGTTAAAACGCGATTCCCCCATTGATTTTGTATGCTACTGTAACGTCACTTATTTGCAAATTCAATTGACTAATTATTTATAGATTTCAAAGCAACTAAATTGTAATTTTACAGTATAATTAAAATTAATCGGGTTTTCAGGGCCAAAATAGAGTGTTTTTTTAGAGATGTCTTTGGGAGTTGTTGTTTTAATAGTATCTTCATCAGTATTGGTATTATAATTTTATGGCTGAAGTTGTTGCCTACAAAAATTGTATTACAATAATGCATGTTGTATTTAACAAAATCCTGTAAAATATATTTATATTTATGAGTATGGGCACGAATATAATAAAAAAAACCAGTCATCACAATATAACGTAAATGGGTACCTTTAGTACCTGATACCCTAAAAACGTCCTAGTATTCAAGCTAGCAAAAGTACATCCGTAACATCTACATTTATATTTTCCCATATTCTCAACATTTCACCTATGTTAAAATGACGTTAAAATGACGAATTTTTCATCTCCTAGATGAAAAATTCACCTGGCTACGCGGAAATACATTGTAATACATAATAACAATACACCAACATGCTAATTAAATTGCTTTCTGGTATTAATAAAATGTTAATTCCTGTTCACAAATGTACCTTAAAAAATCGTTTGCTCGTGTTACAAGTACCAAAGTAAGTAAGTACAGTAGTTATTATAATGTAGTCGAATTTATACATTGTTTAAACGGTTGCCGTCGGATTAATAACAATGCTAATATTCATAATTTCTGAATTTGCAAATCAAATGAGCATTTTGTTAGTTTGGGTCGCGCTGGTAACCCGGCCACTGCAGTGACAACCCAATTTAACACGGGGCGGACACCAAACAAACTGTTGCGAGAACAATGTTTATTTATTGCAAAATAAAACAAATCTCTAAACCAAACAACCCGCCTGATAGCTGGGTACTGAAACTTTGTTCGAAAAGTTTTGTTTTTCGATTGATGAAAAAAGAGGAGCCAGAACATTGCTAGTATTCTGAAAGAGACAGTTTATTTCGCAAAAGTCTGCAAAAATATGGATTTTAAGGGTGATTGTGAAGAAATTAATTATTTAATAGACAAACAATTTATACTACTACTTAAAGTCATTTAATACATCGCAGCAACCTTAGTTATCTACAAAAAAATACACGTGATACAGATGCGTTTTTAATTTGAACCTATGTAAGAAAACTTCCTAGGTTGGTAGTACAAACCTAGTAAACCAGTTATTCGAACTCGTGAACTAATTAAGAGCTTTGTTCTCATTACGTAGCAGAACACTACACTACGTCTCTTTGTTATAATTTTATTTTTCATGCGCAATAAGTTCACATGTGTTCACAATACATAATATTGAATATTGAAGAGTGAAGAGGTTGTCAATACTAAAAAGTTTGGGATAATTTTTTAAAATTAGTAATTTTATGCCATTATAAGACACTACTTTT
This sequence comes from Charanyca ferruginea, assembly GCA_947361185.1. Classification (NCBI taxonomy): domain Eukaryota; kingdom Metazoa; phylum Arthropoda; class Insecta; order Lepidoptera; family Noctuidae; genus Charanyca; species Charanyca ferruginea. The sequence goes on along the minus strand of OX376055.1, from coordinate 14,930,657 downwards.
GCCTGCGGTTTTGCCAAGCCAAGATCAAATCCGTTCCTAGCTAACGTCTCTTACCTAAAAACTACCCATCTGCCATTTTTCAGTAAAACAGTTTTGTTTCAGTTTAAGTACTTAGTTTTCGATTTTTCGTATTATAATATAATATACTAGCTGCGTAATATCGTAATATGTGTGTGCCGGCCGCGAATAGCACCACCCCATTTCTACCCGTGGGTGTCGTAGAAGGCGACAGAGGGATATTGACCAAAGGATGGGCAGCAACGGCCTTCTGATTACCATATCATTTACTGTGATTGCCAACATGCATCGGCCAAGCATGGCTATTAAGGCTAAGCCCCCCCTTGGGGGAGACCTATGCCCAGCAGTGGGTGTCTAAAGGTTGACATGGTGATGGTGGTGGTGGATACTAGCTGTTGCCTGCGACTATGTTTGCGTAGACTTCAAAATTAAGCCAAACTACAAAATTATCCCATTTGTTAAACTAGATGGATCTGAATATGTATCCATCCAAATGTATACTTGACACCTTTTAATTAAAATTTAGATCGTTAAAAGAAAAGAGGCTGACCAAGGAAAAGATGGATGTATTTTGTGAAAGATAATTATGGTAAAGAAGGAAGTGAATTCAAAGATGAAGGCTGTTAGACATGTGAAGAAGAAAAATGACACCATCATCGACTCCGTCGGTGTATTAGGTTGAAGACAGAATACCTATATCATCTCCTGCCTTTCACATCATCATGATTAAATACATGTCGTATCCGGTCAACAGTACGCATGAATCGAATCGCAAGCCCGTCATTATCGAGAACACGTGATCTACCACTACTTTTGGCGGGCTTCTACAGATTCGTGATGTTTTCAGCCCACAGCGAATAGGACATTCAAAATTCAGTGTCTGATCGCATCGGAGCTAATACTTCCCGAAACTGTAGTCGATTCGTTGTGTTTAAGTGTTACTATGTCTATTTTAATTTGAGTCTGAGTTTATTTTAAATTGAGTTTGTGTTAAATTGTGGTTTTAATAAACGCCGTGTATTGTACCCTATACCCAGTGTGTTTGCATTGCACGAAACCCATCTTCTGCCCACATGATGACCGATTCTAACCGAGTAAATCCTGACGATCCGACATATATAATGTGTTTTCAAAATCAAGTTGAATGACGTGCGGTGAGAGAAGTCTAAGTCCAGTAGTGGCTTAGTTAGGCTGTTGATGATGAGAAGAGACAATAGGTGTAAACGTACATGCTTATTATCTATTATATTTATATAAAAGGCAAAAGTGATTGGCTGATGTATCACTTAAGGCTAGAAAATTGAAATTTCGTACACGTATTCCTCATATGACGAAGGCATCTAGGCACTAAGGAAGGATTTTTCAAAATTCAACCCCTAAGGGGGTGAAATAGGGAATAAAGTTTGTATGAAACTTTTTATATTCATTCTCATATTTGTTTGTTTATAGGTAGGTAGGTACCTACCTACCTACCTATAAACAAACAAATACACCTACCTAGGTAGGTAGGTAGGTAGGTAGGTCGGTAGGTAGGTAGGTAGGTAGGTAGGTAGGTAGGTAGGTAGGCAGGTAGGTAGGTAGGTAGGTAGGTAGGTAGGTAGGTAGGTAGGTAGGTAGGTAGGTAGGTAGGTAGGTAGGTAGGCAGGTAGGTAGGTAGGTAGGTAGGTAAGTAGGTAGGTAGGTAGGTAAGTAGGTAGGTAGGTAGGTAGGTAGATAGGGATAGGACAACGTCTGTAGGGTCAGCTAGTTACTAATATTTTTTCTAAACTATATAATATATGTATTTATAATACCAAATTTTTCAGAGTGCCCTTATCGAATATCACAATTAACACCAGAAGACCTCATCTGCCTAGCCTTTTCCCAAGTATGGGGTGGGCTTCTAGTCTAAACGGATGGAGCTGCTGACCGACTGCCTGTCTGACCTCCACAACCCAGTTACTGGGTAACACGATACCCTATGGTAAGATTGGTTGTCAGACTTCCTGGTTTCTGACTACCCTTAACGACTGTCTAAAGTCTCCGAATGGCAGCCGGGACCAACAGCCTATGGATGGTCAGCCATCCATGGAACGACCACGGCTAGCTTAGCTGAACCATGATCGATCGATCTGTATAGCTGTTATAGCTACCTGGCTCCATCGTAACCTTTTAACGCTAAATGTTTCAAAGTCAAACTACATATGTTTCTCCATTTGCAACCGTACTCAGCCATCACAGATCTCCAGATTAAAATCCATACCTGCTCTGATACCACTAACACCATCTGCTCTTGTTTAAAAATCAGTAAAGTAAGTCAAATCTTTGGTGTAATGCTTGATCAAAGGCTATTGTGGCACTTGCACCTAGAGAGAAAAATATTTAAGAGCAATTGCTCTTTAAAAATGCACTTGTAAGACAACTTACTGTGCTGATAAATGTGTTAAGACGATTCTTTATACACATCTATAAGATCACGTACTAAGGGCGGGTTGTTTCAAACAGTCGGTTAACGTTACATACGGACGGTTAAAAAGTTACTATGACGTGCGATGTTTAACGTACGTTAAATGTAACGGGTTGTTTCATGACATAAAAATCCGTCAGTTTAAGTTATTCAAAAACAGATTCCATAATATTTTGATGTTCGAAATAGCTGTTTGACAACACAAAATTACGATTACTGGTCGGTTATGGTAATAGTAACTTTTTGACATATAATTTTGTGAATCAACCCATTTTTTTGATTTGACGATAGTTAGCGCCATTTTTGACTATTACCGGTCAGTAATGGTTAGTTGAAGCAACCCGCCATAAGTGTTAGTATTCTTTTAGTAAAAAACGCCTTAAATCGTGCTTTTATAAAATGTACCGTCATAGTCTAGGCACATGTAAGTCTGCTGTAACACCTTAGTTCTTAAATCAGCATATCCGCAAGACAAAATTGCTAGTTGGCTTGGAACTCTACTAATTTTTAATTGGTTTTAAGTAATTACCGCTGTAACGTTTTGACAATTAACGAATTTAGAATATTACTTTTCCGAATTTCATCTCCGGAACTGGAAAAGTTAAAATAATAAGAATATCGAAATTTTCATAGCTTAGGTACAGACAACATCATCAACTGTTTACCCCTCACGCAATCGAGAAGCTTAAAACAGAAAGAAATAACCGATAATTTTGACATCTATTTCTAGTTACATTTCATCTCTTAAGATGAAAAAAAGACAAAGGGAAGCTGTTCTTAGTTCAGTATTAAGCTAAGACCAATCATTCATTTATACAACTTTAAACTTCCAAAATCATATTAACACTATTCACATAAGTTACAAAACTACTAAACTGGCATTTATGTACATAATTTCTGTTTAATTATACCAAAATCTATTGACCTTGCATTCTTTGTTGGGTAACTAAGTAGCTACTAGCTGTGTAGCAACAATGTATTATTACAATAAATGTATTATTTTGTCAATGCATCCGTATTATTGCACTGTTTACTGAAACCGTTCCATGGTCAATTAATGCATGTTAAATTGCGCTTATTGTAATAATAAACGCGACGAAGACAGAACGACCAGCGTTTCCATGGACCAGAAATAAAATAAGGCCTTTCGTGGAATTTGTGAATTAAAACTATAATTGAAATATTGTTGAAAAGCTCGATACTCATCTGAAGTAACTACATTCAGTTACTGATCTCATACAGCACCTGTGTTGAGTTTTCGGAGTCCAGATAGAGCAACGGGCATTATGTATCTGAGGAGACAGACTATATATAGATTTTGCATCGCGAGCCTCAGACACCTAACCAAATACCTACGTTAGAAAAAGAAACACACATAAAAAATAACCCTTAATCACAAACCCGTTCATATTAAAGAGGATTTATAATAAACTGCGTCATAGGTTTCAAAAATTCGTCTGTTCGACCGTAATCGTAATCGTAATTTAATTTGTTTCACGTCATCACAACCTAGAGCCTCATTAGGTTAACTTTGACATTCGTGTAACAACAAAGGCCTGTAGACAAAATCCTTTTTCTGTAAGCGTTAACGCCAACGGACAAATCAAATTGTATACAGTTGACATATTTGCACCACGTGATATCTAAACAAACGTTAACTCCATACAATTTGATTTTTCCGTTGGCGTTAACGCTAAGAGGAAGGCATTTTGTCTGCGGGCCCATGACAGATATTAAGCAGGTATAATGTCCTCTCCGGAACATTAGAGACTCAATGGTCAACTATCCTTGGACCGGTCACAAGTACCTATAATTTAACCGCATTTTTTTCTTATTTATCCGCAAGTTTCAGTCAATGTCAAACCATTTACAAGCCTTCCGAATCGTCAAGAAGTGCGGCAGTTAGTCGGAAAAGTTGAAGCTAGTTGCTCGTTCTTCTCCGTAGAGGTCTTTATAGAGAAGAACGAGCAAGAATTTCCACGGATACATTTTTCAATCTAGTTTTTACAAAATCCTGGTTACTTTAGTCATTTTGCTTTTTTAGGTGATAAAACAATCAAGGTAAAGCACAATATAAAACAATTCAAAAATAATGGTATAGTTAAGAGATGACCACTCTTAGTTGATAGTGCCCGTTCACGAACATGACGCGTGCATTTAGCTCTACCATTTAGAAGGGAACCGAATGATCTAACAACCGCGCCATGAGCAATGAGACTTTTGACCATGACAATACTTTCAATCGCCATCTCATGATAAAGACATAATCACTTAATAAACTAAATAAAGGCTCCATGATACTCACATTTACAATTATATATATTATATGTAAAGAGAATGTATATCTTTAGTTTTAAAATTTCACGGCACTGCGCGCTGTCAGTACGACAGAGCTATTTGACAGCGTGGATTTCTTTTAATCCTTTGGAAATTATAATAAGAATAACAATCTTATAAAACGACATTTTCGTTTAAACAAATTATAAAAAATGGAAAAACTTCGTTTTGAATTTACTTTATTGCTAGGAAGTGATGGAAAATCTAAAATACCGCGTTTACATTTAGCCACGGCAATGAGCAGGGATATGAGAAATAAACTAGGAAACGCGGGAATGTAAACAGGTAATTTAAATTGCCTTTGACGTTGCCGTTACATTTGCTGTATTACCTTAATTTCCACGTTTCTAATCTGTGGGTAACCACAAATTATACTAAAAACATCTACTTACAATAAAGTGAAAAATTGTTTAACAAAACAGTACCAGGTAAGAGGAGTTTGGATAACGATGACAGACGAACTTAAAAAAAAACGTACTTAGATGAGGACGAAATTCGGAAATAAATTTCTAGAACAATTGAACCAAAATATGGAGAAATTAGTAGAAAATACACAGCGAATTTATTTCATGAGGTATGCAAATATGAACACATGGTGTTAAAAAAAGCTTTGTATCCAAAAAGAGATATGAAAAAAGCGTTTTGCAAAAAAGACAACCGCCTTCAAAAACCAAAAAGTGAAAAATAACTTTAAAACAGAACACACACATGTTTAGTTTCGGAAGTCGGTGGCTTGGTTGTTCTATTTGTTGTTTTGTATTGCCACCGACATTCGAAACTAAAGTCCATAAAGAAATATCCATAAATCTATTAAGAAATAGCAACACAGTCAAAACAGAGATTGAAAGTACAAGGAACATTACAACATCATCCATGTAATTTTTTTTTCTTTCTGTCTATTTTTTCAAAAAGTGCTGAATCAATTTCGGTAAAATTTATATGGGACCACCCTTGAGGCATACCCTATCCATCAAAAAAAGAATTTTCAAAATCGCTTTACATTTGACGGAGAAATCGCGTAACAAATATACAAAAAAAAAAACATACAGATGAATTGAGAACCTCCTTCTTTTTGAAGTCGGTTAAAAATCTTAAAACTAATGATAAACATGAAAACAAAAGTCCTTGTAAAATCTGTCAAAAATTTGGTAAAAGTATTCATTATCATCCGGAGACGGCATGCTAGTTTAGAACAAAAGAGGATGATAAGGTAAATAAAAATTATATTAAACATGTTAACAATACAGTAATAGAAGCAGAGCTAAATGAAATAGAACAAAAAACACAGTTGTTACACCATTAATAACTGTCAAACTACTCTTGGATGATCAAGAGTTTTCGTTTCGGGTTCAAATGCTTCACTTATTATTCTAAGTTATTGAAATAAATTAAATGGAAAAGGCAACAGTTTGAATAAAGCTGTTAAAAAGACAAGCGGTTTGACAAATTTTAAAATAAAAATATTTAATTACAGAAAACAGTTGATGTGTATATAATCGATGAATCAAACTTCAAATATGATTTCTTGATTGGATTAATTTGATTAAAAGGTTTATTAAATATTAGTACAAAGTGAAAACTTAATAGTAACACAAAAACAATACTATAATAAGGAAAACATACACAAAGTGGAAGACATTTCACAAGATAAAAAAATAAGTACTAAATTAAGAACCAAAAACAATATTAATACCACTACTGAAGAAAACAGAATAAATTTTAATAAACACGTAATAGAAGAAGATTTTAAAATAAAAGTAGATCACTTGAATGAGTGTCAAAGATCTGAAATAAATACACTGATTAGTAACTCTATATAAATTTTTGCACAAATAAATATGATATCGGTACGGTTAATGGATATGAAGCAAGAATAGACTTAGTGATAGATAAAAGGCCTTACAGATGCACTGTAGAAGATAAAAAGGAGATACAAGAACAAATAGAAAAATTGTTAGATAATAAGCTTATAGAAGAATCCTATAGTCCGTTTGTTGCACCTGTTACTTTGACATTTAAAAAGGAGGAAAACAAGAGGTCTGGATTATGCATTGAATTTAGAGACCCAAATAAAATTATAGTACCTCAAGCTTAACCATTTCCGTTATAGAAGACTTAATGATAAAGACCAGGAATTGCATTTTTTTTACAACCTTAGACATACATTCTGCTTTTTGGTTTTTTCGTTTACGAATTGAAGACAGGCAAAAGACAGGATTCGTAACACAGGAAGGACATTTCCAATGTACTTGCCTACCTTTTGGTCTAAAGACATCACCAGCAATTTTTTAGAGGATATAAGCAATATTTTAACATAATCTTACCGAGTTTGCTATTAACTACATTGATGTTATTTTTTTATTTTCAAAACGTTTTCAGCAGCACATTAATCATTTAACACAATTACTGGAAGCAATTAAAACAGAGGGTTCAGGTTAAAATTTACAAAATTCACATTTGCAGTGGAGTAAGTGAAATATCTGGGGCACATAATTCAACATAATACAATCAAACCAGTAAAGGATAACTTGACTTCATTAAAGAATTTTCCAGTACCAAAAACACAGAAGAATGTCAGACAATTCCTAGGTAAAATCAATTTTTACCATGAGTACATACAAAATAATGCAATAATATTAGATCCTTTGCATAATTTACTTAGGAAGACTCAAACATTCATTTGGTCTGATGAATGCCAAAAAGCATCCGAGATGGTTAAAAACCTGCTATGCTCCCAACCAGTCCTGGAAATTTTTGACCAAGATTTATCTATCAATATTTATACAAATGCTTTTTTAGTGGGTGTTGGAGCCATTTTGAAATAGACTCAACCTCATGGGAAAGAAAAGGCAGTGGCTTACTTTTCGAAAAAACTAAATGGCGCCCGAGAAAAAGAAAGAAGAAGAAGATGGCAATATACTTAGAATGTTAAGCTATAATATGAAACGGTCAGATATTGGCAATATTGTTTGATAGGTAAATCATTTACAGTTTATTCAGACCATAAACCACTGGAAAACATGAATCTGTAGTTTAGAACCAATGAAGAACTGGGCGATTTAATATATTATCTATCGCATTATGAATTTAATATAAAATATGCTCCAGGAAAACAAAAACTTGGAAGCAGATTGCCTAAGCAGGAATCCAGTATTGGAATCCGATGAAAATACAGATGAACAATTAAAAGTTGTAAATTTGAATAAACTGAATATTATTTTAACCGATCAGAATAAAAATGAAAGGAAAAAATAATTCTGTCAGAAATTTTTTGCATCAAACTTTTAAAAAACATACATGAAACCTGTGTCGCTTTGGCATAAAACAAATGCAGAAAAACTTAACAAAAAACATTAAAAATATTTGTAGAAGCTGTGAAATTTGTGTTAAAAATAAATCGAGAGGACACGACAAAGGACAATGCCAGAAACTCTATAGAACTTTGCCCCACTCAATAAAAGTTATGTACAAGCTTGCAATATGTAGCATCTTCCTGCTTATTAATTGTTGAAAACCAAACATTAGTCCTAATGACTACAGAACTTGCCGTTTCTGTTTAAATAAAAAAACTGTATTTGAATTCCTTTTAGCATTTATTTGTAATCCGCAAGTAATCATTTTGTTTTTTTTGGTTAAGGCACTATAGGATGATTAGTTTGAAGGAAAGACGGATTCATTCAAACTTATTTGTATTACATAAAATTATAAATGGTTCCATAGATGCGCACAACTATTTTTACTTTAGAACCAACGTAGCAAGCGACATCATCGCATTTTTCAATTACCTACATCCACCTTAAATACCACCTTTAATAGCCCCCTGACGAGTATGGCAAGGTTATATAATGAACGTTCCAACTTGACTGATTACCCTTCCGAAGTATTCTCTATGAGTTTCGCTTCATAAAGACGCTCCCTACATAAACAGTGCGAAAAATGAACGTCTGTATAGCTCAAATTGTTTGGTTTTTTTTTTGTAGTGCTTTTAGATTTAAGTCTACTCACTAGACGCACTTTTTTAGTTTTTCTTCTTGTCTCAAATTTTTCATTTTGTCAATGTCATGCATACCTGTCATTTGCATGGTTACTGAAATGCAGATTTTTAAATGCTATTTTTATTTGAATTGTAAGTGACAGTGCTGTTGGTGTGCTTATAATAAATAAATAAATTTGCCAACAAAAAAAGTTTTTTACATTTTCTTACAAGTAGTCCACATTATCACTAAAAAAAAAACAAATATAGGACACAAAGGAAGCATTTTGTAAATTCGCAAGTTCTAAAGAAAAACAATTTATTATAATAAAGTTCTTTGATCAATACAATTATTTTATTAATTTACATTTTGTGTACATGGGTGGGGCAGCATCTGGCATTGTCATTTGTCTTCATGTCTCAACTAGGTCCGGCCACAAAGCCATATGAAATAATATCCATTTAATTATAGATACAATAGAAGGTTTTGGAGGTTCAAGATCAACGAAAAATATCTGCATTTGTTAGTGGATCATTACTTAGGGAATTAACATTCTGGGAAGTGGACGTTTTGGGAAAGACAACGTTTTGGGAAGTGGTCGTTTAGAACCTAAAGGACACCAGCTATACGCTTTTATTATAACATCAAAAACACAGAGTGCAGAGGATTTCATAAAACTAGTCTGCAACATAGCACAAACGGAGGATATTGGTATGCTACTCACTGATCAATATCCAGGCATTCATTTAAAAGAATTTAGAACCTTTTTAAACGACAAGCAGATATTAATGGTATTTACAGCAGTAAATGCACCATTCTCAAATGGCCTAAATGAAAGGCTAAATCAAATATTACTAAACAAAATCAGATGTAAAATCAATCAAACTGAAAGAAAGAGTGCCTGGACAACCATAGCTCAGGATTGTGTAAACACATACAATGAAACTACTCACTCGGTAACAGGTTTTCCACCAAGTTATCTTTTATACCTATAGCTAGGTACGGATATCTCGATTTTACCGGATGAACTAAAACAAGGAAAATCACGAAGCAACTGGATCAGCGACAGAAAAGCAGCACTAGAGAATTCAATAAAATCACACCAGTATAACAAAATATTATTTGATAAAAACGAAAATATTGGGAATTTGATATAGGAGACATGGTGTACGTAGAAAATGGTAAGAAACTAAACAGGAAGAAATTAGATGAACTGAAAATTGAACAATATCAAATTTTTGACAGCGCAGATTTATTTTAAAGGATAAATTTATAATAATATGTACAAGGATTTAAGGAAATGACAAAGAATCATGGTAGGATTAGTACAAAAAAAATAAGATGTTAAGAGAAGTCGAAATTCTAATTCGTATATTCATGTGTACCTGAAGAGTATCTTCAGGCATTTATAATATTTTTAAAACCCCGCAAAAAAATAGTTAATAGTTTAAAGAAAAGTTCATTATTTCAGAACGAATCGGTGACTGACAGTAACAGTGATACTAACAGCCACCGTTTCGCAGTTCTTACATTGAAATTGCATCGTTTTATGGGAATCAATATCGCAAATAATATTTTCTTTTTTTCACACACTTGTCACATCACTTTTCTGCCAATTTTATAGATCCGTAAACATCGCTTGTCACTTTCTTTTTTTATAAACACAAAATGGGCATCCGAGATGAAACGAAAAAGTTTTATTTTCATTTCGTAATATTTTAATTATGCTAATCTACTCCTGGTAACGTATTCTTCACATTGGAAAATATTTTAAACCCTCTAAATTACTTTTTTTTTTTCATACAAATGATAGTATGAATCTCGCCAAGATTCTTTAAATAATAAACATTAAAAGTCGTTTCTTTTTTCACAGAGCAACACATTTAATTCATTGTCAATCCTTTGGAAATTATAAAAAGAATAACAATCTTATATTCGATTCCCGCCCAGGGTAAACATTTGTGTGATGAGCACTTGTGTTTGGCTTGTGTCTGGGTGTTGTTTATCTATATATGTATGTATTTACAAAAAAAAAAATGTATTTGTGTATGTATATCAGCTGTCTGACACCCATAGTACAGGGTCTCCCTAGTTTGGGGTCAGATGGCCGTGTGTAAAAATGTCCCCACATATTATTATTATTATTATTATATACATTTAACCGTTGCCCCACCCTACTTATTTCTCCTTTATCGTGGGTGCGTTTACAAACATATATAAACTCACATACACTAACAGCCAGACCCGGAAGAACTATCTGTAGGTTATACAAATATTTGTTTTTTCCGTGCGGGAACTGGACACGCAACACCTAGCACAGCAGCCAATTGCTCAGTCACTGCGCTAACCGTATCGTCAAAGTCACCATAATGCCATTAATACAAAATTAAAGTTTTTGTTGGATTACGATGAAATAAAAGTAATTTTTATAGGGGTCTTTAATTCATATTGAAAAAGAAGGGTACACTACATAAATAAAAAATAAATTATAAATTTATTTGATGTCTAATTTAGTTGATTATTCATATGGCACTAACATAGTTATTAAGACCTTTGTTACTAACAAAATATGGACAAAAATAGTCTGCAATAAATGTATTTTATTTTATTTTTTTTATAAATACGAAAAACCTTATTTCGAAAGTCAGAAATACTATTTTCAAAATACCCATTTTCATCATTCCGAATGGTTCAAAATTCCTAATATAACAACTCCGATTTATCATTTATTCTATTTTAATAATTTCAAAATTTCAAAATTCCGAACGTTCATAATTACTATTTAATACTATTTTTAAAATACCGAGTTTCTAAAGATCGAATAACAAAAAGTCTAACAGAATGAAAATAAGAAACATCAAAAAAACGAATTCCGATTATTAAAATACCGATTATCATTTTTTTTTGCAGTGTATTAATTCTCATTTTAAACTATGATCGATTACATTTTAAAAACTAATTTCTCTAGAATAAAAATATTTTTTCTTTCTTTTTAGGCTCGGCGGCCGCTGTCGCGGCACCACTCGCTTCGCTCACTCGCCTTCGCTCTGTCACAGTTCTAATCTAACCTAACCCAGATGATTCACCAACAATATAGGGGATCTGGCGTTAATGGCCACTGTTCTAACCTAACCTTACGCAAAGGATTCAATAACAGTAGATGGTAGCGAACGCAAGTATAAATAAAAAAAAGAGAAGAAAACACAAAAAAATATATTAATACACAAATAATAATAACAAAGTAGACGTTTATAAATTACATAAAACGTTACATACTATTATAGATTTTGAATATTATGGAAAAAAAATCGGAAAACTAAGAAACCGGATTTACAACATACGGTAAAATAAATTTCGTGATTTTAAATACCTAATCTTATATATAAAAATCTTCTGTGCGTGTGTGTGAAAGTGAACTCCTCCTAAACGCCTGGACCGATTTTGATAAAATTATTTGTGTGTGTTCCAGTAGATTTGAGAATGGTTTAGATTCACAATTGGACCCGGTAGGTGGCGCTGCAGTCGATTTGTAGGACTTCTTAGATGTATGTCACCCTGGTACTAGGAGTGCATAACTTAGTAGTACTTATTTATGTCACCCTGGTACCTACCTCTCCACTGCGAAGAGCCAAATTGCTGTGTCGAACGGACACAAGGTAGGTAGGATATGTGAGTAGATAGGTAGGTGGGGTAGGGTAGGCTGGATCTGGATTTTTGATTTTCAGGGCAGGACAACGTCTGCCGGTCCCGCTAGTAGACATTATAATTATTAGGTATTATGAAGTTCAGACTTTTGAAAATCGTAATAAAATATTTCGGAATATTTGGGTGTTCTCGAAAAAGAAACTGTAGTGCGACAGTATGACAGATAGGAGGCAGTGACGACGCATGCGTACAAGTAAAATGCTTGACGTTACCTAATAGGGTATTTTACTCTATATGAGAAAAAATCTATAAATATACTCAAAACAAAATAAGGGCCACGAGGTATTTTTTCATTTTGGAGTAATTTATTAAACATTTACATATTGAAAGTAGTAAAATATTGAGTATACAAACTCTTTGATACCTAAACTTTTTAATATTGTAGTATTCATCTAATGCTGGCAACATTTTTAAATAAAATTTGATTTAAAATCCTTTTTGAAAATTTTGATTCCATTTTCTTTGACGTTTTGCTTTCCTTAGCTTCTTGGTTTATTAGAAATTATCAGAGTTCATTGATATCTCGAGTCAGAAACATCTTTTGCAATATGCCACAAGCACGCAGGCGTCATATGGACTCGCTGACAGCAACCAGAGCCGTTACGATGATTGAAGAAGGCCATTCGCAGCTATCTGTGGGTTTGCAATTGGGATTTTCTCGAAGAGCTATTCAAAATCTATGGAACCGTTTCCAAGAGACCGCCAGTGTTAGAAGAAGACCTGGTTCGGGCAGAGTTCGCATTACAACAGCTCAAGAGGATCGTTACATTCGATTAAGTGCGCGCCGAGATCGCACAACGACGGCCCGCAAGCTGCAAAATCGTTTACGGCTGACAACGGGTACTCGTGTCAGTGACCAAACTATTCGCAATCGATTGCATGAAGACCAGCAGGCATCAAGAAGGCGAGTTGTCCGTGTTCCATTAACCAGAAATCATCGTGCAAATCGTTTAAGATTTTCCCGTCAACATTTGGACTGGGACATAAACCAATGGGGCATGGTGCTCTTCACAGACGAATGCAAAGTTAAATTTTTAACGACGATCGGCGTATTAGAGTATGGAGAAGACGCAGCGAGAGATTTTCAGAAGCCTGCATCCATGAAGTCGATCGTTTTGGTGGACCAAATGTAATGATTTGGGGCGGGATAAGCTTACACGGCAAAACTGAGCTCGCTATTTTGAATGAGGGTACTGTTACTGCTCAGCGGTATATTGAGGAAGTTGTCAGACCACATGTGATCCCATTTGCACAGCGAGCGGGTCCTGGATTCATCTTGATGCAAGACAATGCTCGTGCACACACGGCTCAAGCGACTCGGTTTGTACTGGAAGACTCTCAAATTCAAGTCTTGCCGTGGCCGGCGAACAGTCCGGACTTAAATCTAATAGAGCACATGTGGGATCAGTTGAAACGAAGAGTTAGAGACGGTGATCGGGAAATCCACAACCAACAGCAACTCATCAACGCTGTGTAAAGGACCTGGGAAGAGATTCCAATGGAAAATGTCAGGCATTTGATTGAGAGCATGCACTCCAGGCTTCAGGAGTGCGTAGCTAAACGAGGGGGGCATACCCGTTACTAAATGATGAGCATGGAGTATTTTCTTTTGTTTTCAGTAACTTTACGTTGTTTTTATTTTTAACCTAAAATGTGTAATGTGTGTTTACATTTCTCGTAAAAAGAGGGTTTGAAAACCGTGGATAACACCGGGTCTATTACGCTGCATTCATAATCGTGAACCTACAAATGTGACACTTAAAATATCGTACATTAGAAATAGAAATTTTATTAATAAATTGCTAAAAAAAATAAAAACCTTCCATTACAAAAATTTTCTTGAGGATGCAAAAAAAAACTCGAATGCTACGTGGGAAGCTGTTAAAACAATAACACACACAAACACAAAAAAGACATTTGCTGCTTCACTTCTTAGTATATAGGAAACCCCTAAATTATCAGTCAACGCGGTAAACCATTTCTTTATCAACATAGGCAGGGAACTTGCAACTTGAATTCAAAATAGCACGCACACCTCTAGATCTGCTATTAACATCACGCAATCCTCTTCTCAGTGTGATTCTTTGGTTTTACTGTAAACCGATGCTACTGAAATATAGTCACTCATAAAAAACCTGAGAAGGAATTGTGCTGTTGGTTATGACAATATCTCTGCCGCTATTATACAAACCTCAATAGATGTATTTGTCCCGGTTTTAACGCACATTTGCTAGCTATCTCTGTCTACGGGAGTATTTCCCGATTTCTTTAAGAGAGCCATTGTATATCCGATACATAAGAGTAGTGATGGAGACGAAGTCAATAATTATAGGCCTATATCGGTTCTCCCAGCGATGTCCAAAGTCCTCGAGAAATTACTATGCATAAGATTAACCAAATATTGAAATTCAAAGGGTATAATCTCAGACCACCAATTTAGCATTCAAAAGATGAAATCAACTGAAGATACAGTTTCATCACTTGTTAACAGAGTGGTGGATAGTTTAAACAAAAAGGAAAAATGTCTGGGACTATTTTTGGACCTCACCAAGGCGTTTGACACCGTCTCCATCCCGATTCTTATCTCTAAATTGGAAAGAGTTGGTGTTAGGGGTTTAGCCATTAAAATATTTCAGGACTACCTGACAAACCGAACGCAAGCAGTTAAAGTGGGGGAATGCATAAGTAAAGACGCGAAACTGATTTTCGGAGTCCCCCAGGGGAGTATATGAGGTCCACTTTTATTCACTATCTATATTAACGAGCTCTGTGAATTAAAGTCTCCCAACTGCCAGGTATTAGCATACGCGGACGATACCCTGCTATTCATACACGGCCCTACCTGGGATGATGTAAAAGCTTATGCATAAACCGCCTTAAGAAAAGCTGTGTTCTGGTTGTCTTATAATCTACTAACACTGAACATCAACAAAACAAACTTTATAACCTTCGGTATGAAGATCGCTGGACTACCACCTTTGGATTTCTTTATCAAATCTCATACCTGTATGTCAACCTTTTCCAACAACTGTGATTGTCCGACAATATCTCGTGCAACCACTGTCAAATACCTAGGAATCCAAATTGACCAAACTCTTAAATGGCAGTTCCACGTTGATTCTTTAACTTCACGTGTCAGAAAGCTAATTTATGTGTTCAAGTTGCTCCGTAATGCCGCCAGCCTCGAAACTCTCAAGATGAACTACCAAGCGCTTTGTCAGTCCATCATATCATACTGCATCTCGGCTTGGGGTGGAGCAGCCAAAACCATACTTTTACCCCTAGATAGAGCACAAAGAGCAGTGCTCAAGGTTATGACCAAAAAGATCTTTCGGCATCCAACGTCTAAGCTGTACAATGAAATAGGTGTTCTGACAGTGAGACAACTATTTATACAATACACATTAATCAGGAAGCACGCTAGTTTAACATTTGACCCCTTGTTATATCATAATAAACGTCGATCGGATATAGTTTGGCCCTCTGTTCGACATAGAACTATAATGGCCAAGCGGCACTACATAGTTATTAGTGGACTACTGTATAACAGAATTAACCAAATATTAAATCTTTACCCACTAAAACTAACTGAATTTAAAAGTTACATAGAAACCGAAAATCTGTTAAATTAATATTAGCTGCATATTTCCATAATTAATAAAATAAGCAAATTATAACTATTCCAGTACCAATCTATGATTACGCGATAATATTAAATAACTACCAATTTTATCAAATACCACCAACTGTGAACTCCCACAAAGCATACACGTCCTTTAAACTACAACAAGCACAGCACCCACACACACACCGAACATCACTTCACACTCAACCACATATACCTACTCAACATAAAACACAACATTGTAAATGTGGCACACCCATACTTCATACCTAACCTTATAATAGTTAGTACCTAATTTAGTTAAAGACTGATTCCCTAGCAACAGGCATACCTATTTAGGGAATTCAGTGAATCAAGTTCTTGTGTGCTACTCTAATGCTACATTTGAGCTTTGAGCATTTTTGGTGCGGGGACGGAACATTTGCCTAGATCTTGTAATACAGGTTAATTTCTAGCACGGGACTGGGTCTTGCTCTGCTCTCCACTCTAACATGCCATGTTTTTTTCATTCTTATCCTGTAGTAGTGTATAAGTTATTTTGTATTCAAAATGTTTTGCTCAATAAAATTATTATTATATAATTATATAAAACACTAGCCTTCGTGTTATTACGTCGTACATCTGTGTAAACAAAAAAGTGACAACTATCAGTCAGCCAATTGGCATATAGGCTTTGTACTTTTATTATTTTCGTAACCAACGTATTTTTTTAATTATTACACCTAAAAATATTATACTAATTATTTTTAAATTATATACAATTATCATACAAAATACCAGCGCATTTGTTACACACTGAACTGACGTCATTTCCGCAAAGCAATATGGCGTACACTACGAGGCGTTTTCTTCAAACTAAGCGCGAAATTTTAAAATTTAAAATTTACATGCATTTTTATAGCACTTATCGATTGAATACAAATTTTGTGTTTTTGGCATATTAGCACTACAGAATTTAATTGAGACACTTTTCAAAAATGGGTGTAATACCCTATTATCTTTAAGGAGACTGCGATCCAATTCTATAACCCGCCCCTGAATGGAATCCCATTTTATCTTCATTATTTCTATTACGTGATCTCAGTGTGATATTACATATCTATTTGTTCTGCTGTAGTAACTATCTCGAAGGTCGGTAACTATCATCAAGGTCATCAATGTCGTCAGTTTTGTACTCACTAAAGTCCTCACCTTCGGCTCCTTTCAATTAATAATGATCCACTTGGCTGAGGGCTGGTGACCAACTCTTTTGGTTGATTAGTTTGTTCTGTACAGGCATTCTTCCTCCAAACTTGACTGATGACACAGTTTCAATTGACTTGACTGAAACTGATTTTTTTAGCTCATAATACTGATTAACATTTTCAAAAAGGAAGTAACAACTCTAATTTTTGTGATCTGATGAGTTAATGGCTTCATTCTTTAGTGTTCTCACAGTAAGCAATCATTTCTTTTGATTTTCTGTCCGATTTTAAACACCTTTCATTTGGTTTTTTTTTTCTTTTTGAGACAAACCCCCCACACTTTTCCCAAAACCGTTTTTCCGCCACTTTTCCGTAAGCCAGAATGAACATATTTTCTACTTCCCTCTAAATCAATCAATCAATCTTCTTTTGGTATATAAACCATCATCACCTTTGAACCAAATATCCTCATATGGTGCAGTGGGTTCCTTCCCTGTCAACATTTGATATGTTGTAGTATCTCCTAGTGCTTTAGTTGGTTTTATATTGATAATTTACGCAGCTGCAAATTTGCATAAAACATCATACACCTAGCCTTTTCAACCAGTGTACGGTTCATTCTTTTGCGATTCCATTTTGTTGCGGAGTGTACAGGGTCGAGACATGGTGTTTAATTCCACTACTATTCATACTCTGTATTTGGTACCATTATCGGTTCTAAATGTTTTAATGGTACAATGAAGTAGGTTTTCAACTCTTCTTTTAAAATCCTTTTATAATATATATATATAAGTAGAATACTCAGCTTATCATTAAGGAACTAAATAAAAACCAATCTTGTGTAATCATCAATGAATGAAACCAAATATTTCATACCTCCGTCAGAACTCTTTTCATGAACCCACATTTAAAATCGCAATGTATGCTCCAATAGTTTTGTTGCTCTAAAACCAGCATGTTTGAACAACAATTTGGTTTGCTATCCCTTATAAAAGCTTGAGCAATGCATCTTAATCTGACCAGTTTGTTTCAACACAACTCTCTTAGTACAGCTAGGCAATTTCTGTAAATCTGAAATATTCAAATGTGCCATCCAGAGATGCCACAGACATATATCTTTGAAATTTTAAATTTTCGGAAGCCAAGTTAACATACTCTATTTTTGACAGTGTATCTACAGCAAACAACTTGTCTCTTAATGTAGCTGAGCATTTATGATATTTCCGTCGACATCATTGCCACTACGACCTTTTTTTATTAAAATTTACTCCGTATCAATTTTTTTCTTTAGTGCTGACTGAAATTAGATTCGCTGCAAGTCCAGGCATATATGACACCTTTTTGAACTGAATATTACCTCCTTGAGATATCGTCGCACTGACTTCTCTGACACCCTTTACAGACAATGGCTCCCAGTTAGCCACTATGATGTTTTTACTGACCGTTTACGCATCAGTATGCGTAAACCGTCAGTAAAAACATCATAGTGGTGGTAGTACCTATATCCAATTCATGTTACTGCACATGTGCATGGACGCATCAGAATCTATAATCCATTTTCCATCATTGATACAAGTTGTTGCTGAAAAAACTGCGGCGAAATTGACCAACCGCTCGAACATTCTAGTTCTGATAGCGCCAGGCCAAACACTGCCTTGATATAAAAATAAGCCTAACGCTTCTAAATTCAAAATACTTTCTAGAACAAATCCAGAGTGTTTAGACGAAACATTTAGTCAAATGCTTTTGACCAGCATGCCATATTCAGCGTAGAGCTTGTATCTTCTCCGTCCTATCGCGGAGTCCCACCGATCAACGAACACACTGAGATAATTGTGGCGTCTTCTTTCCATTTGGACAGAACTTTGCAAAATGACCACAGCCATTACAAACATAATACCTTGGACCCTTGGACATCATAATAGCGGGTAGTCTGAATAGCTTCCTACCTAACAAAGATAATTTCTTTTTTCTACATAGTTTTCTTGCAAGTCTACACACTTTTCCCAGCGATTCTTCCATTTCTGTAATATTTCCAAATAGTACTTCTCTGCAAAACAATTGTTTACGCAGGTGATAGCCTCATTTTGATAAAAATTTCTATGCACCGAGTGCAATTTTAAAATTATGGAACAAAATGAACTCGCTTTGAGCTTAATCTGGTGAATATGAAGGGTGGTCAAGCAGTTCAAATGGTAATTCATAGATTTACGCCGTGGCAACCGCTGAGGCCCATTGACTTGGTAAAACAGAGTTGTTTTTCTGCATACGTTGTGAGTGTTCCGCAATTTTTGCCCTCAGCTTATCAAATAATGATGCGAAGAATAGATTTTACAGTTTGAAAATAATCGATTCAGATGAAGAAGAGAAAAGAAAAGAACTCTATGACTGTCCCAAAAAATAGTCCCCATGATTTTGTCAGCCGAAAAACACTTTTTTTTTTCTTTTGGAGCCGATTCCTCCCTTTGCACCACTGTTTTGACTGTATTTTTATCGGACATAAAATGGTGAATCTAAGTGGCTAAATTTTGGGTCAAACAAATATAAATATAAAAGACTGTCGTGCCAGCGATACGAAGAAGAAGAAGAAGAATCCAAGTTTTATCAACGGTAATCAATCAGTGCCAAACCTTGAATTTATTGCATTTAAACTACGCTAACCGACCGTTGGAAATGTTCATTGGAACACTCTCGCATGCCCAAATCTTAATTCAATATGTGAGAAACACGTTCTTTGGACATATTCCTAGAACCTACTCACCTACTCTCTCTCTATGAAGTGAGAGTGATCTCTTACTTTATTCGAGGGTGTTTTAGCACCATTTGATGAACTTTAACAATAATATCGTCAGTCGTTGCTGTGTTCGGAAGTCTCGAACGGTTATCGTCGCCCAAGCTGGTACATCCACGTTTAAATTCAGCTGGCCAAAATTCAACGGTGGTAAATGCGTTCAATACATAGCGTCCAACTCATATTTGATTAGCGTAAGCGTATTGCTTTTCGAAAACAAATATTTAATGACAGCCCGATATTCATATTTTTACCATTTTCACAAAAACATTCCCATCGACACACTGTAACGATTCCCAAACAACAAAATCGCGTCCAAAATTGCAGTAATTTAGTATAGTATTTGTCAAAAGAGACATGATCATAATTCCTTGATGTTAGTGAGTTGAGTGTTGCCATCTTCATGTTAAGGTCGGATACTTAAATATGCTTTCATGTGTACAACTAAATGTACACATGAATGCAATGATGAGATTTGATTTGAACTTCAGACTACGTAGTACTTGTCTTGGTGTAGTTGGTAGGCACCCCCTTTTTTGAGTGTGGATGAAGTGCAGTACTGAAAGAATCATGGCAGGATTTGTACAAAAAAAATAAAGATGTTTAGAGAAGTTGGAATTCTAATTCTTACATTCTTGGGTACCTTAAGAGTATCTTCAGGCATTTATAATATTTTTAAACCTAACAAAAATAAGTGAATAGTTTAACGAAAAGCTTATTATTTCAGAACGATTCGGCGAATGATAGTAACAGTGACACTGACAGCCACCGTTTCCCAGTTCTTACTCAGAAATTACATCGTTTTATGGGAAATAATATCACAAATAATGATTATTTTTTTCCACACACTTGTCACATCACTTGTCTGCCAATTTGATAGATCCGTTAACGTCGCTTGTCACTTTCTTTTTTTATAAACACAAAATGGGCATCGAGATGAAACGAAAAAGTGTTATTTTCATTTCGTAATATTATAATTATGCAGGGGTTTAAAAATATGGTAAGTATATGAATGAATGAATGAATGTATGGATCTCGCCATGATTCTTTGTTGCGTACATTTTTGCAATAGCTTTGTCTTCATAAAGTCCCATTATAATGATAATGGGACATGGAAATGGGATGGTCTTGTACTGATCTGGTACACCGGCTTGGATTAATCGACCCAGCCACTCATTTAAATCAAAGCTATAGTTGCATAATTTGTGTGCAGCATTCAAAATCCTACTGACATAATTCTCTGTGCATGTCTTTCATTTAGTAACTTTAGTTCCGAACGGAGTAAGGGTTGTAAGATGAAGACCACGTGATATGGTCTGGTGTTCTATCAACCAAGTTCATTAAAATTGCTAAATTGAAAGCCAAAATCATACGCGTTATAATTTCATTCAATTCGTTGTGCATCAAATAACTGGTTGGTACTTACAGCAACTCCGACGTAACTCCGTATTCATGATGTACAAAAATATCACAACGTTGTTTTAGCAAAATCTTTGTTAAAAAGATCTTTGGTTACACTGTTACCATTCAGTCAACTTGAAAATAAACGTAGCTCCGTAACAACCTGAATAGTTAGTTAGTATAGAAAAATACTTATGTAGCAAATTCTAATTACAAAATATACGAAACCGGCTGTACTCAGCTCGATGAAAACAATGGTAATCGATTATAGAGGTAATTAACCGACATGTAATAAGTTTAAGTAGGTAACTATACCTACATGCATACATGACGTCTAGCAATTTATTATTTCCTTCCATTTACAAGCGTCTGTTATTGTGTGAGTCACACTCACAATAATGAAAGCAGTTTAGTCTTGTACTAATACAATTTTGTTCGTGGCTATATAGTCCATACGGTCCGTACGGTAGAGGAACCTAATTTAGTTGTATTTTCTTCTGACTTAACTAAAATGTTATAATTCTACTTCTTACACAATTTAAATATACGTAAACTTATACCTTTATAAAGAGTCATGGCGAGATCCATACATTCATTTACATGAAAAAAAAAACTTAAATAAAAAGTTTAAAATATTTTCCAATGTGGAGAATACATTACCAGGAGTAGGTAGATTGATATACTTATCAGATTTTTAAACCCCCTCATAATTAAAATATTTCGAAATGAAAATAGCACTTTTTCGTTTCATCTCGTTGCTCATTTTGTGTTTATAAAAAAAAAAGTGACGTTAATGGATCTATCAAATTGGCAGACAAGTGATGTGGTAAGTGAGTGGAAAAAAATAATCATTATTTGTGACATTATTTCCCATAAAACGATGCAATGACAGTGTAAGAACTGCGAAACGGCGACCGTCAGTCGCCGTTTCGTTCTAAAATAATGAGCTTTTTGTTAAACTATTCACTTTTAACATTCATTTTTATTGCGGTGGTTTAAAAATATTGTAAATGCCTGAAGATACTCTTTAGGTACCCGGGAGTATAAGAATTAAAATTTCATCTTCTCTAAACATCTTTATTTTTTTTGTACAAATCCTGCCATGATTCTTTCAGTGCTGATGTTTTTCTTTCAAGGGGTAGGTACATTGGAGACATTTTAGCTTTTTCTGTGAAGGCAACATAATCTAGGTCCACTGGTAACGCAGGTAACATTTAAAAATATACTTACAAATCATGGACGTCACATAAACGTCCAGGCAGCCTCAAATAATATGGAACAAATGCCGAATTAGTTGAGATTTAAGAGACCTAGAATAAGTACTGACATGAGCGCCACAAAGCAGGGTAAGTCGCATGACGTGTGTCAAATCTAAATCCGCGTACAGCTATTAAGAGATGTTTCATGAACAAACATGCAAATTAACAAACATCCAAAATTTCACATTTTATTTTAATAGTAGGATAGTGGAAAAAGCATTGCTTTTTATTACTTTATGTATGTTAACTAAATAATTTTCGTTCATTCGATGTATTTAGGCTAGTATGTCTTGCATTGCATTGGGTCACTTCATTAATTGTAAATAACACAAACCAAAATTAGTTCCGAAAACCAGACGAAGTGACAATGCCCCCATTGTTTTAAAAGCAGGAAGTTTGTTTGAACGATGACCTTATTCGTAATTAATGAATACTGTTGGATCTTAAATTACCTACTTATTCTAGATTTTCATGTGGTAATACAATTGTAAGTAAGTAGTACTTTTTAACGCGTGAAATCATATACACGTGCAGTAATTAAGTGGCTAACCTCAAAGATGAAAGCGATTAGGCACCTAGTAAGTAATATATGAAATAAAAGTTTATATTAATGAAAAATAAATGCACCATTGTTCTAATTGCTGTATAGCAATAGTAGCATATTTATAGGTCATGAAATAGTTTCCAGGGCAAATAAAACACAGGTATCATGATAATTGGTTGAATGATTAAGAGTCAGTTTCTCTCTCTCTCTATCTTCATTCTCTTCTCTTCTCTTAGGTTTAGAGATGGAATTGAGAGAAACGACAGTGCTACAACATTTGATTAATATTATTTTAACATTTTTTCTGTAACTATTCCACCTAAATCAGATATTTCTACGATTTATCAGGTAGGTAGGAATCATATCAATTTCCGCTCACGCAGACATTTTATGGATAACTTTTTTTAAGCTATTAGCCTTCTAAATCCAGCTTATCTTTATGTTGTTGAATGAGAAACCGTAAATTAAGATTTAAATAAAAGATGTCTTGTAAACAACAAACCTTTTGCTAAAAGCGGTAATAAATTGTGGGTCCGGCGATTTTTTAGTATACTTATTTTTTGTTAGTGTTTTACTTTTCTGCTCGCCTATTTTTTAAAGTGCTACAGATTTTCAATCGAAAAAAATACACTATTTTTGATCGATGTTAAGCAGTAAAATCGATTGCGGTTCCCTTTCCGGAAAACCATTGTTTTAAGAGAAGCATTTGTTAAACGAATTGCGATATTCTTTTTATATTTACACAATTAAAGTTGTGTAAGTAGGTAATACATTTAAGTTTATTATTTTATGACACTAACAGCTGTTTAACAGAAATTATTTTCTTAAAATCAATATTATTGTTAATTTAACTAATTAAACTGTGTGTTCCAAAATACTTAAACAGAATTGACTGACATTGTAATGAATATGGATTATGTAATGGAATTACTAATTTAACGGTATACAATGCACAAAAGGTTAATAGAAACAACCCTTTTTCCTCGATGTTAAAATAAGATATAAATCTTATGATTCTTACTTCTAACTACCTATATGTACTTCTAATTTTAGAGTAAACAGTTTCTCGGGATGATTGAATCGAATAAATACGTCTAAGTCTCCTTCAGTTCTACTACTTACCAGAGGAAACATAGATAGGTAATTCTTAGATTTAATCTATGTCATCCATATCTTTCCCTTTATCTACAAGTACGTGTATAGACAATACTTTGCACTTAAAAATCGGAACAATCAAAAAGATATAACCTGGTTCCATTAATATTTAATACAATTCTTCCGTATCTAAATAACTATATTAATATCAGTAAGTTCTGTTAAATCGTACCATTTATTGATATTTTGTTGTCGCGATAGTATAGACAGATATTATTCGTGATAGTTAAACTTATCTATGTATTTATATACCTATCTGATTGCGTAAAACATCCTGTCAATGCTTCTTTGGAAGGTAAGGTACAGTATTCTCAAACAGTAAAAGTAACAGGGTGCAGCGGTGGCGTACGAGTTAGTACTCACTGAAGGTACCTCTTCTTATCTATCTTGATTAACTTTCGGAATAGGTACTTACAAGTTAATCCTGTAATCGACCCAGAACAATCCTCAAACAATCGTATCAACACTTAAAATTGGATCCATTTACTGTATGGAGAGTCACTTCATGGAATATCCATTGAAATAGAGTAAGGTAAACACTTATTTAAAATAATTCCATGGCGAAGAATCACATTGAAAAACTGTATTAGGTTGTTATTAAAAACAAAATGAGTCAAAATTATTTTATTGATGTGTGATCTTTGCTTAATTTGCAAGATATTTCGTAACATTAAAAAAAATCTTTCATTAAAACAAGTAAGGGACATTTGCCTTATGATAATAACATGATACTTACAGGCTACTTATGTTAAATATTCCTCGTATAGTAACTTGACCCCAGAATTTCCTTCGTGTAATCGGTAATAGTGTATTTGTTATTCAGTGTGGACTAAATATTCTGTTGTATGTTGAACTTTGGAGTAAGGAGTTATGACTACTAATTCTGATTTACATTTGGAACCACTTTTACGAAATATAAACTATCAGTCGATAGATTCCGACGCTGCGCGTTCTGAAATGTTAACAAAGTGCAACAGGCACCGGTACTTTGTAATCGATAAAAATTATCATCGTTGTGATTTTGTATAAAATCTTTGTCCAAGGTATAATTCATATATCATTGGGAATAAACTGAAAAGGATTCATCTATTCTTTCACTTTTATTTCAGGAAACCTATAGGTATAGTGAAATACGTTGTTCTTATTTTATTTTCATGAAAATATCTTAATGCGTTATTGGTATATTCCAACCAAATATTGAATTAGGATAATTCAGTTTTACAATTCAGACAATTCAGTCGGAGAAAATTATTCGATAAATACAGATTTATCATTACTATAACTTTAAACTTATCTATGTATTATAGTTAAAAACGGCTGTATAAATAAATATGATAAATAAGATAATGTATGGATTTAGTAGTGAGATGAGATGGATACTGAACTCGATTACATATCATAATAATATTGTTAGCGTACATAATATTACTATATGACGTTAGCTACTATTAGACGTCATTCAAGGCGCAATCTTATCTTGAAGAACAGTCAGTTGTTCCCGACCCCCGGTTTATTGGTCGTCGTTTATTATCAAGATAAGTTATCTTTGAGAAGCCAATTAAATTTGAAAACAAAGGTAACATAATAAGGCGCCACAGTGAACTCGGGCGGCGAAGGGGTGCGAGAGCGCGGGAGGGGGGCGATCCTCCGCGGCGGGGAGGGGGTCACTGGCACTGGCGACTTGCGTAGGCGCAACTCCTTTGTCGCTCAAAGGATTTATAAGGTAACATTATGAGGAATCGGCTATTGTTTAATCTAAGCAACGAAACATCGATATGATCGGTATTTTGATTAGAGTTACCTATCAGTGGTTTAGATAACAACAAATACGAAATCAAAATGGCGGCATGTTATATAAACTCGTTTTATTTTATTAAAACGTGTCTTTGAAAACGAAGTTTGTTAAACAACAACTTTTTAACTTCCAAGTATTTTTTAATCTGTCTATAGTCTGAAATGTCATTGTTTGAAAGGAGCCCATTCCATACTTGGCCTATATCCGTTCGGCACCTCAATCTCCCCATTTTATTGCCCTTATTTCTTCCAAAGGTAGACACAAAGAACTGTGTTTATAGCTAATGATACTTAGGTGTGTATTTTAACACAAAATCCGAGCCTCCAAAAGGTACATGTAAAAAATACACTACACGATATTATAAGGACCTGCCTGCTGTACATCGACTTGGGATTCTCTTTGGTGGCGCCTATTTTTTGCTAACATTTTTTGGACGCATATTAAACCAAGAGTTGGCAGTGTAATAAAATAGCAACTGTAAGAAATTTAACAGCCACTTTGGTCAGAATCCTCTTCTTTATTATTACATTAATGCTTTCCTGCTTACGCGATAGAAATTCCCCAGATTTTAAAGTTATGAGCACTGTGTTTTATATAAAATATCAACGCAAACGAACTCTTAATGAGATAAATGTTAATAATAAGCAAATTATTACGTATACTTAGTTTTTATGTATTATTCACCTACCTACAAAATAGTAATTTACAAAGATAATAAAGAAAAATAATGTTTTTTAAGTACCTAAGTAGATAAGTATTTTCATAAACATATAATACTGGTGACTTTGTAGATGAATTTCACGAATAAATTAACATTTGATCATTATTTTGACCTTTAAGCAAAGTACTTACGCGTAGGTATCTAGATTTGCAAAACCTAAAAATGTTACAGTAAGTTTAGTCAGCCTGGGTAAATATTTAAAACAACTTGATTCTATCACTTGATGGCAAAGTCGTGTTTACGACGATACGAAAGAATGAATTAGTCTGTAATTTATACAAAAGGAGGTGGAGAACAAAATAAATCAAAAACTCAATTCACATAAAACTTCAAATAAAAAAGTATACCAGTGAAATGAAATTAGGGCAACAAGTCAAACTTTTACTTGACTTACTTAGCCGTGTCACGCAACGGAAAATGACATCGAAACATAATGTCGGAGCTAAATAGGGTAGTTAAAAACTATAATAGAAATAGTAGTCGTAATAACAATCACATATAACATAACTTAATGACTTAAGTGATTCAGTAGCTAATTACGTACTTGTTTAGTGATAACTACTACGACAAGTTAGAGGTGTCCCTAAGCATCATAACTCAAATAAAAAATAGGAACTTTACTTTACCGATCTTCATCCCAAATACACGTAATGGCTTTCTGTATCTACTATCTTGCTCAACTAAAGCCGGTGTCCAGAGACAAACGACAAAGCATCGCTTTAAGATTAACCCCATCAATTTGAGATAACTGCGCCTACTGTTCTCTTGTGTGGCCTCCCAAAATGAAACAAAAATAAGCAGCGACCCTTTCCACTTCCTCCCCGAAATTAAGACTAAGAACAAAACCGGGAAACGCTAATAGTATTTAGCTTTCCCGGTTTACAATTATTCAATTAATAAGCCGTCTTTTCTTTATTATATAAAGCATACTGAAATAGGACAGCCGACATCGCAAGTCAAACTTTCTCTGTAGTAAAGTGTTTACATAAGAGCAGCGTATCACTATCACTACATAATATTATAATACAAACTCCCCCGCCCCGTCTCTCTATCTGTCTGTTTGCAATAAACTTAAAAACTACTGAACGTATTTTCATGCGGTTTTTAACCAATAGTAAAGTTTAGGAGGTTTAGGTGTATGTAAAATGGTTGACATAATTATAGCGATAATGCCCGTGCAAAGTCGAGGAAAGTCGCTAGTTTCTAATAAATGTGATATTTGTGTACATCATTATGATCAGTAAAAAGGCAGAGGAAAAGCTAACGAACCATCTTGATTGGGATACACAATACGAACTTAGCGTCGACGCTCCATTAGTGAAAGAGTTGGTGTCACGACTCGGGCTCGCACGGCTTTTATTATTTATTCCCAGTTTCGTAACCGCACCGCCACGCCATCGGCCTGTACACAAACAAATGAACGTTTATGCACAGTGAATAAACAGGCGGACTGGAATTTTGTGACGACCCACGGCGATTACACTGAAACCACGACAGCTTTTGTGGATGAAAATGTGGAAGCTATACCTAATGGGTTGTTTATTTGTATCACTTAACTGTTGACACTAATTTAAACTGATAAAATATAATGGGAGACTATTCAGGACGATGACAAGGTCGGAGTAGCCGTTACCAAGTGGTATTTTAGAGCTGGTAAATGTAGAAGAGGATGGTATCTAAATTAATGGAGGGTTAATATAAACAATCTGGAGAAGAGTTGGATGAGCCAGCATAGTGCAAAAACACAGTACAAAGGATACCTAGGTACTTTAAACTTCTAAAAGCTTAGATATATATGCCATTAATTTATGTTTTTTTGAAAGTATAGGTATGTTAGTTAAGGATTAGAGAATAAGTGGACTGCTAAACACAAATATTTGTTCGACTACTTTGGACTAGGTATTTTAATATTTGTCAAGTATTTATTGCCCGTATATATAACCAGGTACCATAATTATGTAATGGCATAGGAAAGAAAACACTGAATCATTAAATGAAACAAAAATCAGAATCAACAATAAAATTTCCCTTTTTCTTATCTCCGCCGTTTTTGAGAACAATGCCGCCTAAACTGTTTAATTTACATCTGAAACAGTAAAACAAAAAGCTAAAGTGGTGACATGCGCCGACACACCAAAAGCCTAGAGATGTTGAGAGCGTCCGGCCGGCGCGCGCACCGCCGCCGCAAAAAGGACGAATCATTAGGAGGCGCCACACGAGATCCCATTTAAAAGTATGAGAATATTTTCACAAAAAGCCTCACATTCAACTCCCAGCACATTCATTTTATGAGAACAATGAGTGATTTTTGTATTTTTCTTTAATTCTATGTCGATTTTATCCGCGGCAGCGTGGAGGCGAGCCTCTGTGGTTGTCGCCTCGTTCCGTCTTCGACTTTTTGCTATAAAGGAAGCGCGGGCGTCAGAGGCAAACGGTGGTTTTATTCCCGCGGAGGCGCTATTCCCCTGCCCCTCGCAGTGTTTTCAGTTCCCCTGCGTCTTCCATTCGCCGGCGCCACATTTCACGCTCCTGACGCTCGCCGCACAGAACCCGTACATGCCCTTGATGCTTCAGACTGCCGCATCACACGATTAACTAACCGCATGAGCTTTCAACTGTGCGCCAGTAATTTAATCAAATGCCCCCAATCACCATTAACCTTTTCGACTATCGTGTAGCTATCGAATATGCGTAATCACTCTGTCCATCACAGAACTGTCAGTAATGTTTCAATAAGTCATACAAACAGGTGTCAAATTATACCTAACTAGTTGTATGATATCTAGTCACGTTTCCTAAGGATTATTTATTAAAGAGGTGAAACTAATGAGTAGCCATGCCAGAGTCCCCAAAGCTTTTTGTTATTTATTTCTAACAGATCTATGACGGGGCTGCATAACATGTCGATGTGACGGCATAATGGTGCGGAGACAATGGACTTCAAGACTTGTTTATTGAGTGGATGGAGTTGTTTTGAAGTAGAGTGTGCGCAGGAGTGGAGGCGGCGTCTGGTTGGTGAGAGCCAATGATAGCCGTGCGGCGCGGTGGGAGGAACGAGTAATCATGCATTAAGACTACCACGAGCGACGTCGAGGAGATTCACCTCGCGGTAACAGCTTTACGATTCATTATAAATATTTTGTGTTACTTTGTTTATTAAGAATCTTCAAAGTATCCTTCAGTTTGTGAATGACTAGCAAGGAAACCAGTCTAATAATGGAGACGTTATTATATCTTTATAAGTATTATGAATTTCGTTCAACTGTTTATTTTTGTCGGCATATGCATCGGCGTGTAGGTTAATTTAATTTAAGCATAAACTGAAATTGATGCATGTTTTAACGACACAATTTCAATAATGATTCATTCATTAATAGCACTAGGACTTGCTACTTTAATTGGCTACATGTACGGCTTTCTGATAGTTTCAAAACTTCATAATACTGAGTTTGAAAAACTGGACAAGTGCGAGTCGGACTCGCTCACCGAGGGTTCCGTGCAATTTTGTAGGTACATATTCATACTATCCACACTTCCATACTAATATTATAAATGAGAAAGTAAATCTGCCTGTTACACTTTCACGATGAAACGGCTAAACCGATTTTGATGAAATTTACTATGAAAATAGCTTGAACCCTGGGAAAGTACATAGGGTACTTTTTAATCCGGGACATGCATCCGCGATAACCGACATTCACACGGACCAAATCGCGGAGAAAAGCTCGTTAAAAATAAAGAATATTTATATTTTATGATTTACTTAGAAATGTATAGTATTCAGACGATTCCCTGTACCCTATAAATTTTGATTCCCTTGAGAGTGTCGAAATGCCGTATCTTTTTTTCACGTTAGGTTAGAAGTTTGAATTTTTCACAGCTGCGAGGGACCGTAGACCTAAGTATATGGATTTAATTTCATTCGATTCGTCATCATTTCGATACCTCTACGCGTTCCCGGGATAAAGGATCTTGACAGACAGACGGACAGAAAGACAGACAGACAGACAGACGGACAATAAAGCGATCCTATAAGGGTTCCGTTTTTTCCTTTTGAGGTACAGAACCCTAAAAATAACTAGTTAGCAACGTGAAGTTGAACTTCCTAAATAGATGTGAAAAAGAGAGTCTTTTTTTTAGGAACCACAACACCACACTGCCATCGTCAATTAAAAAGCTATAAAACTCAATAAATTAAATACCAAGGAAGCAAAACAAATACTTAAGAGATAAAGGCAACTACATTTAGACTACCTAGTCTAAATGTAATATGGTATTTTACCAAAAAAAAAAACTAATTAGTCCGTCAGTTAGATTATCGAAAAATATTGCATACGTATTTTTTGTTTCATCAAATCAATAAAAACTGACGAAGATAAAACGCATCAAATATTTGCTTCGCCATAAAAGTGTACTGACGTTAAGTGATGTCACACGAGTTTTCGACGCATTAGCAGTCTTCATTTTTTGTTTACGTGAAAAAAGAAAAAACCACGTGTTCAATATTTTTTGGAAATCTATCTGACGGACTAATTAGATTATTTTTTTTTGTAAAATACCCTATTGTAGTCTGAATATACTTTATCCTAGCACTTTGCCCGTGACTTCGTACGCTTAAATTCTTCTCCAGGTCCCTATTTTTTTATTGATAATGCAATATAGCCTCCTTTAGCACTCAGGGATAACGTAACTTCCTATTGGTGAAAGAATTTTCGAAATCGGATGAGTGATTTCGGGGATTAACCCCTACACTACATACAAACTAACAAACCAATTTTACAATAATATTAGTATAGATTTTCTATTGTAGATAGGTACCTAAATGAATCGTACTCTTTAATGAATCTCCATATTCCATCGTATCATTACTAACAGTTAAAAATGCATATTTACGATAATACATTCAAAGTGCTATCCACTTTGTATGCATTTTGCCGTGTTGTTCAAGTTATAGCACTAGTTTTCAGTGGGTAGATATGGTTTTTGTAGTGTTAGCGCAAAGCTTTATAAGTAGAGACATTATGAGCAAGTTTCTTTCAACCAGACAAAAGCAATTGATTATTTGTAAATTCAATTGTAATTCTGTGGTCAAATTGCTGGTCACGTACAGATAGGCTAGATTGGTGCATAGATAATTCCTATCAACTAACATTCGTAGTGAAAGTTGCGAGATATATGCCTTATTTCACGCCCATAGTGTTAGTAACAATGATCTTAACAACTAGTGTTAGTAGACATACACATTCAATTTAGTGTGGAGTTTTATCCAATGTCGCAGCATTGGAGACTCCCATCTATCTGCAAATAAACTTAAGATAGAATTGGTACTGCCACGAAGACGAGCGAGCAGGGAGGCGCTTCTTTTACATATGATGGCCGCAAAACCATTAATGTCTTTCGGTAAACATCCTAGACGCTCTACATCGCCAAGGCAGTCCCAACAGTATCCCGAGTGCGTTATTATACTGGACCCGTAGATCATGTTATTCAGTTGGTACTGGAATAGAGTCTCCAATTTTCACTAATGGATGAAACTATAATAAAGAAAACGAAAAGTCCTGACTGACTGTCTGACTCATCAACGCCCAGTCCAAATCCGTGGACTTAGAAAGCTGAAATTTTGGTCAGAGTTTCTCTTTATTATGTAGACAAGGAACGAATGCAAGAAAAAGGAATGATTTTTCAAAATTCAACCCCTAAGGAACTTAAATAGGGGATGAAAGTTTAAAAGTCCTACTAATATAAGTCTAGTGAATTCGAATGCATCTCTCTTGTTAGGACTTGAGCCAGTACCTATAGTCACGTGTTACTACCATGAAATAAAGCCTAGTCGTTTGAACACCCTCAATTAAAACATGATTGGTGCCTCGGACTCCATGAACATTTCTTCAAGTTATGAGGTCGAAATCCTTTTTCAACCGACTTCAAAAAAAAGGAGGTTCTCAATTCGTCTTCTTTTTTTTTTTGTATATTTGTTACGCGATTTCTCCGGCAAATGTAAAGCGATTTTGAAAATTTTTTGATGGATAGGGTATGCCTCAAGGGTGGTCCCATATAAATTTTATCGAAATTGATTCAGCACTTTTTGTAAAAATCGACAGAAAGCAAAAAAAAAAAACATGGATGATGTCGTAATGTTCTCCTTGTACTTTCGATCTCTGTTTTGACTGTGTTGCCATTTCTGAACACCCTCAATTAAAACATGATTGGTGCCTCGGACTCCATGAACATTTCTTCAAGTTATGAGGTCGAAATTCTTTTTCAACCGACTTCAAAAAGAAGGAGGTTCTCAATTCGTCTTCTTTTTTTTTTGTATATTTGTTACGCGATTTCTCCGGCAAATGTAAAGTGATTTTGAATTTTTTTTGATGGATAGGGTATGCCTCAAGGGTGGTCCCATATAAATTTTATCGAAATTGATTCAGCACTTTTTGTAAAAATCGGCAGAAAGCAAAAAAAAAAACATGGATGATGTCGTAATGTTCTCCTTGTACTTTCGATCTCTGTTTTGACTGTGTTGCCATTTCTTAATGGATTTGGATGATAAGTAAGTACTAAAAAGCGAAAAATAAAAAAAACCTTTTTACTAAAAAGACAACCGCCTTCAAAAACCAAAAAGCGAAAAATAACTTTAAAACAGAACACACATGACTTTAGTTTCGGAAGTCGGTGGGAATACAAAACAATAAATCGAATAGCTAAGCCACTGACTTCCAAAACTAAAGTCATGTGTGTTCTGTTTTCAAGTTATTTTTTGCTTTTTGGTTTTTGAAGGCGGTTGTCTTTTTTGTAAAAAAGCTTTTTTTTAAACTCGGTCTGATATTGCCATTTTGCTCTTTGGTCGTGACTTTTATAGAGTACATTTTCTGTATCCAGCATGGGAAAGCAAGCCTTTGATTGATCCATTTTATTACCTCAGGTGGAGAGAGCCGATTTAAAGTCGCCTTTTGATGATAAGCAGTGTCAGGGCGTGATTAACAAATTGCGATAGAAAAAACCTCTATTATTTTATTTTCATAAGATAGGTACTATTGTATCTGGTTGATGATTTTGGTTTGAATTGTTATTATAACTATATTTTTCTTTAGACCTCTTTTAACATGCAAGATTTGTTTACATTGTTCTCACATTGTACCCTTAGATTCAACATGAATGGTGTAACCTAAATTTGTAAAATATTACTGATTATATAAGAGTTTTCATGGAGAAGAACGAGCAAGGAACTCCATGGAGTTTCTTGCTCGTTCTTCTCCATAGAAACCTAATGCTTGGAACGAGCAACTAGCTTCAACTTTCTGACTCTGACAATTCAAAAGTACCTGTAAATGGTTTAATTGAAACAAAAGATTTTGAGTTTGAGTTTGAGTTTGACGGACAGTCAACGTGTTCAGTTCAGCTCAAAAACTAGACTGTCGAAAGTTATCAACCTTTTAGAAGACGCTTCAAACAGCGTATTCTTAAAACCTGACGAATGCAACACTGTCTAACCACTATTTTTTTTCAGTGACAAAAATGACAAAAAATGGTGCCTGTCAACTGAACTTTTGTAATGGTTACCTAACCGAACGTAAGATTTAGTTAAGTATAGTTAGGTATCGGTCCTACACTTAAACTACGAAAACGACTATTACTGCTACGGAATAAAGGTGCTGATTAAATATAGGTCAATCCCATGGACGAATAGCATGTTATAAGTATATTTTAGATTAGGTACACTTCGATTATCTTTAGGTGTTATTATTTTCTGAAAACTTCGAGTTATAATCTAGACGCGTACATTCTATGTATCTTCTATTAAGTCTGAAATTCAAATGAAAGTAACACTAAAACCCAAATTCAAAGCATTTATTTCAAACAAACCATTAATAGTTAGTTTTGAACTGTTATAAGTAAAAGTTCCGGCAAATGGAATATGAGAAGGTACTTATTTATGATAATTTAAAGATGTGCAAAGACTGACTTCTTGTTCTTCTTCGATTCTCTTTTGACAGGCGCTCGACTCACGATAGATGAGACTAGTTATAGACTGGTGCCAATTCTGTTGTGCACGAACGAAACTAATTTTAAGCTATTTTTATCTCTTTCTCTCCAATAAAATAAGAAAGAAACATATATTAATAAGAGCTGTCAATTAAAGTTGATCTAAAATGTGCATACAATAGGGTATTTTACTTTATATGAGAAAAAACCTATAAATATGTTATTGAGACAGTTTAAGCATACAGCAGTTCATAAAATAACAAAATATTTTTTTAAATTAAAGTCAAAGTTTTCAGTTTTTTTAATCTGTTTTATAACACCATGAAATAGTAGCGGCCATGTTATTACGCCGTACGGCTGTGTAAACAAAAAAATTACAACTGTCAGTCAATTGGCGTATATAGGCTTTGTACTTTTATTATTTTCGTAACCAACGTAATTTTTTAATTAACACCTATTACAAAATATGCATTTAATTATTTTTAAATTGTATACAATTATCATATTTAATATGAGCGCATTTGATACAAAACGAACTGATGTCTTTTCCGCTCAGCAATATGGCGTCCAGTAAGAAGCGTATGCGGTAAACTACGCGCGAAATTTGAAAATTAAAAATTTAGATGCATTTTTATGGCACTTATCGATTGAATAAAAATTTTGTGTTTTTTTGGTGACATATTAGCACTACAGAATTTTATTGAGACACTTTTCAAAAATGGGTGTAATACCCTATTGTAGTTGTCATTTCAGAACGTATGTATTGATTAAAAACATTGCGAAGTTCAAGGTAGAAACTAATTTGACATCTCTAAATTAGTTCTTGTCTGTCGCCGTCTTTTTCTTCAGCTGCCTGGTAGTAAGAGATGAAAAATGCCTAATCTTAGTTTAGTTTGTGAACAAGGGAATCGGCACCATTGACTATGATAACTATCGTTCTATAAAAACATAGACGGCGCGAAAAAAAGCAGTCTTTTAATTAAAATCTATTTTGACAAAGCTTAGTCCTATGAAAATGAAATAGACTAATTGCGCGTCTTGTCTAGCACATGCCAATTCACTTAAAAAGCCTACGCAATTGTTTTAATACCATTTGGATATTAGATTTGCGTATAAAAATTAAATTAAAAATTTAAAAAAACCCCCAACGCAAAACATAAAAGCGATTATGTAAAAAGTAAAAAATAATACTTTTGTTGAGCCATCAAATGTTTGTTCGTTGAAATGGCGCTATAATGTCGCGGCGGGGTACCGCTTAAGTAAGTCAGTCCCTCAATTTCATTCACTGTCTATTAATTTACCAGCATTTCCGACCAATTTGCTTCGATGTTATCAAATTTTTGTTGCTAATCTAGTTGTTAATCTTGTTGCAAATCTAGTTACCATCAGTTCGCTATTTTAGATATTTAGTTATTGCTTTAAACTTAGCGGTACCCCGCCGCGACTTTATAGCGCCATTTCAACGAACAAACATTTGATGGCTCAACAAAAGTATTATTTTTTACTTTTTACATAATCGCTTTTATGTTTTGCGTTGGGGGTTTTTTTAAATTTTTAATTTAATTTTTATTTTAAATTTTTTAAATGTAATTTAGTTTGGTTTTGTGTGGTCAGTGTGGTCACCTATAATAATATGTTTGAAAGCAAAGTAAACATCCGGTATGCGTCTAAGATCCCTACCGCAGCAAACAAAAGAGCTGATAACTTTAAAACTGCTGAACCGATTTTGATGAAACATGTCTAAGAACCATCGCTAGAGAATCTACTTTCAAATAAAAAAAACCGCATTCAAATCGGTTCACCCGTTAAAGAGCTACAGTGCCACAGACAGACACACAGACACACAGACACACAGACACACAGACACGTCAAACTTATAACACCCCTCTTTTTCGTCGGGGGTTAAAAATGAAATCCATGTCCTGTTCTATGAACTAGGTACCTGCATATCGATGCAGCGGAGCTAAAATAAACAATATTTTGCAATACCTATTCCATTCGTAGATCAAACCTACGGTTTTTTATTATTTAGAGTTTGTTGGAGTGGCAAATGAGTTTAAGCATCGAGACACCCCAAGGCTTATTGTACAATAGTTTTGAATTTTGCTGGATCTTGGGTACTGATCTACTCGAACCAGGAAATAAACCACTGCAAGCAACTTTTTTCTTTATTCATTTATGTTAGAGATACTTATGTATATTGTAGGTTTAAACTTATTAGCGGTCTACAAAAGTAAGGACTAAGTTTAGCTATATGTATTCTACTTAAAATTAGGCTGTCTATTTAACCAACCTATTTAACCAAGCTATTCCAAACTGTTAAATTTTCCCAATTGAACATAAACCTTATGAATTTGTAATAAAGATGAAAAACTATCAAAGAAATTTGGCAGATTGGGGTAGCTTGTTGTGCTGACCTATGCACTATGATATTCAAAATTCTGTGTGCGTTAGGAAAATCAATGAGATTTCAAAAAAATATCAATCAATCAATAAAAGTAACAGTTGATTAAAATATTTAGTGGCTCTTTAATAATAATAATGTCATTTATTTCGGGTAACAAAAGACCCATAACATATGTACCTTACAGACTATCATACATATATATAAAAACCACAAAAATATTACTAAACTATTGTACACGAAGAGACGGCGTCGTGTTGCGCTGCGTGGTGTCGCGTAGCCTACCGCGGAATCGCCGATACGAGTACACGACACCCTTCGGCCAAAACTCTTCCTTGAGGCAGGTCTCAATATATTGTGTCGGGACTCGCACCACAAATGACTTGACGACAGGATGGCGCAGTAGCTGAGCGATTGGATGCCGCACTCCGTGTCACGAGATCGATTGCTGCATGAAACAAATATTTGTATGGCCTAAAGGTAGCTTGTTCTGGGTCCGGTTGTTTGTATGAGTTTATATATTTGTGGGCATCGTTTTTTTCTAAGGGTATTTCCGAATAAATGAACCTCACGAAATGCATTTAACTTTTCTGTATTGTAAACCAGGCAGGCTCGGACTTTCTGAGTCATAATTACATCATTTTATTATAGCAAACTAGAAATGCAACGCTAATGCAATGACAAACTAGATCATATTATAGCATTCTATTTTGTCACAGGATGTAAAAGACCCTAACCCTCGTTTTGTGTTAGTTCACGAACCGGAACTATTTTTATTAAATTATAGACTTGGGCATAATTATCTGTACTTATTGTAGGGGTACAAGTGAATATAAAAACAAGGACAGTTTTATCAAATTTTCCTAACAGGAACTTTTAAAACTTATTTCCGACGCGTCGACGGCAGTCGTCGACATTCCAACTTCAACGACGGCGCGGCGCGGCCGCTGATCTTTGAAGTTAGCATGGGGCTGCCGTCGAAGTGTCACCGCGTGTCGACGGCTGCAGTTACCTCTGCCGTTGGCAACATGCCGCTCGTGTGTAAGAGCCCTTATGTGTAACTTTTTAATGAATTTGGTTTTCAGAAGATGCATTCGTTCATGATTTATCAAAAAAGTATAAGATTTACGTCCACAGTTAAATACATTTCTTACAATAGAGAATAGATTTTTTGATTAAAAACGCGAAGAACTAAACATTTAACAAAATATCTCATAGTGCTTCAAAGTCAAGAATTCAAAATTTGCTCTAGTTAACCCCGTTTAAAAGAACGCGCGCGCGATATTAGATTGCTGGCAGCCCGTGACCTAACAATCAACGAAAGTAAATAAAAGCAGAAGTTCGGGCCGCCTCTGGGTTTGAAGTTAGCATTCAGACCATTCGGAATTGCTTGCACTAGGCTGGATTACGAGTACGGAGGTCATGGCGAGCTCCTCTAAATTCCCGGTAACGTCAACGACGGAGATTACAGTGGGCTAGGCTTCGGCAAAATGAAGAAGAAAACATTTGGCAAAACTGTCTCTTCGTTGACGAATCGCGAATCCAGATAAACAATGTGTCCGTGTCTGGAGAAGACCAGGAGACCGTGAAAGGCAAAGAACTGCCACTGGAATAGTTCAGCAATGCGGGAAATCGGTGTCCTTTTGGGGTGGTATTATGATTGGAGCTAAAACGCCTTTGATCCTGTATCGAGGCTTCATGACAGCAGACATGTATAGAGCAGTTGCTATTGATGGAAATGTCACACCATTCCGAGTAAGCCATGGGTACCAACTTGTACTGGTCGATAATTATGCGCCCGACCATCGAGCTCAACGAGTCAATGCTGCTCTCGGAGAATACGACATCACAAGGTTAGACTGGAATGCCGGCTCGCCTGACTTAAACTCAATAGAGCACGCGTCGGATGCTCTTAAGCGAGCTGTTTGAAACCGTCAGCTACGTCCCCAGACAGTGCCAGAGCTCAGGGTAGCCGCTATTCAAGAATGGGACGGGTTACCTGGATAACTTGATGCATGCCCAGGAGGATCTTCGCATGTGTTTGAGCCAGAGGAGGAGTTATATTATATTGATTATAAACTTTATAAACTTTTATTAATAAATTGTTGTTTTAATTTGGTTATACAGTATTTTTCTTTCTATAAAATTTCTGTTACAACTACAAAAAAAAACTACCTAAATATAAAAAATAGTTTTATTTTTTAATTTCAAACGGGCTATTTCTATTTAAAGAAAACACACAACAAAGAATTTTTCTTGGTAAAGTTCAGTTTAAAAAATTATTAACCTAGTTAGGCGGGGTCGCGCTAGACCGAAGAGAAGATGGCGGGACGCCTTGGATGGCTTCCTCGCAAATTTGCGGGATGAGGCACAACATCGAGAGAAATGGAGAGAATGAGGGGAGGCCTTTGTCCAGGAGAGGGACAGCAACAGGCTAGCAAGAAAAAAATGTATTTGAATAGGATAGTAGGATTAATAACTAAAAACAACTCACGTGAGCAATGAATGTCTTTTTAATCATGACCATACATTTTCTGAAATAATTCATTAATTGGTAATAAATAACCTAAAATTCCTATAGGTATACAATACACAAAAAAAAATATTTTAACTAATATACAAAAAAAAACATAATATGTTACGGCATCCAAAAATTCCTCCGCATCCCGGTCAGCTAGTAGTGGCCCAAAGACTGGCTAAGCATTGCCAACCAGCGTGACAACGCTTAGCCTATCGCAGAGAATTCAGCCCTTGGGTCACGGGAAGTTTCAACCAACGCTTTCAACGATATGTTTGAATATTATATTTTAAACCGCAATCTTACTTACTTTTAGTAAATAATATAATTTGCATGATTTTATAATTCTTTATTACGTCGTTAAAGGTGAATACACCTAAGCATTTTCTCGTGCATTTTGATGTAATGTAACGTTCCTGCAAATGCTCAAAGCAATGCTTAAGGAGGATATGTGAACATTTACTTGTAAGATTTATTTTATATTTTGCATTAACTCTTCATTGAAAGGTCGCGTGTGCTGCGCTTTTGCCGTGTGAAATGAGTGAATTTGATTCAAATTCACTCGTTGGTTTGTAAAATCAAGTTCTAACAAAGCGTCAAGCGA
Organism: Charanyca ferruginea; assembly: GCA_947361185.1. NCBI lineage: Eukaryota > Metazoa > Arthropoda > Insecta > Lepidoptera > Noctuidae > Charanyca > Charanyca ferruginea. The sequence continues at coordinate 14,890,196 of OX376055.1, read as the reverse complement.
ATACTCTTACGAACCGACTCGTAAAGATGAATATACATCTGAACATTTTCTTGCGCATTTCCATGTAATGTAACGTTCTTACGAATAGTACAATACAAAAAGTTTAATAGTTTACTATTCGTTGAAATGTGGAATCTGCAAGCGTGTCTTTGCTTGATGAAATGTTACACAAGTCCGTTCGTTGGTTTGTACTATCAAGTTGTAACAAACCGTCGAGATTCGCGCTCAATTATCGATTCGTGAAAGGGTGACACATTAGATCGGTTCGATGTTCCGTTACAAGTAAAAGCTCAAGTGTATACTTACCTTTATGGAAATGCTACGCTTTCTCAACATACTCGATGTTTTCACAGTGAGACACAGATTTCTTCGTTGAAGTTAACGTGAGCTTCGTTCAAGATCATTTACATTGTTACTAAGAGTAAGCAAGTAAACGATGCATTACCTGAAAGTGTAACTCAGCAATAGGTGCGCCGGGTAAGCCTTAATCTTAATTACATACATTTAGATTAAAATTTTCTGTTTTAATTATTCATAAGTAACAATGAACTAAGTAACCAGTGCTACTGCTAGTTTTATTAAAGTAATTGTGACGGTTAAAATTTCGACAAGTTTAGCTTCGCAATTGTACCGTAACGGTACGTCCCATCCTGGATTTCCTTCAGTGTAAAACTGCTTGTATTTTGTAAACTATTCCTTAGCTTAGTTTCTGTTTATCAGAAGTTTACTTTAACTGATGTTTTGCTACATTTACTTTAAGTTTTTTTTAATCGTTACACTGTGTACAAAATGGATGGTTACAAATTTATTTATTTAATTTACTTTAATTACAACGGTTAACACTACTTACAATAATTAAAGACAGATAATAATTTAGAAGAGAAAAGAAAAACACAAAGACGGACAGTATAAAATTCAAATTAATTTATTTGCTATAAGTGTTGGTACAAAAAGCAAAGCAAAGCTTAAAATTGTAACAATCAAGATTTGTTAAGATGAAAACATCTTAATAAATCTTGATTGTTACAATTTTAAGCTTTGCTTTGCTTTAAAAAGCCCGAAAGTTTTTAAAACATTATAAAAATCTTACTAAAACCTGCGTTCATTTTTTAATTTGTCAAGTGTAGTCGATGCAACCGAGTCAGAACCAAAAACTATAATCAGAATTCAGGATTTTTTATACCTTCAGTACAACGAACAAAACAAACACAAATGTTTAAAACATTCGACTCTGTCTTACTTTATTTACTACTTTGGTTTGTCCCCTAATAGAAAACGCCAACGAAACATCCATCGAAAATTGTAATTGGATGGGAAAATAACATATTTTATTTAAAGGTACTCGTTAAAAACGTGCGCACTGTGTAGTATGAATTATAACGGGCATCGTTTGGTAATAAAAACTGTCGTTCGATATCGGCAAGGCATAAATAAGCGTTGTCGGGTAGCGCTCTGGTACATCGTCGATCCCTGATTAGGCGTGCGTCGCGTGACAAACCCCTATTTGTTCGATCATTGTCTTACCCTGCATCCTCGCGCCATCAAAACAAACTGGAACACACACAAACTGCCAGTACAACGTTCTACGGTATAAACGCTATTCAAAATTAATAAAGTAGCAATTAAGTACTTGCTAAGGGCGTGTGATGTTCCACTATTCTGTTACATCACGATATTAGCTCAGTAACAATTGGTTTTTGGATGAAGAGCGAAATTGATAACCCCAATAAAAGAATAATATATCATAGGGTAACCCAGTCGGTTCAGTAAGAAAGTGGATTGATACACATCCACTTTCTAGCTGAACATAGTAGCCGTAGTAGTAGTAGTAACCTGATATGATCTATCACTTTCTTTATATCCTTAAAAAAAATTGCCCCGTACTAGGACTTTTTCCACTCTCGTGGGTGCGTTTACGAACATATAAACCAACATACGCCAACAGCCAGACCCGGAACAACTTTCTGTAGGTCATACAAATATTTGTGTCGTGCGGGAAACGAACCCGCGACACGCAGCGCAGTAGTCAATCGCTCTAACATTGCGCCAACCGTGTCGTTAACACTACACACGTTACGATATACACGTCACTGACTAGCTTCTGCCTACGACTTCGTCCGGTTGGGACATAAAACATATCCTATGACATTTGGAACAGTGTAGCTTTCTGTCAGTGAAAGAGTTTTGTAATCGGACCAGGGGTGTGATTCTGTAAGACTTCATTCTAAACTTCGAATCTGAATCCGCTGTGAGTTTCTTGATTGGCATTCTAAAAACTTGATTGATAATTCGAATTTACACAAGCCACCCTTGCGAGCGGGTCAGCGAGTTGAACTAAATTGACAGGGAGATTTTGACAGATAAAGTATGAGATGACGTAAGAAGTGGCACTTCGCACTTGAACCCGATTCAAAGTGTCAAATATATAAAGCTCATTTTGAACCTTATGCGAAATGAGAGTGAATAGCGATGTGAGATGCGAGTTGTTGTTTGAATTTTACAGAATCGACCTACAGTACTTCCAGAGATTTCATGCTAAATGCAAACTTATAAACTTTACCTCTTTATAATATTAATACACTGATTAAGTCTGCGACGACGAAAAGTAAATACTACGATGATTATTTCATAGTTAAATTGTAGCTAACTAATCTCTTGACAATCTATGAAGTCCGATTTGAGGTTTCTTTTTCCGAACTTTGTATGAACGTCTATGTCATCATAATCATTCATCGAAAGACGTCCATTGTTAAACATAGGCCTCCCCCATAGAACGTCACAACGAGCGGCAACCTGCGTAAGAAATTAAAAAATCAAATTCATAATCATAATTAATTACTATATTACTCATAGACTATAACAACGAGTATCATTCGTAAGCATCAAGTTTGACTTTAAACTGAAAAAATGCACTCAAAAACACGAACTAATCGTTGATTAATCAAATCTGATATTTCATCTGACTTCTTAGATTGACAGGAATATAGGCAAAAGTTAAGTACTAAACTATCCCACAGGACCACAAAAAAGGGATTCAAATTCCCAATCCAATCGTCCATCCCCACAATCTTTCGTGTTTATAAGTAAGATTTAATTTAATAAATAAATCACGATGCTAAAATCTAATTTTAATAAACATGATCTGGTCAGGGTAAAAAAAATGTTTACTTTTATCGAAAGTTTTTTTCAGCGAATCAATATATTGACATTGTGTGATAAATGTACAGTAGGTACCCATCATTCACGAGATCAGTTTACTCAAAACTATATTTTTCATATTCAGGTATTGCTCTTGACTGTATACTGCTCACGATTTGCTGATAATAAGTAATGAATCACTGTTTGGAGAAAAGGATTTAATGTTTAATCTAGTTATTACAGAGTCATACAGATAACATGAAGTCATATAGGTACTTACCTTAATATTGTCGTGAGGTCAGGACAAATTACTTTGAAATAAGTACGCGTCTCTGCTTCAGGTCATGTCTTAAAACTTTATACATGGGTACCTATATACGATGGCACGTGTCAGATTTCATTAGCCTAGTATTTTGTCACACTAACGGCACTTTCTGCAGCGGTCATTATTAAAGTGCAGAGGCAGTCTCTTTTTGTTTCTGTAATCATGTCATAGGTATCTGGGTGGTATACCTTATTACAGGTTACTGTGTAGCCTAGCTAGGACGCCCGAGTCATTCTTGAAATTATTGGTTGTAACTGGAGCAGACTGTACCACAATTTTCAAATAAATAAACTATTATTAAAAACAAAGTTAATTCCGTGTCCAGGTGTCAAGAAGTGTCAGATCAATGGCGTACTAGAAACGGTTTCAGTACCGAGTAGCAGGTCGCAGATATGACCCCAGACTGATACGGCTTACTTTGGGCAATATATTTCATAATATAGCTGCTTATAATGGTGAAGGAAAACATCACAAGAAAACCGGAAGTCAAAACTAAAAATCGAAAACATTGATTGTTGATATTTACTAACCACACTAGACCATACATATCTTTCTGCCTTGATGCCTTTCTCAGGAGACTTTTGTCCCTCTAATGAGAACATTAGGTACACAGAGGGTGATTGGGCACTTTAGGCAGGTGTGTAGGCGTGCAGTAAAATACGTGAGATAGGTCGTGGTTTCGTAAAGAATAACACCATCCCATATCTTCCCGTGGGAGCCGTAAGAGGCGACTAAGGGACTCACCAGAGAATGGGCAGCAGTGTTTTCTGTGCCTTTATAACAACCATACTGCGATCGCTAACCCGCCTGCCAAGCGTGGCGATTATGGTAAAAACCCCCCCTTGGGGAGGCCTATGCCCAGCAGTGGACGTCTTTCGGCTGAAATGATGATGCTGATGAGGTCGTGGTTTTCACACATAAGTTTGGAAAAACAAAAAAAGTATTTTTGCTTAGCTCAACCTGAGATCAGAATCTGCCCAAGGTCTTCAAGGTAGACTTCTGCAGACTGTACTCAAGAAGTTCTGTAGAGTAAGGAACAATCGTGTTTCAGTGCTGTTTGTATGTTGTTTTTCTCTCTATGCAACATGTGATGGTGTGATTTAGAGTATGCAGCGCACAAGTATTCTATTATCAAAATAACTTCAAACAGAGCAAGCTGCACCTGCTCAGTAACAAGGAACCGATCCAGTTACTTGTGGTGTCCTTTTTGAAGACAGAGGCATTTATTTTCACAAAAAATAAACTAAGGTCATCTGTGTATCGGTGTATGGGTTTATATCTACTATTAAAGTAATAAAATGGTGTTTATAAAGCTTAATTAGTTAGCTATCTACCTTTAATTACGTGCTTGTGTTGTGTCTCAATATATAATACGGCGAGCATTTATATTCGCCATGTTAACCAATGAGTAACGAAAAGTTGTTTCTAGTTGCCCGTACCCAAACGTAAGTAGGTCACTATGGTTAAGGACAAGCAAGAAACACCACGGACACTTTTACAATCAAGTTTTTACTTAATGTTAGGTTAAATTAACTTTGGGTTACATTTTACACCACTTATGTCCGTTTTCACCAACTACCCCTAAATTTTAAGTAACCCCTAAGAAATTTTAGGTGACGGATTCCTTTGCGATTCCGTCACCTAAAATGCCTTAGGGGTTACTTAAAATTTAGGGATTGTTGGTGAAAATGGGCATTAATCTAACCTTATTGGTATAAACAAAAAAAATGGTAATAAAAACATTGGTGAACACCGTTAAGAAAAATAAAGATATACCTAAGGCAGTTGAGAGATGACCAGTCTCAACTGCACATCCACCTATACGACGCGATCAGCACCATGTATCTCAATCATTTGGAAGGGCACCGAATGATCACGCGCCAACATCAGCGAGAAATTTGAGTGAGCACGGCTATGCTCGCCTCTGAACCGCCATACTCATTCATGTCAAACACTTAATATTTTAATAACCTAATTATTATAACACCTATTCAGACTGGTGCTTAGTAAAATGAATAAGTATTTAATTCCATCCAATTCAATCATGATAGTGGTAGCTGAAATCGTCATACGTACATATTCGTAAATACTCAGAAAGGCTAAGGAAACGGAATAAAATCGACATAAAATATCTATAGACGGTAGACGCACGTGTGTCGCGTGGTAATTAAGTGCCGCACAGAGCCATCTATCGGGAAAGTACATCATTAAATTAAACAAATAAGTGTTGAGGAAACCAAATTGTGCGGCTTAAAATTATCTTGAAGACAACATGAATTATGAATAAAATATAAATATTTCCTCACTCGGTTTCGTCTCGTTAAGTTCCGCTTATGCGCAAAGTTAATGAGCCAACCCAAGACAGAACAGTGCTCAACCGTTGGTGTAACAATTTCTAATTTATTTTATATTGGGTTTTTATTTAATTTATTCAGTGTGAGAGAAGTGGGCAGGTTTCCGATGCTTGTTACGATACGATAATCTCGGCTTACAGGATGTTTGTGGCGATTTAATTGGCACTCGAAATGCTTCGACGTTTTTGCGCCTGCCTTTTATTGCAGGCTAACGAGAAATGAACATAGTTATGTGCAATATACTGTCCCTTGCATGACTCGACTGCTGATGAGTTGCCTAGCTACGTGTATGTTAGTAATAATATGTCCCTTTTAATAAAAAAATAACGTCACTTGTCATTCAGATACAATTATTACTTCATTAATTTTGTTTTACTTCATTAATTTTGTTACAAAAGATTGATTTCTTTTCTGAATTTTTAATTAAATGCGTATTTATTATTATTAATAATAATAACTCAATCTTGACGTTAGTAACTCAGTTGTAAAGATTTGAGGAGATCACAGAAAATAAAAGCATTTTCATTAGCTTTTCCACAAGTTTGATTTGAATCGATTAACAAGTGTGTTTTTTGTAATAAGTTTGTACTTTACACTGAGCTTCAAAAACTATAGCTTCATTTTTTTTTATCTAACAGGTACAGTACGCAAAAGAGATAAGTATCCATGTCGTCGGGAATAGTTGAAGATTTCTTAGAAACCAATGGGGGCTTTCAAATGAAATTTTATTAAATCATTGAACTGTTTATTCTCTATAAATTGTATTTTATTTTATTCATAAAAACCTATCGGTTTCTAAGTAAACTTCAACTGTTTCCGGCGACATGGATACTTATCTCCTTTGGTGACTGTACCTAACGACCAATTTAAGCGAGCCTATGAACCACAAGGTTAAATTGTACGGGCATAAGATTAAGCGAAAAAAAAAAAAACTGTAGTAAGTAAAATAATGGGACCCTTTCAAGAATCTTTAATTTTAGCATAGGTAATTACATCATAACAACAATAAATCTGATTAAATAGGTAACTTGTAAAAAATATTTATAATAGGTAAGCGTGGTATAACTTGTTTTCAGTAAAGCCATTAAATTAAACAAAAATGAAGTTAAAAAAACATTAAAAAAGCAATTACAGCTTATTATTTTTAGTAACAAAGACCACTCTTCGGAATCAAAGGCAAAAAAATGTTTGTTCTAGCAAAATTATGTATGAACATGCTCCTACTCGAACATCAACGACTGGGTCATCGCGAAGTGTGCGCCTTAAGTTGAAGTTTTAACTTCATAAGTACCATGAATTTCTCTCAAACTTCTTCATAGTTTGTCTAGGCAAGACTGTGAATTTAGTATTTTATAAACTGTAACGTAAGTTCTTTTAATGTTTGTGCGAATATATTTGGCATGTAGGTACAAATGTTTCAGAACCCAAGGACAAAGAAAAAAAAACTGACTTCAATATATTTTTTTGTGAATTAGAATACATCAATGACTATGCGGGGTTATTTTTTGGGACAAACCCCCTACCCTATTCCCAAACCACTGCTATTTCTAAAAGCCAGAGTCAACAGTGGCGATATCCAGAAAAGGATCGAGGCAATGAAGTTAGACGAGTGCAGAAGAAAGAAACATTACAACCGCCTTAGTGGGGACTAAGGCGGTTGTAATGTTTCTCCGGGACTCGGCAACGAAAATAATCAGAAAAGAACAGCGGAGCAGTGAGAAAATCATTTTACCACTGCCCTCCAAATCAAGCAGTAGATAGAACGGAACTAGGCCAATAGGCACAAAGGGACGTTACCAACTGGAAGAACCCAGTTGCCAAGCACCACAGATAACAATTTTTTTTTTCGTTTTTTCTAGCCGTTGCTGTCCCACTCCTGGGCAAAGACCTCCCCCATTCCCTCCATTTCTCTCGATGTTGTGCCTCATCCCGCCAATTCGCGAGGAAGCCATCCAAGGCGTGCCGCTATCTTCTCCTTGGTCTACCGCGACTCCGCCTGATTCTTATATTTATTTATTAATTCCTAATGCGAACTGGTAACAGGGTTGTTTAAACACTAATTAACTCGTTGGACTAAATATACCAATCATGATTTTTCGACGGTTAATAAAAAAAACAGCTTACCATACATTTTCACCCTTATATGAAACAGCAGGTTTGTTTTTAACAACCGACGGAAACTTTTAACGCTGGGATGTCTAGAATTATGCGCTGAATATTACCATCAACCTGTATAAATAATTGTATAATACCTACCTACCAACTTGTAGTATCGCTGTTTGGACAAGTTAGAGGAAACATGAATCGTAAAACATCGATTTGTTCACTGCTCTGCCCTGCAATCTAATATTCAGGCGGAAATCGATTTGCCTAAAATAAGAAAGGCTATGATGCGACAGTTCTATCACGTCGCGCCGGCCGTTAAGTAAATTATTAATGTTTTTTACAGTTGATCTATCTTTACGAATTATTAAAGCCAATGCAAAAAGAAAATAATTTTGCATCATTAGGTAGTGACGCATGTTTCTGACTCGGATATTATATAATTTATTTTTATTTTTTTAAATCCACGTGTTTTAGTTTTAATCTTTGTAACAATGTTTCTAAAATATGTGCATTTTTGTGTGAATAGGTAAAAATCTTTTATTTATTTCTTATTACAATTATACAACATTGAAGCTGTGTGTTGTACGTTATGCTAAAAATGACGAAAATTAATTGATGACGCTGAGATGTCAGTCAAAATATATCTACCTATACTATTCAAGCAAAACTCTACTGAGTTTACTAATCACAAATTTCTAAACTATGAAGGCATAAAGCACTCAGCAAATCGGTTAAACGTTAAATTATACACAGAGCTTTTATTCGAAAATCAACTCGTCAGTAATCTAAGCGTTACTGCTTCTTTAATTGGACAAAATTGCGATGAAAAGCTGCCAATTAGTAATTATATATTATCATTTTATTTTTCAATCAATTAAGTACTATTAGCACAACCTATAGTCTTTTAGAAGTTCTTATCTATTTCTATGGTCGTAGGGCCTATTCGTAGCCCCGTAGCGGCGGAGCTACGTCAAGCTACGTGGCGCTACGGAGATGACTGAGATGATACTTGTCACCGGTAACTTAATTTGGGACCATACCATAATCATTTACCGGCTAGTGCAGGGCAGGCCAACGTGGCGGTAATAGTTGCACCGACAGTCAGAACAAAATTGCTTGACACTTCGCAAGATTGTCAAATTTTGCCCTTCTTTATACTGAGTTTATGGCCAATGCACAATAATATATGTATCAATATTATCCATAGCAGATATGCGAAATAAAAAGCTAGGTACTTACTGTGGCAAACCAAGGATATAATGGCAGGCAAGTATGGTATCCTTGGTGACAATCTTATTTTTGAGCCGTTTGGGGTTGAAACCCTTGGGTCGTGGGGTCCTAGTAATAATAACAATAATACTAGCCTATAATTATCCCACTGCAGGGAAAGGGCCTCTTCTCATACACAGAAGGCATGAGCATTGATCACCACGCTTGCTCAAGGCGGATTGGCGATTTCAAACTTATATTAATTATAGGTAAGTCCAGGTTTCGTCACGATGTTTTCCTTCACCGATGTCAATGATGTTCAAGATAGGTTTAGGAAGTACATATGAGTTAAAAAAGTCACATTGGTACTTGCCCGGTTTCGAACCCACAACCTCATGTATGACAGGCGGGGTCCTAGTGCTCATCTCATTTTAAAGAAAATTTCCATAAGGTTGGTTGACACTTCCCGTGATCCAAAAGCTGGTTTTTACCTCGGGCAGAGGTTAAGCATTGCCATCCAACGCGACAATGCAGCCAGTCTCTTGGGCACATTCGCAGACGAGGGCGATGTGAATGATTTTAGTTTTTCTTTTTTATTATACGTGTAAATATTGTATAAATTTAATTCATGAATATGGCAGGTTGCTTATAAAGGAATAAAACCAAAGAAAGGAGCATAGGTAAAATTTCTATTAGTTGATCTACTTCTTGCTCTTGGGGTGTCCGGGCTAAAATAGCACCCCCCCATTTCATCCCGAGGGTGTCGTAGAAGGCGACTAAGGGAAAATCCGGGAGTCGGGCAGCAACGGCTTCCGTGTAGGTGTACCTAACAACTTAACTGCGATCCCCAAGACGCCTGCCAAGCGTAGGGATTATGGCGAACCCCCCTTTATGGGGGAGGTCTTTGTTCAACAGTTGTCGTCTTCCGGCTGATGATGAAGATGACTTCTTCTCTGCGTGGCTCGTGGCTAAGTAAAAGTCGTACGGATCAATCAGTCATGGTAAAACTACCATTGCCGCTGTTAGACTGTGGATGGGTGACACTCAATTTCATACCGAGACCTTTCAGTGCCTTTGAAAGCATGTAAAACCGTTGGTACTAACTGTCATTCGTAGAACTTTGACAGTTGTTATGGGTAGTCAGAAGCCGGAAAGTCTTACAACTAGTCTTACCAAGGGGTGTCGTGTTACCCAGTAACTAAGTTGTGGAGATCAGAAAAACAGTCGCTCCATGTGAAACACTGGTATTCAGCTGCATCATAGTTGGGAAAAGGCTAGGCAGATGATGATCTACTTCTCAAGTAATACATTAGGGAGGTATTCGGAAAATGAATGGTAGGTACTGTAAAAGCTCAACTTGCTAGGCTCCTATGGTACCAGGACGATATATACATATAACATGTAAGAGGAGGTTGGAGGGATACTTCAATCAAAGATTCTGTTTCACTCGATTGTTTAATATTTCAATCTACAGATTAAAGGGCACAATGAAGCCGAAAGTGTGTTGATATATATATATGATTTAAATATTACGAAATGAAAATAACACTTTTTCGTTCCATCTCGATGCCTATTTTGTGTTTCTATAATAAAATGCTCAAGAACTGCATTTAACATTTTTCATCACACTTATGGGGAAAATTTAATAATAGTAGGTACATTGTGATACAAGTACCTAAGCTAAGTTTGTCATTATAGGTACTCGAACCCGTGACATTAATTGTGACGTCCTTTTCAAAATTGTGTGTCGCTATCAAAATGAATTTAACTCGTGAACGTTTTCGTTCAAAGATTTTTTTATGATTTTCGTTGTGGGTTGTGTCTTAAGTCAACAAGAGAGTTGCCAGAAACTTCAATTGGCATTAATTGGTGGTAAAGCTATATGTCGCGGTTTGTGTATTCGCAGTTTGGAGAATTTAGACGTAAACGTGATCATCTCCATGGCGAGGTACGTGAAGGTCGGCCGGCGACTGCAGTTACAGACTCTAATATTGACATTGTACGACAACTTATTGAAACTGAAAAAAATACTTGCCAGCAAATTCGTGCTTTATTATGCATTGGAATAAGCCAAGTGCAAAACATTTTACATGTGCATCTGAAGGTACGGAAACTTTGCCCTCAATGGATACCGCATGACTTAACGGAGAACCAGAAACGACAACAAAAAAGATTGACGGAGGACAGTCATTGGCTGTCTATAATATCGTGACAGATGACAAAACCTGGGTGTACTGCTTTGAACCGGAAAGAAAAAGCCAGTCGGTAGAGTGGGTCTTTCCTCTTGAAGATTTGCCGACGAAAGTTAAGAAAAGTCGAATCATTGGAAAATAAAATGGTTGCTTCTTTTTTCGGCATATCAGGACATTACACTACAGGATCGCAGATCAAAGGAGAAAAGCGTCCTCGAAGCAATGTCCTTCTTCACCCCGATTACGCATCCTCACATTTCGCTAAGGTAACAGCAGCCTATTTGAAGGTTTCAAATGTGGAACTTTAATTCGTTTATTTTAGAATATTCAGACTTAAAAAAATCTTTTTGCTGAGATGTTTAAAAAAATGAAAAATGATGAAAGAGGCATGCGTGCCTAATACGCTACATTATGAACTTAAAAGTAGTTCATTAACAACCACTATCAAGTAAGTGTGTAGAAAATAATTTGAGTGAAAAACTTAAAAAAAAATCTTTTTAATTTAACCCAGGTGAGTTACGTTAATTTACGTACTGATATAACAAATGTATTCACACTTCTAAGGCGGTTATTACGGAATATTGCAGGTAGCAAACGATTGCAGCAAGAATTGCAGCATAATTGATTACAAGAATTGCTCTTTTCATTGAGTGAGTTTAGATATACTTCATATTTGTAATTAAATTAATACCAATCTATAATTTTCCCGCTGCAAGGCAAAGGTATGCAAGAGCATTGAGATTGCCATAGCATTGATCTCCATCCTCAAGGCGGATTGTCGATTTCAGGCTTATATTTATTACAAGTTCAGGGTTCCTCACGATGTATGCTTTCATCGATGTCAGTAATGTCCAAGAAACAGTACATAATTATGAAATAGAAAACGTCACATTGATACTTGCACGTGCTTGGTTGCCCCGCAACCTCGTGCATTCGGGGCGGGCGCTTAAATCATCAAAAGATTTTTTATTTGATAGATATTATGTGGTTTGTAAATCTTTCGTCGGCCTCATTATTTTCGGTATCGCTGCCCACATAAAATCTGTTTTATCTTAATTCGTATCACACGATATTCACTAGGTTTAAATTAGTCATTCGACGATCAGAACAAAACTTTTAACTTTGCCGCTCAAAAAGTTACATCTGTTTGCTGTTTTATCTAACTTGTATAATGAATTGCTAAAGTGTAGCTCCAACTTTATCTAGTTCATAGTGACTTGATTCGTTTATGTAAAGATGAAGTAGATGTATTTCCTTTGAAATACATACCTGAAAATGTGTAAAAGAATATGTTAGATATTAATTTTTTGTAAGTAGATGACACCAAAGTTTGTAGCGAAACTTCCGCTCCAAAAACGATCATAATCGTACTATTCAGTTTTGCTTGCAGTCTCAGAGCGACTTTTGAACAAGTCAAACTGAATTTTGAGCCAGTACAACTTGACTATTTGATCGTTTTGTACCTGCGCTTCGACTTGATTCATGATTGCACTATTACTCAGGGGCGTTAAAAAATCCAGATTCGCCTCTATACAGTGTATTATTGTTTGGTCTATGGTGTTAAGTATTTTAACGATACGAATAAATGCAAAAATACGGTACCTACTAGCGGTATCCTAATTTACCGACATGAGTGTATGGAGTTATTTTCTTTTTAGGACCAGCCCTCGTCACTTTTTCCAAACCATTGCATCAGATTGAACAGTGGCGACTACCAGAAAACATCGAGGCATTGACGCTCGACGAGTCCCGAAGAAACATTACAACTATCTTAGTTCTCGCAACGAAATTATCAGCAGTTTAATTAAGGCTACCCTGTAACTCCAAGTTGCTGGAAAGCATTGTTTTTGTCATTAACCTTTAATGTCCCATTACTGTGCAATGGCCTTTTCCGAGTCTTTGCAGATGTTCTTTCCTTGCACCACCTCGGCCCAGCTCTCGCGGAGCCCGTTTATGTCATCTCGCCATCTCTTTCTCTTCCGGCTACTCCGTCCATCTTCGGAACCTAATGCGTAGAGACTTTTACCCAGCAGTTACTGTGTATGCGGATAACATAACCTACCCAATATCATTAGAAGCTGACAGCCATTTATCCCAAGCATCTTTAAAAGTAAAAATAAAGTAATTGCTGCTAACAGATAACGCCTCTTCAAGTTTTTCTCCTCTCTCTGAAATGGGTAGCCTACCGACCCATTTTACCTACGTCTATACCTACTATTTCTTAAAATGAGTTGGTACCCAGTCACTATACAGATTCGTAACACTTGTAGGCACATATTTTTGCAGGATTGAGATAGGAACGTGTAATATTTAATCAAGCGTAGTGTTGATAGAGTGAGTGACTCGATGACGGAGTAGGAGCGTGAGAACAGCGCGGGGCAACGTGATGTCTACTTGTCATGCCGCTTGTAACTACCATAAACGTCCACAATGCGCGTGTAAACCACTTATGATATTACAAAGCACCAGTTGACAGAACAACCTGGGAATAATGATAAAATGTTTCCAAAAACGCTTCAAGTTCAACCAACCCAGCCCAGTCTAAGTATTCTGAATGCTTAAATATTTAATATACCAACAACTCATAGATTTATTTACAAGGATACATCAAAATGGTGTGTCAAGAAAATTGACAATGTAGCTGCTACTAATATCCGGTTATTTACCCAGGGTCAACTCTAGCAACAAAGAACGTTGTTAAAATTTATCTCTAAAAACTTCCGGTACCAACAATCGAATATAAATCCATTCATATGTTTTTTAAAACGCCCATGACAATAGAGCGACGAATCGAAACGCAAACAAATCAACGTCACCTTTAGGCGACGCAAACAGATTAAACTTGGACAAAGCACGCATTGACCCTTTGCATTAGGACGCGAAATCAAAAATTATAGGGCCGCCAACCCCCGCTCATAATTCAAGAATCATTCTCGTCCATATTCGACGATCCTCGGACAATGGGTCGGACAACACACAGTTAAACGCCGCAAATACCGTAAGCGGCTATAAATCATTGACATAGCGGAAGTGCGTAGCCTGCCAGTGGTGAGAGAACCCCAGCAATAACGGTTGCGCGGCCGTCTCCGGCATTTTCAGCGTTATAGATAAATTAAATGCCAACACATCCAGTCGGGCAAGCGCAGCGGAGGCGCGCTAGGAATGTCCAAATAAATTTTTTGATAAACGCACCGGATGCTGGACCTATTACGTGACACTGTCCCCGTTCCTTCCTTATACTCCTCAGTTATTGTTTTTCTTTCGGCATTCGAGGAATTTTAAGCTTTTATTCAAACCAGCATATGGGAAGCGCGGCCCTTTGAATCGATTTAGAGATCGTAATCAATAAACTGTAATAGGTCAGTTTTGTGTCGGAATTAATCAAGCGTCAAAGGTCTGGCTATAATTGAGCGCCAAAGGCTGCGGGTGTGTCGTATATCTCACTAATTAATGGATTCGCTAGAAATGTTTTTGTCACAAAAGATACCGCTTAGCCACACAAAAAACATCTCGAAACGTTTTTATATTCAGATACACAATAATAACCCTTTTCGGTTTCTAGAGCATGTGTTGTTTATATCGCAATGTGGAGCATAAGAAGACACAGAAACTGCCTTCATTAAAATTATTCGCCGCATTTTGGCGGGGTAGAATAGGTGCGTGCGTGTTCGATATAAAGAAATATTAATATGCCCGTGGCTATAAACAAGCGTTTGACGATAATAATTCGAACGCATAAAACAAAGCTTTATCTATGATCGAAAAGCAGCCCCCAGAGAGTTTAGTGTGAAATGTGTTCTCAAAGACACCGTTTAGTAGCGTAATGCGCGTGACTATCGTACAAATTATGCATTTTCGAGACAAGCCGATTTTATTGCCGCGGAAGTGACGTCAATAAAGCACAATGTACAGCAGTTTAATGTTCTCGTATAATAATTTTTGATCGGCTCCATTCACGATATGCATCACGCTCTGACACGGTACGTGGCACACGTGCTCGTTGACAAACATCATGTGGTAGAATATTTAGTGCCGTCTGACGCACTTGTCCATTACCTACAAGATTTTGTTCTTAAAATCTTATAAGTACTTGCCTACTTTTTAATATTGCCTTCTCGACTTTAAAAATGTACAAACACTTCACACAGGTACCCCTACTTCAGTTTTCCGAGAATGATTGAATGAATTAATTTAGACCGTTTTAACACTCAAACGAATAACGAGCATACATAGAAGAATAAAAATGAACAGGTGTGCACATATTTAAATAGCTCTCCTTTACCAGTACCGGAAAATACGTACTATTTAAAAATCAATCATTAGGTAAGTACGGTTAGGCATTATGATTTATTATTAACAACATTCGTAATATAAACACCATTAAATAAATTTGTTATTGAAAGTATCGCCATGCGACTTTAAACATCAAGCTTAATTTTAGACATAAAAACTAAAGTAAACATAAATATTATTCAATTTATCGATATTATTGTTTTAAACTACGACATAATTCATAGCTGTAAAACGTGTCGAAACATCATATCACCCCAAATATAAATGGCGTGTGACGCCCAACCGTTCCGAACGCCCTTAGAGATTTGGTACCGACTCAAAAAATGATATACTCCATACCTTATATTGAACGGGAAATAAATCGTATACTTCCTTTAAGTGCCAATAAAAGTTGGAGTAAATCATAAAAGTATCACTCCTCGAGAAATGTCTATAACAAGTGTGTTATTGCGGAATAATTCAGTAGCGACGGAGGGTGGTTTGAAGGATGGCTCCCTCTAGATCCAGCCGGGCGTACTCCGACCTGGAATTCCCGATGCTCTATCAAAGCCTTCAATTATTTATCGGACCCGTGTCTACTTTTCATTTTACTCCTTTCCCCGGCAAGGCTTTCAGTGCCAGAAAATAAACATGTCACACTATTGGGAATACGCTTTACATGAATAGTGGTCTTGTGACTATAAACTGTTACGGTTCTACCGCTGACAGTGATGTATGGCGCTCGCTCATATTAATTATTAAATTGGGACTAACATGCATGTGATATGCTGAATAAACAATAACAGGATTGATTTCAGATCCGCACCTGTGAGGATTCTCGTGCTTGTTGATTAACGCAACGTATTCAATGAGCCCCAGTGGGTTAGACAGTGACGTTTTACCAAAATCGGAAATCATAAATGAATTCATGAATGAACTGAAACCGATAAACGGGTACGAAGAGATTTGTTAGGATAATTGACGTGAATCCATGCATCTAATGCATAATACCTTTAATATCTTAATATCTAAACTTTTAACATTTAATTCAAATATTTAACAGTAAATTCAGTGAAATCAGGGAGAATTGTATTTTTTTTTCTTAATTCGAAGCCAATATACTTTCCTTTACACAGGATATAATTTAGTGGAATACACATACTGCCATTCTATCATGCAATAATTTTATTTTAGTTACGGTAACTACTAATAAATCAAAAGTCTAATTTATAGTTACAGTTTGCTATAAAATACTATCATTACGCACACTAACAGTGAAGGAAACATAAAAATTATATTATCTTTTCACGTGTAAGCTCCATTCGTCGTTTAGTACCTAGTAAATATTATATTGAATTATGTGGTCATTGTAAAATATATCAAATATGACAAAATCAATAAAAAAATGTTTAACGTAATTCTTAATTTTGTTAATTGGTTATTTATAAATACACAATAATACAATTTTATATAATTACTAGCTCACCCGACAGACGTTGTCCTGCCCTATCTACTTACTTACCTGCCTATCTACCTACTTACCTGCCTATCTACCTGCTCTACCTGCCTTATCTGCCCTACCTGCCCTACCTGCCCTGCCTACCCTGCCTACCCTGCATACCCTGCCTACCCTGCATACCCTGCATACCCTGCATACCCTGCATACCCTACATACCCTACATACCCTGTATACCCTACATACCCTACATACCCTACATACCCTACATACCCTACATACCCTAAATACCCTACATACCCTACATACCCCACATACCCTACATACCCTAGGTACATACCCTACATACCCTACATTCCCTACATACCCTACATACCCTACATACCCTAAATACCCTACATACCCTACATACCCTACATACCCTACATACCCTACATACCCTACATACCCTACATACCCTAAATACCCTACATACCCTACATACCCTAGGTACAAACCCTACATACCCTACATTCCCTACATACCCTACACACCCTACATACCCTGCATACCCTACATACCCTACATACCATACATACCCTAAATACCCTTCTTACGCTAATTGCGCCAATCCTCCAAAAATTGAAGAAACTAATACGTCGTCTACATATTATTTTTTGGTGAAGAAATTAATACGTCATCTGTGTAACAATTTTTTTTTGGTTATTGTTGATTTTTTGAACGTTCCGCGCAACTTTGCTAGTTTATTCTTTCATATTCTTCTTCTCCTTACAATAACAAACACAACAAAAAAAGAATTAGCGAAATTGGTCCAGCCGTTCACGCGTGATGACGCGGCCGTGACCAAGGGAAATAGGGATTCATTTTTATATATATATTAAAGAAAAACAAAATGGCATGGCAGCGTTTTCATTGTGAAGATAATCCTTTTACAAACGTAGGTACTTTTTTATATTATTGACAACTGCACAGATAAATAAAAAACAGTATTTAATTATATGACAAAAAGAGCTTTTATCGCTGACATCTACTAGCTACATTATCTTGGAATGGCCATCGTCTCGCCTCTAAAAAGCTCATTTTTACTCACATAGGTATGTGTTAGTACAGTCGATTGGTGCGTAGGTGCGGCCGCACAATACGGACATCTCTCGAGGTTGCGGCCAGTTATGTGAGGCAAAAAGCGATGATAATGACAGAGACCATCGGCGCAAAGGGCGCGGGATGAAGCTCCGCCAACGAACGCGCGTGGAATAACAAATGTTTCACACATAGACGGTGGAATCTTGCAGACTGGCCAACTTAAAACTTATTGACTATATATAGATATTTAAATCCACAGCCACGTCAGGCGGTCGATTCAAATTCGGGATGTTTCTATAGGCATCTATCCGTCTAGATTTCCGCCGATAATTTGGAATACATATTTATGTCTATGTGTCAGTTCACAAGGAAATTAGCGAACTTCAACTTCAATATTTATCGTGTGCTATAAAAAGACGTAGTAAAAAAAAGTATTAAATATAATTTACTAATAGGTACTTACAACGTAGCGGTTGGAGTATTATGAACTGAAAATAAATATTTATCTACCTCATGTAATAGAAATAGAAAAGTGTATTATTATTATCTGAAGTCTAATAATTTGTGATATTAGAAATCATGAAGGGAGCTCGGATATCTATGAGAAGAACTAACCACATTTGACTGTTCGAATAGGTACAAACGGACGTTTACCATTTTATTCTAATGTTCGATAATAACTCTCACTCGATGAGAATCTGTATAATTAAAGGTCGGGTTCAGTGAAGAAGCGGAAATAGCCCAATAGTTAGTCAAGACATTTGGCTGTCGTACGTTTTTTTTTGCATTTTAATCAAGCTCATTCTATGAACTACGTGATTTGATTTTATAGAACGATTTCAAGTTGTTGTTTCATGGACACGACTCAGTGTTACTTTAATTATGGCATCGTTATGGTTTTACTGTGAAGGCGTTATAATTGAGTGCATGTAAATGAATAAATAAATTTTAAAGAATATGTACGGTGCAACCATACATTGCGAAATTATTGTAACCGCGTCAGCATATCCGCCAACATTAATTATTCATTTTCACTTACTTACAATTCAGTTCACTACCGGTCATCGAACGCACCGCGTGTTCTCACGTATCAATATCATATCAGTAACATCTATCATTTATTCTTAAAAACTATCTCTATTTGAGCCTTGTGTTAACTTAGTATAATAAACTGTTGTTAAACCTTCATGGACTCGTATCATTTAATATCATAGCATCCTATCAGTAAAAGCTGCACGGCACAATACCGTAAAGAATATGTGTACAATTCAGTTTGAAATTTCAACATTTTTCAATTTTCTCTACCCTATAATAAGCGAACTTAGTTAATTTATATCTGTCAGTATCCAAAATAACTGAAAACGGTTTTCTCTGATTTACTTCACAAGACGGAACCAAGGTTACCGACGTAGCCCGAAGAATTGCCAAACTTAAGTGGCAGTGGGCAGGGCACATTGCTCGTAGAACGGATGGCCGATGGGGCCGAAATGTTCTGGAGTGGCGACCGCGAACCGGAAGACGTTGCGTTGGAAGGCCTCCCACTAGGTGGAGCGATGACCTGGTAAAGGTTGCGGGGATCTGCTGGATTCGAGTCGCACGGGACCGGTTAATGTGGCGACATTTGGGGGAGGCCTATGTCACGCAGTGGACGTCTTTCGGATGAAATGATGATGATGATGACTTCACAAGAGTAAGTATCCTATGCTGTTTCACTGCTGGGCAAAGAACTTCACTTTTTTTTTTCGCTCCAACTCGAGAACGCCCTGGTGGCACGAGTCCAGGTCATGTCACCACCTCTTTCGTGGCCGTCCTCTGCGACATGCGCCGTCCACCCAATGCTTGGAAAAGAAAAGCTTAAAAACAAATCCATGTGGAAGATCTATCGCTACCTAAATCTTTATCATATAAAATCGTAGTGATACTTCTTAGTGGCGCGAAGAAGAAGGGGAGGCCTAAGGCAATAGTAGAAACACGTCGCGAACATCGTTTCAGAGTCACGTAACGTAACGATGCCGAATTACTTGCTCGCAAACTGATCTTTGGCGTGCCCAGGGAAATATGCGGTAAGGAAATAAAAAGTACGCGTACCTACATAAGTCTAACAAATAAAGTTTTATTGCGTCACGGTGGAAAGCTGCACTGATCCCCTAGAACTGTGATCATTGGCTGTACCTACGAGTGGACTGGTCAGTGGGATAGTTAATAGCGTACTTACAGTACGTATCTACAAGTCATGTCCCCAATACGATGGCTTATGGTACGAATATTTTGGAAAGGGCTCTATGAGCCTTTGCTTGTAGCAAAGGGGTTTGAGATAAAAAAGGGCACTGATCATGTCATAAATTGAACTTATTAATTGACCGTATAGATAAATGTCTTGACTGCGGTTATTAGTAATTCATTGATTTTCAGTTAAAACTAATACTAAATGTTGTAAAGTTACCTTACTTGGCATCATCCCACATAATTTTATCAAGAAGAAAACAAAAGATAAATCCTTATGAAACTACCGATTTTACAAATCGCCTCTAAAACGTCATCTAAATTAAACAACATGAAACTTAAGCCTCGTAGCGTTATGTCGAACGGAGTCAAGGGGCGATGGTAAGAGAATTTTCACAAACTTTCCAAAACAATTTCCACCCGAATCTTTCTATAAGCCTCACTCAGCTTTTTAAAATCTTATTCAAACTTTATAAAATAAGTGGTGCTCCCCTCTGAAGGGGTCTCACTGCCGATATTATTGTGTAGCCATCTGTGACGAGACCGGGACGCCATAGAAAAGACATATTTTTAGATTTAACTCGTAAATTACTTCGATCCAATTGCTTTACGCTCGTGTGAGAATTAGGAGAGAACTTTTATTTGCCAATGCGGTTGTTTATAGCGGCGGAGGGCGCCCCCGCTTACAGTTATACGTAATCTTAGAGTGTATCTGTTTATATTTACTGTGTTTTGATTTACATGTTAGATAAATATTACGGCAAATTGTTTCCTTTAATAAATATGAAATTGTAATTAAATACCTACATAGAAATAATATCCTCAACTAAAGGAATATAGTTTACACAGTACTAACGATGCAGAAAAGGTCGTTAACAATGAGACGTGAAAACATGCTATTGTTCGTTTACAGATATATTATTATGATAACTATTATAATAACAAGTTAGCTTAGCTTTATATGCATTGAACAAGAATAAAATTGCATGAAACCATCATACACACATAAAACGGACACTTTTATAATTGAATTATACTGTTTCGATCAATTCTATTTTGACCATAACATTATCATTACGTATGTGATTAAATTGAATAGATCATAAAATATAATCTTTACAAAGTCATCATCACGGAGCTATGAAAGCTACTCGGTGATACAAAAGTGTGTGTCTAATTATAAATCATGCCATCAATCTTGGCCTTCTTATTGGCCTAATAGTCATTTTTAGCCTCGTCACACTTTATTGACGGAACTCAACACGTAACTAACCAATTTAAAAATTATGTCTCTCTTTATTAACGTAGCAATAAATTAATTTACTTTCATAATATAATATAACGAGGCTGCTATAAAAAGTGTCTGTCACCATAATTTTGGACACAGATTGTTGCTCTAATGCGCCGAGTTTAAAGGAAGGGGTTGACGACCCCTTTTGCCCGATTTCCATTCGTCACACACACGCCGTCAAATGGAAGTTTAATTTTTTAAAATTGGATTTTTATTGCTATTTGGAATGGAATGAATGGCAACACTGGCAACATTGACTTCTAGCTGAAACTTGCACTTGCAGTGGAGAATTAAAAAAGTCAAATAATATGTCACTTTTTACAGACAGTACCATTATCACAATATTCTACTACTAATATTATATTTATGCAAAACCGTCTCGTCTGTACCATACTTTTTGACGTTTAAATGTGTCTAAACTTTAGGCAATGTTTGTAAGTAAATGTATGGTTAAGCAGACGCTAAAGTTTAAGTAACTTTAACTTTTGTGTTTGCTTTGTGTCTGGGTGTTGTTTATCTATATATGTATGTATTTACAAAAAAAAATGTATTTGTGTATGTATATCAGCTGTCTGACACCCATAGTACAGGGTCTCCCTAGTTTGGGGTCAGATGGCCGTGTGTGAAAATGTCCCCACATATTATTATTATTATTATTATTATTTTATAGGAAAACTAAGTAGCCTCTTTATTTTATTTATTTTTTATTACTTTTAAGAAGGCTTACAGAGTAATTAAACAATAGGTACAACAAAAGGTATCTAACTATAATAAATTATTCAGTTGCTAATATCAAGCGTCCACAGATGTTTAACAAATATCGATAGCCGAACAGTTGAAGTTTATTGTGTATATAATGCAAGTTGGTAAGTTTTACTATTTACGCTGCTACATAACCACATTACACATTAGATTGAGAACCACTAGCCGGTGCATCATTCACAAAAAAATGATTTGGCCGAGAGCGTTCTTGCTGTGCTCGCCTTAGTGCAAAATAAGTCAATATCATGTTCGGAAGATACCTCATTGAAGCTCCAAGCTTTTAGAACATACAAGTCTCAAAGAGACTCATGTATGCCTGCAAGCCATCATCACAATAGGTACGTGATAATGGTACAGACATGAGGCAAAAACAAACAATGTTGCAATTGAGGATATTCTTGTCTCTGTGCCTATGTAACCTGAGTGTTTAAAATTTGTCAGTATGCGATTTACCGTTTTTGAAACATCAGATTTTTATGTAATAGCTGTCAATGACGTAGTTAATAACCAAGACCGAGTTACAACAAAACTTAATAGGATTATTCACGGAGTTTCCCCATAAACGTGACGCATATAGTCATTACAATTCTGACGCCTTTAAAAGCACATCGAGTAAAGAGGTACCTAAGTGCTCTTTAATCAACAGTTAAAAGCAGGGTGCGGTCCCCTAATAAGCATCTACTAGATTACACCGCCGCCGCCGCCGTCTTTAAAATTTACTTCGTCGTTGTATAGATAATAGTGTAATTGGCGGTATACGAGTAGCATGAGGCATTGTCCGACTCTCACCTAAATAATTCCACGTAGGTACCCCATGCAACGGTTGATCGTTTAATTGGCAACAATATATGTAAATTATAGCCTGTAAATATAGGTTTCCCGGTACGACCAAGTCTGTGGTATATCAAGCCACACAACGACGAACTATAACTGTGCGGATATACCGGATACAATTACGGACATCGGAAATATTCTATATTTGCGTGAAACTTAGTTAATTGACATTCTTGGCGATATTTCGGTTATTATTGAACGGTCGCCGTTTATGAATTTATTGATAGAATTTAATTTAAATCCACAACTCTAGTCTCGTTGTGCAGTGAACCCAGTCCGACCTAAATACATATAAATGAAAGTGTAATGAAATTGTAATAGATAGGTAAGAGGCAACTTCATCCTTTAAAACATAATACTATTGGCTTATCTAGAGGTGTGTGTTAAGTTTAAGTAATATTCCTTGGAAATAATGTCTCGAACCAATTTAAAAACACACATTGTTTGTTTTTCCATTTAAAAAACCGACAGATTATCGAATAGTTGAAAGATTATACTGTAAAGTTTACTGAATTAGGTACGGTCACCAAAGGAGATAAGTATCCATGTCGCCGGAAACAGTTGAAGTTTACTTAGAAACCGATAGGTGTTTATGAATAAAATAAAATACAATTAATAGAGAATAAACAGTTCAATGATTTAATAAAATTTCATTTGAAAGCCCCCATTGGTTTCTAAGAAATCTTCAACTATTCCCGACGACATGGATACTTATCTCCTTTGCTGACTGTACATTCAACTTTACCGATAACAAGGCAGCTAAGTGGTGCTTTTCGAATCACAAAAAACACGGGCTAATGGTCGTCTAGTATTTGTCTAGGATCTACTTTCGTAACGTAATTTAACAGCAACAAAAGCGGGTTTAAAAGTTACTTAACTAAAACCCACACGGGCGGCGTTATCATTCCTACTTTTATTATCAATATCTTGGAATTCTTTCATTTTGCCCGCAGTTTAAACAAGAAGAGTGGGGTGAAATGTAATAAGAGCGCGTTTCATATTGCAGTGTTGGTGAACAATCGAAAAGTTTAGACAGACAGACAGAAATGGCGGCGTGTACAAGCCCCAAGTTAATCGAGACTAAGCCTGGAGACGTAGTTGTGAGAAGTTCGCGGAACGGTATGTTACCGACATGGTACTAGCTGCTGCTAAAGATACAATTATCACGATATCTATATACCTATCTTCAGTTTTGATCGTCTCTTATAACTCACGTATAGCATTATCATTAGCATCAGTCGGAAGATGCCCACTATTGAATGAAGGCCTTACGCCAAAACAAGCGGCAACCTGCCGCTTGCATTCACCGATTCCCCGCGACCTTGACGATGTCGTTGGTCCATCTGGGTCTACCAACGCTGCGTCATACGGTTCGTGGTCGCCACTCGAGAACCTTTCTTCCCCATCGGTTATCGGTTCTTCGAGCGATGTGATTCACGTATAGCATAAGCCGGAAAAACTGTTAATAAAAAGACAAAGGGCAAAGTACAAACGTCCTTGTGTAATAGTACAGTCATGCTAGTGACTAGCTGACCCACCTTACTTTCGCATTTATAATATTAGTATGGATTATGAAAATCTGTCGATTCGTTTTCTAAACAATCTGAATATAAACACAGTAACTGACTGTACCTATGCAAACAAAATGTTTATTAAGTACTTATTTTTCTGTAACACAATAAACCATACGCCTTTAATCCCCAAAGGGTAAGGGAACGAAAGTACTTCAAAATTTGGTCTAAACCTATATAAGATGTAGGTAGCAATAGGTCGATTCTGTAAAATTCAAACAACAACTCGCATCTGACATCGCTATTCACTCTCACTTCGCATAAGGTTCAAAATGACCGTGATATATTTGACACTTTGAATCGGGTTCAAGTGCGAAGTGCCACTTCTTACGTCATCTCATACTTTATCTGTCAAAATCTCCCTGTCAATTTAGTTCAACTCGCTGACACGCTCGCAAGGGTGGCGCTAGTATAAATTCAAATTATCAACCGAGTTTTTAGAATGCCAATCAAGAAACTCACAGCGGATTCAGATTCGAAGTTTAGAATGAGGTCTTATAGAATCACACCCCTGGTCAAAATAAGCTTATAAAAAGTGACCAAATAAGCTAGGTATATGTTAAATTCCAAACGCTCATGACATAGATCCCTAACAGTAATTTATACATGAACAAAACCTGACACAATTGTTCACTACAGAATGTACAATGTGGAACTACCTTACCACGGTTCACGTTAAACTTAATACTTGCTTGAAACTTTCACGCGGCGTGATTGCGAATCTGAAAAGTTCCAGTCTGGCTTGTCTCGAACCCCGCATGTGGCGCCAGCAATACCCTCTTAAGCGAAAGTAGTTTATAAATTCGTGAGCATAAGGTATATTATGACTTTTAGATGTTACTGCTACTCTGTCAAGCATGAACTATCGGTTCACACTCATGTCTTCCACTTCAGCTCACTGCGGATTAGTTCTTAACTGTTAACGTGTTCTTTGTTCAAGTTTTTGAACTTCAGTTGGAACATTTTCAGAGGCATGTCTGTGTGGCTGAAACGTATGTAAGTAACAAAACTGTAAGATAGGCAACTCGATATAGATACAAAGAGAGACATAGGTAATTTAAAAAAATCAGGATGCTAATCCTTTGATACAAGTAATCATTGGCGGCCTTGTTTGGCTGAGGCGTATTTTGTTTTATGACCAGTTTTTACATTCTTTCGTTATCTATTTCAGTTGGTAAATTTACCTATGTACGTTCCATTTTCACATGGCAAGTAATTAAGTGACAGCGCATCATTACTTATTAGGTACTTAAACTACCTATTAATAAGATTTGATTATAATGTTGTCATCATAATGTTTGTGTTTACTCCCTTTTTTTTAGCAAAAATTAGAACACATTGATAAAATTGATAATATGTGTGCTGTACTAATTTTTGTGATTAACCTTCACAAAAATTAAATAATAAAGTCCAAAACATGGTTGATTACAACTTTGTAGGACGTAAATCAAGGGTTGTTTGGGTCAGTAACATTAGTTAATTCGTTTGGTAGTGGCCGTTTTAATATTAACAGTTGGAAATTTTAATATAATAAACAATTTGCATTTGCGCAAACTGCGAGAGCTTTTAATAAAACCGTGGAACAAACAGCTCCGCTATGGTATGAACTCTTGCAAATTGCTTTAAGCTGCAGGGCGGCGGCGTTTAACAAGAACCCGCGCGACCGAAGTTCCGCCGAGTTCCGTTTTAAGGCCAAGATGCACCGATGATCAACAAACACATTTATCAAAAATAAAAATTATGAATATATATACCTACGTAGCACCAAACCAAACAAAGGAGTTTGAAGGAATTAAAGGAAACTTTAGTATTTTCACAGAAATACGTAAAAAGACAGTTGTCTTTTTAAAATATTTACTCAAAGTGATGTCCTGAACTCAGCTGGACATCACTTTGAGTAAATGTTTTAGCCACTTTCATCGTTTCGACTAATATTAACCATCTACTCTAATAATTCTCTCAGTTATTTAAGCGGAGGCCCTAGTTTCATTAGAAAATAAAATAAGGTACATAATACGAGCATGACCTGATTTAACAAACATTGTTGAACTAAATACCTACCTACATTGCTAACATTGGAACCGCCGCAGGCCAAAATAATTAGTGGCTAACGAATCTCATTGAAAATAATTTGGTATACATGCACATACAAAGATTTTCGGCCGGCCGGCGTTGTAACAAGCGCGTTTCGTTCTATTGTTAACTCTAGTACCACCGGCAATAGACACTTGAAAACATCCAATTAGCAAGGGCTGAGCCTTAAGCACGAGCTCGAGGCCGATGAGAGCTTGCGAACAAAACTATGTGGTGGCGCGGAATAGCGAAGCAAGCAATGCAGCCGCCCCCCCCCTCACACCGCGCCCCCCACAGCCACCGTCGCCCCCAGGTACACACAGAGGTGAACAGCAATCTCGTCCGTACAATACTCTGTAGATAGTTCACAACACAATAGTTTCTGCGAGTCTCGCCAACTCGCGTCGGTTGTAGTTGAGCGGTTAGGTTCGAACGTGAGAATTAACTTTTTATTTACTAAACAGCTTGCATCTTGCATTTTTCGTCGACATAACATGTTTTCTCCGTCGTTGTTATGAATGATAGAAGCGGTAGCTCGCTGGATATTCGTCTGTTGTAGTTAGTTGTAGGTGGTGTACTGGACTGCCGGCTTTTAGTATTAAGCCATCCATTGAAACAGGTACAACATTTAAAAAAATTACAACTGCCTTACTTTTGTTTTGTTATTCGTTGTTTTATTGCTCAAGGCCCAAGCGAATGATGACTGCCTCAGGTTTCACTTTTGTGAAATCGAAATATGTAATATATTGTCACTTCACAGTTAGACTGGCCCGATCGCTAGTTAAGTTAATTAGTTTAAATAAATAACCTAAATGATATCCTATTTCTTTTTTATTGTTAGACATTACGTCCCCACACTAGGAATTTCTCCTGAATCGTGGGTGCGTTTACAAACATATAAACTGACATACACAAAAATCCAGACCCGTAACAACTACCTATAGGCCATACAAATATTTATAGGGTTCCGCACAGAATCATAAAACGGAATACTTATTGATTCGACGCGATACAGATGTCTGTCTGCAGGTGAACCAAGATTTTGGAATTATTTAACTAGGTATCGTTAGTACAGTACCAGAATTTTGCTTGCATTTATCTACTTTTAAAAACATCATTGTGTAGCACACCAATTGGACGGTTGGATGCCCCCATAACACAGGATTTTCCTAGCATGGGGGACATTAATCTATCTGCTTGACCTTTGTTTTTATAAGTGCTATGTCTGTGTTTACATTACTCTTGTATGTACTATATGATGACAAATAAAAACTTATTATAAACTTATTATTATTTTGTTCCTTGCGGCAGTCGAACCGGCGACACACAGCGCTGCAGCCATTCGCTCAGCCACTGCGACAACCGTGTCATCAAATATCTTCGTCCTTGTCGTAAACTTGCCATTTACTTATATCTGTTGGATCGTCATTTCTACTAACTTTTACGATCGCATTCTAATATCAGTCTCAATCTGTCAAGGAGCTCGTGGCTAAGTTAAAACCGTTCAGATCGATCGGCCAAAGGTTAAGCTACGCTTACCGCGGTCTGTCTGTGGATGGGTGACCATCTTTCATACCGAGTTCCCTCCGTGCCTCGGAAATAAAGTAAAGCCGTTGGTCCCGGCTGTCATTTGTAGTTCTTTGGCAGTCGTTATGGGTATAATCAGAAGCCAGGAAGTCTGATAACTAGTCTTACCAAGGGGTATCGTGTTACCCAGTAACTGGGTTGTGGAGGTCCGATAGGCAGTCGCTCCATGTAAAAACACTGGTATTCAGCTACGTCCGATTAGACTGGAAGCCGACCCCAATACAGTTGGGAAAAGGCTAGGCAGATGATGAAAAAAAATGATGAAATGTCAAAAATAGATATACCTATGTCAATGAGACTAGATTTGGAACGTTTTTTTAATAAGTAGAATTTTTCCTTCAGTAAGGTTTATACGCATTGTATTTACAAATGAGGTAGACCTTTCTCGAATCTGGAATTTCCCTATATAATTGAATCAGTAAATTACTTTTGACAATGAACTAACTTCAGTCAGACGGACTGAGATTTTTTTTCAAAGTAAGTAGATACGTATCTGGATATAAGTATGGCGGTGGAGTACAATCAAGTTTATTCCAGCTATCTTGGTAGATATTCTTTATCTTTTTTTATCGCTATTTTTACAAAATAATGTTTATGAATTCTTAGAAAATTACTATAAAACGGAAGTGTGTAGATATGGCTGTTTCTTTTGATGGATTTTAGCAAAATGATGTGCACATAGTTGCATAACACTTTAGGTCAGAAAATGAATTGCGATTAAATTCTACGCTACAGTAGAATACCGCTACCCGCATTTTATTTTACACTAGCAACCCGACCCGGCTTCGCATGGGCCTATAGCCTTTCTCGATAAATGTACTATCCAACACAAAAAGAATTTTTCAATTCGGTTCGTAGATCCTGAGATTAGCGCGTTCAACCAAACAAACTAACGATCTCTTCAGCTTTATAATATTAGTATAGATGAAATTAAGTTCTAAATATTATTGCTTGTTGGTATCATGGTAAAAATTACAGTTTGGTCATTATCACTTGAGGGTGAGTTGCGACAAAACGCAAGCTTATCAGAAAAAAAAAACACTTAGGCCGGATTTTGGAAATATAAAACAAAACGACTTTTTTATTTAGCCTATTTTTATGTGTCACACTGCTGGCCAAAGGTCTTCCCTTTCTCCTTAAAAACATCTCGATCTTGTGCGGTCTCTGCCCACACGTCTATCATAAAATACTGAATATACAATTATATGACTCCATCAATGATCCTGTAGCAAATATATGATTGTACAACAAAAGCCGACTTGTCGGTAATTCTTAAAAATACTACGCCGTACGACTGCTAGAGGTGTGAGTTCAGATTATAAAACAAAAGGCAGATAGACCGTGCGAAACACTGAGAGTGAAGCCAAAAAAGCAAATACAAATTCAAAAGCAAATACCTACAATCTCGTGATAATATTAGCATTTGAATTTGTATTTGTATTTTTATTTGTCTTTTATAGCGATGCAGCGTTTTGTGATATACTGACTCGTGTCAGTACAGCATGAATCACGTTGTAGGTATTCGCTTTTCAATTTGTATTTGCTTTTTTGGCTTCACTCTCAGTGTTCCGCGCGGTCTATCTGCCTTTTGTTACGTAATCAATTTGAGTAATCAATCTGAGAGTCTTCAGCCTCTACCACCAACGCCTTGCTGCGATATTTATATTAACACTTTGCTGCTACTTGTGGCGACAAATACATTTTTATCAAAAATCTTAGCGTGTTCAAGTGTTCCAAACGCCCCATTGGCCTTTGACCACTCGCTCTTAAGTTTATATTATGCAGGTTCCCAGAGGAAAAAACACGATTATGATTTTAACTTTGGTGCCGTCAGTACCTACATGTGCCGATAAATCTCAAAACGTACTGAAATTATGCACGTTTCATTTTTTTAATTGGACATATAAAAACAAATTAGGTTTATCAGTTTCAACTGGACCCTAAAAATGTAGGAACAATTCATAACAAAAGCGCTGTTTAGAAAACTGATAGTGGATTCAAAGATTCATTCTATTATTTAATCAGTGCTACTTAAATCTATCTCTTGTGTTCCTGGTGCTTCGTTGGTACCTATGTGATGCGATCACAGTTTGTTGTAAAGATTATGTCTTAAAGAAACTCCCATCCGGTCTTTGGGTGCAACAGCTATACGCGAGATTAAAGAAATATCTTCGAAATTAAATTTTGTTAATAAGGCGAAACATTGTTTCACTACAATATTTAGTTCATTGATTGAGGTCCGGTTTCTTGTTAAAGACGTGGTACAGACCTTTCGTTTAATACCTGACTTTAGCTACTGGACTTGACATAATGGAATGTAAAATTACGGTCATCATTAATGTCGTAATATCACGTTACAGGATGTGAATAAACCAAGGCGATATAAAATCGACCATATCACCATTCACCCTACTCTCTGAATTCAGCAATAGGTTATTTCGAGTCCAATGGCTTGTCCGTTCATTTTATAGGAACACTAAACGCGATTGAAATCTCCCGGAGTACGTTGTTTAACGCAATAGTACTGGTACTTTGAATGAATGATTATTAGAAATAAATTATTTTTTGTTGTTGTTTAAGAGCGTGTATTCGATTCGTGACGAAAACTTCTTGTTTTCGCGTTTTGCCCAGAGCAATATCGTAATGATGTGAGCAGATTATTTAAAGACAATTACAGTTTTCGAAAAGATTAAGTCTTGATTTAGGCAGCTACAGAGTAAAAGTATAATTTTTAATTATGGTTTTTTGAAGCGAAGACAATTCTTTCATATCGTTTTACGAAAATAGACGTCAGAGTTAACTTTCAGGGCGAATACAACCATTACAATATGCCAAAATATTTTGTTTTATGCGTTTTTCCAACAGTCTATACAGTCATAAAGACAGCTACAGAGCCAAAATTACGAAAATGTTACTATTATGTATTAAAAAACAATGTTGAAAAAGTAGAAAATCGGTTCACTTTATCAATTTTTTTTCACCAGTATTTAAATAAAAACATAACATAAATATTTATTTTATGAAAGTAAGTGTTATACTTAATATACAGAATATTTTTCAGTCCGATATACGAGCTCATTTATTTTAGACAATTATTTTAAAAAGCACTATAAAATATCCCGCGCTGTCGTTTGCCGATCAATTTCAATGATTCGTGCTTATTTCGTGCATATTTTTTTTTCTGATGCACACAAACAGACCACTGTATTGTACTAGTGTGTGTCAATGCTGCTCCGCCGTTCTAGCAATTGTTTAGATTTTGAGTTGCGCTAAATCGAATACGCGCCCTTAAAAAGCAGGCAATCTTATTTAATTTTTCAACTATAATAAGTTATTGCGTACCTAAGTATATTATTTTATTAGTAATTAAAAGTAACAGAATTACTTTCAGATTATTTCGTTTTTTTTTCAGTTTAGAAAATTCAGTTTACTGCAGTCAGAGCGAGTTCAGTACAAATATCTTGTGACGTGTCTTTGACCAATAACACCGTGTATGTTCCATGTATAGTGGTCAACATCGGTCCTCCAATGTCGGACATGTCGCTCCTATCTGTTTCGATGCATTTGTCGTTTAAACACCGACCTGTAATAAATCAGCCACCATTTCAAATATTACCAAATGAACTAACTTGAAACAAGAGCTCTACAAAATAAAACTGTAACCATATAGCATTAAGAACCTGTTTCGATTGGGAGAATATCGTGACTTGTGGTACAATCCTAGAAGCTAATTTAAGCCTATCTCAAGTCCACTACGGACACTCTTCATTCAATACTTTAAATGAGATTCTTATCGCACGCCCTTAAATAGATTAGTAGATTAATGATGTCTGTAATAATTAATAATGGATCGTGAATTTTACAACAACAATAAAAGCGGTTCGGTCGTCGTCGTAAACACTGGCTTGCAGTTTGTTGTTTTGAATCCTTTAGCTTTACGATCCGTCAATGCGTTCCATATATTTACCTCGTCTTAATTACTGTGGAGTTATCCTCTCAGTTTTATTGCACTTCATTTTTAGTATAATCAAAGTCCTGTTTAGTGGTACCACGATTACCTTTATGTTTGCCTTGCAATATAGGGTTTTAGAGTGCTATTAATGTTATCAAATTAAGTCGATATTGCGAAGTGACAGTGGTCTTTAAAAATAACAATTTAATGGTGTATAAATATATTTAAAGGTTAATATGAATACGATAACTTGTCCTATAAGGTTCACTAAAAGTCTTATAGATTTCGCTATACCGGTTTTAGAGGGGATGAAATAGCGCACTATTTGTGCATAGATATTGAGTTAATAGCTATGGCACATAAAAATTGTGAAACTTCTAAAACTATTTAAAGCACTGCATTATCTCTAATGATTCCCTAAATAATAAACGAAAGGTAATGTTTGCATCCACTTATCTCTATAGTTCTCGTTCGTTATCGCCGTAACTGAAATCCATACAAGAATCATTGAGATTGATCTAATCAAATAAGTCAGTAAAAAATAACGAACAACATCGAGCGCCGGCTGGTCAACGTACAAGTTTAAAAAGTTAAGCCCTTTTTGAAAAAGGGGAAAAAAACAAGAAGAGCCCCTAATTGATGCGTCGTCTTTGTTTAGTTTAATTCTAACATGCTTTTCCCATTAAAGTGGTCAGGAATCGGGCTTGTGTAGAAGATAACGCCGACTCTTTTACTCCTTACACGTTATAATATTATGAGGTCGGGATAGACCCTTCACACTTTTAACCCTAGTTTAACTCTCGTTTTGGTAATGTTCGCTGCTCAGTCGCCGCACAAGAGGACAAATAAGTGAATCACGCGGTGCGCTGCATATTCGCGTTTTTACATTGTCACAGTGTCCCTGGGGCGTTAGCGTCGCATATTGAGAATCGATATGTTTGCGCTAAGTGCTTAAGTGCTTTGAGGGGATTTGCGTTTCACTGATGAATAAGCAATGCATGCTATTTAACATTTGGCGAATTTCTCAATTCGATGCAACGTTATTACATTGTTATTATGGGATAATTTACATTTTATTGAACTGAACTGCTATTTTTTTATTAAATAATTTGTTTTTTTTTTAATTTAGACGTTTGTCATATTATTATAAAAGTTTTAAATAATAATAATAATATAATAATATGTGGGGACATTTTCACACACGGCCATCTGACCCCAAACTAGGGAGACCCTTTACTATGGGTGTCAGATAGCTGATATACTTACACAAATAGGTACCTTTTTTTTTTTTTTTGTAAATACATACATGTATAGATAAACAACACGCAGACACAAGGCAAACACAAGTGCTCATCACACAAATGTTTACCCCGGGCGGGAACCGAATCCGCAACACGCTGCGCAGCAGTCGATCACTTTAACCACGTTACAGTTGAGTAAAACCAAAACTTCATTCATAGGTATCGGTCACTAAACTTTGATTAAGCTGTGGTTAAGCGCTTCTGTGCAGCCAGGCCTCGGGTCGTGAAGACAACTCGGCACCTTTTGTGAGTTTTATGGATTATCTTGGTTTACGTGTATTAACATGCGGAGCTGTGTCCGGTCGCACGTCTCGCCCTACACCCACTCACCGCCTTATCACACACCACGGTCAATGCTCGATAATTTTATTACAGAAGTTTTGTCGAATTACTTGAGCCTTCAAATTAAATTAAACGATACTTGTCTCTCGTTGATATGAAGCATTAATTTATTTTAGGACCTCGTTTTATTTCGTCGACTCCGATAGAGATGGGCTTACGTTTTCACCGACCTTCTGAATTAGAATTTCCTTCAATACGCAGCGGACTGTAGCAAAAATACTTACATAAAGTAGGGGGACGCGATTCGACTGAACATTGAGACAAACAGGCGTTCCCAAAGCTCCCCTGCGTTTCAGGAATGACACAGTAAACAAAAGTATCATATAAGTTTATTAATTACACGGCCCCTCCGGCACGAGCCTCCATGAATATTAATTACTGGATACCGAAAAGCTTTAGAACGCTCAAGGAGGGAAAGTTTTACAAAGAGCTTTTATTATTTAAGAAGTAACGTCGATGCGGTGAAACGAATTATGCTCACTAGACGGTGCCGTAGGAAAATGTACGCTTGGGCGTTAAGAACAGGGTCGCGTTCGTGGCGGAGTTGGCACCATTTATCATAACTCGATAAGAAAGTGACGGAAGAAAGTCAATAGAGTAGGTGCTTGAGGGTAGGCTTTACACAGCGCTGGCGCTCGGTCGCCCCGCCTTAATGAACAAATAACAGCCGACTGTGTGCGTCGGGACCATTCGAATTATTCTCTGTTTTCATAAAAATAAAGTGTTATTACGCGCTTTTTTAATGTTGACGATCGATTAAACTGCGCGCTTAGGAGTGAACAATGAAGTTAATTAGGCAATTTATATGAAACATGTTACATTAGCATTATGCAACTCTTTAAGTAGATATACGGTAGGTGCTTACAAAGCAAACAAAATGGTAGGTTAAAATATTATTTTTGATGATTTTACTATACAAAGATAGATTAGTATCTAATTAAAACCTACTTATTTCTTATACGTGTCAGTCACGTGTTTAAATATGAATCATAATAATTATATATATTTTCTAGATTTAGTTAAATTTATCTGGAAACAAGACGAATTGGTGAGTTACTGTAACTTAGTTAGCAAAAAATCAAATGAAACATGAGTTACAGACACCCATACTTTGAAAATTGGTCATAGCAACGTATATATGCTTTAGTCAACAAGTCAATTTCATCGTAAAACAAGTATCAACTTTACATATCACTAGTAGTAGTGATATGTAAAGTTGATTGACTGTTAATTGACTTGTTTCACAATGACTTTTACCCAACGTAGGTTATCAGTATCGTAGCAAGTATGATTTACAACATAAGGCTGAATTCTTCTTATATGGTAACGACCGCAGCTTTTTCAGTTGGCCATTGTGAATTCAAATTAAGGGATATTAAAAGGATAGAAAAAAAAAGCCTGTAAGTGCTGATTAAACTAGTTCTTTCTACTGCTTAAAGCAGCAAGGATGCTGTAGCCGTTCTTATGCCTAAACGCCTTCCATTACCTAGAGTGGTAGTCAGACATTCCTGTCTTTGGTTAATTTCGTAAGTAAATGATAGTTTAATTTGAGCCTCGACGTTCACCTGACACAGTGTGATTAATTTATGGCTGTTTTAGAATAAAACTACATAGTTACTGTCGGGAATATTAAAAAAAACCGGACAAGTGCGAGTCGGACTTGCCCACCGAGGGTTCGGTACAAATTTGTAGGTACATATCCATATTTCCATACTAATCCATACCTACTATTCATACTTTAATATTATAAATGTGAAACTAGCTTTGTCTGTTACGCTTTCACGATAAAACGGCTGAACCGATTTTGATGAAATTTGCTATGAAAATAGCTTAAACTCTGGGGAAAATAATACTTTTTAATCCGCTATTTCGTCTGCATCCGCGATAACTGACATTCATGCGAACGTTATCGCGGACAAAAGCTAGTTGTAAATAAAGACTATATTTTTTATAATTTAATTACAAATGTAAAGTTTTCAGACTTTTCCCTGTACTTGTAGTATAAGACGATATTACTTGCCAAATTTCATAGGTCTAGGTCAACGGGAAGTACCCTATAAATTTTGATTCCCTTGATAGTGTCGAAATATACGTTTTTTTGCGGCATAAACGGCTGTATAGTTTTTTCACGTTAACATAGAAGGTTGATTTTTTACAGCTTCAAGGGACTGTAGACTTGAGTGTACGGTTAAAATTTCAACTCGATAACTTCACGCGTTCCCAAGATAACGGGTCTTGACAGACAGACAGACACGGACAACAAAGTGATCATATAAGGGTTCCGTTTTTCCTTTTGAGATACGGCACCCTAAAATGAACTTGTTCTGGAAGGAGGAGCCCGTGGCTAAGTAAAAGCCGATCAGATCGATCGGTCAAAGGTTAAGCTACGCTTGCCGCGGTCGGTCTGTGGATGAGTGACCATCCATTTCATACCGAGTTCCCTCCGTATCTCGGAAAGCACGTAAAGCCGTTGGTCCCGGCTGTCATTCGTAGATTTTTGGCAGTCATTAAAGGTACTCAGAAACCAGAGAGTCTGACAACCAGTATTACCAAAGGATATTGTGTTACCCAGTAACTGGGTTGTGGAGATCCGATAGGCAGTCGCTTCATGTGAAACACTGGTATTCATCTGCATCCGGTTAGACTGGAAGCCGACCCCAACATACTTGAGAAAAAGGCTAGGCAGATGATTATGAAACTTAAAAACAAACGGAAAACGTTGAAAATATTCAGCTTGATTGATTGGCAGTTTCACTTGCATCCGAGGGTTTGACTGACCTAAATGATTGTAACGACCCTATAACATTGTCGTGATTGTTTTAGTTCCTATCCTAAGTGGAACAAAGGCATCACAGAAACATCAACCATAATTATTGCAGAAAAATATAATGCCTGAAGCGGTTGGTGAAAATATTTTATAACTATAGACACTTGAGCGTAGCTTGGAGTTTTTATTATGAGTGTAGACAGTCGACCTCTGGGCAATAACTGCACCCATTAAATTCTGCCTTTGATATCAACCGGGAACATTACGTTTGTGAACTTGTGTTCCCCTTTTGTTTTTGTGATTCTTTTGAAATAAACTTTTAGTATGTAAACTTCAAATGAGCTTTATTATGTTGGTATGTTCCCTTTTTAAACACATGTAAAATATTCACAAATCGGTGTCTTTTGTCTTTCTGTTTTCAATTTGTACTTAGGTAAACGTAAAAGAACGGAATCTTGGTATACAGAGCACTTACTTCTTAATAAAACGTTCAACAATTTAAATACGCACTGACACGGACTACATTGTTTCGACACATATCGAGTGAAATTTTGCAAGACCAAATCTTGTAGCAACGCAAATCATGACTATAGGTACCTCTGAAAAAAGTATATTCGGTAAACTCTGAAAAAACCGGCTTTAATGACTTTTTTATAATTAAACAATGATCTTAAACAGTGTAATAATATATTATATTGTGTGAGTAAGGACGAAAGCAAGGGACGGCGTGTAACACAACGTGGCTCGGTTGGGTCGGGGCTCGGGCCCAAGGAGTTATTATTTAAAGTAATTATTTAATTAACACCGTGTCACTGAGTCTTACCCTCTTAAGCGAGTTTAGGGCTACAAGGAATTAAGTACGGAGCTAATGTTAACACGGCATACGTCGTGGTTATTGTTACCGACGCCCGGCGCGGCGGCCCCCCGCGGCGGTATTTATGGCCGCAGTACCCAAGTTTTGGCGCACACACACCCGAACTATGACTGTTAACATTGTTACTCTTACCCCTCGCTTTTAACGTCATTAGTTGTACGAGATTTCGTACGTACTCGTAATGTGTATTTGTTTTCATAACTCACTCACTGCTCTATAGCGTTTTCATTTTGCCCTTTATTCGTTGCCGTTTAATCGCTGTGGGAAACTAATGTTTTGACTCTGCATTTTTTTAATTTATTGACTTAATACACTTTTATGACATAAGCAGATGCTTACTAGAGAAAGCTTTATATTTCGTTAGTGACTTAATACACACAATTTAAATTACGATTCTCGTTTCAACAGTGAGCGCGTTCATTGTACGTTAAATAGCGTGCCATAACAATTGAAGATATAAACTGATAGACAAAAGATTCATAATGTTTTTTGTTTGCTCATTAACAGTAGCTAAATGCTGTCTAAACTCTCTGTCGAGCAGTAAAAAGAAATTCATCACGTTTTATATGACCGTTTTATTCAGACGGCGAGCGTCAAAGAGCACTAAAGCTGTGCGACTTTAAATTCATAACTTTTAATTAACTGGAATGCTAACACAATTACAGGCTTTATAGTCGTATCAAATTTTCCGAAACGGACCGTTCACCGTCGTAAAATGTGAGAATGATTACAAATTTTAAAACAAAGCATTGTAACGTGGAATTTAGTGCTGCGAGCAGCTGGCGTCGCGCTTAAGGGAAGCTTTAGGGCTCGTTCCGAGCTGGGAATGGGTCGTTGCATTGCCTCAGTTTGCTCGAGTCGGTGTTAATTTGTCGCTACAAAAGGAACAGATGTTACGTACGGCGTCTCCGCGCCACGCTCACCGCGCCGTCGCCGCGTCGTCTTGCGTAGGTACTGCGCCCCATCACGCTCCACTCTAAGCAGCTCCTTGCATTCTTTTCATAAGAAACTGCAAATAAATCGTGTATTTCTTTTTATATGACTAGCCCGCCATTCTATACCCAAACCACAAACCTCCGAAAGCCAGAATTAACAGTGGCGGCCACAAGAAAAGCACAAGCGCTGAGGCAATGAAGCCGACGAGTCCCGGAGGAATAATACAGCTGTCTTGGATTTCGCAATGAAATTGATCTGAAAAGAGCAGCGGAGGAGTTAGAATATTTTCCACTTCCCTCCCCTTCATATCAAGCAGAGACGGAATGAATCGTGTAAGACGGAATTTACAATAGTCATTGAAGGAAGCTGTGTAGTGCACTGCCCTGTTAATATATATTCGCATTAACACAGCCTTACGGACAAATGATTTATCATTTCAAAATATCACTGAAATATAGTTATTGCAACCATCCATTTCATACCCAGTTCTCTTCGTGCCTCGGACAGTACGTAAAACCTTTGGTCCCGGCTGTCATCCGTAGATCTTATGTTTTATTGGAAAAAAAATCTTAATACGAATAA
The DNA here is from genome assembly GCA_947361185.1 of Charanyca ferruginea. Taxonomy (NCBI): domain Eukaryota; kingdom Metazoa; phylum Arthropoda; class Insecta; order Lepidoptera; family Noctuidae; genus Charanyca; species Charanyca ferruginea. Next base: position 14,850,966 of record OX376055.1, on the reverse strand, counting down.
TTCTCATAAATAAAAAAAAATAAAAAATAATTTGGTACTTTTAATAAAAAAAAATTATCAATTTTATTATAATGGAGCTCGTGGCTAAGTTAAAGCCGTACAGATCGATCGGTCAAAGGTTAAGCTACGCTAACCGCGGTCGGTCTGTGGATGGGTGACCATCCCTTTCATACCGAGTTTCCTCCGTGCCTCGGAAAGCACGTAAAGCCGTTGGTCCCGACTGTCATTCGTAGATCTTTGGCAGTCGTTACGGGTAGTCAGAAGCCAGTAAGTCTGACAACCAGTCTTACCAAGGGGTATCGTGTTACCCAGTAACTGGGTTGTGGAGGTTCGATAGGCAGTCGCTCCATGTAAAACACTGGTATTCAGCTGCATCCGGTTAGACTGGTAGCCGACCCCAATATAGTTGGGAAAAGGCTAGGCAGATGATGGCAGATGATGATCAATTTTATTATAATAATTAAATATAAGTTCGAGGAGGCGCGGGACAAATGTTCCTGGAAAGACTTGGGGGACGTCTTTGCCCAGCAGTGGGACAGTATAGGCTACTAAAAAAAAATATAAGTGCAGAATAACTAAGATAGGGGATGAATGTATAAATGGGAAAACCCGTTAGTTTTGCAGTTAAAACCATGGAAATTTCTATTTATAATCCTTTTGGTTGGTAATTAATAATCACATGTATCAGCGTTTTTGAAAAATCATCCCAGAAGAGGGTACAATAGGCGTTGAAAAATTTGTATAGACGCTAAAACAGGGACGGAAAGTTTGACCAATATCAGGAACATTACATGTATCAGTGTTTTTGAAAAATCATCCCAGAAGAGGATGAAATAGGGGATGTATATTTTGTATATACGCTAAAACAGCGACGGAAAGGTTGACTTATATCAGAAACATTACATGTATCAGCGTTTTTGAAAAATTATCCCAGAAGAGGGTAAAAAAGGGGACGAATAATTGGTTTAGACGCTAACACAGAGACGGAAACGTTGACCTATATCAGGAACATTACACATGTATCAGCGTTTTTGAAAAATCATCCCAGAAGAGGGTAAAATAGGGAATTAAAAATTCGTATAGACGCTAAAACAGGGACGGAAAGGTTGACCTATATCAGGAACATTACATGTATCAGCGTTTTTGTAATACATCCCAGAAGAGGGTAAAAAAGGGGATGAAAAATTTGTATAGACGCTAAAACAGGGACGAAGAAGTTGACCTATATCAGGAACATTAATGTATCAGCGTTTTTGAAAAATCATCACAGAAGATTGTAGAATAGGGAATGAAAAATTTGTATAGACGTTAGCGTCTATACAAATTTTTATTTTAGAATAGAGACGGAACGGTTGACTTATATTAGAAACATTACACATGTATCAGCGTTTTAGAAAAATCATCCCAGAAGAGGGTAAAATAGGGAATTAAAAATTTGAATAGACGCTAAAACAGGGACGGAAAGGTTGACCTACATGAGGCACATTACACCTATCAGCGTTTTTGAAAAATCATCACAGAAGATTGTAGAATAGGGGATGAAAAGATTGTATAGACGTTAAAATATAGACGGAAAGGTTGACCTATATCAGGAACAACCAGGTGCAGCTGAGGGCTGACAGTTATGTACACTTGAGGGATGCCATAGGGAGGCAGGACGTTGATGGTGAGCACCTGGGTCAGAAGGCGGTGCTCCCGTCATCTTTTATCGGGGGACCACGCTATATGCACGAGCGTACTCAAGACGCCATGACATACGTGCGCAAGTACAGCCCTACTGAACTCTTTATCACATTCACATGTTAGGTACATCCCCAGGTCCCAGGTCCCCGATGAAAAGAGATCACAGATATACTTTTACCTGGTGAAAGGTCACACGATCGCCACGACATTATTGCCAGGGTATTCCACTTAAAGGTGAAAAAGATGATGGTTCTTCTGACCAAGCTGATGGATCATCTTTTAGGGGGATGCTTTCCTTGATATACTCAGTGGAATGACAAAAACGAGGTCTTCCTCACATCCACATCTTGCTGTGGCTAGAACAGCGTATCAACCCTGATCAAATCGACAATGTCATTTGTGCAGGAATACCTGACCCTAAACAAGACTCTCTCCTATAAAGTATTGCGAAGGCAAACATGATACATGGTCCTTGTGGTAGTTTAAACTACAAATCACCCTGCATGAAAGATAGTAGCTGCACTAAGAGGTCCCTCGACCACTTCTCAAGGACACCCAGACAGGAGATGACGAAGGTATTGCGGATATCCATCGTCTCCCGTCCTCCACCTCCCTCCTAAGGAGGTCTCCAGCTGACGGTGGTCACACAATAAAAATTTGTGAAAGAAGACATTGTTTACCTGGATTAACATAGAGGGTACTTTTAATCCCGGTAGTACGAGTACGTTACCGTGGGATATTTTCCAACATCTACGCAGGCGAAGCCGCGGGCAAAGGCTAGTTTATTATAAAAAGGTCCTATCCTATATTCATAACAATTATCTTCATCAATTTACATTTTCTGTAAATGGCTGGGGCAGAATCTGGCATTGTTATTAATCATTATCATCATATTTGGACGCCCATTGCTGGGCATACGTCTTCCCAAGACGGGGGGGGGGGGGGGCAATGCATGTTGACGATCGCAGTCGGTGTTGTGTATGGTACTCAGAAGAACGCAGCTGCTCATCTTCTGGTCAATATCCGCCTGTCGCCTTCTACGACACCCACGTGTAGAAATGGGGTGGTGCTATTCGTGGTCGGCACCACACGGCTTATAGTTTTCACGGCTTGGCTTATTAATAGGTATTAGGTATTTTGATCCCTAATTATATAAGTTTACTTTTCTCTTTTTTGAAATCTAGATTTAGTATGAGACTGCAATACTGATAGGTTCTGTGTTACAGTGATTGTATAAATAGGTCAGTGACAGGCAGAACACTAACAGATGGACGAAATCAAATTATGATACCTATTTAATTCACCACCTTGTACCACAACAGATTTCAAATCGACATTCAAGGGCGCCTTTCGGGCGTTAGCCCATTCCTGAGTTGATCGGAATAAAAAGGAAGGAATTCCTACCAAGACCTAATGACAAAAACCTAATATCACTGCCACCCTCGGGAATCAAACCCCACCTTTAGCGGTCGAGAACACTAGACTAAATCGTGACCACTTTTTGTCATAATGCGACTTTTGTAGCATTTATTGTTACTTTCTCTAGTGTTACAATATTGAAATTGCGTTACGCAAATAAGAACAATTCAATTATATAAATCGCCAACGCGCGTGCTACGCTCTGCTACGAACGTGCTACGCGTGGAAACTCTCCGCTTCGCCCGTACTACCCGCAGATACATACTATGCTGCTGTACAAATATTCACCGCTACGCGTCTCCAACGCACCGCTAAGCGCATCTCTTGCGTTGTCTACAAAGTAGGAGCAGTGTCGCTATCAGCGACAACGTCAATGCAAATTTTGACTAGTGCATTTGCTGGAACACACTGCGTGTATTCATATCAACACAACGGTCCTTGTTTCCCGGCTCTTTTCTGCTTAACCGGTTCTGGGTTTGAAAATACTTGAATTTAAAACTTTACTTATATAAACTCAAACTCAAACTCAAATCATTTATTTCAAATAAACCATTTACAGGCACTTTTGAATTGTCAAGGAGTCAGTCAGTCAAAAAGTTGCAGCTAGTTGCTCGTTCCAAACAGTAGGTTTCTATGGAGAAGAACGAGCAAGAAACTCCATGAACACTCTTTTAAAATCAATAGAATATTACAAATTTAGGTTACATCATTCATGTTGAATCTAGAGGTACAATGTGAGAACGATGTAACAAATTGTGCACGTTTTAACGTGCACAACCTGCGTTTTTTTTCATTGCCACTAGGACCTCTTTTAAGAGGTCCCAGTGGCAATGAAATTAGACAATTCAAAATAAATTTAAAATAACCGAGGCAGCTAAGAGATGACCAGTCTCAACTGACGGCGCCCGTTCACGAACATGACGCACGGATCGGCACCATTTAGTTCAACCATTTTGAAGGGAACCAAATGATCCAACACATGCGCCACCATCAGCGAGACATTCAAGTGAGCATGACAAACACTCAACCGCCAGGGCATATTCAAGTCAACGAAAGACATCTCGTAAATGGTGGCTTTAAAGTACATAGTGCTCACATGTATGTGCTATGCAAAATTATATAATACTAATAGTTTGAGTTTATACAATGCAAAGATAATGTAGCTCTACATCATCAGCAGCTCCAAAAAAATTGTCACCAATGCTAATCAATAAATCTATGAACCCTTATGGCTGTGGAGCTAGACCAGCATCCAGCCAAGCATTTTTATCAGTGATGTAATCATCCAATTTATAATATGCTCGGCTGCGTAGTGTGCGTTTAATATAGGACTTAAATTTTGTCTCATTAAGTTGAACAATGTGGGGAGGTATTTTATTGTAACACTTTAGACAGAACCCCATGAAAGAAGAATCTACTTTAGCCAGCCTGAAACCTGGTTGAACTAGTTGGTCCCTGTTTCTAGTACTATAGTTATGTCTGTCACTTCTTTTACCAAAAAGATGCAGATTTTTTCTAGCGTACATAATGTTTTCATAAATGTATTGAATACATAATGTATAAAAAATAAAAACTCACTGTATTCCAGCTTTTAAACAGATTTATTTTTTGCGAAATGTTATTGGTAACACAGCTGTGTGCCAGTCCATTTAATGAATACGCCAAGCAATAAAAACAACTTTTTACAAAAATATAATGTAGGTACATTAACTACGATAAACCTGACAGGCAGTTGGTATCAACCTATAAATAAATATGTGGGTGGGTACAAATGTAAAACAAAGCGCGACTGATAAGTTTCAAGAGCAACCAATACCCTCTCAAAGTTGGTGTAGCGATGTTCGTCAATCCCATTTTCTCGTCCTTTATCCGCGCCACCGCGCCGCGCCGCTCGGCTCGCGACAACTCGCGAATCACAACGCCGCCTCCTCCTCCAATTTCCGACATTAATCCCCAGATCGTAAGGTTTGTTAAATCAAATAAGTTCTTGCTTTATAATTTAAGCATTCGCATTTACATTCGAACTAGATTCATCTCGCCGCCACCGTCTTCGGCCAAAAATTTTAATAACAAAATAACTTGCCAACTTCTTCTCGTCAAATATAATAGCAAAGTTGGAAGTAATAAGACAAAATTTTATGCATAACAACGGGAGCCCTTCGAGACGGGGTGGGTCGGGGGCGCGCGGGACAGGCGCGAAGGAGGGTTAGCACTTGTCGGCCTGCCTAGACAGAAATGAAACGTCAAGCCTTATGAAGACGAACAACTTCGCCTTAACAAATATAAATCTCCTTTTCATCCTGCGTAGGTTTTTTGAGGCAGTTAAGGGTAATGTTAATTTATGGTTTGTAATTGTTTGCTGTTAACCTCGTCGGTAGAGTACCTTCTAATAATGTTCTCGAGTGGTTTGTTTAGTTAATGATTTTGGGTTGTATGAAGTAGACATAAACGAATACTTATGCATTACAAACGTTCAACATTTGAACACTTCATATTTTAAGTTCGTCATATTTAACATAAGACGTTTGCTCTGCAGGCTGGGAACTTTACAAACGATGTGGGGAGTAATGCGTATCATCCGCCACTCGATGTGGCGCCATCTGCACCGCCATTTACATACGACAACAAAATATATTAAAATTCTGTCATCGCGATCCAAGATACAGTTGCGAGCCGTCATTGACACCGGGCGCGGGCGGTGATTAGCTGAGGGGGACTGGGGGGCACCATGGCGACAAGGAAAAAGGGCTACCCAGTAATAATTACTTTATATACCCCCTGTGAATAATTATCCCGGCCAGAGATCAATTAGACGGAAACCCCGAATTAAACCCCTCCTTAATGAGCCGGCAAATTTTTATTTCTGCTGTATTCGAAGTTTAATCGACCAAAAACCAACTCTATCACATAACGAACAATATGACACACTCTTACGCACCTTGTAAACATAAACACCACTCGCTCTAAGCACACTCACAGTAAATACTCTGTTGAAATAATTATACGTTTTGTAATTGACTTAATTCCGGTGCCACGTCAATTCAATAGGCTCATTTATAATCTTTTTGCGTCTATTGGAAAAAAGTTTGTTTATCGACGTAGCTAGGATGATACACGGAAAAAGGCCGGTTTGTCATACTATCTCTCACAAGTCGTAAAACATTTTTTTCACTTCCTACTCAAAGCGTTGTAACGACTTAACATATGGTGAACTAAATTATGTTACCTACGTCTAAACGACAGCAAAATAAAAATGTCCAAACATTTGTATACATTAAATAAATTTATCATCCCGTTTCATTTATAGGAGCGTTGCAGTGAAAAGGAAGCTGCCGTGCGCACATGGGGAGCCGTCAAATCCCAAACGTATTATTTTTTCAATATCACCTCACACGCTCGCTAATACAAGATAACGAAATTCACGACAATCGGATGAATGTTCGCGCCGCGTGAAATCATGACTTTTGTGAGGAAAAAAAGGCTGACATCGAACGTTACGACGAGTCCGCGTGGGACGAAGGAACACGTGTATGTGGGCAGACGAGGGTACGGACATGTGACGATACCTGTCAAAATATGACGAGTCTTATTCAGCTACAGATGTAGTTATTGTCATCGCACTAATCTAATTCGGTGTCGCGAACCGTGAAAGTGTTCGGCGCGCGATTAACACATTTTCGTAACGAATTATTGGGAGGCTGTCAGTCGGTTTGCGTAAGCTGTGACAGGAGAGTGGCAGCAGCCGTGGGGTGCGAGCTTAGGGCCTGGCACCCAGCGCCGTCCACCGTGCGCCTGTCGGATAGCGTTATCTAACAGCTTACTCTTCACTCTGCTTGCATCAACAGAGCTGCATTGCTTTCGTCAAAATCTAAAATCTGCCGTGAAAATATAACCCAGCCAAAAACTAACTGGCAGGTAGTTCAAATGCGACAGCCAGAAAGAAAACTATATTTAGATATATGGCGTAGGTACCAATTTACCATTAAAGACATTTCATATTGTGAGGTTTCGTTTTACCAATATCGACACTATGGCTTAGTTTACGGGTTGTCAATGATCCTAAACTACAGCTGTTTGAAGAAGCACCTACTTGATTAGTAAAAAAAAAAGTTTTTTGTCCTTCGTTCATTTCAATTAAGACGAGACAACAAATCTGCTCCAAAAACACATTTGGTTAGAATGTTTCTTCCCCAATACATTTGTAAAGATACGGCTACTTAGTAAAATTAGAGGGTAGGGGAGAAGTGTCACACAAAAGTTATTTAGATGTTTACGTGTGCATCGTTGCATTAAATAAGCAACGAATCCTTGCGGGGGGTGGCCGAGCTCGAACCTGGGACAATGATATCGCGACACCCGGCCCACCCCGGCGCACTAACATGATTAACTTTTATATTGGCAATCACAACCGTTGACGTTTCGGGGTTTTGTTCTCTACAAACGACGATGAAACGACAATGTGGTATTTGTTAGCTTTCATATCGCTGCAAAATTTTTATTATCGTACCTCCGCGACGTGTGACGTGCGACGCGACGTGCACAGGAGTTTCTAATTTGTTGCCGAAATCGTCCGTCAAAAGTTAGTTATTAACACATGTTCTTAATTTCTAGGTTTTCGCTTTGTTTAAAATGTCATCAGAAACAAAAATTAATACCTAACTACTTTAGCTCCAGAGAAAGTTTTTCAAAATAGTCGGTGTTCAATTCAGTTGAACATGTACAGTTGCTAGGGTTGACGTGTCTTTTAATATTGATACAAATGTTTCGAGGAGGGTGCTCTGCCATTGCCACGATGCTCTAATGCCGAGATAATGCCCGCCCGAGGAGTTAATTGCAAGCACAGCACCACACTCTGGTGTCAGGGGTTCCACACACTCCCTTGAGACGCAGGCCCTCTCGCGACGTTGTCACTCCCTCGCCGTCGCGCCGCTTCGAGGCTAGACCTCTTAATCATTCACTCCTAATGGAAACCCATCAGTGACGTCTACCTTGCTAAAATACGCATGAAATTTAAATGACCCACTCGAAAAGGAAAATTGTAAAAAAAATAGCACGAGAATGTTTGCCGAATTGTGTCCACAGTGAACAATAGCGAAGCCACCAACGCTGACGTTCAGGATCCCGCAGCGCGACTTATGAATAGAATAATGCGAGCCTACACAAAACCCGTGCGAGGAGAACATCATCAATCAATGTATTTAGAAATGTTTCATTAGTAAACATTAAGATGTTTGCTTACATGTCCGAATGTTGTCGGCCGTAATATGGCCGGATTCCGTGAAATAAGGGTCGGTGGTAAAATATTGTCAGTGAAGATGTATGGGATGACGCAGCGAGGTAAAATCTCAGTGATTGCGTTGCAAGTTACCCACGCGGTAGGTGTCAATGCGACTGCTGTGAATATACATCATCACAGATTTGGTTCAGTCATTCTGTTGGGATATCTGCACAATTGGCAAGACCCTTTATGTCACCAAATGACCATAGCTTGGACAATAGGATGGCAGTAAAAGTAAGATATCATGTTTGAATTGAACCACTATTTTTGTCATGGAGGCAGAGAGCACAAAATCACTTTCAGATGTCAATCATAATAAAATACAGAGAAAAATAAATACGAAAGTACGTACATACCAGAAGATTATTTTGTAGCCGTTTCTTGGTTACATTGGTTACAAACAATGGTGTTTGTAAAAACCTTACAAACCCGAACTGATTTAGATATATATTGTTTTTTTTTAAAGGCCAGTCGTTTTATTGCACCAACTTTCGAAATCACTTTTCAATTCATATTCATATACAATTTAATCTGGCGTTAGTGCCAACTAACATTAGATACATTATTAATTTAATCATGAGCTAGTTACGATTTTGATAGACAGGAATGCTAAGTTCTACTCTTTGATTAGCTATTCATATTATCTTTGTTAATTAGCTTTTCAAAGACAGGTGCATGACAAAATCTAAACAGAGAAAAAAAAACAAAGAAAAAATTACGGAAGAGATTTGAGTTTTGACAACTGAATTCACTCCCTTACTTAAAAACGTTGCTTAAAGTTAAGTAATAATAATAAAGGTTTGCTAAACTACACATTTTTGACTTTTAAGAGTATTTTTAATGTAAACAACGTTTGTGTAACTTACGTTACCAATTATGCAATCGATTTTGGTATCACCTTATTATATAACATAGGTACTAGCGACCCGCCCCGGCTTCGCACGGGTGCAATGTAGAATAAACTATACCTACAAACCTTCCTCTTGAATCACTCTATCTATTGCTGAAAACTGCGCAGTTTATGAGATCTAAGCGTACAGACAGCGAGAGTGACTTTGTTTTATACTATGTAAAGAAGATACGTACTGATAAAGATCCTATTATTAGGTCCTTACATATTAAATTGCCGATACTTAATACTCGCAACTTTGAAATCAAATACTGCACATCAGACGGTCGCCGAATTAGAAAAGCAGCGACTGGAAACTTTGCGTCACCCACCATACTCTCCAGATCTTGCCCCAACCGATTACCACTTATTCCGAAATTTGGACAACTTTTTACAAGGAAAACAATTCAATTCTGATGAGGCAGTTAAAACAGCCTTCAAGCAGTTCATCGATTCTCGCTCCCAAGATTTTTTTACCAAAGGGATCAATGAGCTCCCGATAAAATGGCGGAAGTGTATCGATAACAATGGTGCATATTTCGATTGAGTAAATATATAATATCTTAAAAAAAAGTTATTTTTAATTTTTTGATACCGAGCGGCAATTTCATATGTAAAGACCTAATATAAATACAAAAGTTCTAAATAAATTTTGTTCTTTGCTATTGCTACTTTTGTCGATGTATGTTAGGCTACATTTAGCCATACTGAAGACTGAATTAAACTTTAAAATAAGAGATAAAACTTAATCTTCATACAAAATATATTGTATGTGGGTTCGATAATGACTCATGCGCACAACGCCTTATGGGAAAAGAGAAGTGGCTCCTACAACGCTTCAATGTTGCCGTTAAAACACGCGTAGGCGCTTCACGACACATGACTTTTGTAACATTTTATGAAAAGAAAAATGATTACGAGTATCTTAAAACATATTTTTTAATGACAATTTAATCAGTATTATGTAAGTACATAATTGTTTTATGTTGTGAATCTTTATGTATAGTGTTTCCTACCTGCATTAGTACATAAACTCGACTTGAGACGTCATTATTCTCAAATAAATAAACCAGAATAGTTTTATATTTTTTTAACATTCGTATTTAATTTTAATGTTTCGATTTCTACGCTAAATCTCAGAAAAAAGCTTTCCTACTGTGGTATCGTTCCCCATCATAATCAATTCTTAAGAAGTACAATTAGTAGCGTCGTATCCTTCCCTGTCATATACTATTATAACATCCACTATGTACCGGTTATGGCCTTATAGCTGGTAAGACTGGTTGGATGGTATGCCTGAAGTAGTCATCAGAAAATGTCAGGGCATTTATACCTTGTACTGCGTATTCTTCTATAAAATTGGCAATTATTCATGTTTTCCAGTATACGTTCTTAAAAAATAATTTGCTATGAAATGTTACATTTGTGTGAGTCAATAAATTATAAAATAGGGTAACGGCCTATGTGTGGTCTATTTAAGTATTCTCGGTACAGGTAAGATATTACAGATAAGTATAGTATGAACAAAGTAGGAATAGGCAATTAACCCTAGACAATAAGACTACATTTTTATTGAACACACATCAAAAAAAGTTTGCGATTGCTTTGAAAAATCGAAATCATTTTTGTTACGGTAGATTATATTATGATTTGTTCTTGTTTTTAGATTCTTAAAACACACACACATTTAGAACACACACACATTCACATACAAATAAAAATAGGCTTTTAGTCCTAGTTTACGCTCATTCAGAAATCTGATTTAGTCAATTTTAACGGATTTAAAATACTTTGTCGCGGAAAGTTGTGATTGAAAAAATGCCAAAAGGATAATCAGAAGTTTTACGAGCAAGAATAGTTACTTTGAGGGAAGAAGGAGTACGAGAGAAATAGCACGCAGAGTTCCCAATTGACCTCAAAACAATAGAGCGGTTCACAGAAAAAACAACAATTAAAAACTAGGTTTATGATCTATACTTAACAGCTAATACTAAAAACCTGAACACAAAATTAAAAATACTAAACTCTATTAACTATCAAACTTTACAAAATTGTATAATAATCTAAACTAACATAATCTAACTTTCTACAACATACCTCTATAATTATTCTAATTATAACTAACAAAATTCAACAAAACTCTTGCGAATTCACTCCTATTGCACGAAAATATGTCAAACCTCTCATGCAATACGTTGAGCACACAGATTGTGCGGGTGAGAGGTGTTGTTGCCAATAGATTGGTTCGTGCAGCAGGCACGGCCAGCAGCGGCGGTCGCTGCCGCTGCTGGCCGTGCACGCACAGCTTCAGGTGACGCAGCACACCCGGGTTATGTGCTACTCAACGCAGGCGTTTCAGTGCATACACCGCGAGTGTGAATTCCCGTCGCACCCTGAGTTCGTTGTACCCCACCATACCAAGTACAAACAGTGTAGGAAACATCAGCGGGTAAAAAGGGTATACATACTCCATTATAAAGTTTGAAATACAAGTGTCTTGTAAATTTATTTTGCGTAGTGATTTGGGCTCCTCATGAAGCGAAATACAATGTCATGCTAGAGAGAGCCAGCATGACATTGTATTTCGTTTCATGAGGAGCCCAAATCACCGCACTGTGTTCCAAATGACTCCTTACCAAAGCGTCACACAGCACCCTGAGCGTGGTACCTAATATTAGTGAATCCCAGCGACTGTCTCAGCACGAAACCCAGGTTTCTGTACGCTTTCTTGCAATTAGTGACTATATGACCCCGGAAAGGTAGATCCGGGGTAAACAGTACTCCTAGATATCGTACCTGAGACACTCGCTGCATCGGCGCTGCCTCTATTTTGTATTCGTAGGCTAAGGCAGTCTTCGTGCGTGTAAATGTCATCACTGAGCAGTTCACTGTGTTGAAATAAAGTTTATTTATATGGCTCCCTCCACTCAACCACGCTACCTATGTCTTCCTGCAATCGCTCACAGTCTGACTCATCCTTGACCTCGACCAGCAATTTGAGGTCATCTGCAAACAATAAACATAAAGTTTATTTGACGACGTCTGGTCAGTCATTTACCATTAAAATAATTTCAAGAGGACCCACATTGCTGCCCTGGCTTACCCCCGACCTGGTGTAGTATAGTTCGGATTCGAATCCGTTGTAGTCAACATACTGCTGTCGGTCTTTCAAGTAGCTAGCGAAGAACTGTAAGAGGTGCGGTGTGCAGTCTATTTTTGCCAGCTTCATTAACAATACATCATTATCGACTGTATCAAATGCCTTCTTAAAATCAAAATATGCCGCGTCTACCTGCACACCAGCATCGACCGCTGGCACCGCACGCGCCATGAAGTTAAGCAGATTAGTGACAGTGCTGCGCGCCGGTCGGAAACCGTGCTGTATGTCCAATAGCTGTGCGCTTACTTGAACCTGCACGCCGCACTGGATGGCAGACTCGAACACTTTTGCAGGTGTCGAGAGCACTGTCACGAGCCACCGGTCTGTAGCGGCTGATATCCGGATCTGACTTACCCTTAGGAATCGGAATCACTCGTGTGATTTTCTACCGAGGTGGAAAGTATTAAAGATGTGATGTAGGGGCTCCGCCAGCACCCCACCACAGTTTCGGAACAGAAAAGCTGGAATACCATCGCGGCCAACTGAGCGCTTTGGCTTGAGCTTTTTGAGCGCTTTTCTTACATCTTGAAGACTGAGGATCTCGATGTGCACTCGCGTACACTGTTCGCTTCCACTTCCGCCTCCGCTTCCGCTTCCGCCTCCGCTTCCGCTTCCGCTTCCGCCTCTGCTTCCGCTTCCGCTTCCGCCTCCACCTCCGCTTCCGCCGCCCGCGGCTCTAGCTACGGCCGCTCTTGATTGTACACCGACTCAAAAAAAGACGCAAATTGTCGAGCACACTCCTCCGAAAGATGTTGACCATCCTTTATTGTACAGATAAAGGGTTATGATAATTTGTCTGTTTAACCTACTTCGTTTGGACCTAATATACTGCCAGAACGATTTTGGATCTTTTGAAAATTTATTTTGATAGATTTCATTTTGATAGCGACACACAATTTTCGTCACAATGACAAACAAAAGACAGTCTCGCAAAGTAACATGTTCCCAAAGAGTTCCATTTACCAATTCTATTATTGTTTTTTAATTATTTTATTGTAGGTGATCAGATCCAGAAACTTTCAGTATGCCCCACGAATTTACCTTGTTGTCAACTTTATTTTAGAGCCGTGGGTTGGGTGGTGGTGGACCGAGTTCTCATCTTCTTTGTATGGAAATGTCCAAAGGGTTGGTTGACACTTCTCGTGATCTAAAAGCTGATTTTATACCTCGGTTAGAGGTTAAGCCCAAGCCCAAGCCCAAGAGACCGATTGCATTGCCACGTTGGATGGCAATGCCTCCGGTCTCTTGGTCACATTTCCAGATGACGGCGAAGTGGAGAAATTTTTTGATGCCTTATCGTGTTTGTTTTTAAGTTTAATAGTTATAGGTTTTATTTTTTATTATTCGTGTAAATATTGTACATACTTATAAATCAATTATTTTAAATAAATTTTAAACTAAAAATAAAAAGTTAGGGTTTTCAAGATGTGCTCGTATATTTTAAAAGAAATTAAAGGTTAGTAAATGCAATTCAGGCTAGGAAAGCAATATTTAATAGTAGTCTGGTTGTTGTCTCCAAGCAGTCGAATTAAAATCAAATTTTATCTATCAAAGTGCAAGGCTACGGCTGACTTATTTACGTAGGACTTGTAGTTTAAAATATTCAACGCTTGCGCTTTCTTATGCAACATAAGAGCTACTGAAAATACCATTTGTAGTTTCAGCTATTTGTAAAAGACTTAAATTCTCCCATTTCACATTTAATTTTTGAGTAAACACAATCATCACTGTAAGGCAAAGACTTTAACGGAGACGAAACGAGCATACTACTCTCATAACTTACTCTTGCTTATTGCGTTTCTGCGGTTTAGTATTTATTTATTTTTTAGATGAAAAACCAAGAAGTATACGAAGAGGGAATCAAAACATGAGTAAAAATAATCAAACTTTTTAACAAAAATAAAATCCGCCTTCTAAAAGTAAAAAATAACTTTCAATTCGCAAATCGGCGGCTTTGGTTTTGCTCGTTATTTTATATTGCCACCGACTTGCGAATTGAAAGTTATTTTCAACTTTTTGAAGGCGGTTTATTTTTTGTTAAAAAGATTATTTTCAACTTTTTGAAGGCGGTTTATTTTTTGTTAAAAAGATTATTTTTCCGCTTTTTAGTACCTACTTCTTATCAAACAAATTAATTACGAAACAATGACATCAAAAAAATTCAGTCATCCCTTAATTTTCTACCCTTAGGAGTGGAATATTTTCTTAAAATTGATATGGGACCAAATAATCATGGCAGGATTTTTACGAAAAAAGTAAATTGTTGAAATTTTAATTATTATATTCTTGGGTAACTAGACTTTAGGCATTTACAATATTTTTAAAACGCCGCAAAAAAAAAAGTAAATAGTTTAACGAAGCTCAGCTGAAGCTCATTATTTCAAAACGAAACGGCGACTAACAGTTACAGTGACACTGACAGCGCCGTTTCGCAGTTCTTATTTTGAAATTGCATCGTTTTATGGGAAATAATATCACAAATAATGATTATTTTTTTCCACACACTTGTCACATCACTTGTCTGCCAATTTGATAGATCCGTTAAGGTGGCTTGTCGCTCTATTTTTTTTTATAAATACAAAATGAGCATAGAGATGAAACGAAAAGGTGTTATTTTCAATTCGTAATATTTTAATTATGTGGGAGTTTATAAATATGGTAAGTATATCATTCTACTCCTGGTAATGTATTCTTAAAATAGGAAAATATTTTAAATTATTATTTTTTTTCATACAAACGAATATATGGATCTCGCCATGATTCTGAGGACAACACTGAAAAATGGCTTGCGTAAAAAAAAATGTTCATAAAATTAAAAATAATAGGTCAAACAATGTTAAATTTTTATGGAACCAAATGGCAACTATTCCGCATCAAACTAAAGAAGAATCACGTAAATCGGATCATAAATCTCAGAGTAATCGAAGTACATACATAAAAAAATACCAATCGAATTGAGAACCTCCTTCTTTTTGAAGTCGGTTAAAAATAATAATGCCAGTCTGTTATTGCCCCACTGGACATTGGACTCTTCTCATAGAAAGAAGGCAAGAGCATTAATCACCACGCTTGCTCGAGGCTGATTGGTGATTTCAGGCTTAAAATAAGTCCAATTATTAATTGTAAGTCCAGGTTTACTCATGATGTTTCCCTTTATCGACGTCAGTAATGTCCAAAAAGTATTATGTGATATTGAAAGAGTTGAGGTAACATTAATCCAATTACCTACAGGTTCTTAGCTAAAATTACAACAACAGAAAATGTAGGTATAGAATGAAATCACTAACGCTAACAAAAAATAGCACTATAGAAAAAACAATTTTGAAACATATTTAGACAAATGTTGCAAAGGTGCTAAAATAAGAAAAAAATCTACTAACTTGCTGGAGGTAACGACTTAAAAGTCAATATCCTAATTTATTAGTGAGGTACCTACGCATCTAAATGTAGAAATATTCATTAGTAGGTAAGTTTGAATACACGTAATCGTAATGTTATTTTATACTGTCTTGCTGAGTTGGTTAAAATTGAAAACAAAAAAACGTTTTTACAAAAAAGATAACCGCCTTCAAAAACTTAAAAGTAAAAAATAACTTTTCACACCACCTGCTCGTCAATGTCAAATTATATATGTCCTGCAAACCTAACCTAAAGTACAGTGCGTGCCACGAAAGATGATCAAGTCTGTGTCAAGTCTCATCTTTCGTGGCACGCACTATAAGTCATTTAAGACCTGAGGTCTAGCAGGGCATTAATATTGTACTGAATTCACAAATTATTGTAGTGTATTAGAAATACACTAAAATAAAGTTGACACCAAGGATCTGGTCACCTACAATAAAATAATTAAAAAACAATAATGGAATTGGAAAATGGCACTCTTTGGGAACATGTTACCATTTTTAATTTGCGAGACTGTCTTTTGTTTGTCATTGTGACGTCCTTTCGAAAATTTGTGCGTCGCTATCAAAATGAATTTAACTCGTGAATATTTTCGTTCAATGATTTTATGATTTTTGAGCAGATGAATTGATGGATTTTTTAGGAGGAGCTCGTGGCTTAGTAAAAGCCATACAGATCAATCGGTCAAAGGTTAAGCTAGGCTTGCCGCGGTCGGTCTGTAGGTGTGACCATCCATTTAGACGACACGGTTGGCGCAGTGGCTGAGCGATCGACTGCTGCGTAGCGTGTTGCGGGTTCGATTCCCGCCCAGGTAAACATTTGTGTGATGAGCACTTGTGTTTGCCTTGTGTCTGGGTGTTGTTTATCTATATATGTATGTATTAAAAAAAATGTATTTGTGTATGTATATTAGCTATCTGACACCCATGGTACAGGGTCTCCCTAGTTTGGGGTCAGATGGCCGTGTGTGAAAATGTTCCCACAAAAAAAAACATACCAAGTTTCCTCCGTGCCTTGGAAAGCACGTAAAGCCGTTGGTCCCGGTTGTCATACGTAGATCTTTGGCAGTCGTTATGGGTTTTCAGAAGCCAGAAAGTCTGACAACCAGTCTTACCAAGGGGTATCGTGTTACCCCGTAACTGGGTTGTGGAGGTCTGATAGGCAGTCGCTCTATGTAAAACACTGGTATTTAGCTGCATCCAGGTAGACAGGAAGCGGACCCTAACACAGTTGGGAAAAGGCTAGGCAGATGAATCATCATCTACAAGCAACAACTTAAGTCAACAAAAATAATGAATGGCCTCTTTCACCACGATTACGCATCCTCACTTTTCGCTAAGGTAACAGAAGCCTATTTGAAAGCTTCAAATGTGGAACTGATGACGCATCCGCCCTACAGCCCGGACCTCGCACCCTGCGGCTTCTTTTTGTTTCCAAAAATTAAAGACAAACGTAGAGACACACGTTTTGCGAGCCCTGTATCGAATCGAACGGTGAATGCTTTCCATGAAGCCATTGAATAGGTTCCTAAGGAAGACTGTACCAACTGCTTTGGGGTCGTCCATAAAGTACGTCACACTAATTTCGTGATTGTTTGACCCCTCCCCCGTCCTTGTCACAGTTGATCACATTTGTGAGACCTCCTAGTATGACGTCACTTATTTTGCAATTTTACATCTAGAAATTAGTAAATTAAAACAGCAGTTCCGAAATTGTATTTCCATTTCAATCAAATCAAACATTTGAATAAATTAACAAAACAATAAATTAATAGTTATATTAATGGAAGTAACAAACTCAATCATCTTGAGTCCATAGACTTTAAACCCATGCCTCCAAATTAATTTTTACCCGGGGTTATTTGGGTTGTTATTGCTAGGAACATTCGATTTGTCACATCTTTTTCATCTAACCAAATAGCATCATCCAAACAAAGAATTTCTTCTAGAGTCTTTGCGATGGAAAAAACTTATTGTTGCCTCTTGTGTGATTGCTTGTGTTGGTGAGTGGCCTTGTGTGATGCAAAATATAGACCACAGATGACACACGATCGATTAAATAAGGATCTCGGAGATCCAAAGATAGCTGAAGTAACAGTGGAGCAACTTTACCCTCGGAATCATCTTTTTTTGTGATCACATACCAAGGGGTATGTGATCACAAACATACCCGTTAGAAGTCTGTTTAACTAAAATAGGTGGTGGTAAAAGCCACTCTCATAATAGTCGTCAAAAGCTAGATCGTTGCACACCACAACACGGGATAACTTCGCATTTTTCTATTTATAATAAATATCCTACCAAAAACATTGTCATGTAAAATGTTGCCAAGACGAGGCCTAATGGCTCGCATCAAAATATGTGGCTTGGCCGTTTCGTTACCGTGACATGGGTGTAAGGTGAAAATGTATTCACTGTTCATTACTTTTCTGTTAAACAATAGTTTTTGTAGTAACGAAATAGCTAAGCCATTTATTTTGATTAAGTTGTAGAGTTTGTGAAATTAGGGCTTGACGAGTAGAGATTATAAGTAGAGAACTAATAACTTTTTGACAGTGCGAGCCATTAGGTCTCGTCTTGGCAACATTTTACATGAAAATGTTTTTGGTGGGATTTCATTTCTCTTTGTAAGTTGCTTATGACAATTTTATTTCTAGTTTTAGTTTTTTTTTTATGTTTGTGTATTAATACTAACTTACATACCAAATTTCAGCTTTCTAGGACTTCAGGAAGTACCCTAAGAATTTTGGTGATCGTCAGTGAGTCAGTGACGAAATTTGGGTTTTTTAGGTACCTACCAATAAAATCAAAAATATAAGAGCTGTGCAACTAAAACTTTCTATATTTAATAAGACTACTATAGATATCATATCCCGAGAATTTTGTTTATCTGGTATAATCCAAACACAAGTTATGAGCATTCAAAAAAACGACGAAGCGCTTCGAGAAGAGGTAGGTAGTGCCCTTGCGCTTCGCTTGGCTCGTCTTGGCGTTGGCACTACCGTGCTCCCAGATTGTGGATACACGCATATGATTTGCGTACCACGTAAGGCACATCATTTTTTAATACCAAAGCCTGTTCAATATCCAGTCTAGTATCTGCCGGCACAAAACTAGGAAACTACTGGAAAATCATCAATTACCAATTGGCTCCAAACACAAGCTAGCACATTCCCTGCACTCTCTAAGTTATGTTTTTCTAATTAAATCAATAGTTCAACTACTGAAATCTAGATTTGAATCGAAAATGACCTGTTTTAATATAACACTTGAAAGTTCACGACCCGTAAGAGGCGCCATTCTTTGTTCCACTCTGTTGTAAGGACGACGGGCAATGTAAATAACGTCCAAGTCAAAATTCTTAAAATGTTGTATTGCTGAAACTCGCTCGTATCGTGGATTTTCGTCGAGAACATCATCGCAAGTAAAATTAAATACGGATTTTACGAAACCTTCTCTAGTTCTCACAAAGTTTTCGAAATCAGGTATTTCAGTAAGTCTATGTACCACGAACAGCGTCATCAACTGGTCCTTTTCGAAGGAATTTTGGGGGTAACCAGTTGATGACGCTGACGATGACGCTGTCTGTACGTCTGTGGCATGAGTCTCAGCATTAGAGGAAGACTTTCCACTACGTATTGCTACGTATGTCGGCCTAGAGTATCTTCAGGTCTCCCTTCACCACCTTCTTTATTACAATACCTGCATAAACAAAGGGAATAAGTTTATGTTTTTCGGCGACCACGACATCATGATCTTACACGATAATCAAGGTGCATTAATATTGGTGCTTGAGCTTCTGTAATACCTAATAGCATCCTTGCTTTGTCATTGCATCCATCGATAAAGAAAAAACTTTATCAGGGTTTAAAATTGAAGCTAAAGATTCAAGGTTTCTAATTTTAGCAGTACAGAATGTGCCAGTTTGTGACCGGCGCGTGATACTAGTAGAGCGAGTGTGAGTTCGCCAAAAATTTAAACGTTAGGTATGCCATACAGATGAGTTGGAAATATTTTAAGTTTTTCGTTAATAGTTCAAAGGACATGTTTCATAATGGGCCCAGTTTATGCACACCACTTCAAAAATAGAGAAAAATCCGTAGTATCAGGGAAAAATACAGATAATTTACTCAAATGTATACTGTTGTGGTAGTAAATTGATTTTTAATAATTATTTTAATGGATTTTCAACATGGCGTCACTCAGCTACTCTATAAACCATAGATTGACCATTGATCATAGAAAGAGAACTGTCAGTGTCACAACAGTGTCACTTCAGTCACTTTAGTCTCGTTTTGTTTCTAGTTTCTGGAGCTCTTTTTAACAACCTCGCTTTTGTTTTTTGAATTTGACACCATTTCTTTTCCATCTATTTATCTGGTTATCCACAAATCGACGCAGAAAATCAGAATAATAAATGTCAAACGTCATTAATCAATCAAAATGACAGTTTACAGCCATGACTGTTTTTTTGTTGGGTGTTGCAATTTCAAGCGCAATTTCTTGTGTTTTACCTGCTCATAAAGTCATTTTAAAGTAATTGGACACATTTTGAAACAACTCCTTTGGCATTTTAACACTTGTATATGATTTAGAAATGTGACGTCACGAAACTTAAGACGTATCCCACACCTTGTCACACAATGTCACACTTCATCGACCCCCTCCCTCCCCCTTAACGTGTGACGTAACTTGAACTTTATGGATTCTGGATTCTGATAAATAAGACTAACGATACATTTATTATTTTTCAAAGTATATTATATTCCTTCGAAATTAATGCATTTTTGCATTCGCTGAAACTACTGGTACATGAGTGATTTAAAATTGATTGTGGGAGCCTTTCTTGTAGGTACTGCATTGGCTTATTTTAAATACATTTACAACGAGAGCCTGGCCTTCAATGCAACCTGTGACCTATTGAAAGCTGAGTTCAACCGTAACTTCGATTAAGTAAATGTGTTCCAGTGGTGCATGCGAAGGAATATTAGAATATACTTTGAAAAAGAATAAATCTACAGTTAGTCTATTTTATCAGAATCCAGAAAGTAAGTATACTTTCGCTGTTTGAGGTTTTCCGCAGCAGTTGCAGTAGCACCAGCACAGCACAAGCGCAAGGCGCAAGGATGGCGCAAGTGTATCGATGCAGTTACCGTCTCACACTAAAGACCTACCTTCCGGTCTCTTGCCATCGTCGCGTGCCAAGCCGTTGGGTTCTAAAACTTATAACTTAGTTACTAATCTTGTAAGTAGATATTAACAGGTTCGTTCCTGGGTCTGAGTAAAAAATTTAAACCAATTAGATTATACATACTGTAAACAGAATTTCTTTTTAAAACCACCATCATGAATGTGATATGCGGTGTTATGTTTAGTGAATATCTATACTGAGCGCACCACAGATATGATCGATGACTGGAGAAGTCAAGGACACCCACCCATGCGTCCCCAAAAAGACTTAAAACATAAACATTTACTGGAAGTGTTTAGTACAACAATGACATTCATGTTTCTGAATGTTTTATACATCTGAGTTACTTCATAAGTGTATTAATGAGTTTAAAAAAAAACAATGCCCACATATTGTTTTAATAAAAATCAAGATCGACTCTATTTTAGTGTAGCGACCGATCTACCGATCTATCGCACATGATTCGTACTACTGACGTATCCTAGATTGCGCAAGCAAAGTTTTTCGCGATATTAGCATATAGGTAATATATATACAAAATCCCGTACAGTCGTCGGGTAGTAGCCCATCAAACACAACACTTGTCTGACCGATGGATTCACCCTTTTCTATGGAGGTTGAGGACCTTTTCACTCTGATTCTCATACCTCTAAACTACCAATCTACCCAGAGTTCAAAGTGTTTTGTGAAAAGTTTGTTGTTTCTGGAAATATTTAGGTACTAAACCTGCGGTTTTTTATCATTTTCAGCTATGTATGTTAATGAATTGACGATGATTGTAATGATTTACCAATATAAAGTTCAACTTGATGACCAAAACTGTTTAGGTAATTTATTTTATCTATATGAATAAAAATTGAAGTGTCGGTTTATAATATCAAAATTACAGGTTTTTACAAATTACCTGGTACAGTCGAACAAGCTAATTCGTTTACAGGTGAAAATATTCATGTTTCTACTACACTCACAATATTTTATTTTATTCCATTTTCTTATCTCGAACACGTGAGTATCCCTGGTACCTACGTACTAAAGATAAAAAAATAAAATAAATAAATAAAAGATTAGTGTAGTAGCATCATGAATATTTTTGCCTGTAAATCAATTAGCTTGTTCGACTGTACCTACATAATTATAATAAAACAAACAATTTCTAAAAGTTTGGTTGTTTGTCTGTTTGTTAATTCCTGTTACTCCCTGAAATGGTTGATCTGATTTTGATGTGCTTTTTATTGGCAGATAGGTATATTTTACAAGCTTTTTTAAGAGGCAACACAGGCTATTATTTCATAAAGTATTCGGGGTCGGCGCCATAATATTGTAATTCCGCAGACAATCGACATTAACTTGAATGTAGACAAGGATGATAAGCAAGTAATTTGTTAAGATCCTTAACGGTCCTCATATTACGCATTTTGGTAAAAAATCTACAGGATACTAAAAATGTCGCAAACTATTCGATATCAATTAGTTCCTTATTATGATATTAACATCATCCACGTAAACAGTTTCATTAAATATGTTCATAATTTTGTACATAATCTCTCAGAGCAGAAACATTTAGCATTTTTTAATCTATTGACCACCCACGTATCGACAAGTTTCTAATGCAGCAAAAATATTGAATATTCTATGAATACAGTATTTTACAGTTAGAATTAAAGAGTGCAATTTTTTGCTAAACAAATATTATCGACATTACAAAAACGTTTCTGAATGCTTTTAAATTTATCTGTTTATAACCTTAAATTTATGATGAAACTGTTTTCGAATTTTTCTCATCAGTTCGATATTAATTTATTTTTAATACAGCATTTACTAGGTAAGAATCATCATCAACGCCGGCCACATCTTTTTGTTAAGTATCTTTGTTCAGCGTACATGCTTAATGAAATACACATATCGATACATCATTGATCGTGGCGCGATAGCGATGCCCACGTCATGTTTACTAGATCTGACATGAACGCCCCGTGTAGTTTCAACTCTCATTACCGGAATTAATGATCATTGTCATGTGGACCTTTGCCGTGGTTTCATTAGCTCTAAACTTATAAAATCGATGGAACAGCTAGGTCCTTCCACAGCTCTACATATCTGTATTGAACATTAGCTCTACAATTATAATAGTCTCTACGACAGTAGTGGAACCTTGCCTTATTCACTTAATATTTGAATAAATTAATCGTTAATAATGTATGAGTTTTGTTACTTAGGTATCTAAAACATTGGATTGCGTGGAAACTACTAATTGCTGTTATAAAGTAATTAGCTACGCTAATAATAGGTAACTCCCTGTCCCTGAGAAGATAAAAAGAATTCTACCCGAAACGATATCTGCATAGGTACAACACGCATTTCGATACTAATAAAAGCACCAATTCAAAAAGAATATTAAACCTCAAAGCAACAATCACAATATCACGAAAAGAAAATTATAGTAATTGTAAACAAAAATAGTTTTTTACGATTCGTGCCGAGAAACAGTCATAAAAAAATGTTCGGTGGTAGCAATAATAACTTCATTCATCCTTTGTCGATCTCCATCGGAACACAAAAAAGGGTTTTACAATCGAAATCAATTTAAAATTAATAAAACCGTTCAGGGCGACCGCAACGCTCAATCATCTCGTGCTTATGTATATCAAAACATTAAAAAGAACAAACACTCGTTATGGTGTTTATTATTTCTCGTAATATTGTGTTCCAAATGACTTTTAATAATACCCTTTTAAAAGAATAGACCGCCCTTTCACTGTTATAATAATATATGTAACGATTATTATTGTTGTGTCTAACGAAGGCAATAAATTGTCATGTACCTTGCGTACCTACTTTACATTTATCCATTTGACTGAGTGGCTTATTGCGCAAAAGGCTTATCTATAAAATAAACTAAACTATAACACGCATAATGTTTTATTACAACACAATAACCATAATCATTCGATTCCTCATTAATCTTAGAAAATAAAACCTTAGATAACACTCAAAGACCATCAAAGATGTTTTTTTTTCACACATCCGGCTCGAAGGACCACATAAACGATCCTTGCTACGGTAGAGCTAGCTAGCCCACGCTCAAAATAATCGAATATTATTTTTCATAGATTACAAAATTCAACTCTGACAAAGTTCTTTTATAGGAGCATCGCGCATCGTCATAATTCGATACCAAATATTTAACCAATAAAGCTTAATACGAACAAGCATTCCAGAGATTTAAGAGATATATTTAAAGATATACCACATAATGATTATAACACACTTATATTCATTAATCTCAGGATAAATTATAATTTATAATGGCGTACAAGCGGAGCATTAATAAATTTGGACGAGAGTATTGAAAAGTCCGGAGTTATGATAAATAAATAACAACATGATATCGTGGAACAAACAAACAAACACAGGTCACCTCCCGGAGCTCCGAGCGCGTGCCCCGGATTAGCTGTATTTTCATATCAAAGGGCTCGCTCAGTTTTATGAATTGCTCCTATTTGGGCCCGTCGTAATGTCTTTCTTTATTCGAGGGACGTTTCGCGTGGGAGAATTTAATTTGTTGCACTTTTCGTTTAATCGCATTAGACATTCATATCTTTATTTTGTCGAACCAACCACTCCTTATCGTCGGTTTGCATAGGCGTTGAGTGACACTATAATTTAATATTCGTTGAAATAAAAGGATGCTAATACAGATCCCGCAGAGTCAGAAGGGGAAAACATAATAAATATACATTGAGACATAAAATAACAATAATTTGGAACGACTGTAGGTCACACATCGCAAAATATATATGTATATATCTTTCTTAAAAGTTTTAGAAGTGTAACTTTATAAAACTTTCAACACAGGAAGTAGTTTGTCAACCAGGAGTTATCGGACGTAGGAACTTCTTCGACATGTGGCCGTAGTAAAGCAGCCGCGGTCATGACGTCATTATTCCGGGATTCGCAAATGGATCACAAGGTGAATCCGCGGACCACCGGACTCGGTATTGTCAGATTTGTCCCCATTTCCATGAATTTTGTTTATTCAACATTGGTCCGTTTCTGGGTTTGTTTTGTATGTTTTTTTACATATACACATGATTTATCCCCGCCCATTAGGTCACGGTGAGTAATGCAGGCAAGTCGGGCCCGCACCCCGGGGCGTCCGATCCGTCCGCGTAGATAGCGACTACACGTGTTGTCAACTTGTATGTTTTCATCCAAATACCGTATATTTGATAAATTTAACATTCTATATTAGTATGATATCTCGATAATGACACCGTTTTATACAGAGGTGTCAGCTAATAAAGTTCTCCGGTTTCGGTCGCTCGCCGAATGTGTTTAACAACTTGTTTGCACGCGTGTTATGACGCTGTCTATATTTTACAACATAGTTTTAATTAGCTTGCGAATATAATAAAATTAAATTAATGGGCATCACGCTTCATAATGACAAATCATATTCAAAAATGTAGTTAAGCACTTAAGCAGTCAATTTTAATGTTGATAAGAATTACCTAACCTACTAGAATGTCTACTTTATTTTCGTGCCCAGTCACGGCGATTTTTTGTAGTTTTAGGTGATGTCTTAGCAATAATATAAATTACTGTTTAATAAAAGTAGAAAATAATTACTATTTATGTTTTTAAAATAACCCAGTACATTCGTCTCGATTATTCTTCACCCTCACCTACCACAACGATATCGGGTGTTTATTTACACACTGCCATCATTGCTCGCCTATAAGCTGCAAAAGAGCACAGTCATCAGGTGTTATGGACGTTCATAAACAAGTTGAACAAATCAACAAATATTATAAACAAAGGCCACTTGTCACCCGACGTAAGCGTTTTTGTTCCTCGTGCATTTTTATAACAAGCGTTTTTGTAGTGAGGCGATGTAGGAAGGAAGCCGCGGCGGGGGGTCCCGGCCCGGCCTCCCGGGGCACCACTACACAAAACATTTCGTGATCCATAAAGACAAAAGGAAAATTAAAATCTGTAAAACTCACGGGACAGACCTCGCGTTCTTGTACCTTACACTGACATCCAGCTACACTCCAAATTATTTAGGTAATTGAATCTTGTACGAAAGTTAGGTAAATTCCACGCCAATTATATGGTAAGTTGTAATATTATGTTTAATAAATACTTTGTTGAGTTCGGTTTAACGTATGTACATATCGATTCTTTTCATACATGCTCTGTTACATTTTTTAAATATATCTGAAGAATATTAGGCATAGTGAAGATATCTAATATAGGTATCTATATAGTTACTAGTTAGTACACATATATGTGTACTGCGTATGAGCAAGTCAAGAAAAAGATCAAGTTCAAATCAAGAAGAAAATATCACTTTTATTTTCTGTTCCTAATTTATTTTCCTGTTTCCAATAAACAAACAGAAGAGAGTTAAAGCATGCAAGTACTAGCCAAAAATTAACAAACATGATACATTTCATAAATAAAATCTGATAAAACAAAGGGAGATCAGCCCAAGTACCTTCAACAATTTAGTTTAATTGCACAGTTTAGTCTCCACTGCCTCACGAAGTAGTCGCGAGAGCTCTCCAAACGTGTATATAATAATGTATTTACATATTATTATTCATGGAAACAAATGTCCTTTGAATGGTTTTTGGATTTGTTGACTTAATACAAAGTGCTTTTGCGAGAGGTGGTCGGTCTGTCGGCGACGTCGCATAATGGATGGTCCCGATGTTCGCATTTTGCGCAAATGTTTCTCTTATAATATCACAAAATATATCTTGGTGAGTAGAATCGATGCTTTTGTTGCCTCTCTCGTTGTTTGCTCTAATACCGTCTCGAGTTTGTTCGCTACGGGTTTTTCTCGAGATTTTAATCTTAAGTGTAATCCAGTCAATTTATTGTGAAATAAGTTAGTCTTATTTTTAGGTAATATGAAGTTTGGGCTTAGAAGGTAGAAAATAAACGGAAAACCTGAGCTGTCTTTTTTCTACGCTTTATTATCTTGGACAGGAACAGAAGATAATTTTAATTCATATACTATGAACGTACAATTTATAGGTAGGTTTGTTTATTCTTATTTGCGAGAATTGTTTATGATTTACAAGGTCGTAAGCAAAATCGCCAGCACAAAAGAAAATGCGCGTACTTTTTGTATCATAAAAACAACATCAGAGCTTATCTGTTTTTATGCAAATGCAGCATCATGTGGTGTACTGTGGCAGTGTGAGGAGGGCGCGAGGAGTGCGCCGAGTGGCCAGGCGACCTCCGGAAATCATTGGTGCTGTAATAAAGAGCTGCGCGAGAAAGCGCCCGCACGCTGCGTGATAGATGCCCACGAGCGAGCGACAAAAAAATAACAAAATCGACTTAGCAAACATGTTTAATAAAATGAATGACCCGCTCGTATATCTTCACCTGCTTAGTATGACATAAATTATAATAACATTATGTTGTACACGTTCAAGGAGTCCCAACAAATTCTTATTCACTAGAAAATAAGACGTTTCACAAAAAATATTGTCCGAGTTATTAAGATGAGTTCGAAATAGAATAAAATGTTGGAATTTTTGTATATGTCACCCCGCTGTTGAACAGCGTACACTGTCTTTTTGTTGTTTATTGCTCACGTAACTAGCTTTGTATAAGCTTGGGGTAAACAGATTGAACCGTCACGTCATTGTGAATTCAATATATCCCCACAATTGTAGCAAATTCACGAAGTTGATGCCATTTTTATTAGAAAAGCTATTTTAATTTCGATCGATACCAACTAAATATTGTTACATTATGTTGTAGTGCAATGTTTAACTGAATATTTTAAAGTTTGGATTAATGACTGATTTTATTTACTGCCTGTAACTGTGAATTTGCAAAAGTAGCTCTAATAAAACAGAGCTTTTCAGATTCTCGATAGCAGCTCAAACAAAGCCTTTACAAAATTGCCTCCCCGCAGACACCATTAACGACCGCAAAAGCAGGCTGCACATA
Organism: Charanyca ferruginea; assembly: GCA_947361185.1. Lineage (NCBI taxonomy): Eukaryota > Metazoa > Arthropoda > Insecta > Lepidoptera > Noctuidae > Charanyca > Charanyca ferruginea. The sequence continues at coordinate 14,822,970 of OX376055.1, read as the reverse complement.
ATTAGCGCTAAACAATATTTAGCGCCGATTAACTCCATAAACTCGCATTAAATTAGAAGGGCAGTAAAAATCAATTAGAGAGTCTATCCAAGTGATGTAACCGCACGCTTCCGAATTCCTCCTTTTATTAACAATTAGGTGGGTTTATGTGTGGAGTAGGTGTGGATTAGGCGAGTTTCGGACGACGTGCGTGTCTCCGCCGGACGGCAGGGGCTTAGCCTCGAGGGATGCCGCGACCCTTCAAGCCACGATGACAGCTGCCTTTGTCGTGTCCGAAGAGGAATTTTATACCGCGAAATTGACAGCCGCTCTGTACCGTAAGTCATCGATCGCGCAACGTGTTCCCAGGGATGTTGCGATGAGCGCAATAAAGTATTTGTTCATGTTCTCGGCGCATGAGTGAAGCCAAGTCCGCGGTTCACGCGGCGGGGTCCGATTTATGTTGTTTTATATCGTCTTGTCCGCTTTTGTTAATGTGAAATCTAAATCAGCGTGTGTTTTTTGTAATATCATTTGCTTATTCCGATGTGTTTCATCGGAGTTCTGATACCAGGCTTCAGTTTTGGTTGTTCGACAACGTGGTCATATAGGTTTTTTATATTGTACAAAAAAATATCAACATAGTTTTAATACAACCACTACCTACTACCTACATAAAAGGTAAATCTGCAACCTAAAACCCTAGGCAAGACCTAGACCAGTTAACCACGATGGTGAAGAAATAACGTGGTAGGACTAACCTAGACATACATAATAGGATATTGGATGGCGATTTCAATTTCAATATCTAATCCTGGAGTCGTAATGAATACCAAATCTGCATACGTACGCGGGTACACCGAGCCGTGGCACAATCACGTCTGTAGGTGAACTCATTTAAACTCCAAAGTTCCTCTCAATCGCGAATCCTCGACCGTCGTGTAGGAATGTCTCATTGATTTTCTTCTGGATTATGCGTCGACTGCGCCGTGAAAGTATTTCCAAGTTAAGGTAGGTATTTGATTTCGATAGAAATATTAATGAAGTATAAATCCCGCGTCTCTCGCTTTCTCATAGAATATGTAATTGTATCTACTTTGGTTCTTAGATTGCCTTACTTGATTTATTTATTTATTTATCAGCCATATTTGTTTTTAGAAAAAGTCCTTATTGTGATGGCCTTTTTGGGTATATTAAAAAGCAAAAAAGGCTTTCAGGAAAAGCAGTAGCAGTAGGCGGACACCTCCGTATCCATAAAAATTATAAGCACTTTAAACACATATCTACATATTGGTAGATATGTGCTTAAAGTCCTGACATGTTGGATACGTTTGTCTTAAAGTCGTTAAGGTCGGAGCAACTCCATTAAAGTTGATAGCTACCTTTTAACTGATATGAGAAAATTATCCTTTTTAATCAGTTAAGTATCTGCAGTAAATTTAAGTATTATTATCTGGCTTATCTGTAACGGCATTAATATTAGTAAGGGTACTATCTAGCTCGGTGGCGGAAGGTACCGTGCGGCCGGCCAGCGCATCCGATACAAGACACAGGGAGCCGAGCGCAGACGAATTGCTGTAGATAAATTATTAAACGTAATGTTTTCAGTTATCTCCGATGTCGGGATGGTGGAATGCCGACGATCACATCTCGGACGCAGGGAGCGATCGATGCTACGATACGCGCCCGGCACACATCTGGTAGCCACTAGTTTGTTATCGGCGTGAACCGTCGGCCAAACCTATTTATCGAAGTCATAGAGATTTATTGATGGCTATTTTAGTTAATAACATGACGTCTAACACATTATGTCACAATAAATAATTAGATATATCTTGGTCCGCACAAACAACCATAATTTATTAATGTAAGTACTTTTGATATCACATGCTTACTTGCTCTGCAGAATAGTTTTGTACATGAAGATAATCATAAAATTAACAAACTGTTAAAGCTCATAAAAATCAGTCAATAAATATCGCTAATCAATAACTTAGAAAAGAATCACTGCGGCAGACAATATGTAGAGGGCCGTTTAACTTTTGTTTTACAAAATTTCGAAATGTTTAAATCAAGATTCAAATTCTAAACAAGTCAAACAACTCCGAGTCTCATAAATCGTTCATAAAAATCTGTTTAGATGCAATAAATAAAGCTGCAGGTCCGCACAGATCTCCATGCATATAGGGGCAGTATTACGCAATAGTTTGATTTATTGGTTTCGGCAAGGTGCACAAAATTCTAACGGCTCGCGCCCTCTTTGGGACGCGGCGTGATAGAATTTCGCCTCGGCAATTTTCTCATACATGCGAAAAACTATTCGGAGCGGCCCGCGGTGATAAATGTGAGGTTATGAATAAATTTGCCCCTTCGCAACCAAATCTGAAGTGATTAGATTCGACACTTTCGACGTGAGGCAGGTGGACCGGTGCCACCTGTGTTTTTTACATTGTTTACGACTGTAATTGCGGATGTCATAATAAACACTCATAGCATTAAATCACAGACCGCACGTGAGGGCGGGCGTACCTATACGGTTTGTTTTTATTGTTCTCCAATTCCATTTGTACACCTAATAAATTTTACAAGCTCAAAAAAGCTAACTCCGGGCGCGTTCGCTATAAGAGCCATTCTCAGCGAACAATAGCAGAATAACATTCACGAAGCAGTAAACGACGTTGGAAATCTAAATATTTATTTGAATTACTGTGAGCTGGCGGCACGGGGCGCAGTTGACGGCCGCGCCGCCGACGCTAAGTTCCGACCGCGGCCCGCAAACTGGACTGTGTTGCACACTCAGGAGATGAGACCTAAAATATTTATAGATACCAAAACGTAAATGCGTTTGTGCGATCAAAGTTCTGTTTAAAGAATCGATATGTTGTGGTACTTCAGTAAAGATTGCGAGGACATACTTACATAACTCCGCGGAGTTCCTCCCGGGAAAATTTTTGGGAACAATCATCACGCTACAACTTTTAATGACACTAATAATAGCTTAATAAACATAGTTCATTCTTTTACCTATTTCAATATTTTTAAAGCCTAACAATATTGTAATATGTATGTGGGATCTAATTTCACATTTCACACTTACTAAATAATAAAGTTGTTTATAAGATAATCATGTCATAGTCATGTTAGAACGCAAATTATATTTAAATTAGAAAATGGGATAAGAATGAGAATATTATTCTTTCAAAGCAAAAGGAATGCCTTTTGCTTTTATTTTTATATTTTTAGAGTTTAGGTAGGTATGTTCAATAATTTTCAACGTGTCTCACAAATTTACGTCATACTTAAACAATTTGCCTGAGAGAATTTTACACAGGTAAACCAATCGGTTCAATCAATTTTGTCGTTCAGAACTAAATATACCAGCTTGTTCATATCGTTCGTTTGATCGATGCATCTATTAGCATTAATTAGTTAATATTTGAGTCCTATTCGTATCGAGGCGCGCTCGGTTCGATACTCTATAGGTACACCTCTATTGCTGTAGGTATTTTAGTACTAGCCAGCCGTACTAGACAAGGTATAGCACTGTAGTACCAGGTGTGCCATCTGTCGCACAACGCTGGAAGCTCGCTTAACGATAACCCGACTTCCTGGTTACGGGACCGTAGTTTGCATGAATTAAACCAACCGAGACTATTAGTTCGGGCGTAATCAATGGGATGTCAAGCCTTTGGGAATCCCTGTGATAGATTTTAGTAAAACGTTGATAAATAAATAAACCTTTAACTATCTTTTATATTCGGATTTTAATACCTTAATATTAATATTCGAATGTTAAGCTTTTCTAATGATAAATGATGTTGTAAAGTGGCGCTACCCTTCGGTGTAGGTTAGTTCTATAATCTTGACATAGCCACTCTGAATTTTTAAGTGCTTTTCAACACTGAACGTTCTGGATTAGGTACTGGATTCTCAAATGATTCCTGAAAAATGATAATACGTACATTTGATTTGATTTGATCTTTTGTTCAGATTTATGTATTCGATCTGATTTATAGTAAGTATTAACCTACGTTTTCCAACGTTAGTAACTGAACCTAATTAATTAAAAGTGGGGGACAGCAAACAATTTTATTGGGGCAATCATCTGCAAGGTTCGATCTCTATAAAGGTACGTATAAAATATATTGGTGTCACACGCGTGCGATCTGATTGGTTCTGTGGGTTATTAGCTGCTATTTGTGTTGTCAATGTTTATGACCGTTTTATTAGCGATGGCGGTTTTATTGCAGATTCAACTGTTATAGCAATGGATTTGATTAAGTAAAGCAATCGTTGCGTTTTGTTTGTTATTAAATGAGTACATTTTATTATCTGGGTATTAATTTGCTGAATTTGACTGAATGTTATTAACTCTATTGATTCTTATTCGAAGTGACTAGTTGTGGTGATCGGTAAGTAGACTTATTTATGATGTTCTTTATGAACTGCAAACATTCTGTCAGTTATTTTTTAATTACCTAGTCCTTCACCAGAATCACGACCTGTAAGAGCTATGCTCTCTTGTTTTAATGAATCATCTTATCAGACACTTGTGTTACTATGGAATTGTCTCCGTTCATTGATTCTTCAGTTTTGTTTCTTATTCACTTAACAAACACTTCAATAACTATGTCAGTTAATCAACAAGATTGCTACTTGGTAGGCCCTTAATTCCCTGACCTCTGTCTTGCATACGTCATTGGTTATTGTTTGTACCCAAGTAGGGTAGTACATATCATATTTTTAGTACATACGGTTATTTCTTTCATTTATACGTATATTTGACATGTGTATTTCTCTATCATATCTATGGAATACTTAATTACGGCTGCAATGCACGTCTACTCGGCGAAAAGCTGAATTAAACTTGAATGTACATAAACAAAAGTTCAAACTACATATTTATAAAAACAAAGCTTTTAATTAATATAATCCTCGCTAAAGTGGAAATAGAAGTCGTAATTTTATCTAAGAAAGTTAAAAAGGTTCGTTTTATTAGCTTTTAAGCATTGTTTAAGTGTTGAGAGTAAGGGAGGAACCCCTCGGAGGGTACATTACGACTTTTAGCGGCTCATTATGGACTTTTTTCCCATTTTGTTTGGAGGTATATACCTCAAGATCGAACCATTTGAAAGTCCAATTCTTTTAATTTAGTTCCGATTAAGTATTTAAGAAAAGGGTAGGCTATCAATAGCTGCTTCCTCTGATTAAGGATTAATTGTGAGCAAATGGAAAAAGGTTTGGGTCAAGTTGAATTTTAATGAAACGATCCTGATAATATAATTTACTCAGTTTAAGATTTAAAATACTGAGGCAGGTAGTCTTTATCATGTTGTGAATCTTTTTAGATGTGTCGTTAACAACGGGTTTTTCGCATTAGAAATCTTGACATTTAGTTATTTGTGTCTAATAAAAGATATTAGGTAGATATTTGTTAAAAGACCGAATGATAATTTTGCAAATAAAGTACCTAAACAAGGTATGACCTACTTTTATTGTTTTCGTACTAGTACACATTACTCGTATAGGTAAATATCTTTATAGGATTTTGGATATCATCGCAAAATAAAAATTACACCGTTGAAATAAAGATTTAATTACAATCGTTACATAATTTTACTCATAATAATAATAATAATTAATAGGTATATATCCTATAAATATCTATATAGAACATTTAATATTAAGCGAATGTATTCGATTTGGTCACATTGAAATTTTCTTCATCTATATTTTTACTTTAGATGAACTTTTATAATAACAAGCCTCAAAACTATTGCTTAAAATCTTGTGACCGGAGAAATGTTTTTTTACACTTTTATAAATGTGGGAAATTAAGTTTTATTCTATGTAAAATGCTTAATAAATAATCTTATATTACTGATCGATGTATGTATGCCTTCGTTATAAAATCTTTAGAAACACGTCTTAGATATTCACAGCTCCGATCAATCAACGCTATGCGCAGGCACGGCTGTAGGTACTATGCTTAACTGGGCGTGATGTATGCTCAGTGTCTGCACTTAGCATTAATTATAAAACAAAATATACATCAAACGTCAAATCCAATAGTCTACCAATTTGCCACATCAGTAGGTATATTGCGCAAACATATAACAATATGGCCTCGATTTTTTGTCATCGATCGGCATCAACAAAAGTTTAAATTTCATATCCAGGAGCATAATCCATTTTAATTCTTAAGTACCCACATGACTATAATTTGACTTGAAAGTTAATGATATCCAAAGAATGTTATTAAAACGTTGCTTCAGAAAAGTTACTGCGACCGTTTTAAAAATAAAAAATATTCAGAATATTTTTATGTACATGTATACTAATAATACTTTTAAACAATATTTATAAGTTTTTTCATCGAAATATATTCGTCGACAACATCGAACATGGTGAAATCATACTAATTACTTTGTACACATCTCGACAAACTAAAATAGAAAATCTACAAAACATTTTGTATGTACAAGGACAACAACAATAACCAAATCGATGATTGTTTATCGATTATTTATCTAGTTATTAACAAAATTAAACAATAGTTTGTGTATTAGGGCGTGATACCAAACCTAACCACCTCTCATTGTCTACTCTCTCAATGTACAATTACACTTATATCTAATCAAAGTTAAGTCTGGCACCTGTACTAACGAATAACTTATTGCTCCACACAAGTAATTTAAACCATAAACATAAAATTGGAAGAACTAAGGGAAAACATAAAGATTCCTTAATGTATGAACATTCCAGTCGCGGAATTAGTAATAAATTTACAATAATTCACTAAAACCAATTTAGGCTAGTTTAAATTTTATTACACATAATTGCGCTTTCCGTGTGTATCCATAAATAATTTGGATATTATTTCCATAATATTCTTAAGTCTATAAAAATACTGAGCAACGTCGATTTCATACAATGATTCATTCGATAAGTACTTAGTGACAAGTGACAACCGTAGACATGACCACATCAAACCAAAATTAAGTACATAGGTACTCGGAACACTTTATACATCGTTATGATCTGTGCATATAGTTCAGGAATTTAAAATTACACTATGTGATACACAAATAAACGTACATGTACCAAATTATATAAACTTTACAAAGGGTTTAATAGACCTAGTTGTACATCCAGCCCAAGGTCATACCTATAGCTAAGGTATAGTCGTGTTGTTGATTTTAATGTAGAACTGAAACACTGTGCCACTGTGATAATCTGACAGTCCCTAGTAGTTGACGGGTAGTGCAGCGACCCAGGTTTCACGTGCTTTACCTGCAACAAAAGATAACAAGATTACATTTAAGGTCCATCGCTTGCATTGAATTAAATTCATTCAGAGGGTCTCATTCTTAACGGCCGCGTCATTTCGGTTTATTTTAAAACAATAAAAATATCCCCTAAAAAGAATCTATAGCGGTATTTAAATTAACAAAAAAGAAGGTCCATTTCGATAGCTGTTCCGATTCTATCGCGGCGTCGACGGTGCGAGCCCGCCGCTGCGTTCACACATATAAACCGAAAAAGAAAAAATCTAAACCAATCGAGATGAGGTGACGAAACGTTCAGTCTCATTATCTGAGAATTTATTAACGAATCGCTCGGACCGGAAAACCAAAATGTGAAAGAAATAAAAACTCGACCTCGGCCGCGGTCATCTAAAGTTTGTACGGCGTCAATGAAAAAAGAAGTCAAACAGGTTGTCCAAGCGACCTGCGCCTGAATGAAACGGAGAAGGACCCGAGTCAGGATCGAGAGATAAGAGAAAAGATTAGGGCTCTCGAAAAAAAGTAAAGCAGCTTTTAATGCGGAGGTAGTGTTGTGAATGAAGAGGATCCATTGAGATTCCGCGCCCACGCACGCTCGTGGTACGCACGTTATCGGAGCGCGCTGGACCGCCCGGCTGCCGTGCGCCAGCGCAGACACCACCACGTACCCTCCACAACGAACAATACACATTGTAAAACCGCATATTAAGTTTTTTGTGTTCCCAATGACCCTGTCGAGCTATTTAAATTAGTCTTAGTGAATGGATAGAACTGAGACTTCAGACCACCGTAGACCGTATCATGCGGTGGTCATGTATGCATCGTTTCTGTTGTCGTAATTTAATTACGACACCAACGGAATAAGCTGCATTAAATGACCTTTTAAATTGGACAAGACTCCAATTTAGTAGCAATATCATTTGGAAAAATAATAAGTTAAAACGATGTAGGAATGTTATTTAAAGCGAAAACAAAAACTGACAATTTAAATCCGTTCTTTTTGGGCTACTTTAAAGGAATGCCGCGATAAGGAGTTATTTTCGCGTCAAGGTATTCGAGGGACAAAAAGGCGTGAAAACCAAAATAATACAAAAGGTTTATAGAAGTGAATTTGTGAGCGTTTGGCTAAAACAAAATTCTTGGCGGTGCCGTCCTGTGCGGCGACAGTGGTGACGCGATTTATTGTAATGAGACGCGGATGCCGCTACTTCTTCTTAGAAAATCTTTGACGACTCTAAGAAATATGTGACACGGCACACAGCAAACATTGCCTTCGCCATTACTATGCTAGTATATTGTAATCTTAATTGAATTCTACCTCAGATGAGTTCTATAGCTCTTAACGATTTATATTAAGTCATTTTGTTCTTTTAAAGACTAAATGTTAGCGACCGTAATTATATAATTTAACAAAGCTGATAATCAGAAATATTTTAAGCGGCTTTATGTTTCTCAAGTTCAATATCTACATCAATAACTAGTTTACATACTCGTAGAAAGAGCTAATTTAGGCAGGTCAGCGGTACGAGTGTAGGCGCAAGGAACGCGTCGCTCTGACAATGACAAATGACACAAGATTGCAATCTCGCCGCCCTCGAGTCGCGCGTCGCCCTTCCGCCTCGACTCAACTCCATTGTTTTCAATTACCGACATGACACCCCGGCGCGAGCTCTGCTACTAAACCGCAACTCAGTTTATGGCCCTCCGATATCTCTACCACGATCGTCCATTACGGGCGCAGATCTCATTTACATGTGCGCGTCGTGATTATGCTCAAGCTCGTCAATCTGAATCAATCGGTAACTCACCGCTATTGGTGCGCGGTCCGCTTTCAGACGGCCGACACGAAACCGTTGGGGTGTTGGAGCGAGCTGGAATAGGAAACATTCACTCTTTTCACGTGACGTTAGCAATATCTGACACGAAAAGAACCTCTACCGAAAGCATGTTTACGAGCGGGATGTTTTGCGTGTTCCTATAATCATGCAGTTTAGATAAAATGAAGTAATAATAACCTTTTATAGAAAGGCTTGAAGGCCGCAGATCCCTCGTTGTGATGCGGTTGATTAGGTTGGTGACTGTTGGCCGCATGGTGAGGGTTGTGGTAGGGATCGCGTTGTGGTGACTGCTGATGTCGAGGAAAGCAGTAGCCGGAGCCGCCGCCGCTTCCAAGTGGGTTGGCGACACTGGGCACCTTCATGTTGGGAGGCGTCTGAGGTGGCGTATCGGTCTGCACGTCAGGGAACGACGCTGGATGTACGCAGGGGTGCTGCCCACCGTACTGCCCGCCGGCGAAGCCGCCGTACCGACCGTATGAGCCACTGGCTGGACTTGCAGCGGCTGTTGCTGGCAATGCAAAGCCATTGGAGCCACCGTCAGAAGGCGCCGCTCGTTCCGGCGGGCCGTAAGCATGTTGAGGCCATGGCTGAGCTGCTGGCGGTGGTGTTTTGCATGCCGCAGTGTCAGCTAGCGACCAAATTTTCGGCTTCGAGGCGGGAATCGGCACGCCACAATCAGATGAGCCCCGCTTCGCTTCTTCCTTAATTCCGTAACCCAGCATCTGGTGGTGCATGCCTTGCAGCATCTCGTCCCCCTTCCGCTCTTCATCTGTAAAGATAATAATATTCATCGATCATATTTTATGTCCGACTGACAATAAACGCGTGAGCGCACGTTATTGCAATCAGATTAGTCGCAATAGCCGAGGCCATAACTAACGCGACAACAATAAAGAGGGCTTAAAATGTTCCTAAAAAATCGATACGTTGCGGATTGAATCGTCGACGTGACCGTTACAAACGGTACGTAAGTTTTAGCTAGTAAGAAGCGGGATTTCGCGGTCCCCTCCAGAAAAGTCGTGTGAAAATACGTTAGGCGTGCAGTGACCCATTCGTTAAGTGGTTATCCGATTAGCGAAGTGAAAATACCACTTTGGGGCGCGATTCCCTCGCCGCGGGCTCTGCTACCGATCCCTTTCGTATTAAGCCGAGCATTTATTTCGCATTTCCCGGCGCGCCCCGCGGCACCGCACTCTCCACCGCGGAATGTACGAGCGATACAATTAACGGTCAACCACTGTTGCCGTTTTTCTTACCTTTCCTTAATTTCTTTTTAAACTTAAACTTATTCAGAATCAATTTATATATTCCGAAACTATATTTTTAGGGTTATATGCACGGATATGTATGGTTATATGGAATAATTTTGAATGTAAAGTAAACCGCATATTTCTGCTTCATCCATAAAATCACGACGGTAAAAGTGCAATGAAATAAATCTCTAAGTGTACCTCGCTTGAAAAAATTTGATGTTATTGTACAATTACACAAAAATGTTTATTCAGCGAATTTTATAAGGCTCTAAGTATTATCATAATGCCATTTTCTGTTGTAAAGTGGCTTTCGGCGGGTGCGGAGGCGGGCCCGGGGCCGCTAATGAAATTCAGAGGCCCCGCGATCGCGGCGAGGATGAGCGCGGGGGTGAAACGCGGTGCGGGACGGCGCGACCGCTCGACTTCATTCTCTTTATTCCATTTAATGCTGACTGCTCCTAGCTTTTAAGAGGGGTTATCCGCGTTGCCCTTCACTAGGGATAAATAGGGACGCCACTGATACTCCGCGCGAAGATATTTATCCGGCAAATTGTTTTAATTTTCATTGTATTAATCTAATAAAGGCCCACAACGGCCAGAGATAAGCGTGCTATGGACGATTTAGTAATGTTTTATTTTGGCAATACATTTAAGGTGTCCATTAAATTAATTTCTTTACAAATTACTGTTGCATGGTTTAAATACAGTTGGATTTTTCTACCATTGCGGTTATAATCAACTAGTTTCAGTGTCATTTATTTAATAAATGTCTATTTGCAGTAACTATCCAACTTTGTAAATTTTTACCGAGAGACAGGTGGAAGTGGTTAATGAATAACTGCTTGCCTATATCATTAACTGAGGTTTTAACCTCGAAATTTACTGAATTGAACATACGTTAGCTACTTTAATTAAATAACTAAAACGTAAACGAGGAGTAATTTAATGAATGTGCCGAAGGAAATCCGCCAGTTACATTTACTGTGAGATACTTGTTTGTTTATACTTATAGGTAAACACTTTGGTAGCGCATACGGTTTTACTAGACATATGTTTTATTAGATCTGCGAAATTATAACATCAAATGTTGTCAATGATTAAAAAACAAACATAGAAAGATTAGGTTGATACCTAAATCTGTACTAATTTGTGACATACTCATTGGAAGCAATCGATGGCTAAAATTAAAGTAAGTACGATCAGTTTTTTGGTGTTTAATTATTTAAAAGATACATACCTATCTGTACAAAGTGTTCACCTGCGCTCGTCATGTCACGGGCGGTCGGGGCGTGTGGAAATCGACAACGTGTATACTTCGCATTGAGTGGTTTTCCCTTCAGTATGCTTTAGTCACAAGCCGGGCAAAAGTGAGACATAATAAAGACCCGTCTCGGTCGCTCTACGCGCCTCGCAGCCCCACTCTCTGTAGTGTATCCACTTTACCAAAACCCTTTGTATGGGGTGAAATAATTCGTCTAGGATTTGTTTATGTTTCAATATTGAATTAGACATTTTCGAAATGAAATAGGTACTTAAAAGGGTTCTCTGCTCTATACATTAAGGCGATATAAATGAAGTTTTTCTATTTACCTAACTTGTTAAGTATGTGGAATAGGGATTTAACATTTTGGTATAAGTTTTTTGAATCTTTGATCTAGTATCCTGTAAAAGGAATACACGATTCAATGATTTTTTCTCGATACAAAAAAATTACAAAGTTATATCTATTTTTTTTACTTTTTTCGATATCACGGCGTAACGCTTAAGAGGTAGTCAATGGAATTTACTTTAAAACATAGAGAATTGTCATATCAAAGTTTACTCAAAGTAGGTTTAAATTTAATTCATTTATTTTGTTAAAAAATGAGTAAATTCGTTTTGGCACGTACGTCGATTTATTCCGAGCGCACGCACATTATAGCCATCTCTGTTTTTGCGTTTCAAAAGTAATTGTATCACTTTCGCTCGCTTAGTAGATCAGTCGCCGACGATTTATTTTCGAGGTAGCGCTTTAAGATGCCTATGCGTTTAGGTTCTACCAACTTGGCGTTTTATGCAAATGACACGGATGATGCATTATAAAAGTATGCAGTGTATCATATGAAGTGTGTAAGAGCGGTTGGCGTTAAGTGGTTGCACCCCCGCTGCAGCCCTGCACTTAACAGCTGAGGTCAGTGCAATTTATTGCTCGTCGCGGTCCGCCCCACCGCGGCTGGCGCGGGCGGACGACGTTCACTTGTTTGTGTTACTTCTACTCGTTTTCCATTAACGCGCGCCGAATTAATATTTTGTTTGCAATGCGTGCGCTCACGACAAAAATTAACATTTATTGGTAGGGTCCGAAAATGAAGCTTTTATTCATGAGTGGCTTAGCTTCGGATAGTTCTGTGTGTTTGTTTGCCGACGACGGTCTAGGGATCGCGTGTGAAAGCTTTTATATTGGCTTTGTTTGCCGTGACTTAAAATGATATATTACACGTCGCTAACATTGACGTTTTTGTAAAAGAATGGTTATGCACGTTAGTGAGAAATGTTATGGTTTGTTTGCGATTCGGCTTCGGGATTAGTTTAATCGGAAAGTTGTTTGGCTAAGTTTAATCTGGTGATGCCCAGCTTTAGATCACAAATTCATTCTCACGAATTTGGGTCGTAGACACGAAAGTTTTACATATTTACGATGATGAGTTTTTGAATGCAGCGTCAGTCACGCGACTTTAGGCATTTAAGGATGTTTTAGGAGAATGTTATAAGATGCTACAATTTGTTACCGTTAGGACTATTTGAATTTCCATAATTATTAAGGTAGTTAAGTATGTATCGGTAATTTATCAAAGTCTAACTTTACATGATGCATAAATACTAAATGTGATTATTCAACTATAATTAACATTGAAATAGCAAGTTATATTGTTGAAATTCAATTTACTCGAGTCGAAAGAAAATTGTTAAATGTTATGACAATCACGCGACACCCTGGTCTTCGGCGGCGCCGTCGCGCAGATGTAGCCGGGGGCGCGTGTCTATAATCCCACAGACAATGCTCAGCGTCTTGCGTTTTTTCTCGCACTCGCTACCAAGAGGGCTTAGATGACATCGATGACTAGACGCGGCGAATGCATTGAAAATAAAGCAGCTTTCGTAGTGATATTGTTGATTTGAAGCTTGATTTATCCACTTGGTAATTTAAATTTCTCGCATTCGTACTACTGTACAGTCACGAGCATAAATATGTATACAGATTTCAAAATTCAAAAGCAATTTTCTCGTGAAATAACTATTACAACTTACAGATAAAACCTATTTTATAGTAGTTTGGGATCAAAAATACCCTATTCGTATTCAGTTTAGAACGAGACCGACTGTTTACAAGTTTTTGCTCGTGATTGTACATATATTGTTGTAATTATCTTTTTGTTCCTTAGTCGATTTTATTTTGAAGTACTCCACGTATATCCAAGATTGGTAGCAGCAAAATTATGATGTAAGTACCTAGTTATATTAACTGAACCTTTAAATTATAGTTTACTTGTTGAAAACGTAGGGACTCCATTTAACAAGTGCTTTTTATTTAAAGACTCAACTGATCGTTTTTAGTAACAGGTTTCTACTAATAATGAGGAGTTACAACAGTAATTGTTTAAAATGTTAACCACGATGTGGAATGTCTTAACAGTATTATTATTGACAGACACCGAACAAAACCTTAATAAAAGTGTAGATTTCGACGCCTAGAAGTGGCCTAATGTATGGAGTGGTTGTCTACTTTTACAATAATTGTAAATAATAATATGTGAACACTATGTATCTATGTATACAACTTAGCTGTCATTCTTTATCTTGTTATACTTTGTACATACTTCAATATAGTGTTTCTATGCAAGGTCCATCGTATTCACGTATAGTTATATAACTGTAAATGCAAAATATTGTACACATTTTTTTTAAAAGAGTAAGTATGGAGTTTCTTGCCCATTCTTCTCCATACGAAACTACCTTTTGGAATGGGCAACTAGAATCAACTTTATATTTTTTTTATTATGACGTTCAAAAGTGCCTTTTTAATGGTCTAATTGAAATAAATGATTTGACTTTGACTTTGAACAAAGGGTGGAATGTAAGACGTTGCTTACTTGTCACATTTTGAACGAAATATCCACAAATTTGAAATTTGTTCCATCAGTTTCAGTTCCACAAACACGCTCCTACCATACGTCATATTACTTTTTATGAATCGTGTGAGATGGCTGCGAGTGGCCCATTCACGAAGCGTTATACACAGCGAATTAAGTACACTTCTGTCGCAACAATAGTGGGCTTCATTACACGAGCGTATGCCGAGCGTTATGCGTGACGCCCTCGCGCCTCCATTAGCGACGCGAACTTCGCTATGAAAACACTCTGTTAGAAGCCATCTTTATTGTAACAATGCCTACTTATAATTTATGTTGTTGACAAGAGGGCCTAACTGCCGCCCTAGCCGTTCTCACGTAGCGTGTCGAATACGTATCTGGATTTTATTATTGCACTTACGCTTTTAAAACACTTACAAGGTTTTAGTATGTTAGGGAGGAATTAGTTGATCTGGCCAGATCTTAGTACAGGAAAATAAATTCTTAAATCTGAAAACAAATAAAAAAAAAAAACCATAACGTCGGTGTCGACGAGCGTTTCTTCAAACAGATACCCAGTACTTAAACCCAATCAGTAGGTATAAGTACATTTTAAATCTCCAAAACCGTACTTACTTACGTTCCAGCGGAATATCCTCATAAAAGAAACGATCCACGAACTCGACAAATCCTTTGGCAAGAACATGAAGTAGGGCAGATCGTCAGACAAGCTGAACGCGACCTCCGAGCGTCGCGGCGGCCCGTTGTAGCGACGAACGGAAGACGCGTTATATGAAATTTGGGCCCGGGCGCCGCCCACTTTACTACGAATAGGAAATCCGGTAGCGAGGAGCGGTTACGCACAGTTACACGCCTGAGACCTCCCCCCTGCCGCACGCCCCTCCGACCCTCGCCTCCTCACAGACCCGCGCACCCTCCAGCCCGCAGCCGCGTTATGCCAATTCACTCGACGATTTATACACCGACAAAATTAAAGCAATTTTAAACGGTTAACAACACTGGCACAAACCTTACATGAAAATAACACGCACTATTCACAGGTCAAGGGTAATTAGTGCACTATCGGTAAATCTAACAATCGCAGTCGCACTTATAGAGAACATAACACAACATAACAGAACAACATACAACAGTTCGCATCGCAATTGGAAATGAAAAACTTATTACAACACAGACAGATAGGAAAATTTAAATCAACATCCGACAATCAACATTTGTTTTAACATGTACATTTTCGTATGGAAAACGGTTTCATAATTATTATGTTACAATGACAGTTGAGTATCCGATGTTGTTTATAATAAAACTCAACGAACCTTTGTGAGTTTTAATTTTCTCTTCTTGTTCGTCCTTGTCTTTCTCCTCGTCGGAGAGCATCGTGTCGTCATCGTCGTCCGTCTTATTCTTGGGCTCCCACGTCATCTTGTTCTCCTTCTTGAGGCGGCGGCGCGCGTTCGCGAACCACGTCGACACCTGTGTCAGCGTCATCTTGGTGATGATTGCCAACATTATTTTCTCGCCCTTTGTTGGGTAAGGATTCTTTTTGTGCTCGTTCAGCCACGCCTTGAGTGTTGCCGTGGACTCCCGTGTTGCATTTTTCCGTCTCGCAGCTAAATCGTACCCGGCTCCGTATCTGTTGACAAACAAGTTTATACTTACATATGCCTAGTGGATAATTTACGCTTCCGACCTTAGCAAAGCTGCAAAACTTTCGCATATATCTAAATACACTGCAAAGAGATTCGAACTTCGTTTTAGTGAGTTATACATTTAACTGACTTGAAAATAGGCCAGTCCACCTTCTATTGAATTAGTTTAAAATAGTAAGAATTGAGTATTACAATGTTCCAAATATTTTAAAATCGATTTAATAATACCTATCTGAATATTATATATTCCCGTACTGTCTTCCAATAGATGGTTTGTAAATGATGAAAACGACATCAACATTCGGACCGTCTCCATAATAAACGTAAACCAATAAATCCGTAATATAACGAGAAGTTTCAGTATAACATATTTCAGTTAGTTACGCCGTCCATGCGTCGAATCGTTTACAGCGAGCAATAAAGTGGCTTTTAAATTCGTAGCAGATAGGCGTTTTATTTGAGGCAATAGATTTCTCGTAACGGCAGCAAAAATAAAGCTATCGCGGCACAGAGCGACATTCGGTACACTTTTTAGGGCCTACAGTCCCATTTGCATCCGCATTCTGAGCGTAATTGTGGCTTCCCCCCGAGCGACGCTACCAGTATCGTACCTGACTTCGATTTTCCTGCCGACATGACAAAGGCGCGGTCTGAGGGGCCCAATAAATAGGTGAAAATAGTTAAAAAATGGTCCCGAGTCGATTGATATTCACGCAAATCGCAATGTTGAGCGTCCCGCTTAGGGCCTAGTTCCGAGGAGGTTGTCGAGATTTCCGCCTACGTGTTGTGCATGACGCGAATAAAATTCGCAAAATTGACAACTTTTGTCTTTTTGTTATGGCATTTATTGATTTGATTTAGGTTGGATCGATTATTCGTAATGGAATTATTTGTGGTGCTAATAATTTTTAGATTTTTACGTTACTATTTACACATTTATTTTTACATTACATTGCATTGACAATTGTAGCAGGCTGGTATAATTTATTATCATAATGCATTGAATTCTTGACATTTCTCAAGAAATTTATTATTCACAAGGTGTTTACAAATGTGAAGATCTCTTTCTTATACCATAGCCGTTGTCAAAGTAGAAGGCGGCCCGTTGCATTGCGGTTGCAATTGCAGGGCGGTGCAGCGCAGGCGTGGGCAGCGTGGGCGTACTCACCACCAATCGATCGCGACGCCATCTTGCTCACCGGACATCACCGGTATTGCTAGTCGCCGAACGACCGCCGGCCGGCGACACCGGCCTCACGCGCCAACCGAGCCGGTGGTTTTATTGTAAAAACGCCAAAGGAGCGACCCATACTTTGAAATTCTAATTCGATTTTTTTTGTGAAAATTCATGCTGCCGTAAAATACCTACACGCCATATTCGGTACGTATGTATTCCCATATGAAACACGCGTCGTGCCATATTAATACACGTGTCAAACGCGCATCTACACAAAGCCTTGGAAACCAAACCGCATTAGTTTGAACACGAATAAGCTCTTCAGAAATCTACGGTTAGTGACGACAGCGCTGTTTAAAAAACAGCGCTTTATTGCTTTACGTTTTATTAATTTAGTCTCGCGTGGTTTGGTTTACAGCCCTGAAGCTGCTGCAAGGGTTGAATCCTTTAAGCTTTGTTAATTAATTTAGACAGTCCACTTACTCGGCGCGCCCGCCCTGTGAGAACACATGCACTCGGCTCCGAGAATGTTAATACTTTCATGGGCGGAAATACTTTGTATCTTTGTTAATTTGGGGACGAAAGCATAAAACCTACGGCGAGGTTTGAATAATGTTCCATATTTGTGCACCGAACAAATGTCTGGATTAATTTTCTGTGACATTTCCTGCGTTTCATTTTAAAGATTATAGCTTAGTTGCAATGGAAAAGCATCAATCACTTTAACAATCAAAGTTTTATTTTGGTATGTTGTCCACATAAACTAGATAAATAGTAGGTGGCTATTGAACTTTAAACCTTAAATAAATAAATAAACTGTATGTTCAATGATGCGTAGTTACAAATTGCACGTAGGGAATAGTCAACATTTTCAAATGAACTGTACTTGTAGAGTGTTTGTTAGGTCACCCCGAGTCCCGGTGAACAGCGGCGCAGTGTTGGGCGGGTGCTTACTACCGCTGCTACATATTTGCGCTTGCCGAGTATTCAATTCGCGGTATCGAAGGTTTACGATCTACCCGCTTGGGGGAATTGCGGCCTCTACGTGCCCTCCCCCGTAAACCGTACAGCTATATACGAAAACGAATGTACATAAGTAATACCCCCCGCCGTGGGGGGAGGTTTGCCTCGTATTAGAATTAGGATTCGCAACTCAAGTACGAGTCGAGTAGGCGTTTAAGGAACTGATCGCCACTTTCTGTGTTATTGTCTAAATTCACAACATCAAGTAGACTGGTTTATGGACAACATTACTTTTTGTTTAGCAACGAATTTCAAGATAAATCAGGTTGGCTTCCTAGGCAAGGTAATTTGTATAAAATTGATGTGATGATGTGCCAAATCTAACTAAGTTATCAGTTGAATTATGGAGGAGAGAAAACGTTACTAATTTCTATTTTTTATCATTCTCACATAAGTCCTATGTTTGAATCTGCCATGCTAAATAATACGGTTAAAACATCCCTCAAATTCACAGATAACTTGACAATGCTTACTAAACTATTCTATAATATTATGAGATACCTAAGTTATTAATTATATAATGTACTTACATCATATAGGAAGATGACGCGATACAACATAAAATTGATCGACAGTAATATTTCTAAGGTAATGTTATACACGTAAGTCACGGAATTTGTTTACGAAGCTTAACTTGAGTTTGGCTGCCAGGACTTTGACTAGTCAATCTATAATAAATTAAAAACAAAATTTGGTAGATCGATGCAAAGCCGTAAAGCGGAGCTAGAATAGACCATTTACAACCATTTAATAATAATAATAATAATATAATAATATGTGGGGACATTTCACACACGGCCGTCTGACCCCAAACTAGGGAGACCCTGTACTATGGGTGTCAGACAGCTGATATACATACACAAATACATTTTTTTTTTTGTTTATACATACATATATAGATAAACAACACCCAGACACAAGGCAAACACAAGTGCTCATCACACAAATGTTTACCCTGGGCGGGAATCGAACCCGCAACACGCTGCGCAGCAGTCGATCGCTCAGCCACTGCGCCAACCGTGTCGTCTTTTTTTTTTTTCGTTTATTTAAACGGAGCTTGTCTTAGCCGAAGTGTGACTAATTTTTTTTAGCAAAATTTTTAATGATTTTTGATGACAAAACCCAAAATATTGCAGTTAGTTGCAAATAATGGCCAATTTGAAAGTTAAGTCATTTATTTATTTTTTTATTTGGTTCACAAAATACGTAAACAATCTAATAAAACATAATTAGGGGATCTGTGTGCTATGACATTTTTTTTACAGACGTTTAAGTCAAAGACATTTTTAAAGATTTTAGAAGTCTATTTTTAGACGGCATGAAAAAAAATCACGGATTGCGCTTTTTTTGTTCAAACATTTTTAAAAACATGTCTGGTTAATGTTCTTTCATTCGAGGTATCAACTACGCGGATAGCTCACCAATTATTGAAATTAGGACCTACAAATTAAATTGAGGGAGAAAATTAAGAGGTTCTCTATTTGACTCGTATGCATATTTATGTTTTATGTTTGACCACGAGTATTTTTTACAGAGCAGTCCGATTTTGATGTTTCTTTAATAGATAGTGACGTATACTCCAAATCTCGTCTCATAAAACATTCATGCATACCTATATTTCACCTCTAAGGGTGGAAATTAAGAGAGGATTTAATTTATTTGGTGTTAGTTTTTCTTAATTAGTAGGCATAAAAAGAGAAGAATAAAAAAGTTTTTTGACCTAACAAGGAACGTACCTAAGTAATTACTAACCTTTAATCTAGTTTTTTTATAAACGCATAACATGGTGACAATTCTACAAACCTCTAAGAATGTTCGAATTGCTTGGTTGACTGGTAGAGAATGCCTAAAGCATTAAGTCCGCCTTTGTACGTTTGTGCATGAAGTATAAATAAATAAATAAATTGCGACTAGATTTTGAACTTTTTATAATAAGTAGAATTGGCCTTCAGAGGTTCTTAGACCTTTTGACTTTTTCTAGGATAAAACTGACATTCTGTCTGTAAGCAGTTTTAAAGTCTTCAGTTGGGTAAACAAGTGCCTAACGAGCGAATTTCAGAAGGGATGTGCAAGTGTCAATCATATTGTAATTAGTTAATAACGCCGGCTTCCTCATGTCGAGTCCCGCACCTACATTTATTATTAACTTACACCTGATTGAAACGCGCTGTATGACGTATTAATTAAGTATGATCAATACACGCACCGGTAATTGTCTTCCGATAACTTACAGGTTTTTGTAGGTTTGACAGCGACAAAATAATTATAATTCTAGTTTAACACCGACCGGCGTAATGAGAAATTCTTATAAAATGCAGCTGCAGATATGGTGCAGATAATAACATATTTTTTTAATTTGAAACTGAAACAGCCAGGTAGTTACGGATGTCAGTCATTTAAAGTTAAATTGAGTAAGTAACGGACAAAAATTCGTTTTGTTTTATATCGTTTATTTTACTTTGGCGCTTTTCTCCGTAAGTGGTGTACACCTTTTGAATAATAAGATTTTGATGTCATCGTAAGTACTACATATAACTGAGAACATCTGATTCCGAGATGGAATGTATACGATAGAGTCCGTAAATCTAAACGTGTGCTAAACGCTCATAAATGTCGCTCGAACTCCGTGTCTCGTTAACAAGCGCCCTTACTTGGGTTATTTAAAAAGTAACAACCCAAATCGTTGGCACACAAATAATTCCCTCAGAGCTCCGTGCTCGGGGCGCGGTAATTTCCTGCGCATTTTGATCTCAATGGTGCGGTACAAGTGCTCCCTCGTCTCTTTTCTCTAATTTTTGTACGTTTTCTGTGCTCGAGACTTTTGTTAAAAATAGCTGAGTAATTTTTCATTTCGGCGCGCGGCGGGCGTGGCAGATTACAGGCTGTTCCAAATAATACGCCAACGGTACTTAACTCGAGAGCGCCTACACTCGCAGCCAAGTTTTGTTGCTTATGTACGCTTTTCACCGTAGTTGTTTCTTTGTGAGGCTATTTATTCGGTCCGGCTAACTTATTGCGACCCCCGGAACGTTTTATGAGCCTCTTATGAAGTTTTTCTTTTGAAATGAATACACAACAATTTCGTTGGCAACTGTCTGTAATTACGCTTGCAAATAGAGCTTGTGACAACAATATGTTGCGAATATGTTATATTTGAACACCTTTGGAGGTTGTACTTAATAAAGTCGCTCTAGAGTATAATAAATAGAATGTAAAGTGATCATCCTATGCGTGCGTCGGAGTAGTGAACAATTGTGTTGGAACATCGGGGGCGCTATATATCACGGTGTATTTCCGTGCTCGTCCCGCCACGATACCGTAACGTCGCGTCTTTTTTACGCATAAAAACTAATGTCGCCTCTAATTATTTTTAGATTATAACGCACCGCCTGCTATATATTAAGTCGAGCGCAGCCGAATTGTCAGCATAACTCCGCTTTGATGTATCATGATTTGTTTTTATTTTCGGGCAGTTTCAATGTGATTCATGGACGGATAAATTTCAAGTGCGCCGTGAAACGTATATTTAATTGATGCGTCTGTATAATACATTGTTATGACACTGTTATGACGACTATTGCCGATTTATAGACAACAAGTTTGTGTAGACGATCCGATATAAATAAAATTGAATAAGAGGCCACCCTTGCTCGTCGACAAGTCTGACGGGTTGATAAGTTTGCCGAAAACGTCAACGCAACACGTCGTGCGATCGCGTTTCAAAGAAAAACTGTGAATTAATCAAGCACTAGTGCGAATGGATGTGGCGTCATCCGTCTCTGTCAGAGGCGCTGGTGTGTACGTGTCGAAACGGGACGGCGAACGACCGGGAGTGGTTACTCGGTCATTTGTCCCTTGCGGCCGACACGCACGGCTAGCGAACAACTACGTGTGTGTATGCCTTTATGAATGCACTTGAATTTTTTTTGGTTAAAATAGCATTATTTATCGGTAAGTCGTTACGTTCAAGAGTCACATGTTTGCATCTTTCCAAAGGATGCCACGCGAAT
Source organism: Charanyca ferruginea (assembly GCA_947361185.1). Lineage (NCBI taxonomy): Eukaryota > Metazoa > Arthropoda > Insecta > Lepidoptera > Noctuidae > Charanyca > Charanyca ferruginea. The sequence goes on along the minus strand of OX376055.1, from coordinate 14,800,625 downwards.
CAGACTCCAATACAATGTTAAATTAGACGATAATGCCGGGCGCCATTTTTTGATACCCGTTTTTTAATAAAGCACATACACATTTTAATTTTTGTTTACTTTTTCACAAGTTTATAATAAGAATACTTGATTATTATCCACATTCCTACATTCACAAACAACGTATGTATTAACAATTAAACCTGTATAAAACTAATTGGGTAAACTGTAAAACATGGTTTCTCTTGCACAATATCTATATTTAACCAACGTTAGTAAATCTTATAGGCCGGGCTTATAGTTACTGGCTTTTAACGATCACGTATAAAATGTCAACAAGTTAATTATGACATGTGATTTGACAACGTCAAATAAGTAATATGAAACCAATGTTTGTACCAGGTTGTACCTACACACTACACCCTAATCGGTTTAATATATCCAGTTAAACACAATGACAGATCGTAATGACGAATATTTTATGACGATTTCACGAGCAAATATTATTGGGGACAAACTAATCAAACAAATCTTATAAACACATCAACTTAACGAGAAAGCTGACACAGTGAACATTGTTGAGACATTGTTTTAATTTAGCTACAAGTATGTAAATGTATTCAGAAGGGGCATTGTTTGAAACGATCACTCAGTAAAACGCGTCCGAATCCAATAACACTAAAACATGTAAGGGGGTACATATGCACAACATAACAGAATTTATTAAAGTCAAAACGAGTCGCCAAATACAAACATGAGCCTTTCGCATTGCAATCTATTAGAGAGATAAGTCTCGATAGGGAGGTATTATGTTAATCCGGGTGCGGCGCGGTGCGGGCTTTATCTAAAGTGGCGCGGGCGCTGTGGACCTCTGGGGTCTCTTGGACCCTGGAGACTTACCCGTAGGCTGCGAGTGTGGGGTCGTAGGGGTAGTAGCCGCCGGAGGGTTGAAGGCCGGCCGACGTCCACGCAGACATCTCACCACCGCCCTCCTTGAGCGCGTAAGGGTTGCTCTGAAATACCGCACGACACAATAAATAAACTTGCCTCTGGCCAAATGATCATGTTTTAGCTACATCTACTCGTATATAGATACAGTTTATTTCAGTCACACGCATTGTTAATTAACGAACGCTTTTAACTGAAACATATAAGTTTGATAGATAGGCCGTCATAGGTGCCTAACAAGGTTAATAAAAAAAGTTTCTTCTTTCTAAACGATATGTGCAAAAAAGTGATCGGTTCTTGATGATAACTATTTACAAACCATGTACACCAAGTAAACATGAGTGAACAACCAACTAGGGCAGACCCTAGTTTGTTGTTCAGCATGTTTCAAAGTTCAAAAGTTAACTTTTCAGAGCATTATAGAATGAAGTCTATCCATAACCAAAAGTAGTAACCGAACGACCAGTCGACCGGTAACGTTCACACGGTTTAGTGTGCGTTTCGATGCACTATCGTTATCCAATTATTTTAAATCCGTTAGCCATTAACGCAAGCACTCCGCATCGCTAAGCCCACATGTAAGCGGATAAATCTCGGCGCTTAATACCTTTCAGTCAATCGGCCTTACAAATACGTCTGCTTGAATTTAATTAAAGTTAACTTAATAAAAGGGAATAAACTCACGAACAACAATAAAAGTCCCAAGTGTACTGGCTGACATATCACTGGCGTATTTGCATAATGTATGGAAGCAGAGGGGAAAACTATTAAGGCCTAACGCACCCTACGCGTGATAGTTGTTTAACAGTGAGGTAGCGAGCGGGGATGCTACCCTCCTTACTCAGTTATTCGCATACATTAGGAGCAACTAAATTAAAAGTGTGAACGATTCGAGCGCGCCTCGGGATCTGGTCCCTTGTCTCACCCTAGCGCGCTCCTCTGATAATAAAATGAAAAGCATTATGATACGTATGGCACTGGTTGTGACGCGATAACTGAATAAAAAGAGCAAGCTTATTTTGTCCCCCTACCTTAAGCAAGAAAAGTGTGTGTCGTTGTGTTTCGTAATTTGTTTTCATTTTGCGGCGACACTAAGATGTTGCTGTTTTGCTCCATAGTCAAATATACCTGTGGATGTTTGAGAACACCTTGTAACAGGTAATTTTTATTCTGCATAATATTAAAATTGAAGCAAAAATCCTGGCTCTACCGAATCAAGAAATGAATCAATGTTGAAAGCTTTAAATCATTTAGATGATCTTTTTCTTCACAAGTTAGGAAGTCCTGTGGGAAATGTAACAAAACCTAAAACGGTAGTAACAGCTAAGTTCATTTTATTGTTAACCGCAAGCGAAGGACTCTAGAGCGCAGAGTACGATGCCAGGGAGGCAGTTCCGGAGTGTTCGTCACTACGTCGCTGTGACAGGCGCCTGATGACAAATGGCATTTTATCTAATACTGTAGTAGGGTGAGAATGCTTCTACATCTGTTGATACTTTAAAAAAAGTAATGCGTGATGTGGAGTATTTCTAATGTACTGACTGAATTTGGACTATAATTTTCTAAAAATATTCATAGGTTGTTTTTTTTTCTTTATTTCCCCTTTAGAGTAAGCATTATTTGGACGATTGCATAGCGTAGCAGCTGCGTAGTATCCACGAGCCTACACCGTATGATTTCCTACACCATGCCTACGCAGCGTAGGCGCTATGTTTTACATCGTGTAAAAGATTAATTAATGGTGGGTAAGTATTGCGAAGTCGCTGCACAAGGGTTACACAATACCCAAACAATCATTCTATAGATACCACTCCAAAAAACGGAGGAGATTCTCAATTCGACATGTTATATTTTTAAGTATTGTTTGGCCACTCATACATTTTTACAGTGTAGTCCGATGTCCATGGTTATTTTTTTAAAGGATAGTGTTTACCTCAAAATTGGTCCATAAATGTCATAAAAATATTTCACCTCTAAGGGTGGAACTTAACGGATAGCTAAATTTGTTTGGTGTTACTATTTCATAATTAATTTGGATGATAACAAGAAGGCAGTAAATTAAATAATACCTTTTATTTGCGAAAAATACAACCGCCTTAAAAATCTAAAAAGTAACCCGCTGATTTGCGAAATTAAAGTTATTGTTTTACTTTTTAGTTTTTGAACGCGGTATTTTTTGTAAAAAAGCTTATTTTGTGATCATAGATTACGACTCGGAAAGTTTTCATAGATAAATATGAAAGCTATGGTTGACTCCTAGTGGAGCTTTTGGTTAATTACACAAAATAAAATAATAATAAACTTTAGTTATAAACGTATAAACGAATGTATTGTGTAAGGTATTACTGCGCAGCGTAGCAGACGCGTAGAGCCCTCGTAGCAATGCCTACGTTGCGCCTACGCGGCGTAGGCGCTACAAATACGCCATGTAAAAGTCTATACGCTGGAATTATGTTGCGCAGACATTACGTGAACGACGTAACAAAATCTCTTTAGTTGCGGACTGACATCCCAGAGTCGCGAGACCCATGTAATTTAAATATAGTTTTTTTAATAAAGCTTAAATTTCTAAAATGGACATGATGGACTTGTAAATCATGTAATTAGCTTGCACGTCAGAAGAAACCCTAACGAGACATTTATTTTATTTTGTATAAAAACGCCTACAATTACAGCTGTTTATTTAGATTTTTACAGTTTTAACGCCAATTTTTCAAAAATGAGGATATTAATAAGATATATAATTTTATAACGTGGATAGATGACCATCTACGAGTATTTCATACAGGGATCCCTTCGTGCCTAGGGTAGCACGTAAAGCTGTAGGTCTCGGCTGTCATTCGTAGATCTTTGACAGTCGTTATGGATAGTCAGAAGCCAGAAAGTCTGACTACCAGATTTACCAAAAGATTGATGAGGTCGCTCCATTTACAGACAGAAACTATTTACAGCACTGGTATTTAGCTGCATCTGCTTAGACTGGAAGCCCACCCCAACGTATTTGGGGAAAAAGCTAAACAGATGATAAAGTACTTAAGTAATCATAGTAATTTGTATTGTATGAATACATAATATTATGTAAAAAACTAAAAGAATTAGGTAATCCTTCTTAAATAAAAACGTTTAATGTTGAAGTGCGAACAAAAATCCCAATTAATTAATTATTAAAATCCAACGGTACTTAACTGCTTAAAGTCATCAATTTTCATTAAGTACTCTTAGTTTTCTTGAAGAAAACATTATAGTATAACATTATTTTGAAGAATAAAATACCAGTCATAAAATTAACTGTATGCAGTAAAAACTGAAAATGAATAAAGTATACGTAGATAAGCGAAATGATGTACGCGACTGTAACATAGGCAATAAAAAATAACACAAGCAATTACAGAGAAAAAAATGATAAAGCAACTGCTTCGTACCATACCATATTAGAATGGTAACGAGTATTTGTAAGATAATAGCATAATTATTGTTCGAGAACTGAGCTAAACAATTGTACTAAGTAAACAGCTCGTTTGTTCATTGCGCAGACAAATTGTTCAGCTTAGTTACCTGTTTGCTTTAGTAATTATTGGCATTGGTGACGTCATCCGATTTATGTTCGACACGACAGTACTGACTTACAAATCTTTATTGCATGTTGGATGTCACGTTTCCACTCAACGTCATACTCGGATCGTGTCGAGACAAAGAGATGTATTGAATTGGGGTTTGCAAAATTTAAGTTCTACGCAAATATCATTCTGTATACTATTGATTACAAAACTAGTGGTATTTACAAATGTCTGGCTATTACAAAATTGTAATTGTCATTTCAACCATGTTTTAAAACGGTTATCAAGAGTTGGTTTGTGGTTCAAATAGGGTTCCAAACTATACTGTATTATACTGTTTTTCACTATATTATACTTTTTACTGTTGGACAAACAAACAGTATAAAAAATACTGTTTTAATATCACTGGTATATTTATACCAGACGGTCGCACGATGCAGTGAAAGCAGCGCAGACCTGTGGGCTAATTCACGTAACTAAAAAAGTGCTGGTGCAGTGCAGTTGCAGTTAAGTTTCGATCAAAACAACGCTTTTCGTATTCTCTACCGCTGTCAGACACGCTCGCGTCAAGTTCGCGTCACGCGAGTGCAATAACGGCATTCTACTGTTGCGCGTCTTTGGTGTGTGCTTCGGAACGCATCATGATCGGTATTGTACTATTCGTTAGACGTCTCAAAATGACAGTTAAAAAGCATTTTTTCTCATGTGGGTACACCATAAGTAAGTTTGGTAGAGTTTGACTGTCGTACGTACAGTTGACGTGCAGTTCACGCGAAGCTTACGCGCAGTTTAAAGATTACAAGAATACCGTTTATCACTCAAACTTGAACTTAACTTCAACTGCACTACAACTTCATCGGCGCGTCATAAAATTACGTGAATTAGCCCTCTGGGATCGTTTCAGAACGTACTGTACGACAAAAATAAAATACTATTCATTTTATTGAAATATTGTTGATTTTCTTTCTCCAACCTGAATATAGGTAAGTACTGTATTTTTGCAAAAAAGTTGGAAACCCTAGGTTCAAGTGAGGCTAGTATCTTATGGTTTGCATGCACTTTACCTACCTAATGCTTTCGTTTTTCCGTAAACACATTGGTGCTACGCCTAATTTCTTTCCCGTCATGTCGAAATACTGTTAATTGAAATATGAGAATGAGGGAAGCGGGAAAGTGTCAGTGTTTACATCCATACTTGTGCATTATAATATCTATTGTCTATTTGCTTAGCCTCCATTGAGATGGACCGCCGTGGCAAAAATTTGGGTAGGACTATATTTTCGCATATTACTTTTATTATTATTGCATTACTAGTTGCATTTTATCCCATTCACCCCGAGGGTGTCGTAAAAGGCGACTGAGGGAAAATTTGGAAGACGTGCAGCAGCGGCTTTTGTGTACTCAACAATTTCACTGCGATCTCCAAGATGCCTGCCATTCGTAGGAATTATGGCAAACCCCCTTATGGACCTTTTGTTCAAGAGTGGACGTCTTCTGACTGATGATGATGATGACTGGTTGCATTATTGGTTTCTGTGCTTTCCAATCCCGAAGAACGGGAGTGGTGTCACACAACTAACATCCATACTCTACTCAATAATTCCTAATGGAAAAGCCTAACAACACTTTGCCCGATTTGTGAGACCAAGGAAGGGGGAATCACAATATACTGCCATGACATCTTGAGTACGTAGGCTTTTACTTGTTTCCATTCGCACTTTAAACACATTTTCCAAATCACTAGAATTTCAGACAACCCAACACTTCATAATCCTCTTACTCACTTTAGACACTGAGAGGGAGATAGTTTTAATCGGATAATTGTTGTGTCCGTAGGACACAGGCCCGTAGGAAATCGTGTTAGGCGATAGTCTGTACAGTGAGTAAATTGGGCTACATGCTACTCAATCTACACGAAAACAGGACAACAAAAACGCATGAAAACTAATTAAGAGTGGTACTTAAGTGTAAAATTTTCCAGTCTGTCAATCTGAATTTCTTATTCGCATGTATAACATAAATATTTATTAAATTCATTAAAAATAATCGTCGATTAAGTAGAAAACATTAATGGAGCGTTGAACATTTTTCACATAAATTAATCAAGAACATTCCAGTTGGTTGGTCGATAGAGCAAGTTTATTTTAATAGGACTAAAATAATAGATTCACTAGAATAATAGATCACTGACATCGGTGAAGGACAACATCGTGAGAGAACCTGCGGACTTATATCCATACTTATATTATTATACTTAAATGAGAAAGTAACTCTGTCTGTTACGCTTTCACGATGAAACGGCTGAACCAATTTTGATGAAATTTGGTATGAAAATAGCTTGAACCCAGGGGAAGGACATAGGCTACTTTTTAATCCGCGACTTAGTCTGCCTCCGCGATACCAACATTCACGCGAACGAAGTCGCGGGCAAAAGCTGGTTTAATATAAGTATGAAATCGCTAATCCGTCCTGAACAAGCGTGGTGACCAAAGTTAGTGTCTTCTCTGTTTGAGAAGAGGCCTTTGCCCTCCCTGCAGTGAGATAGTAGGTACTAGGTTGATATTAATATCTATTCTATATAATAAAAATGAATCGTTGTTCGTTAGTCTCGCTAAAACTCGAGAACGGCAGGACCGAATTGGCTAATTTTGGTCTTGAAATATTTGTGGAAGTCCAGGAAAGGTTTATACGGAAAGAAAATTGAAAAATCGATTGACAGGACAACGTCTGTCGGGTCAGCTTGTATTAATTAAATGATTAATTTACTAAACAGCCCCAGTCCCTAACAAGAATGAATTTTATTTACTCCTATCGATATTGAATTTTTCTACTAGGTACTGTAAAACTAACTAATAAGCAGCGGCCTGCACAAGGTTAAATAACAAATTATATCTAGTTTGGCGCAAGTGGGCTTCCGTTCTTCATAGAGCACTCGCCATCCCAAAACAATCTCAATTCTCAATCAAAGAAGTGCAAACACTTGTTGCTCCAACCACGGACGCAAAAAAAAAGAAAATTATTTACAAACTATTTAAAATACTATTATATTATTTTTTAATTTTTGTAAGCTTTATGTAAAGAAAGTAAACATTTTTATCTTCATGAGCAAATGACGATTTTTTTTTTTAATTTTTTTCTTTAGTAGGTACTTAGTTACAAATCTAAAATTCATTGGTGCTAGAGTGTTTAAAAATTACCCGTTATTAATTAGGCGAATCAAAAAATACGATTTGTAAATATCCATTAATATGTCTTTAGTAGGTAACCCAGCCATCGATAATTCAAAATCTAAGTCTAAATTGAAAACAAAATGCCCCTGAAAGCAACCCTTCTAAGTGGATTGGCGACAAAATGATCTAGTCACTTAGTGCTAAGAGCAATTCTATTTTCAAAATAGACTTATTTAGGTACTCACTCGCACAATGATATTTGTCTGTATAAATGTTGAATGAAAGCATCGTGTTTCTTGTGCCAATCATAGTTATTATACTAATTGTTTTATATCTACTTAATGTATTTTGTAATTCGGACATATCATTGTATATTGCATCGAACATTGTTAACGGTACAAGATCAACACTGATACCTTAATTGAACTCGATAATTATAATTGGCAATACACGTTAAATCGTTTATCAATCTCCATTTGATAGTAAGACATTATGATGATCTTGGTTTCCCCAATGAATTTCTGAGAATTATGATCTAAAGATAAGTATATTTCGTTTTTTTATTTTGTTATCTATCTGCCATGTCTGATAACAATGTCAAGATCGTAATCTTCAGTCATAATAAGCTGTCGCATAGCAATTATAGTGTGATTTAGTAAAATATACACTAGTTTACCGGGGAATCCTGTACACGTGTCACGTGTTAGCTAAGAAAAACTGTGAAGATGGCGTTACTTTGCTGTGCTTTTTAATTTTCAAACTTTAATAAATAAATTCCTAATCTATTTGAAAAACGTTAGTCAAAAATCTATTATCATATTACAGCATAGGTAGGTACTATTGTTGCATAGCTATCCCTTAATATTTATTCTCGTAGTTTTATGGCGAAATGGCATCAACATTATATGGTGTACTTATGCGTCATTGTTTCTGTAGATACTAATCCTATAAGGAAACGAGCGCCGGTCATACATAGGTACGTACATACAATAATATTAGAGCTTCAAAGCCACTAGGGACAGTCAGAGATCCAGAGAGCAACTGTAAATGATTACCGCATCATTAATATCTATCATTGTATAAGTAAACATTACACTTTTTCGACGTTCCCCAGCAAATAAGCCAGTGACAAATTCGCGACCGCAACTCTTTTGTGGGACTGTGATAAAAATGGCTTCTTTTCCTGGCGGTGACAGGGCAGTGTGGTTCCCTCTGAGGTTGGGGGCTCACTAACTATGACTGATGGTTGTCTCGCCCCCGACATTAGTGGCAAACTCGAGAACGCACGTGCCTGCCCAAACATTAATGATTATACTATTATTACTTATACGACTATGCATATCCGACTTCGTGTTAAGGATTTATGAACCTTATTGTTTGTAGTTGACAAGGGAGTATTAAAAGATTTGAAGGTTGCCATTTTTATTTGGGTGATACACAAATTGTTATCTCAAGCATATTAGGTCCTTATATAAAAAAAACCGGACAAGTGCGAGTCGCTTCCACGAAGAAACGGCTGAACCGATTTTGATGAAATTTGGTATAAAAATAGCTTGAAGCCTAGGAAAGCACACAGGGTACTTTTAAATCCGGAACTTTGTCTGCATCCGCGATAACCGACATTCACACGGACCAAATCGCGGACAAAAGCTCGTTATGAATAAAGAATATAGTTTTTATGATTTAATTACAAATGTATAGTTTTCCGACTTTAAATACAGGGAGTATTTATAGTATAAGACGATATTACTTGCCAAATTTCATAGTTCTAGGTCAACGGAATGTACCATATAAATTTTGATTCCCTTGAGAGTGTCGAAATGTACGTTTTTTGGCGACATAAACGGCCGTATCTTTTTTTCACGTTAACTTAGAAGTTTGATTTTTTACAGCTTCTAGGGACTGTGGATCTAAGTATATGGTTTAATTTCAACTCGATACCTCTACGTGTTACCGAGATAAAGGGTCTTGAGAAACAGATGTACGGACAGACAGACGGACAGCAAAGTGATTCTATAAGGGTTTCGTTTTTTCGTTTTGAGGTACGAAACCCTAAAAAATGGCGTTTTTTCGAACTGGCCACTTTGATCTCAAATACCTGGCATTTGGTTAGGAATGAAAAACTAAAACTTGATTCTGTAATTGATTAAAATTTCATAATTCTTACTTAATTTTGCTTTTGCCACTTAGTTATAACGTTAATTTCATAATATGTAAGCACCTAATATTATCCGTTTTCTCTTTTCGTTAAGTAAAGTAGACAGTGGTGGAAACGTGAGTATAAAACATTTTCATTGTATTCTAAGAAATTGGCTTAACTACATTGATTTTAACAAATAAATGAAGCAATGGATAATTGTAAGCTTATCTTATATAATTATAAAAATCTTCTGTGCGTGTGTATGAAAGTAAACTCCTCCTAAACGGCTGGACCGATTTTGATATTTTTTTTTGTGTGTGTTCCAGTAGATTCGAGAATGGTTTAGATTCACATTTTCACCCGGTAGGTGGTGCTGTAGTCGGTTTATTTTTTTCAGGACAGTACAACGTCTGGCGGGCCCGCTAGTGTTCTATAGATATTTAATGTAAATTATGGCTATTTGCACTTTAATTTGAAATCAAACAAGCAAATCTGTCTTTACTACATTGATACCAATCCTTAGCATTATCAACTTACAAGCTTCAGTTTGTAAATCTCTAACGTGTTTATTTTAACCGGGGTGATAAAACTCATTTATTAACTCTCGAAAAATCTTATCCGCACCAATTCATCCCCCTTTTCCGTAAGACTGGGTCTAACAACATTTTAATCAATTCTCCACAGACTCCGCGAGTCAGCGCGCCAGATAGACTCATTACACCAACCCCAAATAAATATAAACAGTAGCGAAAAGGGGCTGGCCCCACTATTAACGTTATTCACACGCGCCGCTAGATCCATAAATAAGAGCCAACTACGGCCGCGACCCTAGAAACAAAAAAGACAAAGTTCACGTTCGACTGATCTGTGCGGTTCATAAATAAGGCTCGTTTATTTCATTGCATTAAACTGGTGATAAGTTATTTGACGGTTCATAAATTCGTACCCCATCGGTGGTTGAAGCCACTTATTGAGCTAGCGCGCGCCCCGGCACCGCCCGAGGCGCCGCGCCGACCCGCCGCCTTGCCAAATCGACGACACTCCATCATATCGCGACTCAGCTTTCTGGCTACTGTGCGCCAGTTAAAGGCATGATTTTACTTTGGTATCGTGTACGGCGATAACATTTTCTGCATCATAAACTGTATTATAATACATCTTGCACCGCTGCAAGTAGGTACGTGCGTCTAAGCAAAATATAACGTTGGCTTACGAATCGGCATTTCAATATATCATCGATGGTTTAATACACCAAGTCCTTCGACCGTAACTACACAAAAGAAATAAAATTATTCATGCTATAAATAATACCGGTAGGAAACACTACTAGCAGAATCTAAAAGTGAATTGTAGCGAGTGGAAAAAAGAATGACTCTAAGTGGATAAAGAGCGAATACAAACGAAAAAGTCATTTCATGGCGCACGGCAGTGACGCAACGGTGCGCGGTATTCCACTGTGAGTCGTGGCCGAGCGAGTTAAGGGCTGTATTTGTAAGTCGCGCAGACAACGTGGCTAACTTCAATAAAGCTTTCCCCCAAATAAGCCATAAAACGAGCGGCGACGGGCGCGGGCGTTTTAGGTACGTTCCCGTTCCAATTATTTGTTTGTGGAGGCACAATAATTTTATTTTACGTTTTATTTAACATTTATTTCGTTACGGCAATTTCACGGGTATCAAAGAATTGCTAGATTGTGATTTAAACGAAATTGGTTATTTTCCACTTCGAGAACTGAAAGTTATTTCTTTCGGTATCGAGTTAATATTATTTTATTATGCATGATATTGTGTTCTTAATCAGAAACATTTCTTTCTACAACACTTTATTATTGAGAATTGAGCGAACGCTCGTAATTTGGAATTGAGTTGTACGCCGTTATTAAAACCTCGTTGGTGGAGGTTCGCAAGCTTATTAATGAGGCTTACGACTGGGCTGGGTTCGTAAATGATTTTTATTAAACAATTTTTAATAATTTGATAATTATGATGGTAGGTAGGTAAAATGTACTCTATGTTGTACCTATATAACTACCTAGGTTACATAGACCCCTGTACATAATTGTAGCCAGTTAAAAGAATGGTGCAACACCGCTTGAAAAGTGGAGCCGTAAATAAATAAACAATAAACCGGGATTAAACAAGTCAATTGGAGCTCAGACACAGACAATGTGCGGTCACGTTTAACTGCCGAACCCGACGGTAACCGATCGCGGCCGGCGTAATTCAATGATCGTAAACGCTCGCAATGATATCAATTAGACGGGGCCCCGAGACCGATAAAGCTCCACTTTAATTAGGAGAACAAACAACAGACGGTTCTTAATGAGCCGTGCGCGTGTGGAGGGCGAGAGAGGTAATTAGGTCGGGGGAGACTGGCGCGGTGCCGCCGAGGGCGATCAATTATTGAGCCTCCGTGATTGATTCGGGCACGCCGGAGCACCGCGGCCGCCGCGGTCCACCGCTCTCTCCGCCACCTCCGCGACACCTCACTCTTAATCCTTGTTTGCCTCAACTTCTAACTCCTCTAAAACTGTCTCCATTACGGGTCTTGTTCAAACCGCAAACACAAACACAACTTTGCTGTTGTGTTCGTTTACAATCCATGAAAGATTCTCCGCACAAAAGCTATTACTCATTAGTTTACATTTCTTAATGACTTACTTAAACGGAAAAAACAAGCAATAACCTAAATTAAAACTCGAAACATCTAATTCAATGATAACTGAGTGAGCATTAAATTACAATGAAACTTGAACTACGTCGGTTCATAAGAGTTTCCGGGGCCCCAAGTTTGTCGTATTTATCTGATGTCTTGCTAATAGCCGTCATTGAAGGGTGCAACGCAGCTGTAAAGGACCGACTGTACGTATAAATTGCTTATAAAATAAGGACATTAAAAACCATTTAGAGCAATAACTATTATACACTGAATATAGCTATAAATATATTGAATAAATTATATGTATTATTTTGATACAGGAATAAATGCGAGAGGTGTCAGCGTTAATGGTTGACTCGGGGAGGTCGGGGAGGAGAGGACAATGCGCCCCCGGGGCGCTTTTGTTGTCGCGGATTCCCTGCCCGTGACATCTGTCCGAATCGCTACAATAACTCGCAAAAAACTCACTCCAAATTTACCAACTGTAAAGCGCTTCTCTGCGATTATTTTCCGCTGAATATACAATGTACCTATCGTAGAGCTTCGCTTGCACGCCGAGATGTCTTCATTGAGCCATTGTTGTCGGTGACGTATCATTTATTCCATTTTGAATTAGTGCCCCCCTACCTCGGTGGTCCTAAATCAATCAAAGTAGGATACACTATCGTGTCACAATATTACAAATGGCGTAAAATTTTGTCTTTTGAATATTATTTTTTTTTTTTCGTGCGAAGTTTTACAAAAGACGAAGTGTCAAATACGTTTAGTTGAATCACGAGATAATCGTATTACGTGAAGTGACATCAGCATTGTAGTTTCTGGTAATACTATTTCTTTTTTAATCGTGTTGAAAATAAGTAGGTTTACATACTTACTTACTAAATACAATTAGCTATTCTTCAAACAAATAATATTTAAAGCGTATTAACATATTTTTGTTAGATCTATATTTTAGTTAAACGTCATGTATAATTTGCTTCTATAAACTTTCTTATTATGCAAATGACTTCAAAAACACGAAGCCACGGAATCCTAAAACAAACTTTAAATTAAATAATAACGTAGTTAAAAGCTATCTCAAGTTTAATCGACACCTTGTTTTTTATTCGACTAATGCTTAGCGCGTTGGGCGAAGCAAGCGGCGCGGACAAAAATTACGCTTGGATCACGTTTTTTTTACTTCCGGCCGAGATAACGGTCGAAATAAGCACCTTTATATTGTTAAGTGGTCACAGATCGCTTAGTAAACGGCACATACAATATAATTGTTTATTTTTAAGCTAATCCCAACCCTCGTATAACTTTCAATTATCGCGCATTAGGCTGTTTCCTTAGGTCAAGCGACCGGCCAAACTTTTCGCTTAAGATTAATCGCGGGTGCCTTCACACGGAACGGTCATAATATCCTTCAGTTCCGGACCTAACAAAGGGATGTAACAAATTTCCTGTGCCGTCCAAGATTGCTGACTAACGTCTGCTACACGCTGGTACGCAAACCGAAAATGATCGCCGAATGAAATATGCATCAACACACACGGACATCGGTCACGATAGTGGTGTTCGAGGTGTATTCAAACAATAGTAAATGCATTTAGCCCGACCATTGTGTGATTTATAGCGAAAGCGTGTAGGTAATTTATAAGAGTGGCACGAGAGTGGACGTAGGGCGCCGGCCGCCGCGGGACGCCGGGAAATCGGGGAAAATCCGAAGATTTATTAGCGGTAGAGCCGCAGCGCGGCTGACCGCGCGACCGCGCTCTCGCTCTGTTTGACCAGTCATTAAAGTCGGCAAGTAAACGCTTAGTGCGAAGATGAGTATATTTGCGGAGCAATTAACGCGTTTGAGGTGAGACGAGGGTTGCGGGGGTGGTTAACGGTCATTGTTTGGGAATTGTTTTGAACGCACCAATAGCCACGACCCGGCCTGTCACAGTTATCGAATCATATTTGAATATTATGTATTTTTAGACGGCGTTGCGACCATCTTTCGTTTGTACGGTATCGTTAAAACGCTTATGTGTCTGTTAGATAAGGCGGCTGATACAGAAGGTGTATCTACGTCAGGATATCGCAGTGTAAATATGCGCGGTGTCAATCACTGCTAGGCGGCGCTTTACAACATTTTATCGGTTGTCACATAGGTAATCTAAGTATAACGCATTTATGTCAAATCGCCGATGTACCTATTGATAAGCCCACCCACGTTTCGCCGGCTCTCTATTGCATCATTAAAGCAATGGCGGTTGATATTATGTACTGTAACACTTACACAGACACGTTGTCATTAAGAATACAAAAAATGACATATGTTAGTTATCGCGCCTTCATGAATATGTTCATAGGTGCAGAAATTTTTAAAATTTCTAATTTACTCGTAGAACATGTTGCTCCAGTTATTAAAGTTGACACTAACTCTTTTTGTGGATAATTTATGAGTCTACGGCCACTCATGACTGTCAATTTTTCTGTATCCTCGAACATACATTGCAAACCGGTTGGTAAACATTATAGTTATTGTGTTTTTCTTTAAATCCATTTTTCCTTACAATAGTATCATAACAAAGAGTTATCTATACTTATTATAAATTAAGTCCCCCGCCGCACTGACTTTGTGTCCGTTTGGGCTTTTCATATGGTTTTCTCCAATAGAAAGGAAGTAGATAGGTATAAAAGAAGGCTACAGGCTGTAATTAATTAGTGCAACCCTCGTGAAACCGGGACAGGTCACTAGTTCAAGTTAAAAATACTTATTTGAACGGCAAACCGCTAACTTTATTGATACGGTTATCATTGCCGTATAAACCCCCTTTTGTGTTTTATTTGTTTTTCATTGTTTCACAAACTACTATTCTACCAAAGCTACGAAGCGTGAGTTGGAAAAATATGTTTTTAAGTTAGTCATTTGTTGCATCTAAGTTAATCAGTGATGACCTAGTATTCGAGTTTTAGCTGATAGATAAAACTTTGTTTGTCTTCTTTGGCATTGAAAATATCTTTAACTTTTTTTGAATGACAGCTCACTTCAAGCTCATTCACCTGAATTCACCAAGCAAGTTTTTTATACAGTAAACCGGTAGAAGCAACAATTAGAAGAGATGTGACATACAGCAACATGCACGGGTCCGCGTAA
Source organism: Charanyca ferruginea (assembly GCA_947361185.1). Classification (NCBI taxonomy): domain Eukaryota; kingdom Metazoa; phylum Arthropoda; class Insecta; order Lepidoptera; family Noctuidae; genus Charanyca; species Charanyca ferruginea. Next base: position 14,785,043 of record OX376055.1, on the reverse strand, counting down.
TAGAATAGTGGAAAAAGGTTAGTACACAACTTCTAATGGACGTGACTTACAATAATTTGTGCCTTTAGTGAATTACATCGCTTTGTATTTTATGCACTACAGCTTCTTACATTCATGATTGTTTTCCTAGTATACTTAAAAGAACCGTTCCAGTGCGAGTTGAACTCGCGTGGAGAGGGTTCTGTACAATGCTAATTGATAGAATTCCTGATTGAGGTTTTCCTGTAATCTACAAGCAATTAACTATATTTCGTATTTTTTTTTTCAAAATTTTAGGCTCATTAGTTTCGGGTATCCGGGGGGGTTATATGTTCAATTAAATTATGAATCCTTCTAACGAGCCCTTTCATTTGATATATGACACAGTAAGGTTTGCAAAACTTTTATTTTAATTTCCTAATTGGTCACCCGAAAATGACTCTTATTTAAAAAAAAAATATTTACTTTGCACATCTGTGTTTCTCACTTGATTTGGTCCGGTAGATTCGGAGCAAATTGGCTGTGACAGACGGAAAGACAGACACATGAGTGATCCTATATGGGTTCCGTTTGTTTTTGTACCTAACCCTAAAAATAATAATTAATAAACAGGAACGGACGATTTGCGATAAAATGAATGTATACCGCTCTTCTATCAAAATGAAACAGCCATTATGCTACATTATTATCTATCTAAGTACACCGCCCAATCTAAAGATAGCTTATCCTTTTACAGAATACTCCTACTTGTGTACAGATTGACGCACACATGTTTACCTACATAATCACATATGTTTAGGTGATGAAGATCAAATGATTTGGAGTCTTATTGCGATGTTGTACAGTGTAATTTTATTTGGGCTGTTGCCGAATGCTCTTTTCCCGCTGAAGCTAATTAAAAAGAAAATAAAATGAAGTGTGGTCATTACTCAGAAGCAAGGTCGCTTGTGACTAATTAATTGGCGAAAGAGTAATGGTGGTAATAGACGTCGACTAAGATATTTATGATATGCCTAAATTGAGTACTTACCTGCATATTTGATTAAATCTCTAGCATTGAACATAAGCATAATTTGACAAAGCTGTAATAGTCAAGTTAAACATGTGGATCGTATAATAAGCAAACATACAAAACTGTTTTATTATTTTTAATGCAGATGTAAACCTAAGTATTCGTTTTTTTGTTTTGTATTTTTTTTTTGTTTGTTTTACATAATGTTAAAACAACAAATTTTGTGCGAAGTCCCTGGTCCCTATCATACAGTTAACACTAGTTTAGGGGCTAGGAGGATTCATATATTTTTTGATGTAACCTAATAATATTATGCCAATAAAATACTATTATTCTCTACCTTGTTAAAATTAATATTGATTGTGTGTAATATTTATTGAAGCTTAAGGCACACTTGAGTGGTATAAAAGATTTGACGAAGTAGTCCACTTACATAAATTATTATACTTTATTTGTAACTAGGTTCTGCCCGCCACTTCGGAAATCAAATCCATACTTTTTATATCATAAAAGTCTGTCTATTACGCTTTCACGATGAAACGGCTGAACCGATTTTGATGAAATTCGGTACGAAAATAGCTTGAATCCCGGTGGAGGACAAAGGCAACTTTTTAATCCGCGACTTCGTCTGCATCCCCCATAACCGTAATTCACGCGGATAAAGTCGTGGGCCATAGCTGTATAGGTAATATAAAATATGACCTATGACCCTCGGCATTAGTAAAGCTTTATATTATTTAAAGATTTTTTTAAATCGGTTTAGTAGTTTCGGAGGTTACCTCCTCCATCCAAACTTACAAACTTTACATCTTTATAATATTAATTTAGATTGTAAAGTAGTTGCAAGTTAGTTAATATAAGATTCTATAGTAACATTTTCTTATATGTAGTAGATCAATGTGGAAACTCAATTAAGTATTCAAACGATGAACATTCAGAATAATCGCCCACATTCAGATTAAGTGGCCATTTTCAGTCGCGTTTTATTGTACCATGTCACATTAATACGACATTACTAATTCTGAGAATACAGTAGTGGAAAACGTCGACAAACTGAATTATCTTTATTCTACATTAAAGAATTCTTTTAACTATTACTTGTGAACTAGAAATGAGAAGAAGTACTTAAAGACGAATGTCAAGTTGATAGGTTTTCATTTTATTTAACCCTCCTTGGAAAAGATCTTTTAACTATTGTTAAATTAGATTACTTTGAGTTGTTAGGTAGGCGGTGACGAGTTAGTCTTCTTTTTGACGGGATAAATCTGTCATACCCTAGCTAGCTTATTCAAAATCTCAGATTAATATCAAAATATCCTAATGTAATTGTACAGACACCAGCACATCAAGGCATACCAAACTGTAAAAAATTCTCAATTGAGTATGAACCTTATTCTTTTGAACCAAAGTTGAAAATGTATCAAAGAAATGACAATGCCAAATCCTGCCCCACCCATGTACAGAACAGTAAATTAATGAAAATAATTGTAATGAATATAGAACCTTTCTAAAGTAAATTGTTTTTCTTCAGAACTTGCGGATTACGAAATACCTACCCACAAAATACAAACTCATTTTACCTAAAATACAATTTAACCTATAATCAATGTCATTATTGTTTTTAGATTTAAACGGAAACCGCAAGTTCTACAGTCACTAAGACTAATGTTTAAGTAGTTATCAGCAATTATAAAACAGTAAGATGCTACATATTGCACATGACTTTTATTGAGTGGGGCAAAGTTCTATAGAGTTTCTGGCATTGTCCTTTGTCAGATTGATGTAGCATGTTGTGCTGGCCTCTATACCTACGTACTGAAGTTTGATTACCTTATGTGATGTAGGTACCAACAGCAAGAGAGAGAGATCATAATAATTTTAGAGGTTGATTGAATCTTTTGGAAGGCTTAGAGCCAAACATTTTGGTATTTACATGGATAGGTTGATTAGATTGACAAACAACTCCTGCTCGATTATCACTTGAAGGAAAAAGGAGAATTATGACTAGAAACTCTGTCTATCAACTACTACTACTATTTCCAACTTCTTCAAGCGCTTTCTTTATTAAATTAGTACATAATGTGCCTCAAATTGCACATCGATACGAGCACGCTAAGTCACGAACAAAAAAGATGTCATTATCAAAACTTCATCGTCCATTGTTGCTCGTGATACACATTTGATAATTAAGTCGAAATTTAATCTGTAGTGATTAATGAACAAAGCGAGTACTACAGGCAGACCACCCACGGGGAGGAGACGGCTTAATAAGACCCTCATTAACACCTTAATGGCTATTCTCAATTCGCCTGATTTCTCTTGACTTTTATTTATTTTTTCCCTCTCAGTTCCACGCAGTCCCTCAGCGCATCTTGCATCCTGCTCCGATACCCTCCTGTAATTGAATTTCTGGCCTCTTTTTCTAAACTTATTCTCTTTGACTTAAGATTAGTGATGTTTTAAATTGGCGTTTTGTTACGTTTTTATAACCAAGAAAGGCAAAGGCGCGTCCCGTCGTTTTACGTTTCTTTAGTTTTCAAATCAATATTTTAATTTGATTGAACTGTTATTATGAGCTATGGACTTTTGACTTGTCGTGAATGGTTGATACAGTTGTTATTGATGTGAGAGATATGACGCGGTTCGCCCGCTGCGCTCGTTAAATTGGGACGTCGCGTCATATGTCTATCAATGGGCTATAATGCTGTATGGTAGAAGGGTTCGCCTGAGGTTTCCGTTTGCAATAAACGAGTGATAAACGTATATGTAGCAGGACACATGCTGCTGCACATGCTCTCGAACCACTGACGAGTGATTTTATTACTTGCCTCCACGATTCGCCATCAGTTTCTTAAATATTAATTAACATTTTTGTCAGGTTTTATGATGTATTTATGCCTTTATCTTCAAAGGAGAAACAGTATTCGTTTTATTGTGTCTACATAAAAATTAATTGCGTAGCGCCCGATGCTTATAATCTAGTAGATAATAAAACAACATTTATGTTAGCCTGCTTTTGAAATAACTGGTAGAAATGATTAAATGTTAAATAGCACTATTGAGCCACCCTGAAGCTTACCCAATTACCTACCTATTCATTTATGATACTAATTCCCGGGCCCGGATGCAGCTTTAGATAAATTTAGCGCAACGGATTAATTAATCGAATAGGTAATCAGATCAGTTGATGTTTGTGTCAATCCTTAACGTAAATATTAGGATTAGGTAGGTATAATTATAAAATTTATTACATTATAATAAAATTAGTACAAAGAAAAGAAGATACAACAAATATCTCTAATAACAATCGAATGAAACCATTTATTCTTTGAAAATTATACAAAAATTAGATTTTTGTATAATTTTAAACCTGAAACCATTTATTCCTTGAAAATTAAGTATACAAAAATCAGATTCTTGTATAATTTTCAATAAAATTATACAAAAATCTGATTACAATAAAATTAGTACAAAGAAAAGAAGATACAACAAATATCTCTAATAACAATCGAATGAAAAAATGGTTTCAGGTTGAAAATTATACAAAAATTATATTATATTTGTTGTATCTTTCAATAGTGGTTTTATTTTATGGAAAACTATGAAAGTTTTGCGATACTACAAAAAATATACTCCAAGTTATTAATTATTTTATATGAATACTGCTAGCTTTTTCTGCGACTTCGTCCGCGTGAATATCGGTTATCGCGGATGCAGACGAAGTCACGGATCAAAAAGTAGCCTACGTCCTTTCTCAAGGTTCAACCTTGTATAGTTCAAGCTAATTTAATCCCAAAATTCATCAAAATCGGTTCTGCCGTTTCATCGTGAAAGCGTAACAGACAGAGTTACTTTCGCATTTATAATATTAGTAGGTATGAGTTTTCAAAGAACTCTCCCTTATCTATTCTGCACAGTTTCTTTAACAGTTTTCTCATATGCTGCCAGTGCATGCTCCGGTAGCGAAAACCAACATTTTGTAACATAGGTACCATTCAGTATTGATAATCCTTTGATCTAGTAAAGGTATGTTTTACGGATTACCTATCTGGTGTCCATTTGACACCAGATAGATAATCCGTAAAAGAAAAAAACTTGGGATCAAAATTTAGCCTGCACTTCTAGCTCAGTGCACTTTGATAGGCGTTGGTTTAGTTTAAAACAGCCACACGGTCGACTGACGCTTCGTTTCTGGATCAAAAACTTAATCCATGATTGATATTGTAAACGCGCCGAGACAAGTCTGCTTCAAATTTTGCTATCATGTTTCGGCACCATTCTGCCTGAACATCCTTTTGAGCCTGCGTTAGACTGTGCGGTACCTACCCAGCGTGAAACTATTTTCCCTTCCCTTAGATGCCCGTGTAGAATTTAATGCACACTTCTCGATCCAATCTGCAATTTAAAATGTTGAATCAATTTATGTGTAATTCGCCTTTTCCCTTAAATTATGTTTTTTACAGCTTTTCATGTTTTCTTCTGTAGCAGCCGTCCTAGGGTAGTCACTTCTGTCTTCGTCAGCTAAAGTTATTCCACCACGCTTCCTCCTTTTGAGCCCGCATTAGACTGTACGGTACCCAGCGTGTAACTCGTTACACTTATATGCCCGTGTAGAATTTGATGCACACTTCCCGATCCAAATGTAAATGATGATGAAAAATGTAATATATGTTGAATCTCTTCATATCCCTTCGTCTGTTCAGAAGTCAAATATTGGTCCCTTTACATTGTTTAAATATTGTGTCTGCTAATTGACAGTTGAACTCATATGTTGGCCTGTTCCCTTAATTTTTTTTTCATAGCTTTTTACCTTTTCTTCCTTAGCAGCCCTCCTAGGGCAGTACCTTCTGTCTTCGTCCGCTAAAGTTACTCGGCGACGCTTGATTCCGTTGAGCTAGCGGAAATCAGTCACTTTAGAAAGGTTTTTATCTATTAACGCCATTCGAAACGTCTTTCAAACGATTCTTCTGGTACTAGTCGACATTTGAAATCGTACAAAACCGAAAATGTTCTCTTGTTGAAGATCCATTTTTCAGTGAGACAGAATATTTTATTTTTGCTTATAAAAAAATGTGAAGGATTTCCTCCAAAATTTCTGCCAATTTGAAATGTTGTATTTTAAGTAATAGGTTAATAGTTTTTTAATTAACATCAAACCAGCCATAGTTGCCGATTTTTTTGTTCACAAATAAAACTCAAATAAGACAATTGACTTCTCTTATTTTCCGGTAGCTTAAGAAAAGGACGGCGACAGATAAGAACTAAGTTAGGGATGTCAAATTAGTTTTTTTCCTTGATCTTCGCCGTATTTTTAATCAATATTATGTCCTGAAATGACAACTTTAGTTGTATGAACATTTTAAATTAACTTTAACATTGACAGCTCTTATTAATATATGTCTCTTTTTTGTTTCATTGGAGAGAAAGAGATATAAACAGTTTAAAATAAACTTTAGAGCGTGCCAACAGAATTGGTACCAATGTCCAAAGACGAACTGTTAACCGCAAAACTTTCTGAGTAACCTGGCATTGCAAATAAGTCTTATTCATTTGTAAAGAGAGGGTTTAAAATATTGTGAAAATATCTACAAACCACACAACCATACCAATTGCTCGTCTAAAATCTATTTCTTTTTATTATTGTTCTGTTTGTTTTGCTTAGTCAACTTTATATGTATTTGCTACCTTTTAGTTTCTAAATTAGGTAGGTGATTTAATCTTATACTTGTAAATAACACCCTGATGTTTGGTACAGGGACTGACACACTTTTTTCATGGATTAGGAGGGTCAATTGTTAATGTTGGCCTAAGAACCCATGTCTGAAGTGCAAGGCAATGGAGATAATAATATAATCACCCGAAATCTGCCACTAAAGTTGTTTTAACTATTTTTTTCGTTGTTGTAATAACACGTACCTAATAACTTTTGGTTTAACTTACAATGTACATTTACTTTTATTCGTTTAAAAAAAATACTAATTTACTTCTTGTCTTAAAATAATTGTAAGTGTACGAAAAACAATTTTAAAGTTAATTACAACATTTAAGAAAGTAACCATTTTAAGTTAGCAAATGACGCCCACAATTCCTCAAAGGGTCCTTCTACAAAACACCCTGTATAATAAATAAACACACTAAACGATTTCACTATGAAACTACAAAACCATAATAAAGAGTTAACGTGACGTCATTAAAGCGGAGTACACAAACAAACCCTATTATTGATTATAAACGCATACAATAGATGGCGCTGCTTGTATTGTAAGTCGCAAGTCGAACAGACGCCGCCACCGGAGTTGTTCGTGTACAAAAATGGCAGTTGAATATTTTCCCCCGCAACGGTTTAATAGAGGGCCAAGCGATACTACGTCCTGTTGGACTGTATATACGGCTGTATTTGGTGTGTGGGTAGGTGAAGACTTACATAGCCAGAAACAGACACAAGTGTATTTGCGGTGGAGCGTCGTCATTGTTCGCTAAATCGTCGCTTGCACGGAACCGGCCGAGCTTGTCGTGAGTTAGGTATGAACAGGGACACACAATGACAGTATACATACATTTAAACACCTGTTATTAAACATGCAGGGTCACAGAGCATACCTACGCGCTACGTACCAGCTTCGTTAAATAAATGACAGATAGAGATCTCACTGCCGGCGATTTAGGATGCATCCACAATTACTAACAAACAACAAAGTTACTACATTATATTATAATATGAGTTGAATGAACTTGATTTTTGTTTGGTTTTCGCATCTTACTCAAAATTTAAATTTCAATAATGTTTGAGTAAAATACTGAACAAATTATCGTTCAACGCTACGTTATTTTATGCTAACGCATATAGTACTCATCGTGCAAGTTGGGTCATTTAATTCGGACTTAGTGAGTCTGAAACAATATTTTTACAATTATGGTTTATAAAAGCCTTGTGGTCTAACCAAGAATGTCAACATATTAGTTTTAATGTGTTTGTGTAACATCCTACACTTTATAAACACACCACCAGATAAAGAGAAACTTAAGACAATCTCAGCCATTTCACGTACGTAAAATAAGATGTTTTACTAAAACACTCATGTTAGGTGAATAGCCGTGACGAAAAACAGTCACAAGACATTATAATGTCATAATCTTGCCAAGCGTCACTCATATCTTTAGTGAAAACTTCCGTTATGAATGTTTCAGCGGTCCACGATTAAGCCCTTTATACTTCCTTTCAAAAAACGAAAAAAGAAAGAATGATTCGTTCAATAGGATTTTCTGGGCTTAGCGGATTTCACATGTGTTTCACGGGAATTGCTGACATTGGAAAAACAGTGAAACTTATCGCACTTAAAAGAAATAAAATAGTAGAAACAAATTAATGCTTTACAGTGATTATTCTGAAAGCTTTACTCTGCTAAGCCCGTTCCATGCATGCGGTAGCTCGGGTATATTCGATTCTTTGGCGACTATAGTACCTTATAAGGGTATGGGTGCCGCATAAACCGACCGACCATTTGTCCCCTTTGCTCAGACAAGGTGTTAACCGAGCAGCAGTTCCAACCATTCTTCGGGTGACCACAAATTGGATACTTATTGCAATTTATAAAAAAATGTATTCGCCAACTGTCATAATTTTAAAGTGGCAGAAGGATAATACAGAACGAGATATTTCGTGTAATTTCAAACCATGTAAATGTACTCTTCAGAACTGAAGAGTGTAATTGGTATAATAATGGCGGTTGTGTTTTGATTTTTTTTTGAGTTTAAATATTAATGTTTCGTGACAGGGCAGCGGCGGCGGCGGGGTCTGCGAGGTGTCGGAGGTTTTCTGGCCCAGCGCGTCCGGACCGGTTCGCCGGTGGCTCGCACGCCACGCCAGAAAAGCCAAACACGTTGTATCGCAGTCGAGAGCGATAAACCTTGCTTCGTATACGGGCAAACGGCAAACGACCTATTCGTACCAATTTGCAGTCTGTTCATTCTGTTTTAGGAGGTAAACAGCTTGACTCGGCTAATGGCGACTATGAAATAAACTGTATCATAATTACTGATAGATCGGATTGTGACGTTTTAAGCGGAATTATCAAGAAGAACAGTGCTTTATTTTTCTCAATTAGCTAAGATAAACATCGACAGCAATTAGTTCGTAAGATAAAATAACATTCAATATTGAATCTTAAAACAAGTTCAGCGTGACATGACTTAAGATTTAATAAGGATGATTTTAAAAAATCCCAGTATGTCATGTTTTGTGTCTGTCGTATTCAAAATGTAGGTCTTTACGATGTTCTAATGAGGTAAGTAAAAATACATACCAGCGGTGAGTAGAACGCTGAGCTGTCGACACCAATGCTGGGGTAGGGGTTCTGATCTGTCGATGGGTATGGTGTTCCATAGACGCCAACGGCGGCACTGGAGAGGCGTGGATAGGAGGTGAGGGCGAGTCTTGCGCCGTCGTACTGGCAAGAGCACACTGTCTGGCCGGAGACGGGGTCTGTGATGATGGGACGGGGCGTGTCGCAGCAGGAGGCGGCGGGCGTGCTGGCGTGGCTGCCGGCGCCCGGCGACAGCGCGCCGCCGGCGACGGCTGAGCCGCCCGGCGACAGCGGCGGCGCCGAGCTCGACCCACCGTCCGGCGAGGTGGCCGCGCCGCCGGTGCCCGCCCCGCTGCTGCCCACGAGCAACTGCAACAACATATCCTTTTACTACACTGCTGCTTGGAGTAAGTAATTCTTCAATTACAGATTACACGCCTAATCTTGGCTCAAAAATTGTTGCCTGGACAGAGACTATTTGCTTTGGTATAACTATAGTACCTATTTTGTTATAAGTATCTATAATACTAATGACCAACACAATGCGTCACTTGAAACCAGGAATCGTTACGGTTTACCACTCAAATATATTCTAATACTGTTGTAGCAAAACATTTTTTAAATGAGCTATGGGGATGGTTAATGTTTTCTACTTTAAACGGCTTATCGTATATAAACGGGTAACCCCAATAACCCAATCATACAATGTGAACGGGTTAGTAAACTCCTTCAAACTAAACAATTTTTGTATAACGGTAACCCTTGCCCTTATCCAATAAACAGGGGTTAGTAACCAATTCAAAAACCCTTACACGATGAACTTTCAAACCCATTCGAAGAAAACGATTGGGTTTTTGGGTTTTAATGAGTTAGCCGTTGATTTTTTTTTCATGAATGAGAATGATAAGGCTAACCCTTCCAAAGGGTTTGAAAGAGTTAAGCCACACAAAATGTTACATGCTTAGTCAGAGTAACCGTATGAACGGCTAACTCGTTGAGCGACGTATCTCTTATAGGGTTGTACCTGCTTAAAACTGGTTACTGACTTGGTACTCATAATCAATACGTTAGTATAGGTACAGAATAGAAGTTAGTATTTAAACTAATTTGGTTTAGCGATAAAGTCCTCATGTAAAGGGCAAATAAAAAGATTGATGGCTTACCTATACATTTACATTATTTTATTCAAGTTAAATTAACGAATTATACCTTTATGATTTGTAAAAGAAATTTGACGACAATCACAAACTAATTAACAGTTAAAAAGATAGTTACTCGGTCGATTTGAGAGCACACCTAACAAGTGGAGCGCTTTCTTGTGCGTTTATTTTTAAACGAATGCAAATTAATTCCATTTCTAGGGCAGAGCGGTAAGATAATATCAGGGGTATCCGCTTAATCTAAGCATCTCTGTGACGCGCCCATCGTCCCGTCCGACTGGAGATACTCTCGAATTACTTCTTGGAAATAATTAGTAAACATATTATGAAGAGTCGAGTTAACGCTTCGTTGATCAAAGTAACGACATGATCGGCACAATTTGTTAATCGTAACGTCTTGTTTAACTCATCGTAATTTTGTGTTAATATTATGAATAGACGAGTCTCGTTCACTTCCTCTATTCCGATTCCGGCTAATTATTACCTTAATTGTGTAGTTGCATCTACGTCGAAGGTTCAAATTATTTTACTGAATTTTATACGTTTTTAAATAAAGAAATACAGCACCTAATAAGTAACCAAAAACGAAAAGATTTTGTATTAAAATGAGCGGATTGTTTTTTTTATTTTTATGTTTTTTTTTTAAGTTTCGTAATATTAAGATAGGACATGAGAAGCTCGTGTCTAAGTAAAATCCGTACAGATCGATCGGTCGAAAGTTAAGCTAAGTGCGCAGTGGGTCTGTGGATGGGTGACCGTCCTTTTCATAGCGAGATCCCTCCGTGCCTCGGAAAGCACGTAAAGCTGTTCGTCCCGGCTGTCATTTATAGAACTTTAGCAGTCGTGAAGGGTAGTCAGAAGACAGAAAGTCTGATAACCAGTCTAACTGGCCGAGTATCGTCTTACCCAGAAACTGGGTTGTGGAGGTTCGATAGGCAGTCGCTCCATGTGAAGCACTTGTTTTCAGCTTCACCCAGTTATGATGATGATGATGATATTAAAATAGGAAGTGTGCTTTACCGGCTTTCTGATTTATTTATTTATACCTACTTCATGCACAAAGGTACAAAGGCGGACTTAATGCCTTAGGCATTCTCTACCAGTCAACCAAGGGTGGTGAAGAGATAACATGGGAGGTGCATTACAAAAAGTAATATTTAAAATAAAAATAAAAATATAAACTACACATACATAGTTATATTCTGGAATATAATAAATAAATAAATAAATATCTTGGGACAACTCACACACGGTCATCTGGTCCCAAGCTAAGCAGAGCTTGTGTTATGGTAACCAGACAACTGATATACATACTTATATAATTTATAAATACATACATATTATAAATAAACACCCAGACACAGAACAAACAATCATGCTCATCACACAAAGTTTGTCCTGGGTGGGAATCGAACCCACGACCTCCGGCTTAGCAGTCAGGGTCAGTGACCACTAGACCAACAGGCCCGTCAATATATATCTGATTATCATTAGGTACCACCCATCAGCCATAATTACTTCATTAGAACTTCTACTACTCGGAACAATAAACGTATGATCCGTACGCAAATGTAAGCACTGGGTATAGGTAGGTACTCCTACTCATATAAAGAGCAAACACGACGTAGGCCCATTCAATAGAGATGAAAGAGTGGGTTCAGACAAGGCACTTCAGCCTTCTTTATATAACAAATATGAATTTCTTTATTTAATAAATATGAGTGTAGTTTAGGCGGTGAAAGACTAAAGGGAACGGGGACGTAAACAGATTTGGTTAAACATTGGGGTCGGCTTGACTTAGAAATAATAGCATAAGATACTGTGCACACACTGGACCCCACTTCACCTATGACGCTCCGTTTGAGTGCACCAACTTGTTTTCTTTAAACAGAGCAAGGTCTTCAAAGAGACAAGTCTTGTACCTTTGTTGGCCTTCAATTTTACATGGGAATTCTTGGTTGCAAGCTGAAAGCCCTGACTCATGCGTGTAAACTATAAACTATCATTTTAAAGGTTGTTTACTTAAAGATACCACATGATGGAGGCCAGTCCAATGGCTGATAATTATGGTGATGATAGTGGATTTTTTACTGTCCTTGTCATAAATTTTAATTAGGTAAATTCACTACGTCATTGACTGTTTAGTTGCCATTTTTAGGTACGGATACCTAAAAATGGCAACTAAACAGTCAATGACGTAGTGAATTCCACAACAAATCCTTATAGGTTTGCCATATCTGTCCGTCCGTCCATCTATCCGTCTGTCCGTAGATTATCTCATAGACAATAGGCAATAGTAGTAGAAATAATGTAATTTGGCATGGATATACATATAAGTTACGCCGGCAAAGTGGTAAAAAATATTCATGAAAAACAGTTTTTAGATACCTTCTCTACACATAAAGTGGGGTTTTTTTTTTCGTCAATCCCATGGCATATCTTTTTGTTGGATAGGTCTTTCAAAAATATTAAGGTTTATTAGAGCAATTTTTTAATCATCAACAGCATCTGCCTATCCTTTTCCTTTTTACCCGACTACGGCAAAACCAAAGGAGGGTTATGATTTTGACAAGCTATGTATTTTACTATATTTTTTTACTATATTGGGGTCGGCTTCAGTCTAACCGGATGCAGCTGAATACCAGTGTTTTACATGGAGCAATTTTTCAATCCGTTTATGAAAAATGAAGCATTAAAGTAGGTACTATTGTTAGATGGAGTCAAGTGTCCCCTTGCCAGCCAAATTCTTGTTTTTGGATACGTGAAATAATTCACAGAAGTCTAGCTTATCTCCCGAACTTTTCAATGATCTTAATAAGAACACTTGTTAATGTTTCATTATTGTGTCTGTTGGACGGACAGTTAAGCTCCTATGAAATTCAAAGGAAAACTACCACAGACAATTCTACGAGTCATAGTATGTGCGCGCATAAGAGAAAAAATGGCAACTGCAGAACCCTATATTGCGCATGGCCCGACACGCACTTGGTCGGTTTTCTATTACATTTTTTGACTTTACAAAAACAAATATTGAAATAATCTTTTTTTTTTATTCTTGTACTAGGTACTGTAGAGACTTGCCCAGCAGAGAGGCTTTATGTAATGAAGCCATAACTATTTAGTCTATGGTTAGAACCTTCTGAAAATATATTTGAAATGTAGAAGGATAGTTTTTATGCTATGACATGTGATGTCAGAGTTAGACCCGGCTAAGCTCAGAGCTGCGGTCTGATAAAGTTCCTCTCGTTAATCTGATTAATATAATCTTCTACAAGTTATTCGTACCTTTCATTTAACGTAGCTTAGTTCTACAGTAATTCGTACACGGTACAAGGTACAAGTGTAGCCCAAGTGTTACAGTACTACCTATTTAATATAATCTAAACTAATATTATACACCGTAAAAAACGAACAAATATTTCCATTTGTTTGTTTGTTACAATTTAACTCAAAAGCTACATTATCCCTGAGTATCTTAGGCTATATTGCATTATTAAAAAATTAGGGGTCCTTAAGAAAATTCACGCGGGTGAAGTCGCGGGCAAAGTGCTTAGCACTATTTACTATTTTACTGTATCGATAATAAAAAAATAAAAATATTTCCGAGGTTTTGAAAAGAAAAGTCACAAAAGTAACATCCTCGTGGACAACATTATGAACACGTAAAAAGTAAGCAGTTGTCGGGTCGAACACGTCGCGATTAATCTGAGCTACAATTACAAAGAGCCAACCGCTTATTGAACCGCCATATTTGTATAAACAGCGCTATCACTGCTTGCGTGCATACGTGTAATTAGTAATAGTCCAAGATAACACACGTAGGTACACACTATGTCATTATGGATAACAACGATATTTAGGTATGAAATTGTGATTTCGATATCAATCGCGCGCCGCTCGATAATCGCGCCGCGCACTACCTACCGCGATTGTCTATGAACGATATTAACCTGTACATATATACATGGAACATTAAATAAACTGTTCATATGTATATAATTGTACTGCTGTCAATACTATGAATTGAAAAGCTATTAGTCATGTACCTTTTGGTGTGATATAGAGAATAGTTGAGCGTAATTGAACGTTTGTATGTGTCAGTGTGTTTGAATATGTTTTAACAATGTAAATATTATGATTATTTATTGTACCTACATATGCTTTTACCACCACTTACAAAAAATATTCTCTGGTTAACACGTAAGTCACGCAAAATACTTAGTTTTTTTTTTAATAATCACATTGTGTTAAACAAGTTTAGATATACGTATAAAACTTTATAGGTTTTGAATATAAATTGATTCTGTTAAACAAATTGGCGCAATATCCTAGAATATGTAAAAACGAACAACGAATGAGTAGTACGAAGTGTACTTTTAAATGATAAAAGAACTGTAGATACACCACTAAATTCTTCGATAAACAACAATAATTATTTAGTAGATACCGGAACATTAACACATTTTCTTCGCAACATATTCATTGAATTTTGACGAGCATTACTAATTAAATCCAGCAATAAATTAGACACTTGTTAAGAAAAGTAACGAGCGTTTATAAGCTAATAAAAACGCGAGGGCAAGAGCAATAACGGGGCTTCCTGTGCCGTCCGGAGGGCTGATCAAATCAAATATAAGCAATATTATGTCACTGTGTGCAAAGGGGGCAAAGTTCCGCCGACGCTTGACTGCCTCGGTCAACAAAAGTTCCAATAAAACTACTTGGACGGAGAGCGATCTCTACGAGACAGAACAAACAAGCTTTGAAATAGAAATATACTCCTAACGATTGCTGTTACCCTTAAATTAAATAAAAAAGCTTCAGTAATTTAGTCCAATCTGTCAAATGAAGAGTGTTGAGCAAAGAGAGGGTTTCGGATTAATGTTTTATGTGGGCGATATCAGATGTTTTCAAGAGGGGGGTGAAAGTAACGCAGCCAGTTGTTAATATGGCTCGGCTTGACATCGGTTATCTTATACACTTTACACTACTTACATGCTGAAAAACAATTAAGGGGCTTTATAAGCGAAGTGCTGTTATGATACAGTGTAATGGTATTGCTTATTAATGTTTTCATTATTATTTTTAATAACTTTTTGATATTTTATGTTGAAATCATACTCTCCGGACTTTTATTAAATTATTTTTACTCAGCGAGAGTTTATTATTTTGTTAACAATCGGCCAGTCAAATGAAATCACGGACATTAACGAAATGTTTTTGTCATTTACTTAAAAGTCTGAATAATATTTAAAAGTCCAGTCAAGTGTACAAGTTGATCTCGTTTATTGAGGGTTCGTAGGTATGTTATTACAAGAGTGAGCCATTTCGAAAACAATAAAGGCTCATACGCCTAGCGGTCAATCGCTCAGGCGGTTCACCTAAACGGATTGACGTCTGACGCGGTTGGAATAACAGCTAACCACAGGCACCTCAATGTTGGTGAGCTTTGTTAAACTTAGATCATGTTCCATTAATTTATTTGAGTTAAGAAACCAAAAAATATTCAACTCTAATACTTACCTACTCTAGTTAAATTTGTCCAGCTCACTTCCGAGGCTAATTATGTGTTATTTCTAAGATATAATGTAAACAAAAGCTGTATAATGTATAATGTAAATAAAATAAACGTGTTTGCTAAAGAACTGAAAGAATCGCTGTTTGCCATAGGCATACTTAGGTACATGTATTAGTATAGTAAATACTGTTATTCCTATTAGGTTGTTGGTCGTTATATCGAAGTTAAAGTAAGCTTGTCCATACAATAATTGACTAGCGAGGTTAGGTTCAACGGTTGCTATTACAAGACTAGGCTGACTAGGGGAGTGACTGCTATGTCCTAGTCTTGTCATGCACGCAACCACTAGTTATAGTCTAAAGTCACCATTGCAAACTCGTCAGTCATCGCGTGCCTGTCGGAAAGTTCCATATTTTAAGGTTAAGAATTTTTATAAGCCTAATAGGTACAGCATTGAATTCCTAAGGGCTCATAATCTCATGGAAAAATAAAAACTTGTTTAGGTATTCTAGCAATGGAAATTCGTGATTAGAATTTAATGCGCGTTTAACTTATATAAAATATTGAATCGAATACATACGTAAGCACGTTAATGTTGTGAAAAATTATTGATTTTCCGGATTAATACGAGTTTACTGTTCAAGTTTCATTTTATCGTCATTTAAAACGCTAGAAAGAATATAGCGCTTGTAGTCTATTAATGTAAATATAAATTCGTATTGATTATCGTTTTTGCCAGTTTTATTGAGTCTATCCACGGAGAAAGCATTTTAAAGACAGTCTTTGTGTAATATAAATTAGATACCTATTTAATCGTTGATAGAAGGATTTTCCTTAATCTGGGGGTACGGCAGTGCCCCCGCCAAGACGTTTGGGGGTACGGCAGTGCCCCCGCCAAGACAAGTCATGCGAAGCGCAAGGGCACTACCTACCTTTTCTTGAAGCGTTTCGTAATTTTTTTTAACCCTTATAACTTGGGTTTGGTTCATACCAGATAAACAAAATTCTCGGGATATGATGTCAATAGTGGACTAGTGGAGAACCATAAAGTTTTCAGATTCATATTCAGATTCAGAGTCATAAGATTTCATTGATATCTAAAAAACCCGGATTTCGTCACTGACTCACTGATGATCATCAAAATTCTTAGGGTACTTCCTGATTTCCTAGAAAGCTGAAATTTGGTATGTAAGCTAATATTAGCACACAAACAACAAAAAAAAACTAAAACTTGGAACGTTTACAAAAAGAAATATCATAAGCAACTTACAAAAAGATGTGAAAACCTACCAAAAACATTTTCATGTAAATGTTGCCAACACGAACCACAAGGCTCGCACTCGCACTGTCAAAAAGTTATCAGATCTCATAAAGACCCAAGCTTCTAACTCTACACACCCTAAAACAACTCAAACTCTGAACTCTACAAGCCCTAACAAAATATGTGGCTTGGTCGTTTCGTTACTACGGGAACTAAGTTTTTTTTTTTTTATCTATTGATAGGCATACGTTTGACCACTATCTCGCCTGATGGGAAGCGATGATGCGGTCTAAGATGGAGCACGCTTGCCTAGAAGTTACCTATTCACTCTTGACTTAAAGACTCCCAGGTTGTAGCTATCAGGAAACACAGACTCGGGCAAGTATTCTATTGTATAACAGAAAAGTAATGAATAGTGAATAAATTCACCTTACGCCCATGTAACGGTAGCGAAACCGCCAGGTCACATTATTATGAGTAACTAAGGTGCAGAGTTTGTGAAGTCCTAACTTCACAAACTCTACAAGCCCTAGCTTGTAGAGTTGGGTGTGTAGATTTAGAAGCTTGGGTCTACATGAGATCTGATAACTTTTTGACAGTGCGAGTCAAATGGTCTCATCTTGGCAACATTTTACATGAAAATGTTTTTGGTGGGATTTAAATATACTTATTCCAGCATAAGTGGTGGCATAACTTAGATATGTCTGTAACAACAAATATACTAAGTATAGCTAAAGTCTATACCTAGGTACCTGCAGTACTATTCTGTAGAAATCTCCCTAGGTGATCTGTCAGTCCTTAGCATGGTGGGATTTTAGCTCACTTCATCTAGAGTTCACCGAGGGACATTGTTGCTGAATAGCATTGCAAGGTTTTTTTACAGATCAGTTTTGATTTACCTAATAGTTATTGACTCATGCATGATTTAGCCAAACTTATAATAATTATTCTGGGAATAAAATCACTCATCACTCTAGACTTAGAGAATTTTCCGTTTTACCAAATTTTTATCCCGGTATAAATGCCTATCCGAAAGTAAATCGCTATACCGCCAAAATGCATCGAGTAAACAAGTCCGAAATATTCGAGGTTAATATAATGGTGGCGCTACATAACCAGTTGTTAATGACAACTGGTGTGAATATCATAGCCAGTTGACACCATTATAAACTAGCAAAATGATGTAGACATAAAATCTTGCGTTCCGCTTTCTAAACAATTGTATTTTCATTTTAGTTGGCTTATATCTGTCATTGATCATTCCAAAAGTCAAAGTCAAATCATTTATTTCAAGACCATTATAAGGCACTTTTGAACTTCAAATTCAATGATCAACTCAAGAGTAACAATACCTAGTAATGGCTACACTACGTTTGTGATGGTAAAACGCAAACGAAGTTATCCGAGAGTAAAACAAGTGAGTAAAATTATTCAAGGGTTAGTTACGCTGCGAGCGGTGAATGCTGATGCGAATCCCACACCCCCGGGCCTAGGCAAAGGTGGAACACCGCGGTGGTTTTAGTCAGTAAGAATCCGGCATGCCCCTCCATCACCCCCACGATGGAGGAAGTCCATGAGGATTTCCACAGTGCAACAAAAAAAGGGTCAGTTACGCTGGTATGGCATTTGGTCGAATCCGTACTTAGTGAAATTGCATTAGGGAGCAATTGTACTAATATTTTGGAACGTTCGCATTCTAATCTCAATCGTCAAAAGTGCTCTAATTTACGTACCTACATTTTTTGATTATCGCTGAGATGAGTTTGCGAAAGGTTTTGAACGTTTTAATTAGTAGAATTGGCCTTCAGTTCACACTATAAATTATGTCGAATGAACGTCTATTATAATTCCCTTTATATGGTTTCAAAGGACAGAACCTATACCTCAAACCTACATAGCCACACGTCGTGTCAACCTTTAGACGCCCACCGCTGGGCATAGGTCTCCCCTAAAGGGGGATTTAGCCGTAGTAGGTGATATTACTCAGAAAGACGCTGCTGCCCATCCTCTGGTCAATATCCCTCTGTCGCTTTTTACGAAACCCACAGGTAGAAATGGGGTAGTGTTATTCGTGGCCGGCACAATACGGCACGACCACAGCTACATGAACCTCCTTCATTGAAACTTTGTCATTTAGTCCATTGTCCAAACTTTAAACAGACAGATAATAATATCCTTAATCAATCTGTTCGAATATATATTAAACCCGTTGAGGGAAAATCCGTTCAAAATTTTATGCATTCATAGACTGATTGACCCTTTCATTTATATTGTTGGTTGTTTTGGTAATACTTGATCCGAAATAGAAACGGCCACTCGGATCAGAATACATGGATCATGTTTATACCCGAATATAATTGGACTGAGGCGTGGTCTCATTTTGTATGCGCCTTGTCATGTACCCAGAACTAGAGATGGAGGTACATAGATGCGTAAGTAGGTGTATACAGATATAACCGATGGGAAGCTTTCAGTCTCCCGTCAATATTTGATGAGATTCGGACGAGGGCGGATTTAGCTGTGTCCGTGCCGACCGCTTGTCCTCCATAGCGATTCGTTGTCAGCCTTCATACATATTGATAATGGTTAGAGACTAGGTAATTCGAACACAATGCACACAATTCCTATACTGATCTGTAGTTATTTTCTAGCGGTAGTGACAGTAACGATTGCTACAGAAATTGTTCGTTTGCCTTTTTCTTCGGATCTTTTGCCATGATGTAGAAAATATTTATATTTTCAAAAGTGGTCAAAATTAGGTAAGTACCTTGTCATCATCTGAATATAACTACCTATGTATATCTACCAAAGTTATTTTCACGATTTAGTATTCTTGAGAAGTGATGGAGCTGCCTACACACATCAATAAAAGTTTGCAATCACTTTGAAAAATCGAAATCTTTTTTGTTACGGTAGATTATATTATGAATTCTTCTTTTTCTTTTTAGATTGTTTATTTAAAAATATAGATTTAGAATATAAAACAATAAAACAGTTCAATTCTTTTTTTATATAAAAAGGCTTTCAGTCCTAGCTTACGCTCATTCAGAAATCTGATTTAGCAGATTTAGTTTTAACGAATTTAAAATACTTTTTCGCGGAAAGTTGTGAATGAAAAATGCCAAGAGGATTATCAGAAGTTTTACAAGCAAGAATAGTAACTTTGAGGGAAGAAGGATACACCACGAGAGAAATAGCACGCAAAGTTGCTATATCCCAATCCTGTGTCGTGACCACGTTGCGGAGGTACCACGGGATGGGTAATTTAGCTGACCGACCCCGCAGTAGTCGCCCAACTGTTTTGAATGCTGCCCAAAAGCGCTATATTAGATTGTTGGCAGTCCGTGACCCAACAATCAACCCTACTAAGATAAAAGTATAAGTTCGGGCCGCCTCTGGGCTTGAAGTTGGCACTTAGACCATTCGGAATTGCTTGTACCAGGCTGGATTACGAGCATGGAGGTCTTGGCGAGCTCCTCTGAATTCCCGGCAACGTCAACGACGGAGATTGCAGTGGGCAAGGCTTCAGTAAAATGAAGAAGAAAACATTATAAAAAACTGTCTCTTCGTTGACAAATCGCGAATCAGTACTCATTCAGATAACCGACGTGTCCGCGTCTGGGGAAGACCAAGAGACCGTGAAAGGCAAAGAACTGCCACTGGAACAGTTTGATGTGAACTGTTCCAGTGGCAGATCAACAGTTCAGTAGGGCGGGAAATCGGTGTCCTTTTGGGGTGGTATTATGATTGGAGCTAGAACGCCTTTAATCCCGTATCGACGCTACATGACAGCAGACATGTATAGAGCAGTTGCTATTAATGGAATTGTCAGACCATTCCGAGTAAACCATGGGCACCAATTTGTACTGATCGATGATAATGCGCCCGCCCATCGAGCTCAACGAGTCAATGCTGCTCTCCGAGAATACGATATCACAAGGTTGGACTGGCCTGCCGGCTCGCCTGACATAAACCCAATAAAGCACGCGTGGGATGCTCTTAAGCGAGCTGTTTGGAACCGTCAGCCGCATGTCCCCAGACAGTGCCAGAGCTCAGGGAAGCCGCTATTCAAGAATGGGACTGGTTACCCCAAGAAATGCTGGATAACTAGATTCTCAGCATGCCCAGGAGGATCGTCGCATGTGTTCGAGCCAGGGGAGGAGTTATATTATATTGAATATAAACCTTTTATTAATACATTGTTGTGTAAGTTTGGTTAAACATTCTTTTTCTTTCTATCAAATTTCTGTTACTATTACATTATGATTAACTAGCGACCCGACCCGGCTTCGCATGGGCCTATTGCCTTCTACGATAAATGGACTAAGTATCCAACACAAAAATAATTTTTCAATTCGAACCAGTGGATCCTGAGATTAGCGCGTTCAACCAAACAAACAAGTATAGATTAATTTTTTTATGTCAAACAGGGTATTTTCTGTTTAAAGAAAACACACAACAAAGAATTTTTCTTGATAAAGTTCAATTTAAAAAATTATATCAGCATATATGCTAGTGATCACAAACTTTTTTTGATGTGTGTACATAAAAAATAAACAAGGCAACGGTAGATGACGTTAAAAATAAAACAAAGGATTTCTCTGCAACTGAAGGTATCTAACGTAAGGCTAATGGTGTGCTACCTTTAGAGCTGTCGTAACAAAAATAGTGTTAGATATTAGAGCGTAAGGACACACTAGTGTTTCGAAAGCGATGACTGGACTGTTAAAAAATAAAATAAGTAGGTACCTACCTACGGACAGTTTAAGTAACGACGCCACAGTCTGACAAGCAACATACTAAACCACTTTATGCACACTCCAAGGTACATACTTTGGTACTTATAGGTACGGACATGAGCTTCTTTTTAGTTAATTAGTTATTCAAAGTTTAATTTTTACCGTCTGGAAACCACTATTGGATTTCCATACAGTCCTTAGTCTATTCATGGACATTAATAACGACTCATAAAAGCTATCTACATCATTTTAAAATTATTTTAATTGAAAATCATTAGCTACCTGTGCGGACTGTGCATTTGAATATAAAGCGTGGTTCACACGGATAGCCCCGCTATAAACTCGACGAACCGACGCTAAAGTCGAAGTAATGTGTTTATTTTAAAAGCACAGTTGAAAGGCATAAAGATGATCTCATAATTTCCATTACATTAGCGAAGGCATTATCTCGTCCAGAAGGTCCGTCTCTCGTTCCAATTTCGCCCCGACCAACGGGATATGTTAAAGAGGACATTATAATAATTAGATTGTTATCAGATGTTATTATATGAATTTTCCAAAATTATAAGAGTGAACGACGAAGATAAGTCGACGATATCGTGACGACGGTAGGAATAGATTACGGAATAGCCGGCGGGCAGCGCAGCGGCGCGTAATCGGACGCACTAAATTTTGGTCCTTTAGAAAAACACGCCATACAGCAAATCGATAACCGATCATTATAATGATTGGGCTGTAAACGCCACTCTTGTTTCTTTTGAGACGCTTGACGAACGGGAGTCTTATTTTAATTTGAGCAAGGGCGCGCGAGGGGCACTCGCGGGATGCGCGGGCGCACACTTCATGCGTGCTCACTCCAACTGACCACTCGGCGAGGTCGAACCATTAAATAACAAATTTTCTCATTTTTAACAGTTGCTCGAGTAGGAATTACTTTCTCCTCTTCGTACGCCTCTAACATCATAATTAAGTATGTTTATAATATGTAGGTAGGTACCTAGCCGAAATATCTCAAGCTCATCTCGCTCGTACAGCGTAAACGCAGTAGCATTGTAAGTAGGTATAGGCAACCATAACGTTTCGAAACATATTTTTTCTGAATGGTCAGTCATAATGGCCCCTAAGCGCTGTTTAAATATCACAGTAATGGGTGGAGACATCACAAAACATCCACGCATCGAGACGGAACACAAAAGGGGTCGTCTCCTTCGCCTCCAGCTTTCAATTGACGCCACTATTATGCGTATCATAAACATAAATCTTCAAGCGCCATTCCTTGGAAATATTACGTGGCGCTTTGCAGCGCTGCGGCGGAAAAATTGTCTCACACTGAACGTCTGTCTACCTAAGTACAGTCGAGCACAAATTTCACTTTCTTTTCAAAATAGAGATGATACACACAAATTCATGTTATATTTCTATTACTCCGCAAGCCGAGCAAACTCTAAAGTAATAGTTTCACAGAAATGCCCCTTTATTTTAAGGCACAAACACCTTTCTACATCACGATAATGTGTCGTCGAGAGTACATTACAGTGCACTGACATAATATTATTATGTACCGGAGCTCGGTGCGCTGCGCAGAGCATAGCGTCGTATAATGTGTCTACATTGTAATATACAATATGTCATGTGGGTATTAATGTCTAGTGTCACACTAGGCGTCGGAATGTCGAGCGAAGTACATAGTATAAGTACTAAGTTGGAATATGAGCGTTCGCGAAAACAACGATATGACTAGAGCGCGATAAAACGGCTCGATTCTTGTAGTAAAATTGAAATGAGGTGTGTGCGTGACGCACGTTGTCACGAAAAACGGGTTCGCGGCGTGCGTGGCTATCGGAACACGACGAAATGACGCGTCGGCTGTGACACGCGCGGACGTGTGCGCGCCGCCATTAGAGATGCACCGGCCGCACCTTGGGGCCCACAGATCGCACTGCCGATAAATATCAATCGCGCTCGCGACAACAATTAATGGTTATTTAACGCACTTCCATTCAATTATCGTCAAGCGGATTGTGCCGATAATTCCGATGGCCAAATTCCCAGTAGTTAATACTCGGCGGGTACTTCATTTATGGCTCTTGCCATGCGAGCAATGGACTCGCCACATGTTCAATCGGCGTCCATTGGGCATTAATTCTGCAACGTTCGAAGCCGACAGAGCGTAAAAGTATGTTAATGTTACTTTACAACTTAAAGTAACGGATAAAAATGTCATCTGCTAGGTAGGTATTTCGTATAATTGCCCGTCCACCTGATGAAATTGCGATAACACCAAGATTAATAGCCAAATAATAAAAAGGCCTAGGTAATATGTTACAAAAATAAATAATAACATCAGGTCTGTTATTAGATATTTTATAGCCGGCAGCAATTACTGGACAAAATAGTTTTGCACAAATTAACCTTTACGAAATAACTTGGAACCGGTGGCCATACAACGCAACTAACATAATCTATGATTAAAATATGTAGGAAGAGTATTTATTATTTTTACTATAATAAAATTATTTAAAATATTAAATGGATTAAAAGCTCAATGAAATACTTGTATTCATATTTTCAAGTAAATTACAAGTGTGCTTGGGTATAAAAAGTAAACAACTCACCCGGATATGGAGCCGCGGGTGTTCGTTGTGTGCACTGTACATCGCTAACAAATCGAATGCAAACGCGTCGAGTAATTATTCCCGACAAAACACAATCTAAGCGTATGCGAAAGGGCAATCGGCCGCGACGCCGCAATTTGAGATTCGTGTTCCATCTTAAATTATCGACAAGTTTCATAACAAGCGTAAAGGCAATAGCAATAATCGCTGCAAATTAATTACCAGCTTAGAGCGAGCGCGAAGAAAAACAGTAAAAGTAATGACGCGTCGCTGAAACACGCCAGTGGCTGCCAGTATGGGGTGCAATAGGCTAAAATGTATACGCGGCGTAGGTGCGGCGGCCGCCGGCTGTTTGGAGTTTCGCTTATAAATAACATTTAGCGGGTGGGGCGAGAGGTGCGGATTATGAGGTCGGAGGACTCAATTAAACTGTGCTACTGGACCCGGGTTTTATTGTGGACTTTTGCAGTGACCTCCCACCGGATTTCCAAATAAATGGATCCACTTTACGCACGTCGTTGGCGTCCGCACAAAATTCCGGTGAATTAATGATTATGATTTCACCACAAGCGGCCCGAGTGTGGCCCTTACTAAATACATATTATGGTGTTTAGTGATTGCATTGTGCGACCGAGGTCACTCCAAATTTAAAACGATGTATAGGTTCTTGGATAGGTAGATTTAAAGATTAACAACATCCCACATACAGAAATTCAGGTAAATTAAAGTTACCAATTACTTTGAAAATATATTTTCTACCTATTTGTAGACCTAGCTAGATTATATCTTATATAATTTCTAGCTATTTCTAGACTTAGCTAGAAAATATCTTTAATTCCTAGGAATTAAAGGATAAAAACCCATTGTCTTAATAAAGCGCCATAATTTATCACCCCTATCATGATTAATTACCAGCATTTAAAGATGAATGTATACAAGGACTGTCATAAACAATTAGCAATTTGTTCCATCTGTATTTAAAGTACAAATAGTAAAAAAAATATGTAGCTCATGTTGTATATTCCATGTATGAAGTGTGCAGTAATTACACATAAATAATTCAATACCATTCATCGAAAGCAAAAAAGTGTGGAGCTATTTTGCGTAGCTCTATGGGACAAAATTGCTTATTAAGTGAACTACTTAAATGGGAATTTGTTTGCATAATACATAATACAGGTGATAAAACAATACTTCGAAGACAGCCTGTCTGTTTAACCAAGACATGCCAAAAATATATTAAATGTATGTAGACTTACTCTACAACAACATCAGAATGTCATAAATTCTACGAACGCTAACAAGTGCACTTTACTGTATATTCTTTGGGCAACCCATTTTAACATCTAAGTTTTTGGCCGGCCTAGAGAGCGACGAAGACTCGATGTAACCTATAGGTAATGTCCCTGTTCCGGTCAATAAAAAATAAATAACCAGATGCTTACCAATACAGTTACTGATAACGTCAAACTACGTACGAATGTTAGTACATTCGCCAAAATTATCAAAGTTTAGTAACTTAGATAATTTTGGACATAAACTTGAGTAAATGATGAGATAGCACACTTACTATGTTAGGGTACTACATAACACAGCTTTGATTTTAACCAAAAATGACTTCAAACTGAAAATTAACGTAGTTATGTTACCATAAAAAATCGCGTGCGGTTAAAATTTACCGTTAACGATTTTGTTCAAATTACAGGCAAACGCATAAAAATATGACAGTACTTTGTCAGTAAACGATAGCAAACATTCATAACCAAATATTTTTTATACAAAGCTAGTTATTTTTGTGTCCGTACCGTATCTCACACAGTCACACTGATTCATATGATTGATAAATCGCATGATGCCCTTTTTATCGTGCCATCATTCTTCTCAAACGCTTTCAACACCCGCACAGCACAAGTCAGTTCGTTCAATCACTCAAAATTTGCCAAAACGGTGCACTTCGCTACGAATGAACCGATCATTGTTTTAGTGCAAACGCTATGTTATGCCAAACTTGAACATCGAAAAATGTATGGTGTAACTTTACTGTAATGTTTAATGAAATGTACACGATTGAGGCAAACATAAAGACCTGTAGTTCAACGTGTTTTCTTAGCCTTTACTGAAATGAGGGATTTCACTTACATTATTCCACGAATTATAGAATAAAATGAGCCGTTTTTTGTCTGAACCATTTTTCGTATGCTATTATAATCATTATTTATTAGGTTTCAAAACTGGTTAGGATATGAAATTTTCAGGACATGGAATTAATTTTATTTCACGTGGTATGCTACAGTTAAACGGAAGGAAGGCGGCGTTTATGCTTACTTCACCCTGAGCTTACTACAACTGCGCAACAGTACAGTTGACTTTTGGGTGATTTTAACGTATTTTCTAGCTGTCAAGGAACTTGGCAAATCTGAATAAATAAATAAAAAAACCTGACAAGTGCGAGTCGGACTCGCCCACCGAGGGTTTCGTTCAAAAACCGTGATTTAGTCACCCACACAATTACCTATGACCGCGCATACCTCGATGATTGATTACGTACTTTAAATAAGGACTATATTTTCTATGATTTAATTACAAATGAATAGTTTTCATACTTATCCCTGTACTTGTAGTATAAGACGATATTACTTGCCAAATTTCATAGTTCTAGGTCAACGGAAAGTACCCTATAAATTTTGATTCCCTTGAGAGTGTCGAAATATAAGTTTTTGCGGCATAAACGGCCGTATCTTTTGTTTATGTTAACTTAGAAGTTTGATTTTTTCACTGGACTGGACTGATTTTTTCACTGGACTGTAGACTTGAGTGTATGTTTTTAATTTCACTCGATACCTCCACGCGTTCCCGAGATAAAGGGTCTAGACAGACAGACAGACAGACGGACAGACAGGCAGACAGACAGATAGACGGACAACAAAGTGATCTTATAAGGGTTTCGTTTTTTCCTTTTTGAGGTACAGAACCCTAATAATGGCTATAAAATAGAACAATTATTGATTTGAAGTTCAGTCACACCACAGTAATCGAAATTATTTAGATTTTTGTGAGTCACACACAAATCTTTACGTACTTTATAGTTATTTTTGAGAGGTTTCCGGCGACTGGCACTGCAATTAACTGGGACTACATGTCCCAATTGCCGGATCCATTTAATTTTAATATTTTTCTTCCGGTGACTGGGACCGCGCATAAATGAATAAGAAAAATCTATTGTTCAAGCCAAAAACAGTACAGTCAAACGAAAAAATGTTTAAAGTAATAAACAGTATAATATTAAAATTAATAAAATTAATTATTTAAAGTAATAAAGTAATAAACAATAGTAACTGAAGAAAAAAGTTCTTTTATTTAAAAATATCATTTATTTATAAATTTCTTCTTCTTCTATTTCTTTATTATATTAATATTTTTTCGTTTGACTGTACTGTTTTTGGCTTGAACAATAGATTTTTCTTATTCATTTATGCGTGGTCCCAGTCGCCGGAAGAAAAATAATAAAATTAAATGGATCCGGCAACTGGGACCGTAGTCCGAGTCGCCGGAAGCCCTATTTACAACCGACTTCAAAAAAGGAGGAGGTTATCAATTCGTCTGTATTTTTTTTTTTTTTTTTTTTATGTTTGTTACCGGATTTCTCTTGACTGGGTAAACCGATTTTGATGATTCTTTTTTTATTTGGATGCTAGTGCTTCCCGTGTGGTCCCATTTTAATTTGGTCCAGTTCTGACCATGGCATCCATGAGAAAACCGTATAAGTCTTAAATTTGCATTAAGTATGTGCGCGATTTGTTACGCGATTTCTTAGGCAAACGTAAACCGATTTTGAAAATTCTTTTTTTTATAGATAGGGTACACTTCAGGAGTGGTCCCATATAAATTTTATCGAAATTGATTCAGGACTTTTTGAAAAATCAACAAATACCCAAAAATTTTACATAGACGACGTTTTAGTTTCATCAATCTTTGTAGTAGTTAACTTTCAATCTCTTCTTAATAGATTTGAATGAGAAGGAGGTACTAAAAAGCGGAAAATAAAAAGCTTTTTACAAAAAAGACAACCGCCTTCAAAAAGTGAAAAATAACTTTAGCACAGAACACACATTGACTTTAGTTTCGGAAGTCGGTGGCAATACAAAACAACAAACAGAACAAAGCCACTGAATTTCGAAACTAAAGTCAATGTGTGTTCTGTGCTAAAGTTATTTTTCACTTTTTGAAGGCGGTTGTCTTTTTTGTAAAAAGCTTTTTTGATAAAAATTTTGGCATTTTAATGCAATTTGGAAAATTGCCCCGCAACACTTACTGTGAGTATTGACAATAATTGTGTTTTTTTCGTCAAGTTTACCGTCCCTGATAAACTTTGTGAGTGACTGAGTGCGGAAAGAGCACTTAGATCTTCAAAAAAGAAAAATCATAATCATCTTCAACCTTTTCTTTAACTACTTATGTTGGGGTAACTTCTAGTCAAACCGATTTTCATAAAAGGTAAGTAAAAATTATTTCATGAAGTCGAAGTTACATAAATGAATAAGAAAAATCTATTGTTCAAGCCAAAAACAGTACAGTCAAACGAAAAAATGTTTAAAGTAATAATTGAAGAAAAAAGTTATTTTGTTTAAAAATATAATTTATTTATAAATTATTTAAAAATTTATTTAAAAATATAATTTCTTCTTCTTCTATTTCTTTATTATATTAATATTTTTTCGTTTGACTGTACTGTTTTTGGCTTGAACAATAGATTTTTCTTATTCATTTATGCGTGGTCCCAGTCGCCGGAAGAAAAATATTAAAATTAAATAGATCCGGCAACTGGGACCGTAGTCCGAGTCGCCGGAAGCCCTATTTTTGATAAAATTTTTGGCCTTTTAATGCAATTTGGAAAATTGCCCCGCAACACTTACTGTGAGTATTGACCATAATTGTGTTTTTTTCGTCAAGTTTACTGTCCTTGATAAACTTTGTGTGTGACTGAGTGCGGAAAGAGCTCTTAGATCTTCATAAAAGAAAAATCATTATCATCTTCAACCTTTTCTTTAACTATTTATGTTGGGGTAACTTCTAGTCAAACCGGTTTTCATAAAAGGTAAATAAAAATTATTTCATGAAGTCGAAGTTACATTAACTAAATATTTCAGAATATGTAGGTCCTGTATCTATTTCCTTCTGTAAAATCTTTTTTTTTTAACAATAGTCGAATCCATGTTTGTTTGGCTTATCCAATTAATTGATATCAATGATATTATATTAAGATGTATTATTTGTATTAAATAAAATATCTAATTTACATACCAAGGCCAAACGGGACAGAAATTTTAACAGAATCATCCAATGCTCAACTGAGAAAAGCTAATCTAAAGACAGTTAAATTTTAACAAGACCACTAGGTAGGTAATATACATTCGTTAGTCGTAAGTACTTTACTAACATGGGATATTCTAATAATCCTAAAAATAATACAACATTAAAATAATAAAAGTGTTTATTTTTTGTTTTCTTTTTTTTATTGTTGGCAAGGAAAGCACTGCAAAGAAGGCTGCAATTTAGTTAAGTATACATTGGTTGTTCAAAACATTTAGGTCAGAAAATCTGAATTTAGGTAATCAAAAAATATTTCATCATAATTTTCAGTGTGCGCTATTAATTACAAGCAAACAGTGGCAATACACATAATGAACATTACTTAAAAATCCCATGGTCCCACGTCTCACCAAAGTACATTTTGATTAAAACAAATGAAACAGCACAGATTTAATTAAAAGGAAGGGATCACAAAAAGGAAAAAACCGAAGTAGAAACCTGCGCGTGTTTTAAAAAGCTAAAGTGTTTACAAACGTCAGGTTACCCAATGCAATTTTCTTTCAAGTTTGTTTGATTTTCTAGCAAAGGACCCGTATCAGAAGGCTATTAACTATTAACTGCTATCGAATCAACTTGTATGCTCAATTGCATTCGGTCAATTAGACGGAAAATTGTTGTGGGGATTGCACATGCGCCTTTCTGTTCTCGAGCGTACAAACAGGTCCCAGTTGCTTTCTACCTGCGAACAAATCCGCTTTTAATTCATAATAACTGTAGATAATTCTATGGGTACATGAAAGTATGAGTTTTATTAGTAAGTTTAATCTAACAAGAGTACTAGTCAAATTAAAATTGTGTATTTGTTCATAAAAAAACCGTAGCTTGCTTGATATTAAAGTTCTTTTCAGAAAATATTTTCGATGTACCTGAAAATAAATATATTTGGTGTTATTACCTATATTAGTATCGGTTAATAAAAAAACGACTTATTGAATACGTATAAGAGGTATTGACTATAAACTACAGCGGCAATACTTTGTTGCTGTTTATTTAACTTATATGGCTTCTAGTAAGTATTCTACGTACTTCTATGATATACAAAATTGAACAGCAGTC
Source organism: Charanyca ferruginea (assembly GCA_947361185.1). NCBI lineage: Eukaryota > Metazoa > Arthropoda > Insecta > Lepidoptera > Noctuidae > Charanyca > Charanyca ferruginea. Next base: position 14,754,030 of record OX376055.1, on the reverse strand, counting down.
ATGTTGCATGTTAACAGATTAGTCAGAAAAAAACGCAACCAAAATAGGTATACGTTGACGAAGAGTGAAATGCCTATCGTCAGATCGTAATGGGGAAACGCTTGGAACAGCTGACTGGCTCACAGATCGCCCTTAACGATATTCGGATTATATGTAATACTTTTTAATCCGTCGTCAGTTAAGAGTTTAGGTAGTCGTAGTCGCACCCAGCACACGTAAATTGCTACCAAAGCGCTAAATACGTAGCACTTTAAATTATTTTTTATTAAGGTATTTTTTTCTAAATGTGTGAGGAATAAAAACCCAAAATTTAACGCAAGGGTCAAGTTTACCTGCTCCTAAACATTATCAGATCTTATTTGTTCACAGAGGCGCCATCTTGATATTATTTGGAGTCCCGTAAAGGTAAAAACGGAACCTCGTTTGGGATTACTCGTTTATCAACCCGTCCGGCCATTCATCTGTCACCGAGTCATCTATTTACAATTGGGAGTTTTTTTTTAGGTATTGTGCCTGTTTTACCTTTTTCTTTTTTGTTTAATTATTTTAGTATCTCGTTCGAATCGTTCTCGTTCGTTTCTTAGGGTTATGGGTAAGGCAGATTGTGGCTGTACGCAAGCCAAATATTCAATTAGGTATTCTCACATCCACAAATCTTTTGTTGAGTTTTGATTTAATCTTAAAATTAGAATACAGATAATCAAAATTATCATGAGTGTATTAAATATGAATACAGAACCTTGTTCTTCTTGTACAAATTTTAGCTTGGTATTTTTTCTATCAGTTAATGCGGGTGTCAAATATTAACGTTTCGTTACTTACACGTAGCAAAGCATTTGCCCTACAATTTTATTAAATAATATAAGCTTACGTATTCATGGCAATATACACAATATCACTTAGGACTTAACGGCGAGACTCGTGTGCACAATAAAACAGATGTTAATAGCTTTTAATCCTATCTAACTAGGCGATCGAAGTCACCACCTTTTTGGGATTGTTGTAATTAATTATTAGTTTAATATTTACTATTTTCTATTAACGTCAATATGTCTGTAGAGTCTACGGCCTAAGATTATTATCTTGTTGTGTTATTTTAAAGAGAACAACTTTTTAATTACTCACATGTTAAAACTCAGTTTTGTCATTTTTATAAGCAAGGTAGGTAAGTGGGTATCTATGTAAAACTAATGATGGCGTGTAGCTTTTTGAAAATTGTCAAAACAAATTACGCGACATTCCTAGCATTATATAATATATAAATAATTTTCTAACGTTCTATAGAAGAATACCTGTTATCTGAAAAGTAGGTATATGTAGGTACATGCTCTACCTATAATAAGAAATATAAAAAAGGTTATTAGCCATTAACATGCATTAATTATAGATAACATTGTGAAAGTATACGAATTGGATGTAGGCACCTAGGCTCGACAAATAGAACAGTATTTAATATAATAAATACCTACACTATTTCGGTAGGTATTTATTGATTAAGTAGGTATTTCTTTTTTATACATTAGTTTTTTATACTTATAGAATAAAAATATGCTATACCATATTTTTATTCTATTTTAATCCGCGCTTCGTTCTGTCTGGGTTTAGTAATCCACACTAAGTACAAGCAATTTTCTGAACATTGAACATTCCATAAAGCTCATAGTTTTGTGTGATAAGTACCTACCTAATACCTAATTCCTACTAAATAGTAGGTACTTTAGCCTTTATTGCTTTTCAAAACAATAATATCTGATAAAAATCTTTAAAAAACTTAAAATATTAATTTAGGTATAACTGATAACTTATTTTTTACATTCATATTATGCTTAAAGATTATAAATTTTGTAAGATAAAGATATACGATTAGGCATATTATGCTTTAATGTATACCGCGGTACATACAATATGCATTTAAACTTATCAGTACAATAAGGTAACCTCAGGAACTGATTGTGACAGAATTCTTCGAAACTAGATATCAGGTTGTGGCTGCTAAAAACACACGCGCAATGTTTAGTTTATAATCTGAACGAATTATGCAAGATTACCTAGCTGTATGACAATACAACACACTATTATTTCTAAATAATGCTTATTAATTAGGTATATGTAGGCACCTATTATATTATAAAAATAAAATAAACATTAGTAAATAAAATTATAAGATGCAAGTTTTCTTTAAATTCACCTATAAAGACTTGTAATCAGTAGATACTTTTTATTAGGGAAAAATGATAAAATCCATGAGTCGGTTCTAGCAATCAGACAAACTATCATCTAATTTTGAATTCTGTTATTTTACGACTAAAGTTGGTTCTTTTTTTATGAAAGAAGTCGGAGGTAAGTACCTAGTCATACGATAAACATTTACTTAGTGAAAATGATTTTCTTTTAAAATAACTTGTAAGAGTGATAGGTAAGGTACTACGTAATTTGAAGTCTAGTAAGAATCTAATGGCAAAATACTTAAACGCTTACTTACTCAATTTTAAGATGCCATTAAGTGTCGTGCTGTCTCTATCACTTTATGTCAAAGTGACTGTGACAGTACGACATTAACGGCATCTTAAAATTGAATGGCGTTTGAATATTTGGCCATCAGACTGTTGCATTGTAGTTTCTGTGTAGGTAGGTTGCTACGCATTGTATTAAGGTAAATATATACAGGATGGGGATGGCAATAGCACAAAAAAGCATTATGTTAGGATTTGGTAATTTGGTGTAATTGTTTTTATTCAGCATTAATAATATTAAATTATGACGCCGCAAGTTGCCGTTCTTCTCACAAGTTAGAAAACCAATATTTCATAATGGTGTTTTATTTTGGTTACATTTATATGCTCTTTAGTATAATCTGATTTTTAGTTATGATTTCGTTTTTAGGATCTATTCGATAGTTTTAAAATATTCTTATGAGCTAGTATTACCAGTATTTTAATTTTTTGTCGTATCGTAGTCTCCACCCTGTACCAATATATATATATATTTAGGTAGTATAATGATATACTTAGCACAATGTTGAAATAAGTGACATTATTACAACTATTTAAAGATAGTTAAAACGACAAGAAGAATTGCGCTAAGATTTCATTTTAATTATAATTCAGATTTTGCCAATTCACTCAGTTCGTGCATTGTTAAATTTTATTACAATCATAAAACGTCAATATTATATTAATAATAAAATAATAATTTGGTTTACTGTTTAAGTGTATATGTATGTACAATATATTATAAACAATAAGAAATTAAATGAAAACCGCTGTAAGCCACTGTACAAGCGACATGGCAGCACAATTCTGGTTGTTTTTCCCACGAAATGATAATTTCTGATACTTAGTAGGTATTCTTTCAATACGGCTGATGTTTAGGCATATCTATTTTACATATAAGCGACCATGTCCTAACATAGTCGATTTACAAGTTGACTTTAAAAAGGGAAGCACTATCAACACGTACTCTGTTTAATTTTAGAGATAATATTCTTTGTAGTACTCTTTTAATTGAGCCTACTTGGACTAAGTACTTAAGGGTTACCGTCCGACGGCTTATAACGTCAACAGGTGATGAAAATGTCAGGAGATAATAACGGAACTTGTGTTATTTATTGACTGGTAATATTAATGAAGCCTCACATAAATAGGACAACCAATTACCTGTTTAAAATTTTTCATTTAGGTATTTGATATCCCCACACACTCTTTTCTTCACAGTTACGGGGGTAACCCTTTACAAAAAGTTTTTGAACCTTATAACTTTTAAATATAATTACTGCTTAACTCTTCTGTTGTAGGTTTTATGTAGAAATGTAGATTAAGTTTAATATCATTTCTTTTACTTCCTATTCAACCTTATTATTAAGGGATTTTAAATTTGTTATTGCCTATAATATAATAATTATAGGTAGGTATTACTTGTCTCGTTTTTTTTTTGTGTACCGTACCTTTACTGTTTACATGCAATCATAATAATATTTACAGGTTAAAAAGTGATCAGTGGCAGTAAGCAATAGCTTATGCGTTGGAGTACATGCTTATTAGGTGAAGTGTGGGACGGACAACTATGCCCGATCGTGAGGCCTATCTACTTAGTAGGTAGGGATCAAATAACATACAATTATTATAGATTTATCATCGATACGAAATATAGTGGACGTAATAGGTACATCAGTCGATTGTTAATGGCTGACAAAAAACATGTCTAAATACATTTGTTTACACCGTTCTGATATGAAACATGTAAATAAAGCGAACAAAGAAGAAATGTTTGAAAAAGTAAAATTATAGGAGGTAGATACCTAATAGGTATTTAACTACCGTACGAATGGAGCCGAGGTTGACAGGTATTACAGATAGGTATTAAGTCAAACATTTAAAACTACTAATGTAGGAATTATTAGCTTGTTTACCTCATATCTTTACCAACTATAATATAAACGACTAGTAGGATAATCTACTAGGCAATAATCTAAAGTCATCAAGTGAAATACAATCTCATAAAAATAAATAAAAAAGAGAACAATCATAGCATAGATTAACATAGAAATAGATCATCAATAAAATAAATATTACTAACTACCAGAGCCCACAAAGTAGGCGGCCATTAATTTATTTTAAGTAAGATTACGTAAGTGGTTAAAGTTTCATTTAGTTAAGTTGGTATTAAGTAAGTAGTCTCAAGTTTCGTTGTGTATCCGATCTATAAATTTGTTTTCTGTAAACATGATGTTAAAACAAACATTTAATTGCTTTCTTGTGATCATATATTAGATCCCCTATTTTGTTTAGGATTGTTATAACCAAAACTCTAATATGCGTCGGTCACGGTACAACTAATGATCAGAACTCGTAGGTACTGGTAGTTTAGAAATAAATAATACCTATATGAATAAATGCAAAACATACTTTTATTTAAATTAGTTATAGGCCTAAACGTTCTTACTAATATCGTGATTTATTATGAATTTAAAGTTCCATTTGTCACGTAGATACCTCCAAAATTAATAATAATACATAGTTATAAGTACCCACTTAGGTAGTTAGTGTCCCATGATACAGTAAATTACCGTTTTTTAGTAATGAATTTAAAAGTAAATAGTAATATAACTACCTATTTAATTCACAATTCGAATGTATGCAGAATTATTACTTAGGTAGGTACCTACCTATATTGACTGAAATTCCGTTTTAAATTAGGTAAATTTGACAAATAATTTTTAGTTTATATATTCTTGACTTTTAACGTAGGAACACTCGGTATATCTACTACTACCAAACAAATATTTTATTTGAAAGTAATCATTAGACTATGTTTTTGTAAAATTTAATTTTGGTTGGTATGTATCGCTAACCTAATCTATGTAGATCTACACTATATTTTTATCATACATCAGTTGTTTTAACAAACAGATCATCACAGATTTATTAGATTATAGTTAACCTAAAAGCCGTCCTAATAGGTTAAAAAAACTTTACATCACTTCCATGTTTGTGTCCAAAACGACGAAATAATAAATTCACAAAACTTCTACGATTAGATGTAGACTACATTTTGCTACAAAAATAATATCATAAACCAATCCACCAGCTCTACCATGCTTAGAAGTGACATTAAGGCAGGCACAGTGAGACACCAGGGTGACATACTTTGTGTTAACATAAGTAGGTTAAATGCAACTTGTTTCCAACTATTTTATTTTGAGAATCCGTCTCTAAAATACGTAAATGTAGAACTGTTAAATGATAAGTAGAGATAACTTTCAGATAAAAACCGATTATACAAAAGATTATTGCTACTGGCTTGATGTTGTTGCAGATGTTTATGAACAAAGAGTAATAAAAATAAAAGTGAAGCAAGGGTTAACCGAATAGATATAGGGTAACACATTGTTTACTAACCTGCGAGGCGGGCGGGTATGAATAGCCAAATTGCGCATACGCTGCCATCGGGACGATCATATGGGCGGCTTCACACTAAACACTGTCTCTCGAAGTCTTTAGCACGGACGTATTAGTTTCCTATAAATATTTCTACTACTGCTAGTATGAAATTAAGTTAATTAATTGTATCACAGTTGGTTGTGTGCGCGGCGACTGCGCGGCGCGCTGCCATTCCTGCGCGTCAGGCCGGTGCGCGCGCGCTTCGCATGCCGGGCCCTCGTGCTCGTGTGCGACCGGCCTATACCTTCTTTACGCGATCGAGGCTAAACACCGACTGGCGCGCGTACGACGCCTGACGCCCCTCCGCCGTAGGAGACGGCCAATTTGGCCCCGCCTTGAAGGCGGCTCTGCGTATCGACCGCCAACCGCGGACTCAATTTTCTGTCCTTTTCAAAATACCGGACGGAAACGCGGCGTCGGATTGGCATCTACTATCCCCTCCACTGAACAAAACCGCCCACTCGTTCTTTGCCGCCCACGTCCGGGTGGGGCGCTGGAAAAAAGCGGCAGAGTCGGCCCGACTTGATCATGTTTATGGGTTTCCGTCGAGACAGTCCGCCAGCCCTATACCGCGGGCAAACAAATCTCTAGTGGCAAAAAATGGCTCGACCGAGGACAAGTTGTTTCACCTCGTCAGATTTACGAACAAGGCGACGCGAAGTTAAGAATCGACTTTATAGACTACCACCTGCGTCGATATTGGGTGTAGCTTTATGTTGTCTTTGATAGATAGGTACTCAGACAAAAGATGGATAAGTATAATTGGAGACATCGTCATCAAGTTTTGGGTCAAGATAAGATAATATCGCCATTTAGAAAAACGTTCTAACTTGCAATAAATATATTCCATTTGGAGCATGTATCTGAAACTATTGATATTATCTATTTTGTTTGGATGAAGGTAGCAGAGGCCTCAGAAAAATCAATGATTTAGGTAGGTACTTAATTCGTAAAGAGTGTTTAGTCACAGAAAATAAAATAAAAAATTATCATAAATCTAAAATTACCCAATATCGAAGGACTAATAGGCAATACAATAGGTAAGTAAGTACGATCTTAAGTAGGTAAATACATACCTAAACACGCACCTTGTAATTTAATAATCTTTTCATTTCATAATCAATATAAAGACATCTACTTATGTCACTATTATATTTAAGGATGTTCTAATAATAAAAAATACAATTTAAACCTAAGTGGGTAGATACAAAAATAATAATTGCAAAATTTTGACCTATAATTTTTACAGCTGACTGTACCTACCTACGTAATAATATCGATAAAACTAATAGCTAAATGGAGCAACACTAAAACACACTTATGATACATTAGAACTACAGCGCTTTATACTGAAAACCTCGTCCTCTTTCCGTCCTATGTACGTACTTTTTCACTGAAAGAACCGCCGGAATATTTCGGTACTAACTGAAATAGAAGAGGTTTCGCGGAGACGTTTAAGAAGTGATTTAGAGGTCGCTACATAGGTGGCGCTATTCACCCCGTAGACCGTCGAATGATGTCACAATTCAACTGATCGCTGGGAAATTTAGGAAAACTTACGTAATTTTACAGGTATACTTCCTATTCAGTGTAGAATTTAATGTTTTAAGATGTGAGGCTTAAAGTAATTTAAATTCAAAATTTTCCGGATTTGAAAATGGTCGGATTTTTTTATACATTTTGAGGTTTTACCCCATTTAAGGGTGTACGTTTAATATTAAGATTTTGATAACGGTAGGTTATTCTACATAGCTGAGTTCGCAGGTTAAGTAGAAGCCAGGTACCATACTTATTTACAGGTCATACAATCCACAGCTATAGCATATCAGCTGTGGATTACAACAGGATTAATAGGTGGGTAGAGACTGGCTGATAAGATTAATAAAACCTTATTTGTATTAGTTTAGATTATGAGATATACCCTTTACGATTTATAATGGACTTGACAGATCCTGTCAGGATGTATTTAAAGAGAATATAAGAATATATATAAAGGGTTTCCGCCTTTAAGTTAAAATCCCTCCGTCTCCTCATAAACCAGCGCACACATAGTAGAGACTCGTACCGTGAAAACACTACAGTTTTCAAGTACACTAACTAGTTTCTATAAAGCCAATCAATACAAAAATCAGCAGACAAACACATTGATTGTCAAACTCACATTATATATAATTACTGTGGATAGCTGATTGAAAACATTAAAATAACAACTTCAATCAAATCACTTGACATGAGTTCGTAAATCGGTCAGTTTTATGTCCTAATATTGCAATATTAGGGTTACACAATTATTACAATTTTAGTATTTGAATATTGGGGTTACCCGGGTAACCCAATACAATAATATACATTAATAATAGTAATAATAGTACCCAATCCGGCCTTATTTTGGTTAGGTAAGTAAGTACCTATAAGGTTAATCGAAATGCTATCACTACCGTATTGCCCTATAAGATACCTAGGTACATAATAAAAACAAAGAAAATAATTGCCCTTATCCTTAAAATGCGGAAAATTTTGTAAGTATTATACCTAGGAAAAAAAAGGTAACAAATGCCTAGTTCTGTTATATACTAGTTACGTGTACGAAGGCAACTTTATTGTCTCTAACTATAGGTAATACTTTACTAACTTTTATAAATAGATATTTATAAAAGTTAGCAAAGTGTTTACTTCAGAAATAGAAACGTAACAAAAAATTTTACACGATAGGTACCCTGACCATTAAATTAACAGTTAAGTATATGATAGTTGCCATAGACGATAGTATTAAAGATTTAATTGGTATCCGGGAAAAACTATAAAATCCGCAATAGAATAACTCCGCTTGTTAGTTGCGGATGTCTGTTGTTTTGTTATTTTAATTATAAATCAATAAAGAACTCACTGTGTCGTTATCTATGTCGATTTTTCAATATAAAGTGTTTCACCGACCTCGATATACAGAGCGACTTTAGCTCTCTTTTATAGAAATACTTATTGATCAATAAGTATTTCTATATAAAAGAACGAAATATGTCGCTCTGTCTAGCTAGACAGAGCGTACCAGGGGTACCAATCCATATATACCTATATGGATTGGTACCTTAGTACTAAGGTTTCATTCGCAAGAGGTTTATTCCTTATTGAATGGTATTCCTTGAGCAATTTTCAGAAACATTTAGTTACAGCAAAAGCTCAAAGTACTAGGTTATTATAGATGTAGGAATCTAGCTCTACAATAGGTAGGTATCTACCTACCACAAAGCTCGACTTGCTAGAACCTATTTCTTTGAATCAAAGCCACTTTTAATTATTACTAGCACTTAGACCGCGTGAAGTATTTTTTTTAAATAATAATATAATATGTAGCGTCGCTAGTAATGTAACTTGTCAGAGCTTATCCATTATCAAACAAAGATAGAAAAATAAAATCTTTTCTCTTTGGAATTTTAGTTCAGACAATACAATCAATTCAGGCAGACTATTTCCATTTTAATAGCTGTCAAGTCAACCTTTAGACGCACACGGGGTTCAGCCGTAATCGCCATGCTTGGCCGATGCATGTTGGCGATCGCAGTAGGTGTTATGGTACTCAGAAGGACGCTGCTGCCCATCCTCTGGTCAATATCCCTCTGCCGCCTTCTACGACACCTACGGGTAGAAATGGGGTGGTGCTATTCGCGACCGGCACCACACGGCCTCTTTTGGTTAATAGGCACTAACCCAATCCGAATTTTAGGCTTCTATAACAATATAAACAAACCAAGTCAGAACACTGTGATAGGTAGGCATTTGATAATTTCATTGAACACTTAGTTATCGGAATTCATTTTCAGAAGGAAGGTACCCAAGTACTATAATTTAAAGCTGTCTAATCTCTTATGATGTGGTGATTATTTAAGAATCTACGCTACGAAGCTTTGTCAATGATTTTTTTTATTTAGAAGTAAGTATGTAGTAGTAGGTAGCATATATAGGTACAAGTCAATAGCTTTATGTATTTCATTTTTTTACACACTATATTTTCCTACTTATATCTCTTTCTATGCTTATGTCGCTGATAAGCTGAAAAAGATTTTGTTACAAAACCACATCACTAATATATTTTATTTGTTCCTTCTTTTTGTCTGTAATGTAGATAGGAATGTATACATACCATACTATCTTTACTAACTCAATTAGCTTGACACCAAAAAAGGATATACCTACCTAGGCTCTATTTAATCCCCGTTTTCTGAGTCCACATTCACGCGGAACCACCTAGTCAGTTTGTCATTTGCAAGTTGAATATGTACGGTCACCAAAAGAGATAAGTATCCATGTCGTCGGGAATACTTGAAGTTTACTTAGAAATCGATGGTTTATGAATAAAATAAAGTACAATTAATAGAGAATAAACAGTTCAATGATTTAATTAAATTTAATTTGAAAGCCTCCATTGGTTTCTAATTAAACTTCAACTATTTCCGGCGACATGGATACTTATCTCTTTTGGTGACTGTACCTGTAAATGTGGAAATCATTGTGTTTAAATTTTAACTAAGATACAATTTCAGACGACTTGTTATTGAAAAAAACCATTGAAACATAGATTATTCACACATCGTACAGTTACCGACGGACCAACGTGCTCTAACAATCAACCCAGAATAACCAATTTCCTTTTTCTTCTAAAGTTGTATTTTATGTAATGCTTCAAGGCTGATGTTAAGTTTTAGATGGTAGACTTTTAAACCTGACTGTATAATTTTCAACACATCATTACATTGACGTGCTGGCCACGACCCTAATTTCCTACAAGCCAACTAAAAGCACAGCTGCATCATTTGTCATAAGAATAAAAAATCTTAATATAATCAGACATTGACAATTTGCTGTTTGGCAAGACTACAATGTCTTATATGTAGATTTTTTTTGTAGGTAAGTAGTAGTTATTAGTAGATAAGTCCTACCTATTGCCAATACTTCAAAATGACTATAAACTAATAAAATAGGAAAAGACAATCAAAATTGCTTTTCGATAGAGTGTATAGGAAGGTACGGGGAAACTCCCCGAGCTTAAGAATTTGTTACCGTTTTTTGCATGATCTACTTTCGAATTTATCTCTTAATCATAAACCTATATGCTTACAAATTACTGATTAAATAGGTTAAAAGTGCGTATTGCACCTACCTTTTCTTAAAGTATCTATTAGTACCTTAGTAGCATTTTATAGTGGACAGTGCACCCACATTTCATCAGTTATGTTTAAATTCATGATACAAGGGGGTAAGCCTATTGTAATTACCGGGCTGTTACTGAGAAATTCTTAATAGAAAACTGAATAACATATTGCTGAACCCAAGAATCGAGCCCAGGATCTCCCACGCACCACAGTTGCGCATATAGGTAACAAATATTTATGACTATTTCTAATGTTGTACCTACCTACTAAAAGTAATTTCGTAGATATTTTTTGGGGAAGAGATTATACATTATCATCAAAACTGGTTAAGCTGGATGGTGCTGATCCATGCGTCATGTGCGTGAACGCGCGCAGTCAACTGAGATTGGCCATCTCCTAACTGTCATAGCTAATATTTTTATTTGTTTTTAAATTGTTTTGCTCTTCAACTAATTTTTTTTTTACTACGTAGGTATTGAAGCAACAAGAAACAATAATTTATCCAAAATTTTGTAAAAACTTGATTAAACAGATTATCTGTGGAATTTCATGCTCGTTCTTTGCTTTAGTTTCAACTTTCTGACTGACTAACCAATTCCTTGACAATTCAAAAGAGCCTATAAATGGTTAAAAATAAATTCTTTGACTTTGACTTTACAATTACATTCAGATTTTCATATATGAGTTAAGTTTGATATATCTAGACTAAGCTGACCCTAGCAAGGCTTTAGGATTACAAAACACCATTAACAAACAATACTGCTAATAAGCAACTACTGCAATAATTAAGTCTAGTGAGCCATCTACGGGAGCCACTGAATTTTCATCATGTCATTTCAACTGCACTTCACTAACGGCTAAAGCTAATTACCTACCTTCACTGAAACGTAGATCACTACTGCTGAAAGACAATATACTTCTATTTTTGAAAGGTGTTTCACATTCATCAAAAACGGTTATCCGTGTGACGGAAACAATAGATTGAGGTGGCCCTCCCGTGCGTTTCGTTACAACCAACATCACTATAAACAATGAGATTTTCATAAAAAAACTTCTGTATGTTTAAAGTATTAAATGACTGGATTTAGTGTTAGTTTACATAAATTATAAAACTGGGAGTAAGTCATACAATTATACAAGATTTGACTGCATTTTGCTAAACAAAGCGGTAACGCTGGAGAGTAGGAATTAAACGTACCTAATTGACAGTTTAAAACTTAAGAAATATATTTTTTTTGTAATTATTTCGTTGAATAAATAACTTGCTGTGGATTTATTTAAATGGAATCTATATGTAAATTCATTACAAGCTAATATGCTCATTTGATTGATTGTTTGTTATTGGTTCTATGTGATTGGACCTCAAAAGCATTTTCCTAGTGGGATAACTCTGGTTCTATTTCAAAATCAGTACTTCAACTTGAGTCGGACATGTTTCATGAGATTATAAATAAAGTATATTTTAAAAGCAAACCATTTCTCCCTAGAATTCGGCGGATCAACAAGTCTGTTACCCGTAGTTACCGTCCTATCAAACAAATAGTGGTCAACACTTCATTGGGACACATACTTTGGCATTTTCATACAAATAGTTTATCCGTAATAAGCCACAGACCCTCTCATCGATAGATATCGTTTGCCGGTAAGATTTCTTACTCTCTAACATATAATTGGACGTTATAACCACAGACAGATAGGTTTTTCTATTACCAGTATGTCAAAATTGGAGATAGAATAGGTAATTGGGTTTGGCCGTAAGTAAAGTATGATACGTGTAATTACGCATATTCTTTATGCTGCGAAAAATAGAGAAGACATGAAACTTAAAATTATCATAACTTTGTGTTACTACATTGGATCCTTTTTATATTGTTATCAAGAAATAATACAACGTTACACGAAAAAATACAACGTTGTCATCTATTAATACTTTACTGTTGTTTGATAATAAAAACTATTTTATGTTATGTTTTCTATGTGAAGTATTGTAAACTAGATTTACATGGAAATGATATGGCAATAGCTCACCAAAGAAATTAAATTACCTACTGTTTTTTTACGTGATTATGTACGGCAAGAATTTTATCTGAAACACTGTTCTGCAAAAACGCTCTGCGAAAAGACTCTTGAAATATTAAACATATTGGAAAAACCGCAATCTAAGTATATCCTTTTTTATATTGTTATCAAGAAATAATACAACGTTACAAGAAAAATTAGAACGTTGTCATCTATTAATACTTTACTGTTGTTTGAGAATAAAAACTATTTTATGTATGTTCTCTGTGTGAAGCAATGTAAACTAGGTTAACATGGAAATGCTATGGCAATAGCTCACCAAAGAAATTAAATTACTGTTTTATGTACGGCAAGAATTTTATCTGAAACACTGTTTTGCAAAAACGCTCTGCGAAAAGACTCTTGAAATATTAAAGAAATTGGAAAAACCGCAATCTAAGTGTACCACTTGTTCTCTTCGCCGTCTCTTCTCAAAGTCTTGTGCACTAGTGACGGTTTACTGAAAAAAGCGTCAACAAGTGATCAGCCAGCGCCGTTGCTTTTACTTATGTCGTAAAAAATAAAAAAACTCAGAAGCCTGTTCCTTTATTATGTTAACTTTTCCCTTGTTTTGTTTGAGTTGGTGCCTTTATAAAAAGTTAGATGAGCGCTTAATGTAAAGGTTAGCTGTTTTACTAATTAACAAAGAATGTAGCTTCTTATAAAATCTAATGAAATAGAAGACTTATAGGTACTTACCTACTCTAACACAGATGTTTATTATAACATCATTCAATGCAAAACACTCTTTCATTATTTTTATAACACGTTGCAAGTTTTAAGATTAGGTATACTAACAGTGCGTTGCACAAAAACAATATTAGTTTAGTGGGAACTTTAAATAGATGCTGTCACTTTCTTTTTGATACCTACAAAATGTAAGGAATGGCATGAATTTAAAATCTCCGTTTAACTTATGTTGGTTTCGTGCAACTCAACGTAAGCAACTAAGCTACTATAAGTTGTGTAAGTACATTGTCAATTTAAATCAGCGAAGGACTAATAGTTTCCTATGGTGACCCGCTCTTTGTCTAACTATTAATTAGTAAAGGCTGTTCCAGCCGGTCAAATCTTCCATACAAACGGCGACAGGTGATTACTCCTCTATTTATGCTTGTATTTTATTTAGAAAATCAGGATGATATTAATTCGTTTTGTTATTACCTACGCCTGTACGAAGCCAGAATTCCATAAAAAAAGTTGGTTTGAAAGTTAGGACCCTCTAAACATTCGAGTATTTAAGCAAATTTTAGCGCAACTTTAAGCTTAAATAAAGTATATAAATAATACGAATAATTCAAAACCGCTTTCATAGAGGCCTAGTTAAGTTATTGAAAAATTCGAATAACATTATTTTTACAGTATTTATCTTAGCATTATTAAATAATCACACTAGGCCCATAGCGATGTTCACGTAAATTTCCGCGCCAATTTTCCTGTGATGTTATCGCGTTCTCACTCACTCGTTTGTTTTCGAGCTTTCCGTTGGTTGAAACAAAAAAAAAATCAATCACGCTCGCGTCGAAGTTTGCTCGATGGGGTTGAGCGCTCTTAAAGGGTCTAGCTCGGGCTAGTCCCCAAGAGAAGATATGAAAAAATATCCGGCGGACTAATTAATGGGTATGGGCAAGGAAGGACCAAATGGCTAAAGGTAACAAAAGGCCAATCATCATTTCTTTTGCGGACGATGACCGCAGATCAACGGCAGCAAATGCTTTATAAACGGGCTTGAGATGAGACTGACGATGATAGTACTCAAAAGCATGATACATCTATACCTAGGTATAGCTACAGCTTGACTGGTCAAACGAAGGACATACGTACAGTCATAAGCAAAAACATGTAAACAGTTGGTCTCATTCTTAACTGATTTTCTCCTAAACTATTGATTGAAATGTTATGGGGTTACGAATAGGGTATTTTTGATCCCAAACTATTATAAAATACGTTTCCTTTATTTTTAAGTTGAAATAGTTATTTCACGAGAAAATTGCTTTTGAATTTTGCAATGTGTACACATATTTTCGCTCGTGACTGTGCCAACTGAATAATATGACAATTCACTTGAATTATCATGAGATTTGCTCACATGTAATGAATAATAAAAAACTAAAAAGTGATAAATAACTTTAGCATAGAACACACATGATTTTAGTTTCGGAAGTCGGTGGCAATACAAAACCACAAACCGATTAAAGCCACCGACTTCCGAAACTAAAGTCATGTGTGTTTTATGCTAAAGTTATTTATCATTTCTTAGATTTTTTTGAAGGCGGTTCTCTTTTTTCAAAATAGTTTTTATTTTCCACTTTTTAGTGCCTCCTTATTACCCAAATCCATTAAGGAACGGCAACCCAGTTAAAACGGAGATTGAAAGTCCTCCAAAGATGGAAAAATGGAAGAAACAAAAACGTCTTCTCGGTTTTAATTGTTTTTTTTTTTTCAAAAAGCCCTGATCAGCCAAACGGTACATAATCGCGGACAAACACACATACATACATACAAACATACGGGTCGAATTGAGAACCTCCTTTTTTAAGTCGGTTAAAAAAGGAAACCGTTCAATAGCGAACAAGAAAGCTTTAACGATTCGCGAATACAATAACACTTGCACGGGCGCCTGCACTGGGCTTCAATAAAAGGAGCAACTTTTGACGGGGCAGGGAAGGTACTTATGATCTATTTTTAAACAGAGCTTGAAACAGGCAGAAAGTCAAATCAATATAGAAGTACCAACTAGTCATATCCATCAGTGTGTTAATAAATTTACTTGTTTTGGGTACTACAAACGCGGGATATATTAATAAGGCCTAGCTAAGAAGCCCCTTTTTTAAACCAGTGGACAAAAATAGCCTCAAAAAACTAAAAACAAGGTAAATATTAATAAAGCCTAGCTAATAAGTCTCCTTTGAAAACAAAAGGAGTATAGCCTCAAAAAACATAAAAGAAGATTACTGGTTCATGAAGACGCCAATAAGAAATGGAGATTCTGTATCAATGATTTCTACCGTGTGGCGCTTAGACTTGATCTATGACCGACTCTTATCAA
Organism: Charanyca ferruginea; assembly: GCA_947361185.1. Lineage (NCBI taxonomy): Eukaryota > Metazoa > Arthropoda > Insecta > Lepidoptera > Noctuidae > Charanyca > Charanyca ferruginea. The sequence goes on along the minus strand of OX376055.1, from coordinate 14,737,837 downwards.
GCTTCTTAAGGGATGGCAAATTTACTGAATTAACACTTGTCAATTAGCATCATTCTTAGTTTGATGTTATGTTGTCGCTCTGTATGATGTTGATGCCTCTATTTGCCCGCCGATTGGGAAAACTCAAGAGAATATTGCTCTGGCTGCCTGCATAACGTTAAAACAAAAAATCATTCAGTAAACAAATGACTTTGAAGAACAATGAATTTCGATAACTGGGGAAAAAACAGCAATTCATAATATGCTCTTGTCTTGTTGTTTTGTTTTGCCACCGTAATTATGATTACTAATAATAATATTTTTAATGCAAAATAAGAAAAAGTACAATGCATGTTACATTAATAAGATGATACAATTTTGCTTAATTTATGTGAATAATGACCCCATTGCAAGGAAAATCCTGTGTTTTAGGGGAACACAGAATTTTCCTAGCATCGGGGTCATTATTCATCCATTCGTCTGTTAAGAGCGCCCATCCTCATCGAACGAACTTCAACGTGAGCGTGATTGAATTTTTTTTGTTTCAACAAACGCGAAGCTCGAAAACAAACGAGTGAGTGAGAACGCGATAACATCACAGGAAAATTGGCGCGCGGAAATTTCACAAAACTTGCTCCAGGACATACGTGTTTAAGAAAAACCCTTACAAGTTTTTGGTAAAAATGTTTGAAATTTAGAATCTCCATTACATGTGCAAGGTTTGTATGACGCTGTTTTTTTTACTTTTTCAATGTACGAGTGCATTATGAACGGCCAAAGTTCAGATAAAATTGTGCAAAAAAGCTGATTTTCGGACGGATTTACTGAATTTATTTCTCAAAAAACTTTATTTTTGGCTTCATACAAACCTAGATTTAAGCCACAAGATACCTGTGTGTTAAAAATATTTGGAAAATAATTTGTTATAACGCCGTAATTGCGTACGAGCGTTTGTATGGGAAATATGACAGGTTGGGCGCTCTTAAGGGAAGTTTATAAAATTGAAAAACTAAAACGTGTAATCTTAAGAGAAATATAACACAACCTAAAGAGTACTAGGTATACATGCTTGACATACATTTTAGGTAATTAAAATCTTGACAACCAGTTTTAATGTTTAAGTTTATAATTAGGTGAAATTAATAGGTGTCGCAAAAAAAATCTCTATAAGTAGATAAAGATGATATTATAAAGTGAAATTATTTGAATTATTCTTTGAAAAAATACATACTTAACTCAATTTAAAAATTATTCCACCAACAGGAAATCACGTCATCCCTCAGTGCTATTATAGGCTATATTTTATCATCAAAAAATTTAGTATCAAAGCACTAAAAACCTGCAACCACTTACAATACAAACCCAAATTAATAGTCGAAACAAGGTCTATCCCAAAGTAACAGAAGATTCGAGCCAATTAAGAAGCAATATTGTTACTTCAACGGATTCTAGCTAGGCAAATGTTACTAGGAAATTACAAGGAATTTCAATTCCAAAGACAACGACAGATGAATTTATTCTAAATGGCATTGATATCATCAATTAATTACTACCGAAACTAACTGAACAAATAATAAAGATACCAAACTAAAACATAATACATTACTTATTATACAGGGTTATGGCGCGTTTTCAGTTTTGGTAGAACAAAAGTGGTTGTTTATGAGGTTAACAATATAGTCCATAGAGGTTATTAGTATTTTGAAAATAGGTAACCCTAAATATTTTAATACCATATCAATAATAAAAACAACGAAAGATGGCCTACATTATCAAAACTAGTGTTTCTTTAGCAAGAATAAAACACACGCATAGAAAATTCATAGGTAAGTAATGAATTACATTGTAGTAAGGTGGTACACCGATTCAAAATACCATAATATATTAAGTGATACCAATTCATTTTTTTATGTCACATCAGCTTACCACGAAATGTATCAGCCCCAAAATAATGTCCTGTCCACGTTCGACATCTAAACGTCTCACTTTTCATCCCTTTCAACAAAAAAATAAAGTTTGTGTCACTAATTGCATATCCATAGCTCTTGTATCAACACATCCGATCAGTCGCCTCGAGGTTTAAGAGCATGCTCTATTCCAAACACGTCCCTATAATCAATGATACAAGGTTGTATTTAAAATCAAAACGCATCAGGGGCTGGCGCCAAGACATCTGTCATCGTTAATAACAAGCAATTTGAGCCAATTTTGCATTTTTAGAATATCGGAGAGCGCCCAGGCGTCTCGCTCTCACGGCAGGAAGTAATACAAAAAGTAACACTAAATAAAGTAGTGGTTGACATGTTTAGTTTTTGCCCCGGCTCACTAATTACGCGGGCGCAACAGTAGGTGCGTGAGCGTTCGCGTGAACCGTCGAGGCGAACGTTGGCCGTAAATGCTAACAGTTTAGATATTTATGAACATGTGTACGTAATTAATTTTTACGATGGATCAGATAACGGAATCGGTGGAGCGATACGCTTGTCGCGGCGGCGGCGTCTCGGCTGCGACTCGTATAAAGGTTAATTAAGCTTGAATTAGCGGCTAAGGAGGTTTTTCCGCGGATCGATTCGTTAACTAATGAAGGCGACGAGAGGCTGCGGTTCGCGACCCCGCCACGCACGAACAATGGCCCGCCACACGTCCGCCGCCGCCGCTGAAGTGTTAACATTGCTTACACACAATACACATTTCCATAGAAGGCACTTAAAAATGTATTAGTTTCGTTAGAAAAACAAGGAAACTCGCTTTGTTGGTGTTCCAGTCACGGATATAAATTAGGAGAGCGAGTTTAATCCGCTTACGTGAATAATCCTTTTGTTACAATTTGATGCTATGTACATACTAACAGACTTACCTATAGATAAAAGGCTCTGTGTAGTGGTAATGTATTGCTCGTGTATACGGTTTGTTTCTAAGATGTATTTCGTTTTTGTGAAGATGTGCTTTAAGTTCCACCCCCGCAATGAACACGCCACCCCTTTGTAGCGGGCGCTTACCAACTTCTTAGTGCTGCGTATTATGTTTATTTATTAGCTTAATTATCACTCACTTGTTTTTACAGTTTACTGATCGCTGTTTTTTAAAATAAGGCGTGTTTAAAGTGTAGAAAATAAATTGGATCATACAATTTACTAGTGTAAAAACAGCGCAGTGTTAAAAAAGAATCTGATGAAAACAAAAAAGTCGTAAATATCAATAACGACCCCTATCCACTACGTTTCTACAGCAGGGAATAGGTACCTATTTCGTACAAAAAAAAACAAAAGCTATAACCAGCCATTTGTAATTCGCATTAATTAACTCTCCCTGAATAAATGCCAAAAAGTAATCTTTCCAGCAACAATGGGCACATAAACCTTTTTACGGACGGTCAGAAAAAAGGGTGCGCGCACATAGATACATGTGTCGACTCGGAACCGTCGCTGCTACATCGTGTTTATTCGTTGATTAAACATATCCACGGCCGCAATGCGTATGCAACCGGACGGACATATTACCAGGGCTCGAATTCTGATTGTTTAGAGAATTTATTACTCCCGTGCCTTGTACAGTTAATTGAATTCGCCTGTAGAATAGGCACGAGCTGAATTGCCCGCCGACCGTTTATCGTGTCTTCCCAGTGCGTGGTCCGACGCACAGCGACGCCATTTTTGTTGATAATAGACCTTGTCGTTTGTCAGTAATATTAGATTTTGATGGAGATTTCAATTATTTTCGGACGTTTGTCAAAAACTTTATATTTTAACATAATCATAGCCAAGTACTTAAATTGAACAGTTTGATCAATTAATTATAATGAAAAATTGTACGTATAATTTATAATTATCTGTATAGGCAGGTATTTATCTAAGTTGGTACTTAACAACATGTTACCTACATATAAAATTAATGAGAAACTTAAACACTTTTAATTCTGAGATTTATATCGCAGTTGCAAGGTCACTTCCATTGTTTACTTAGTAATATATTTTATTTTATTTAATATATTTGTTTTGGAAAGTATTCTAATATCGCTGTTGTGTCAAAAATTTACGCTCCAAGTGCTGCATTTATTAATTTTTAACAAAATTACAAACAACACTCCTTATTAATTTATCAAAAGCAGTGTGTCGGCCGTTACATCTTGAGCCCGAATCCATTAATTATTTATCAACTTAACGCTCATTATCTTAAAACAAAACACTATTTTTTCGTCGTTAAAAAGCTTGAGGTCATTAATCACTGCGTACACTACGTTTAGCGCGAGAATTCGACCTACATTTGTTTATTAATATAATCAGATCATCTTGTTTAGTAATCATTGTTGTTTTCAACGTCTATTTTTATTAACTTTACTGTAAGTTTTAATAATTATTTTATTTATTATTTTTAGTACACTAACTAATCTCATGTTTTGGCTTCAATTTTAGGTGCATACAAGTACAAAACCGCAAATTTATGTTGATGTAATAGATAATTTTTTATCTTGTAGCATGTCTTGTATTTTATAAAGATCTAACGACAGCTGAATAAACAATAAGTTTGTACAAATACTTTTTGGAGAAACTATAACATTTTATATCGGGTATTATCTATTTACTTTTCATTGGGGACAGCCAGTCTCAGTAATTGTGATAGAGCGAAGCACTGCATTGGCACCACGGCCAACAGCTGTCTGCTATTTCAGTGATAAACTTTGTTGACAACATACCGTTTACGAAACACTACGTCACTGGCTCACACTTGCAACTAACATTTACAAAGTGTACCAAGATATGCAAACTGCAAAAAATATCGAAACCTATTGAAAGACCATTTAACTTGTTTGCATATTATAGTAAGTCAGTTTAAGTATCTCTGAAAAAATCTTTCAAGTTTCACATTTAGAAACTTAACGTCACTTAAAAGGTTTTTTGCTCGTCACGCGGTAGTAAAGGTACCTAACACAAACAAATAAAAACCGCACATCTGCAAGCTACTTGATTTACCCAAGAACTCGAAAGCTAATCAGTTAAAATGTTGTGAAAAAAACTACTCTAAGCGTCCGGATGTAGCGGAAACATGTTATCAACGCCACTTGTACCCTGTATCTGTGGTACACGTGTCAAATGTGTTTACAGACGTTTTTGGTTGGTTAATCGCCTCCTTTTTAACCAATGATGCAAGTATGGGTGATCACGCGAGGTTTTAGCCGTGTTTGAAGTGTTAGTCAAAAGTAATTTCGGGACTTACTAATAGTGATAAAATCGCCGAACTCAGGAAGAGCAGCACTATTTTTCTTGAAATAATTTTCATGTAAAAATATTATTTTCTATTTATTATTTTGAAGGGAGACAGCTTGTCACATTTATACGATCTTGAAGGTATTAAAAGTAAAAATATTTATTTGTTGTTTCTGGCATCAGTAGGATTTAAATACATACCTGCCTACCCATTTTAATGTTCTATAATTTTGCTGGCGAACAGCATATTTTCCTATTTTTGTCAGGCTAGTTACTTGATCAAGTTGTTAATTTCTCATTCATTATTTGACCAGAAATAATAAACATAATTATGTGTAAATTTACACAATTTGCCTATTAGCTACTTATAGGTAAATTAAGCCTAACGTGAGGTTAGGTAATACATACATATTTTATACCTGGTTCGGGGGTCGACAAGCGACGCGGCGTCGAAGGTTCTTGAAATAGGATGCAGACAGTTTAACTACGTCGTCGTGATCAGATTAGCAACTTGCGTACGAGAGTGCTTCCAAACGTGCTGTATGTAAGTTTATACACATATCAAGCTTCTATGTTGGTATAGAGCTCAAGAATTATTAAGACCGTATCTACCTGAAATTGGTAGATATCATTATAATTCCTTGGCTTGTTGTCTTGTAAGCCTTCCGATATTGTCATAGAAGGTAAATACTTTAAAGTTTTTGTAAAGTGCGCCTTTTCTTTAATGTTGGTAAGTCCATAACTCGTTTGTCTGTCTGTCCATCACATAAAGGTAGATTTATAGAAAAACATTGATTTTGGGATTTCTTCACATTTTCCTATTACAGAAAATGTTGAGTTTGATATAAAACAAGATTGCATGTTATTTGATAGTTTTTTCAAACGTAAAAACAATTGATTTTCCAATTTTTAGGTTATTTGAACTACCAATTGAGAAAAGTAGTTGACAGCATAGTAATTATTACATATGTATCCACAACATAAGTTTAACTAAACATGATGAAACTTCAAAGAAAGAAATCTCTGATTATTTGCATACAAAACAAAAGTATTGTAAAGCGGTGACACCGCTTTACCACATAATACTAAAAGTGCCAGATTCTGAACAGATCTAACAGTTATCAATCACCTAGAATAAAAAAAAAAGGATTCAGCCTCAACAAACAAAAAATAGCGATATTGGCCCCACTACCCGGCAAAAAATATCACGATTCAAACAAATCGAACAGGTTCAAATGGAATTTTAAACTGAAATAGAACTCGGAATGCAAGTTTCACGATTTGCGTATAGGTAGGCACCATATAGATGTGGAAACACTAAGAGCTTTCGAAGACGAACTCCCCAGAAATGCATTTACATGTCACGAGATCCTATGGGAAAATGTGCACGTGTCCTTGATTGTATGCTTGTACCTGCCCTGTTCCCATGTAGTAGATATCACGTTATTAGCTCGTCAATTACAGTGCGGTTGTGTGCGTATGTAGGAAGGGTTGATTAAATTAATGAATTTTACCTATTGCTATAAATTGCATCGATGCAAAATTGCACATCATTTTCAGTTTGTGCACAGATTATCCAGTTACTTTTTTTGGGTCTAAAATAATAAAGTGCTCAACGATTGTCAAATATTTTATGAATCGATGCAAATAAACTTGTTGTTTCCTGCAGTGCAATTCTGTAAGAATTCACTCTCGAATTCGAATCCTATCCCATATCCGATTTCACTTAGTTGAAGTGAAAAGTATTTGGTATGTCGCTTAAATAGTAACGAAATAATAGTTCGTTTTACCTATGCCAGCACTTAATAGCGGTAGCGTAGTTTTCATCGAGTTATAGACTACCTAAAACAGTTTTCACTGCGGAATCAGAAGTGAGAACTGGAGTGAGTTCTTATAGAATAACATAGCAGTAAAATTAAGGTTGTTAGGTTAGGTTAGGCTTTATTTGTACAACCGCATAATATATCTTCTACCGTAACAATCTCTGTATGCCTAAGCTCCTGTCCTTAACAAACGCGATTTGCGTTTCATTAGTGATCAACAAACCCGCTAAACAAAGGCCCCGTTTGATACGACACCCAATGAACTGAGGTTTATTAGCCTTGTATTTGTTTAATACGAAGGTTCCGCGTACTGCCAGGGTGTGGATAAGCAAACAGATTTTGGAAATAACAGATTTCGGAAGCAATCTAGTCGGTGTTTACATAGGTTCTTCTCGGGTAGATACCAGGTGCTCAGTAATTTGAGGCTTTGACTTAAACCACGGTCGGGACACAGATATACATAGATAGATAGATAGACGGTAGAGAGACCATTTATGTAGGTAAATATGTATTAGGTTTACCTACCTACATAAAAATCTAAATTAAAATGAATATGTAACAAATTTCATAAATAAATGATAAAAAATAAATACATAAATAAAAAATATTTATAGATTTAATATATTTCTATATCTGCTTTACAATAAACTCTGTGTGTTTAGTATAACGTAAGGGATGAAGTCCATAGGGGTGAAAATATAACCAAAGTACTTTCAGATTCCTCTCTCTGAGTGCAGTTTAAATTATACGCAATCATTGGACAAAAGAAATTGTCGGGAATCGATTTATAAGCAGTCAAATCTGATGATGTAGTATTGGTTTCTGTTGTAATAGGTAAGTATATTTTTTTAGGTAGGTAGGAAGAATTTGAAAAAGAATTTTAAAAAGATTTTGAACAATAAATAAATAAATAAATAAATAAATAATAATTATTGTTCAGTTCAACTCACTTACAAGCTGAAGCTTCTTCTTCTTGTTCCTGCCCTCATTCCATGTTACTTGGGGTCGGCGCAACATGTTTCTCCTTCCATTCCGTCCTGTCTAACGTCATGCTTTCACTGACTCCCTTTTCATTCATATCATTCTTCACACAATCCATCCATCTTTTCTTTGGCCTTCCTCTCCCTCTCCATCCGTCCAAATTAATATTCATAGCTCTTTTGGTCACATGCGTTTAATCTCTTCTCTTCATATGCCCATACCAAGACAAACGATTCCCTTTCAACTTTTCTGTCACTGACGCCACATTCAAACTTCCTCTTAATATATTAATTTCTCACCTTATCCATTCTGGTAACTACACAAGTCCATCATCTTCTTCACGGCCCAACATTCCGATCCATACAGTACGACAGGTCTTATCACGGACTTGTAGATTTTACCCTTTTACTTGAGGGGCATTCGTGGGTCACAAGTTGTTCCAGTGACCTGTCGCCATTTCATCCATCCTGCGTTGATGACGTAACGCCCGGTGCGTTACGTCTCGGTCTACTTACTTACAAGCAGAAGCATGATATATATAACTTAATAACATTGCAGTAATTTTCATTATATTACTTTGGATATGGGGGTCGCTAAATAGTAATTTACATCATTAACAGAAAAAGTTATGCATTTATGGTTTTGTATGCCGTGGTATTAAGATTCACCGCCAAAACCACTAGTCTCTTGTCTTAACGGTTCATATTCGTGTATACATTCCACGATTTAATCATCTGTATAAGATGAAGAGGAATGAGAGACTTACTCCCAGTGAAAACAAGGAAGTGTTTGACGCTATTCCGAGGTTCACCCCGAGAAAAAGTGATAAACATTTACCAAGTACGAGGGTTATCAATGATCTACCAACCCTAGATCGTTCAACCTTCACCAGGCCCGAGGATTAAACAGTAGTAGGTTTAACAGTCTGTACTATTACCTAGGTACATGCCCCTATTAATCAATTAACTAAACGGCCTATTTTATGTCCATTGCCGACTATTGACGGCTGCAGTTTCTAATTGCCGAGACATTTCTCTGCCTCTGTAAGAACACAAGTTTTATTTACATACCTATTAATAAAATTCAGATGTTTCTGGATTGTTCTAAAAAGGCAATCTAGAGCAATAGTCTTTTATCTCTACCTAGTATCTAGGACAATCGGCTAGAATTTCATTAATAAAACATTTATTACACATATGGAAAAAAAACTCAATGAAAAGTAAATTAAAACAATCTGGATTACATTATGCGATTAGATCAAGAGACTCAACTAATAATTAACTGTATAATGAAGTATGTAATAGTACGGATGGTTTGATTGCATCCTGTGTTGAACTTTTTATCTGTTTGTAAGGGTCTGTAAATGTTTATAGCTGTTTTATTATCAGAGTCATAGATTAAAGTCGTACTCTATTTGATTCCAAATTTTATCGTTCATTTGTAAACAAAAAAAAGAATAAAATACAATAAATGTCATTTAACAACAAAAGAAAAAAAAATGTCAAATATGTATATATTTGTCATTTTTTTTTTCTTCTTAAGATGATACCACTTGATTTTGAGAAAATATTGGAACAATTTTAATTTAATGCCCGTCTACCTATATTTATATCTGCAGAAATATCGTAATTCTCGATAGACAAAATCATTCTTTAAGACTTTTTACTTCTTTAGTACAGTACACTAAATATTTACACTAAAAATTTAGTACAGTAAATAAATTTAAGCAAAGTTTAAAAAAAAAATTGTATTCAAAATACTAAACAGTGGTGATTCCTACATGTTCCCCACATTTCACGTCATCATTTAATTAGCCTTTTCGGCCCTTTTTTTAGCTTTCATGCATCTCTACATAAAAAAAATACATGTCTGCTTGAAAAAAATAACGTGAGGCACATAGGTAGGTACACAAAAATTTTATTGCCTACCCACGAAAAGTCAAACATTGTTACAAGATCTATCTAAAAATGTAACATAATATATTTCATCCCAAGTTGGTCTGAGTAACAACTTGGGCTGACTCCTTCTTAATATATTCTGTGTTTAGAATAAGATTATAATATTAAGGAGGGCAGACAGCGTCGTTTCACAGTTTTGGACCGGAGAATTTGTGGAAATGTCCTGGTTACTGTACACTGACGAATTATAATTGGAGATTAGTGGATATAGATAATGTACCGACATAGCTTAGTTGAACACGAACAGGTCGACACTGCGACGACAAGTTGGTACGTACAGTTTAACTAATTGAATAGAGAAATTCGTTTCAAAATTACTTACAGCATAGTATTACTAATTTTGAATTTATAATAAACTAGCTACTACTCGCGACTTTATCCATATGGAAGTCCATAAAGCACACTCGGGAATGGTGAAACAATTTTTGAAATCAGATGTGTAGTTTCATAGATTAAGGGCGCGTATTCGATTTAGCGCAACTCAAAATCTAAACAATTACTAGAACGGCGTAGCAGCATTGACACACACTAGTACAATACAATGGTCTGTTTATGTGCATCAAAAAAAAAATAAGCACGAAATAAGCACGAATCATTAAAATTGATCGGCAAACGAAAGCGCGCGATGTTTTACAGTGCTTTTTAAAATAATTGTCTAAAATAATTGTCTAAAATAAATGAGTTCGTATAACGGACTGAAAAATATTCTGTGTATTAAGCGTAACATTTCCTATCATAAAATAAATATAGTTATGTTTTTATTCAAATACTGGTGAAAAAAATTGTCAAAGTGAACCGATTTTCTACTTTTTCAACATTATTTTTTAAATCTTTATAGTAATATTTTCGTAATTTTGGCTCTGTAGTACACTTTAAGACTGTATATCCTGTTGGAAAAACGCATAAAACATAATATTTTGGCATATTGTAGTGGTTGTATTCGTCCTGAAAGTTAACTCTGACGTCTATTTTCGTAAAACGATATGAAAGGATTGTCTTCGCTTCAAAAAACCATAATTAAAAATTACGCTTTTACTCTGTAGCTCCCTAAATCAAGACTTAATCTTTTCGAAAACTGTAATTGTCTTTAAATAATCTGCTCACATCATTACGATATTGCTCTGGGCAAAACGCGAAAACAATCGAATACACGCTCTTAACTCCTTTATCTAAACTTACAAACAAACAAACTTCACCTCTTTATAAGTGAAGATTGGAACGGAAAGAATAAGCATCTCTAAAGTAAGCTTCGAATTTAATTCTTAAAACAAGGATAGTTGCTTACATGGACTTAAAAGAAAAAAGAAAAAGATATAGCGCCAACCACATCGAGACTTGTCCTTAACCTTACCTTTGTCCTTAAATAAAAAAAGAAAACTGATTTTAAAGATAACACTTTATACGATCTCATTTTGGATATATTATACCCACCTACAATCCTAAAATGGTAACAAAGAATACTTACATCCGTCTATTAATACGATTTTAAATATTAGTGACGTCAGCAAGGTTATTTTAATAAAATATTTTAGTCTTTTCAACTTAAAGAAATACCTGCCTTTATTACCTACCTATCCGAATACTTAGTTCCACACCTATCACCATTTATGTTTGTTTACAATGATTATCGGTCAACGTCAGAAACGGATCGGGGTTTTATTGACGAAACGATAAGCAAGTGGAACATGCCAAAAATTTAAGGCGAACGAGAAACTAAAAATATATATTTTAATTCTCTCTTGTTTAGGTCATTATAAATGAAGTTTAATTAATATTTACAAGTATCCCGAATGACTATACACAAAAGCGTGTTTAATTCCAGTTTGATTTAAATAATTTATTGTTTAACATGATTCGTGACAATTTGTATTTTCATTCGTTTTTTTAACTGTAGCGGGCATATCCCTGCTCGCCACCCTAACGAACATCTTTGCAAATGTAACCAGTAGTTACTTTTAATCATAGCTTAAAACGTTTTAATTTCCAAACGAGGTGATGATAGACCACTTAAATTGCAGTTAAAATAACGAGAAGCCAATTATTATCGCCAAGCAATAGAAGGGATATTACGTATCGCTTAACAATGTGGCAAAACTCCACTAATTAGCGACGTACAAGTTTTATGTATAATTTGAGGCTAATACAACTTGTTTAATGGCTCGCTGCATACAATTTCATGCAATTTAACTAAATACAGCTCATTACGAAAGTGAAAAATAGTTTCTATTTCTCTTTTGTTTGCATATATTTTTATGTGTTCTTGTAATGTATTCATCCACTCTTTTTAATAAAGATTTTAAAATGTGATGAATAGTTAAACCTGGCATTTTCAAAAAAACGCGTGTTTAAAATTAGGTTACTAATATTAACAGAATTTGAATTTTAAACATTCGAAAGCCCTTTAAAGCTTTATTCGAAGTGTCGTTGAACAAAAAATCGTAAACCTATTCTATACCAACGACCTTTGTCACACACGCCTGACTACACGCAAAACAAGTACCTCTCACTCACACACGCACGCATAGGGACATCGAAAATGTTCATTCACAAAGGGCTAACGTGTCCCCTGTCCTCTGAACCCATCCTCTTCATCTTGCCTTATCTGTGTTCATTCATTACCATCTAGTTTTATAAGAGTCGACGGCCCGAAAACATATCACGCCTCCATTTTTTGTCACACCACTTAATTATCTAAATTTATATCATGATAAAATCGACGTATCGACGTTAGAGATAAAATAAATATTTTTGAAAAACATAAATGAATATTTCATTTCGTAGTGATTGTTGTATGTGGTGGTACTTTAATAAACTTTAAGATAATAACAGCTCAGTTGAGGTCAAAAGTTTGAAACACAGATTCACTGTGTGATAGGTTTAATTTGAACTGCTAATTAATTCTGTTCAATGCGTTGATTAGATATGCTTTGGAAACAAAAAGCTTATGTTGCTAAAATGTTAAACTCAAATTTATCTAGTAAATTGTTTGTGACATTACATTAAGCAAAGACAATAGGTCCAACATAACAATAGAATTCTAGGTCATTTTACATGCGCAAAAGCAGTTATTTGATAAATTGCTATTGACTTCATTATTTTGAATATAATATTGATATCGTTGTCGAGCAAACTGACAGGACAATGAGCGCTTGATACATCATACATGAGCTCAGCGACCACGTGTTGTTTCTTGTAATAGATATTATTTAAACATCTTAGCTACAGAACAAAAGAATGAATGAATGTTCTGCGTGTACCACACATGTAACCTTCCTAGAGTACGTGTGTTATCTACGTCAAAAAATATATTTTCAGTCAGTAAGTAACAAGATTTGTGTTATGTCCTGTAGTTTCAAAATGTCTCTCGTTGGCTAAATTTGATTGCTCGAGACTGTTTGCATCATCATTGTTTTATAGACTAATGATATAATGCACACGTGACGTCTTGCCTAGGTTTGGGCACAGTCTAAGAGTTTGACGGGCATACAACCTCATGCAACCCATAGGTCTAGCGTAGGCGTTCCTCAAACGTATAGACAGCTCAGATTACCTACGCCCATGAAAGCGCAAACGCATTGTGCAGTCATCACGCTACCTTACCAAAATGTACGATCGTGACGCAAATGTTTGCGATAATTTTAACGGGGCAACAAACGGGGCCCACTGCTTTTTATTCCACAGGTATATTTTTCTCGTCGAAATCGGTTTTGTAATAATAGCAATTTTATTGATAAGATATTACTCTTGCACGGCACATGTTAGTCGCGACCGTAGCGTAAGTATATAAGCAAAAGTGCTATTAAATACGATGCATCTACGCAACGTGTAATCAACATCTACGAGACCATTACGAGACTTGTGTAAGTCGTCTCCGAGACACTACAAGATCGCTAGGGGATCCCTTAGAGATTTCCACGACACATAAGAGTCGCTTCCTGGACTTCTACCCAAACTTTTGCGAGACTTGGATAAACGAGACTACCTATACAGTCTACAAGACATCTTACACGAGACCTACAAGATACTGCAAATCGGCTACGAGACGAGTTTTCTACGATTCACCTACGAGATTAATAAGACCTACGAGATTGCTCCGAGACGTCTATGACTCGAAGAAGTCCTGGCTTACGAGCGTGTATGAGATCTAAGAGTCATTTTCGTGACGTCTAAAAGACATCTACGACACGTCTCCAAGATTTCTCCCAATTTTTTTATTAAGTGAATTGCCTAGAATCAAGTTAAGAGTAAAATTATACAGTAGATAAATAACGGACATCTTTCTAATACTGCCCAATTTGGTCACCATATTCTGACACCCAGCCAAGTCGTAAGAGATTACAGACTGAATTAGCATGAAGTGATGAGCGAGGCAAATGATACTGCTTACTGCATATCTATTAGCCAGGTATATTGTAGTTGTACTCGAAATACGAAATGTTTAATTTTTAGAAATAACAGCGACCATACAACAACGTTTGAAAAAAGAGTGTCTGAAATTAATTGTACACCTATAGTTATTTTCATGAACACCCTTTTAAAGGTTTCCAAATAGGCGGTATGAACGAGATTCTTTAGTTAATGTGATTAAATTAAAAACAGAGATGGTTGGCTAAAATTAGCTGAAAAAGGAAGAAATAGGAATAACAGTACGTAACAGAAGCCAAAGTCGGCCGCAATTTATGCGTGGACGTGCATTTTTCGAGAGCTGTGCATCCTTTGTTGTGCGTCGGATACATTGGCGGGCTCGATTCGCTCGGTTTTAGTTAATTACAGAGTGAGACTAAGCGCCGGGCGCTCCTCCGCGGCCGCGCTGGTGGCCGCTACACAAAAGCGGGTCGATGGCTTCGATAACGAAGCCAGTTTTTATCTTCTTATTTTAACGCTTTTAATTAGTTAGGAAAATATTCTCAAATAAAAACTGCCAGCAGCGACCAGTCTCGAGTTAAGGATTGTCTTTGACCGCTCGGAGCCTCAGGCGTACTATAATGGAACGGAATACCTCCGCTATTTCGATTGGCTTCTGTATTGCCGATAACTTTAATAACAGTAATTGAATGCATCGTTTTAATGATTTTCTTAGTGCTCGTTACGTACAGAACGACCATAAAATAAAATGACATCAAAGATGTTAGAGATGTTCGGCTTTTATACCGCTCATGTTTAACGGCTAATATTTACAAAAGTTGTAATTGATCATCAACAAAAACGTACACATCATAGAAATTATGATCAAGTCTTGTATTAAATGTTTATCTATCCCACCATCAAGTTCTCGTGTTTAATTATTGTAGCAGAATAAAAACATTTTTATTATTCCTAGGTATCTTTATGTTATTGCAATTAAAGTTTCTGACTGTAAACCATTTAATTAGTTGAACAATAAAAATAGGAATACAAGAAAACGATCAATAAACCTAACGATATCATACCACATCTGAATAACAATGAAACGTGTTCTTTTTTTTTTTCAATGTATACTTAAATAGGTGAGTTAATTATGATTATAGCGTCGCCAGTTGGATACTCATAATTAGAATACATGAATAATGAATACAGTATTCTCAGTTGAACAATCAAACCACAATGAAAACTTAAATATCAGTTTGCGTCGAAACTTTCGAAACGGCACAAAATGATACACCTGTTAAATTATATCATTTCACTACGTACCTATTTAAGTTGTTTTAACAGTCTATCAGGGTCTTATTCATTTTATAAGGGAACTCTGGCATACACTAGGTAATAACATCGTATTAAATAATAACATATAATTAGTATCTACCTGCTACAAAGATAAAGGAGGGACAACGGAGTTTTTTAAAAGCTGTTTACAATCAACCGTAAGTGGAGGTACAGTCGTAGACACGAGTTGTTAGTTGACGCAGTTAGAGACGCTATCTAATGAATACTGAAACGATATCTTTTAACCTTTTCATTTATAAGGTTGACATTTAAAGGTACTTTTTATATTAGTACTCCCTTCACTGCTATAATGATCAATGCAAGAATCAAAACCGGAAAATTTAAAAGTTTTAAATAACTTCAAAAAAGGAATACATTTTAAGTGGAAATTATGGCTAAAAGCAAATTATAAAAAAGCAAAGCATTTCGAAAAACAACTAAGTATAGCAAGTTATATTAATCTGAATATTTATAGGAAATAGGATAAAAAATAAAGTCACTTCAGTATATACGTCCATTTTATGTACCAATAAGCTGTACGTTAAAAACTGTATCTAACCATAAAGATTAAAGATGTTTGTACGCGACGCTACTACGGACGTTAGGCTCGTTACCACGTTATCGGGGCCCGGGCTGCGATGTTTATCTCGACAGCCACGTCGCCGGCCTCTTGGGGCCTTCAGCATCGACACCTCGCAACAATAAATTGACCTTGTTAACCCTTTATGCAACACAACCTAGTTTTTGTGCACTTTGTTCCTTCATATTGACGACACGGTTGGCGCTGTGGTTGAGCGATTAACTGCTACGCAGCGTCTTTCGGGTTCGAATCCCGCCCTTGTGTTTTCCTTGTATCTGGTTATTGTTTATCTACATATGTATGTATTTAAATGTATTTGTGTATGTATATCAGCTGTCTGACACCCAACGTACATACAGGGTCTCCCTAGTTCGGGTCTCAATATCTACGTATTATGCGTATATTTTCAATTGGCAACCTTCATCATTAAAAGCTATTAAAAGTAATCATAAATATGTGTACTTAAATCATGTGTTTTTAATACACTTAAAGCAAACACGTCAACAGACAAAGAAAAAAGGAAGACACTTGGATTTATCATTAAAAAAATTTAAAAAAACTTTCTTTCATAAACTATTTTTATCGAATCTCACGAAACAGTCGCAAAGCGAAGAGGTAAATAGAACTACGATGTCGAACATTAGCAGGCAGTCACTCTAGTCCTGTATTAGCAAACTCTTAAATATTTATTCTATTTTATCAAGTAAAATTGACAAATAAAATAAAAATTAAAAAATAAAATGTTAAACCTAGTCAGGGAACAGCATCAACTAACATCAATAAACTATCTACTGTTTTCGCTTCAATAATGCCCGTGTTCACGTCACATAATTATTTGGAAGTGCTATAAAATATTCCTACAACGTCACAAAAGTACGGGTTTATTATAAAGTCAACAGATTAAAAATATTCATCCTAGCGCCGAAATAATAAGACCATATCCGAAAGGTACGATTTTGAATTATTGAAAGCTACGATTAACGACGGAACGAAAGCTTTTAATTAAGTTTGATGGAAAACTAAACGTCTAGAAATATCGCGTCAACGAACGGTAGAGTCCTTTCTAATTTTAGCGCTAGATACATCTGAAAAGTTGATTTCAGATTAATTGATTATTTAAGTCTGATAGATTATTCTCACCACTATGACATTCAGGAATTTCACTTATTAACATATTGAGTTGTTGAGTACCCACACACAGTATAAAAATTTGTGACTTTTGCTTATCAGATGCTCGACATATTTTGTTTGTTGAATGTACATTTTGCAGTAGATGCCTATTGTTAAATTGATGAAGTAAGGTTAAATTGATGAAGTAAGGTTAAATTGATGAAGTAAGGTTAAATTTGAGTAATGGTTTTAGGTAACTTGATGCAATTATTATTTATTTGTTTCTATTATTCTTGGTTTATTGTGTGTTCTCAATTATTTTATTTTGTGTTTGTTGTTTTATTTTGTGTTGTTTGTACCTGACATGTAATTTTCATATAACCTGACTATTGTAAAATAAATAAACTAAACTAAACTGAACCAAGAATATTTGACTGTACGTGACCGTAAGTATTGAATATATGTGCTACAACGCAAATAAATGGCAAGCAAATGATTTGTAAAGGGAAATGTAACCGAGAGTCGGAAAGTAGTTTTATGTCGGACGTGAGTCTTGTATTGTTCCTGGAAATATAGTCGTTCCTTTATGTTCGAGTTGGTACTGAACCCGTAAACTAAATTAGCTTCAATACGATTGGATATGTGACGACATACTGTGTTTTGAAGAATTCATTTGTACTGTATTGTAAGTGGAAAATAGTTTTTTTTGTCGATTTCTGTGTTGAAGGTAACCAGTGATTTAGTTTGTATTTTATAATCCTTTGGTTTGAAAATAGTGTTGGCGAATTAGCAAGACAGAATGACAATGTGCAAAATGTTAAATTTTTGCACACTTTCTTAAATACATGTGCCACTGACTTTGTATGATGTTATGTTCAGCGATCAAGTTTGATTTATATTATGTGATAAACTAAAAGACTGAAGCAAGCATCTACACATTGTGTTTATTTTACAATCGCCGTAGACAAATGAAAAATTATAGGTAGTAGCGAGAAACACTACAATTTTCAATTTATCAACAGTAACGTTTTAGTCATAAATCAACATTCAATAGCAGTTTGCAAATAAAAATTTAAAAAATACAGCAGTTTCGTTTTCATTTTTTACTGTCACTTTTTGCACTGCTGAGCAGTACTGTGCGCTCTATAATTGCACTATTTGTCTTTCAATGTCATGTAATGCGTTATTGTATTTTTCTTGTTATTTGTTGTTGTATCGCGTGTTCTGTGGTAATGTGCTAAATAAACACTTGCAAATATTTGTTATGTGTCCTAAGTATGTATTTACGTATGTAACCATCTAGAGCTGCCGATGGGTGCTTTAGAGATTTGGGATAAGCCATATTCAACCTTGTTTTAGCAGCCTATAATTCGTGGACTATATGAGGAGATCAACAGCGTTCTGAATAAATAGGACGATAGGTCTTAACAGTCAATCTGCCACGTGACCTCAGACGGTTTTTATTTCAGTTTAAATAACTAACTATCGTGGCGGTGGCTTTGTGTTTGTTGTTTTGTATTGCTACCGACTTCCAAAAGTAAAGTAATGTGTGTTCTGTGCTATAGTTATTTATCACTTTTTTTGAAGGCTATTTGTTATCTTTATTTTGAGAAAACTTTTTATTTTTCGCTTAACATTAAGCTAAGCCTTAACATCCAAATCCACTAAGAAACGGCGACACACTTAAAAGAGATTGTAAGTCCTCCAAAGATTGAAGAAACTAAAACGTCAACTAAGTATTTTTTTTTGGGAATTTGTTGATTTTCTTTTGAAAATTTTTAAGGCACCATTTCGGAATAAACCCCTCTTCGAACAAAAAAGAGTTTTGTAAATACGTCTAAATTTATGACAGAGTTATGCCCGAACATACATAAAAAAAAAATCATCCGAATTGATAACCTCCTCCTTTTTAAAGTCGGTTAAAAACAGACGAGAGGTAAAACACGGGCGGGGCATTAGACGACCAATGCTAGAAATCAAACACGTTCAAAATGTAGTCGCCTATGGAAATAAATGTAGGTAAAATAAAAGCATTTTGGACAGATTGAGACTGAATATTCTAGTTTATTTATGACTGAAAATCAAAATATTCACATATCTGAAAACAAAAAATTTACTGACCTTCGGGAACTAAACGCTGCACTATCTGTATTGTATATATTATAAATTGTCTAAGCGAAATAAAACGATAAATAAATAGATTGAAATTTGAGTTCTGGCAGCTACCGCTAATTGCTCTTGCAAATTACGTGTGTCAGAATGAAAATTGAATTCTAAATTATAGCATTGTTTCTTATAGCATTCTTTCAAAACTTAATTATTGACAAAGAAATAGTCATAAAGAACAAAAAGAGTGACCTATACCTAAGTCATAAATCTGTGAACGAAATAAATAGCGGTAATTTGTGGATTCTTATCCACAGATTAAGGGAAGTCATCTTTTATTCATAATGGCACCCTACTCTATACCATCCCCGCTCCTTCCAGAGCTCTGGGCATGGGCATAGTGAAACCCCTCACATTCTTAAGTGGAGGGAATGTCACACAGCTAGAGGTGAATAAAAAGCTGCTGGAGCGGCCTACATGTCGGAACTATAACTCTACGTACGTTTGCTACGGTATGGAAACTCCTCATGGATGTCCTCCGCCCTGGGGTGGGCGGAGAGGTCTGTCAGACTCTTACTGACTAAAAACCACCCCGATGTTCCATCTCACACCTACGTCGGGGGTCGCGTGAACTGGAGATGCTTCCGCAACCCCCGGCTGGTGCCGGCCCGCAAGTGCGGGCCACGTCTCGGGTCAGGGGGGGAAGTGAGGTGTTAAACTCCCCCCCGGACTTCTAAGAGAGGCACGCGTGGAACACAACGCGCCGCCAGCTCGGGTCCTGATGTATGTGGGGGGCGACAGACGTCCCCAAGTCTGCCGCCTCTGGACCACGCTGCTATATCCTATGCTAACTTCCAGAAAATCATTGGTAAGAACTTTCAATTCTCTCCGGCGCACAGACCACTAACTCTATCATGATAGATAAGTCAGTAAAGAAAACGGCAGAAGCTGAACTGGGCGACCTGTCTGAGGACGCAAAGCATAATTTGTCTCAGCTAGGATATTCCGCAGGACGTAGGAGAAAACACGCAGACTCTGATTTTGAAGCAGAAGAAGACGGAGAACCTAGGAGGAGGAAGACCAGAAGACAGTTCTTTTCATCCCTATCAATCATAAGGTAAAATGCACGCGTAAATCTGTGATAAAAAAAAAGTTCTTTGTACTTCCTAGGTTTTTCTATTTTGTATAGATAGTTTTTGACTTTTTATTGAGGAAAAAATTAAATATTTTAACGATATTTCGGTAAGATCTTCCTACATTCGGGTTTAACCCTCATTAGGCATTGTTGTTACTTCCTCCGCTCTTCACCTTTGTTCAAGAAACCACACCTCTTGAACAAAATTAATAAAGCTATTAAGCTACCCAATCCGACCCAGACCTTCCTTACAGTAAAGTAAGGAACCCTAATCCCACCAAAAACTAAATCATTTACATTTCCCCGACCTTATAAAGCTATTAAGCCACCCATTCCGACCCGGACCTTCCTTACAGTAAAGTAAGGAACCCCAATCCCACCAGAAACTAAATCATTCACATTTCCCCGACCTTATACTACGCTGCTATATCCTATGCTGACTTCCAGAAAATCATTGGTAAAAACTTTTAATGCTCTCAGGCGCACAGAGCCACAAATACTGTCATGATTGATAAGTAAGTATAGATGACAACAACTTATGCTTTGCGTCTTTAAGACTGGTCAGCCAGTTCAGCAAATGGATGACCTGTCTGAAGACGCAAAGCATAAGTTGTCTTAGCTAGGATATCCCGTAGGACGTAAGAAAAAACACGCAGACTCAGAAAAAAAAATATTGAATGTAAATTTCCAGTGTCAGTTAACTGGCGTCTTCGATACACAGAACCGAAAAATTAACCAAAATATGTTTATCCCCATAACCTGTTGACCTTGAAGTGCCGTGCTAGACCGATAAAGTGAACGCCTAGAAAATGGCTTGCCCGGATACAGATCGGCCCGTGCAGCCGGTGATAGTGGGATGAGCCTACAGGTTTGCACGGAATAATCTAATGAATACGACCTCTTATTCTGCTGAGCGTGCCCGCCTACTGTTTGTGGTTGTATGGGAATCGGGCCTCTGGCTTCAGATACTCCAGTCACCCAACATAGGCACTATGTTGGATTATAGTACCTTGCGGCTCGACATGCCTGCGTCTAGGCGCATCTTGCGGGGCGCCACATCGCTGTCAGTGCGGTGAAGCTGTCGACTGCCTTGAAGTTAATGGTAGGCCATGATGTCCAAGGCACTCGACAGAAGCCATCCGGCCTGCGCTCCCACTGTAGGACCTATCCTGCAGTGGGAGCGCAGCCCGGATGGCTCGGCACGCCAGCATTAATGACATCCGTCATGCTCTTGTCTCCGACGGGGTACCTGCTATTTTAGAACCTAATGGCTTGGCATGCGACGATGGGACGAGACCACATGAGATAACAATAATGCTTTGAAAGTTGGGTAGGCTTTTGGTGTGGGACACACAAACATGTGTCGACACCCTTGCGCAATCTCATCTTCCTAGCACGACGTGTTGTGCTGGGGCGGCTGCTGCAAGTGCCGAAAACTTTAAACGGCGCAGATATAATAGCCTTCTTGGAACCTATATATTTTAGCCGTTTGGGGTGGAAACTCTATGGCCATGGGGTCCGAGTGCCCATCTTGTTTTTCAGGACATCGCCAAGTGGCTGGTGGAGTCTTTATATGACCCGCAGGCTGGTCTATTCTTGGGTCAAAGAATCAGCATTGCCATACAACGTGGCATTGCTGCCAGCTTGTCAACCGTACATAATTAGTTTTTTTTTTTTATTAAGTTTTTTGTATAAGTACCTAATTCTAATGTAGTTAATAGAAAACAATTTTGTAATTAATTAACAGTTGTTCACTTATTACAAAAATTTAGTTGAATCTGAAATGGACCTTTTCTTAAACATTTAAATATCAACTACATTAATTTTCATTTCATAGTCATCATCATCATTTCAGCCGAAAGACGTCCACTGCTGGACATAGGCCTCCGCCAAAAGCGGGGGTTTTGCCATAATCGCCACGCTTGGCAGGCGGGTTGGCGATCGCAGTATGGTTGTTACAAAGGCACAGAGAACGCTGCTGCCTCTTACGACACCCTCGGGAAGATATGGGATGGTGCTATTATTTACGTCCGACACCATACGGACATTTTTTTAATTTTAATTTCATAGTACTGCAGTTTAAATATAGTATCAACTCAGTATAGAAAAAATGGCCACAGGTCACTGCTGGAACAATTTTGGATCGGAACTAAACCTTTAATGTGACCTCAGTAATAATAAGTTGCAGTGAGCAGAGTACATTACTCAAAGAACAAATTTCCGAGATGTTCTGGATTGGTAACCGCGTACCAGAAGAAGCAGTGCTGGAAGGTCCCCCACAAAGTACTCGTATACCGATGACTTGGTTGATGTAAAATTACAATCTTCGGGGAGGCCTATGTCCAGCAGCAAATTTTCTTCGGCTGAAATGAGTTTAGTCTTTGTTTTTTTTTTCACTGGTTTTTCACATTTAATTTTGTAACATATTTAAATTATTTTTAATTACTAAGTTATTTGTTGCACAGATCGTAGTGAATGAATATTTTCTTCAGAACAATAGAAAATCAAAATTTAATTTATAAGACCTTGTTTAGTATCATTTGCATTATTTACCTAGGTAATTAGGATTAGCCCTCGACAATGTTTTTCACGCCATGGCAATAAATTAAATAAATAGATTGCAAGTAAACGATGTGGTTATGTTTTTCTATACCTGTACTTATTTTAATTGTTCGATGTACTTATATCATTGATATAAAACGAGTATTAAGGATTTTATGGTCTAGTAGTAGAGTCGCCTTCATAGTCATGGAGGGTTTTTGGATGAAACAGGCTGGCAGCAATACTAGTAGTAGGAAGTATTATAAAAAGTTCTAGGGTGAGTATAAATCGAGTGTCTAAGCAAATAATTCATCTTGAAAATGATTTAATATCACTCCATAAGTGCACAGGAAGTAACGTCGAGTTTTCGACAACCGCAACTTGGTGGACGATAAAATACGCGTTGGCCACGCCGACGGGCGCGCGGCTTCTTATGAATAAATTATTACTTGGCGGCAGGTGGAATGACCTGACACAAAATGTTTTGATGGAATTGTTTTAATTGGACGTTATCTCGCCTCAACTATCGCACCCGATACTTCGTTGTAAAAATATGAATTTTGTTGACCGACGATTCACACCAACGTTCGCATTTAATTATAACTACATTGTTGCATCTTGATATTGGTTTAAAACAAATATAACTAAGCGGAAACCCCGGGATTAATTGAAATTTTTACGCATTTGGTAAAGCTATTATAGTGTCTATGGCTTATCGGATGAAAACATCTCACTGGTAAAAATTGATACTTGTAATGGCCAGAGCCAGATATAAGTAAGATGTCGATAATAAAATAAAATAAAATAAGCTTTTTTACAAAAAAGACAACCGCCTTCAAAAACCAAAAAGTGAAAAATAACTTTGAAACAGAACAAACATGACCTTAGTTTCGGAAGTCGGTGGCTTGGCTGTTCTATTTATTGTTTTTTGTAAAAAAGCTTTTTTATTTTTCGCTTTTTGGTACTTCCTTATCATCCAAATCCATTAAGAAATAGCAACACAGTCAAAACAGAGATTGAAAATACAAGGTGAGAACATTAGAACATCATCCATGTAAATATTTTTGTTTTCTGTCAATTTTTTCATAAAGTGCTGAATCAATTTCGATAAAATTTATATGGGACCACCCTTGAGCCATACCCTATCCATAAAAAAAGAATTTTTAAAATCGCTTTACATTTGCCGGAGAAATCGCGTAACAAAAATACAAAAAAAAAAAAAAAAAGAACATACAGACGAATTGAGAACCTCCTTCTTTTTGAAGTCGGTTGAAAAGAAAGATCTAGAAAAAGACATTTTGTTTGAAGAGGTGTTAATTTTGAGATGGCCTCATATAATTCGTGAAAAATTCGTGAAGATGAGGTAATCGTACTTACTCTTAGAAACGATCGCAATTATAATCTCAGTGTCCATCTAACAAAATATTCCTCTAATTTGCGTACATTTTTTTACATTGATTGTCGCTAAGCTGAAATCGCGGCTAGATTTTAACGTTATCAATGCAGGTTTTGGCCTTCTGATGGAGACCTCTGGGGATAGACATGGAACTCCTCAATAACGAACAGTACGTAACCCCCTACATGTATTAAGATTTTTATAAGGCATGTACCTACTAAAGATCAAGGGGGGGGAGGTGGATCAAGGGGACCGTGGTTTAACCAAAGCCGTAAGAATCGATCGGTCATGGTTAGGTTAGGCTACGCTTGCCGAGCCAGTCTGTAGATGGGTGACCATCCATTTCATACCGCGACCCCTCCGAACCTCTGAAAGTACGAAAGTTGTTAGTCCCGGTTGTCATTCGTAGATCTTTGGTAAGTAAGTAAGTAATCTTAGGCAATCATTACGGGTACTCAGAATCCAGAAAGTCTGAAAACCAGTCTTAGCGATAGGTATAGTATTACCCAGTAACTGGGGTGTGGGGGTCAGGTAGGCAGTCATTCCATTTAAAATATTGGTATTTGGCCGCATATCGTTAGACTAGGAGCAGACCCAGAAAAGGCTCGCTAGGCAGATGATGACTAAAGTTCAAGCATAATTGGTCGTTATTTACTTATCCGTGGAAAACTAATCATGGACTACAAGATACCCCATGGAACTCCACATACAGTTAAAACTACACAATTAATAATAGGGGTATCGTGTGAAACATGAAACAAGGTTAGGTTCTTGACTGTTACCGTTTTGTAATGAATTTGTATGATAAGAAGTAGGTAGAACATAGTATATCGAACTTAGTAAGTGGACATAAATATGATTAAGACTAGACATAATAGCTGGGAGCTATATGTATAGCTCTTAGTTATTCGAACTAAACCCTTACCTACATCCAGAATATATTCGTTGTAGGTAAATGCATTTTTCGAAAGATTTGATCATCATCTACCTATTACAGTTACACCACTGTGGGCTAACAACACAGTGTTTCAGGCTGAATACATGGGCATTTCCCTGGCAGCCTCATCTATATTAAACACGCAGATTATAGGACACCCAATTTGCATACTGTCGGACAGCATGGCTGTACTACAAGCTCTAAACCGCTACACGGCCAACTCCAGGTTGATACAAGAATGTCACCAAAAATTAACAAGGTGAGTATTTTCAATGATAATATAACCATTCAATGAATCAAGGGACACAGTGGTTCGCGTGGCAACGTTGCTGCAGACGATCTTGCTAGAAAATGGTCGAGCGCAGACGCATTTGGTCCAGAACCTATAGTGCCACTCTCCTTTGGACACCTGCGCACCATGGTAAGAAAACGCACTGACTAGAGGATCTACACCAAAGACTGTGGACCGATCTTGGCGAGAGCAGTCAGACCAAGAAAGAAGGCACTTCGTACACAACGTACGACACAGCCGGATCCTACGACTTTACGTGCTTTCCGAGTAACAGAGGAGTCTCGGTTATGATGGTCACCCATCTACTGACTGACCGTGGCAAGCGTATTTTAACCATGACCGATGGAACCGTACAACTTTTACTTAGCCATGAGCCCCTCGAAAAACTGTAATAATAATTACAAAGTGTAAAACTACACGTGGGCTGAGTATGCGGGTCATTAAGGTGGCGACTGACATGAGCATTTATTTTGCTCGATGTAAATATTCGCATCGAATATTTTTTACTAGTAAGCAATTTATTGCTCATAACACCTGAATGTTCGCGACGAATATATGCTCGACTGTGCTCCACAGTTGCAGTTCAAATGGCGGACCAAACGCAAACCGACTGGCAAAGGGACATTCAAAGGGAATCGCCAAAAAACCGACAGCACGGTGGAGCGCGTTCGGGTGCTCGACGCTCGTCATCAAACTGCTCGGCTCGCTGTACTAACATTTATTTATTAATTCTTCTGAAAGCTTACAGTCTAATATCTATATAAATAATTTACAATAGGCGCTAATATATGCCATTTATAAGCTTTCACAATTTAGCAATTATTTACCTAAAATTAATTCAATTTAGCAAAAATATTAAAAAAAGAACTCTTCTTCATTGAACAAAACAGAAAAAATATTTTCTTTAAATAAAATAAGATAAGAATAAAATAAGATAAGAATAAAATAAAATAAAACAAAACAGAGCAATTTCTTCTTGAATTAAGCAAGACCAGAGTACAGTACGGTCAACGTAGCTTGGCGCGTCTGAAGTTAGGCGATTAGCTGCGCAGTAGACAATTTTGTTCCTAAAAGTTCCATTGCGCAGCCAAACAGCTAACTTCAGACGCGCCAAGTTACGTAGACCGTATTGTATCTTAGTAAAAGACAGAAAATAAACCGTGAGAACAATTAGTACAACTTAATTAGTAATTATGCTAGTGCGATCTTTACCGAAGAATTCTTGATTTATAGTTTGTCTTATGCTAGGGCTGGTTCAAAATAAGTCAACATTTAAATGAGTAGGAATGTTATTGAAATTTGCTGAGCTACGTAGGAAAAAGGCATTACTTCTGTAATTAGTTGACGCAAATGGAACATGAAGTAGCGACCGCTGTCTAAAGCCTACGTGGTGAGTTCGGAGTGATATGTTTGAGAGAAGCTGGGAACAATCTATGGAGCTATTTGCGATGTTAAGGAGAAAAGTTGTATCATTTACATGGCGTCTGATTTCCAGCGATAGGAAATGGTATATCTTTTGCATCGATGAGTATATAATCAGTTGAGCATTTGGTTTGTCTTATAGTTTAAATATCTTAATAACTTTTGAATCTGAATGCATTCTATTCTACATTTTGTATACGTCTTTTACGGGGTTACATACTTGAGATGCGTATTCTAGGTGGCTGCGTACATATGAACAGTATAGCACTTTAATTGTTTTTTAGTGAGCTGAAGCATGTTGAAGATCTTATTATAAAACCTAGGGATTTGGAGGCTTTATTTACAATTTCATGGATATGCTGTTCAAATATAAGTTTCCTATCCTGAATAATACCCAAATCTTTATTTAATACTGTCCACTTTTGTGATAGTTTGATAATAGGTACATACCGTATGTTCGATTTGTAACGTGCTTACATCGAGCGAATATTCATGTCAGTTGCTACCTTTACATTAATTTACAGAAGGCAAATGTCAAGAGTAAATGCACTTGCTATTAACTGGTATCAATTAATTTACCTACTTTTGCAGAGTTTCCCGCATAATTTCTTCTTATTAACTCATTTTTGTCGTCTTGTGTAGTCACTTTCAAGCTCACTTAACGTTTTTTTGTAGGCAACTCCGTATAGAGCAGCTCTTGTGTATATTATCATTTCATCTAATATCGTTATTCATATTTACATATATTCCCCAGATTTTTTACGCAACTGATTGCAATCTAGTTAAACCATTATCATGATAGGTGAACTGGCTCTTTAATCAGAATATCACACAGGACAGTAGCCGCAATACATATGAATATTCAATTAACCTATTGACTGTCACGTCAAAAAAAAGAAGTCGCCGTTTCTTAATGGATTTGGATGTTAAAGCGATACTAAAAAGCGAAAAATAAAATATTTTTCCAAAAAAAAGAAAACCGCCTTTAAAAACTAAAGTGATAAATAACAAAAACTAAAAAGTTATTTTTCGCTTTTTTACTATATTTAGTATTGCCATAACATCCAAATCCATTGTCCTCCAAAGATTGAAGAAACTAAAACGTCATGTAAGTATTCTTTTTGGGGTTTGTTGATTTTCTTAAAAAGGTCTGGATCAAATTTTGGTAAAATTTACATGGGACCATTTAAGAATAAACCCCTTTCGAACAAAAAAAGAATTTGCAAATCCGTCTATGTCAAATCTGTCTATCCGTCTATCCGTCTATCCGTCGTCTACAGAGTTATGCCCGAACTAGTACATAAAAAAAAATTTAACATACAAATTGATAACCTCCTCCTTTTTGAAGTCGGTTAAAAAGCAAAAACGTGCCCTCGGCGCCAAGCTACGAAGTCATTCTTCCTTTAATTGGTATTAGATTTGATACCTATAAATTAGGATGAGTCAAGAAACATAATTAGCAAAGGAAATATAAAATGAATGCTGTTTTATAAGTTTATCAAACGTTACGTATTAAAAACTGTCATATTGTTGCTACTGTGGCGTACTGGACACATTATGGTTTGTCATCTATACGTGACTGTGGCGGTCAAAAGGAAAATAAAAACTGGCCAAGTGCGAGTTGAACTCGCGTGGACAGTGTTCCGTACAATGCCAAAGTTTCAATTGATAAAACTCTTATAGGTTTTCCTGTATTTTACAAGCAATGAACTATATTTTGTATTTTTTTCAAAATTTTAGGCTCTGTAGTTTCGTAGATCAGGGCGCGATCAATTTTCGTCTTCTTTCATGAATAAAATCAAAACTATTTTTTTTACAATAATAACAAAAAAATACATTTGAGATCCTCATAACGAGTACTTACATTTGATATATGACACAGAAAGGTACGCAAATTTTTTTTTTTAACAAATTAAGAAATAAGTTTTGCGTACCCCCGAAAAAGAGCCTTATTTTAAAAAATATTTATTTTCTTTGCACGTCTGTGTTTGGGTTATAGGATTACACCATTCTACCAAATTTCACCTGATTTGGTCCAGTAGATTCGGAGCAAATTGGCTGTGACAGACGGACGAATAGACAAACGCACGAGTGATCCTATAAGGGTTCCGTTTTTTTTGTACGGAACCCTAAAAACGTTCAAATTCTAGTCGGAATCTCATCTCAGCATTTAATGTCAAAATCTTGACAAAAATGTTTGTTTTAAAAGACAGAGATCGATATGCGAGCGTTCCTAAAAGTTAGTAAAATTGTCTCCAGGTTATTGGTTCAATTTACTATCTGTGATACGAGTACATAAATTACATTATTATTTAACAAAAAATAAATCTAAATAATAATATTATGTACCATTTCAAGGAAAAGGCAGGGACTCAAAGGCTCAAAGGCAAAAGCTCAAAAGGCATCAAAAACTCGTCCACACAGCATTGCCACGTTGTATCGCAATGCTGATTATTATTAGTGTGGTATTTGTCTCTTTTCAAAACGAGTAGTAACTTTAGACCTAGCTTAAACCTTTGAACCAGTTAATTAACGTATTTACAACTTTATTCAGACAAAGATAAAGTTCTTAGTACAAGAACTGACTTTAGATCTGAGATTAAGTTGTCAAATTTGTATGCAGTTAACTTTACCATCGTCGGAATAAAGTGAAAACTAAAATAACTGGCTCATAGGTTTAAGCTTAGGTACCTATCCCGGTTTAATCTCATAGAGAATTTGGAACGGCAAATAAAATTATTTGTCCAAAACAGTGCAAACGGCTCTAAGCTAAGGATGGTGAAAACTTCCAGGAATTCCAGGATCTGACTTCATTATCTTAGAAAATACTTATAATAGGTTATTTTGCCGATTAGTTTAGTATGACTTATTATCGTTCCACAGATCCGATACCTTGGTCTAAGTATAGACAAAACATGCTGTGAAGCATCGTCAAAATGTCAATATCACAAATTCGTATATCTTCCTCTATAAAGTCCGATCAAAAGTTCGCCAAAAAGGCATCTAAAAACCAAAAGCCTTTTCACAAATTGTTCTTCGAACCACAAACAAGGCTTGGTTTACCACGAATTGTGGCACCAGTTTACTGAGAGTTCACTCGCAATAAATACGTGAAATCTTTATCAATGTTGTTAGTAGGATAATGAAGATTTTATTAGTGTTCCACAGCTAAGGTCTGAAAAAAAAATGAGAGTAATCGTCTAGACATACTTATTCTAAATGGTTCATGAACATAAAAAATAAGTTTTTTCAACTATTCTTAAGTGTTGCCATTATCAGTTGCTTAGTTATGTAAGTAGATCGTTAGCACGCAGATCCCTGAAGACCTAACGAGTTCCAAAGACCATTATCTCTAAGTTCATGTCCACTCGTATACACTCAACAACACGATAATTATATAATTTTCGTAGTTCGTCAAGCGCCTCGAGAATGAGGCACGCATTCATTAGACTCTCCGGAAGTCCGTCGCGTGCTTCCATCGCCGATAGCCCATTGAATTATTTATACTTTTAATATTGTAATTATTATACACCAGCGGTCTGCCTTATTATCATTTAAGTTATTATATTAAATGTTATAATAACGCTCACACAGAAAGGTTATACATTTTGATAAGGAGATAACATCCACTGTCAGCGTTTAATGAGCGTTTTCGTTTATACCGATCGACGCACTCGCGCACTCGAATGCTAATTCCGTACTCGGCAACTTGTTGTTTATAATATTACACGCGACGAATAAATTCTTTTACAATTTGTACTCGTTTGTCGAATTTGACGATCTCATTTCGATACCGAATGTTATAAAGTACCCGCTGAAACGCGAATATTAATGCTGGTTTTTGACATTATACCAAGTACTAGACTATAGATTTACTCTTTAGAATTTATTGTTGTAATCGATGTACTTGTTTACAAAAATCTAGATTTGAAAATTGTATAAAATACATCCTAAACAGAAATATAACAAAGTCAAAACCTTACCTTACTTCTGCAAAGCTAAGCTTCGTTATCAAAGCTTTATCAAGCTAGAAGTGAAGTATTATTACTAAACTTAAAAGTTCTAGTTTCTACTTTACTCTATCTCATCTACTTCAAAATGTAAATAGCTTCTTTCCTGAGTACGAGAGAAATGAAATAGTTTAGATAAACATTTCGGTCGGAATCATTAAATTTGCAGTCTACAGGTATTTTAAAATTCATTATGCGTTTTGCCGTACCTATATGAAATTTATTCGGGCTTGCACAGTCCAGCCGTGTGCAGAGTGGCACAGCTGCACTATAGTATAGAATTTCATTAAAAATTACCGGTTCTCAAGTAAAATAATGCGGGTAGACGGTCCGTTGGCAAATGGCGGACACACGTGTCCAAGGAAGTGCTACCTAAGGCCACCTGAACGCTAAACTAGTGGATTTTCTCACGGTGTAGCAGTAAAAGGGTATAACGCATTAAAACACAATGGGAAAAACTAGTAACAGCACTTAGCTGTCCGCGACCAAGTGGCCCGTGTCAAGTTTCGAATGTTGAAAGCACGTTGAAAGACTATGTGGTGGACAAATTACTTTTTAAATTGTTGATAAAATAACAGAACAACAGTAATTAGAACTATTAAACCAAGTAAATTGTTAACTCCTTATACAACAACGCGTTCAGGTTGCTCTTGGGGCTGCCGCGCTTCTGTAGCACCTCGGTTTGCCGAGGCGCGTGTGTATTGTTACCAGACAATCATGCGCGAGTGGTGCACATCCCTAGTACGTAGGGTGTGGGCCAGCCGTAACAGTATCCTGAACGCATTTGCATGGTTCACGTACTGACTAATGTTAAGATATTATTTTCATATTGTTTATCCTAATTTTAAATATGAATGTATAATTTTCAATTTACTTAAATGTAATTCTTTAATATTTTTAATAAAATTTAAATTAGATTAATTATGTGATACAAAGTTGATTAAAATAAATATCCGAAAGAAGAGCAGAAAAGGGGTGTTTCTATGACAAAGCACTGTCATTCAATGTGGAAACCGATAAAAATAAGTAATATAACTTATGCGCAGACCATCACGGCACTAGAGAAAAAATGCATAATTTCTAGTTGTCGTGGCATTAATGAACATGGAAGCCTTAGTTATTAAATAGTACGCCCGTTTAATTTATTATAGGTTCAATAATTACACAGGATAATAATTATAAAAACGACAAACCTTAAGTTGCAAATGCGTGTGCTTTATATTTATAAAATTAATTTGTCGTAGGGATGGATTGTGAATTCAAAACTCACAAAGTTATTATATATATGTAGATACCTATGTAATGCATTTTAATCATGTAATTTCGCTATTGGTATACAGTAATTAGTTAGCATTATTGTGTATTTTGTAAGAATCTCTAGCTAGTAATTACGTTCAATACATACAGCCCTTTGACAAATAAAAAGACAAACATACGGCATAGCCTTAATAGGTAATGCAATAGAGTTGTTGGCTCTCTTCTGGTACGGAACCGAGGAAACTTTCCTGTACCTACTTAGATAGGTACAATCAATAACTGAGGATTACTACAATACAATATGTTTATTACATTGTACAGTACGGTCAACGTAACTTGGCGCGTCTGAAGTTAGCCGATTAGCTGCGCAGTAGACAATTTCGTTCCTAAAAGTTCCATTGCGCAGCCAAACAGCTAACTTCAGACGCGCCAAGTTACATTGACAGTATTGTAGTAAGCTTAGTTCGCGAGTCGCGGTCTCGGTTTAGTTCGAACGCGACTCGATCCTCAATTATTCGAGTACCTACCTAACTACCATGCTCAAACAAAGCCAGACTGAACGATAATGTTGCATTGATAAAGTCGCAAAATCGTCGATTGCCGATGCTTAAAGTATCATGTTTGCTATGGCACTATAATTAGAAAGCTCACTTGTAAAGAACTATCCAAATGTTGATTCATACTTTTGACAACATAAAATATTAGATATATTTAGGTACAAAGATTTAAAAATCAGCATATTATGTCATATAAATCTGACACTTAGGTAAATGGCCCTCAACTTCTCAAGTAGGTAAGCATGATTAATTAATATTAATACAGACCTGAGTAAGCAGCAGTCAGTCACTAAGTAAGTAAATAAGATTAATATTTGAAACAAACTATACATCTAATGACATTATTTCCATCAATGATATTAATCTAAGGGTTATTGTGAACTTACTGGCAGGAAGGTCGCGACTCCTTGTTTAACTTTGTAAGCGATTTACTCAAAGGGTCTCCTCTTTAACAAGTAGGTAGGTGAATGTATTATCCCCTAACTGAAATTTATTAATGGACTAACATCAATATTGGTTACCTAACGGTGTTATAGCAGTCTGTATGTTTTTTGATAAATAAATATTGTTTGTATATGACGTCACATCATATCTTACATTATTAATGTTAAGATCTTACCAGGTGATACGCCGCAAACATTGTACCTACAAGTGTTTCTTGCACGTTTTACTTTCAATTTGGTGTTTAATGATTTATATCGGAACACCAGTGGTAATACATTCGTTAATTTGCTTTCTTCGAGTTTTTTTGAATGTGCTTATTATGCGGCCACTGTGTTCACAAACATTAACTGACATTTTTAAGTCACGCTAACTTTAAGGCTTGCCGTAAACGAATTACAGTGGACGAATGCTAAAGGTGGTTTGTTTACTCGGACCTTATAAAGAATATTGTTATGGAAGCATTATGATTGCATGGCATTGTAGTTCAATATACATAACTCATTCGATTGTTGTAAGTAATTATATTCTAAATTGATAACAAAATCCAATAAAAATCACACGCTTGGTAAAAGTTCAAAAAAGTAAAAACTTAATGTAAGCGTGTAAACTAATTCTCCTATTTAGAAAAATTTGTAGGTATTTAGTACCTAGTAACGATCTTTGATACGATGATAAATTACAATAATAAAAACATTTAGAGGCATTTGAGAAATTATCCATCGATGATAAGAGATAATTTTATATCTAGGTCTAGCTGACCCGACAGACGTTGTCCTGTTAATTGATTTTTAAATTTTCTTACCGTTTAAACCTTCCCTGGACTTTCACAAATATTGCAAAACCAAAATCAGTCAAAGCGGTCCAGCCGTTATCGAGACTAACGAACAACGATTCATTTTTATTATATAGATAGATAACAAGATACAAATCGCTATTGAGGTGAACCGGCGTAGATGCCGTGGTGCCACAATTCACACATGTTTGCAGGGATTTTATGGATTTGCAGGCAAAGATGGTGGATAGACAAAGCGCAAAGAAGACGTTGAAAAGGTTAAAGCGGTGATGTTTACCCAGCTGTGAGTCATGAAAATACATTCTTGTATTTGATATCATAATGAGCCTTAGGTACAGATGTCTATAGTCTTCAAAAAATAAAATTCAGTCTAATAACTACTTATGTGCGACGTTTGTAAAAAAATCCCCAAAGATCGGATGCAAAAATTCCTTCGTTTTGTGTGATCAAACCACTGATATCACTGTAGTCATGATAACTACCCTAGTGAGACGTTCGCAAAAATTCCGCAAAGAATCGAATGCAAAGATTCCTTCTTTTATGTAATTTCCGAAAGTTTCGCCTCATTAGTTAATACACTTCTGTTAAGTTGATTAGATATGAATCCCTACATAATATAAAACACAATGTAACTAACTTGTCACTGGTTGTCTACTCACCTGCGTTAAAAGCTTCAGTAAGAGCTAGATTTGCTAGGTTGCAGAATAGCAAATCAAGCTATGTTAAGTGTTTGTTTTTATTCAAATCAAACATAAAATCAGTAAAGTTCCCAACATTAATTTATACAAAAATGCAATTAATTCTACACAAATGGGAGGGCTATCCGTTCACGGGATTGTCCACCTACAACGAATAAATCAAACAAGTTGCTTCATTAAAATCGGAAAGGCTGTAAATCGGATCTTGGGCGGCATTGTTTATTGAAGGAGGAGATAAATACTCTATTCTACTTCCGACTACTTTGCTTAGCAGCAGTGTAAGCAGGATTATTTTTTAACGATCGACATTTTATCAATTCAATGGTCAAATATGAAATTAAATCTTTGCCACTTTAGTCTGTAAATTTTTGTCGTAAATACACAGATTTTTTTGAATTTAACTCTTAAAGGTCGGTCGACAACATTCGTTGAAGTCTGTATATAAACACACACTGACAAAAATATGCTTTGGTAAAACAATAGAGGGACTCCAAAATAGGGGGACATTAGATTTGGAAAACTTGTCTTGTACAGATTGAACACATAGTGGCCAGGCCAATGTTGCACTCCAGAAAGATTGTAGCTAAAGTACAGGAGCCATACACAGCCTTCGCATCCAGAGCTTAAAATATTTTCGTGGTCAGGGGCAGTTATAAACATCAATACTCGATCCACTTATAGGTAGGTAACAATATTATTTCTAATGTCGAATCCAAACGTTTGCAAAGCTTGATGCAAAGTCAGTATTTTATATTTCACCCTGTCATTCTCAGTATTTTTACATCTCGCGCTCTTTTTCATCTCCCTACTATGTATTGTTACTACCTATAGCAATTTTATTGACTGACAGTTTTGGTAGACAATTGACGATAAAATACTGCTTCAGTTTAGACGCTTTTAAATGGTCGAAAGCAGGAAGAGATTAACGATAATGGAATGGCTAATTAATTGTCAAATAAACTCATGCTTATTCTAACGTTAGTCGTAAATTTTGATTTTCACAGTGTGTTTATACTTAGGAACCACTTTCAGGATTTTATTATCGGACTGATAAAATATATACTTACCTAAGTTTTTTGCCCATTCATGGCCTCTGCTGATAAAACGCAACAACTTTAATCTCAATATCTCATCCAGCTCAAAACATTTATTTCAACGTACCGTTTTCAATCAATACAACCTAGACTGTCAATTTTACATACAGTTTGGCAACGCCATAACCGTTCACAAAAAGTTTAATGGATCGTACACGTAGCACTTTTGGTATTACTCCACCATTTTTCATCTGTTAAGTGCAGTCAATTTTGTTATGACAGAACAGAGATTAATTTGAAATAAACAAAGCAACGACTATTGATTCATACTGAAAATACTTCAGTAGGTATGTTTAAATCGGTACTTTTTACTTAGCAATCATGATTCCATCCAAATAGGGGGTTGACTATGTGAGCGCCACAACCAAACCTATCATTAACGAGGCCTGAAATGACAAGTTACGTTCGGTAATTACCTTCGTAGGGGGTGCACTTATCTTTGGTTTCATCTGTTTGAAATAGAATGGAAAGTTGACATGTCAAGGATTTTTAAATCCTTTTATTTGTAACCTTTTTACCTATTTCATCGATTATGAAAGTAAAAAGGGTCTTACGTAGAACTACGAATTCCGTAATAGATAATATTATATTGATACAGCATATTAAGAAGAAGAGAAAAGTAAGTTTCAAATATGCTCCCGGCCACCTCAGCGTTGCGTTTCACTTACTGTGTATCACCTTGAATCACGCGCCTGTTAGGGAGAGTGAAACCAACTCGACAATATTGCGTGACAGATACTCGTGTGAACACGTAGCGAGTGAATTTTATATAAGTATTTTAATTTATACCAAATTGATATGATGTAAATTCTATGTTTTTATTTTTAACAATAGAAGATACTGTAGGTTCATGTTAATGTAATGTACTATGGTTTTTTTGCAACAAAAAATATTGATAACGGCAACGGTGAGCTCTTCATTCTGCACTTCTGTGTTGAATAACATTTTCATTATTTAGAACCTCTCAAACTCTATTTATTCTAACCTAGCTGTTTTAAAACAAAAGGTGTTACTTTGCGAACTAAATTGTTTTAATATCTAAATACTTATGAAAGCTATCGGAAATACTTATGTGGAGACAAAATAGAAACAATCAGTTAATTTGAGAGTAGACTCCATCCGAATTGATTTTGGTCGGTTATTAATAAAGAAAAAAAAAGTTCCGTCATTTATGTCACAAAATTAAAACACTTTTTTGTCTGTCTGTAAAGATATTTTTCAATAACGGGCTAGCTCTCTAGCTGTTCTAATTAATATTAAATAAATAATCTTAATAAAAAAGTATATAAAAACGAAAGGTCACTCACTCACTTACTCATCACGAAATATCGAAAACCGCTCGCGCTGGACGTACAAAGATGAAATTTGGCAGGGAGGTAGTTTATACTTTTTAGACGTCTGCTAAGCACGGATTTTGCGGCAGGGCCGGATTAAGGACGGTTAATGGCTCTCGCAAGTTTGTATGAAAGTCCTTCATTTTGTGTGCTACAAACTTGAAATTTGGCAGAGAGGTAGTTTATAGTTAGAAGACATCCGCTAAGAACGAATTTTGCGACAGGGCCGGATTAAGGAGTTCTAATGGTTCTCGCAAGTTTGTATGAAAGTCCTTAATTTTTTGCGCTATGATCTTGAAATTCGGCATAGAGGTAGTTAATAAGTAGTAGACGTCCACTAAGAACGGATTTTGGGACAGGGCCGGATTAAGGAAGTCTAATGGTTTTCGCAACTTCGTATGTAAGTCCTTGATTTTTTGTGCAACAAACTTGCAATTTGCTAGGAGGTCATTTATAGTTAATAGACGTCCGCTTAGAACAGACTTGGGACAGGGCCGGATTAAGGAGGTCTAATGGCTCTTGCAAGTTTGTATGATAGTCCTTGATTTTTGTGCTACAAACTTGATATTTGGCAGGGAAATAGTTAATAAGTACTTAGTAGACGTCCGCTAACAACGGATTTTGTGACAGGGCCGGAATAAACAGGTCTAATGCATGGCTCTCTTAAGTTTGTACTAGTTTTGATTCATATTTGAACTACCGAGCTGAAATTTAGCAAGTCTAGAGTTTATGAGTAGGAGGACATTTGCTAAGAAAGAATTTTGTGACAGCCTGGACTTGCTCTTGCAAGTTTATATATATAAATCCTTTGGTTTTTGTACCTGTAAATTGGTAGAGAGATAGAATATAGTTATGTCATGTCACGTAGAAACAGATTTAACGACAGGGCCAGTTCAAGGGAATATAACCTAACTCTATGTGTTCAACAAACATTTATTGAAGACATATAATACAACAAACAAAAAATACAACTTAATGAAATTCAAACGAATCGAGGTATTAATATTTTTTAGTTATTAGATTTATAAAGATATAGTTCAAATATTTCTTTGTATTTTCCCCTGGGTACTACTGTAACGCTTTTTTTGTGGTTAAAAGTATCTTATAGTACGTAGAACCTGGTATTCACATATCACCATATTAATTACCAAATTCTAGACAATATTTCATAGGTAGGTACATCTTTGTTTATCCCACATGACCATCGTTTTCTGTAAAACTATAGATTTAATTTTAGAAAGCTCACATTTAAAATCAATACTATCCATCCCCTCTACAAACATACAACAGTTTCGAGTAGACTTAAGAGTCGGAAAAGTTTTCTCCGCAGCACACAGGTCATCCAGAATCGACCACGTACGGTCAGACGAAAGTTGTGGGAACATCATCCACCGCCACTGAACTTCTTCCAATTCCGGAACACTTGGCATTCGAAAGTAATTTGCATTGGCCTAAATGGAAATCGCTTAATAGAGTGTGCTCCCAAGAAGGCCGCTGCAAACACAACCTAACAAAATGGGGGATTATAGATTCCACTGATACCCAGTGTGAGTGCGGTGCTCCTGACCAGACAATGGCCCACTTACTACAGTGCCGAAAGTGACCCGTCACTTACACTTTAGAGGACATTAAAAACGCCACTAATGCTGCGATTAATGCAGCTCCTACTGGGCCCAAGCAGTCTAACCACGGATATAAGTCTAACACAAAAAAAAAGAACACAACCATCGATTCGAAACGAAGTATGTATCATAATCACAAATACCATCTCTTTAAATATAAATTGAAATGAAATAAACTGCAGCCTGAAAATAAAACCATAAATGTGGTGTATAGGTGTATAGCATGTAGGTTTTACAAAAATAACAACATTTATATTTTTTTACAAATTGGTGCCTTAAATTAAAATAGGTAGGCATTTTCTTTTGGCTGAAATATAAAAATAGTTTGTGTTCAACATCATTAAACTTCATATCTTCATAACCAGGCGGACGAAGTCGCAGGGAACAGCTAGTAATAATATATTACCATGTTACCAATTGTTTAGCTATTAAACAAGTTATATTGCATCACATCATGGTAGCGTGAAAATGACAGAAATCGTTAGGAAATTATTAAATGTTCAACAAGGTAGGTACTACCAAGTGTGTGCGCTGTTTAATGCTTTGTGCGAAACAGAGGGAATGTGTTGATAGCGGCCTGTTATTGATTGTTAAAAGGTAGGTAAGTACTTTACGGTTATAAATTAATAACTCTTAATAAAGGGTTGACTTGCTTACTCGACGTCACAAAAGATATACAAATTGGTCAGAAATTTTAATAATTATCGACACTGAATACCTGTTCGAGAAATACATGTACAAAATAACATACCCACTAGACTTACACATAAAGGTGTTGCTATGTCATAAAGAGCAAGGGTTTTCCGGTATTACCGAAATCAATTCCAATACAACGCCTATAACAGATTCAAACACCAATAACAGTTCCATGTTTCAGCGAAGACATCGTTGTGGAGACGCGAATGTTGCGGTGGATGGCGCTCTTACTCGGGCAATTAAGCATAACAGCAGTACCAGAGCCCGGGCACCTTGCCACATGGCAGCAGACTCGCAATCTCGTTTTATATTGAAACTGGTCTAACCCGCGATGTTAGATATATCTCTATCGTAGCTCCAGTAGTTGGTCGGAATAAACTACTCGTATATAGGGTGGCAATGACAATAGCACAAAAAAGGAGCATGGCACGATTTGGTAATTTGGTGTAGTGTAATTGTTTTTATTGAGCATTAATACTTAATATTCAATTATGGCGCCACAAGTTGCCGCTCTTCTCATAAGATAGTAAACCAATACTTCAAGTGGTGTTCTATTTTGGTTAAATTTATATATGCTCTTTTTTTTTAATTTCTGTGATAATTTATCTAATATTTTCAAAATATTCTTATGAACTAGTATTATCAGTATTTTGTCGTATCATCACCTTGTATAGTTTAGCAGGAGTAGAAACTATTAACGGTTCAAAAATACATCTTATAGTATGATAGGTTTTTGCTTTAGAAAGACTGACACATCATTTCGTACTCATTGATTTAATAAAAGCTATTCAATATACAGCATCACGTGCAAGTCTTACTAACTAAACGGAGCATTTTTTTTGGGACGTTATCATTAAAATCAGTTTAAATTAGTTTGATTTTATTGATCTTTAAACATTTAAAAGAATGAATAGATTCACAAAACATATCAACTGGTTTATAACTGATTTAATCTTCCAGATCATTGATAAAACGGGTGTTTTTTTGCTCACCTATAATTTTGTCGGATGTAATAAACACAGGGCCTTTCAGATGAAGATTTTATTTAAAGCGGTCAGGACTCAGGAGTGTAAGGAAAACTACGAGAATTGATTAATGCCTAAGTTATGTCGAACACTACATGCTAAGATAATGGTGTAATTACAATATAAACCACTATACAGGAAGAAATAAAAGGGCCGGTTGTTTAATACTCTAACCAGCTATGCCTTTCTGAACATATAAGACAGTTGATGACTTAAAAGACGTTTGTCTGTTTTACAGATTTGTTTGACATTTCGCTATCTGAGTAAAGAAAAGCGGATGTGTTGCTTTACTATAAAAAGTATATGCCTAATTCATCCAAATGGAGCCAAACTATCCAGACACGCAAAGCAATATTCTTTTTTTGGTTCTGTCAAACCTACCCAAACTTATTATGTTGTATCAGTGAGTAAAAACTGTATTAAAGAGAAGTATCTATTGTGATTGGACTCTCTAAGACTTATGGAGGTATTATATTGTTATAATATATCTTGCTTAGAGGACGCATTCCACAAACAGGCACCTGCAATAGTTATGTATGTGAGTAACTTGATGGATTCTTGGTAATGCCTACGTGTATGTGGGTAACTTGATGGATTCTTACCGTTGATTGTGATTATTATAAGATACAAGTACTA
This sequence comes from Charanyca ferruginea, assembly GCA_947361185.1. Classification (NCBI taxonomy): domain Eukaryota; kingdom Metazoa; phylum Arthropoda; class Insecta; order Lepidoptera; family Noctuidae; genus Charanyca; species Charanyca ferruginea. The sequence goes on along the minus strand of OX376055.1, from coordinate 14,696,525 downwards.
TATTTATATATTTATCTCGGGGTTGAAATTATTCAATGATTGAGGGAATAATTAGCCAATAATTGGTTGATTCAATTCTTTTGAACCTAGGATTTATGTATATCCGGATAACTGGGTAGGTACTCTATCATTGCATTTTTGTCAAATGTGTAGGTATTAGATTCTTATTGTTTGAAATCAAATTAAGATGTAAAACCCAAATTGTACAAACCCAAATTATATGATTCAAGCTGCATTATACGTACATAAGCATGTTATAACAACAATTTGATATATTTTCATGACATGAAAAGATAAAATACCTAATTGGTAACCTTATCCCCACGAAAATCTAACAAATAATAAATCAGCCGATTAAGTGATTAGATGAAGATAATTACTTTTACTGCGAATGAGAAATACATTTGGATATCATTTTAATGAACTCTCTGTTAGTCTTTTTCGTATAATTATGAAGTTTTTACACTTATTTAGTTAGATTTAGTTAACCAGTAATGAGCAAAAATGTGCGAAATGTGCCCAAGATTGAAGTTTTATTTCTTTACTAAGATCTTGGTGTTCAGTTATTGTCATGAGGATTTCATCACTATTATTAACAATCTATGTTAGTAATTGCCTAGTAGGTAACATGTAAGTGGCATCAGTTACAGTTAATAGTGCATTATTCGATTTAGTTTCTCGTAGGTATATTATTTTAGTGTCTTCCATACTGTTAATACCTGGTTTACTATTTAATTCTTTACGTTTATCACTTACGTCTTGTTGATTAAAGAAGTCATCTTGGGCGTCTTCGTTTGCACACCCCATGTCTTGAAGGAGCGGGGTTACATGCCGCTCCCAGTCATCCATTATTGTAAAACTTTCCCTGAACTGTTAGATTAAAACCCGAACCGAAATCACAGCTCAACAATCTTCACAAACTAACAGAGTAGTCGTCTTAGCGATTACCACAGTTATCCAGCATTCCCTGCGAGCGCGACATTGAATCGCACATTTCGCGCCAAAAACTTCTCAGTTTTACTTTTTACTTTTCCGTAAGCTACTGGAAGTGGCGGGAAATGGGCGAGATCGCACGCGACACTCAGCTGTCACAAAGTCGAGCGAAAGAGAAAAAAACAGCTGCGGCCGCGGGCGTATCACGTGCCCGCTGTTACCGGCGCGCATTCAAAAAACGTACTAGGAGAAAAGTCAGTGTTAGCAGCGTGTGCGGAGTCAGTATGGCGAGGCGCGGGTTCCCGGCCGCCCGTCGACGCGACCGGAACAGGAGTGCGTGGCGGTCCGCGACTCCGTACGCCCTCTGCGTCGCGCCGCCTCGCACTCGTCTCGCTCGCGCCTCCTCCGCATGAATCTCGCCGTCCCATTCAGCTGGCCAGGCGCCGTACGCCTCCCATGGGCGGCCGCGATTTCCCGCCGTCGTCGTCCGCGGCCGCAACATGGCCGTACTTCTCTGCAGACCTCTGCTTACCAGCTTCGAACATCAACCTTCATCCACCTTGGTCTCGGTTCATCATTGGAACTATTAAAAAAAAACCAGAAAGTATTCCGTTCTAAAAAATACAGGTAGGTAGGAGGTTTGGAAGTTGAAAAACTGTTATAATTTCAGAAACTTTCAGCTGTCAGTTGAAAATCTAGAACAAAACCAAAACTTCTCGCATAAAATTTAGGACTGCTTTAGTGTCTGGACATGCACTCTACAGTATTTAGGTACCTATCAGATAAACAACCTTATATTTAGTTTACCTTAAACCTGACACTACTTATCTATAAATATTTTACTGTGGGCCCGACACATCGTAATAAAATTACCAACTAGTTTAGCTGTTCCTTACAATTCTGAGTCACATTTTATTAACGTTATTCGCCATTTTATGAATCGTCCGTTGGTAGACATCGAATGAAAAAAAATCCGCTGCTGTTCCTTACAAAATACCTAAATACCTAAACCCAAATATTACCTAAATATACCTAAATGTACCTAAATATTTCGAAGTTGGTACCATTAAAAAAGTTATTCACACTCATGCGGACTTTACCGTTTCATGATTATGGAAAATATCTGGAATCGATTGAGGAGGGAATCGATTGAGGAGGTATTCGATCCTGCACAATCTAGGTACTTTCAGTTTGTGCGTATATTCTGTACACGATGTCAGCATATTATAATAATTGAACTGCTGTGACTCTGTGGTGCCCCACAGAGTCTCATAATCATACCCACAAAGTCGGTGAAAGGAATTGTGATAGTTCTAGTAGATTGAGTAGCAATGTTACTCTTGAAATAGCTAATCCTTGAGCCATCCTCTATAAACCCTTAAACCAAAAACAAAAAGATAATCGTGTAATCTAAATGAAAGGTGAGATACCTTTGTAATTAGTAGTAGTAGCTAGTAGTATGGCGGGCTGGTGTCCTTTGTAATTATATCCTAATGGAGAATATCCACAACATACGTGTAACTTCTAACCCACCCAAGAGTTTATTTTACTCAACAATATAGCAATGCAATCATCTCTTGAAAATTAATTATACGTTCTTGATTCACTGTTGCTACTGCAGGTATCGTATCCCGAATTTTAAGATTTGCAGTTTGTTTAAAAGAAAACTGACAATGAATAAATATTATTATAAACTATTTAATGGCTAAATCATATCTAACGTATGCATTCAAATTAACATTTTCCAATTATACATTACATTTTATTCGGCATAGAACACGACTAACACACAATGCCAAAAACTTCAAAAATCAAATTCACACATTGAATCTTAATTATTCCGTTGATATTTCAGCCTGAAACCAAACTATTTCACAACAGAGAGCAACTTTGGTCATTATTAAAAGCGTGGAGTACCTATAACATAGTTAAACACTTACGGCGAACAAAGTTTCTGAAGACCGTACAAGCGGCCAATTAAAAGTTAAATGTCTAATTCTTGTTAGAAGCGGGAAGTCCGCAACTAGTGGGTATACTACTAAATCGAAAGTTCTTCAATGCTATGCATAGGTACGACACGAACCTGCTCCGGTTGTGACGGACCACACGAAAATCTAATCAGGATAATGATAAAGTTTTGTCTCTAACAAATTAAAACTTACCAGTTTGCATTAGGATAGCTGATAATAAACTTCACCTAGTAGGTAATTAGGTATGTTTCAGAATAGTCAAATTGACAATTAACCAATTGAGTGAAACAAGATTTGAAATTATTTGCCTCTTAGAGGTCATTGTTAAGCACTTGAATTTATTCCTGAAGGCTGCCGGGTGTGTGGTGGATGTTAGCTTTACTCTTATTAAAAAGATCGTCATAAGTTACAAAAACGTTGGACTGATCATCGAAGGTGATACAGTAAGTAGTAGATACATACTTCACACCAGCCGCAACCATGTCGACAGTTTGTTAGCGCAATATTTCATCCGCAGGGCACATCATGCCAATATGGAAATAGTTACTTGCCAATATAGAATAACTGGATCCTCTACAGGTGCAGCAATGTCCAACGTGTGACCAACCAATGTTTGTTCTAAAACCTAAATAATTTAGAACAGTAGGTTTGAAAAGAATGCAAAAAGAATTATAAAAAGATCATAAAATCAACTGATAAAACAATTTTTCTCCATTTGTCTAGCAATTCAGTGTTAGCTTAAGAATTTCTTCTTCCTGCACAACATAACAACAACATACTCATCAATCATCATTTCCCTTATTGTAGGTACGATGCACCGAAAAAATATTTTAGAACATCAGCATTATCGACGAATACTTAAACAGAAGATAGATTTCGCTCATAGTCTACCTAGGCCACACAATCAGATAAATGTAGGTACTAAAATGTCTAAGTTCTGACAGCATAACGAATCGATCGACGTTCAAACCAAACAAAAATAATTTTGCGTTATAAATATTTTGCTCGTACCTTCGTTCGCGTGAATGTCAGTTATCGCAGATGCAGGCGAAGTCGCGGATTAAAAACTAGTCTATGTCCTGTCTTCTGGTTTAAGCTCAGTCTGTACCATTTTTTTAATATTTTAATGCGGCTATGGTATCACTGCGACCAGGATTGATTGATCTATTGTGATCGCCGCTTGTGTTGGTTAGAGATCGCCACCAAACCCTGCTGCTGTGATGTACTGCAGGATTTGCCAAATTTCATTAAAATCGGTCCGGTAATTTAGCAGTGTTAGTGAAATTTATTGTATCAGCATGGATTCAGATTGAAAAATTATTGTCACAAGAATTTCTCAGTAGCAGCCCGAAGTTTGGAAGTTAGTGATGTGACACCCCTATTCCCCTGAAATCTTGGTATTGCGCCTGATCTCTCTCCAGTCGTGCTCCATTGGACTATGAGACTTAGGAAAGAGTATATATGAATTTGCGCGCATCTTGTGCACTGTGAAACTCCTGGATCATTCGGTTCCCTTCAAATTGGTAGAGCTGAATGGTGCTGATCCATGGTGAACGGGCGCTGTCAATAGAGATTGGTCAACTCTTAACTACCATGGCTCTTATCTAGCTTCTTTTTTTTATTTTGTATTGCTAGCTGACCCCTTCATTGTTTTTACATATAGAAGCTACAAGAATAATGTAACCAGTATTTTCTAAAAATCTTGATTTAAAAGAGTGACCGTGGAGTTTCTTGCTCGTTCTTCTCCATAGATACCTACCTACGTTTTGGAACGAGGAATTAGCTTCAACTTTTTGACTAAGGGTGTTACTACACCAATCGATCGACGTTGATCGGTTGGTGTGGTAGCTTTGGCTGATCGACGGATACCGTTCTACTTACTAATCGATCGATTGCCGGTCGATGTCATCGGTCGACGTCGATCGATTAACCCCAGCTATAGTCCATCAGTATTAATAATCAAGCAGCTCGATCGACGTCGACTAATAAATTCTACCATCGATCGATGCCGTCGATCGACGATCGATCGATTAGTCTGGTAGAAACGATCGATCGATTAGTCTGGTAGAAACTATCGATCGACGTCGACTAATCCATTCTACCGTCGATCGATGCCGTCGATCGACGATCGATCGATTGGTCTGGTAACACCCTAACTGACCGACTCCTTGACAATGCAAAAGTGCCTGTAAATGGTTGAATTGAAATACCTAAATGCTATGACCTCCAAAGTACACAGGAGTAGCTAGTCTCTATTGAGATTGGCCGCCGTGACCGAAATTCGGTCAGGGGATTATTATTCAATAGTATAAAAATTAACATATTAAAGTATCTAATTATTTTATTTTAAAAACCAGACCGTTGCTTCCGTCATCTCGTCACTATCGCATCACTTTTGGACACAACTATTGACACTTTAATTCTTAAGTCCATATTCCATAGGTAAATGCCTGTAACCTGTTTCCTTTGGGAAAAAAAATCATTTTGAGCTTACCTATAAAATTTAGCATACAAAATTCTTACTAAGACTTGATGTGAACAATGGCAGCAATCACTACATTTACGAAATCAGTATAATTACTATATTTTTCAGGCCTATTAAGACTCTAAGAGAGTAATGATATCTGCCCAAGTCCAGCATGATTTGACCATTATTGAGACAGTGGTCCAGTGGTCGGGATACTATTGATAATTTATAATTATGTACCTATCTATGTAGGTAAAGACCGAACCACTTGGTGGTCATAGTGCTACGAAGGTTGTGCTCAATGTGCTCATGCAATTACCTACTTATTTACTGTTATCAAGAGAAATTATCTAAACATTTACAAATACGAGTACGATATTTCACGGGTTCACGATGACATGGACTACTTAAAGTCCACGGTATCATCTTTTACGATCGTTATGTCTAGCAGATCTTCTAAAATAGAAAATGCTCCTTGATATTGTTCGGCCAGCAACCAAAAAGTTTAACAAAATATATTCCTGTTATGAATTATCTAAATGCCTGCTAATTGTTAATCTAAAACAATGTTTTTTGCCCATTTCATGTATCTCGCGGGGTACCTACTTAGTTTTTATTAACTTATTTATTTATTTTTCTATCTTAGTTAATATTAGCTAATAAATGTTATTATTTGAAAACTGTTGTGATAACCAACTTTCATTAGTGACTAGAGGTCGATTGCAGAATGCTGTTTTAGAATAGCCACATACACAGGTTGTTTTATCGCAGGTGACCGGGGGGGGGGGGGGGGGCAGTTAAACAGAAGCACGATGTCACAAGACTAGTTCAACAAATAATAAACTAATCATGGTCTTAGGTTGAGTCCTCTCCTCTCGGTTTTTAAATCTAGTAAACTTTCTATTTTTTGCAAGGAACTGCACATGGGTAAGTGAATTGCGAACTTTGTTTTGATATTATGTATCTAATGTTATATATGTATCTAATACCAGGGCCGGCCCTACCATAGGGCGAACGGAGCGGCCGCTCCAGGTGCCAAGTCTCGGGTGGCGCCTCAGTCCAATTTAATAAAGCATCTAGTTGGTTACCAAAGGCGAACCAAAGCCAAAGGTGAACGCAGTTTTAGCAAGCTTAAACTAAATATAACGCATTAAAATCCGTTGCGTAGTTTAAAAGATCTAACCGTACAGACAGTGGGAGCGATTTTGTTTTTATTACGACTGATTTTTAATTTTGTGGTTGATGATGACGAGATGTTGTCTTAAGATGTTGTCGAGATCTTCCCAGTTCCATGCTTGCACGTGCACGCACAACTGGTATATATTAGGGACAAGCAAGAGAGTGCCATCACCCCGACGACGCTATACCCCGATGTCAACTGTCCTCCAGAAATAGACCGCCTTAATTCCGTCGTCGCCGCCAAGGCCCGCCGCGGCTGCGTCGTAAGTTTCCTCCACCCTTGCTCGTACCAGCCCGCGTCGATGAGCCTGTAGCTTTAAATTCGTCCTTAAATAATTGAGATCCGATCCAGCCTGTCCCTTTGCTGCCTCTGTGCTGCCCTCTCCCAGCGTCGCCCTAAGACTAAGCCTGTACTGCACAGGGGGTGCCCCTTGTCGTGTAGTCACTTAGTTTATAAGTTTTTTTATCCTGGTTGGAGGTTCTTTTAGTCTGGTTAAGCAGCCGACCACCTCCTATTTTATTTTATTTTTGAACGTGGGAAAATCCTCGTGGACTATTCCCCGTCCGGGGAAGACGGGGGGCTGTGCGGGACTCTTACCGGCTAAAACCACTACGACGCTGTACGCAAAATACGCGCTGAGACGTGGAGTTGCGGACACCAGCCCGTCATACTACTACTACTACTAACCACCACGGTGTTCCTCGACTGACCTACGAGCGGGATACGGCCGCCGTCGAATCCTCTAGTGTGGGGCGCATAGAACGTGCGCCGCCTACACAGGCCTGCATCTGATCAGGTGGCGGACGGCCCCTAAGTCGACTACGCACATCTCATGGAGGCCGGAGGTCATCAAGCGAGGCAGTTGCTTCCCTCACCCTCTCTGCTGCCTCTTTTGCCTGCATGACTTGCTCGCAAAAAGAGGCAACCGCCTCCCACGCACTCTCGCTCTTGACCATCGAAAGAAAGATGTTCGGGAGCGAGAGGTCACCGATTGCTGCGGAGAGTTTACGGCGCTTCTCTGCACAAGCTCCAGGCAATCTCCGCAGTTGTGACAACCGGGCGATTGTTCGCGGCCTATGCGACACAGATACATCCCGAAATAAACAGCCATGTCCGGTCAGTATCTGCCCTAACCAGTCCTCCATGACGTGTCTTATCGCCGAAAATACGGCGTGCCCTGCGCTGGGGTTGACAAGTCGCCCCTTCCATTCCGCCGTTAGGATCACGCGGAGCTCGGAGCGGCGACGTGCGTACTCCCGCGGCACCGGTCGTATGCCCTGCTCCCGCGTCTCCTCACTCCAGTTGTCAGTCTCGCTTCAAGATTCCACGGCGGACATCCGATCAGGCAGCTCGCTGCCCCAAAGGAGGTCGTGCGGTATCCCCGAACCACTCTGAAGGCCATCGCTCGCTGCGGACGTCGCAGCATCGCGGCCGCCAGGTTTTTCGCCCATAGCCGACCACCTCCTAAGTTGGCGTGCGAGATGCCACACCGAAGTAGAAAAAAGGGGGCGCCTTAATCGGATCTCGCTCCATTCTAAAACTTGCCTCGGGCTATGTGTGCATGTCTGATCTATGTGTGCATATTTCTTAAACAATTCATCGTATTAACGAATAAGGTATCGTTGGAAGCGTCATGATGTTCTGCTGGTTTTAAACTAGGTATGATGTCACAAAAATTAAATAGTGTAAATTTCACAGTTGAATTTTTTGTAACGTCAACAGATATAAAACACGTAAATAAAATAAAAAAAAAACATGTTTAGTGTACAGAAGCCAGCACATCAAGCTACTACAATCTGTCAAATTTCTTTGATAGATTTTCAACTTTAAAACGAAAGCATAAGGTTCATATTTAATTGGGAAATTTTGACAGTTAGGTATGGCTTGATGTGCTGGCGTCTGTACATAATATTTTTTTAAGATGTGCTCACATAAAAAATAAAGTAAAAATAAACCCGACTACTGCAAAAACGTCCACCAACAAGACTAGAAGCCGTAGTTACACCGTCACACGTCATTAATAAGTAAATATTATTTCCGTAGGTCATATGAATAACGTATGAAAAAAAACGACTTAAAAAAAACAATATTTCATGCAGGTACGGTCAGCAACAAAAGTCGATTAACACTTCAGATCTTTTTTAAGTCATATTCTTATACATAATATAATTCTTGAGCAGAAGGAAATACGGACAGGATAGAAAATAAAGAAAAAAAGCGAAATACTGTAAAGTAATACTTACATCGTATTTGTTTTTGTTTGTTTTTAGAGGATATGAAAATTAAATAGTGCTCTACTTTTGTTGCTGACCGTACAGGTACCTACGTTGTCCCGTAGATTTGCGCGATGTACAGATCTAGTAAAATTTAGTTGGCTGGTATTCCTCTCACGCTTACCGCCGGCACAGTAAAGATATCTATACAGTATTCTACCTTCATACAAACGGTCGGAACGCGAGTTATACCTAGACGCGCCGACTTAGTAGGGAAATTAGTATACCGACAGTCTCGGATGCGCCGCAGTGGCGAATGGACGGTGTGATGATTTTGTAAGCGGTAAGCGTGCGATTTGTGACTAATATTCTAACAAAATAAGTATAAGTACTTAAGTGCTTCTTTAATATGGCAAATAGAAATTGTAAAATATATTGTGCTGTTTTTGGTTGCTTCAATTCGTCAGCAACGCACCCAGAGATAGCATTTTTTAAATTACCTAGAAACTACGAAAGGTAAGCTACTAGTACGTAATTTGTTTTTTTTAATGTAAGTATTTCGCTTTTTTTTCTGCCGAGTAAGGATTAATAAATAAATAAGTGGATAGGGTGAAAAAAGCGACCTACCTACATTCGCGTTAAAAAGAACTGATAAGTAGGTAGTTTCTTAGGCTAGGCTATCTACCTACTTATGTACCTAGCTACATAAATATGTTGTGGAATTAATCGAAATACCTATCATTAAATAATGATGAGAGTAAATGATAGGTATAGACGCCAGCACATCAGGCCATTCCAAATTGTCAAATTTCCCCAATTGAATATGAACCTTATGCTTTTGTAATAAAATTAAAAATCTATCAAAGAAATTGGACAGATTGTTGTAGCTTGTGCTGGACTCTATACCTACCTACTTAGTAAGATTTACATTATTGTTTATTTTTGAAGATTTTGTAGTAGGTTAGGCTTTGATTGCTAAACTTAGGTACTGCACACGCGATGAGATTGTTGATATTAAGTAACGTCTGGCAGCAGTTTGACATCGGATGGGTGACTAAAAAATGGTAAAAAGTGGTAATGGAGACCCTAATAAGCTGAGATGACAAATGAATATTACAATTATTTCAAGGTGTTGAAGTTTGTAAGGATTGCAGTTTGTTTTTTTTTTACCAAGAATAAAGGGAAATCATGTTTTTTTCAGACGCCTTGATTTTTGTACGTCTCAGGCGAGGCGCAAATATTTTTCAGTCTCAAATTTGTAATGGTGGTTTTTTTTTATTAAATGTAATCAAAAACATAAAATGTATTTTTATTAAACGCTTCTATTTCATTTACGAATTTTTTTTTATATTAAATAAAAAATATAATATTTACATTCACAAAACTAGAAAGAAAATAAAACACTTTTCACATTTATAATCACAAAACTAGAAAGAAAATAAAACACAAACTAGGAAGAAATTCAAAAACCGTACGCGTGTCAACCCTATCGCATGTTGAGCTACTGCGCGAGTGTAGGTAATTATTTCAAGGACAGGGCCGAGTTACAGTACTGTATAGATATCTTTACTGTGCCGCCAGCGCTGACGGTCGGCGCGTAGCTTGTCAGCGCTGATCGGTCAGCTCGGATCGTTTTAGTATCGCGCTGATCACCGTGAAGTACAGACGCAAATAATGTATTCGTCGTAATAAGCGTTCAGCGCGACACGAAAACGCTCACTGAGTGTGGAGGCGCGTCGGCGCCTGTTGCTCAGCAGCGCCGACGCGCGGCGCATATTGCCGCGCATAACTCAGCGCTGACGAGCGGTCAGCATTACTCAGAAACGCTACCTTACTACATAGCATATTGACCCATCAGCGCTGACCGTCCGCGTGCGGTCAGCGTGACAGGAAAACCAGCCGTTTTCAAGGCTAATTGCAGTGCCAGTACACGGGCAATCTATGGTTCTGTCCTGCGCGTTCAATAGGTATAACAATGCTTTCAGGATGTTGTTGGGACTGTGGAGCGATTCGGAGATGTTTGCGCAAGCCCGTACCGACGGTTCCTACGCGTCTACAAGCGCGGTCATGAATACCTTACTTTATTAAATTTGTTAAATGGGATTTTTTCTGAAGGGTAAATAATAAAAATACTTCACTAATGTACATTAATGCTTTATTTACATAATTTTATACATTATATACTATAAACTGTACTTACTATATGTACTGTTTAATATAAATGACAATGGCAGATCCTGCCCCACCCATGTACAGAAAAAGTAACAAATGTACAGAAAAAGTAAATTATCGAAAATAATTGTAATTAATATAGAACCTTTCTATACTAAATTGTTTTTCTTTAGAACTTGCGGATTACGAAATACCTACCCACAAAATACAAACTCATTTTACCTATTACACCTCTCTTATCATACGTTTAGTTGTATTTTTAAAATAACTCAAATTCATATAGTCGAAAACATACTACACATAAACATACACACAACCATACATTTAAGCATACTATACAAACACTTCTTTACAAACACACTACACAGTATAAAAACAACCTATTTCACTACATTTATAAATGCTTTCCATAATTACATTCAACCCCTGATAAAAAAGCATTACAAAAATAAGTTGTTTATTAAAATTCGGTGACATAATCGACCTTTCTACTGACATTGATAGCTTGTCCGTATCCCATTCGCAAACTGCTGACATAGAAGAATGTCACACTATCATTACATGTACTTCTAATCAAATAATTATATTAACGCAGAACATACGTAGTTTAAACTGTAATATGCCAGGATTTGAGATCTTATTAAGTAGATTAAAACTAGAATGTGACATTCTAATACTGACAGAGTGTTGGCTCTCTTGTGCATCGGACATACCAACACTAGACGGATATTCTCACGTAGCAACTAAAAATAACAAAAAACAAAACGATGGTGTAGTTATATATTATAAAGAGAACCTTAATGTCCGCATAGAAGAACCAGATTTTCAGGACTGTAATTGTCTAATGGCTATTGTAGAAGAGCAAGTTGCTATTCTAGGTATATATAGATCACCATCATATACCAACATTGATCCATTCCTCTCTTCCTTAGACAAAATACTTCAACTAGTATCGATCTATAACCACAACGTGTTAATGGGTGACATTAACATTCCAATAAATCTTGACAAAATAGACTTACGCGGGGAACGATACTTAACTTTAGCTGCTACACACGGCTTACTTCCAGCACATAGTCTTGTAACGCGTAGTGATAGTGAAACCTGCTTGGATCACGCCTTAATAAAAACTATAAGCAATGCCACGGCAGTGGTTCCATGTTCAACTCTAACGGACCACTATCCGGTTTTATTAAGCCTACATCTAAAAAAAACATGGCATTATACAACTACAACTATTACTAAAACTAACTTTGATGGAATAGTACAAGACCTTAAACAACTTGATCTTGACCCAATTTATCAGTCGGTAGATCCTAACCTTACATTAGATTATTTGATCCAGTCCCTACAAAATATAATTGATAAAAATACAGTAACAAAAACGATACCAAGACGATCAAAAATAATAAAACCATGGATAACCCCGGGTTTACTGAGATGCATGCGAAACAGGGATAAATTGCATAGAAAAGCTAAATTATCTCCGAAAAATGAAAATTTACAAATTACCTTCAGACGTTACAGGAATTTTTGTAACGCTCTGTTGCGTAAAATAAAGAGAAAGTACGAAAAAGAACAAATTGAAAATGCACAAAAAGACAATAAAAAGTTATGGAAAGCTATTCGAAACATCGCTAACACAACAAAACCAATACAACGCACAAAAGAACTCCTAACATTCTCTACATCTCCAGAGCAATCCTTAAATAAAATAAATAGCTACTTCATTAATGTTGGAGCCTCACTGGCTGATAAAATTTATCAAAATACTAACACACCTGATGCACATTTTCTCAATCACATAGACGAGTGTAACCAACAGAGTAATTCTTTTGTTTTGATGGACACTGATGAGCAAGAAGTTGAACAAATAATAAATGGTCTAAAAACAGATTGTGCATCGGGTTGTGATAAGATTAGTAGTAAATTTTTAAAAATACATAAAAATACTCTTATTCCACCTATTACTAAAATTATAAATGATAGCTTGCAGTCGGGGGTATTTCCTGATTCCTTGAAAAGGTCGGAAGTGTGCCCAATATACAAGAGCGGAGGCAGAAATCAAATCAACAACTATAGGCCAATATCCATACTACCGGCAATATCGAAAATATTGGAAAAAATCATTAACACTCGCCTGGTAAATTATTTGGAAAAAAATAATCTACTGTCTAAAAATCAGTATGGTTTTCGGCTTGGAAAGTCCACAGAACAAGCAGTGAACAAACTCACCAGCTTTATTAGCACAAATTTGGATAAAGGAAAAAAATGTCTTTCAATATTTCTCGATCTCGCCAAGGCATTTGATACGATTTCTGTTTCCCTCTTATTGGCTAAACTGGAGAAGGTAGGAATCAGAGGTACCCAGCTTGAACTCCTTAAGAGTTACTTGACTGGGCGAAAACAGTGTGTCCGTGTGAGTAAATACAAAAGTACCTACCTCCCAGTCACACATGGCGTACCACAGGGCAGCATATTAGGTCCCACATTATTTCTCGTTTATATAAACGAACTCACTAGTCTTAAACTCACCCAAGGCGAAATTATATCCTTCGCAGACGACACTGCTTTGGTTTTTGCTGCAAATACTTGGGATGAGGTATTTGATGCTGCTCAGGAGGGCTATAATATGACTAGAGGCTGGCTGCAAGCGAACATTCTGACGTTAAATGTGGATAAAACCAAATATGTTTCTTTCAGTATCAAAAATGATTCAAGTCTTTGTAACAACCATAAAATTATCTCTCATGACTGTACCCAAAAAGGCAACTGCGTGTGTCTATCACTGGAACGTGTTCATAACATCAAGTACTTAGGTGTTACTATAGACAGAAATCTTAATTTCAAAGAACATATAAAACTGCTTGGTGCTCGAGTCCGCAAACTCATATATGTTTTTAAAAACTTGCGGCATGCTGCGGAACCTTGTCTCTTAAAACAAATTTATTATGCCCTAGGACAGTCTTTATTAAATTATTGCATTTCATCCTGGGGAGGCACTTGTAAAACCACTATGAAATCCATAGAAATCGCACAGCGTGCAATTTTGAAGGTGTGCATTATCAAGCCAGTCCTTTTTCCTACTGTGTCTCTATATCAGGTTTGTGGGGTTCTAACCGTAAGGCAACTTTTCATCCTCAACATTATTTTGAAACAGCATATAAAACTGCCTTATGACCCTCTCGCGCAAAAACGACGAAATAAAATAGTATGTAGGGAACGGGCCACTTGCAAAACCAAATTTAGCGAAAGATTTATTGAATTTCTTGGTCCGTTCCTCTATAATAGAATTAATAAAGAATTAAATATTTACCCTCTTACCAAATCAAAATGTAAACAAGTTGTAAGTGAATATTTGCAACAACTCAATTATGATGAAACGGAGCTGTTACTAAACGTGGTACAATAATGAGAATGTTAGGTTTTAAAATACGTTTTAATTGGTTAAAATAATCTTAGTTTAAAACACGCTAATGCACTCACAACCACACACACTCACCGCTACACTCACATACACTCACCTTTACACACCCCATAAACCAACACACACTCACAAACACTTCACTTAGATTTTAAGGCTTGTTAAATTATGTTTAGTATCATTTTAAATAATGCAACTTTTTAGTAAGTTAGCTTTAGCTTAGTCAAAATTAAAATTAATGAGTGGTACAACTGAACATATTTACATATTTGCTTTGCTGGCATTTTCTGTTAACATTTCGAGGGAAAAGGCACTGAAAACCGAAATACAGGCTTTGCCTAGTTCGGTTGCAGTGGCTACATCCATTTATTAGAAATAAATATTGCCAAACTATTTCTGTAAAGTATTACTAAGTTTTTTGAGAAATAAATTGATTATTATTGATTATTATACCTAAAATACAATTTAACCTATAATCAATGTCATTATTGCTTTTAGATTTAAACGGAAACCGCAAGTTCTACAGTCACTAAGACTAATGTGTAGTTATCAGCAATAAATAAACAGTATAATGCTACATGACTTTTATTGAGTGGGGCAAAGTTCTATAGAGTTTCTGGCATTGTCCTTTAAATAGTCAATATTTGAGATTTTTTCTCCCTCGTTCGGAAATACATCTGATATATCTGATATGTATTCATTTCTATATTATACATATTATGTACAACAAAAGGCAAGAAAACTAAAACTACAATTGAGAAAGAGCATTTAATCAAAGTAGTTACCAGAAAAAAAAAATTAATAATTTACGTATGTTTCGTAGACCGTGCTACGCCAAGACCTACGCAGTCGTAGAGGCTATATAGCAACTAAATGCGCAAAAGGGCGCAAAAAAACCTTTTATATTTTCAAAATAGACAGTTCAATCTTTAATATAAGATATGTGAGAGTATTCGATTATGGTTGAAATTTTTTGTAGGTCTATGTGAAGTCAACTATAAGATACATATTTGGTAGAAATACTGTGTGGCGTAGCACGTAAAAATACGTCATAATAAGTAAAATAAAACTTAAAAATTTAACTAATTAGTAATAACATACCTTAATCTTGGAAATCTATGTGACAAACACCACTCAAAAACAATGCAATTCTGAGAATTCACAGTTACATACACAGTAGTGCTAATGAGTTACTGATAAGGCGAGCGCAACGTAATGATGTGTTCACTTCGGAGGTAGAAAAATAAGTGATAATTAGGTAAAATGGGTGACATATTTATACTTTAGGGTAGCTTGTTTATAATTTACTTAATTAAATTTGGGGTAATTGATGATGAAATTTTTGCATTTGTGACCTAAGGCGGAACCACCGTGCGCTGCTGAGAAGAGTGCGGGACAGTCGAAACAGCATCCTGAAAACTGTTGCTGAGAGCTTCGGCTCTCCGATTATACAGCAGTCTGTGCGGAGGTTGAGATTTTTTTATATGTTACTAACACTCTATAGCGCAAAAATATGGGAAGCACTAGAAAACCAGGGTGTAGATGGAAAATATATACGTCTCATTAAGAATATCTACATGAGCATGACAGCAAAAATAAGAACAGAAAGGGTGGGTGAGAACTTCCCTATAAAAAGAGGAGTTAGGCAAGGAGACCCGCTATCACCCAAACTCTTCTCGGCAGTTCTGGAATATGTGTTTAGACATCTTGAATGGGACAGCTATGGAATAAGCATTAACGGAGCGAAACTGAATCACCTTAGATTTGCAGATGATCTAATACTTATTACATGCGACGCAAGAAGCCTGCAGGAAATGCTCGAACAACTGGTCTGTGAAAGTGAAGAGGTTGTTGACTGTCAATGAACGCCTCAAAAACAAAATTAATGTCAAACGGAGAAAAAATCCCTATCACAGTCAATGGTACAACGATAGAGTATGTTGACGAATACACGTATCTTGGTCAAATAATATCTCCGACAGACCTCGCAACAAAAGAGACTAACAACAGAATTAATCTGGCTTGGAAAAGATACTGGTCTCTAAAGGAAATAGTGAAAAACCCCCATGTACCACTCAAATCCAAGAAAAAAATATTTGATTCGTGTATTTTACCGATTATGACATACGGATGCCAAACATGGAGTTTAACTGAGCGTGACATACGCAAACTAGAGATCTGCCAACACAGTATGGAAAGGAGCATGCTCAACATCAAACTAAGGAACAAAATAAAATTAGAAACAATTCGCAAGCAAACTGGAGTTACGAGTGTGACGTATTGCATTAAAAAACTGAAATGGAGGTGGACAGGTCATATGATCAGGAACAAAAAAGATAAATGGGCCAAGGACGTAACCAACTGGTGTCCCAGACAATATAAAAGAAAGAAAGGGAGACAACGTCGTAGATGGGAGGACGACATCAGAAGAGTAGCAGGCATTACGTGGAGAAGGAAGGCACATGATCGCAGTCTGTGGAATGTTTTAGGGGAGGCCTATGCTGGGAAGCAACACAATTTTCGCGAAACTGGTGTCCAATAATAAAACTTAGCACGTAAGAAAAATATGTAATGAGATTGTTGAATAAAGGCTATTATTATTATTATTATTATTAACACTCTATGGAGTTTTGTGTCCAAAATAAAGGTTTATTATTATTATTAAAGTCTAATATTATTTTCTTAGTGGGGTTTTCTTTCTTCATGGGGTAGGTACCTACTGTATAAAAAAATTAAATAAATATCTTCCCACATTGTACAACTAATAATGGCCAAGTGTAAGAATGCGTTGTTATTCTAAGCCTAGATTATGAAACAAAAGGCAGACAGAGCATGCGGAAAACTGCGAGTGAAGCCACAAAAGCAAATACAAATTCAAAAACTAACCAACCTACAATTTGCTTCGCGCTGAGTACAGCGCGAAGCGAATTGTAGGTACAACACGACACGAGACACGAGGTAGACACGAGTCAGAACAGCACGAAGCGAAGCATTGTTAAAAAAAAAATACTAAAACAAATAAAAATCCAAAAGCGAATACAATCACGAGATTGTAGGTATTCGTTATTGACTTTGTATTTGCTTTTGTGGCTTCACTCGCAGTGTTCCGCACGGTCTATCTGCCTTTTGCTTGATAATCTGAGATTCTAAGGGCCAAGTATTCAAACGCTACCTACTCAATTTTAAGATGCCGTAAGTCTCGTACTGTCTCTATCACATTATGTCAAAGTGTCAGTACGAGACTTAACGACATCTTAAAATTGATTAACTTTTGAGTATTTGGCCATTAATGAGACAAAATTTAAATCTTACCTATTTAAAATGCACACTATGCTGCCGAGCATATTTTGTATAGGTTGATTACATCACTGATAAAAATGATTTGTTGGATGCTGGTCCTGCTCCACAACCATATTAATAATTAATTAATTAGCATTTGTAACTATCATAATTTTGTATCTTTGCATTGAACACACATCAAAAAAGTTTGTGATCAGTAGCATGAGCTGATATAATTTTTTAAATTAAACTTTACCAAGAAAAAATTTTTCTTGTGTGTTTTCTTTAAATAGAAATACATTAAAAAATAAAACTATTTCTATAAAAAAAATAGTAATTAATCATAATGTAATTGTAACAGACATTTGATAAAAAGAAAAAGACTGTTTAACCAAACTTAAACAACAATTTATTAATAAAAGGTTTATTTTCAATACAATATAACTCCTCCTCTGGCTCGAACACATGCGAAGATCCTCCTGGGCATGCTGAGAATCAAGTTATCCAGTATTTCTTGCGGTAACCTGTCCCATTCTTGAATAGCGGCTTCCCTGAGCTCTGGCACTGTCTGGAGACGTGGCTGACGGTTCCAAACAGCTCGCTTAAGAGCAGGCCCACGCGTGCTATATTGGGTGTAAGTCAGGCGAGCCGGTAGGCCAATCTAACCTTACGATGTCGTATTCTCGGAGCGCAGCATTTACTCGTTGAGCTCGATGGGCCGGCGCATTATCATCGACCAGTACAAATTGGAGCCCATGGTTTACTCGGAATGGTGTGACAATTCCATCTATAGCAACTGCTCTAATACATGTCTGCTGTCATGAAGCCTCGATACGGGATCAAAGGCGTTCTAGCTCCGATCATAATACCACCCCAAAAGGACAGCGATTTGCCGCCTTGCTGAACTGATTCAGTGGCAGTTCTTTGCCTTTCACGGTCTTCTGGTCTTCTCCAGAAACGGACACGTCGGTTATCTGGATGAGTACTAATTCGCGATTCGTCAACGAAGAGACAGTTTTTTCAAATGTTTTCTTTTTCATTTTGCCGAAGCCTAGCCCACTGAAATCTCCGTCGTTGACGTTGCCGGGAATTCAGAGGAGCTCGCCAAGACCTCCGTACTCGTAATCCAGCCTGGTGCAAGCAATTCTGAATGGTCTGAGTGCTAAGTTCAAGCCCAGAGGCGGCCCGAACTTCTGCTTTTATTTTAGTAGCGTTAATTGTTGGATCACGGGCTGCCAGCAATCTATTAAAGCGCTTTTGGACAGCAGTCAAAACAGTTGGACGACCACTGCGATGTTGGACGACCACTGCGATGCCGGTCAACTAAATTACCCAAAGTACCCCTGTAACGTGGTCACGACACAGGATTGGGATATAGCAACTCTGCGTGCTATTTCTCTCGTGGTGTATCCTTCTTCCCTCAAAGTTACTATTCTTGCTCGTAAAACTTCTGATAATCCTCTTAGCATTTTTTCAATCACAACTTTCCGCGTAAATGTATTTTAAATAATTTAAAATTGACTCAATCAGATTTCTGAATGAGCGTAAGTAAGCTAGGACTGAAAGCTAGAATCTAAGAAGAATCTAATAATTCTACCGTAACAAAAAAGATTTAGATTTTTAAAAGTGATCGGAAATTTTCTTTTATGTGTGTCTGAACTCAAGGTATTATAACAAATATTATAATATACAATAATTTAAAAAAAACTTTTTTCAAAAAAGACAACCGACTTCAAAAAGTGAAAAATAACTTTCAATTCGCAAGTCGGCAGTATTGCTTGCTGTTTTATATTGCCACCGACTTGCGAATTGAAAGTTATTTTTTACTTTTTGAAGGTGGTTGTCTTTTTTGTAAAAAAAGTGTTTTTTTCCTCTTTTTGGTCATATCATACAAATTAATTATACATATGTATGAAAAAATAAAAATAATTTAGAGGGGGTAAAATATTTCCCAATGTGAGGAATACATTACCAGGAATAGATTAATATACTTACTATATTTTTAAAAACTTATAGATTCGTCATGTCTGTCTGTCTATCCGTCCGTATGTCACAGCCACTTTTTTCCGAAACTATAAGAACTATACTGTTGAAACTTGGTAAGTAGATGTATTCTGTGAACCGCATTAAGATTTTCACACAAAAATAGAAATAAAAAACAATTAATTTTGGGGGTTCCCCATACTTAGAACTGAAACTCAAATTTTTATTTTTCATCAAACCCATACGTGTGTGATATCTATGAATATGTCTACAAAAATGATATTGAGGTTTCTAATATTATTTTTGTTTTATACTGAATAGTTTGCGCGAGAGAAAGTGATAAAATGTCCCCCCCCCCCCCTGTAACTTCTAAAATAAGAGAATGATAAAACTAATTTTCTAACTAATCTTCAACCCCGGGGAAGGACATAGGCTAATTTTTTACCCGGGACTTCGTCTGCATCCACGATAACCGACATTCACGCGGACGAAGTCGCGGCAAAAGCTAGTACATCATAAATCGTAAACCGCAATTTTAAAAATACACTATTATTAAAACATCGATTAAAGTGTTTATACTTAATATGTTTAACTTTTATATTATGTTACTGGCTGCTACGGAACCCTTCATGGGCGAGTCTGACTCGCACTTGGCTGGTTATTTTGCGATTTTATTCATATTGCTGCCAAAAAGTTGTTTGTAATGATGAGCCCTACTGACGGTTTTAAGGTTAGAAGAAGCTTTAGGCAAAGCAAAATAAGTAGATATAATATAAAAATATAAAATCCTTCGTAGAGAAGCTCAGAGTTTCACAGCGAGCCATGGAGAGAGCTATGCTCGGACTTTCTTTGCGCGATAGAATCCGGAACTTTGCCAAAGAACTAAGGTTACCGACATAGCTCTCAGAATATGCAAGTTGAACTGGCAATGGGCAGGCCACATCGCTCGAAGAACCGATAAGCGATTGAGAATTGGGATTGAAGAAAGGTTCTCGAGTGGCGACCACGAACTGGAAGACGCAGCGTTGGTAGGCCTCCCACCAGCGACATTGTCAAGGTCGCGGGTAACCGGTGGATGCAAGCGGCAGGTTGCCGCTCGTTGTGGCGTTCTATAGGGGAGGCCTATCTACAACAGTGGACGTATTTCGGTTGATGATGATGATGAACAGCAAAAACATTAATCAAAATCGTGTGTGCCCTCCATTAGCATCGATGACCGGTTGGAGACGTTCCGCATTAACTTCACCATGAATTGTGGCGTGTATTTTGCCCCCTGAACTCTTCCCAAATGCTTAATGCGTGATTTTTTATATTTTCCTTTGTTCGGGGCGTGTCACGATCCTATGATAGCACCATAAGACCCAACAGGTTCTCTATGGGGTTGAGATATGGGCTTTTGGGCGGGAAAGGGTTCTCAATAATTTGCGCCTGATTATTTACTCAGTTTCAACGCCACCGGTTCATTTATTGTTTTGAAAAACAAGATCGTATGTAAATATATAGCAAACTCGTAATTGTTTTTTAAATATTGTAATATTACTGTCTTAAATATTTTTATGTTCTATATTTTAATAAGTATGTATTGCCATTATTGATATTTGTTTTAAACTACAAATAAATAAATATTGTCCTAGTTTTTAATTTGAATATGTATTAATATTATTATTATTTAAATTATATTTAATTTATATTCTGAACTAGTAGCTGTGTTTATTCGGCAATGTTTTGATTATAAAAAATGCGGTGCGCTGCGCTTCGCCAGATAGTACTTTGGAGCAAACGGGTTTAACGAACAGTAAATGTAGGTAAATGTATGTACAATTTTGTCGGTAGTACCTAATGTATAGCAATTAATGGTTTAACTGAGTTCAGCGACTTTTGTAGTTCAATTATGCCAAGTTTGTTTTGTAATATCCTACTTTAGTCTACAACTTATGCTAAATAATAATGATTAGGAAATATTAGAAACAAATTATGTTCAACGACTTCTGTTGCTGACTGTACCGTACCTACTTCTAATCACCTACATGAATTAAGAAACGGTAAAACTAAACAAATTAAGTCATCCCTTAATTTATTACCCTGAGACCGCCCATACACGGGCAGCTTGAAGCAGTTGGGATCGACTGCTTCAAGCTGCGACTGCATGGTGAACTTAGTCTTCTACGTACACACATATACGGAACCGCTCGAGTAGTCGTCGCGATTGCTTCGGGCGGTCAGCCGCACGGTAAAATGTCATGGTGCGGTTAAGTAATTGCTGACTGCTCGAGTTGTCGACTGGATTCGCGCAGTCTCTTGCCAGCGCTCTTCATTATACTTCACACGCGCCTCCCGCCCGCACGCTTTTTGTTTTGCTTGTTGAGCAGTTATCAATGGCAGCTTCAAGCGGTTGACTATGAAATATCAACCGCCTTCAAAAACTAAAAAGTAACTTTAGCACAGAACACACATTACTTTACTTTCGGAAGTCGGTGGCGGTGGCTTTGTGTTTGTTGGTTTGTATTGCCACCGACTTCCGAAAGTAAAGTAATGTGTGTTCTGTACTAAAGTTATTTATCACTTTTTAGTTTTTGAAGGCGGTTTTCTTTTTTTCGAAAAAACTTTTTATTTTTCGCTTTTAAGTTGCCTTAACATCCAAATCCGTTAAGAAACGGCAACACACTTAAAAGAGATTGTAAGTCCTCCAGTGATTAAAGAAACTAAAACGTCGTCTAAGTAAGTTTTTTTGGGAATATGTTGATTTTCTCGATAAGGGCTGTACCAATTTTGATAAAATATATGTATTATAATTATATGGGACCTTTTCGGAATAAACCCCTGGCCAACAAAAAAAGAATTTTGCAAATCCGTCTATATATGACAGAGTTATGCCCGAACATACATAAAAAAAAAATATAAACATTCGAATTGATAACCTCCTCCTTTTTGAAGTCGGTTAAAAAAGAATAATCGAATTATGACTACACTGCAAAAAGAAATGCGTGGTCAAACATAAAAAATAAACAAATTTCGTGTCGAATTGATAACCTCCTCTTTTTTTGAAGTCGGTTAAAAAAGGGTCAAATGCGAGTCGGACTCGGACCACCGCAATATTTTGGGACCTAAAGATCGACCAATAACGCCGAAAATAACAAGTAGTCTTGGCGTATGGGGTATTCCCTTAGTTTTTAACATTCTTTTATTTTCATTAATTGTCAAGTATTTTTATCGCGGCTATAGTAAGAGAGCTATAGGAAGAGAACAGCGGAGGCTTACTAATAGGGCCCTATTAGTACCCTTCGGGTACGGAACCCTAAAATGGTACGTCCAAAGATGCAGATATCTTTACTGTGATGCGGGCACGCAGGTGCAGGCGCGGGCGCTGGCAGTTCCTGCAGTAGTACCTACCTACATTGTTGTGTTTAGAAGTTGCAGAACCAGTCTGGTTCTTGAAATATTATATACCAGTGCTTGGCTTAGTTCAGTAATAGTTAATAATAATAAATAATACCATTAATAATAAAAAACCTTTATTCTCTGATCCAAACAAAAGTTCTCTGCCATCTATATACAATATGCAGACAACCAGGTTAAATCCCTTAATTTTTTTACCTAAGTATAATAAGTTTTTCTTTGCGGTTTAGAACTATAAATCAATCACAAACAATAGTACAAGTAATAACCAGTCTTAACACAACAAAACTGTTAGATACCATCTATTATATCTAAATATTATCACCATGTTTATGGTGTTACCATGTATTATTCATTGATATCATGCATTAAGGTGCACACTTGTTCCCCTATGATTATATCTACCCCCTGCTATGATCAAGTGTCCCAGAACACGGGACACTTGATCCTTCAGGGAAAACGAAAAAAAAAACAGGTTTAATCAGTCAATTTAAAAAAATTTAACATTTGAAAAAAATAATACTGTCCTTGGTTTTTAAATGGGTACTAAATCGTTGCGTTATTGAATTTACAAATCAAATATTTTTGTGTCAAGGATATGGCTATGTACTAATAAATATATTTTTTATTTACCTACTTTAATTAGTTCACAGAAACACCAAAAAAACATGTTTAGTGAGGGTATATTTTTTTTCCCTCATAGAAAAATATGATGTCCACTACGCAGAACTAGTTGATCAAAGCGACATAACAGTAGTATTTTCAGAGCTCACAAAAAAAACCTCATCAATTATAAAGAAGCAGGGTCACGGTCGTTTATTACAACAATTTTAAACGTTATTTTGTACGTATTTTAATTATTAAATTTTAATTCAAAATGTTGTCCCAGTATTTGATACTTCATGTAACGATGCTATGAACTTAATATAGACATTTTGAATGCACTCGTAACTTTCTTAAATCTGGCAACATTTGATCTACCACCAGCATATCAAGAAAATTTGGCAGCCATCTTATTTTATTTATTATAGCAACACAGATTTCGTAGTTGCAAATTTCCAACCGAGTGATGCAAGTAATTTTGTTACGTTCATGGTTTTGCATTATTATATTTTATATTTCTTACTATAGTAGATAATTTAAATCTTTAACATTTCATCATTTCAGCCGAAAGACGTCCACTACTGGACGTAGGCCTCCCCCAAAGGGGGAGCTTTGCCATAATCGCCACGCTTGACAGGCGGGTTGGCGATCACAGTATGGTTGTTACAAAGGCACAGAGAACGCTGCTGCTGCTGAATCTCTAACATTTGCTATAGTTTAATTTGTACGTATAAGTAATTCAGAAATTTTTGTTGGTTTTTTCACAAGTATTTTTCGTTCTTTTGGGTAACATTTTGTTACGTTACACAAAAAACTAACCTAAGCTCTGTACATATTGTTTCTATGTACTTATATAAAAATCATGACTGTATATTTGTTCTGGTATTAGGTAATAGTTATTAGTAATTTTGATGACATGTGGTGCGCACGTCCGTAAAAATATTAAATTAATTAAAAAAGATTGGTTCAATTTAATTGTATCAGCGGGATGCAACAAAACAACAGTTTATAAATTCGTAAAGATTTTTGGTTTTGCAATTTACGTGGAGTATATAATCCCGAGAAGTATTTTAAAATCAAAAAGAGATTTGGGAAGAACCAAACACCAATATAAAAAGTATATAATAAATGAATCAATTCTGAAATTTTACTTATAATCTATAGTCACGAATTTATTCATTGTTTATTTTATAAAATAATATTAATAACCATTATTTCGTTGATTTTATCTGCATAATTTTTTTTATAAATATAAGTGTTTTTATTTTCTAAGTACCTACATATCCCATATGAATGCTGCTTTATAACTTCCGTTGTGAAACATTATCGTCTTTTATGTAACAAATTCCATTGTGCTTCTTTTGCATTACGTAATTTTTTTTTTTAAATTGACTCTATATGGGTATATTTCATGATTAAATGGTTTAGTAGCTTGGACTTATTCGCAAAGTGACATGTAGTCGTTTATGGACTTATTCATGATATGCCTCATTCTGAAAATGCCCTATTTGTGAATTACCCAAAAAGGTAGACGTTTCTAGTCAACAATAACTAAAACAATTCTGTATATCTTTAATATTTTTAGAGATTTAATGAAAAACCAAAACAGGGATCAAGTGTCCCCAGGCTCCCCTACAGAATAAAAACCTAATTAATAATTTTATTGCCGGAGTCGGGTAACAATACAAAACACGTTATTTCATGAGCGAGAATGCTGAATCTAAACCACGGAATAATATATAAGTACCTACTCTATTATACTACTACCTACTCTATTATATTGTAATATACCTATACTGAACTCCCGGCAACGTCAATAACGGAGATTGCAGTGGGCTAGGCTTCGGCAAAATGAAGAAGAAAACATGTTTGCAAAACTGTCTCTTCGTTGACGAATCGCGAAGCAGTAGGTACTCATCCAGATAACCGACGTGTCCGTGTCTGGAGAAGACCAGGAGACCGTGAAAGGCAAAGAACTGTCACTGGAACAGTTTAGCAAGGCGGGAAATCGGTGTCCTTTTAGGATGGTATTATGATTGGAGTTAGAACTCTTTTGATTCCGTATCGAGGCTTCATGACAGCAGACATGTATAGAGCAGTTGGTATTGCTGGAATTGTCAGACCATTCCGAGTAAACCATGAGCACCAATTTGTACTGGTCGATGATAATGTCATCGAGCTCAATGAGTCAATGGTGCTCTCCGAGAATACGACATCACAAGGTTAGACTGGCCTGCCGGCTCTCCTGACTTAAACCCCAAAGAACACGCGTGGGATGCTCTGAAGCGAGCTGTTTGAAACCGTCAGCCACGTCCCCAGACAGTGCCAGAGCCAGAGCTCAGGGAAGCCGCTATTTAAGATTGGGACAGGTTACCCCCAGTAACACTGGATAACTTGATTCTCAGCATGCCCAGGAGGATCTTCGCATCTGTTCGAGCCAAGGGAGGAGTTATATTATATTGAATCTCAGATTTTGAAACAAAAGGCAGAGAGACCGCGCAGCACACCGAGTGTGAAGCCAAAAAAAGGAAATACAAATTCAAAAGCGAATACCTACAACGCGCTTCGTGCTGTTCTGACACGAGTCAGAATAGCACGGAACGACACATCTTTAAAAAAACAAATGAAAATACAAATAGGTACCAATTCAAAAGCAAATACAATCACGAGATTGTAGGTATTCGCTTTTGAATTTGTATTTGCTTTAGTTGCTTCACTCTGCCTTTTGTTTCATACCTAATCTGAGTATTGAATAGAAACTTTTTAATAATAAATATTGTTGTTTAAGGTTTTTTCTGGGTATTTCTATTTACTTAAAGAAAACACACAACAGTGATTTTTTCGTGATAAAGTTCAATTTAAAAGATTAAGTTCTACCTATCAGCAGCTAGTGATCACAAACTTTTTTTGATGTTTGTAGGTATGTATGAACTAGCATTTTTATAACAAGAAATTACGTTGTAATAAAAAATAATAGCTTAACTGCATTGAACTTGCACAAAAAATGCACACTATGCTGCCGAGCATATTTTGTATAGGTTGATTACATCACTGATAAAAATGATTTGTTGGATGCTGGTCCTGCTCCACAACCATATTAATAATTAATTAATTAGCATTTGTAACTATCATAATTTTGTATCTTTGCATTGAACACACATCAAAAAAGTTTGTGATCAGTAGCATGAGCTGATATAATTTTTTAAATTAAACTTTACCAAGAAAAAATTTTTCTTGTGTGTTTTCTTTAAATAGAAATACATTAAAAAATAAAACTATTTCTATAAAAAAAATAGTAATTAATCATAATGTAATTGTAACAGACATTTGATAAAAAGAAAAAGACTGTTTAACCAAACTTAAACAACAATTTATTAATAAAAGGTTTATTTTCAATACAATATAACTCCTCCTCTGGCTCGAACACATGCGAAGATCCTCCTGGGCATGCTGAGAATCAAGTTATCCAGTATTTCTTGCGGTAACCTGTCCCATTCTTGAATAGCGGCTTCCCTGAGCTCTGGCACTGTCTGGAGACGTGGCTGACGGTTCCAAACAGCTCGCTTAAGAGCAGGCCCACGCGTGCTATATTGGGTGTAAGTCAGGCGAGCCGGTAGGCCAATCTAACCTTACGATGTCGTATTCTCGGAGCGCAGCATTTACTCGTTGAGCTCGATGGGCCGGCGCATTATCATCGACCAGTACAAATTGGAGCCCATGGTTTACTCGGAATGGTGTGACAATTCCATCTATAGCAACTGCTCTAATACATGTCTGCTGTCATGAAGCCTCGATACGGGATCAAAGGCGTTCTAGCTCCGATCATAATACCACCCCAAAAGGACAGCGATTTGCCGCCTTGCTGAACTGATTCAGTGGCAGTTCTTTGCCTTTCACGGTCTTCTGGTCTTCTCCAGAAACGGACACGTCGGTTATCTGGATGAGTACTAATTCGCGATTCGTCAACGAAGAGACAGTTTTTTCAAATGTTTTCTTTTTCATTTTGCCGAAGCCTAGCCCACTGAAATCTCCGTCGTTGACGTTGCCGGGAATTCAGAGGAGCTCGCCAAGACCTCCGTACTCGTAATCCAGCCTGGTGCAAGCAATTCTGAATGGTCTGAGTGCTAAGTTCAAGCCCAGAGGCGGCCCGAACTTCTGCTTTTATTTTAGTAGCGTTAATTGTTGGATCACGGGCTGCCAGCAATCTATTAAAGCGCTTTTGGACAGCAGTCAAAACAGTTGGACGACCACTGCGATGTTGGACGACCACTGCGATGCCGGTCAACTAAATTACCCAAAGTACCCCTGTAACGTGGTCACGACACAGGATTGGGATATAGCAACTCTGCGTGCTATTTCTCTCGTGGTGTATCCTTCTTCCCTCAAAGTTACTATTCTTGCTCGTAAAACTTCTGATAATCCTCTTAGCATTTTTTCAATCACAACTTTCCGCGTAAATGTATTTTAAATAATTTAAAATTGACTCAATCAGATTTCTGAATGAGCGTAAGTAAGCTAGGACTGAAAGCTAGAATCTAAGAAGAATCTAATAATTCTACCGTAACAAAAAAGATTTAGATTTTTAAAAGTGATCGGAAATTTTCTTTTATGTGTGTCTGAACTCAAGGTATTATAACAAATATTATAATATACAATAATTTAAAAAAAACTTTTTTCAAAAAAGACAACCGACTTCAAAAAGTGAAAAATAACTTTCAATTCGCAAGTCGGCAGTATTGCTTGCTGTTTTATATTGCCACCGACTTGCGAATTGAAAGTTATTTTTTACTTTTTGAAGGTGGTTGTCTTTTTTGTAAAAAAAGTGTTTTTTTCCTCTTTTTGGTCATATCATACAAATTAATTATACATATGTATGAAAAAATAAAAATAATTTAGAGGGGGTAAAATATTTCCCAATGTGAGGAATACATTACCAGGAATAGATTAATATACTTACTATATTTTTAAAAACTTATAGATTCGTCATGTCTGTCTGTCTATCCGTCCGTATGTCACAGCCACTTTTTTCCGAAACTATAAGAACTATACTGTTGAAACTTGGTAAGTAGATGTATTCTGTGAACCGCATTAAGATTTTCACACAAAAATAGAAATAAAAAACAATTAATTTTGGGGGTTCCCCATACTTAGAACTGAAACTCAAATTTTTATTTTTCATCAAACCCATACGTGTGTGATATCTATGAATATGTCTACAAAAATGATATTGAGGTTTCTAATATTATTTTTGTTTTATACTGAATAGTTTGCGCGAGAGAAAGTGATAAAATGTCCCCCCCCCCCCCCTGTAACTTCTAAAATAAGAGAATGATAAAACTAAAAAAATATATGATGTACATTACCATGTAAACTTCCACCGAAAATTGGTTTGAACGAGATCTAGTAAGTACCTAGTTTTTTTTTAATCCATATCCATACTAATATTATAAATACGAAAGTAACTCTGTCTGTTACGCTTTCACGATGAAACGGCTGAACCGATTTTGATGAAATTTGGTATGAATATATCTTCAACCCCGGGGAAGGACATAGGCTAATTTTTTACCCGGGACTTCGTCTGCATCCACGATAACCGACATTCACGCGGACGAAGTCGCGGCAAAAGCTAGTACATCATAAATCGTAAACCGCAATTTTAAAAATACACTATTATTAAAACATCGATTAAAGTGTTTATACTTAATATGTTTAACTTTTATATTATGTTACTGGCTGCTACGGAACCCTTCATGGGCGAGTCTGACTCGCACTTGGCTGGTTATTTTGCGATTTTATTCATATTGCTGCCAAAAAGTTGTTTGTAATGATGAGCCCTACTGACGGTTTTAAGGTTAGAAGAAGCTTTAGGCAAAGCAAAATAAGTAGATATAATATAAAAATATAAAATCCTTCGTAGAGAAGCTCAGAGTTTCACAGCGAGCCATGGAGAGAGCTATGCTCGGACTTTCTTTGCGCGATAGAATCCGGAACTTTGCCAAAGAACTAAGGTTACCGACATAGCTCTCAGAATATGCAAGTTGAACTGGCAATGGGCAGGCCACATCGCTCGAAGAACCGATAAGCGATTGAGAATTGGGATTGAAGAAAGGTTCTCGAGTGGCGACCACGAACTGGAAGACGCAGCGTTGGTAGGCCTCCCACCAGCGACATTGTCAAGGTCGCGGGTAACCGGTGGATGCAAGCGGCAGGTTGCCGCTCGTTGTGGCGTTCTATAGGGGAGGCCTATCTACAACAGTGGACGTATTTCGGTTGATGATGATGATGAACAGCAAAAACATTAATCAAAATCGTGTGTGCCCTCCATTAGCATCGATGACCGGTTGGAGACGTTCCGCATTAACTTCACCATGAATTGTGGCGTGTATTTTGCCCCCTGAACTCTTCCCAAATGCTTAATGCGTGATTTTTTATATTTTCCTTTGTTCGGGGCGTGTCACGATCCTATGATAGCACCATAAGACCCAACAGGTTCTCTATGGGGTTGAGATATGGGCTTTTGGGCGGGAAAGGGTTCTCAATAATTTGCGCCTGATTATTTACTCAGTTTCAACGCCACCGGTTCATTTATTGTTTTGAAAAACAAGATCGTATGTAAATATATAGCAAACTCGTAATTGTTTTTTAAATATTGTAATATTACTGTCTTAAATATTTTTATGTTCTATATTTTAATAAGTATGTATTGCCATTATTGATATTTGTTTTAAACTACAAATAAATAAATATTGTCCTAGTTTTTAATTTGAATATGTATTAATATTATTATTATTTAAATTATATTTAATTTATATTCTGAACTAGTAGCTGTGTTTATTCGGCAATGTTTTGATTATAAAAAATGCGGTGCGCTGCGCTTCGCCAGATAGTACTTTGGAGCAAACGGGTTTAACGAACAGTAAATGTAGGTAAATGTATGTACAATTTTGTCGGTAGTACCTAATGTATAGCAATTAATGGTTTAACTGAGTTCAGCGACTTTTGTAGTTCAATTATGCCAAGTTTGTTTTGTAATATCCTACTTTAGTCTACAACTTATGCTAAATAATAATGATTAGGAAATATTAGAAACAAATTATGTTCAACGACTTCTGTTGCTGACTGTACCGTACCTACTTCTAATCACCTACATGAATTAAGAAACGGTAAAACTAAACAAATTAAGTCATCCCTTAATTTATTACCCTGAGACCGCCCATACACGGGCAGCTTGAAGCAGTTGGGATCGACTGCTTCAAGCTGCGACTGCATGGTGAACTTAGTCTTCTACGTACACACATATACGGAACCGCTCGAGTAGTCGTCGCGATTGCTTCGGGCGGTCAGCCGCACGGTAAAATGTCATGGTGCGGTTAAGTAATTGCTGACTGCTCGAGTTGTCGACTGGATTCGCGCAGTCTCTTGCCAGCGCTCTTCATTATACTTCACACGCGCCTCCCGCCCGCACGCTTTTTGTTTTGCTTGTTGAGCAGTTATCAATGGCAGCTTCAAGCGGTTGACTATGAAATATCAACCGCCTTCAAAAACTAAAAAGTAACTTTAGCACAGAACACACATTACTTTACTTTCGGAAGTCGGTGGCGGTGGCTTTGTGTTTGTTGGTTTGTATTGCCACCGACTTCCGAAAGTAAAGTAATGTGTGTTCTGTACTAAAGTTATTTATCACTTTTTAGTTTTTGAAGGCGGTTTTCTTTTTTTCGAAAAAACTTTTTATTTTTCGCTTTTAAGTTGCCTTAACATCCAAATCCGTTAAGAAACGGCAACACACTTAAAAGAGATTGTAAGTCCTCCAGTGATTAAAGAAACTAAAACGTCGTCTAAGTAAGTTTTTTTGGGAATATGTTGATTTTCTCGATAAGGGCTGTACCAATTTTGATAAAATATATGTATTATAATTATATGGGACCTTTTCGGAATAAACCCCTGGCCAACAAAAAAAGAATTTTGCAAATCCGTCTATATATGACAGAGTTATGCCCGAACATACATAAAAAAAAAATATAAACATTCGAATTGATAACCTCCTCCTTTTTGAAGTCGGTTAAAAAAGAATAATCGAATTATGACTACACTGCAAAAAGAAATGCGTGGTCAAACATAAAAAATAAACAAATTTCGTGTCGAATTGATAACCTCCTCTTTTTTTGAAGTCGGTTAAAAAAGGGTCAAATGCGAGTCGGACTCGGACCACCGCAATATTTTGGGACCTAAAGATCGACCAATAACGCCGAAAATAACAAGTAGTCTTGGCGTATGGGGTATTCCCTTAGTTTTTAACATTCTTTTATTTTCATTAATTGTCAAGTATTTTTATCGCGGCTATAGTAAGAGAGCTATAGGAAGAGAACAGCGGAGGCTTACTAATAGGGCCCTATTAGTACCCTTCGGGTACGGAACCCTAAAATGGTACGTCCAAAGATGCAGATATCTTTACTGTGATGCGGGCACGCAGGTGCAGGCGCGGGCGCTGGCAGTTCCTGCAGTAGTACCTACCTACATTGTTGTGTTTAGAAGTTGCAGAACCAGTCTGGTTCTTGAAATATTATATACCAGTGCTTGGCTTAGTTCAGTAATAGTTAATAATAATAAATAATACCATTAATAATAAAAAACCTTTATTCTCTGATCCAAACAAAAGTTCTCTGCCATCTATATACAATATGCAGACAACCAGGTTAAATCCCTTAATTTTTTTACCTAAGTATAATAAGTTTTTCTTTGCGGTTTAGAACTATAAATCAATCACAAACAATAGTACAAGTAATAACCAGTCTTAACACAACAAAACTGTTAGATACCATCTATTATATCTAAATATTATCACCATGTTTATGGTGTTACCATGTATTATTCATTGATATCATGCATTAAGGTGCACACTTGTTCCCCTATGATTATATCTACCCCCTGCTATGATCAAGTGTCCCAGAACACGGGACACTTGATCCTTCAGGGAAAACGAAAAAAAAAACAGGTTTAATCAGTCAATTTAAAAAAATTTAACATTTGAAAAAAATAATACTGTCCTTGGTTTTTAAATGGGTACTAAATCGTTGCGTTATTGAATTTACAAATCAAATATTTTTGTGTCAAGGATATGGCTATGTACTAATAAATATATTTTTTATTTACCTACTTTAATTAGTTCACAGAAACACCAAAAAAACATGTTTAGTGAGGGTATATTTTTTTTCCCTCATAGAAAAATATGATGTCCACTACGCAGAACTAGTTGATCAAAGCGACATAACAGTAGTATTTTCAGAGCTCACAAAAAAAACCTCATCAATTATAAAGAAGCAGGGTCACGGTCGTTTATTACAACAATTTTAAACGTTATTTTGTACGTATTTTAATTATTAAATTTTAATTCAAAATGTTGTCCCAGTATTTGATACTTCATGTAACGATGCTATGAACTTAATATAGACATTTTGAATGCACTCGTAACTTTCTTAAATCTGGCAACATTTGATCTACCACCAGCATATCAAGAAAATTTGGCAGCCATCTTATTTTATTTATTATAGCAACACAGATTTCGTAGTTGCAAATTTCCAACCGAGTGATGCAAGTAATTTTGTTACGTTCATGGTTTTGCATTATTATATTTTATATTTCTTACTATAGTAGATAATTTAAATCTTTAACATTTCATCATTTCAGCCGAAAGACGTCCACTACTGGACGTAGGCCTCCCCCAAAGGGGGAGCTTTGCCATAATCGCCACGCTTGACAGGCGGGTTGGCGATCACAGTATGGTTGTTACAAAGGCACAGAGAACGCTGCTGCTGCTGAATCTCTAACATTTGCTATAGTTTAATTTGTACGTATAAGTAATTCAGAAATTTTTGTTGGTTTTTTCACAAGTATTTTTCGTTCTTTTGGGTAACATTTTGTTACGTTACACAAAAAACTAACCTAAGCTCTGTACATATTGTTTCTATGTACTTATATAAAAATCATGACTGTATATTTGTTCTGGTATTAGGTAATAGTTATTAGTAATTTTGATGACATGTGGTGCGCACGTCCGTAAAAATATTAAATTAATTAAAAAAGATTGGTTCAATTTAATTGTATCAGCGGGATGCAACAAAACAACAGTTTATAAATTCGTAAAGATTTTTGGTTTTGCAATTTACGTGGAGTATATAATCCCGAGAAGTATTTTAAAATCAAAAAGAGATTTGGGAAGAACCAAACACCAATATAAAAAGTATATAATAAATGAATCAATTCTGAAATTTTACTTATAATCTATAGTCACGAATTTATTCATTGTTTATTTTATAAAATAATATTAATAACCATTATTTCGTTGATTTTATCTGCATAATTTTTTTTATAAATATAAGTGTTTTTATTTTCTAAGTACCTACATATCCCATATGAATGCTGCTTTATAACTTCCGTTGTGAAACATTATCGTCTTTTATGTAACAAATTCCATTGTGCTTCTTTTGCATTACGTAATTTTTTTTTTTAAATTGACTCTATATGGGTATATTTCATGATTAAATGGTTTAGTAGCTTGGACTTATTCGCAAAGTGACATGTAGTCGTTTATGGACTTATTCATGATATGCCTCATTCTGAAAATGCCCTATTTGTGAATTACCCAAAAAGGTAGACGTTTCTAGTCAACAATAACTAAAACAATTCTGTATATCTTTAATATTTTTAGAGATTTAATGAAAAACCAAAACAGGGATCAAGTGTCCCCAGGCTCCCCTACAGAATAAAAACCTAATTAATAATTTTATTGCCGGAGTCGGGTAACAATACAAAACACGTTATTTCATGAGCGAGAATGCTGAATCTAAACCACGGAATAATATATAAGTACCTACTCTATTATACTACTACCTACTCTATTATATTGTAATATACCTATACTGAACTCCCGGCAACGTCAATAACGGAGATTGCAGTGGGCTAGGCTTCGGCAAAATGAAGAAGAAAACATGTTTGCAAAACTGTCTCTTCGTTGACGAATCGCGAAGCAGTAGGTACTCATCCAGATAACCGACGTGTCCGTGTCTGGAGAAGACCAGGAGACCGTGAAAGGCAAAGAACTGTCACTGGAACAGTTTAGCAAGGCGGGAAATCGGTGTCCTTTTAGGATGGTATTATGATTGGAGTTAGAACTCTTTTGATTCCGTATCGAGGCTTCATGACAGCAGACATGTATAGAGCAGTTGGTATTGCTGGAATTGTCAGACCATTCCGAGTAAACCATGAGCACCAATTTGTACTGGTCGATGATAATGTCATCGAGCTCAATGAGTCAATGGTGCTCTCCGAGAATACGACATCACAAGGTTAGACTGGCCTGCCGGCTCTCCTGACTTAAACCCCAAAGAACACGCGTGGGATGCTCTGAAGCGAGCTGTTTGAAACCGTCAGCCACGTCCCCAGACAGTGCCAGAGCCAGAGCTCAGGGAAGCCGCTATTTAAGATTGGGACAGGTTACCCCCAGTAACACTGGATAACTTGATTCTCAGCATGCCCAGGAGGATCTTCGCATCTGTTCGAGCCAAGGGAGGAGTTATATTATATTGAATCTCAGATTTTGAAACAAAAGGCAGAGAGACCGCGCAGCACACCGAGTGTGAAGCCAAAAAAAGGAAATACAAATTCAAAAGCGAATACCTACAACGCGCTTCGTGCTGTTCTGACACGAGTCAGAATAGCACGGAACGACACATCTTTAAAAAAACAAATGAAAATACAAATAGGTACCAATTCAAAAGCAAATACAATCACGAGATTGTAGGTATTCGCTTTTGAATTTGTATTTGCTTTAGTTGCTTCACTCTGCCTTTTGTTTCATACCTAATCTGAGTATTGAATAGAAACTTTTTAATAATAAATATTGTTGTTTAAGGTTTTTTCTGGGTATTTCTATTTACTTAAAGAAAACACACAACAGTGATTTTTTCGTGATAAAGTTCAATTTAAAAGATTAAGTTTTACCTATCAGCAGCTAGTGATCACAAACTTTTTTTGATGTTTGTAGGTATGTATGAACTAGCATTTTTATAACAAGAAATTACGTTGTAATAAAAAATAATAGCTTAACTGCATTGAACTTGGGATTCATTTAAAACTGAGTTTTAAGATAAGACGGTAGGGTACCTACCTTCTTTTATCTTAAAAACCCTAACTGCCTAATGCCTATGACGTTTTACACAAAACTGAAAATATAAAGCATAGAAATAACTATTACAATTTTTAACAAAGATTCGTAATCCGTGAAAAGAAACGTGAACGTCAGACTTGCTAGGACCTAGCGGTTGACGTTTCATTAATGTCATTTTTTATCTGTACCTAGCCAGTAGTTTGGTGTTTTTTTGTAAAAGTTTTACTAGTTACGCTGGTTTATTATATCTCTAATACATAATGTCGCCTCCATCAGAACTAAGTTTTGAAGAAATACTAAAGTTCATGTTGTTGCATAATGGCAAAGTAACCAACCATGAGTTAGTCAAACATTTTAAAGTATTTCTAATGAACCCCGATATGAGAGGTGAGTAGAGCTACTGTGGATTCTTTCCTTTTATTTTCTTATCGTTATCTTAACTTATGTTTTGTTGTTCTTAGATGAAGCGAGAAGTACGTTTAAAAAGCATGTGAACACCCTGGCCATAATAAAAAATCAAAACAATGAGAAATGGCTTATACTGAAAAAGAAATATATGCCGAATAACGGTAAAGATAACGAAGATGTTACAGAAAAAGTTACTGACTCATGTAACACAACTATTACTGAGACACCTATAGATGCAGAGACTAATAATGAGGAAGAACCTCCACAACGTCCACCACTTCCTTTACAACTAAACCAAGATTTCAGCATACTAACAAATCTTATTCAAGACAACCCACTTCATGTTGGAACGGCTCTCGAAGTTGCAAGTGAGTCTAAAGAGAGCTTAACATCCATCCCATGTGAAGACATACCACCAAAAGTGCATCCTCGGCGGCGATCATCAGACAAAAACATTGAAAAAAGATCAAGTATTCAAGGAGCACAAGGGCAGAGATCATCTATACCTAATCAGGATGTGTCCAGTTTTGATACTACAATGTCACCAACATTAACATCTTCCAGAAGTGAGAGCATGTTAGTAGACAGCGAGCAGACCATCTCCGTGAAGGAAAGAAAACAAATGTTCAATAGGATGGCTTCGGAGAGCGATGTGCTGAAGACAAATAAACTTGGTGGCAACTTAAGTTCTCAGGTGAGTACATTATACATTTAAGCCCTTATTACACTTGGCTAAATTAAGTTGACTAAATTCAGTAGCTACTGAATTCAGTAAAGTGTAATTGCATTCAGTAGGTTAGCATTTTAAATTCAGAAGCAAGGATGGTTTCTAACTGACTAAAACATTTAGAAACCTAATTTAAAACCCATTTAGGAAGGTGTAAATTTAGTTACTGATGTCAGTCGGTTTGGTTTGTTTTTAAACTTCAGAAATGCCAAAATAAAGAAGTCCTGCTCAATATTTTAGAGCTGTATAAAGATATATCCTATCTTTGGGACAAAAATGACAAAAAAAATTAATAAAAATGTTTGCACTATAGGTTTCCAAGTATTTATATTATTTTCTGTTTTTTATTTCAATTGAGCCGACAGCAAGGGCTACGCCAATTCCAATTTTTTGTGTTCTATTCAATACTGGGGCCATGCTTGTACATGACACAACATGTCTGACTTTGTCGTGCATAAACTGGTAATTAATTTAGTAACTGAATTATGGACATTGTGATCAGAAACTTCTAACTTGCTTCTTTTGCTTCTGTATTCAGTCGACTAAATTTAGCCAAGTGTAGGGCTACGCCAATTCCAATTTTTTGTGTTCTATTCAATACTGGGGCCATGCTTGTACATGACACAACATGTCTGACTTTGTCGTGCATAAACTGGTAATTAATTTAGTAACTGAATTATGGACATTGTGATCAGAAACTTCTAACTTGCTTCTTTTGCTTCTGTATTCAGTCGACTAAATTTAGCCAAGTGTAAATACCTGTAGGCTATAAGAATGTTTGTTCTCTGCGGGAATCAAACCCAAGACACATGCTCAGCCTATGCACCAAATATTTAAAAATTGGTTTGAATGTCACAAACAAATAAACAGAAACTGATGTAGGTGC
Organism: Charanyca ferruginea; assembly: GCA_947361185.1. Taxonomy (NCBI): domain Eukaryota; kingdom Metazoa; phylum Arthropoda; class Insecta; order Lepidoptera; family Noctuidae; genus Charanyca; species Charanyca ferruginea. Next base: position 14,658,721 of record OX376055.1, on the reverse strand, counting down.
AACCCTGCAAGATCAACATATTAAACCAACCTAAAATAGAAAAATCTTACTTTTTTAATTAAAATTGTGTTTACATATCTTATCAATGTGTCATATGGTCAATGTTTAGATATTTTCTACAGCCTTTATGAAAAAGTAACTATTAATTAAGGTCTGCCAAAAATTAAGTATCTCTAATAACTTATATTATAAACTGTGTCAAAAAATATTTAAAAAGCTGTAGATATTTCTGTTGGAGCTGGAGTTAATCTACATCAATATCAGATTTAAAAAAATACAACAGCATAAAAAATCAAATAATGTAGTGTTTAAAGAAAAAAAAGAAAGAAAAATAATTTATTTGCCCCCCCCCAGGACAAAAACACACAAAAATAACAAGATAACGAAAAAAATAAAAAAAATCTAAACCAAAAAAGTACTATCCGATTTTGTATGACATATTTAATCATATATATAAAAATCTTCTGTACATGTGTATGAAAGTGAACTCCTCCTAAACGGCTGGACCGATTTTGATGTCATTTTTTGTGTGCGTTTCAGTGGATTCGAGAATGGTTTAGATTCACGATTGGACCCGGTAGGTGACGTTGCAGACGAGTTGTAGGACTTTTTAAGGACAGGAAAACGTCTGCCAGGCCCACTAGTACAAATATAAATAAATATAATATTTTGTTTTTTTTTTTGGTTAGAAATATATTTTTTTTGTATCTATGGACAATGTAGTATTACTGATTAAAGGGAACACCTTTCGATAATTAACTTATTGTATAGGTACTTTATGAATACCAAGGTCAACATGATTGAAGTATGTACTACTCATCAAAACATTCCATTTACCTCATTCCACATTAATAGTAACAGTAAGTACTTAATCGTTAAGTATGTTAGGGTTTGTGTTTCCTCAGTTATTGAAAACGAATAGTTGCTTTTAAATAGCAGCCTTTAATCCATGTTCTATGTCAATTACAGATTGTAGATGTTAATGTATGAGTTAAATATAAAATGTTTTAGGTATTTAAATGCACTGTATTAGTAGATATTCAAGTAATCCCTATTATTAACTACATTCCAGCTTTGACTTTGTACAAACAAAGCCAAGGCCTCATATTAAGCCAGAAATAATAACATACTCGTCATTTCATATTAAGACTAGCGTCCCAGCCCGGCTTTGCATGGGCCTATAGCCTTCCTCGATAAATGGACTATCCAACACAAAGTAATTATTTAATTCGAACTAGGAGATCCTGAGATTAGCGCGTTCAACCAACCAAACAAACAAACTATTTCGCTTTATAATATTAGTCTAAATTGGTATGTTCTGAACCATCCCATTAAATTCAACAATGAGATAAAAGTTATCCTATGTTCCATTTAACTGTTAAAGTGTGATTGAGTGACAAACTATGTACCTATATAAACATTCTCATTTAAAATATTAGTAAAATCGGGTTATTTCTTGGCATTGTAGGCAAGAAATAGCAAGCTTTTGATTGGGTAAAACCAAAGGATAATAAAAAACAAAACATAAGAACCCCCAAAAAAGTTAAAAAATGAAAATGTGTTTGTTGACCCTTTTTGTTGATTTTAAGTACCTAGTAATATGTGAAATAATCATATCCTGGGAACCAAGAGATTCATGATTAGGTACCTACCCACCAACAATACTAAAAATAATTTTTAACGGTCCCCCGACGCGACGTCGCTTGGTCTTGTTTTATTTTTTAGAGGTATGTTTTAGTGCCGCTGGTTTTTAAAATTAATTTATTTTCTTCAAACTCTATAAATTAAGAGTCGACACGCTATGCATTACGTAAATCCTTTTAAGAGTAATTAAAAGCAAAAGTTCAATAATTTTGCTGGAATTACGACTTTTGTGTCAGAAATTCCTTTCAACATAATGAAAAAATGCTGATATCTTCTAATAGGCGTATACGACCTTCGTCGCAGAGCAGCTTTAAAAAAATCCACGTCCAAATCGGTCCATCCGTTTGGGAGCTACGATGCCACAGAGACATACCTACACACACTGATTCACCGATAGGTACACACGTTAAAATTTTTAACACCCACACACACCTGTTTTTGTCGGGATTTAAAAAGGTCGTGATGGTCTTTCATGGCTGCTATTTAAGCAGCAATGAAATAGAAAAACTGTTGACTTTGACTTTATGAAATCAATCTTTATTAACAACTTGTGCAACACTGTTTTCAGTGTTTTAAATGATTACTGGACAGCTATACCAAACAATAGCGTCGATTCCCTTGTTGACAAACTAAACTAAAATTAGACAATTGGCATCTATTACTGCCAGGCAGCTGAAGAAAAGGACAGCGGCAGATAAGAACTAGGTAAGTTACAGATGTCAAATTAGTTTTTTTTTCTTGAACTTCGCCATGTTTTTTAACAGACTTCAAAAAGGAGGAGGTTATCAATTCGGATGTTTGTATTTCTTTTTTATGTATATTCGGGCATAACTCCGTCATATACTTAGTATAGACGGATTTGCAAATTTTTTCGTTCGAAAGGGGTTTATTCCGAAATGGTCCCATATAAACGTTATCGAAATTGGTTGAGCGCTTTTTGAAAAAATCTACAAAATCCCATAACAATTACATAGATGACGTTTTGGTATCTTCAATCTTTAGAGGACTTTCAATCTCTGTTTTAACTGTGTCGCCGTTTCTTTATGGATTTGGATGTTAAGGCGATACTAAAAAGAGAAAAAAAAACTTAAAAAAATACTTTGAAGGCGGTTGTCTTTTTATGAAAAAGTTTAATCAATATTTTCTGAACTGCGTAGGTACTTAACCTTAACCGTACTTAAAAACTGTAACTGTATGAACATTTATGATCACCTTACATTGACAGCTCTTATTAATATCTGTCTCTTTCTTGTTTTATTGGAGAGAAAGAGATATAAATAGCTTAAAATAAGTTTAGCTCTTGCACAAAAGAATTGGCACCACTATTTTAAGTTATTAGTTGTACTGTACTCATTATTTAGCCTTTCCAAAAATTGTGGTCTGACATAGTTGTTGTCACTTGCAGCATAATATTAGTAGGAAGTAAAGAACATGATAGTAGACGACTTAATAAATTAAATTGACTTGAACAATAGAAGTAGAAAACCACAAAAGATGTCGTATTGAAACTTATAAATTCGATCATTAGTCGACATTGGAAAAAGAAATTGAAAAGCTTTTCACACTCTGTCCCCATACTTCTATCGAAGCAAACCAGTTACTCTCGGTGCCCTTTAGGGCAGTGTCACAAAATATAATGGGGCGCGCCGCAACCTTAGGTACTTTGTGGCAGTGTACTGGAACTCCTTACTCTTTGTCACATAGGTACGTGAAAGAGCTGTCTCCTGCAAAATTATTATTTATGCCTATGAAACAACTCAGATTGTACACTTGAATCAACTTTAAGTTTGCATTAAAAACTATTATGGAGTGGCTTACCTTAAATTTTAATCTCCTCACTGTACATGTCAATAAGACAAAATTTGAAACTTTTTGTCCTACTAAGTCAAGTCAACCCCTAAACCAATTGTAATTCGTGCTCATCATACCTTACCCTACTTTTAGAAATTACCTGATATTAAATATCTTGAAGCCATTCTCGATAATAGTCTTAAATAGAAGCAACATATTGCCTCCTCTGTAGCACCAGAGAGAAAACTATTTTAAGTCTATTTTAAAAATACTTCGCGTTGCAATTTTATTTGTTTAATGACCATCTCATACCTAGTCCTTCGGATAATAATGAAACACGAACACGCGTGGTTTACCCACTAATAGTAGCCGCACTGACTATGGATTCATTGAATTAGTCTATCTACACCTGAAATTATTAAAGTATCTCAAATCCTCAATCATAATTTACAGTCCTTAACTGCTGCTTGTGATTCACTTTCAATGTTATGTACAGAGGCCAACACATCAAGCTACAACAATCTGTCAAATTTCTTTGATAGACTTTCAACCTTAAGAGCGCGTATTCGATTCGTGACGAAAACTTCATGTTTTTGCGTTTTGCCCGGAGCAATATCGTAATTATGTGAGCAGATTATTTAAAGACAATTTACGGTTTTAGAAAGATTAAGTATTGATTTAGACAGCTACAGAGTAAAAGTATAATTTTTAATTATGGTTTTTTAAAGCGAAGACAATTCTTTCATATCGTTTTGCGAAAATAGACGTCAGAGTTAACTTTCAGGACGAATACAACTATTACAATATGCCAAAATATTTTGTTTTATGCGTTTTTCCAACAGTATATACAGTCATAAAGACAGCTACAGAGCAAAAATTACGAAAATATTACTATTATGTATTAAAAACAATGATGAAAAAGTAGAAAATCGGTTCACTTTGACAATTTTTTTCACCAGTATTTGAATAAAAACATGACTGATATATTTATTTTATGAAAGTAAATGTTATGCTTAATATACAGAATATTTTTCAGTCCGTTATACGAGCTCATTTATTTTAGACAATTATTTTAAAAAGCACTGTAAAATATCGCGCGCTGTCGTTTGCCGATCAATTTCAATGATTCGTGCTTATTTCGTGCATTTTTTTTTTCTGATGCACACAAACAGGCCATTGTATTGTACTAGTGTGTGTCAATGCTGCTACGCCTTTCTGGCAATCGTTTAGATTTAGAGTTGCGCTAAAACGATTACGCGCCCTTAACACAAAACGATAAGGTTCATATTTTATTGGGAAAATTTGACAGTTTGGTTTGCCTTGATGTGCTGGCGTCTGTACATTGCAAACTCCGTCATTGATTAATTACTTGCAATGATCGGGATACTTTACTAATTTCGGATCCAGAAGAGTAGTTGGTTGGTAGGATCTCATACAGGTGATGATGCTGTAAGATGGTTGGTCAGGTTAATGCAACATAGGCCCGTACTATAATTCACTTCGACTCATTCGAAATTAGCACCTTATGGTTTTTCCAATCATTGTTATCTATATAGTTGATCTATAAAGAGATTGTTTATTGGTCAGGTCAGCTTATTGTGGAAATGTATAGCTTGATGCGTAGCCGTGTGTACATTTTCTGTTGAAAACTAGGTCTGGCGGCTCTGGAATCTTAAACCATATAAATATATAGGTATAAGCATTAGTGTCAGTCGGGAGTTTTTAAATGTGAATTGATCGTAGTTAGATCATAATGCTAGTTTATCATTTTGTTTAGGTAGGTATATAACTAAATAACATCAACGGAGCAGCAGTCACCTTGTTAATTATTGTTTTTAATGAGTAAATAATTATAAAATATTAGGGGTTGCGTTCGGGTTACCAGGAGCGCGGCACCTGTTGGTCGGCTGACAATCATTAACAAATATTTTGACCCACAAGTATTTGATACTACACATTTGTAACTTCAAACAAAACGTGAGTGACTTAATTATAGTAACTAATATTTATTAGAACTCCAGACTTTTTGTGAATTTTTGTGTCGTATTGATACCAGCCCCCCCCCCACCGTCGCGGTGGGCGGAGCTTATTGCTTGGGCCGATCGTGCCTCTCTATCGCTTGTTCCGAGCTCTCGCTTGCACGCTCGGGCTCAGGCGGAACGTGACACTTTTTCGTGCGTGCAGCCGGTGTTCATCGATTTATAAGATGTTACTTATCACGTCAAAAAAACATTATTTAAATTATTAACCGACTTCAAAAAGGAGGAGGTTCTCAGTTCGGTTGGTTTCTTTTTTTTTATTTATGCACATCGATTACTCCGAGATTTATGATTCGATTTAGGTGATTCTTCTTTAGTTTGATGCGGAATTGGTGCCATTCGGTCCCATAAAAATTTAACATTATTTAGCCCAATAGTTTTCATTTTATGAACATTTTTTTTATTTTTATTTTTATGTTTGGTCATGCATAACTTTTTTCAGTGTAGTCCGATTTCGATGATTCTTTTTTTAATTGATAGCGTATACCTCAAATTTGGTCCAATAAAAATTTCAAGACAATATTCCATCCCTAAGGGTTGAAAATTAAGGGATGACAGATTTTATTTAGTGTCGCCGTTTCGTAATTAATTTCTATGATGAGAAGTAGGCACTAAAAAGCGAAATTTTTTTTTTTATCAAAAAAGACAACCGCCTTCAAAAAGTATAATATAACTTTCAGTTCGCAAATCGGTGGCAATACAAAACAACAAGCAAAACCAAAGCCGCCGACTTGCGAATTGAAAGTTATTTTATACCTTTTTAAAGGCGGTTGCTGCGGAAAGCTAGTGCTTCCCATGTGGTCCCATTTTAATTTGGTCCAGTTCTGACAATGGCATCTATGAGAAAACCGTATAAGTAAGTGCGCGATTTGTTACGCGATTTCTCCGGCAAACGTAAACCGATTTTGAAAATTATTTTTATTATGGATAGGATATGCTTCAGGGATGGTCCCATATAAATTTTATCGAAATTGATTCAGCACTTTTTGAAAAATCAACAAATACCCAAAAATTTGACATAGACGACGTTTTAGTTTCATCAATCTTTGTACTAGTTAACTTTCAATCTCTTCTTAATAGATTTGGATGAGAAGGAGGTAGTAAAAAGCGGAAAATAAAAAGCTTTTTTGATAAACATTTTAAAATAGCAGATGCATTTTTCTAAAATCAATATTTATTAGTTACATTCAAAAAAAGAATCAACAATGGAGATTAAAGAAAATCTACGAAATTTTATTGTATTTAATGGTTTCATTAATCAATCACGAACGACCGAACCGCGAGTTTACATTTCGGTGTCCCGGAACTGTGTAAATAAAGTGATAAACATAGCATTGCACGTATTATGCGCCGTAGTTTATGTCGGGGAAATCTTCTTTTGTTTCATTGAAACAGGCGTTGATTTAAATCCATACTTGCGAAAGCGAAAGTAACTCTGTCTGTTAAGCTTTCACGAGGAAACGGCTGAACCGATTCTGATGTAATTTGCTATAATTATGCAGATAGCTTGAACCGTCTTGACATACGACGGTATAAACACATACTTTTAAATCCGCAACTTGGTCTGCATCTGCGAAAACCGACATTCACGCGGACGAAATCGTGGGCAAATGCTAGTTAACGATAAAAAAAGCCATTTAATTTCACGATATACTCCGGCGACTTTGAGCAACCAGAGAATCGTATGCGCTGCGTCCAAAACTCTCAAAGTTTAGTCGAAAAAATTAAATAAAAGATAGTATTCTTTAACTGAAAAAAAGGCCTTGTACTAAAAGATAGATAATAAAATTATCTGTAAGATAGTTAAAGTTTTGCTTAAATATTCCTGGTAGATTTTGTGTGATTATCAATGTTTTGTCCACGGCAGCCACAATTTCACGATTTAATTAAACTATTTAATATGAACTTAATCAAAAATATTCACATACTAAATGATTAAGAGAATGTTCTAGTTGAACATAATTATATTTTTTTCAAATCATTTACACTACACGTTTTGACGTGATTGTCAGTTTTAAATCTGCAAAAGTCGCTTGTTAGCGCCTTAAATCATTTCAACCCTGTGGGGCAACTATAAACTGATATAAGTATTAATTAGAATAATCAATGGTGCCAATTCTGTTGTACACAAACTACCTAAATAAATTTAAGCTATTTATATCTCTTTCTCTCCAATAAAAAAAGAAAGAGACATATAATAATAGGCTGGGAAAAAAGTCTTTTCGCTTTGTGTATGAACTTGTAATAAAATCTCTTTGGCTATACTATTTGTATCTGGCTGGTTTTGGTATCATTGAAAGTTTAAATTTTAAAGAACATAATTTCAAATTCAAATTAGGAAAATGTGTGATTTGTATTTGTTTTTCGTACTGTCAAGATGAGTGAATGTAATGAAGAAATTCGATACATTTTAAAAAAATGCAAAGCAAACCGCGAAAAAAATTTGCGATGTTTATGGACCTAGTGCAGTGTCTGTGAGAGTAGCACAAATTTGGTTTAAGTGTTTTCAATCCGGAAATTTTGATGTCAAAGATGCACGTCGCTCTGGTCGCCCTAATACGGATAAAATGGATGCCATTTTTGAAAAAGTGGAGCAAGATCGGCATATCAGTAGTTGCGACGTAGCTGAAGAACTGGGAATTGACCACAAAACAGTTTTGGCGCATTTGAAAAAAACTGGGTACTCAAAAAAGCTCGATATTTGGGTACCTCACGAGCTCACTGAAAGAAACCTAATGAACCGTGTACTCATTTGTGATTCTTTATAACGACGTAATGAAACCGAACCATTTTTGAAGAAGCTGATAACTGGTGATGAAAACTGGATCACGTACGACACGAACGTGCGAAAAAGGTCGTGGTCAAAGGCTGGTCAGGCTTCACAGACTGTGGCGAAACCCGGGTTAACTCGCAACAAGGTGATGCTGTGTGTGTAGTGCAATTGGAAGGGCATTATTCATTATGAGCTGTTACCACCAGGCAGGACCATCGATTTTGAACTCTACTGCGAACAACTGATGATATTAAAGCAAGAAGTTGAGAGAAAGCGGCCGGAATTAATCAACAGAAGGAATGTGGTTTTTCATCATGATAATGCTAGACCTCACACATCTTTAGCCACTCAGCAAAAATTAAGAGAGTTTGGCTGGGAGGTGTTAATGCATCCGCCGTATAGTCCTGACCTTGCACCTTCAAATTTCCACCTGTTTCAGTCTCTTCAGAATTCTTTAGGCAGTGTCAGGTTAACATCACGAGAGGAGTGCCAGAACCACTTGTCGCGGTATTTTGATCAGAAGTCCCAAAATGTCTATAGCAATGGGATCATGTCCCTACCTACAAGATGGCTAAAAGTTATCGAACAAAATGGTACCTACATACTTTAGTTAAATGTAAATAAACTATATTAAAAAATGTTTTGAATTTTCTTAAAAAATGCGAAGAAACTTTTTCCCCAACCTAATATATTAATAAGAGCTGTCAATTTAAGTTGATCTAAAATGTTCATATAATTATAGTTGTCATTTCTGAACGTATTGATTAAAAACACTGCGAAGTTCAAGGAAAAAACTAATTTGACATCTCTAACTTAGTCCTTGTCTGTCGCCGTCCTTTTCTTCAGCTGCCTGCTAGTAAGAGATGCCAAATGCCTAATTTTAATTTAGTTTGTGAACAAGGGAATCGGCACCATTGTCCTTTATCACTAGACGTCCAATTTTGACAAATTTGAAGGGTTTTATTTATTATTCGTTGACACTGAAAGGCCATAAGGATCATAATGATATTCTAACTTTTAACCAAGTAAATGAATTCAACTATGAATTTTATTACCCAATCTAATAAAAGTCTTTTGAATGTTAAATTGTTGCGTTGCGGTAAGGGTAAAAGTTTCCTGTCTGTCGACACCTGGTGCAGCTAATTGAATTGTAAAACCTTCGTCATGGGCCTTTGGCGGTCAAAATGATGTCGAATATGATTATTATCGATATTATATTTTTCGTGATCGCGCCGGGATATCTAAAGAAGACGGGAAATTGCTAACATGATAAAATCACGAATGCAGTGGAATCTTTGTTACATGTAGATACCTACCTACATTAAAAAAGCGAGTGTACCTACAAATTGTACAATACGATAACGTATGGAATTGGGACAACACTACACCCAAAGGGCACATTTCGAAAACAACCGTCGAGGGATGTTCGTCGCGAGAGCAAAAATTTATATAATAATAATTTCAGCTCATCCGAACGGGACAACCCCTACACGAGGGTAGCGTAGGTACACAACATGAACAACAAAAGCTCCTAATGACAAATATTAGGCTGCGCCTCCGCGCACCTAATGGACTTTACAATTGCTTTATACAGCGTACCTGACATTGTAACCTATTAAAAGTACGAAAGAACGCATTAACCTGTATTTAAAAACATATTATAAGCGTAAGATAATTAAATAAGAGATAGTCATATCATTATCGTTATCGAGGACGCTCGTTGATTTTATTCATGTGTTTCATTAAATCTAGAAATGTGTCCCATAGATGTATAAAAATCAGCGTAAAATATTAAAGATGCCCCGCTTTAGCAATTAGTTTGTCACTTAGATAGCTATGTTTATAAACGAGATAATAACAGGTTACGGAATTCACTTAACGCCGCCGCGGAAGTTAATAAATAATAAATGAACAAACCGTTTCTCACTAATATGCCACATTGCCACCCGTCTGAGTGAGATCACAGCACATAAATCAACACTGAAATAGACCGACGATGAATGTTAGGTACAGTATACTTCCGCTCGTCAGTTAAAAAACTTTCAAAAAATTAATTAACAGAAACTTTATGAAAGCTTTGTCCACTTAATGCTAAGGGGAGAGGGGGGAGGGGATCAGGGGCTGACGTACTTATAGGTAGTTACTTAAAGTTTTAAGAGTATCATTTTATGACACTTTGTTGAGATGTGAAACAATTTAAAAAATCCTCTAAATATAAAATGAATGAATGACAGCTTTTGCGCGTCGCCTTCAGTAACTGAATTTAAAATATGGCAATCTTCACTTACAACCCAGGCTAAGTAAGACACTGAAGAGATTTAAATAGAAAATAGAATTTTATCATTAGAACGCCAGTAATTTAATCTACAGTGACATTCACAGTACTCATTGTTTAGTAGGGTTTAAATCAACCGTGTTAATTTTGTTCCATACCTTATGATCCAAAGATAGTAATATTAATTTGGGAGCATTGACATGATATGCTTGACTCATGGACATTAAAGTACGCGCAAATTAATCTATTCAAGCCTAATGTATTGTTTGTCATCGCTGCCGGTCCATCAAATCAAGGTATGGATAGGCCTCAACTCAATATCGTCATCATTATTCATAGCGTATACCATATTCAATACTGCCTCGTGACTTGCGGTCGATTGTCAATTACCTACTGTCGTGTGACTACAAAGCGCACGTGCGCTATTAAAGCTTCAAAAAGGTCATTCGTGCATATAGTGCTGACCACGCTGTCGGTTGGGTTTCGCTTGTGTTTAATATGGCTGACTTGCATAATGACGTTTGTAGTACTTTGCCACATTAGGCGTCGGGTAATTTTCTATCCCACTTTACACAAACAACAAACACATTCGTATAAATGCTTGAATTTAAAATGAAGTGGCTAGTTTAATTTTGTGATCCCTTTAAGACTTCTTAGTACGTGCTAAACGCGAAATCCAATTGGTTTTAGGGGCTAAGCACCCCGTAAATGTTTTATTATCCCATTGCCTTATTTTAAGTCCATCTAGACGTCTCAGATAATCTTGGACTCCGATAGTAAACGATTGAACGAAGGTAGAATCAGCGACAGAAAAATAGAGACCTTCACATTGATTAAAATTAAATAAAGTAGATAGGTAGGTACTTATATCTCAAATCCTTAATGCTTACTTATATGAGATGTTTCAGCAGAATGAACATAATGGCCACGACAGTTGTCATTTTGTATAATAATAATAAATTTTAATTAGTATCCGAGTGCAATTAGAATTGATCGAAGTTTATAGGGGATGAATATTCCCGAATTTTATTATTATTATGTATCTTCATAAAAAAAATCGTCGGTCAAGATTTTTTTTTTGCGACAGTATTTAAGTATTATGTAAGATATCAAAATAAAGGAATCAAGAAAAAATGTTCTTAAAATGTTACTAGCTCAGTAATAAAAAAAACTTTATTTCTGATTTTACTTCTTCACTATGTTAGCCACAGCATATTTAGGTATCTACATAATGTGTTATAGCAGATTTAAATAATTCACAAAAATGCATTGTCGGCAGGTATACACCGCAGTGCCTTAGTGCATAAATGCATAATCGTAATAACAGCTGTGGGTCAGAACAAAGTGTTCAAGACAAAATACAATTTTAATAATAGACATAAGTAGATCTAGCTTAACATTATTATCTAATAATAGGATATTTTTATCTCGTTTCGTGTTCCCGCGGTATAATTTAGGACTTAAGCTTAATTATAACTTATTCTAAAGTCTACGCAGACGAAATCGCATTTAGAAACTACTAAAATACCTAACTAGTAAAATAACCTTTGGATTCGATATTTAAAGATACATACTAAGAAAAAAAAAACATGAAATTCGGGTGTGTACTTAGAAACCCCTGTTTCTCGAAAACGTAGGTCTAGTTAGACTATATTCCAGTAATTAGTTGTAAATGGACCATTCAGGTGTAAAACCTCAAAATGAATCCGTTGAATTAAAAATGACTCTGAAGGAAGTTTAAAAAAATTTGAAATTTTACGTTCGCCATAAACATCGTTCCAGGTAAAAAGCTAATTGCACTCACCTCACTCGTTTGAAGGCTGTTTATCATCCCTATATTTTTGTAGATCTATGTCTATACAAATCATACAAGTGCAAATTCATCTCACTAGTTTTAGGGGTTAAAGTATGAGATTGCCGATTTAAAATGCAAAATTAAAACTCGTTTTTTTTTGCAATATGTTTCATCATCATCATCATCATTTCAGCCCAAAGACGTCCACTGCTGGACATAGGCCTCCCCAAGGGGGGGTTTTGCCATAATCGCCACACATGGCAAGCGGATTGGCGATCGCAGTATGGTTGTTACAAAGGCACAGAGAACGCTGCTGCCCATTCTCTGGGAAGTCCCTTAGTCGCCTCTTACGACACCCACGGGAAGATAAGGGATAGTGCTATTCTTTACGTCCGAACCACACGGACTCTTTACATATACGTTTATACTTATTTAATTAAAATATTTACCCTCATTATCTATACATTGCTGCCATCTAATAGGAAGTTATGCCTTTGCGATAGAACTCTGGGGATCTAAATTCGACAAACTGTGTGAAAGCGTTTTGTACTGCCTCCTGTGACCACGTAGAAAATGTCCAAATCACGAAAAAAATGGGTATTCAGTTGGAGCAAGGTCTGGCGAGTATGGAGGATGACGTATCGTTTCTAAATGCAGCTCATGTTCAATCACAGTTCAAATTCAGTTCAATCACAGTTACAACGATGTCCCACAGCAGTGTGAAGTCTTGCGGTATCATGGAGCAATAATGGTTAAGATCGATTCACGAGTCGGGGCTGTTTCATTGCCAATTTCGCCATTTATTGTTCGAAGTTCGGCATAGTAAACATCTGTTGATATTGCATGACCAGACCTGAGAAAGCTATAGTGAATAACACCATGAAGAGACCACCAAACAGTTACCATTAACTTTGTGCACAAATAAGCTTTGCTTTACTCTGTTGCGGCGTTTGACCTGGGGTAAACCATTGCAGTTTTCGCTTATGGTTATCGTAAAGTACACTTTTCGTCACAGGTCACAATTCGATCTAATATTCCTTAATTTCTTTACCGATTCAACAAGGCAGCGCAAGTTTCAACACGTGTTTCTTTCTCATCAGTCAAATCATGAGGCACCCATTTTTCATACTTTTTTTATCTTATTGTTTTGATGCAAATGACTTAATATTGTAGGTAAGGTATGGTTTAACCATGCTGCTAATTCTTGGGTAAGTAGTTTGATTCGGATCGTGGTTCGTTCTTCAAATTGAAGTTTCCATTACAAATGCGTTTAAACCAAAACCGCACGGTGCATTAATTAGCAATCTCCTCTCCAAACGCAGCATTAATATTGCGAGCCGTTTCAGCCGCGGATTTAAATTATTCGGATTTTCAAAGTATTCATCTTTTTCGTCTAAGCTAAATAAAAAAACTATAAAACGGCAATTTCATACTTTAACCCCTATTATTATAACACTTATATCCTGAGTGTATTATAATTTTGCGTATTTATTTAAAGTGTCTTAAAAAGGCATGTATGTGTTGCACAAAACAGAGTTGAAAAGATTAAAAAGATTCCGTACCCAGGTCGGCCGAAGCAAAGAGAATCAGTGCCTATTCACCGTCTCCTATCCTAGCAGGCCATGGTTCACGGCTCTATCTTGCGCCGCATGTCCTGTCACTGCACATGTGAGGAGTTGCTTACTTACTGACTGCGACAGCGGATGGCGTTCTTGTGGCCGAACTCAGGCCAAACAAAAAAATTATCAACAATTTTCATTTATACTAAGCTCACCCGGCAAACGTTGATGCAATATAATAAAAAAAATAGTCTACGACATAGGCCGGCCCTACACGGACTGCTCGAGGTGTTAGCCAGTGATCAACATACACGAACCGCTCTTGCAGTCAGAATCAACAGCTTGAAGCTGCCCTTGATAACTGCTCAACAAGCAAAACCAAAAAGCGTGCGGGCGGAAGGCGCGTGTGACGTGAAATGAAGAGTGCGGGCGGAGAGACTGCGTAAGAGCAGTCGACAGTTCGAGCAGTCACTGTATGCCTGGCGATTGCTTAACCACCCAAAGAAAGGCGTTGTTTCAAAATGTATGGAGCCTGGGCCTGGTCCTTGTATACATCACTTAAAAATAGAGAATCACATTTTAAATAGCTCTCAACTTTCCAATTACTTTAAAACGCCTTTATGTGCAGCTAAAACAAAAACCGTCATGGCGGTAAGCTGCCATTTTTATTGATTAATGACGTTTGACATGTATAATTCTGATTTTCTGCGTCGATTTCTGGATAGCCAGGTAAACAGATGCGAAAGAAACGGTGTCAAGAAACGAAAGCGAAGTTGTTAAAAAAGAACTCCAGTAACTAGAAACAAAAAGAGATGAAAGAACAGAACATACGGATAAAAAGGCCTGAAGTGACACTGTTGTGACCAAGTTATGACTTGTGACAGCTGACAGTTGTTTTTCTATGGTCAATGGTCGATCTATCGTTTATGGAGTAACTAAATCTGAGTGACGCCACTCCATAAAAATAATTGTTATACTAAGTATATCAATTGTGCGTGGTAGTACCACATCAGTATTTATCTGTATTTTTCCTGAATTCTACGGATGTTTCTCTTTTTTTTTAAGTGATGCACATAGCCTGGACCCATTCTGAAACATGTCCTTTCACCATGCGGCTGACCGCCTGCGCCCGAAGCAATCGCGACTACTCGAGCGGTTCCGTGTATGTGTTTACATATAAGACTATGGTTCACTATGCAGTCGCAGCTTGAAGCAGTTGATCCTGACTGCTTCAAGCTGCCCGTGTATGGCCGGGCCGGTCATAGGTCGTAGGCTATTTTTCTAAGTATTAATATATTATTTTATATTTTATTTATTTATAAATTTCATAATTTATTTATTATTTCAAATAAAAAAAATATATCGGTCAAGCCGTTTCGGAAGACTTCGACAACAAACACGAGATTTTTATATATTAGCTGTAGGTATGTATGTATAATCTATATTTGCCATCGATACGGTAAGAAGACGAATGCTCTTAAAATTACCAAACAAAAAAAATTCACTACGAAATCAAGAGTACACATACCGTAACATTTTACGTTGCATAAAACGGTCATTTGCGCTAGTGAATCATTTCTTAAATTTATCATTGTTTTCATTTTCACGTTTTCATTTTAGCAAAAACCTAGCCGTGCAACAACAACAACAAACCGTGCCTCTAAGGTACACGGAGTCTCGGTAAGAAATGGATGGTGACCCATCCATGGACCGACCGCGGCAGGTGTAGCTGAACCATGACGATCGATTCGTGCGACTTTTACTGAGCCGCGAGTCCCTATTAGTTTAAAATACTATGCATTTTAATTAAATACAGGGTCAACCGAACCGACAAACTTAGTTCAAAGGGATGCCTATATGAGTGATTTCATTTAAAATTGGTATAAATAACTGCAAAGTACTTACTTAGATTATAAAAGTTCTACAGACCGTTTGCTCTTCAAAACAATGCAAAAAACTGTTTTATTACAAAACATTATTCGGTGCAATTGAAGATCGGACATGGTAACGCGAAAAAACAATATTTTAGTCTCAGACCAATACAAAACTTTAGTCTAACAAAAATAATTAACGAACTTAATAAAAATGCAACATTACATGAGCTCTTACGCGAGCACCCATAAACATTGTTGTGTTGAAATGTTTATTAATGATTATTGTTAATTGTAACAATAATAATTACTTCATTAAGGATTTATGGTAAAAATATTGTTGATTGAATTTGATTTACTTTTTGACTGTAGGTATCTAAAATATGCATAATGCGTACTTATCCGGATAGTGGTTTGGATTGCATCCGAATTATGCGAATAGCAAAGTCAAAGTCAAAGTCAAATCATTTATTTCAATTAGACCAATAAAGGCACTTTTGAACGTCATAAAAAAAAAGTTGATTCTAGTTGCCCCTTCCAAAAGGTAGTTTCGTATGAAGAAGAATGGGCAAGAAACTCCAAACTTACTCTTTAAAAAAAAATGTGTACAATATTTTGCATTTACAGTTTATAGTTTTATAACTATACGTAAACACGATGGACCCTGCATAAAAAACACTATATTGAAGTATGTACAAAGTATTACAAGATTAAAAACGATAGCCAAGTTGAATACAGATACATAGTGTTCACATATTATTATTTACAATTATTGAAAAAGTAGACAACAACTCCTAACATTTCAACAAACTATGAACTAGTGTGTGAACCAGAGTAAGAATTAAATATAAATATATATATATATATTAAGTATAGTTTGAGTAGTTTTGATTAGCAATCAGTTTGATTTTGTCTAGACTGTAAATTGTCTTATGGAGCCCGGACCAGCATGTTTCCAAGCATTATTATCATGGATATAATCCTCTAAACTGTAATATGCTTGTTTACAGAGTGTACTTTTAATATATGTTTTAAATTTTCTTTCACTTAGTTGCAATATATCACTAGGAATTTTGTTATAACACTTAACACAGTACCCCATAAAAGATTTATGAACGTTAGACAATCTAAAAAGAGCGAAATAATTGCGTGTCTAATAAGTACTTAGAAACAAAACACAAACAAATGTTGTTTAGTGTAGTGTATTTAAAGGGTCTCTAGTTAAAGGAACTTTTAACGTATCTTCAAGCGTTTTGTGTAGTCTTTAAATGTAATTAACAATTATCGATATAGACTCCTTAACTTAACCCGTATTTAATGAAAACTTTCTGCAACAGGGTGTTGGGAAGTTAGATATTATACAAGTAGGTAGATATATTTCTTTTTACAGTGCAGGTATCACTTTCTCTTTCATCATAATAATAAATCCTTCACAAAGGCAGCTAAAATAAGCTTCAGTTTAAGTATACATCATCAGCGTTAGGAATAAACGCATGGTTGTTAATAGTTGTTATGCACGATGAAAAAGATAACGCGGTACGGTCCGTTGCGACTTGGAAGGAAAATATGACCGATTTCATTGTTCTCTCCGTGCTATTCGGGCCTGAGAATCACTCGCAGCCATCAACAACGCGGATGCCGCACTTAACGAGCCTTGTCGAAGTGATGGAAAATAGGAACGGATGAATTAGCTGTCAGCTATTCAATGATAAAAGTAAGACAACGCATAATACACGCTCTGTGGCATGAAACAATCAAGTGTCCGTGACAAGAACTACATTGCGAAAGCTGGATATTTGCCGTAATAACTTTTGTCTGCGATAGTGCGTTTAAAATTATAGTAGGAGTACCTAGGTACCTACGTCAGTCCAATCCTATAAATCCAAAGAATGACATTATTATACAAGCATCTAGCTAATATAGGTACTATAGCTGACCCGCAAAATTAGCCTACGCCTTATTCTCAGACCTACCAAATATTCACAAAAAGATTCATAAAAATCGGTCAAGCCGTATAAGAGTGCGATAACAAACACTATGACACGAGATTTTTATATATTAGATACTGATTTCGTAGTTTAGTTAATAGCCATAGGTATAAGTGTAAAAAAAAATCTAATAATAATAATCCTTTATTTCAGGCAACTTAGGCCCATAAAACACAATACACACACACACACATACAACAACAACATACACACAAAACACAACAACACACACACAACATACATAATTATACATATATCAACTGCTTAGTTTTATTATCTCAGGGCTTTACTTTACCTACTCTAAGTACACGTCTTATTATTATGTGTTGACTCGAGCAATAACTATCGAGACGTTGATTAATTAATAAAAGAGTTTTTAACAGATGTCTTTGTCGTGAATTACCTACATTTAATTGTTGGAATGTGGCGTTTGTTTTTTTATGCTGTCGTATAAAATATATGAATAAAGCTGAAAGTTAGAAGGTTGTGACGTGTATCGATTGTAATGTGGTGCCGTCGTCGCCACCATAATGCGAGCCAGCGCGAACAACGTGATGCCTATGGCGTCCTACGGCGAGGAGAGAGGCACGCACGCCTGCATGGAGCCCTTCGGCGACTAACTGGCGAGCCTACTCTTTCAATTTACTTACATTAATATCAATTTTATTTTTATCGTGTTAATGAATATCGTTTCGTCGTTTTATAGAAGCTGTGATAGCTTACTATTTTAATTTAACGATCGGTTAAAATTAATAATAAAACGAAGAAAAAGGTCAGGCATCGTGTCGGTTAACCTACATTTAGTAATCAACAAAATTCAGCAACATACCCGTGTTAAAAAAAATGAGAAGATACTCATTACACGACAGGTACCTCTACCTAGCAACTATTAGCTGTCTGTCCCAAAAGTTAAACAAATATCTATGTATTGATAGCCAAATCATATTTTAGAGGTGAATAAAAGTAAAGGAGGAGCGGTGTATTTGCCGCATACACAGACTGCGTGGCGTTATGTAGAACATTATCCATGAAATCCATTTTTACAGTTCATATAAATAGTATCACGTTCTATAAGAAAGCAAAATCAATTAAATGGTAGGGGTAATTAGGTACTTTGTTAATCTTGCATCATTTAAATACCAACGATAGCGTAAACGAATTTGGTAATTCTGAACTCCGGAGGCGATTTAATTTAGCAACCCTACTCGTTATGTACTTAGATGCCGTTATAGGAAAAATACAAGCTTGTCCACAAATTTAAGTAAACGAGATAGTTGAAAGGGTCTTCCCTTTCAACTATCTCGTTTCGCGGTCTGAAACTGACCGCAGAACTATCACAACGTTATTCGAATCGATGGATGTTTTGGACTTAGATACGGTTATTTCGTGCAAAGATTTAGCACATTGAGGCAACTGAGTTGTCAAAACAATAAACTATGGAATTCACTGAAGCTAATAATTAATGCAGAAAATCCTTAATAATGAAGCTTCCTATCGTAGGCCATTGTTGGAAATAGGATAGGAAGCTATTAAAGAGCCCTAATCTATTGTTGAAAGTACGGGGTCTACGAAGTAACACCATGTTTGGCCACAATGCATGGTCCTCCGACTTTTAGCATCTTATCCCTCCACTATTCTTTTTCGTCGACCGACTGGAACTGTCCCTCGCTACTGCCGATTTGCTATCTTCACTTATGAACGTGTCTGATTTAAACCAAATCCGTCTTCCGGCAGACTTGGCGAACATACTGCTACTTCAGCTGGCTAAATCTAAGAGCTATGATTCGATTCGGATCCTATCCTTCAAACGTGATTCAATACTGATTCTTGGGCCACCTACAATGCTTGAACTAACCCAACTTTACGTATTTTAACATCCTTTGGCATCATAATGGATCTTACGTCTTTAATCAGTTCGTCGTCTTTAAAATACACACTTTTTATAATATCGTAACGCTTAGAAATTCACTCACGTAGTTTCGATAGCGAATAAACAGATACTAGTTAAACAAATCTTTCTATTGAAGAAATGTTATGGTTCATCACAAATTTTCACATTAAGCCCCGAAAAAAAAATACAAATATAATAAGTTGCTATGACATACTTCACATAGTCGTAATTTGTGTTTTGTTGAAGGTGTAGAAAAGGAGGTGTAATAAAATGGATACTTTTTTTCTTATTAAGCTCGTAGTAAAAGTAAACGTTCAAAAAACTAATTTGGGCGCTAATTTTAATTGTTGCTGCCATAGAACCTTAAAACCAGCGACGTACAAACATAATCTTATTATTAAATCAAACACATCACATTAAGGATGTTATCTTGTCAATATCAAAGTCCCTAACAGTGAGGCCAATAGTGTAGACATAAATATGTAACGACAGGTGGTAAAGTGGTCATGCTGCGCAGCGCACGCCCAGTGCACCAGTCGCGAACATTGTAACTTTGTCCGTACATTACACAAAAATGAACTGTATTGTACATCGCATAGAGTTTTTAATTACTCTGACCCATACAAATAACTTGTGACCTAAATCATCTTATATGAATAGCAGCGCAAGCCTGAAGACGGGAGAATTCGAATTTATTGACCATTAATTCAAAATATTATTTTCACAATATAAGTACTCATTTATTAATTTTGAAATATTAGGTTCCGATTAATTTATATGTGTCGTTAAGATATTTATTATGTATGTAAATATCGTCTTTATTTATAATCCTAATCTTTTGTTTTCAGACGTTAAGTACATTGATGTACATCGTTTAATAAATTGTTCGCCATGAATGGACAAGCTTGTCCTTAAAAATATAAAATTGTTAATGAAATCTTGACTATGATGGTGACTCATTGAAATGTTGTTTGTTTGCAGGGGGTGGATGAGGAAGACAGAGTTTCTGTAAGTAAACATGAGATGAACATAAATTGTAAGAATTTAATAAGATCTTTGAATAAATATTTTTTTGATTTGCAGTTAGATCAAAAAAGTGAAACAGATCCATTGGACTCTAAGCAAAAACAGTGGATTTTATGTGCAGCAAGAGGAGACTACCATGCTTTGGCAAAGATGTGCAGAGAAAACACCAAACTTGTCAAGACTAAGGTAAGTGCAACTGGTACAATTTTTTCTGCTGTATTCTTTAAAAATAAGTTAAGAAAAAAAAACTTTTGAGGATGATGTAAAACAGGATAATTTAATTTTACATTGTAAACAAAGGTTACTTGGAAATACTTCGGCACTGTTAAATAATACTAATGCTATAAAATATACTCCATTTGCAAATTCGCCGTACAATGCCCATGGAGAACCCAAGAATTTCCGTGAAAAAATGTGATAAACGGTAACGGATGTAGTTGTCCCGTATCCTTGAGTTTTTCGGCGTTAGTTAGCGCCAAGTGAGAGCACATGTCCAAAAGGTGTGCTTCTAATTGGGTCTCGGGGTGCACGGCCGGCGCCGGCCTGCGCCCCCCCGCCGCATGCTATCTTGACATATCTCCGGACGTAGTCCCTTGTTTTATTTTACGAGCCATCTCTCAGACCCCGACTTTTTTTCTATTCAACTATTGTGTTTATGCTGTTTCAACTCTCGCACTTGATATATAGACGTCATATAAACTGGAGAGATCGCTAATTTTGAAGAGCATGCCATTGATTTATATGATAACGATTAGTGAATCAACTTGTCCCATTTGTTAGGCTAATTCTTATTCTGATGACAGACGAAGTGAATCGTTCAAGTCGACAAATCTTGTATCTTGGAATCTTGGTTGCAGTAAATTATTTTTATTGGTTTTCAAAAACATAAAGAGATCAAATTAGCTTTATAAATATCAAGGATTTTAGTAAATGGCCGCTAGGCTCTTACTTCAAAGACCACTGTCATCGGATTGATTACTGAGTACATTACTTTTATTGAATACGCAGTAAAAACGTAATGATAGCCTTCTCTTTTATTGATTCGTTGTAAATCAAGGGTCGACGCAATTGGATTTAAATTTTATTGGCATCCTTTCTTGGGTATGTGAATAGTTAAAAAACGAATTAAGGAATTAACAAAGATTTGTTTTTGTTATTTGTGAGTGTTCAACGTTTCCATAATATGTCATTATAACAACTGACACTTCTTTGTTTTTGAGTTTGTTTCCAATTAATCCTTCCAGTCCGTATTACTCTAGTCTAACACGTGCTTTAGAATGTAGAACGGCAGTTATTTTCATTTTCTTCTATCCACTTCCCGAGCTAATAAAGCAACAGTAAATATTGTCAGACAATATGTAACACGTGTTTGCTACTGGTGCCTTGCTGGTTGACATTTGTCGTCTTTCCTCTAAAAAACACTTTGATGCTTATTTTCGTATTTGCCTGACTTGCTGATGGAATTATAGATTTGTGGAAATTTCTCTGTGTGTGGGTTCTTGTGATATTTTTTATTGTAGGCCTCGCTTGTTTCTCTTTGAAATGAGAAATTTAAATATGTCATCGTCGCTTCCTATCTAAAAGAAATCGTCTTTAATATTTATATTTTAATGCCTCATGATGATTAGTTGAGATATATTAGCCGATTTTATAAGCTTTTTTAACACTTCATGACATTCCCGTTAACACTGTGTTAATGTTGAATTCATTTTATCTGTGTAAGAAATATTAGAACAGCCAACGAAAAGATTTTTTGAAACTTTGATTATTGTTTGATAAATTGTCTGATTTTATAATAAAGATTGTTGCAATACCAGTCGCCAAGACACAATCGAAGACAAAAGATTCTCTTTTCTAAAAGCAGACCGTTTTTTTAATCTCTGATTATTTTACAAGAGGTCGATAACAACAAGTCCGTCTCGTATTACAAACTAAGATAGCAATGTTCAAGATAGGTGTTTTTTTGCTTTCCATGTTTGTCTGACTCACTTTCTTTTACCAAACTATTAATATGAGCTTACATAATGAATTAATAGCTCTAATCAAGTACGTAAGAACATGCGATAGTGAGTTATGTTAAGCAGGTAGGCGGCAGGTACCTGCACCTGCGGGTTAAAATATGACTCACGTGACATGCTCGTCTGGCATTTCTGGCAAATTCATGACGTCTTTATTCTCCACTTGGTATTGCCCGTATTCATGTCTTCACCTTCCAAATAATATTCTCCCGACCGATTTCTGTCACGGGGGCGGCCAATCTCAATGGGGGCTAACCGATTACGCAGGATATATTACAGTGTACAATAGTGGATGTGAAAACACAGGTGTACTCCCTCTTCTCTCACTCTCATTAAACTGATGGGACGGCAATACGAAGCACAGAGTTTTCAAGCACAGGCGGCAGTGATCTTCAAACTCCGAGCTGCTACTGAAAAAATCCAATATCACTGCCCGATCTGGGAATCAAACCAAGACCAAACGATCAGCAGTCGTGCTTGCGACCAACGAGCCAATCACCCCCCAATCACAATAAATAGGTGTTAGGTACACGAATAGAAAAAAAAGTGTTAAGCTAAAATAAATATTATTTATTTTACGGAACGTTATTTGGCAATAATACTACACGTATTACGGCCAAAAAGCTTTAAGTAAAATCTCAGATGTGAATTGGAAATGTGATATTTAATTGTTCACTAACGATCGTGTAATTGTGTTGATAAAGATTTGTTTAGTCAATAAAAAAAACCAAAGCTCGGTATTATTATTCTTGATTTACGAGTGTTCGATTCCAACGAGGGCGGAGTTGGTGATCCAAGTAATTAAATCCAAATCATTTCGATGTTGGTTGCCATACCAACAGTTATATTGATACGATCCAATAATGGTATTGTTAATTACATTTATATCGGGTAATATAAGTAGAAATTTATATCGTCGACTTTAATTTAAATGACTACTTACGGATTTTATTATGTTTGTTAAATATCATTTAAGATGCTTCTACAATAAATTTAATAGGTTGGTGGTTTGGCATGTTCTAATTGGTGCCTTTAACTGGACTGCAATTACAGCCGCATTTTTTTGTGGCGCCTGCTCGCAGACCTCGAGTATTCTATTTCATTGTAAAAAATACTTCCAAACATTCGTCTAAGATTTCGGTTGCACGCGCTATTAACGCCAACTCGACGGTGGGAGTGGCGTTGCGGAAAGCAATTTAAGTCCTGATTTATTCCGGTGCAAGGCATCGGCTCTGCTGACATCTCTCCGTCTAATTAAGACACTGGCTTTCTAAATGATTTATCTGCATTTAAATCTATGAGTTGCACATTTGACACAGTGCTAATTAATTGAACTATAAAGTAATTTATTCTTGCGGTCTTGTTAGCTGTTATATGTATTTTTATGTTGTTTTTGATGTCTAATGTTTGTATGCGCAAAAAATGCTGTTAAAATTCAAACACATCACATCACACACAAACACGGCACATCGACGAAATCGATTCAGCAACGGGCGCGTTTGTTACGGCCGCTTGTTACTTTGTGAAGTGAAGCACGACGACAAGAACTTTTAGTGTATTGTTTTTAGTTATTTTCAATGGGTGTGCTAACTTCTCGAATGTGTCGGCCGGCGCGCGGCGCCAAGTCGGTGCAACCCGAGATTTGACGCCGCGCCTCATTTGACCCGTCCGTCGAACGCGCGCCATTGTTTAGCTATGCATGTCGAACATGACGCGCCGATAGTAACGTTTCCTTTCTGTGTCATACAAGATAGATATTAAATGTATATCGATGTAATAAAAATATAATGCTACTTAACCGATTGCGAGCAAGTGCAAAATGGTAACTATTTGATTTTAAGGTGTTATTCTTATTTGTGACCACTTTTTGAGGCAAAGCTTAGCTTTTTGAGGCAAAGCTTAGCTTTTTGGGGTAAAGCTTGAGACAAAGATTAGCTTCGCTAAAAGCGAGTAGATCTTAAACCTATGCAGATACTTACCTACCTATAATAAATTCGCGTGATCAGTCGTCCTCAGTTAATCATTTACGGAATTAAAAAACCTTGCAAATGATTATTTAAGCTGTTCGCCAGTAAATCGTCTCAGCCCAAGAATGGAACCTAGGCGCGTATAGCATAAGGCACTTGCGCCGGAGTGCAAGTCACTCCTACAATAAGTGATTTCCAACACGGTGACGCAGCGATATTGTAATGGTTGTTTGTTTAGTGGTTCTACCTTACTCGTGTATCGGCCTAATCATATATGCCCATAGTTTTGTTTTTATATGGCTGTTTCATTATAGAGTTCATGGGCGTGTGATGTTGGGCGCAATCAAATTTGAAAGGAGACAGCTCAGCATTCGTGCTGCTTTAGTAATTTGGTTCTGGCGCCATAAGGTGTTGGCAGTGGCCGAACCAACATTTTATCATTCAACACTAGCCTTTGTCTTTTCATTATGCAATACTGTATTGGTTTTGTAAATATCTGTTATCGATTTAGAGCGCCGCGCCGGCTGTAAAAATTATCATCGAACGACTATTTTGTTCTTTTGCTGATAGGCACCTTATAATGTTGGAAACTTGGAATACTCAAATACTATTTTAATTGCAATTGATAGTTTATAAACTAACAACATTAAAACCGACTAGGTACCTACATGATTACAGTTGAAACTTGTTACTTGTTTTGTTTCTATGAAAATAATGAACCCACATAGTGGTTTTGAAAGATTCAAGAGTAGGAATATACTACACACATAAAATTAAATAAAAATGTCTATTGATTAAATAAAATGTTTTCAATATTTGTAGATCGAAAAAGTCTGTGCTATGGCATTAAATTGCTTTTGAATTAATAAAGACTTCTCGTGATTTGTGTTTATGTTGGGTTTTTCAACTAAGTTAGTGACATTGACACTAAAATGTGATAATATAATAATAATAATTTATTTATTGGACACAAACATATGTTACAGATAACAAAGATTTCCCTAACTCCTGTTATGCCCTTAGCAAATTATTATACTTATAGGTACCAATCAAAACTAATTTAGTAAAAGAGAACAATAATTGTTCTCTTTTGTCTTTTATAATTGTGTCAATAAAAATAATACTATATACAAAAACATTTGGGTGGAAATTATCAAGATGCCAAGAGACGCTATTTCCATGACCAACTCAACCACCGTAGTTCTTCCCGATGTTTGGAAATTTCTCAAGTCTGTAGGCATAGGCAAATCACCTTCCAACCAGTGCAAAGATGTGAACCTCAACGATCTAAATAAACATTTCTCTTTCCTTCCCTTTTCTCTCGATTCGTCTGTCAAAGCTGTGACCCTGGAGAACCTTTCTAGTTTGCCGCTGCCTCAATGTTCTCCTTTTAACTTCAGTGATGTTTCTGAGGATGATGTTAAGAAATCTGTCCTTGCGATTACATCTTCTGCAGTTGGGAACGATAAATTATGTTCAAGAATGGTTACTCTTATCCTTCCAACTTTACTTCCTGTTCTTACTTACATCTTTAATCATTCTTTTGCCTGTTGCTCTTTTACTTCTGTTTGGAAGCAGGCTTACATTATACCTTTACCTAAAACTAACAATCCATCCTCGCTATCCCACTTTAGACCTATTTCTATTCTCCCTTTTCTTTCCAAAGCTTTTGAGCACTTAGTTCATAAACAATTAACACTTTTCTTACCTCGGACTCTTTAATATCACCTTTCCAATCTGGTTTCCGCTCGGGTCATAGTACTGTCACTGCACTTTTGAAAGTAACTGACGATATCCGCTTGGGAGAGGTCACTTACCGTTCTTGTATTGCTTGACTTCAGTAGTGCCTTCAACTCAGTGGATTTCGACATTTTACTAGGTATCTTTAAATGTCTCGTCCTCTGCTTTAGCCTGGTTCAATTCTTATCTTCGGGGGCGCTCTCGGTGTGTTCGCCTTGATGAGGTTTTCTCTGATTGGTGTTCCTCAGGGTAGCGTTCTCTCTCCTCTTCTATTTTTAATTTTCATAAACATGGTTACCAGTGTTATCTCTTCCAATTTCCAGTTATTATCTTTATGCAGCTTGCAGCTCTACCGGCACTTTATTGTAGCTGATGCCGATTCTGCCATTGCTGTGAATCATGACCGGGCTTGTATCAGCTCTTGGTCTTTTGGATTGCAAATCAACCCAACTAAATCTCAGGCCATGGTCATAGGCAGCCGATTTGTTCGTAGTGCGGCCGTTGTTGCATTTTTGATGCCGTTGTACCTTGATGGTGTTCGCATTGATTATACAGATACCGCCAAAGACCTGGGTGTAACTATTGATACCTGTCTGTCGTGGCGAGCTCAAGTCAATGAGGTAAGCCGTAAGGTACACTTCTCTCTTCATTCGCTGAAATGCCTTCAGAGTGTCCTGCCTTTGAAGACTAAAATTTCGTTAATAGATTATGCCGATGCCTGCTACCTGGATGCTACTGAGGAGTTATTAAATAAGCTTGAGCGCTTGCAAAATTTATTTATTCGCTTTATTTTTGGTCTTCGTAAATATGACCACGTTTCCCACCTTCGCAAAGAACTCAAGTGGCTCCCAATCCGCCTTCGCAGGAACACTAGGATCTTATGTCTCCTCTTCAATATCCTACACAACCCGTCCTATCCTACTTACCTGCGCGAGCGTATTTCTTATGCCCACCCAACTGACGCACCGTGTAGATCGCACCTTAGATCCCTACTTAAATCCCATCCTCATAAATCCAGCTATTACTCATACTCCTTTTCCGTCCATGCTGTAAGGTTGTGGAACGCACTTCCGCCTAGCATTCGTGATTTGAAGACAATTTCTTTGTTCAAAACCAGAGTGAAAGAGCATTACCTTTCCTCTCAATTATGATTTATTATATACATATATATTTTTATTAGTTTATATATCTTAGCATTATGTATTTATATATTAATATTTACTTATATGTGTATTTAAATATAATATTATAGGTTAGTTAAATAAGGTACATACATACTTTATTCTCTTCCTTTTCTCACACACTATAGTCTATGTTTCTTTTTTCATTTCTCCTTTTGCAGGTCTGCTGGCAGAAATTTCTTAAGAAATAAGCAGTACCTATGTACTCATATTTTATAATGTTCTTTTCCTGTGCTAGGTCTGCTGGCAGAAATTTCTTAAGAAATAAGCAGTACCTATGTACTCATATTTTATAATGTTCTTTTCCTGTGTTAGGTCTGCTGGCAGAAATTTCTTAAAAAATAAGCAGTACCTATGTACTCATATTTTATAATGTTCTTTTCCTGTGTTGTCTACTGTGTGTACATAAATAGTAAATCAAATAAATAAATAATAAAAATGTTTATTTTCTTCCAAAAATAACACTTATTAACTAGAACTTAAAAGCGAACACAATTAACAATGTTCATTTGTGGGAGACTGGTGCCTGAACTAAGCCGAGACCTGTATTTCAGGACACCAGGGCCCTCCCTTCTAGAGGGTTTTATCAATTTGTTATAGACAAACAGATAATGCTTGACGAAAATTATTTTTGTTTGTTTCAAGTGCTCAATATGTTAGAAGAAAAGATAAAAAAATAAAAAGTAAAAATATTTTTTTATGTATGAGGTGTAGTGAGGTTTGAGATGCATTTGGGGAGTGTGGGTGAGGATGTATGTGTGTGTGTGTGTGAGTGTGGGTGAGGATGTATGTGTGTGTGTGTGTGAGTGTGTGTGTGTATTGCATGTGTGTATGAAGATGTATGTGTGTGTGAGTGTGTCTGGATGTGGATGTGTGTGAGTGTGTGTCTGGATGTGGATGTGTGTGAGTGTGTTCGCGTCAGAAGTGTACGCCACACACTTCTGACGCGAACTCCGTTCATTAGTATTAAATTTCTGATTTTGATCATCTACTTTTGCTGTTGACTGTACCACATTTCTTATAGCACTAATTGAATTATACATTTGTTTCTTTGATACTCCCAATTTATACTGTTTTTGTTTTAGTTACAATACTGTGAAAAAGAAGAAATATGGTAATATTTAATCAGTTTTAAGAGTTTTAGCATTGGCTACCTGTCTCAGCTGTTTAAAAATATATGTAATTTTTCGTATTCTTTTAGATAAATTGTGAATGTGTTTGTTCTTCAAAAGACAATCTTTTATCAATGGTAACAACCAAATAACCAATATTTTGTGTCTACTGGATAGTTGGGCCGCTACATTTAGTCAATGGAGGAAATGAACAATGATGAATATATATAGGAGGCTTATCTTGTAAAAAAGTGTCTGCATTCCTGATTGCGGAAGGAATGAATTTTGTTTTATCTGCATTAAGTGTGAGCGAGTTTGCAGCGAGCCAGTGGCAGACCGTGTTTAGACCTGATTGGGCTAAGGTATATACTTCATCCCAAGAGTCGCTCGTGAAAGTAAGAGTTGTGTCATATGCATAAGACACTATTTTGCAGTTTTTAAATTTAAGTTGGCATATAAACAACGTGGGGCCAAGTATACTTCCCTGAGGAACTCCGTGCTCGATAGGAAGTTCATTACTCAAGTGGTCCCCGATCCTTACTCGCTACGTACGATCCGATAAATAGTCAGTAATTTCAGTTCATTTCCCCGTATTCCCGTATTACTCAATTTATGAATAAGGGTCCCCACCCTTATTCATAAATTGAGTAATATATATATATAATAATGAGGGATAGAGCCTGTGTCAAAAGCTTTTGTAAGATCGAGAAAGATGGTCAGGTATTTTCTGTTTTCGTCTAGGCTTCTTACTATGAAATCAGAAAAACGTGAACAGCCTCATCAGTGGATTTGTCAGCTCGAAATCCATATTGTGTGTCAGCTAGCTAGCCTTATAAAGAATTTTGTTAGCCTATAATTGGTCGTACGCTCGAACACTAGATAGTGATGAAAGGATAGAGATAGGTCTATAGTTGTTGACACAGCCTGTACCCCTGCCTTATATACGGGAATAACAATTGTTTTTTTTTGTGCTTTAGGAAAGACTCCTGTATCAAAGCAACGATTTATGAGATCAGTGATAACAGGAACCACCAAATGTACAACACTATGCAACAATTTTTTTTATTATTATTATTATATTTTATATACTTTATGTATCTCGGGACCCAGAGGTCCCGGGCCTTTGTAAGGCGTACGAGGAGCCAAAGCCAACTCGCAGAGGCCCTCTAGGTAGCTTTATATGAAATAAGATTATTATTATTATTATATTTTATATACTTAATGTATCTCGGGACCCAGAGGTCCCGGGCCTTTGTAAGGCGTACGAGAAGCCGAAGCCAACTCGCAGAGGCCCCTTATGTAGCTTTATATGAAATAAGCACCAACCGACGATTATCCCTGTATGCACTTGCAAGTGCACCCAAGGACAACCCCCGGCTGGTGCAGGACTATTACAGGACATGGAAACTAACAGTACTGGACTATGGGTATAAGTTGCTAAAGTGACTTGGTTACCTGAAACTATGAAGTGACTATGGCCCCTGCCGAATCAATGTTTGTATGCATGGATAAAATAGCAGGGGGTGACTTGCACACTCACTAAATGGCCCCCCCGAAACAGTCGCTAGCACGAAGTGACGTAGCGACAAGGGGGCAACATATCTTGAGGTGCTAGAGGAGTGGAGAGGTATTCCACGGCTATCAGGACAATCCCGGAAGTACGGTCAAGATCCCTACCAGCGTCTTACTGGAATACTTCCTTACCCCGAGCACGAATGCTCTCGCGAGTTTCCACTCTAACCGGCCAATTAAGGCAAGATAGAGGTGGGAGCTCCGTTCCTCATCTCTGGCTTGCCTTTATTGAAAGGCAAGCCAGAGATGAGGAACAAGACTTCTCCCGGGAGCTCAGGTCCGTGGGGTCGCTACTGCCCAACAGCTCGCCACAAGCTGCCCTGCGGGTTTATTATTATTTTTTTTATTTTTATTTAATTATTGTTTAGTTGCGTAGACCCAGGTGAGCACTAAATTCAATATAGCAGTTTTAACTTCCATAATATCAACTTTGAGTAGTACGAATGAGTTGCTAGGGGAGCTGTCATTGTTTGCAACGATGTTATTGAAAGGTGGAACATTCATTCAGCCAGTACTTTTCCGATTGTGCGAAAAAAGGTATTGACGTTATCCACTGACGATTGAGGGGTTTGGTCTATATATAGTAGTTTCTCAGAAGATTCACGATTTTTATTATAATTTGTTATAGTTTTAATAGAGTCCCATAACAATTTAGAGTTACCTTTAGCCATATTTAGTTGATTTTGTTCATATTATCGTTTAATTTTTTTAAGAAGATTGTTGCAATAATTTTTGTAACGTTTATAATATGTTATACTTAGGACTTCATTACCAGGTTCTTTTTTAGTTTGAATATGCATTCTATCCCTATTTTTAATGCAATTGG
Source organism: Charanyca ferruginea (assembly GCA_947361185.1). Taxonomy (NCBI): domain Eukaryota; kingdom Metazoa; phylum Arthropoda; class Insecta; order Lepidoptera; family Noctuidae; genus Charanyca; species Charanyca ferruginea. The sequence continues at coordinate 14,627,653 of OX376055.1, read as the reverse complement.
GTAGTCCTGGTATTATCCAGGGTTAAGTTTTGTTATGTTTGACCATTTTTTACACGAAAAACAAACATCGGTAGAAAGTAAAAAGCTTTGATTTTCCGTATCTATATCCAAACTTGGGTGGTTGTTGGTTGGTACCTATATTCCACGCTGTGTTCTCGAAACGGGGCTCGGTTTGTTATTGCAAAACACGAAAGCATGCTAATTGAAATTCAGCATGAAAGGGATAATGAGGGTGGCGGAGAACATTCGCCCCTCATCGCGCCCGCCATACGTCACTCAAGAGCGCAATGTTAAGATGTGATCTTTGGAATCGCTTCACAAATAATGTAGTGTCGGCTAAACTTGAAACTGAACCCAATCTGTTACTGCACATGTGCACACTTCACATTAATTACTAAGTATAATAATACAGTAGCTTTGAGTACCTACCTAACTATTTAATAATAGCCATTGTGAAAAGAAATTGTGTCTACAATCTTATAAGTAACCTACAGTTATACAGGGACATTTTAAATTGATTGGTGACTTATTAAAATAATTTACAGACATAAGAAATGGAATATTATTAAAAGTAGTACCACACCATTGTCATTTTTTAGCCTATGCTGTCCCACTGCTGGACAAACTTCCCCCAAATTCTGTCAGGGTGGTACGCGTACAAGTCATCTCGCCACATCTTCCTCGGCCCTCCTTGGCGACGCCGTCTATCTTCTGGCATCCATTGCCTGGAGACTCTTGTCCAACGCCCAATGTGCATGCGTCTGGCGTGACCCGCCCAATCCCATTTAAGCCTTGCAGCCTTTTTGCATACGTGTGTTATGCCGGCCGGTTTTGGAATGCAGCGTGGTGTTCTAGATTCTGTATCGTCTTTTTACACCCAGAATGTTGCGCTCCATTTCGCGTTGGCAAACTTTTTGCGACTTGGTGAGCGACCAGGTCGGAGCACCGTAGGTTAGGACGGGCAGGATACACATGTCGATGTGTTAGCGCTTCGGGTAGATCGGCAGATCATCCTTCATTAGCGTCTTCATGGACCAGTCAGTTGCTTAGCTAGCTTTCCAGGCGTTTTCGACTCAACTATCGTTATCTCTGCCCTGCTTGTTTTTAAATGAAGCGAATATTTATTAACCCTAGAAAGCTAACGTTCGTCAAAATGACGAACATCTAATAAATATCTCCCTCTTCCTTTGTAATGGTTTTACTTACAAAATCGCGGTTTTGCGCCAACTTGGTGACCACTAGACTGCGTCGCGTGGTGGCCATGTTTGGCTGGTAAGTACTTTAGTTTTGGAGATACCTACTGCATGCTCGTCATTTTGACGAATGGTTAGCTTATGCGTAACTTTTAGACCTGCACTTTGTGTTGATTTTTTATTTGTTTTTATTTATTTATAACGTTTGATAGTGAAATATGGCTGCGAGGTTGATCACAGATGACTTGGATCACAGATGACGGTTCCTTAATTAAATAATGAAGATTATGTCCACACAAATGATGTTTTTTCTGATAGTGAGAATGAGGATGGTTTGTTGATTGATGTTTTGTTATGATGGGTCACTAACTCTTCTTTTCAAACACATTGAAACAATTGACATTCAAACCGAAACCAAACAAAATAGTATATTAATTTGTTGTCCTCGTGTGACGATGACGACAAAAAAACTGTGAACCCAACTTCTAAAGAACCAAAAATGATAAAGTTTTATAATAGCCACAATAGGCGGCACATTTGACCAGATGTGTTCAAATATGTGCATGTTTTAGGATATGCTCATTATATCGATTATCAACTTCAACGTCATCTGCCATAATGTCTTGGTTTCTGGAGAAAAAGCACTGTCACGCAGCCATGGCTAAAACGTTGACATGAATTACCAACAATGCTAACCATAAGACACGTGCTGAAGGTCAAGGTCTAATTCTTGAAACATCTAGTTCTGGAAGACTTTTACCCAACTTGTGCCAAAAAAAACCAAATAATTTAATACTTACGGTTAATTTTAAGGTTTTTTCTTTATAATACAAATAAAAAAAACACGAGATATCTAAACAATAGTTTCTAATTTTGGCTTTGTAACATTTAATGCCATATTGATCTCAAAGTACCTAACATGTGAAATTTAAGATTTGTGATTTAGTACTTCAAAGTTTAATAAATAATCATTTTTGTAATAATTATCTTTAATTAATATCCCATATTTCCTATATTTCCAATAAACATGATTTAAATGAAATAAAATTTTAATAAAAACACATTTTAAAAATGATCGTCAAAATGTCGAATGGTTAGCTTATTATAGAAGTTTAGGAACGTTAGCTATGTAGGGTTAAGACCCAGTATAAGTCATATATTCGATTACCCACACCTGAAGACGTAGGTATACGACAATTTCCACATGTCAAAAATACTTGAAAAAAAAAACGCTTGGAAAAAAAACATCGGGCTTAAAATATTGAAATTAAAGCACCACATACTCAGGAAGAAATTTTTCATTAAAACAAGACCACTGAGTTCCATAATAGTAGTGTGGTCATTATATAGTCAAGTTAAATTGTGTTAACACTGCGCAGTGGTTCATGTAAGCTTGTACTTCAGTATTCTGCGGTTCATGTGACAAATGACGCTACTTTGTACACGTTGAAAATTTCTCGTGCTTGCGAATTTCCTTACAATGTTTTGTTTTAATTAATTCTTAAGATTTTGTTACCATGTTAAAACTTAGTAACCACCATATTTTATCTGAAATATTTTTGTAAGCATCGACAATATTTTTGAGCGCCAATTTAATATGCCAAACTAGAGCTTAATGTACAACATGTGGGAGATGGGTGTGCAATTTACGAAACCCGGCTGGGGATGCGAGGGAGAGACCTCGCACTTTACCGTGGCACATTAATTAACCGAGCTGAATCTACATACGGCGCCACAACCACGTAGAGAGCCCACTGGTGGCAAGAGCGTAGATTTACGACTCGTTCGACCACCATCTATCGGATAAACTAATTGCAGCACAGAGCTATTGTTTCTAAACACTAGGCAGAAATAGAGCCTGCCGAATGTCCGGTTGGGATCGCAGCTTGTATGCGATCGAGGACTATTATTCGATTGTGCGGCTGTTTGAATACGCTACGATCTTTGTTCGTGGAAATTCCGTGATAGACGAGGTGCCATTATGAACCCTATTAGCGCATGTTTAAACTTAATGAATGAGATTAGTTTATTATTACAAACACTATGGTGTTGTTGTACATACCTAAATGACAGTCGGCTAAATACTACCACGTAATATATAAAATTAAAATAAATTTTATATATACCTTAATTCTTGAAATAATGACATAGCTTTTGAACATGAATGTTTAGGAACTCGGTAAGCCCAAACCATAGCATTGTCACAAAGATTCTCATGCTTCATCTGGTTTGCCGTAAGATGTAAAAAACACTTGCATTCACAAACCTTATCATTTTGATAATTCAACAATACATTAAGTTATTTACGCCTTCGCGAAAATGAATTCTTCAAACATCTGCATTTACAGCAACTGATTTTAAGTCCCCTTCAAAATGAAGAGGGGATTGTTACTGAGTTACGTATTTAGGGTGTGCTGGGCGGTTATTCCATTTATATACTTAGTCAAACATTGAAAGCATTGAGAAAGCAAGTCAGGGGGCAGTACGTGGTCCAACATCAGCCTGGTCGTAGATTCCTTCCTTTTTAAACACCTTCATAACCAACATTTTTCGTTTCTCCCATTTACAACAGTGCCGAAATTAACTTTGTTTTAAATAATTATATTATATTTTTAAGTTATTCAAAAGTTGCGACGCCCGAATTTAGATTTTTGCACGATTTAATCCCGAATTCACAAATAGTTGCTGATAGGGACTAGGTGGGGCATGTCGACGGCGAGCGCCCTCGGCATACAAGCCGCGTGCCCGCAGCGGCGCTCTCGGCGATCCGCGAACAACCGCCTCTACCGCACCCTCAGCTTCAAATATTTTATTGTAGAAATATCATTTTAAGGCTTTGAAGTAAATGTAACTGTTAAACAGTATTCTTATAGCTTAAAACCATTTTTTGCTCCTATTTTTCCACCTCATTAGATACTTATATGTATTTAATGTACTAACGGCATCGACCCAAAATATGTCATGAAATTAGGTATTAAACCTTCATATTTTTCAATTGTATCGAATACTTTACATTTATAATTGCCCCAATAATCCAGTTGTTCTCGTATTATGTTGGAATTCTCAAATTGTCAAACTGCCAAAGGAAATAAAAGAATTATACTCTTTCGTTCGGTTAATCCTCCAAAAGTAGTGCGGGCGTCAACTTGTCTCGATTCACTTTCATCTCGATCTATACACACCAAGCCAAGCTATCTTACGACAAAAATAATTATAACCAAGAAGCGGTAGGCGAAGCCCGAGGTACTCCACTAAGCCACTACAATTCGTTTGCGGCGGCAATGAGCGGCTTGTAAATCAAAGGGATTCTACATAATTAAGCTCATAATTAATGTAAGGATTCCGTTATTTATAGGCGTAGTCATTCTTAAAATTGCTCCCGTTTTGATAAGACGGTCCTAAGAGGATGTGATTAACACATGTAACATGTTAATGGGTGTAGATAATGGTCCCTAGTTGGATTTCGAATGTATTAAATACATTTGTTGATGCTCTCTAAGAAGATGTCGTTTCATATTCTTATTTTAGTTTTTATTTAATTAAATAGTCAAAAAACGTTTATGGCTTATGATACAAAACAGATACAAAAATGATTACCTAGCTTCTTATGAATTATGTTTCCTTAATATTGTCATCCATAATAAAAATATCACAGTTAGACAGGAAATATATATTTAATAAAACTACAAAAAACTCAGGACGTGATTTACAGCTAGCGCGTCTAATATTTTAAAGTAAATGCATTAATGAATAGTTGAGAGCTGTTCTTCATCTACTCGTAAACCCCTATCGGTGAACGAGTGTCTTCTAAATTACACCCGCCACCGCAGCCGGCTCGACCCGCTCCCTATTAATTTGTTTATATTAGAGACGTTCACTTGCGCAGTCAATCACGATTGTCGTCAAGCGACCGATACACGATTTGTTTTCGAAAGATCTTAACCGTGTTTTGGTTATTTCTGTACAATTGAAGCTTTAAAATTTAGTGTCACCGCAACTCTTCGGAGACACTCTAAACATTTGTCTCGGGATATTTATCGCTGCGGCTCGTCGACTATATCATCCAGCCGGCATTGTGGCAATCGATCAGAAGCCGCGCGGGGCTGGCTAAATTGATTATTTATTCAGGCTTAGTTAAATCTTTGAGCAGTCGCGTTATTTGTAGACTAAACAGGCAGGAAGTGGTTAAATGCTTATTTGAAAAGTGTGGCGCGCCCTGACATCTCATTTGTCATGGCGGCAAATTTTTAATGTATTACTCCGTGAAATGTGGTGAATAATTACAAGCTCTACGTGATAAATGCCGTAGTAGATTGAAGAAAAGGTTTTATTGACCAGTTGCGTTTTTACCGGAGCTAATCGAATGCCATCCCATCACGCCATAAACTGATATAGATCATAAACCTTTGAAGATATTTGTAACTTCGTCCGCGTGAATATCGGTTATCGCGGTTGCAGGGGAAGTTCCGGATTAAAAAGTAGCCTTGCCCAGGGTTCAAGCTATCTTCATACCAAATTTCATCAAAATCGGTTCAGCTGTTTCATCGTGAAAACGTAACATACAGAGTTACTTTCACATTTATAATATTATTAAGTACTAGCTGATCCGACAGACGTTGTCCTGTCCCGATCTATGGGGGATGAAAAGGGGTGGAAAAAGGGGGATTAAAAATAGATGTTGGCCGATTCTCAGACCTACCCAATATGCACAAAAAATTTCATCAGAATCGGTCAAGCCGTTTCGGAGGAGTACGGGAACGAAAACTGTGACACGAGAATTTTATATATTAGATAAGTATTAAGTATGGATTGTTAGGAATGTTCTTTTTGTCGTACTGACAACTTATAGAACAGTGTTGAGTGTCGAGTGCTACTGGTCCAGTGTAATGTTCTTTTTTTAATGTTCTGAATGTTGGGCAATCAAGTCCAACATTTCGAATGTGAAATATATTAGGTGTATGCATTTGCCTATTATTTTGTATCATGCCTTTACTTCTTTCTACTGGTTTAATAAACAATAAAAGAATCACATAACCGGGGGACTAACGAGTGGCGGCATTCTTTTGAACTATTATAATGTAGAGATCTTCTTACACACAAAACATTAGCACAGCCCAACCCACCGCAGATATTTCCAAAACCCAGCCGACGTGTCCCTTTTATTATATTACCTACTTGAAGGTACTCCCGTGTAAAACAACGCGAGAGGGCCACAGCCGCATGACCTCCCGGGGCAAACGGGGATAAGTACACGCCGCACTCGGGTGGAAATATAAAACATGTTCATTATTTTAAGGCTAATTGGGAGAGGCCGCTTGCAGCGAAGTAGGTGCGAGCCCGCCGCCGCCCGCCCACGGCAGTACCGAATTCGAGCCCCGTGTAACGGGCTCATTACGGTATAAATGCGAATATACGTATAGACACTGTTTCTGCATTAAGCTGAAATACTACAGCGCTTTGTAAGATGTGTCTAACCGTACGTTCGTTGCTTCATATGTCGTACTGAGTGGGAAACCAAAACCTGCTCGACTTCAGAAACAAAAGTTTACTTTCTAATTTCTCCTGCGCTTCGTTATTTCTTGTATTGGTGCTTGGTGCAAATTACACAAAAATTCAATCAAATCCTTATCTACTTTATTAATCCTTTTATTATTATTTTCTTTTAAATACTTGTGAATAGAGTACCTACCTACAACTTGAGAAAAAGGATTTATTTTCGTCTTTGATGATCTCCCCGCCCGAGGCGTATACGTTATTGTAAAACTTTTATATTTTGTTGCAGATTGAGCGTTGTTTTACTGAAAAACTTCTCTTTATAGGATAAAATACAAAAGAAGTTCACTAAGTACAACCCTTGCGTTAAGATTACTCTTTTCCATGCAAAACTTTTAATTAATCAAAATTAAAAGGGACGGTTGACGATATTTTGTCTGCTTTCTGTTCAGAAAGTGTTTTAAAGAGATTTTGCTTTTTAGAAAAATATTAAGTAGTTTTCTAATTACGGATTTTTGAAAACTTAACAAGCAGATGGCTCACAGGATGTTAAATGGCCTGTGGACGCCTTAAATGCAAGAAGACAGGAAAAAAGCAACACCGCTTGGCAGCCAAAATAGGTATAATGGCTTCGGTCTCCAAACCATGGCCTCAAGTCTGCTATTACAATAGTGTCAGAATGGTCTATCATTGATTTTCATAATAACGCCATTATATTAGTAGATTACCAAACTTGTCAAAATCAACAATTATGAAAACAATTATAGACCATTCTGACACTACCAAACTTAGCTCTATGTATACCTAAATGACAATTTAATTTGCTAGGAGGCAATGCAGATTAAGCTATAAACAATAACAAAAAGAACAACGAACCCTTAGGGAAACGTTTATGTCACATCCACTGAAATGAGGTCTCATTCAATTTCGCATCTAATTGGCCAGCGGGAGGCGGGTTAGGCGCGAGCTGCGTTCGAACACCGCGGAACCAAAGACGAAGATAGTTAATCACTATTCGCATCTGTGATGAAGTGTGGCTCGATTGTAATTACTTCGTGTGTTGATTTAAGCTTTATCACGAGGTTAAGCGGAGGGATCCCCAGTCGGCCGGCCCCGCGACTGAATATTGAATTTATTCTTCCAAAGATACTTTATACAATTACTGGCGAAGGTGCCGCCGCGGGAACCTATTAAAATATTGAAGATAAGATCAAACTTTTAGTGCAGACGAGGTGGGCCGGCCGCCTTATAAACAAGAATCGGATCCCGGCTGCTTCCAGCGCACGCTTGCTCTCTCGCTTATAGTTTTTATGTTTACAATTGTTTCTAATTATGAATTGATCAAATATTCAATTCTATATTGTACGTTATTATCTTAAGATGTTTGATTTGGTTTGTAATTTGTTATTTAATTGGCTTCTGATTACAAAGTGGTCGAAGTAGGTATCTTACTTAAAGTTTTAATAGCGTTCTTAATAAGCATTACCTAAATCTATAGGTACGGTTGATAGAATAGGAGAAAGCTTGGCATACGATATAAATACGATATAAATAATAATTAATTGCCTGTGTTTTGTGCAACATTTTAAACCGCTTCTTACCTACATTTTTCCACTAATTTCGAAGTCTAATATCATAATATGACATACTTATATTTTTTAAGCAACCTCTCATTACCAACCTTTTGCAACCGCCAACCAACGCCATTTCAACGTAATTATAATTATATTATTATGACAAAATGGCGTGCGACAGTGAAAATTTAATCTAAATGAAAACTGGTAAACGTTTTTACACGGTACAGGATTTCGTTGCTTACATCGTATCAAACTTGAATGTCTCACATTCACGGGTTTGGCCCCAATGCAATACGAACGCGCTAAACGACTGGGAGGTGTCCAGACGCGGTGACTAACTGCCTAAGGCCTTCGCGTAATATACGACAGCGGCTGGATATAGTTTTTAATTAGGATCTGCCTACCGACCCAACGAGGCCTCTATTTGTTTAACCAAATGCAAAGAAAAGCGAACGAGATGAGAACGGGACGATAACCGCTATCACGAATAATACTTGACTCGTGGTTTTATTTGTAAATCAGCCGTTAGAAAGATTTACGCACGGCTGCCACGAGACGGGTTAAGTGCCACAATCAATCGAGTAAATAGAATTAACTACAGATGGGGTATGTAAGTACAAGAGATTTAAAACAATTCTGATAATGACTATTAATACAAAGGTATACGAATATATACTTTAATTAACCATTATTTGAAATTTATTAAAATTTGGCTTTGTTGAAATATTTAAGTACTCCGGAGTTCTTTCCGGAAGCACTTGTTGTAACAAAAAAGATCGAGGTTGTGGAAGCTATAATAAGATTAATGGTGTAGCTGTCATCGCAAATTAAGTTCCCGTCAAGATTTTAATAAGGCCTTTATCAAGTAAAAGTTTGGACTTCATGTAAATTATTAAGTTCCTACAGCTATTGGAGAGTTGTTTAGAGCCTAGATAGTTCCTTACGTAGTGTTTGCTGGCTTATACAGTATTTGTAGCAATATCGTTTCGTTCTTATCATCGTGTAAAGAGAACATAATCGCGAGTCATCGGGGCGGCGCGGGCGGCGCGACAGGGCGTCAGCGAGCGGCGCAAGGCCGCAGGTCCAATCTGTAAGTTTCAATTAAAATTCTTCTATCTTCGCTACCGCCGTTGAATTGGTCCAATGAACGATTCGTTTTGCATAAATGCCCGCCAGCTGTTTACAATAATCGATGATATGTTTTTACGAGTTACATTTTCAATTTATTGATATTCATTCTTGGTCGGACAATTTATTTGTATCGATAATGTTTCAAAGACTTCTGTTTATTTTTATCATGGAGTCGCTGACGGGTTTACGATGGCGCGTCTCAGAATCAAATGATATATTGGTTCTCTCTCATAATTACACTTTAATTACGAATCATTAATTTTAATCGACACAGAAAATGACTCTTATTGTATCTCGTTTGGTCAAACGGTGAACGTAAACCAATTTAATCTGTAAGACAATAGAATAAAATAAAGTGGCACTTCTTATTTTTTCTGTGTTGAACCCATTCTGATTTGTAGCCTTTTTATTTGTTGGGTCTCCAAATCCTGTTCAAACGTAACCTCTGGAGGCATTGACTCCGGGTACATTTGGATGTATTGTGTTGGCGCAACTAACCGACGACAGCGAGTTGAAAACAGTTTTTCACATCCCGGTAAGATAAGTGCATTTGCTTGTAACGACAAGGCGCGCCGCGGCGATCGCCTCGCCACGCCGCTTCAATGGGCGCGCGTTCTTTATTTATATACGCCCTTCTGTAATTAACGATAGTAAAAAGAAATACATATATCTTTTGATTTATATCATATCATTCTTTCCTCATGTTTGTTTTTGAAGGAAACTGTTTTGTTATCTGCTTTTTTGTTCAAAGTTTAGCTGTAACTCTGTAAGAGAGTAGTTTACCTATTTTATTGCTTTGGCCGATATGTTTTTGCCACAACTTCATGGTTATTTCAGCCGAAATACGTCCAGTACTGGAAATAGGCCTCTTCCAATGGTCACCGTAACGACTGATCATGTGTTTCTCACTTGCAGCGGATTAATGCGAGTCTAACCAGGGTATCAGTCCAGCAAGGTTCAGTCAGGGTATCAGATCATGAGATGCCTACCCACCCTGTTGCTTTCGGTAAGCGATCGCTAGCTATTGGTTTTCCGTGACAACTGCCGTGTGGTTCATTATTATTAAATCACCTTTAATTGAATAAATGCAATTGCGACCCATTTGCTTGGCAACGCAATGTATGCTCGTTCTCGTTCTCATACAGACAAGTATCAAATGAATTTGCCATTACCAGTAAGGGGCCATCCATAAAGTACGTCACACGTTAAGGGGAGGGAGGGGGTCGACGAAGTGTGACATTGTGTGACAAGGGGTGGGAGGCGTCTTAAGTTTCGTGACGTCACATTTCTAAATCGAATACATTGTTGTAAAGTTGCTCCACTGTTACTTCAGCTATCTTGGATCTCCGAGATCCTGTTTAACCGATCGTGTGGCATCTGTGGTCTATCTATATTTTGAATCACACAAGGCCAGTAATCAACACAAGCAATCACACAGGAGGCAAAAAGAACATTTTTCCATGTTCTTGTTGCCTTGCAAAGATTCGAGAAGTAATTCTTTGTTGGGATGATGACTATAATGCTATATAGTTAGATGAAAAAGATGTGACACATCGAATGTTCCTAGCATTAACAACTCAAATAACCCCGGTCAAAAAAAATTTGGAGGAATGGGTTTAAAGTCCATGGACTTTAGACGATTAAGTTTGTAACTTCCATCAATATAATTAAGAGTTTATTATTTTGTTATTTTTTTTTAATGTTTGATTTGATGTTGATAATATTAAAAAATAATTAAAATGGAAATATAACTAATTTCGGAACTGCTGCTTTAATTTAATAATTTCTAAATGTAAAGTTGCAAAATATGTGACGTCACACCGGGGAGGGGGACGTCTCACAAATGTGACCAACTGTGACAAGGACGGGGGAGGTGTCAAAAAATGACGAAATTAGTGTGATGTACTTTATGGATGATCCCTAATGCTAAATTGCCATTGTAATGCAAGTTCAAGTGTTTTTTTTTGTTTACATACCAGTTGTATATTTATTTTCTTACGTGGGCTGTTCCAAAAACGAAAAATAGTTAACGAAATGAAAAATAGTTAGAATATAAAAAAAAAAGTTTATTTACAGCTTTTCAAAATATTCCCCTCTAATCCCAATGCACTTATGCATCCGTGTGAACCAGCTTTCAAAACATTTAAAAAACGAGTCTTGCGGGAAGTCGAGAAATAACCGTCGAAATACTTCGACGGCCTCGTCTGCAGTGCAAAATTTTCGCCTACGAAGCATTTTTTTTACCGCGGTTAATAAAAAAAATCGCATAGAGCTAAATCTGGGCTGTACGGAGGATGGGGTAACATTTGTAACCCCGAAGTTGTCAAATAGTCCATGGTTCTTCTAGCAGCTGTGTGAGCGGGCGCGTTATCCTGGTGAAAAAAAAATGCCACGGACGCCTTGAGGCAGACAAACTTCGCTATACCATTCACTAGTAGGTGATTGGTGGTTCTACGGTCTTCTAGCGGAATTACTGCTACTGGTCCACTGCGTCGAAAAAAAACCGCTATCATTTTTTATTAAGACTCCGACCGCGAACAACTTTTGTGGGCAAATCGTCCTCTTCAAACACCCATTGCGTGGATTGTTGCTTCGTGAGAGGATCGTATAGCCATATATCCATGATTCGTCAGTTGTAAGAATGTAGGATACGTTTTGCGAAGTTCCTCTTTCGAACTTTTCTATCATAAATTTGCATCAATCAACACGACGGCATTTCTGCTCATCGGTGAGAGAATGAGGTATCCGTCGCGAAGCCAGCTTCCTAACTTTAAGGTGTTCATGCAGGATGGTGGAAACTGCCTGTGATCAAATGTTTAAGTTCAGCCTGTATCTCTCGATGTGTAATATGTCTATTCTCTCGCAATAGTCACTCTACCCTGATGACGTTTTCATGAGTTACTGCAGTTGGTAGTCGGCCGGGTCTGGGGTCATCGTTTAAGTTCACAAAACCAATAAGTAATTGTTGCTAACGCAGGAGCAGACTCCCCAAAAGCAGTTAAATTTTCTTGAGATTCCTTGAAGGTTAAACCTTCGTTTATAATCATAGAAAATCATAGCACGAAAAGCTTCCCGCGGAACGTCCATTGTTGCAAACAAAAGAAGAGTGACAGATAATCTTTAAACATATTAAAAAAAAACTACACATAGGTGGCCGGCCAGTGATTTTCACAAAGGAGTCAATTCATAATAGTTTCATGAAAGAAGAGGTTGTATTTATTCTGTGGCTATCAATTTTCGGAACAACCTAGTATGTTCATATAATAAATAGGCTAATTGTTAAGTTCCTAATTGAAAATTTTAAGTTAATAAGTAAAATGAAAACTGATTTAAAATATATTGGTTAAATAGAATTAACCAATATGTTATTGTGTATTTATTTTGTTATTTTATTTGGTATTATTATTAGATTGGTTGGTTTGGTTTAATAGACCTTTTTGTGTTATTTGTATTACTGTTTATCATAATTATTAATTAGTTACTCACGAAAATATTATACTGATACAAATGAGTGGCCGAGCTCTAGAAATATCAAAAATCATGTCCGCATCGCTTTTAAAGTGTAACAGTACAGTTTAAATAATGGATATAACTTCTGGTTAACCTACGCCGAAGAAGACAATGCAGTTTTTCCAGAGCCGGGTAGAACGATTACCGACGAATAGTAAATTTTGACCATTTGAGCAACGCTTTCCTGAACAAACGGCCTCTTATTTTCACTACCTGCGGCGCCATGACTAGATTTCATAAGTGACTTCTCATCCAACATACTTCTCTGAACGAATTTCGAAAAAAATGGTGGGGATAGGAAATAGTCGCATAGTAGCCCACCCTGCGATTATTTCCTGCGGTTTGCATTGCGCTGGTGGTATTCTATACGAACTAGCTTTTGTTGGCAAATCCGTACGCATATATTTTCACCTTCACATAGGATTTTCTTGATACCTACAATTTATATTTATATCAAAATGAAAATGCAATAAATAAACCGTTCCACTGAATAATATGTATATCTCACGATAGTAGATTCTAAAATGTGGCTAATATAATGTAGATGACAAAATATATTGCAATAAAAAAACGTTTAAAACGTTTAGATAAATAAATTTAAAATGATTTATAGCGCATGATGGATATAAAGTACATCAAAAGATTCATATAATTAAATATTTGACGGTTCAATAAAGCTTGTAATTTGTAAGTATGGCAATTATTGCGATAAACGATAAGTTAAGATATTGATCTTTCATGAACACTTGATATACAGTATGCCTGGTGTCGCGAAATTAACGCAGTCGAAGTGATAATGCTAACACAAACAAATAGAATGGCGAGAGAACGAAACGAAAATTGAACGGAGCGTTGATAAAATAAGAGAATTTAGGAGTAGAACGTGAGGAATGAGACATCGACGCAAGAGTGCAGAGGCGGTGGAGCAGCTGACACCTGTCATCACGCAATTTATTACTCGCTCCGAAATAACAGAGTCAGTGAACGTTCAAACAAAATGAAGAGACACAACGCTCTATTAACGACACATCCTCGGGGTGCACCCGTTAACAGCTCCACAATTAAATTCACAATGTTCACTCGATATAAACACGTTAAAAAATACACATGGATTGTGGTAATGCTGTATAATTTGTCATTATAAGAATTGAATATATAGGTTTACGATTAAATATCTTTATAATTTATTCTTTGGAATAGTATAATTCAGATACTTACTGTCATATTAAATACAATGCTTTTAATTGATTCAATTTCAATGTTTGCAGTAAATTCTTGTAGAAACGGGATATATCCTTATTAGAATTCGTAAATTAAAGAAGAATAATGACTTGGAATTTGTCTGGGTTTTGATTTATGTATTAGTTGTGAGTTTAAGTCATACCACAAACAAGAGAGATGACAATATAGTCGCGCCCTCTTCATCCTGATGCAGTGTTCTAGCGCTTAATAACTGTCGACGAATGTTTGCGTCACTGCGTCTGCAATGCTTATGATAATAAATTGCCTCTTATTTTAGAAATCCTCATTCACCATACTTATAGCCATACGAGCTCATCGTTTACGATGTCGGCATACATTTCTCGAAAATGACATTCGACGACTGATTGGTTACCGCTTTGAAGTTAACTGATTAATTAGAAATTTTACTGGAGAATTTAAGTTACTAATCTAGCTTGAAATATCTGAAATGTTTATTTTGTGTTTTTTAGGAATATGTTATGAAACTAAATAACAAATTCTAGATTCTAGTTAAACATCGAATAGAATTGAATCTTCTGTGTGAAAAAGGCGTGAATGTGTTAAGAAAGTCATATGAACGGGAAATTTCCTCAGCAAGGAAATATCAACAATTTTTCTTAAATCATGTCCTTCACCATACCGGCACCTCCTGTACCCTTAGGTTTACAAAAGGCACAGGCTAAATGGCTCCAATACATAAAAAAATGGAGAGAGTGCTACAAAGCAGGTTAGGAACTTGTAGAGGGAACAACTATTTTCTCAGACGACTTTGTGATGTCAGCTGTCCTTGGTTTCCTAGCCCCTTTCAGCACCACTAGCATAGTCTCCTCAAGGACAGCCACAGTGCCTACATCATCTGTGAAGAAACCTAAAGGGGTTGACCAAGGGATTCTGCCCGTAACATTGACAAGCTTGATGTCATTAGCCAAACCCATCACCCTGCAAAACCACACTGCCTTTTCGAAAAGGTGAAAGGCCGCCATCGGTTCCCAGTGCGGCATTGACCGTATCCAGGATGCAGCATGGCCTGTGCTCATAAAAATTGATACAATGTTGGAACATTGTAAGAGTCTCTCCCTGTCAGAATCTCTTAGGAAAGAAATAGTAGACAAGGCACTCATAATGATTAAAACCGAATCTGAAGGAGCAGTACTTGCACAGATCAAACTGGTTTGGGAGTATTCCTCTCTTAAGGCTGTACAGTACATGGACCTCCTCATATATTCTCACTATCAAGTCTCACTGTCGTGCCCTAGAGACACCAGTAGTCCTAGACCAAGCTATGGAACTAAACCACTTGCAGTTCTCAGACTTGTATTATGCAGCTATCGAAAAGATAATAGGAGAAAATTTCCAGTGCTCACATGCACCAACACCGTTATGATCGACAAGTACGTCAGGAAGATGGCAGAAGCAGAGCTTAGAGACCTGTCAGAAGACGCGAAAACTAAACTGTCCCAGCTGGAGTATCCAATAGGGCGAAGGAAGAAGCATGTGGACTCGGAAGAAAAAGGTGAACCCATTAGAGTACGTATGACTATGGGTGTCGCGTCCTCGACCTCTTTTGAATTACAGATGTTCATGGGCGGCGGTGATTATTCCTGATGAGGTGACTTGCTAACTCACTCACAAGCAGAATCCCTTTCATATTGAAGTTGATGATTAAGTACCCATTGTTTCATAAATGCTTAAAACATTCGTCTTGTCGTAAGCGTACCTTAATAACGCAACAAATATTGTTCTCCTATTTATGGAACAGATACATTAAGCGATTCTATATTATCAAATTATAATTTTTAAATATTCATCTTAATTTATTGTATGGGAGTGTAGGTACTCTTAATAAACTCACGGAATTCCAAACATGCAAGCCGAATGTGTTAATTTAGTTATACATAGCATAATTATAATTTTACTGAGTCAGATATTTTTGCATGTATTTCAATGGGAAGTACTAAAGTCTGTAGCAATGATGTGGCTAAATTCTTAAAGCAATATGACTACTTATCAAATGTATTATAGATATGACTTAGCTTCGTCGTTCCAATCGTTCCAATCGTTCCAATAAAAGCGCAATCAAACGATAAAGCGTGGCGTGCAATACGGTAATCAAACAGATTTATTCAATAAAGGTGAATTATCGGTCGCGGAGGCGGGTGCTCGCGTCGGTCGCATAGTCATTACCCGGCCTCATCTTTGTACACGCATGGGGTATAGCACTGATGGGATATTAAGGTTATTACCAACGGCAAAATTGGCCGAGCGACCGCTGAGGAAGCTGCCCACCGAGACCTATTAGCGGTATTACATATTTCATGTGATCCACCGTCGATCGACGATTATGGGTGTATTAAAACGCCGTCTGACCGTCTTCCGATCATGGGAATATGCACAGCCCCACCTTTTATCTACGTTTTTTACAGTTTAGTAGGTAATTCGGCGATCACCGAGCGGCTGAGGCGGTGCGATGTACATTATGGGCACTACTCCGAAACTTTTAATGGTTTTTCTGATTCTTCATCGGCCGTGCAGTATCGTGGGAGCGATTCCAAATAATAAAACACGTTCATTAACATTCGTGTTGACATTATAGAAGTTTAAGTATTCTGTGTTGGTATAGGTGCCTACTTACCTACTTTCAATAACTTTGGTTCACTCGCTTTGTACGATATTAAAAAAGTCAAACCGGGCTGGGTTGATTTTCTATGACATGTGTATCGTCTACTTTCAAAATGTTTACTTTTAATAATGAGTGTATCTAACTTATTGATTTAAGAATTTATAATATGTTACTTCACAGTCTGTTATAAAAACGGTGGCCAGAACACTGTATTTAAATTTTTCTATTCCAAAAATTTTGCTTGTTTTGCCCAACTACTACCCAACAAAGAAACTCTTAATGTCAGTTCTTCCCAGGACTCAGTCAATCCCAAATATCAAATTCATTTGATAGAATTAAGGCAGCTGCTTAAGATTGATGCCATGTAAGTGCAACCTGTGGGTTAAGTATGAAGTTCATACCTAACACACAGGCCGCACGGCTTGCCCAGAAAAAAAAAGTCAAGTTATTGTTGTTGACAATTTTTTTGGGTCCAAAAATATAGTCCTGCTGCCTGATTAGTAAGCCCGAAGTCATGTTATACCAAACATAATCCTCGAAAAATGGATGGTTCAACCAAAGTTAAAATCGACTGATGTAACTAACTTTACTCCGGGTTTCTTATAGTGTTTTGTTTCAAAAGTGATAAAAGTCTTGGATATATTTTTAATTCGTATTATATAGATCGTAACTTAAAATATGTCTATGGCGTACCCACCTACCTATATTTATGTGGTTTAAAGTAATTTTGGTAATTTTTACAAAATTTGTAAACCCAATATTTCTGCCGGCGTTAATGACTTATGCTATACTTAAAATAAAATTCGCTCGCAATTAGTCCGGGATTCATTTTTAAATTACATGTATTAGCAGGCATGTAATGTAGCCAATCAATTTCGTGTTGTAGGTAGATTACCTACACCGTGGTCCTTTTTATGGCTTAAGACATTTATTTCTCTAAACAGAATACAAAAGTAAGCTTTCCTTGGGACGAGTATCGGAACGGTATATTTGAAACTAGGAGGAGTAAGTAGATACTAGATCCCACGACACAGGGTAGCCTAGTGGGGGTAGGGTTACTCCATTGCTCACAAACATGCTTCACAATCGAATCTTTGTTTTTTTTTTTTATTTATTTTCTGCTTCTTATTTATTGTGTCTGTAAACTTTTGCTTAATTTTTTTTTAAGTACAGTATTGTTAGTCGAACTTATTATAATGTTAGTAAAATAAAATATTCTAAAATAAATCTAGTTTAGAAGGGACATTTTTTTATAAAGTGTTGATACTGAGTCCATATTACTATACAAAAAGTTTCTATCATAAATAGATGCTATTGAAAGGAATTACTTTTTAATGTTATTTTTTCTATAAAATTTTGTTTTTTTTTCTCTAAGGTTTGTGTAAGTATTTCAATATAAATATTACCTATGATCATTCAAGAGTTTTCATAATGTGTAATTTTAATTTCTTTTTAAATGGGGGGAAAACATGGGTATTATTATACATATTGGCACCTTCATATTTCTAGTAACGTAGTTAGTCCGCGGTGTGCTGTATTGGCAGATATCGTTACCATTTTTCAGTGATCAAGCGGGTCTGAATTTGGCTTTTTTTTAAATATGAACGAGCATTGAGTTTTGTCAGTATATTCCGTATAGGAATGCAGGTATGGAATTTATATATTTCACTAGCTGACCCGACAGACGTCCTGTCTTTCAATTTTCTTACGGTTTAAACCTTCCCTGGATTTCTACAAATATTTCATGACCAAAATTAACCAAATCGGTCTACCCGTTCTCGAGTTTTAGTAAGACTAACGCGAACAACGATTCATTTTTATTATATAGGATTTTTAAACCAGCCAAGCTCAAGGCGGATTGGCTATTTCAGACTTATATCAATTATAAGTCCCGGTTTCCTCACGATGTGTTTCTTCACCGATGTCAATGATGTCCAAGATACATTTAGAAAGTACATCATCATCATCTGCCTAGCCTTTTCCCAAGTAAATTGGGCTCGGCTTCCAGTCTAACCGGATGCAGCTGAATACCAGTCTTTTACATGGAGCGACTGCCTATCGGACCTCCACAACCCAGTTACTTTGTAACACGATACCCCTTGGTAAGACTGGTTGTCAGATTTTCTGGCTTCTGACTATACCCATAACGATTGCCAAAGATCTACAAATGACAGCCGGGACCAACGGCTTTACGTGCTTTCCGAGGCACGGAGAGAACTCGGTGCCTTAACCATTAGGCCATCACGACATTATATAGATTAAAGTGTCATAAATTTGGTTGTATGAAAACCAGTTTCGTTGAGCGTTCAGTAGGTAATTAAGGTGGAGAACTAATTTGATGATTTTGTTTTGGGTACTTTGTAAATTTTGTATGTTTTTGGTTTGCATCACCGGAATCTAATTAGGTAAACAAGATCTGTATATAACCTTTGATTTTAATGTTAATAAAATAAAAACATAGTGTGGGGCGCCACCAGACGATTTCAAGAAGGTGGCTCCTAGTAGATGGATGCGGGCTGCCCAAGACTGGATTGGTTGGCGATCTCTGGGGGAGGCCTACGTTCAGCAGTAGGCGACAATAGACTAAAATGATGATAAAAAAAATTGCTATGGGCCTAACAAATATTTTTAGAACCCATTGACTCCTGCCACATCATACATAGGCGGTGTAATTAGTTCTGGTTACGTGCGATAATTGATGTGTGTGATAGCTGCAACGTCGATCGTTAAGTCCATTTTGTCCCTGAATGTGCATGAGTTTAAAAATCTGATGATGAGAGGCTCTCCTTGGATATGACAAATGCTAAATGGAGTATCAATGCAAAGGTAAAAAAAGTGGTTTAGTACCTGGGATTCGGTGCCAAGCAGATAATAGTTTAATTTTATATAAAAGCAGAGGAGAGGTTTCTGGGTCCGATAACTTGGCAACCGTGCAGTGTCGGAAAGCCATGCTCTATGAGAAAAACCAAATCAAGACTGATCTTTTCTTTTCTTCATCAACGTCTTCCTGGAGCGTACAAACAACATTTCTAAGGCTTCATTGAGTGCAACTGTAGGAACCATCTTAAGACGCAAGGCTCAAGGCCTATGGGTTATTGTGTATCCAATCCAGAACAAAACGATTCTGGGTACCAAGCGGCACACCTTCGTGCATAGCTCAGACCTCGAATGGTTCTCCTGCAACTATTATCCAAGATCAAGTTAGAGGAAGCTCCAAGCTCTTAGCGAACATTGAATTGCTTCTAAAGCACCACCACTAAGCCACCATCTTCCCTGGTATCATACCAACCTCCACATCTTTTTGATAATGTTAATTAAAGTACATTTCTTTTGTTCCAGGATCCTTTCACGGTAAGTAACATAGGTACTACATACAACATAATAGTAAGTAATTACAGTAGCATAGTAATTACGTCGCATGTAGTGATGAAATAAAAGCTTCGACAAAAACACGAGGGGAACCGAAAAGTGGTTTGAGGTAAATTATGTATAGGTTAGTACTTACCTATATAGGTATTTTAATAACTAGTTTTCAAATACTGGCATTCCTCACTCAGGTGCTGTATGACTCATAATGATAGTATCTACCTAACCATCCTCCTAATCGATATTACCATTGTTTAGGTATGTACATGCGTTCTTATAATAATTTAATGCTTTTTTTTTTCTCGGTATTCATCACCATGTGGGCGAATGTATACAGGGTGTAAGTATATTGTATATTTCTAATCCTAATAGCTGTGATTTAAGTTACATGACAACTAAATACATAAAGAAATACTAAAACCCAGCCAGGAAAATATCGAATCGGGATGTAAAAAAAAACAAAACACAAACAAAATGACACACATAAAATGTTTGTATTTGTATTTAGATGTGTAATCATGGGTTACTCTGAAAAATAACATTATACGTATATTCTAAATACCTACTATTTTAGGATATACGTATAATGTTATTTTTCAGAGTAACCAGACCAGTAGCGGAGAAGACGATGCTATTAACGGAACGTGTAGATTTTGGCTTGCGGTTCATCGCCTGAGCTGGTGCTAGAATCCCTCGATACACACTTCTGCGTTAAGTCAAGTCATTAGTGTCCGATTTATCCAATTCCGGGTAGTGTTCTTTCTGTAGTTCTTTATACAATAAAAAAGAGTGTATGATAAATGCTGCCCAGAAAATGGAAAACAAATCTATGCCACCATTTGTGAGTACTTTTCAATTGGTCGAATTGTCAACATAGTTCATACAGCTATGGTAGGTACTGCATCACATACTCGTAGAAGGGACTATCTGAAATACTGGCAAAATTCGATAAAGGTACGTCATCAACCGAGGCAAATTCATCATCAAGTTCTGTCTATAGTTTTGGGAGTATGTCGCCGAGCACCGTCACAGTTTGCGGTCCATCATTGTATTTTTCATATGGTTCTAGACTACATACACTTACCATCTGAAGGGTTTTCTTCTAAAAAAACGTCGTGAATATCACGTTCATTATCTACTTCATCTACAAAACAAATAAAATAATACCTTCTATAGCCACAGTGGTTAGTAAACTAACCACCATATTATTATGTCCGTAAGGACCGAGGAGCCACATTTCGTATCTTAATGAAATTAATATATGTATTTATTTAGTAGTAAGTTTAAATATTTTGTAGGATCGATCCTCGATTTTGTAGTATAATACTTCAAAAGTTATATGAACATAAAGGTGGCTCCTCAATCTAAACATTTAGGAGCCACCTGGAACACGGAAAATAACTAATGAATATATTTTATTTATTTTGTATCATTTAGTAATTGTGTATAGTGCCTATTAAAAATCTGAGCCCAGTACTGCTAATATTCAAGAATATACAAAACTTTTAATGTGGCTCCTTAATCTATACATAAGAGCGTGAATTTCTATGAAAGTAATTGATCAATTTATATTCCATCCCAAAAATATTTAGTAGTAAATGTGTTCGAATTTGTAGCATATGGACAAAGTAGTAAAACTGAGTGGCTCCTCAATCCTGACGTTACCTGAGATCACAACGTTACTGTACCTATCTGAGATAACAACGGAATCAAAAGGAGGAGACACTTACGTTTAGTATAAATGTCTACTAAATACATATGCACAGATCAACATAGTATATATTCATCATCTGAAAAACAAATTACTTTTCGATATTTCTTAATAATTCGCTATTAAGGGGTGACCATGTTATATGAATGAAAAACCAGGATGACTAGTTTATCAATTAATTTTTTTACAAATCGACTATATTTAAATATAGGTATGTACAGAGATTATTCCTATGTTTTAAAAGTTAATTTCGACATAACTCTTAAAAAAAAATGAATTATTGGGTAATATTGTTTGACGGATGGATGCGGGCTGCCCAAGACCGGGTTGGTGGGCAATCTCTGGGTTAAAATAAAACATATTTGTGCTTTTGAAAGGCACAAAACGGAAAAAAATTGATTCATGGTCGCTCTTCAAAATAATTTGTTAGGAAATTAAAGAATAGCTAATAACTTCATAGATATTTACTTTTTTATGTCAAAATCAATACGTACAATTAGTATAAATTTATACAAAATAAGATTATTTTTGTTTCAAATTTCCTCACAAGTATAAACTCAAACTTAAACTCAAATCATTTATTTCAAATAAACCATTTACAGGCACTTTTGAATTGTCAAGGAGTCATTCAGTCATAAAGTTGCAGCTAGTTGCTCGATCCAAACAGTAGGTTTCTATGGAGAAGAACGAGCAAGAAACTCCATGAACACTCTTTTAAAATCAATAGAATATTACAAATTTAGGTTACATCATTTATGTTGAATCTAGGGGTACAATGTGAGAACAATGTAACAAGTTGTACATGTTAAAAGAGGTCTAGTGACAATGAAATAAGACAATTTAAAATAAATTTAAAATAACCGAGGCAGCTAAGAGATGACCCGTCTCAACTGACGGCGCCCGTTCACGAACATGACGCACGGATCAGCACCATTTAGCTCAACCATTTTGAAGAGACCACATGTGCCACCATCAGCGAGACATTCAAGTGAGCATGATAAGTAAATTAGAGGCAAGTCTATCTATAGGACCATCTCAATTGAGGAGCCAGTTAAAATGTGCCTAATCTCCCAATTCAGTCCTACAAATCTAACATACTTAGTACTAAATGACAAAGAAATTGCGCATTAATTGAAGTACTGCTTTTTGAAAAATGACTAGTCGTTTGTATCGTCTGAGGAGCCACATATAATGTATGGTAACTTTTTTAATTTCAATACAACCGAGCTCAGATTTTGTCTACTAACTACTCTAAAATGATACAAAATCCTACCAAACTATGATAAATATTAATAAATTATGTTCCTAGTTCTGACGTGGCTCCTCAATCCAACATTTAGATTGAGGAGCCACCTTTTTATTCATATAACTTTAAAATATTATACTACAAAATCGAGGATCGATCCTACAAAATTTTTGAACTTACTACTAAATAAGTATATTAATTTCATTAAGATACCAAAAGTGGCTCCTCAATCCTTACGGACATATATTATTTAGGTTATTTAAAAAAGAATATAAAAAATAAAGATTATTTTTTTATCATAAATCAATAGAAGTAATGCTAAATAACAGACTAAGTAATACCTAACTCATAACAAAATAAACACTCTTACCATTATTATCGAATTTTATAATTGCTCCGCTGAAAAATAACACTGCACTACTTTTTCAAAATGTTGCTTAAACATAACCGTCGCTCATTACTGCGAAAGTCGGTGGCAGTACAAAACAACAAACAGAACAAAGCCACCGACTTCCGAAACTAAAGTCATGTGTGTTCTGTGCTAAAGTTATTTATCACTTTTCAGTATTTTTTTGAAGGCGGTTCTCTTTTTTCAAAAAAGTTTTTATTTTCCACTTTTTAGTGCCTCGTTATCACCCAAATTCATTAAGGAACGGAAACACAGTTAAAACCGAGATTGAAAGTCCTCCAAAGGTGGAAGAAACGAAAACGTCTTCTCGGTTTTCGTTGTTTTTTTTTTCAAAAAGCGCTGAATACATTTCTGTATGTTGTATACCTTCTCCAGAATGTAACAAATACTTTTCTGAAAACCGCATCAAAATCGCTTCAGCCAAACAGGAGATAATCGCGGAAAAACATACATACATACATACAAACATACGGGTCTAACTGTGAAACCTCCTTTTCTTTTGAAGTCGGTTAAAAAAGCATAATAGCCCAGCGCATCGTCGAAAGATATCGTGGAAATATATTTTAAACAACCGAAAATATATGGTTAGAAAACTGACCACCAGCCCTGAAAGAGGTAATCATGAGCGTTCGTTACTATGACTTTTGTAGGCTAATCTTTGGTCTGGGCGCTGTTTGTTTCTGACACCTAAACACTGATTAACATAGATGCCATCAATTTTAAAAGTTGCTGCCGAAATTGTTTAAAACAGATTTGTAATGCTTTGTTGCCGGACATACCTTCAGCATATAAAAGTTTGAGCAAAAATGAGAATAACAGAAAAAACCTGTCACACGTCGGTTTTCCCGGAAAACCGAGAAGACGTTTTCGTTTCTTCCATCTTTGGAGGACTTTCAATCTCGGTTTTAACTGTATGACCAACCAATCAAATATGGCCTACAGATAGTTGTTCCGGGTCTGGCTGTTTGTGTATGTGAGTTTATATGTTTGTCAACGCACCCACGACACAGGAAAAATTCCTAGTAAGGGCAATGTTTAATTTAAAAAAAATTGTCGACACGGTTTTGAGTGGAGAAAAATTAAATAGACTTTCAGTAGGTCGGTGATGTTTGAAAAACAAGTGTAATCATTTATACCTGCGCAATGAAACTGTTCCAAACGTTCATCAGTCACTGTTACTAGGCAAGCATACCTATATAGAGATTAATAGTGAGTCTGAGTTCGACACGTATATCAACGTCGCTGTCAACTTATAGGTATGCATAATTACACAGTGTGACAAGATGATAATTAGTGGCATGGAAGACGCATCGTTCCGCGGATCCTAATTGATGTACATGCAAACGCAATCAATATGACGTGGTAGCGGATGTTGATGTTGGTCGGCACACGGGGACATGAGCCATGTCTTCGCCATTCGTGGATATCGCCACTCGCGCTAAACAATAGTACCTACATGACGTTTTGTCACGGTGTCACACCGTAGTCCCGTTTTACATAGTCGTGTTGACTTACTTTAAGACTTATTAGAATTCAAAGCTCGTCTTCTCAAATTATTTGATTTTTTTTTTGTTAATGATTACACAAACGTTCTTCAAACAATAATTCGTAATATTGCGATCATTATTTAATTATTTGGCGTGTTGATGATAATAACCGGAAGTGGAATAATAATTCAATTCATTTTAAATAGTTTAAAGTAAATATCTACCTACTTAACATATTTATTTATGCTGTCTAAGGGAAAATTATAATAAATAATTAACTCATTAAGTGACACACATACATGCATCGATGCGTATAGAGATGTCTGGAACTACCGTAGCTACATAAAAAGGATACAAAACAATAAAAATGCTTAGATATTGCGTTAATTATATTACAGAACGGTGTCATTCAGAACTTTAAGTAAAGTAAGTTAACACATATACCGTCTTCGCCTGCTGTTGGTCACAAAACATAAAATTGCTTTTTAAACGCCCAAAATAATGGCCTATAACAATTTACACTTTGAAATGTACGGAAGTTGAAAAATTTATTGGCTTTAAAACTGGTTTCCTAATATTTGTGAATTTAACCCCCAGAGCACTCAGGTATCTTATCACATATCAGTAACTCTACAAGCTGTTATATACCTTATGTCGATGAAACAATGTTTAATGTCAAAGTATCTTTTTCGCCACACCTACGTAATTTCTTTCATAGGTGTTTAAGGTAGGTACCTAAGTCAATAAAATATAAAGGCGATTTATGTTTGATTAAAGTTTTATGTTTAAACTTACTAATACTGTTTCTAGTCTTCATTATTTTCTTTTAAGAAGATAATTTTACTGTACAACATTTAAAACTAATAAAATTTGAACATGGAACATTTAGATAGACATACATGCTTTGCTTTATTTTTTGGAGGTACCAACCAACAACGATAGAGCTGTAAGGCAGTCAACTTTTCAGTGTCTAGGCCTTTTTAAAGTCTTTTTATTTTAAATGATAAGTCACTCGTTTGACGCAGACGAGAGATTTATATCGGGCAAATTGTAAAGCTTTGCTTTGTGCACGAACCAAGTAATCCTGTTTTAAATTTATTAGGTTAGCCGACAATAAATTTGTAAATTCTGTAGTCCGCTGACCCGGAAACGTCGCCTTAATGAGATTTTTATTTTAAGGATATTCAAAGGACCCTTATCTTTTAAAATAACCGCTTCCATGGTAACATTTTTATGTCGGGCTTTACAAGTTCATGTATCATTATGTAGGATTAATTACATTTGGACTTTGTTCCCGCATGTCGCTCGCTGATACCTGCCGCCGCCAATGGTGTGAACGCGTGCAACATGCAGTATGTAAGTATATTTAATTACCTACTTGTAAATTACAGCTATAGTAAAACGTTCATATTGTGTTTGCTGGATGCCCTCCAGCTGATATAACAAAGAACTGCGCTAATTAGCTCGTAAATGTCCGTCGTTATTAACAAGTTGTAGCTGCATGTTATTATCTCGTCATATGTAACTATTTTATGACATATTCATAATCTGAGTGAAAGAGCGAATGTTCACACTTTTAAAGCGTCGTTAGTAGTACAGACACAATTTTGGATCATAGAGAATTAAAATTCATTTTAAATAATCAGTCAGTGCACTTAATTTTGAATTTGTAAACATGTTGTATTTCCCAATTTTGGGTTCTGCCAATGTTAAATCATTGAAAGTTGTCAAACTACGGGATAGGTACGGGTATTTATTCTAAAGCACCTGTTTTCAAATTATATTATGGAACAAACTCAAAGCTAAGTGTAATAACAAACAAAGGAAATACTTGTATAAAATGAAATTGCCTCTACCAATATTGACGTAGTCAACTCTAAACGCGTAGGTAGATAGATACGTGGAAAATCGTGCCTGTGCCCAATGTGCGCTGCAAATTAACAGCGCTTCCCCTGGGGCCAATATTTCTCCGGGCGACGTCGAACCTAGGACCGCCCGCCACTAACTACCCCACTGAATCAGCGACGATCACGCCTACATCTTGTACATACGCCGATTGGTACGTAACTCGTACCCTCGGCTCGGATAAAGTAATATATATTCGCAAGACTTAACTGCTGACTGAAAACCTTGGCACACCTAAGGTGACGGAGATTTTATGGGCTCCGATAGAGCGTGGGTCAATCGCATCACTATTAAATCTGTATTTGTCGACGCTTTTTCATTCCCACATATTGGTACGTCGATGTTACCATTGTTACATTACAGTTATCAATATTTGTAGGTCTTTACAGTTAAGTTACTTTAAAATAGAAGATGGCCATTAGCCGATTTGTATTTTTAATTTTTTTACTGTTGTATGGCGTTTGACTTTCCTGATTATAGAAGATATGCAGTGGTAGCTTAGGTGCCTACAATGACATGTATTTTCGATTATGTAATTACCTGCAGGCAACTGGGTAAAATCGCATTGAGCAACAGAACTGCGTATTAATTCTAATAACTCGCTTAGTTCTATACAAAGAAACCACATATATTATGTTAGTGTAATTGCAGTTTAAATATCTGGAGTCGGTTATTCATTACTAAACAGCTTCCTCCATGCACTCACAATGGAAGGTCCCGGGAGATACTTCCCAGCCGGTCTCGATTACTCCTTCACTGATTGGCTTGATTCAAGAACAATGTTATTAATTAAACCCCTTTTATAGTTATTACAACATCCGTGTTTTATTGCAACATTAGAAAAATAATTCAAATTGCGATCGATATTTTTGTTACGGGAAAGAATATTCATTGCGAAACAATAATGTTTGCGCATCTTTGCTTAACAAATTGGCGAAGTAAATGGTCGCGATGAGCACCGTCCTTAACGCTACTTGCAGGTGCTTAAACATCTATTAGAACAAAAAAAGTGCAATTTGCAGTAGTGACTTAATATCGGACTCTGATTTTTATAGACTAAACAACTAGTAAAACAAGCTTAAATTGGTAACTATTACCTGCTGTTAAACGCAACCTTCATCTAAAATACGGTTCCTTAAAATTATGCTTCGCTTACCATAACGTTTTAAATATTAAAATGACCAACGATGATAGCAAGCTAATTCCTATAACTATGCTAATAACACCTACCTTCACCAAAATATAATCTTTAATCTGGATGCAAATCATCCTAATGCGTTCCGATTATAAAGAGCTATAATTTCGGCATTATATTGTCCATCAAAGTGTTTTACATATAAAAATAAAAGGCAGACAATCAAGTAATTTGTTTCTCGACCTACTAAACTCTTTTCGTGATGAAATCGTGTTTTGGTCTTAGGATCTGAATACTTATCTTCATTATTTGGTATCGATTTCAAAATTGCACTATAATTACATTAGCGGTTAAACTATTTCGTTAAAGGACTGCTAGGGTATTTGAATGTTGAAAGTTTACTAGTTTATTTATTTCAGACGGCGATGCACTGGGCTTGTAAACGCGGTGATGAAAATTTAGTGAAACTGCTGGGTGGGGTTACCCGACAAGTAGTCAACGAACGATCGGTGAGTCGTAATTAACAATGAAAGTTACATTCTCCATTCTAGGAATACGTACATTAATCACGAAGCTAGTTGTAATATGACTTGTACCATTCTTAGCTGCAAATATATTCAGGGCGGGAAAAGAATGTCCATGTAACAGGTTCCTAAATTAACCTGATGTAGACTTCATGGCGTCCGTATACGGGTTGCGTTTCGGTGACGTCTTCGGGGAACCGAAAGTTTTGTCTGTGCGATTATGGGCGAAGTTATGACGCCGAACCAACTACGAAGATAAATATTGTGAAGGACGGTATGGATGACAATTGTCGGGCATGCACCGTTCAGGGGAATAAATCCCTCACATTATCTGTGGGTACCTACTTTCGCCTGGCTAACGGAGACTACTTGCAGAGACATAACCTTGTAGCTAGAATTATCCACCAGCAACTCTAAATTACAGTCTTGTGAAATCGAAAGAATCATATAATAGGTACCTATGTGCCAGACTTAGTTCTTGAAAATGGCAATATCACGTTGTATTGGGATCGATCTATCATCACTGACAGGACTATTGTTGCCAATAAGCCCGACATAGTGGTGATAGATCGAATAGAGCGTCGCGCAATGATTGTAGATATAGCGATTCCGCATGACAAAGCCTCCTCGGTTTCATTAAAACTGAATCCATTCTGAATGCGAAAGTATCTCTGTCTGTTACGCTTTCAGTGGCTTTCACGTTGAAACAGCTGAACCGATTTTGATGAAATTTGGTATGAAGATGGCTTGAACCCTGAAGGAAGGACGTTACATAGGGTACTTTGTAATCCGCAACTTCGTCTGCATCCGCGATAACCGACCATCACGCGGACGAAGTCGCGGACAAAAGCTAGTAACTATATAATTGTTGACGTAGGTAAATGGCAATAATAATATTAATTGTAGGTAATCTTCTTTTCTTATCGAAAAAACTCGAATATAGTCGTCTCTTTTATATAAAAAATAACGACAAGAAACTAAAGAACCATGGTAATGTGACAAACATCATGTTGAAAATTGATAAAACACTATAATTACAAAGGCAAGTGTGTGTGCAAAAGCTTGCTATGAAAAAGGGGACTTGAACAATGTAACTTCGAGAGACTCGATCAGGAACGTAAAACGGGGACTTTTCTTAAACAGTGTAACATCAACAATCAGTAATGTAAAAAAAGACAACCGCCTTCAAAAAGTGAAAAATAACTTTAGCACAGAACACACATTGACTTTAGTTTCGTAATTCAGTGGCTTTGTTCTGTTTGTTGTTTTGTATTGCCACCGACTTCCGAAACTAAAGTCAATGTGTGTTCTGTGCTAAAGTTATTTTTCACATTTTGAAGGCGGTTGTCTTTTTTGTAAAAAGCTTTTTATTTTCCGCCTTTTAGTACCTCCTTCTCATCCAAATCTATAAAGAAGAGATTGAAAGTTAACTACTACAAAGATTGATGAAACTAAAACGTCGTCTATGTAAAATTTTGGGTATTTGTTGATTTTTCAAAAAGTGCTGAATTAATTTCGATAAAATTTATATAGGACCACCCCTGAAGCATACCCTATCCATAAAAAATTTCAAAATCGGTTTACGTCTGCCGGAGAAATCGCGTAACAAATCGCGCACATACTTAATGCAAATTTAAGACTTAGGTATATGGTTTTCCCATGGAAGCCATTGTCAGAACTGGACCAAATTGGAAAAAATGGGACCACACGGGAAGCACTAGCTTTCAAATAAAAAAAAGAATCATCAAAATCGGTTCACCCAGTACAAAGAAATAAGGTAAGAAACATAAAAAAAAACATACAGAAGAATTGATAACCTCCTCCTTTTTTGAAGTCGGTTAAAAAGAGACTAGGTACTTCTGTTTCCCACTTCGGTCTGGTTAGGGTAAGAAACAAGCGAGAGTTTTTTTATTAAAAAGATATTGTTATGGAAAACGCAAGAGCTAGGTAGCTCTTTTGTAAATGTAGGCAAGTTATTAGCTTTAGCCTTTATAATCGTAGCGCAATGATTATTGATATAGCAGTCTCACATGACGAGAACCTCGTTCCGAAAGATAAGTAAATTAAGTGTCTTGACCTGGCTTGCGAGGCTATCGACATGTGGGATGTGAGTACAGCAGTCAATTTGTCTGAAAGTGGTTTAGTAGCAAGCCTCGACCAACAACTGCAGAACCTCTCGTTGGGTAGTCAGATCAACGGCTTAATTCAGAAAGCGGTACTCTTGGATACGGCGCGAATTGTTAGATGATTCCTCTCTCAGGAGCCCACACCACCGGTAGTTTGGACCCTGTTCCCGATACCTGTAGGCTACTATTATGTTGTCTATTTTTTATTTGTTTTTATATTATTTTTATAGTTAATAAAAATATAATGAGTGAGTTCAAAATAAATCAAATAATAATAAAAGCGTTTAATAACAATCTTCCAATCTAGTTAACTTATCTATAAGTGTTTAGACATCGGTAACAGAAAATTGTTTTGTTTTAGCAAAGACCTTCCCCATATTCTTCCATAGTTCGCGGTCATGGGTTCCCCTCTTCCACATAGGCCCCGCTTTTGATTTGTGATCGTCGTCCCACCTTCGTATCAGGCGTCCTCACTTTATTTTGCCTTCTCTTCTCTTTGCCTAGTATTTTTTTCTCCTTTTTGTTACTAATTAAATTGATCCCGCCGAGTATAATTTTCGAAAATATTTTGTAAATGTTGAACATGAGACTTGTTGGTTTATAGTTGTTAATGTCATCCATTCTTCTCTTTTTATGGCGCAATTATTGACGTAGTCCATTGCTTTTTCGCTTTTTCTTGTCTGGGGATATCATCAAAAGTTCGTTCGACTTGAGGGTCTATCTTCCCCTGGCGTTTTCCCACTTTTGTGTGATGAGTAGCTTTCAATATTCCACTTTTCATTATATATGGATATGGGACCTCGTCTTCGTCTTCGTTCGTTAGACTTGATAATGATGATGTGGTTTCTACGTCGTTGTTGTAAAATTAGAAATATTTAGGTTCTTATCGTTTTATTCTTTACAGAAAGACTAAAAGCGCCAGCGCCATTGAATACCAGAAATTAATCATTACTGGTTTTCAATTTGTATTTTTTTTCAACTCCTTCCAAGCTTTCATGACTCCTCCGGTACATTTTATGTAAAAATGAGCCCCTAAAAATTATACCTACTTACCCAAAAAGTAACTAATCGTTACTATATTGAACCTTCGTCTCTTATTAATTTGACCACCTTTGATTTTAATAAAAAATTAATGATAATAACAAAAATAATACTGTATATAACCAACTTCCGTTTTTAGCGTTCCATACCCAAAGGGTCCAAACAGAGACCCCCCGTTGCTCTTGGTCACCCGTCTGTTCGTCTGTTTGTCCTGAGTCAATGGGCTTGAAGCTCATAGAGTGTGTATTAATGTGAGCTTCTAGGACAACAAAAGATATATATCAAATAAAATTTAAAAAATAAAGCAAGGAAATGACGAAAATACAACTTAGTTACTTATTATTTTCTGTGCTTTTTCGCTCGATCTTAATATTTATGGTAGTACTGACGGACCCCTTAATGTGCCAATGTCAGACTCCCACTTGGTCAGTTTTACCGTTTACTCATCGCCTTATTATTTTAATTTCAAAATGGATTCTGCTTAGATTTAAATTTTCTGTGGGTAAGACAGATAGATAGATAGATACGTAAATTCCGACCATTTATGCATGCAAAGAATCCACAAAAAGACGTAGAAAGTGTAAAAGGTGCAATTTCGTGGCCGTATTTGGTTCCAACAATGAAAATGAGCCAAAATGCGTTAATATACTTACCAAAGAAATGTTGCGCACAAAACATGCAACAGTAGTAAATGTTTGCGATTACAATTGACCTTAAATGGATTTAAGTTAATTATGTGTTTACGCGATGAGAGTAACTGCTAATTTAACTGTCGGTTACCTAGAAGCTTCAACGTCCAATCAAATTTTCTTACTGCGAGATATTTTGCCTGTTTTACTGTATCGTTAAAGTGTCGTTACAATCTTTTTCATGTGCTGTTCGGCATCGTCGGCGACGGAAGTAGAATGGGGTAAGTCCGCCGAGCATTTTATTGCTGGACTACTTGTGGATTCAAGGGAAGTGGTGGTAAATTTATCTGTGCACCACTCAGGATTTTAATGTTACTCTTTTCCACATAAAGCTGTAGTCTTTTTATGACAACTTAATGTAAGTACTTACAGGCCTTTAGAATAGTGCCCATGTGGTCCCAATTACTATTTCGAAGAGTTTGATGTTAGTGCTCGTCAATGACCATTTGAAATGGGGTTGGTATAATGAGTCTACCATGTATCGCATAATAGATTAATGATATTTGGTTACCTCAGTTCTAAAAGAAACTAAAGTTCCCTATGTTACAATGTACCTACTTTCGCTTAGTTTACGTTACAGCTGTCGCTGCTGTTATATATTCAGTAATATCCAACTGAGTTTAATATCTATCGCAGATAATATTGAATATAAGTATTGGATTTGCAAACGGGGGCAATGTATGAGGAGACCGGGAGCAGATGTGAGCTTTTACAACTCGGTGTAAGCGCGCTTCATCTGCCCTGCGCACCCTCTCTTGTTGAAATATTTCATATCTGGTACTATCGTAAAAGTGCAATCTTCAAAACTTCTTTGTACTTATATAAAATGTGTATCTATCTATTGATTATTTTTTCTTAACTTTACCCCCTTACAATTGCACTCATTTTTTCTACAAAGAAATATGGGTACTACGTGCCGAATTGGCCATCCCTACTATTCCTAGCATTAACACAATGCTTAAAAAATATTTATGATATGTATAGCATTGTATATATCACAGCGAATAAGAAGCTGTATGTTATCCCTGAGTGTTTTAAGAGTGGTAATTTAGTCACAGATTTATGCTCCCGTAACAAAGTTGTGTAATTGGAACAATTAACACCTGAAAAGGTGATATCAATTACGACTTGTGTGACCATCCCTTAGTAATGTATGTTAAAGTGATGCATCATTATTGTCATGCGCCCATTTCGGACACTGTGTTTAGTTCTCTATGAAGTAAGGTTAAAATATACTTACTTAAAAATGTTTCACTTTTTGTCCTAAAACCATTTCACGTGATATTGAGCAATAACCGGTAACCCTGTACTTTTGTGATTTTCATTCAACGTGACATCAGTTTTATCACACAAATACGTCATAGTACAAAAAAGGTTTGCGTTTAAAAAAGCTCATTTTACTCGTCGTGTTAAAACATAAATCTTTATACATTTATGTTTCAGGGATACACACCTCTGCACATCGCAATGCAGTTTCGCCACGAGAACGTGTATAGACTATTAGTAGAAGTGTATGGTAAGTTGTAACTCTCCTATTAGTGAGGTTGTATACTCTTATAACCATTATTTTTCGTACAACTTGTCTTCTACTCTTCTTTTTCTTTTCTTTTTTTTTTACTTTGTGTCATAATTTTGTCACGATTCCTCGTGTACAAAGTATTATCCGGATAATATACGATTTTCAATTTTTAACTAGGTGCTTAATCAATTAATACTTCGTTGTACAGTTAACAATCAACTAAAAAAATTGAAGTGAAGTCAACTTTATTTTTACATATTAATGTCGTTGGTAATTGTTACTGTTAGTTTGAACAGGTCTTCAATAACTATTGGAAAACGCTTTTCCTGAACGATGATTTTACAGAAAACGAAAGGTAGTTTGATAAAATAATAAGCTTTTTCATCCCACCATCTCGGAAAGAGTATTTTTAATCTTCAATATCTGAGTGGAAAAGCCGTTTTTATTCTCTAGAGGATAAAGTAAATTTATCTTCAATATCTGAGTGGAAAAGCCGTTTTTATTCTCTAGAGGATAAAGTAAATTGAATTTAGAACATCGTGTGCACTAAGTTTGTGAATTAAAAAAAAACATTAAAACCTCTATGGTGCCGAATATATCATACAACTTTTTTTTAATTTGTTAAAAACTCAGACTTTGTAAACGTTTTTTTTTGCATTTAGTCATTTCCTCGCTGAGGTGGAATGAAAAGTTACGTGTTGCACTCGAGTGCAAAGATTTTTCACCTCGTGCTCTTTTGATTCCCTCGCTAACGCTCAGGATTCTAATTTTGAATCACTCACTGCGCTCGTGATTCAATTTTAGAATCCTTCGCTTGCTCGGTCATCAAAATTGAACACGCGGTTAAAAAGCAACTTTGCACTCTTGTATAACAAATAACTATTATTTGCATATTTGTTAAGTTACAAATTGCTAATGTTAAAGTAGGTACAATTAAATAACACACTAATCTTTCTCTGCTGCGTGGCGTCTTTACGTGAAAAATGTTTAGTTGAGCGCCACAACACCATCTAGTGATTTCAATCCGTATCACCTGGCCAAACTAGTGCGTTCTACAAGCCGAGGCCGCCTCAAACAATCATCAATTGGTTTTAGTGAGAGGGATATTTCACAGATGGCGTTATAATGTTCATAACTTGTGTTTGGATTATACCAGATAAACAAAATTCTCGGAATATGATGTCTATAGTGGACTTATTAACAACAGAAAGTTTAAATTGCACAGCTCTTATATTTTAGATTTTATTGGTACCTAAAATGTTGCCAAGACGAGACCAACTAGCTCCCACTGTCAAAAAGTTATCAGGTCTCTACCTATAATTTCTACTCGTCAAGCCCTAATGTCACAAACTCCACCTTAGTCAAAATATGTGGCTTGGCCGTTTCGCTACCGTCACATGGGTGTAAGGTGAAAAATGTATTCACTGTTCATTACTTTTACGTTAAACAATAGTTCTTATAGTAACGAAACAGCCAAGCCATATATTTTGATTAAGGTGTAGAGTTTTACCTACCTTAGAGTTTTACCTACCTTGCGAATGTGAAAGAATTGTATGTGTGATGTTATGTATTGGTATAACATGGTATAAGGATTAAGGACGCAGTTGTGCCTTCTTGATTGTAAACTGAAATAATTAATAAGTAGGGTGACCTGAATATTGTCTTGCGATGTCAGTTTTTTAGTTTTATTTCTTGTACTTATTGCAGATGCAGATCCAAACGTCCGTGACTGGTCTGGCAGGAAGCCGAGACAGTATCTGGTGCACATGGACACTTCGCTATCACCAGGATCATATAGAAGTATGCTGGTCACCAATACTTAATTTAAATCAAACACTTCTGTCAAAAATTCACGGGACTAACGAAAAATCTTTATTAAAATATTTTACGGTTTATTCACTGGCATAATCTCCTTTATGAGCGATACACTCATTGCAACGGTACTCTGACATTTTGATACCTTTCTTAAAGAATGGTTTGTTGAAGACCTTTAAAATATGCTTCAGTTTCCGCAATGACTTCATCATATGAGCCAAATTTCTTTCCCTCGAACATTCTTTTGAGATTTGCGAACAGATATTAATCGCTAGGAGCCAGATCTAGAGAATATGGTGTGTGAGGTACCCATTTGAAGCCCAATTAAATTTTTTCATCGTTACCAGCGACTTGTGACAAGGTGCGTTATCTTGTTGAAAAAGAATTTTATCTTCACCAAATGGGCCGCTTTTTTCTACATCAACCTTCAGTCCTTCCAGTGTCATTCTTTAATATTGGCTGCTGATCCTTCTTCCTTTATCAAGATAATCAATGAATATGATGCTTTACATATCCTAAAATATGGAGGCCAGAAACTTCCCGGCTAATTGTTGTCTAAAGCTTTGGACGGGTTTCACCCACTGTTGTCCACTTAGCTGACTGCCGTTTCGACCTTGCAGTGTAATAATGGATCCATTATGTTACATACCGGTGCAAAAACTCCTGTTTGTTTTTATTAAAAAGTCCCAAACAACGCTTCAAATCAATAACACATTGTTCTTTTTGTTCGGCGGAGAGCAAACGCGGCACCCATTTGGATTTCAGCTTTCTCCTGCCCAAATTTTAATGCACAATATTGTACACACTGCCTTTTGGAATCTTTAAGGGGTCAGCAATCTCCTGCAACTTAACTTTACGGCTGTCCATAATAATTTTGTAGACCTTTTCAATGGTTTTTGTGTCTATCTCTTTCGCACGTCCTGAGCGTTCAGTATCATCTGTGACCGTACGACCTCGTATGAACTCAGCAAGCCACCGACAATAGTTGTTTTCGACGAAGCAGATTCCTTATAACACTTTTCAAGACATTTTTGAGTCTGAACGGTATTTTCCCCATCAAAAAAGAGTGTTTATTAATTAACACACGAAATTCGATTTTTTCTATTGTTTTCAAGATGGCTTACATAGCGTCAATAAAAACACAATAACTTAGTGACAAGTGGCGGCAAAGTTATGAAACTATGACAGGTATCTTTTGAAATTTGGTACTACATACCAATAATATAAACTTTTCACTAGCGGCATCATCTGTTGGTCAGTCCCAGTACTTTTTGACCGAGCTAGTACAGTCACGAGCATAAATATGTATACAGATTACATGTTTTTGCTCGTGACTGTACATAGTGTAATGCCAGCTACACACGTAACGATATATCGTTGCGATTAAACTGTGCAAACCGATTTGCGCAGTTTTATCGATCGTGTGTATGATAAATCGTTGCAGAAAGTTTAATCACTGCGATAGATCGTTACGTGTGTAGCTGGCTTATGGGATATCGTGCTAATTAACGTTGGAGGGTCGAGAATCATGGACAGAGTACATGGTAAAAGTTTGAGTCACGATATACCCCTCTTCCACTGTGTATACTTTAGCATTACAAAAGCAGTCTTAGTTATAAGAGGAAAGTCGTATAAAAACATACACATAAACCGATTTCTTATAATGAGTTTTTGGTCTTACGGCAACCTATGCGAAAAATAAAAAAAACAAATATGTTAGTATAAGATATAAAATTCCGAACTTCACTTAAATCTTGTTTTCTGATAGAAAAATATTTCTTATCTCTATCGTAATTCGTAATACACACACGAACATACTGTAAATGATTTGTTGTCTGATGAAATCAAGCCAAGGTTACCGTTTGTGGTTCTATACAAACTTAGCATTTGTAGGTGATTTGGTAAATTATTTTATTTGCCTCTTAATAATATCTAGTGGGAAGTTTGAGACAGATTGCCGGACTTGTCGGTGGAATTCGACGATTCAGACATGACACGCCAAACGAATCTCTCGAAACCACTGCAAAACCTCGCTCACCGTATGGAAACATGTAGAGGTGTATTATGAGCATAATGCAGATCACAGCTCATAAGTATGGCCATAAAAGTCCAGAATTTTAGTACCTATGTGGAATCCGCAGTCATTCTAGGATAAGAAAATAAGATACAAAAAAACAAAACGTTAGATGCGATTCTAACGAAGGTCGTCATACAAATGAATTAATGTTTTCATTTATGAAAATTGGCTCCGACAAATTGTGCGCTTTTTGCGAACCAACAGTTCGTTCGTACTTGACACAATTCTTTTACGTACCTATCAAATGGCATTAGGTTTAATAATGGGATTTATCACTATTGCTGGACCCTCCAGGCGATTGGTACTTAAAATAAGTCTAAGATCTTTATAGTTCTGATGAACGAAATGTACAAATTAAATTAAGTAATCGGCCACAGAGCAGCAGTGCCTAAGCAGAAAAATGTTTTACAGAATCTGACACATATGATATACGCCGGAGTGTAACCTCTCCTCCGGTCATAAGAGTTCCACCGAATGCAATTAATGCTCAATCAAGTAAGATACACAAAACTGTGTCTGCGTCCTAACAATGCTTACTTGCGTGTTATTGTTTCAATTTCATACTTACAAAATTGAATCATAATATCATCCTCGTGCATCTACATAGGTATTATTGTACTCAGTGAATACGTCGACTTAAATTTGTTTTCTTTCTACACATTATTATACTCAGTAAAATAAGGTTTAGACCTGAATGTTAGATCGTAGGGGAGTGACATTATGATTTATTCTATCACGTACGCACATCTCAGGGTTGTGGTCTTTGTCAATTTACCACGTATTGTGAGCTTGTTATTTGTACTTTCACTTTGTTCTTACGCAAGTAGCAAACTGATATAAAATTCTTAGAACATTTTAAGCACATACCTTTAAATTCTACCCGCAATGTTCCAAAAAAGCTATTAATTACGTTTACTGGTACTATATTTTTGGCAACATAGTCTTCTTTAATCATGGTTTTTAACGTTGTGTAGATTGGTAACCGCTTAAGTTTTCGGCTAAAGAATAACTGCTTCAAAGAATACTTCTTGCCTTGTGGCATGAAGTATTCCATCCGCCACAATCCTCCTAGAAACAATTCCAGGAGGATTGTGGCGGATGGAAACTTGACGTTAGCCGTCTAAAACAGCACAACATAGTACTTAGATAGGTACATCAATTCGAAAGGCAATATGTCATCAACTTGGATCTGGATTCCATCTTTATAGTCAAAAGGTAAACAGTAGGTAGATACGCTTGACTTCTTGGAAAAATGTACATATTAACCAATCTTGCACCGTTGCAATTACAGTTAAGTGGCATTACAGTTAAGTGGCATTATATTCCGCCATATTTACACATAGATTCACGTAGGTGGGTACTTACCAAACTGTTCGTTTAACGAATAAATGTTCTTCCCGAAACAAAAGTTCGCTCAGCCAGTGTGACAAGACAATTCGTGATGCGAATTCTCGTGGTGAGTAGGTCCACGTTTCATATAACAATTTTAGCTCATTAAATAGAGGTATGGGTACACGTGGACAGACAGTAACGTTCACAGCGTCAAAGTCATAAATAATATTTTTTCTTAGATGAACAGTACCTACGCCGCCGCAAGAAGTTCGATTTTCTTCTAAACGATTGCTAGAACGGCGTAGCAGCATTGACACACACTAGTACAGTACAATGGTCTGTTTGTGTGCACAAAAAATATGCACGAAATAAGCACGAATCATTGAAATTGATCGGCAAACGACAGCGCGCTATGTTTTACAGTGTTTTTTAAAATAATTGTCTAAAATAATTGTCTAAAATAAATGAGCTCAAAAAAAAAGGACTAAAAAATATTCTGTATATTAAACATAACATTTACTTTCATAAAATAAATA
Source organism: Charanyca ferruginea (assembly GCA_947361185.1). Lineage (NCBI taxonomy): Eukaryota > Metazoa > Arthropoda > Insecta > Lepidoptera > Noctuidae > Charanyca > Charanyca ferruginea. Next base: position 14,587,969 of record OX376055.1, on the reverse strand, counting down.
TATCAGTTATGTTTTTATTCAAATACTGGTGAAAAAAAAGTCCCAGCAGTCTTAGTGCCTGCTAATATAATACTGTCTATCAACATATACATAATTTATGTAAAAATACCTACAAAATTAAATATTAACAATTTATAATTGAATGCAGGTAAGTACCTAACTAAACATTGCTTCAGTAAATACCTATCGATGTTTCTTCGTTGTTTTTCTTCTCTGTTGTTCTGTGACCTATCAAACTGCCGTGTTCAAATGTTGTATAAACGTTGTCAATTTGTAATTACTAAATTGTTGTGTTAATATTGGCCAATATTCATTATTACATGATAAATAAATCATTCGCAGAAAAAGAAGGATTTCTCCGCATCGGTTCGCTTAACGTGAGAGTGAAGAAAACCACAGAAGCATTTAGTAACTTCCTAGGCGTGGGTGCAACTAGATCCTCGGCGTACGTACCAAAATCTACTCGCGACCGTGAAGAACGACGATCGGACGACAGCGACCAGCTCAAGAGTTGGGGCTCCGCTGACAATATACAAGTAAGATCAGCACTATAATGTACTACTTCAATATACTTAATGAACTTGCGCCGGTACCAAATTTCGATTTTCGTTTAAGGAATAGTGTTGAAAAAGTTGAATTTCGAAGACAGGAAGAAGCGCTAATATAAAAAACGCTAAAATATAACTAATGGATCTATATTGTATTTATAATCATAAAAATATATTAAGGATTAGAGAGACATGTACAGTCGAACAGGCCAAAGAGTAGTAAATTATTTAACATCCCTCTTATGTATAATGGAAAGCTAATAAAATTGTAATATAGGTACATAATGTTGACAGTGTAGTGAATGAAAACATGAATATTTTAGCCTATAACAAAAAATTTTGCTTGTCCGATTGTATGAGCAAAAACGACAGAAGGGAGAGAGAAAGGGCCACGGACGTTCTTGGTTTCAAATGCGAACCTACGCGACGATATGCGCTGGTGGAACGCATTGGTATCAGCAGTGCTGGACGAACGAATCTAATGAACCAAAAGAAAACTTCTAATCAGTACCTACTGGTAGTATTTGCAGTAGCAAATACTATTTAGGCGGCATTTAATTAAAATAGAGATCTGATATCATTAAAAAAATACACCAATAAATTGCTAGCAGTTTCGTCTACACAATCATTGGTGTATACCACAATTCCAAATTTGAACTTTATCCAAGTTTAATCCAATAAATGAATGTAGAGATTGTTTTCAATGTGCATTCGGTCGGAATTTCTGCATTGAATCATCTTTTGTTTTTTGCAAAACAAATCATTTTATTTTTTCAATAGTGATTGTTAACTAAGCTCTGCGACATCCCACCAAAGAGATTTTTTCCCAACAAATATGAATACCCCGCATACGGAAGCCGCCCAAGCCGTGGCGTTGCTGGATTCAGGGCATAGTCAGCGTGTTGTGGCCGCACGATTGCATCTTAGCCTCTCTGCTGTCAATAGAGTGTATCAGCGTTATTGGGAGACTAGTATGTTTACTCGCCGTCTAGGATCTGGTAGATATCGAGTCACGTCTGACCTAGATGACTGGTATATTGCTTCAGTTTCTCTAAGAAATCGTCACTTTAACTCTATTCAACTGCAGCAGCGGCTCTGTGAGATTTGAGGATTGACTGTGAGCGATTCTATCATTAGAAGAAGATTGGCGTAGCGTGGCCTGAAACCTTATAAACCAGTTAATGGCCCAAAATTGACGGTAGACCACCGCAGAGCGCGCCTTAACTTTTCATGTGAGCACTTAAATTGGTCATGGAAAGGAGCTTCAAAGGAGCACAGTTCTCTATTCTGAGGAGAGTAAGCACATGTTCAATAGTAATGACGGAATGAAGAAGGTGTATCGAAGTGAGGGAGAGCGTTTTGAACAGTGCTGCATTAAATAAAGAATCAGTTACTGGCCTGGCCAGCAAGACGCCCAGATGAGTTGAGATGAGTCAGAGCGAGAGATACTACCCCCTACCCCGGAGATGCTTGGTCAGGTTGGAACAGCTATACAAGAAGAGTGGGATAAGATCCCACAACACAAGATTGTGACTCTCATCCTTGGAAGCCAGTCATTAGAGCCCGGGGAGGAAATAATAAAAAAATAATAAAGTTTTACAAATTCTTCTAAAAGGGTAAAAACATACCTGTTGAACTAAACACTGCGGCTGTGGGCTCTTTAAAACTATTATCGGAGTTGGTTGAACAAAGTATAGTACTTTGTCACCCTTTGACCCTCTCGAAGAGGCTTGTCACTCTTTGACCCTCTCGAAGAGGCTTGTCACTCTTTGACCCTCTTGAAGGGGCTTATCGCGCCTTTGACCCTATCGAAGGGGCTTATCACGCCTTTGACCCTCTCGAAGAGGCTTATCACTCTTTGACCCTCTCGAAGAGGCTTATCACTCTTTGACCCTCTCGAAGAGGCTTGTCATTCATTAACCCTCACTTACCAATTTTATCCTCTTTAACATTAATTAATTAATCATGGATAGAATTATTTTATTTGAACTTTTAAACATAGCTGAGCTAGAATACGAAATAAAAATAAGATTAGAATACGAAATAAAAATAAGATTAGAAGAACCAAATTAAAAAACAATTCTTCAACTCGCACCTCATTTCTTAGACTCTATATTAAAAGTTAAAAGTGATTTGGACGAACTTTCCATTACTCTAAACTATTTATAATCAAAAATATTATTATTAGAACAGGAAAATAATAAACCTAACAAAAAAATTAAAACTATTATTAATCATTTGATCAGATCCCAGAGAGGAAAAACGCTTCTCTCAAAATAAAGAAAGATGTCTCGCTTTAACTAATTCAAATGAAATCAACCCTCAACCTATAGAAGTCAACCCTCAACCTATAAAAGTCAACCCTCAACCGATAGAAGTCAACCGTCCCTCTTCGACTCCTAATAACCGCAATGAGACAATGTTTCATACTATACTTCCCGACACTCAGTCTTAATCTTTAAACTCTATTCCTAATAATTCTCTAAACGAATTAAAACGAATAAAATACTGACTTTGAAACATTATTATTCGATAAACGATACCTATTGGCAATTAACTGGCATTATTCCAATTTTTTGGTTAATGTAAAAAAAATACATAAAACTCATACAAAACCAAACTTCAGAGGTGTTTCGATTTTTCTTACGAGAAGTGTATATGTAAATCCTCAGATTTACCAACTCTTAGTGGTAAAAGTCCGAAACGTTATATGATTATAGTTTATTTCGAACTTTTACCACCATTCATTTGGTAATTCTTAGGATTTGCCTCAAAGACACGGTAAATGTTGAAATAAACATGTCCAGAACAAACAAAATGATACTGAGTCGAAAACAAATAGTAAGAAGCTGCATTAAGGGGAAAATAACAATTTACGACTTTCTGCAACGGTAACCAAAAACTGGCACAAAGACGGTCGATGTCAGGCCGATGGATCCACACTACGCGGGCTGGCTCCTATTTCTGTCTGCAGAGTTTAAAGGAACCTATAACCAAACCGAAACTCGGGGTGCCCCTGACGTCGTCGGTTGAAATGAATGATTAAGAAGAATTAATTGCTTTATTCCCAAAACCCACATTTGCCAACCGTCACTGGTAAAACCTAGCCTATGTACCTACTAAATAGGGTATTACACTCATTTTTGAAAAGTGTCTCAATGAAATTCTGTAGTGCTAATATGCCACCAAAAAAAACACAAAATTTTTATTCAATCGATAAGTGCCATAAAAATGCATCAAAATTTTAAATTTTCAAATTTCGCGCGTAGTTTGACGAAGACGCCTCTTACTGGACGCCATATTGCTCAGCGTAAATGACGTCAGTTCGTTTTGTATCAAATGAGCTCATATTAAATATGATAATTGTCTATCATTTAAAAATAATTAAAAGCATATTTTGTAATAGGTGTAATAATGAAAAAATTACGTTGGTTACGAAAATAATAAAAGTACAAAGCCTATATTACGCCAATCGGTTGACTGACAGTTGACAATTTTTTGTTTACACAGCCGTACGACGTAATAACATGGCCGCTACTATTTCACGGTGTTTTATAACAGATTAAAAATACTGAAAACGTAGAATTGATTTTAAAAATTTGTTTTGTTATTTTATGAACTAAAACTTACATTTTCCGACTGCTTTATGCCTAAACTGTCTCAATAACATATTTATAGAATTTTTCTCGTATAGAGTAAAATACCCTATTCTAATGGTAAAAACCCGATAAAATCGTTCCATTTTTATATATTCTTATATTTACCGACTCGTGTTAGTATATCCTAAAAGAAGAGTCATTAAAAAATATACGTCTCCAGTAACGCTTCACGCATGACTTTAGTGTCTATATGCAATAGAGTATTTGACAAAATGATATAGGTATTGTATATTTTTACAGAAAGACGACAAGCTGATGCCACCTCCTAATAGCCATAAGGTGCGGCGTCGTGGCGCTAGCGGTCGACGCGGGATCGGAGCGGCACATAGCCGCAGTACGCCGTCCACACCCGACCAGGTAAATATTGAGAGCCTTTTTATATTTTACGGGCGTTTTTAAAATTTGTACTCACTACCTTAACGAAATATCCAGCAGTGATATCCATTTTGCATGTGCTCTATTAGAACGTTGATTGATCGAACATAAGTATGGAAAGATCAGGTTTTTCTGCAATCGTTAGGGCGCGTTACCAGACATTTGTATCTTTATTTTATTCTATTCATATTATATATTATATTTTATTCTATTCATATTAAAGAATCATGAGAATTACCTAAATAAATTAAGCAAATCGGTTAAAAAGAACTACCGGACGAACTCGTTTTTTTTTTAAATGTACTGTAGTGTGTAACAGAAATGTGTGTGTTATATTTAAGAATCAAGTTTTATTAATGGAAATGTTGATTTTTATTTTCGATCGATAAAAACACCGATATCTGGCTAAGCGATGCCACGAACAACCCTTAAAACAAACAGTTGATTATTCCTACTAATATTATGTGAAAGTTCGTGACGATGGATGGATGTTTTTTATTCTTTTACGCTTAAACGGCTAAACGGAATTAGCTGAAATTTCTTAAACGGCTAAACGGAATTAGCTGAAATTTCTTAAACGGCTAAACGGAAATAGCTGAAATTTCTTAAACGGCTAAACGGAAATAGCTGAAATTTCTTAAACGGCTAAACGGAAATAGCTGAAATTTCTTAAACGGCTAAACGGAATTAGCTGAAATTTCCCATACCATTTATCCCGTTTTTGTGTTCCTGTGGGATAATGTAGGACAGAGGTCACCAAATGGCTCACCGCGGTCTGGATCCGGACCGCCGACTTATTTTGTGCGGACTTTAAGTAAACAGTAACTTGTATTACTGAATACTCACGACTGATCAGATTTCAGCAAATGCCTAACTAATTTTGCACCAACTTTACTCCAAACATCAGACAAATGTAGTTGAAGGCAAACAATTTCATTTTTCACATTGATATGTAAAAAAATCCTTGTACATTACATTTGATTATTTAATAAACTCAAGTAGAAACGGACCGCGATGATAATTTAATTTAAAAAAACCGGAACCTTGAAGAAACTAATTGGTGATCTCTGATGTAGGACATGTAGGACATTCGCTTCATACTAAAATCTACACTGACGAAGTCGCGGGCAGAAACTGTAGGAGTTTGTATAGCTACCTACCTCTATATTCAAAGACTAAATAAACTATAAAAAGAAAAATGAGTGTCAGTGTCAGTAGTGTAAAATACAACAAAAGAGCCTGACTTGTAATGATGTGAAAAATTACTGTCTTAGTGTTAAAAATAACTCGTGTTAAATTTTGTGTTGTGTAGCCGACCAAACTAACAATTTGGACCATCCGCCACTCTGCAATTTAAAATTGGTCTATTAGAGAGCAAGTCGAACTGGGATACATGGAAATATAAAGCCAAATGTCTTCTACGCACCGTACCAAAGGCGCTAGAGGTAGTTCAGGGCACGTTCCAGAAACCCACACCACCAGCCGCCGGAGCTGGAGATGCCGCCGTCACCGCGTACAACACTGACGAAGCGTTGTTTGTTAAAGCTGACGTGAATGCCCTTCTTATTTGGACGACCAATATGCACGAGACACTTAGACAAGTCATGAGATTTGCTGAAGCCCGAGAGGTATGGCTTGAATTACATAGACTTTTTGATGGTACTGTAACGTTTATGCTACACTTGCACCTTTACGAACTATTGTAGGACTACGCTACGTTAAATGAAAGGTACGAATAACTTGTAGAAGATTATATTAATAAGATTAACGAGAGGTAAAATTTACACGACCTTCGCTCTTAGTCGAGCCGTCGGTCTCCCTGACATAACATGTCATAGTATGAAAGCTATATTCTAGATAATTCAAATAATATATTCTAAAGCATCCAGTAGGTTCTAACCATAGATTAAATAGTTATGGCTTCATTACATAAAGCCTCGTTGGCGGGCAAGTCTCTACATCAGCTACGCCCCCTTCATGAATAAAAGGGACTAGTAGCTTTTATTCATGTTCTGAACGTTCTGGAAACCAATACTAGTTTACGAAGTAATTGACTAACTAACCTAACAACTACCTAAACCTATAGTAAGTCCCAACTCTAAAGAGGGAAATTGCAATGAGGACGTCTCTGTAGAGATGGTTTAATCCATGACGCATGGGGTAATCAACTAAAAGAATTAACGAACAACAAATACGCTCATGCCATCATGTCCAAACCCCACTCTACCAAAACCCTCTCGAAAAGGTTAGAGTGCATCCCGCTAAACAAAATGATATGGTCAAATCCATATCTTCCATTCTTGGTGACCTATATTTCTTCCTATACGAGGTTTACAATTAAATGAGAAAAAACTAAACTCGAAACAAACTTTGATCACTTAATAAACCATGCGTGTCATCGACAGCTTACGCAGAGATTATACTCTGTTAGCGTAATTGGCTACGTCAGTGAACGAGGCCTGTAGGAGTCCTACGCTAACTACATCAAACAATCTACTAAGTAAAAAAAAGGAATAAGATACACGCTTTTGTACTTCAAGAAATGTGGGCACCATTCACCCATCAGTCTTCAGCTCGTAGTAAATATGAAAATACAAAAAAACACGCATTATTATCATGTCGAAATATTTCTAATCACATACATAACAATACACCTAGCATCAACTGTCCATCATGACAGACCTAAATAACCATGGCAACTATGCTGTATAACATCCAATAATTAATAAAATGACAAATAATACACAACCTAGAATTATTATAAACAAAAAGTTTCAATTCAATCGAATCCGTAAAAACTATTATGATACAAAACTGTTTAGAGTTAGCCATAAAAATTAAAATAAAATCATCTTTCAAAAATTGACAATAATAAAATTTACCTAAAGGAGAGTTCATACTACCGAATATTTTCTTCATCAAAGCTAGTCGTAATAAATTATTTTTAACCGACTTCGACCGAAAGAGGTTCTCAGTTCGACCTATAAATTTATTAATATATTTTATTTTTATTTCACTATTCTTTGAACCTAATAAGGATTTCAATTTACTCCGTGTTATATATTTATTTATTACAGCGGGTTGCGGAACCATATTATATAACTTCACATCACGCGTGACCTTACTATTCGCTTTATCAAAACTTTGGCTGTCCGAACCACCATTATACACAATATCTCGCGAGGACTCGACAACAATATTCTCTGGTAACACAATTTGGTTAACCGGAGCACCATCATAATCCATTCGCGACAACTCGACGAAAACATTTTCCTCCATCTCAACGAATGCCTCAACATTCGTCTTGCATTCTACTATCACTAAGTTCTCTTCTAGAACGTCAGTGACAACACTATCTTGTACCTGCTGGTACGAAACATCAACTACTTCTTCTTCTTTCGGCACCTCGACATCAGGTTGTTCTGAAAGATTTCTACTTAATAAAATAATCGGACCGGACTGACCCGATTCATCCTTCTCTTCCTCGTGTTCTAGAGGGGACGAGACCGACTCCTGTGCCTCATTTTCATCTAGGCTGCTCTCTGGACAGCTAGACACAGCAACCACATCTTTTTCAACACTGCCTGCTTGGCAGCCATCTTTTTCATTTCTCTGGGAAAATGAACCATTAATATCCACAGACTTAACTTCTTTCGCCGATTCTACTACTGGAATTACGGCTTGCTGCTGTAAAAGTTGCCGCTTCCTTCTAGCGGGCCAATCATTAGCGAATTCTTCCCTTAACTTATCGCAAGTCTCCTCGAAAGACATGCCATCCTTGAAGAAAAGTCGGTAGTATGCGTTTGCAGTACTCTTCACAAAACAACCCAGAAGTACTGGATAACCGGCTTCCTCCCATTCCTTGCGCTGTGCAACCACTTTAAACTGTTCGAGGAAATCATCGAACTCCAAACCCTGAATACCATAATAATAGGGCATATCTTCCCCAGGGAAATAATCACGATCATGACGATACATCGTGGTTTATAATAACATTAGATAAACGACACAAATACTTCTCTTTATTTCCTTTTATGCGATGCCGAAAAATCGCTCGTCTGCACTGCACTTTATAATATAGAACGATTATACGTACAATTCTTCGCTGCTATACCAGCGTAATCATCAATCTGGCCCTCTTAATAGGCCTTCCAGCTACTTCTGCTGGAATATTAAACGCTCTGGGGGCGAGCACTCGCTTTTCGCATCTGAAAAAAAATCTTTTACCCGGCGCCTGTCGCCAATTTGTAACGTTTATGCTACACTTGCACCTTTACGAACTATTGTAGGACTACGCTACGTTAAATGAAAGGTACGAATAACTTGTAGAAGATTATATTAATAAGATTAACGAGAGGTAAGATTTACACGACCTTCGCTCTTAGTCGAGCCGTCGGTCTCCCTGACATAACATGTCATAGTATGAAAGCTATATTCTAGATAATTCAAATAATATATTCTAAAGCATCCAGTAGGTTCTAACCATAGATTAAATAGTTATGGCTTCATTACATAAAGCCTCGTTGGCGGGCAAGTCTCTACAGTACTAATTAATGAAGATAAGGCATAGCATAGGTGCATGAACTTTTTTGGTTTTAAAAAGGACTCCGCTGACAATATAGCCACATATATGTCGAAACTTAAAAACATATGGACTCAGCTGAATCATGAACTCAAGAAAGACGACAATAGGGAGCTACCAGAATTAATGCTAATTTGCAAAATTCTGGATACGCTCGATAAATCTTTCTTTATGTTTCGAAGCAGTTGGCTATTACTTCCGAAAGCGAGCTGAAACATCGACAGTCTAACAAGTAATTTATGCTCATTCGAACGGGTACTGCTAAGAAATAACGCCGTAGTACATCAGCAAGAAGCCTTGTTTACGAATTCCAGCACCTCTGCTAGAAAAAGAAGGATAAGAAAATAAAATGTAATTACTGCCTGGCTATTAGGTCATCGAGTGAAAAACTATAACTGTCACAAGTGGATTCGAGATGGCAAGCCTCCAAAGAGTAGCAATACTGCACCTTCTACTTCTAAGACAGCTAACATGATCCTAATGTCTATAGAGACCACAGACCTTTTTCACATCGATAGAGACACCGAGAGTTGGTTTGTTGAAAATGGCGCGACGAGCTATGTTACCAATCGGGCTGATCGGGCTTAAAATTTCGAGCGTTTTGATGAGTTCCGCACGGTAACAACTGCCAATGTAAACACGATCAATGCTAAAGGTAAAGGTTCCGTAATACTCGAAGCAACAGTGAAAGTGAAACATCTACGCGTTACCCTGTCAGACGTCTGGTACGTTCCAGCCATAAATAAGAATGTATTTTCAATTCTCGCATTTCACGACAAAGTTCCGAAAAGCACGTTCACATCATCGACAAAAGAATGCACCGTCTTTTTCAATGGAGAAGCAAGCTTAACAGGAAAACGTCAGCACCAAGGTGGTTTATACAGACTTGACGTTATAAATATACCACCTACGTCTATGAACACCCCCGAAGTCTATGCAAGAACTGAAACGATGCAGCTCTATCACAAGAGGCTTGCGCGCATCAGAACAGGAGGCATGTAAAAAGTTAGACAATAAAAAAAATACAATAAAAATAAAAGTTCTTATCCGCCACCGTCCGTAAAATCATGGACATACGCCCGAAAAATTTTCTATCTCTGCATACTTTAATCCGTTGACAACTGCTAGTTTCGTATCATACCCTATGCCATAATGCCTACGCTAGCGCCTTTTTGGCGGGTTTTGGAACTGTTATTTACTGCTGGATACTTTTTCAACTTTCCCCCCATATGTGATTGTTCTCCTTATGTCTACCATCCATACAAATAAAAGAGGAGTTTGACGCGTTCCATCAAACGGATGCGTTCGCGTAACACGTGTTAAAGGTTGCATAGCATCAAGTGTAGGTTGAGCTCTTTAGAGTATGAATATTTGAAATGCTATGTGACATAAAAAAAGAATAGACTGACTTGTGTCGTGTGGTAAAACAAAAGTGTTGGTGTTGTGTTAAAAACAATGTTCAAAAATCTAAACCGTGCTAAATACCTAAAGTAACTAAAGACATACAATATTGTGTCTTAAAAATAGATCGTCTAATACAATAGAGTAAATTCTTCGTGGGTGCGAATCCTCTCTTTCTATGTAAAACTACTGCTAAGCGAATCGACTTCACATTGGTAAGTCGAGTTATCCGCAGCAACACGTAGATAAAAATAAAACAGTTACCGTACCGCTTAGTGATTGAGGACATTTCTAAACGTTTATCGTAAAAATTAAACAAACATTAATTAGTTAGTTTTTAAGTGGTCATGTGCTAACAAATCTGTACTTTTATGGAATTTTATTCCGAAATAAAGATATTATTATTATTATTATTAAACGAACATAAACATTAATTATTTTTTATTTTTAAACATTAACCCTATTTGTAATCGGCTAGGATCGAAACAAAGTAAGAAAATAATAATTCTTAAACGAGAATACAGGTTACAGGGTATAATAGTAGGGGAGCCCAAGAGGCTAAATCGGGATTTTCTCGAGCATCGTGGAGATCTATTGGATTGTGAAGGTTAGATGCTAAAAAGAAAAAAAGGTTATGAGATGTATGCACTTTCACTGGTAGGGGAAGCGTGGACAGGTTTTCAACAAAGTAAAAAAAAACCGTGACATGGAAATACTCGAGCGCGTCAGATATTAATAGTGTATGCGCCCCACGTGTTTCTGGTAATGGAAAAATGTTAATCTGCCGGTTTGCATGGTGGGGGTGGCCGTACGAAGGGGTAGAAAGTAGGAAAAAAATAAATTTTCTCGAGCGCGTCAGATATTGAGAAGGGATGTTAAGTGAAGCCTCAAGTAGCTCCTATTCAAAAAACTGACGATTTGGACGAGCCCAAAGGTCATGGTCGATTTTCGAAAAAGAAAAACAAAATCGAGACCTCGAAATACTCGAGCGCGTCAGATTTTTATATACAGACGCTTCATCTTGATGTCCTTGTCGTACTGACCCATATTCTGGCAATTATGTGAAGGAATTTCCTTAATCTGACGGTTAGAAAAAAAATATTCATATCATCTTGTTAATTTTTGAATGTAATAATTTATTTTTACATTCAATTGCATGCTGCATGCTTGCTTGCAGCTGCATACATGGCATATGCTTGTTTACATGGTAAAAATATGTTTTAATATCATTATGATTTAATAAGTTTATGCTGTAGAATGTTATGCTTAAATCATTCATATGATTAGAGAATTCATTCTTAAAAAAATTATGCGTAAGCTGTTATGCGTAATTAATGTTATGCGAAAATATAATTAGGGGAAACAGTATGCTTAGTTATATTAGGTTTTAAAATGTTATCCAAATGAATAGAAAACCTGTATTTAGAAAATAAAATACTGTACTTACTGAGAAAAAAAAACGAAACAAATTTTTCAATCATCATCGTCAGTGGAATCTTCTTCATATTGGAAGTTCGGTTCGACTTGGTCGTTATCTTATCTTTTCTTCATCTTTATTTTTTAGAAATGACATCTCGCAAGTCAACCTAGAAGGTTGTCCGCTGCTTAACCAGACTTTCCTGTGTTGCCAAATCAATTTAAGGTCTCCCGGCCAGGGCAAAAAAATCTTACATGCACCACACTTTATTGATGATTTTAGCTACTTCAGCTTGTGCAAATCGGCAGATTAAGTTATTTCCGTGATACGTAACTAGTTTCCTTCAAAATAAAAAACAAAATTAACCGCTCTCGAGAATGTCCACGTGACGATTTTTTTTGCAACTTTGTGACTCTCCCATTTCTTTATGTCACGCTCAAATTGTCAGATTATTAAAATGCACACTTTTCTGCATGTAATTAAAGTTAATAACATGCAGAAAAGTGTACACTCGAGCGCGTCAGACAGATTAAGGCAAGGTCTGACGCGCTCGAGTTTTTCTGATGATCGATTTTTTTTTACTAATCTGATCGGCTGTCCTAGACATTCGACGTTACATAAAAAGCTCAGGTATGGTGGGAGTACTTCACAAGGCGCAAGGCTGCCCCCCATATGTTATTCTGCCGCTTTCGAGTAAATCCAAAAATCTCCACTACGGCTCCCCGTCTCTTTTAATCAGTGGCAGTGATTTTGGCTAGTACTTCAACCGAAAATGTTTGTAAATATCGCGATGACAACGACTGACAGAACAGCGACTGTCAGTGGATTGTTTATTTATTATTTTTAATTTAACGGTACATAAAATTGTGGTGAACTTTTTAATACGCCAAGAATACCTACACATTGGCTTGGTTTCTTTTTGATAATTTTCTTTGTTGTTTCATTTCAATTCAAATTTACTTTTAGATTCGTCACATAACCGTACCTAAAGTAGTATTTTTGCGTGTCCTAAGTCAAGAAAACGATGAAGCGAAAGATGCATCACAGGTTATGTGTAATTGTGTATTATGTCTTAACTAGAGTTGCAACCCATCGGCCCTTGGGCCACGCGCCTCCTCCCGTGATAACTTAAGCTTGTTGCACTTACGAACGTAAGCTTGTTGCACTTACGTACCTAAAGGGTGACATGCTCTTCAGGCAAAATGTAGATTTTCTTATGAAAAAAAAAAGTAGCTGATTTTCATGATTTTACGATCTATAAATGAAACCAAACCACTGGTTTTAAGGATGAAGCTGTCCACCCTAACACACTGTATAAAGCTGGCTAGTTTGTTTGCCAATATATCTATATATAGGCTTTCCAGTTTATATTTGTATTTATAGTCAAACCTAATAGTTTAAACTCGTTTATGCTTTGCAGTTATATATACTTTGAGCGTCAATGTCTTTAGGTAGGTCATTAATATAAACTAGAAATAATAAGCATCCCAAAATGCTGCCTTGTGGTATTGACATTGTTGTTTTTGCTTTACTAGATCTTTCGCCTGTTATTTAGCCGCTATCGGAATATAATTACTAGTGTCAGTCTGGCCTCCCTATTTGCAAATTGGTTTCACTACTTTCAACAGGTCAGGGACTGAGCTTTCATGTAAAGACTGATTTATTAAATAAGTTAACGGCAGCGTTAACCGCGCGCGGACGTCGCGAGCTAGCTGCTGCTCGCGAACGCGGTGTTACTGTTCGTTCGTCGGTGATTGTGTGTGGACGTATTTGAATTTAATTTAACAAGCATTATGGATAACGAAGCAGCTATTCGCCTAATTGAAATATATGGCTCCTATAGTGCATTGTGGGCACCAGGCGTAAAAATTATCAAATTAAATCTATACCTATCAAACGAGGAATAAATAGCGCGCGCGGAGTGTCTCGGATATGCCGCGCAGTTGTGCCGCGCAAACATTTCTAACTAGTCGCGCGGCAAATTAGTGCCCTACGAATGGAGCGCGTAACTGCCGCGCTGTGTTTGGACACACCTTTTATGGTTTAATTGAAATAAATGGTTTTGAGTTTGAAAGCCGGTGCTTCCTTATAAGGCCAATCAAAAATTTGACGGACCTTGCTTAGGGTACATGATCTACAAATCATGAAAATATGAACAGTTAGTTTTTAGTTATAAATACGTAAGGGGAAAGTTAAAACTATGATTGTTATGGAAAGGGTATGTCTGAAAATATCTAATAATATTCTCAAGGATATTTAAATAATGTGTAAGGTAAACATAGTAATGCTGCATCCTAGATAGGTACCAGAATATGTGATTTGATAAAAAATTATACGAAGACGCCATTTAAGCTGATGTGACATTTGTTTCCATAGATCTTAAAGTTATCTATGTAATTATTAGCCAAAGACTCTGTATCAGATACAGAACATTACCCTTAAATATGACCACCTGTTTCTGTTACACGCTGTATAGATTACCGGTCAGTCAATTAAATTAGGGTATATTTTTGTAATGGTGGTCATAAATGCACTGGTGTCTATAAATTATTGACTTTTCACAGCCTCGGGCTCAAATGGGGGTAAGTGAAGAAGGTGACTCTGACTCGGATTCAGCTGCAGGGTTCCATGCGGCATGGCGACAGCAAAGAGCATCCAACTGTACATAAACAACATTCCTGTTCAAACGAACACAGTGTTAAGTACATAATTATATTCCAATGCAATGCCACTAAAATAAAACCATCTGTAGAAATCTGAAAATTGATTGTATATCTAAGGAAGTGACAAGCATCTTGTTCTATTTATGTAAAAATCAAGCAAAAGTTTTCTAACAATGTCTGTTAATCCTAAACGACATTCCACGTCACACCTTCACATAGAAGAACGACCTACTGCCAATCTATCCACGATCACATATGTGTACGGCTTAACGCTACTCGATACTGACCAATGTATTATTTTCTCAAATTATAAATGAAATGAATGATGTATGTATATATAAATACATAACATAATTTATTTAAAATGTCATGTATGTTTTTCTACAGTGTCAAGTTAGATATTATGTAGTTTTACTACACTGGGTATCGTATTATGAAACGAATGGATGAAATGAATTATGAATTATATAACAAAGTAATTACTACTCTTGTTAAACTATGCTTTATATTGTATACTATTTAAGAAAGTACTTGTTAATGTTAAAACTACTTAAAACAAAATTGAGGTCCCACAGAGTTTTACTTAACAAATGTGTATAGTTAAAAAAAATGTAGTAAGAAGCCAGCAAGTGACGATTTCACGAACGGAACACGGGGTAACACGTTACCCATTTGTTGGGAAGTGGAGATCAGAGGCACTATTCTCAGTAATGTCCGCATTCTATTCTTAGTCCGAATCTGTCTCTATTTAACCCATATTTTCCACTAGTTTTTGACGTTAATTGTCGCTGAGAAGTGACTGTCACTAGATTGAACGTTTTTAATTTGGAATAAAATTATTCTGATAGGCAGTCGCCCCATGTAACAAAAAAAAGTATTTAGATGCTTCCTATCAAACCTAGAAATTGACCCCAACATTTTTGCAAAAAAAAACTATACGATGAACTCATAGTAGGCTTCTATTAAGTTTTGACTAGTTTAAAATGAAGTTGTATAATGAAAATCAAGCTTTGCTATAAAATAATAACCTACAAATATTGTAATTTATTATGACACGAAAAATTCTGTTGAAACTTGCCACAAGCCCCATTTTTAAGATTTACTTGAAGTAATAACAATATGTATTTGAAACTTGTGATATTTTATGACGTTTTTAAAATAAGATCAGTATTCTTCAAACTTTCCCTTATTCACAATGAAGTGCCTTAAATATTATAATTTTATTAAGATAGGTACTTATTTATAGTTCTACTCATATACATGAGTATTATGTTACGCGTTTTATTTTGCCCTACTACAAACTGTTTTGTTTTTTATTAATAGGTTGTAGTCGTGTTAACCATGAACTTATTTTAAATAAAAAAATGAATTATAAAACCTGCTAACTATTACAGTACCCGGGTGTTATTATAATACAGCTTTGTAGACAAACACTACGGAAACACGAGCTTTTTCTAAAACTTGATGTTCTATTTAGATACCGGGTATCTCTTGTACTCACAGCCGGGTACTGTTATTTAGTTTTTATTTTATTTTGCAACAGGCATAACTTACGTGTTGTCCACCTACATTAAGAATACCACAACCTTCTCAGTATAGATCGATCACTTCCTTCTCACGGTTTACAAAATATTAGGTCCTTACATATGAAATTGCCGATACTTAATACTGGCAACTTTGAAATCAAATATTTTATGTTTGATTAGAAATTCCAAATTCAAAATTATTTCAAAATAAAGACCAAAGAATATTGTTTTAAAGTTCGTGTTTCATTTGTTTTCACGTCATTTGTTTGGGCTTGAAAATTGCTATAGCAACAACAATGGAGAAATTAAAAATTCGCGGTATTTACGAATATGAGTTCCACCGTGGCACCAGTGCAGCAGAAACGGCTCGAAGGATTAACGACGTGTACGGGCCAAGCACCGCTAACGAACGAACGGTGCGTTTTTAGTTTCAACGTTTCCGTTCTGGAAATTTTGATTTACAAAATGAGCCTCGTGGACGACCGGATACTCAAGTGAATAATGAAGAATTAAAGGCGATAGTGGAAGCGGATCCATCTCAAAACACTTCTGAATTAGCAGCAGCCTTTGGAGTAAGTGACAAAACAATCATTATCCATTTGCGTCAAATTGGAAAAGTAAAAAAGCTCGAAAAGTGGATACCGTACGAATTGACTGAAGCACACCAACAAACACGCGTCGGTTGCTGCGCTTCTTTGCTCAATCGTCACAATAATGAGGGAATTTTAAATCGTATTGTCACTTGTGATGAGAAGTGGATCGTGTACGATAATCGCAAGCGATCATCACAATGGCTTCACCCTGGAGAACCGGTAAAACCTTGCCCCAAGCGAAAACTGACCAAAAAGAAGATTCTAGTTAGTGTTTGGTGGTCCTGTGCTGGTGTCATCCACTACAACTTTTTGAGATCAGGCCAGACGATTACTGCAGATATGTATTGTCAACAGTTGCAAACAATGATAGAAAAGCTCACCTTTAAACAACCGAGACTGGTCAATTGCTCTAGCCCATTGCTCCTTCAGGATAACGCTCGACCACATACTGCACATCAGACGGTCGCCAAGTTAGAGGAGCTGCGACTGGAAACTCTGCGTCACCCACCATACTCTCCAGATCTTGCCCCAACCGATTACCACTTATTCCGAAATTTGGACAACTTTTTACAAGGAAAAAAATTTAATTATGATGAGGCAGTTTAAACAGCCTTCAACCAGTTCATCGATTCTCGCTCCCAGGATTTTTTTACCAAAGGGATCAATGAGCTCCCGATAAAATGGCGGAAGTGTATCGATAACAATGGTGCATACTTCGATTGACTAAATATATAATTTCTTTTAAAATATACCGAGCGGCAATTTCATATGTAAAGACCTAATATTAACATCAGCAATCACACCAAAAATCAATTCGCACATTAAAAAAATTGCTCTATTTCAGACTTCATGTAGTTTTGACATTCAATGCATGAACGAACAAACAAATTACCCCGCAATGATATTCAGGAGACTGTTCGACCTGCCCCGGACCTTCTACAGCAGCGACGTGGCACACTTACGTCTGATCGCCAGAAAGCCGTCAGTGTGCGCATCAGCAAATATTCCCCAACCACTGCAAAAGCGTGGCAACCCCTGCGGCATCCTGAATGCATTGTTACATTGAACTCGAAGAGCATTGATGGCTTTTTGCGGACAGCTTGTCCAGAGATTACACGTGTACATTGTCTGACAATTATACGCTTTAAAAAGCGTCACTTTCATTTCACATGTACTTAGGGCTGAAAATACTGAAAGTTTCTGGATTCTGATAAAACGACTAGTTATAAGACTTACGATACATTTATTGCTTGTCAAAGTATATTCTCTCGCAATTACCGCTGAAATCACTGTACAAAGCAGTTGGAACCGTCTACCTCAGGAAATTCTTCAATGGCTTCATGGAACGCATTCACCGCCGATTCAGGGCTTGTAAAACGTGTGCCTCTAAGTTTTTCTTTAGTTTTTGGAAACAAAAAGAAGTCTCAGTAAGCGAGGTCCGGGTCCGGGCTGTAAGGTGGATGCGTCATCACTTCCACATTTGAAGCCTTCAAATTAGCTTCCGTTACCTGCGGAATGTGAGGATGCGTTACCGTGGTGATGGAGGACATTGCGTCGAGGACGCTTTTCTAGAACTTTTTCTAAGACTCTGGGCAAGCAAGTAACTAATAGCTAGCAAGCACAGTCACCGCAGCGCAGTCACTGTCCTTTGATCTTTAAGCGATACTGTAGTGTAACGCCCAGGTTTGCCGAAAAAGGCAGCAACCATTTTTTTACCATTGCTTCGACTTTTCTTAACTTTCGTCGGAAAATCTTTAAAAGGAAAGGCCCACTCTGCTGACTGGCTTTTTCTTTCGGGTTCAAAGCAGTACACCCGGGTTTCGTCACCTGTCACAATATTATAGACAGCCAATGACTGTCCTCCGTTAAATTTTATTTTTTATATATTATTTTACGGCACCACTGGCCACGCACTAGTTTCTTGCCCTCAGTTGTCATGCGGTATCCATAGAGTGTAAAGCTTCCTAACCTTCAGATGCACATGTAAAATGTTTTGCACTTGGCTCATACGCATGCCTAACAAAGCACGAATTTGCTGGCAAGTAGTTTTTTTTTGTCAGTTTCAATATAGTCTGTAACCGCAGTCTCGTCTGATCTCGTCCATGTCTAAATTCTCCAAACCACGAATACACAGAGCTGCGACATGGTACTTCATCACCAAATGCCAATTTTAAAGTCCCTGGCTGTTGACAGGGACTTTAAAATTGGCATTTGTGACTTAAGCCAACAAGAGAGTTCTGTTGTTGGCTTAAGTCACAACGGAAATCATAAAAAATCATTGAACGAAACTATTCAAGACTTAAATCCATTTTGATAGTGTCACACAGTTTTCGAAAGATCGTCACAATGAAAAACCCCCCAAAAACTAACATGTTCCCAAAGAGTTCCATTGTCGAACTCCATAATTGGTTTTTTTTACTATTTTACAGTAAGTACCCAGATCCAAAAACTTTTAGTATGCCCCACGTACAACGAGCAACCCTACGGACAAGCATGTTGCATCGAACCGCCAACGCTCTTCACTCCCTTTCTACGTCCATATCATCTTTTATGTCTGCCGTAACAACATGGCCAAGATATTTAAATTGTGATTCAAGACATTACCTGCTAACTTAAAAGAAGGACAACTTTCTGAGGATTTTGCCCCAAAAATAAGAACCTCACTCTTTTTGGCATTATATCTAGACGCCCGCAGCCAATCCGCAATCCGCGTTCCACGCGCGTGCTGCCCGCATGATAGGAAAAACATGTATGAAATGATGGGATGCGGGCAGCCTGCATGCGGACCAGATCCGCGTGCGGGCGAAAATATTCATGACAGGAAAAGGGGGTCCATATTGGCTCACCTAAAGTTCTTTACCCGAAATTGTACTTCCTAAGGATTTGTAATCCGAATGATCACTCTTCCTAAAATTTTTATCCTAATGTTTTTATTCATACTATTTGTAGTGCTACCGGCGATGTTCATAACACTCATGTTTCCGAAAATTGTTATTAATATTATCATTAATGTAAATATATTTAAACTCCTACTGTTTTTTATCATAACGCTTCTGTCCCTAAACATAATTACCATAATATTTTCACTCATACTCGGAAAGAAACATTTACCAAGTGTAATAAAAAATAAATGTAGGTAGAAGATGATATTTATATTTTTAATTTGAGGGTATGATTATTATTTGGGGGTATGCTTTACATAACGTACTGAGTTGTGTATATTGCTAAGTTCAAACCTACTGCGCGTGCGTGCAAGCATGCATGCAGCAGGCAAGCAAGCATGTAGTATACAAGCATGCATGCAGCAGGCAAGCAAGCATGTAGTATACAAGCATGCATGCAGCAGGCAAGCAAGCATGTAGTATACAAGCAAGCACGCAACATACAAGCAAGCATGCAGCGCGCAAGCAACCATGCAGCGTGCAAGCATGCAGCGTGCAAGCAAGCATGCAGCGTGCAAGCATGCAGCGTGCAAGCAAGCATGCAGCGTGCAAGCAAGCATGCAGCGTGCAAGCATGCAGCGTGCAAGCAAGCATGCAGCATGCAAGCGAGCATGCAACGTGCAAACAAGCATGCATCATGCAAGCGAGCATGCAACGTGCAAACAAGCATGCATCATGCAAGCAAGCATGCAACATGCAGCAGGCATGATTTCTGTCACGGCTCCGGCGTTGCGGGGCTCCGGCGGTCCCACGCGAGCTTATCGTCGCAGATGGTATTCACGCTCACCACCGCAGCTTCGGCTTGCTGGCCGGCCAAGCCGGCCAGCCTCAACGGCGGCGGCGAGCGTTAAAACCACCTGCTCCTCAGCTCGCGGGCCACCTCGCCCCTCCGCGCCTACGCGGATTTAAATTACACTCTAGGAGTAGGGCAGACAAGACTACGTGGAGTCGGTTTCGCAGCGATTCGTTTCTGTCATTAACTTTTGTAGCACAGCGCAACAATCATCTGGGCAAATACCTGTTAAGCCCGGATGAACTAATGGAGAGCGCCCCAAAGCAGATCCTGCAGTTCATCACAGCTGCAGGGTTTGGTGGCGATCTCTAACCAACACAAGCGGCGATCACAATAGACCAACTCTGGTCGCAGTGATAGGTATCACAACCGCACAAAGCTAATAAATAAAAAAAAAAGTCTCAACAGGACGTAAATCTAATGCAAGAAGATATCGACCGATTATCTGCATGGTGTTGTCATAATAAAATCTCGTTGAATAATTCAAAATGTAGCCAGCCACATGCAATTCACCAGGAAAGTAAATACAACAAACTAGTCAAGCCACATCTGGAATATCTGATCCAAGTATGGGGACAAGCTGCAAAAATCAATCAACAACACTTACAACGAACACAAAACAAAATCATCAAAACTCTCTTTAATTATAGGTAACTAACTACTATACTGCTACAGAACCACTCTACAAAAAAAACAAAATTATTTAACCTACAACAATTGTACACATACCATACATGCATGACAATCCGAAAGCATACACACAAATATTTCATTCCCACAAAAGACTCATATATATTATAATACCCGTAATCAAGACGACCTAGAAGTACCAAGAGTGAGAACCTTGTACGGTAGGAAAACTATACACTAGGGGGTTCCGGCTATAAGTACAATAAATTACCTAAAAAAGTCAGGGAGTGTAGGGTAAAGGAGGGTATCCGCGGTCAGGCGACAATGCCGGTCCCCACACTATCTTCCAAATTAGGTACAGTGTTCTGCGCACATTGATTGAGGGTGGCGTGAGTGTTCCACCAACCGACGCACCGGTCCACGCTCAGTTCCGAGCACGCGTCAGGAAGAACCGCACCTCAATTTGTTACGCGCCACTTTTTGTAATTTCTTTGAAGCGGAATATAAGAGGTGAGTGTCTTAATTTTCATGTTGCATTAATTGTCAGTGTGATTTATTGTCGTGTAGTTATCTATCTACCCATGTAATCATAGATTTCAAGCACTTTGCTACAGGTTTTTGTTAAAATTATTATTAACCAGAAAAGTATACGGGTGGCTAACGCCGATCATGCTGACCGGTATTAACCACAAGTTATGTTTGCAAGTAGATTATTGTTTTGGCCTTTTATTCAGTTAAAATTTATATTATTTTTCTTTTTAGGATGTCGGGCACTCAAAGTAGGAACAAAGGATTGAAGGTGAAATGGACCCAAAATGATTTGAGCAGGGCATTCAAACTTGTTGAAGAAGGAACACCGATAAGAGAGGCAGCTCGGTCTAATGGCATCCCATTCTCAACCCTACAAGAAAGACTGAAAAACAAATATAGTGAATTACCAGCTATGGGTCGAAATCCAGTCTTCATTAAAGATCAAGAAGCAGAAATGGCAGATCAGGTAAAATTCCTTGGTAACATATTTTATGGCTGCACTTCAATTCAGATAAGGAAGATGGCTTTTGAATACGCAGTTAAAAATGGTATAAAGCACAACTTTAATAATACCCATGGAATGGCTGGCAAAGACTTCGTTAGATGATTCATGAAAATGTCGAAGATCTGGAGAACAGATGCATTCGTTGTCGGCCATAATCGTCACATAACTGAGACGATTATGGACGGAACGAGCTTTGGTACAGGTGCGTACAGTGTGGGCTTTGGGCTCATGCTGAGTGCTTGGGTTATGAGTCTCCCGAAGGCGTGTGCAACTTGTGCCGCTAAAAGTTCGACCGGTTTTGTTGCCATGTCGGACAATACCGGTCAAAGCCATTTTTTTTTAAGAGTTGAATGTGTCATATTCGGAATTAATATTGATCTCAATGGCACAACCATTAAATAAATGTTGATTTATCACTGAATTGTAGTTCTTTTTGCTTAAGTGACCGGCAATACCCTTCCTTAACGTACAAGCATACCAACATTTAAAAAAGGCCTAAGGAATTATATATTAGACACATAAGTTTACCTTGAACTATTTTGTTATATTATACCTTGCTATATTGTATTATACATTAAACTATGGTGTTTCAGTTTCTTGGATAGCTTGAACGTCGTAATGTAAACTACTTACTACCTATTATCAATTTAGTTAAGTTTCTCTTTAAGTGAACTGTAATTTGTTCTTTGAGAAATAAATGTCGTTAAACCGAAATACAGTGAATTCGGCGTACCAGATAAACGGAGTGATCTTATGCGAGTTGGATGTAGTACGAGATCTGTGAGTTATCTTGGACTCTAACGCAAAACTGCTCAATAACACCATTGACCTACATACCTACCAATTGTGGGCAGACAATTGGTAGGTATGTAGATTCAATTTCAGAGTACCCCGTAGACCACCTCGCAAACCTATAACACCCTTAGCTCCACCTCTTCGCCGTACAGTGTTTGGTTCTAACTCACCTATACCCCGCATGTGCAAACTCAAACGAACGCAGCGATCTGGTTGACGTCCACGTCAATTTCGACGTTTGTCAAATGTAATTAGTACCTATTGTATTTAAAATAATTATGTAGAATTTAAGTACAATAAGTCTTTAAAATAAATTTATAATTACAAAAAGATCTGTAAAATATCTGTAACAACTGTTGGTGAACCTTAATTAAATAAATTAACACGATCTGTTCATTTAAGACCTAGTATACTGCGCTCCATTGCTCGTTGGCAAACCTTGAGTTTATTTATTCGAAATTATGGAATTAGTCAAAGACCAAGTCTGTGCGCCATAGGTTAAGACGGGGAGAATACACACATGTTTTCGCTTCAGTGCCATGGGCAGTTCACCCTTAAATAATTCCTCCCTTCCTTTGCAAGGGGTTTATCTGCTTATTTGTATGTATGAGTGCCATGGGCAGTTCACCCTTAAATAATTCCTTCCTTCCTTTACAAGGGGTAGTCTGCTTATTTGTATGTATGGTCACTCGAGCTGTGCACATAGAAACCATTAGTAACCTTACCTTTGAAGGTTTTATAGCTGGTTTCAAAAACATTTGTCGCAAGAAGAAGCCGTTAAAGTGATATCTGGAGCGACAACGGCAAAAATTTTGTAGGTGCGGCCAAGGAATTGCAAGCATTAGTTGCTGCTATACAGTCAGTGGTCGCTAATGAAATTAAAAATTGGCTTAGTTCTAAAGGTGTTAAATAAATATTTTTTTATACCTCCCCACGCTTTAAATTATGGTGGACTCTGGGAAGCTGGCATCAAGTCAACCAAATTCTATATGAAGCGGGTCATCGGTGATTCAACTCTTACTTACGAGGAGATAGCTACGTTACTGATGCAGGTGCAGATTGAGGCATGCCTCAATTCAAGACCGATTTCACAACTTCCCCAAACTCCTAATGATCCAATGCCGCTTACACCTGGTCTTTTTTTAATTGAGGATTCTCTACAAAAATGACCCGAGATTTCTGGCGACAGTGGTTTAGAGAATTTCTAACCGTTACCGACTCGTAGCCACACCAGATTATCACACCAGTATGACATACTGGTTGGTATGAGAAACATGTCAACCAGATGAGAATATTTTATAGATGCGACTTTTAAGAGTTTTCCACGACCATTTCCACAATTACTTTTCATCCTCGGCGACTTGGGGAACACATCGCAAACAACTTCAGTGATACCGCTAATACATGTAGGTACTTATGAGCGACAAAAAAGAGTAGACATATAGGCTGCATTATTTGGCATTCGGAAAACTA
This sequence comes from Charanyca ferruginea, assembly GCA_947361185.1. Classification (NCBI taxonomy): domain Eukaryota; kingdom Metazoa; phylum Arthropoda; class Insecta; order Lepidoptera; family Noctuidae; genus Charanyca; species Charanyca ferruginea. The sequence continues at coordinate 14,563,536 of OX376055.1, read as the reverse complement.
AATTTCCTGATTGGTTTCCTACTGTATTCCTGGTTTAAAAAGGAAACTGTATAAATGAAATGTGGGAGTATGTAGGTACGGCATTGCCGTTAACTCCATTAGAACTTGTTAAAAACGGATGGGAGTAGGTACATGAAAACAGAATCTAATGAATTTAGCGGGGACAAGATGAAACAGTTCATAGCATACATGGCTCGACAATGGCTAAATGATGAATAGTAATATATTGCCGACTGGAATAGGTATAGTTGGTTAAAGGCACAGAACCAATAACGTTTGTGAAAGTTGGCACTCCCAATAAAATAAAAAAATAAATAAAAACTACGTAATCATACTAAAACTATTAACAATATTACTCAATCAAAAGGAAATTAATATCGAAAAAAAAAGAATGGTCCACCAAACTGATAAAGATAATTTTATCATTTGCTGCCAATTAAAACTTTTAAAAGGCGAAATATCATTGGGACATTTCCTTAAAACATTGCGATAAAAACGTAATTTGAAGGACAATGGGTAATTCTCATCAAAAGACATTGCTCGGCGCCAATCCTACATTGTTTCGGTTTAAAGAAGTTTATTTCTCAAAAAGAACATACATAGTTCACTTAAATATGAGAAACATAACGAAGAGACAAATAAAAAATATAATATCTTATGTAGTAAACATGATTGCCGTTCGATCTATCGTACATACAGTGGGTAGTCGTTTCTTTGTTTGTTGGTTGGTCAAATACAACATTAACCTATTTTTAAAAATGTTAATTGGTGACGAGTCTCTTATTTCTTTAGGTAACTTATTATAAAGTTGCGCTCCCTCAAACTGAATAGTTCTCCTCCCGTATAAAGTTCTTACTGAAGGCAGTTCTATACTATCCCTATTCCTAGCGAAGTAATGGTAAGTTTTGCGTTTGAATATGATTTGCGAGTGTATTTTGTTAGTTAGAATTTTCTTTATTAGAATGCATGTGTGGTATGTATATGATGTTTTTAGGTTAAATAGTTTAGTTTTAGTGTAAAGTTCTTTCGTAGGTGTTAAGAAATTGTAATTAAACAGAGTTTTGATTGCTTTGTTTTTGCGTTATTTGTAGGTCATGAAGATGTGAAATAGTGGCCTGTCCCCATACTTGTATTAGATAGTCTAGGTGCGGTTTGATGAGTGTATTATAAATTGTGTAGCGTAGTTGGAATGGCACACATTTAGCAATATTTCGCAGAGCTCCTGTCAACGGGATCAATTTGCTTCTTACGTAATCAATGTGTGGCCTGAATATTAATCTACTGTCCAAGATCAGGCCTAAATATTTCTCATGGTTTGATCTTAACAACTGTTGTCCATCTACCGTAAGAGGAGGGAAAAGAGGAATCTTTTTGTTCTTAGGAGAAAATATTATGTATGCGGTTTTGTTAACATTAATAGTCAGTAAATTTTGTTTAAATCACGTATTTTAAGATATTAAGGTCATGCTGAGCTTCAGTAATAACATTAAGTATGGAGTGACCAAAATAAAAAAGACACGTGTCATCTGCGTACAGTGAGATATGTCCGGCTAACCCAACATTACTTATATTATTTATATAAATCAAGAAAAGCAGTGGTCCCAAAACCGATCCCTGAGGAACCCCGCATACTACTTCCGCAGCTGTACTTTCAAAGTTGCCAATTTTTACTATCTGATGTCTATTTGCAAGATAAGATTCGAATATTTTGTAAGCTTTGGCAGTGATTCCAATGCTATTTAGCTTTTCTAATAGTATAGAATGACTTATTGTATCAAAAGCTTTCTTGAGATCAATGAAGATCAATGAAAATACCTAAAACTAGTTGCTTTTTATCAATGTTATTTTTAATTTTAGTTACTAAATCTATTGTTGCTGCGAGTGTATTAGAATGTGGTTCATATAGAAAGTCTATTTCGTTTAAGTAATCAAATAGGCGTGTAAATATTACCTTTTCATATATTTTTTAAATTGTTGGCAATACTGAAATAGTAGTAGTAGTAGTTTAGTTCCTGCAATCCAATCCACTGCAACTCCTGAAAGCTAGAATCAACAGTGGCGACCACTAGAAAAGCGTCTAGGCAATGAAGCTCGACGAGTCCTAAAAAAACACTACAACTGTCTTGGATCCCGCAACAAAATTAATCAGAACAGAATAGCGGAGGAGTAAGGAAAACTAATTTTCCACTTCCCCCCAAATCAAGCAGGAGACAGAACAGAACCATATAGGACCAAAGGGACCTTTACAACTGGGGGAAGGTCAAGTTGCCAAGCACCACGGGTTGCAAATTAACATTATTTAATAGGTCCTAAAAATATGAGCTGTTACATTTAATTCCAATAAAAGGTATGGCAGAAACGCATGAACGCACGGAAATTTGCTCTAGTTTCTACAAGGTCCGAACAGTAAACAGCTCCGGATATAGCCTGTACTCTATCTAAGATAATATTGCGTTCATTCTGCCAAAGAATACATTCTCATATAATATGATGTGCAGATTGTTCGTATTCACAGTCAGGTGTAGAATATTGACACAAAAGCGAGGCAACAAGCTTGAAAAAAAAGAATTTACTCTTAAGTTGCCATGACCTGTGAGAAATTGGGCGATAATTGTGTAATATTGAAAGGCAATTTTTGAAGAATTTTGAGCAGCTTTGTAAATTTGATAAACAGGACGATAACTAAATGGCCATGGAAGAAGGGAGTTTAAAGTCAATCTATAAATTTGATTATCTATGCTTTTCTAAACTCGCTGAATCAAATGATAACAGTTTGTATGTCACGTCAAAGGTTGACAATATAAATACAATAAATATAAATCCGGATTTAAATGAATCGGATAAGAGTTCTTTGAAAAAGCTTCTTTCTTCATATATAAATAATATTGCATTTACAAATTCCGAGTTGGGAAATTGTAATTTAGTAGATTGTATAAATTAATACGACAGATGAGATACCGGTCCATCGGCTACCATCCAGTCTCGCCGAAGCAACTTGAGATTATTAATTCGCAAATTGGTGAAATGTCGTGTTGGTGTACAAAAACCCGATCATTCCGATCAAACATGGAGATTCTGCATAGACTATAGGTTAAACAAAAAAGTAATCGCGGATAGTTATCCTTTGCCTGTCATTGAAGACATAATGGTATATTTATCGGAGGCTAAATATTTTGCGGACCTAGATTTAAATTCTGGCTATTTACAGCATTGTTTATGTGAGAGAGATAAACATAAAACTGCATTCGTTACTCCTTTAGGTTTTTATCAGTTTAATGTTTTGCCATAAGTTTTGGCGGGACTCAAGTATAAAAATGCCATTTGTACTTTTATTTGGGGAAAAGATTTTGATGAATTTATTAGTACAGTAGGTAGAGGAAGTATTTAGACGGGCTAAGAAAGCAAACCTAACTTTGAAACCGAGTAAATGCAGTTTTGGTTATAATAAGGTTTCGGTCTTGGGTCATGAGATCGCTGGTGGTGGTGTGAAACCAGATAGTAAGAAATAATTGAATCTTAAATGTTTAAAACCACCATTGGAGCTCAATCACGTTTCACCACGGCTTTTCTTCCAGCATGTAACGTAACGTAACGTAGGGGAGGTGAGCTGTCATATGACCCGATACTAGGGATTTACAAAGCACTACAATCGGATGACAGCTCACTTCACCTAGTATAGTATATACTATACTACTTACATATTGTCATCCATGATCATCTTGTTTTTATTGTTTGCCTAGTATTTTGTTATAACTTGTTTTAAAACATACTTTTCGTTTTCATAGAATTAGCTGAAATTCAATATTTATTAATTTGATATACTTGTCAGTCAGATCGAATGATTATATGACGGCAAGAAGAAAAAAATTTGAAGCTGACTATATAAAGCGCTGCTGTTGGAGACCAGGGAGTCGAGATCTGAATTCTAACTAGAAGCAACATAAAACTTCAAAGTCTACCGAAGTCTACGGAAGCCGACGAGCTGACGCTAGCCTGCACTTCCCAGGGCGGATCCCACTGAAAGATCCGTCTGGGACCTCCGCTCCCAAACTTGGAGCTGACTGCGCGCCAGTCTCTTTCCGTCAGTCCAGTACCTACTCACCTGTTTTGTGGTCCTTCGCTGAAGCCGCCTGCGCATACCTACCTTCCTACCATTGCGTACCTTCCTATAGTGCGTTTTAGGTTAGTCTTTTTATATTTTCTGTATTTTTACCCCATACATTTTCTCTACTTATTAAAATTTTACATGTGCAAGTCTACTTAGCCTTTCATTTAATAGGATCAAGTAGATTTGTTACACTAGGTGTTCACCGAAGGAGATTGTAACAGAATAGCACTGCGGGTAGAAAGATTTAATAAAACATTAACACAGATGATATCCATGTATGTTTCTGCCGATCAACGAAAGTATCATGGCAGGAATTGTAGAAAAAAAAATAGATGTTTAGAGAAATTGAAATTCTAATTCGTATACTCTTGGATAGGTACCTAAAGAGTATCTTCAGGCATTTACAATATTTTTAAAACCCCGCAGTAAATACGGATGTAAAAAGTGAATAGTTTAACGAAAAGCTTATTATTTCAGAACGAAACGGCAGGTGATAGTAACAGTGACACTGACAGCCGTTTTATGGGAAATAATGTCACAAATAATGATTAATCAATGTACTTTTTCAACTCCGCCATTGTAAACAACGATTCACATCACTTGTCTGCCAATTTGATAGATCTGTTATTGTCACTTGTCGTATTCTTTATTCTATAAACACAAAATGGGCAATGAGATGAAACGAAAAACTGTTATTTTCATTGCAAAATATTTTAATTATGCGGGGGTTTAAAAATATGGTAAGTATATCAATCTACTTCTGGTAATGTATTCTCTCTTATGGGTCTCGCCATGATTCTTTGTGTAGTTGTATTCCTTCGGTTTGCTATGTATATAATACGAGTAAAAAGGCTAGTACTAGGTTTTCACCGCATATGTTAATGTATGCTAGGGAACCCATTTTTAGGACGGATATGGTCGTCAATGTTGGTAGTCGTAATCATGTAATAGATTATGTAGACAGACGCAACATACATACATGTTTGACGCGGTGTGCGATTATAAATATAGGTATGGCACAAGTAAAGCAGAACTCGTGCACCCGGTGAAATATCCACCTATGCCAAGATCAGGGTATATCAGAAAGGGCCCGTCATCTACGTACCTACAGTTCTACGTGTGTACAAGATCAGGGTAGGTATATCAGAAAGGGCCCGTCATCTACGTACCTACAGTTCTACGTGTGTACTTAACTAAACTCATTACTAGTAAATCTAACGAGAAACTGGCGATGCTCTTTAAAACATCACGCAGAGAGCTCAAAAGAAAAAAAATGGCAAAAGAAGAGAATGTCTTTCGAACCCAAGATTTTGTTTCGAGCCATCATGGAGTAGTGATACCAAAACCTATTTTTGGGAATGAGGAAAATACTGTTTTGATTTCAATAGCAGACGGAATACATATTTATATTGAAAAAAGTTCGATCTTTTTATTTCAACGAAAAAGTTGACAGTCTACACAAACTCGGGAACTTATTGAAGCTTATTTTGTTAGTATGTTTTAGGTCCATATCCTGCAGTAACATCGAATGCAAACTTTTATGACAATGGCTTATACACAGAGGAGATGTGTTTACATTAGATAAAGGGTTCAGAGATAGCATTTATGACATACAGTCGCAGTTATAGGGCTCACATACCAAAAGATAGAAATGCTACCTAACTCACCACTGAACAGGCAAATAAGTCGCGTTTGAAAGCGGTTGGGTGGTAGAAGCTGTGAACGGAAAGTTCAAACTTCAAAAGTTTCAGACTTTTAAGGCAGTCTTATTTTAACAGAGCTTTACCGAATATGTTCGTTGATTTTAGAATCGCTGCAGCAATCATAACAGCATATTAATGCGTTGCTACTGATAGCAGGCTTGCCGCAGCAAAACTTTACATCATATAAACTGAAAACAACATGCTTAATCTATTACGTAATTACGTCGAAATGAAAAACCTTAACCGACAAAGACTGAGTTTTACGGCCATGGAAGCAAAAATGCTTCGTTTTGAAGAATTCCCACGAATAAATGAAGATGTTATAATTAAAGATTAAATGAAGATAAGAGATTAAATGAAGATAAGAGATTAAATGAAGATAAGAGATTAAATGAAGATAAGAGATTAATGAAGTTATCAGTACCGCCGTAGGCCTTAAGGTGTATGGTCACTTCGCTAGTAACATTTATTGCACTCAAAAAGTATTCCAGTGTTTCTCAATTGTTGTTTATCCTGCGTAACTAAACAAAGTGGAATTAGACATGAATGCACAAAAGTGTGGGGCCTGTGATGATTCACTCTCCGATGGAGCTCACTGCACTATTTGCAATCAAGAACTGCACTTCCACTGTGCGGGTATAACAGAGGCTGGATATCGGAAGCTGGGCGATAGAAAACTCACATGGCGATGCAGCAAATGCAAAATAGCCGGAGCTGCTCAACTCCCAGTGTCACCAAAACCAGACACGGAGTCAGTTATTTTAAGGGAAATAAAAGCACTAGCCGATAAACTAGCCCCTCTTGAATCCCTAAAAAACGAGTTAACTATGATCCGCACAGAGTTTGCCGATTTGAAAGCATCACTGAGTGAGACAAATAAAGATCTCAAGGCCTTCAATGGAAAGATCAAGGATATTGAGGAGCGCCTCCAGCACGTAGAGAAAGTTCAAGGGCAGGTGGATATCCTTCAATCTCGCCTTGACAGACTTGAAGAAGAAAACAACGCTAAAGAGCAATGGACCCGAATGAATAACGTCGAAATAAAAGGTCTACCTCAGAACAGTCACGAAAACCTATTTGACATCATTAGCAAAATTGGCAAGAAAATTGATTATCCAGTATCTAAGGCCCAGATAAACTTTATTAATAGGGTACCGACTCGTGAAAAAGACCAGACGAAGCCTATCATAGTGAGTTTCTGCAACCGCTATGTGAAGGAAGACTTCATCGCCGCTGCAAGATTGGTGCTCAAGACTGCTCCCCTAACCTCAGGACAGATAGACCTTCTCGGAAACCAACGAATTTATATCAATGACCACCTGACGTTGCGGAACAAGGCTTTGCTCGCGAAAACTAAAAAAGCAGCTGCAGAAATGGATTTTCGCTACGTCTGGATCAAACATTCCAAAATACACGTGCGAAAAGCCGACACGTCCCCAACTATAGTACTGAAATCCGAAAAAGACTTAATAAAAATACAATAATGTTATGTCATAATCAATCAATCAACACCATGAACGAAAATAATAAGTTAATGTCTAGTCGTGCCGAATATACGCTTGATAAGTTTGAGAATCATACGCAAGTGTGTGCTACTAGTGTATTCCATCAATTGCTGTGTCGCTCATTAGTGCAGTGTGAATCAGTTTCTAATAGTCATTGCGGTACCAGCAGTTGTCGTAGCGCCAACTTGTTCTTTATTTTTGTATCATTAGAGTGTACTTTTAATTACCATGCTCAGTCAGTTACGACTTTACGGGCTCGTTTCTTTTCTTTTGTTCCTTATCTTACCTCATTAGTTGTGAATGTTTTAAAGTTCGGTGTTTTTTATTACTGTGCTTTGCTGTGTTCAGAATATTTCTGTCCGTTTTTTATCACTACCTACATCTTTACTTGGTATTTGCATTTTTCGTTTTCGTATAAACTTAATTATTATTTGTTAAATACAAACTATTATATGCATCTTATAAATAATAATCTTAATATAATTGGTAATATTGTTAGTTTAATGCTTGAAAATGATTAATATATACTATCAGAACGTACGGGGTCTGCGCTCGAAAACGAACAGTTTATATCGTAACGTGTGTATGAACTCATACGACGTTGTGGTATTTACGGAAACATGGTTAGTGGATGGAATTAGTGACAGTGAGTTATTTGATGGTCGGTATGTAGTGTGGAGGAGGGACCGGGATTATGGCCGGACGTCGCAAACACGGGGTGGTGGAGTGTTGATCGCGGTGAGGAACGACTTGACGGTTGTAGAAAGATACGATTGGCGTACTTCCGCCGAAGATATATGGATATCAATAGTTCTGAAAAGGTCCAGACCAGCGGTAAGTTATAACATTAATATCTGCTGTCTGTATTTATGCAAAGAGAATGTTGGTAACTCGTACCTAACTCAATTACAAAACTTTCATCATAAACTTAACTATGTAGTATCCACCAGCCCATTAGATACATTTCTGATTGTGGGAGATTTTAATTTCGGTGGTGACGTTGAATGGCATAATTCTATTGACGCTATTGGATTGCACCCAGTGAATGTGTCCGTTCAGTGTATCTTGGAGTTCTTTGATACTATAAATATGTGTAACTTGACACAGTTTAATAGCGAACGTAATTCCAATAACAGACTATTAGATCTTGTTTTCTCCAACGGGGTGGTAAAAGTAAACGAGTGTAGTGATCCTTTGGCGGTACCTGTCGATTCACATCACAAGCCGCTGATCATTAATGTTGACTTCGTAGAAGTCCATAAATGCATTGATAAAAAACATATCAAATATATATTTGAACGGGGTGACTACCCCGCTATAAACTCTGAATTAGAAATGACGAACTGGAATATGTTGACATCTGCCGAATCCGTGGAGCATGCCCTTAGCCTTTTCTATTCTAAGTTATACGAGGTTAGAGACTTGTATATTCCCGTTAAATCATTAAAAAAGTCGACACACCCGGCTTGGTATACTAGTGCTTTAATAAAAATATTAAAAGAAAAATATAAGTACCACAAAAAGTACAAAAATTACGGCAATTTATCCGATTATCACTGCTTTTCTGTCTTGCGCAATCGAGCTAAGCAATTAGAAGCAGTTTGTTTTGACGCTTACATGACAAAAATAGAATCATCGATCGCCAAAAACCCAAAGTGTTTCTGGACATACATTAAAAATAAAAGAAGTAGCAATACTTTACCTAACGTTCTATATTACATGGATCAATCGGCAGACACCGGCGAAGGTATCACTGAACTATTCGCCACTTACTTTCAATCTACCTTCCAGGAACCGGACACAGTATCTTATGATCCTATTGTAAATGTAGACGTTGATAGTACTAGCGCGGTTAACATAAGTTCGATTAGTGTTTGCCCAGATATGATACTCAAGATACTTAAAAGCTTAGACCCCTGTAAATCTGGTGGCCCGGATCTGATACCCCCGATTTTTATAATTAATTGCTCGAAGAGCCTGGTGGCACCGCTTTGCATCCTGTTTGAGCGATCTTTTAGAGAGGGTATTGTACCCAAGTTATGGAAGTCGGCATTCATAACCCCCATTTTCAAAAAGGGTGATAGGTCGAAAATAGATAACTACCGCCCAATATCAAAATTATGTCTCTTCTCTAAGGTTCTGGAACGAGTAGTACACACGCAAGTTTACTCAGCTATGGAACGCCAATTTGGCTTCGAACAGCATGGTTTCCTAAGAAAACGATCTACCGCATCCAACCTCATATTGTCTAATGAGATCATTACAGTTGGTATGGAAGAACGAAGCCAGGTCGACGTGATATACACGGACTATAGCAAGTGTTTTGATCGTATAGATCACCGTGTGCTTCTTCAGAAACTTTTATATGCAGGAATACATGGTGACCTATTTCGATGGTTTTCATCATACATAGAAAATCGCACGCAGGCTGTAGTTCTTCGTGGGTATACGTCTGGGTGGAAGTCCGTTCCCTCAGGTGTACCTCAGGGATCAATCCTGGGACCATTATTGTTCACCATATTTATTTCAGACATTAACAAATGCTTTAAAAACTCACAAATCCTTTTATATGCAGACGATATGAAAGTCCTTAAGTGTGTACGCTCATTATCTGATACTGAGTTACTTCAATCAGACCTTGATAACTTTGAATTATACTGCAAAATTAACAAATTACAATTAAACGTCTCCAAATGCTGTCATGTAGTTTTTACCCGCCAGAAATCTATTATAGGGCCGGGCTACACCTTGAATGGTGTTGCTATATACAAAGAGAGCTGTATCAGAGATCTTGGTGTAGTACATGACAGCAAACTACTCTTTAATAACCACGTCGAAACTATTGTTAAAAAGGCGTTCAAAGCGTTAGGCTTTATCATTAGAACCTGTTCTGACTTCCGCTCACTGAAACCAATAAAAGTCCTATACTGTTCGCTCGTGCGCAGCAACCTCGAGTACGCTTCGGAAGTATGGAACCCCCAATACGAGATCTACAAATCTCGTATTGAATCTGTACAGAAAAAGTTTTTACTTTACTTAGACTATAAAGCAAAACAATTTTCAGTCGACTATGGACACCGTTGCAAGCGATACCACTTCCTGCCATTGGAATTAAGACGAAATATTAAAGATATCTGCTTTTTAGCTAACATCGCAAACGGCTCTGTTGACTGTCCCGAACTTCTAAGCAAAATATCTCTTCGTACGAACCAAAATAATTTACGAAAACGACCTTTACTGCAAGTACCATTCGCATCAACTAAATATAGACGTAATGCCTTCTGCATACGTAGTGTTATGAATTTCAACAGCTTACCATCTCACCTGGACATAGATCTATTCTGCACTGGCGCGCAAAAGATTAGAAACAAGCTGAATGTGGAATATTTTGGCGAAAAACGTAAATAACGTGTTGTCTGTTTTGATCCAAAATGTCTCGTATCATTTACTCGTGTCACCTACTTTTTACTACTTTCTACTTTTTGCCATAGAAGCCAATTTGTTTGTTTTAAAACTTTAATATATATATGTGGAAGCTTGTAATTAGCAAACATCATTATGTATTATTGTTATTGATAGTTGTTATTAGTCTGTAAGCTTTCTTTAAAATAAAATAAATAAATAAAAATAAATAAATATATCATTAAAAAATGGCCAAGTCGTACTGTGCAGAACATTCACGTAACGAATTTTTGAAAATACAAATTAACAAACCAATTTTACCTCTTTATTATAGTATAACCACAGATAAATAATTAGTAAGTAATATTTTATACTGTAATATAAATTATAATGTTAACATAACTTAATTACATGTGTATAATGAAAATATAGGTTAATTAATAATTACTCAATAATCCCACTGAGTAAAAAAAAAGGATTTAATTCAAATAGTGTATTTTTTAGAAACACATTGACATCAGTTCCATGTGTGTTGGTTGGTGGGGACGGCCATACATTTTTGCCCAAGGTCCTTTGTTCAGCTCTTTCCTATTACAGAAGAAAATTCTATAGTTCTGAGCTGGCAGCCTTGGTGTGTGTTGTGGCTTTTAATATTCAAAAACTCAAAGTTCATGTGGCGGGAATGAATGTGTGTTGTGGCTTTTAATATTCAAAAACTCAAAGTTCATGTGGCGGGAATGAAAATTTACAGTAGCAGGCTATTCTGCATTCAATTTTGCTTGGTCTTGATTTACGAAATTATACTTTCAAGGTGGAACAGGCACATCTATCCTAACTTGTGAATGCCCTTGGTCGCAACACTTCGAGAAAAATTAAGGAACTTGAAATTTACAAGAGTAGATGACTAGTGAAGAAAGAATCATGGCAGGATTTGTACAAAAAAAATTAAGATGTAGCACTTGAAATTCTAATTCTAATATTCTTTGGTACGTAAAGAGTACCTTCAGGCATTTAAAATATTTTTAAAACCCCGCTTAAAAAAGTAAATAGTTTAACGAAAAGCAAATTATTTCACAACGAAACGGCGACTGACAGTAACAGTAACAGTGACAGTAACAGTGACACTGACAGCCTGAAATTGCATCGCTTTATGGGAAATGATATCACAAATAATGATTATTTTTTCCATACACTTGTCACATCACTTGTCTGCCAATTTTATAGATCCGTTTAACGTCGCTTGTCACTTTCTTTTTTTATAAACACTAAATGGGCATCGAGATGAAACTAAAAAAGTATATCAATCTACTCCTGGTAATGTATTCTTCACATTGGAAAATATTTTAAAACCTCTAAATTATTTATTAATTTCATAGAATCTCGCCATGATTCTTTAAGCATTAATGTTTAATTTGAGGTTGGAATTTGATGCTAATAAACATAAATGGGATGAACTTTTGTCACAGAATACTTAATAGTACTACTGCTATTTTTATGGAAGATATCATTTACACAACCTAATTTTTTTCATAGGTGTTGTAAAATAATAATTGTATTTTCAAATATCAGATTAAGTAGGTACCTGTTCGGTACAAATAAATAAAATTGACTGTTTTACTCATTAAACCAGTTGGAAATAAATCATCGTTCAGCAAAGACGTGTGTGTTTTTATAAGAAGTCCTTCAAGCAATACTGATCCTTAATCACATCAACAGTAGGTACCTTTTATTTTAAATAATCTATCGAAACCGTCTTTAAAACGGTTTACTAATGTTTGCCATAATTTCAAATGCCATCATTTTATATGCCATAATTTTATTTGCCATAATTTCATTAGAAATAATGCTTCAGTTGCTATAATCGTTAAATTACATAAAATCATTTCACTAATTTCATTGGTCATAATCGATCAAGTGTCATAATAATGTTAATCCATAAATTTATTTGCTATAATTTTTATTTTCAATAATTTCGTTTTCCATAACATTTATTCACCATTGCCCATACTAGGACAACAATACTAGTTCAGTACGAGTACAACCGCCTGCAATGTTGATGTTATGATCATGATAACAGATACAGATTTTTTAATCACAAGGAAACCTAAAAATAAACCTTCTCTATCCATTTGCATAAAATTTTAAGACCTAATATAACTTATCGTATATTTGTTTCTCCTAATTATATTTTTGCAACAACATTATTTACGTATAACGTATATAAATAATGATTAAGCATAACGTTCTAAAGCATACATTTATTTACGCATAATTATATTAAAACATATTTTTACCATGCATGCAGTAACCAAACAAACATGTAAACAAGCATACACCATGCATGCAGCAAGCAAGCATGCAGAATGCAAGCAAACATGCGGCATGCAAGCAAACATGCGGCATGCAAGCAAGCATGCGGCATGAAAGCAAGCATGCAGCATGCAACATACAGCAGGCATGGTTTCTGTCACGGCTCCGGCGGTCCCACGCGAGCTTATCGAGCCACGGCGGCGAGCATTAAAACCACCTGCTCCTCAGCTCGCGGGCCGCCTCGCCCCTCCGCGCCTACACGGGCTTAGATTACACTCTAGGTGTAGGGCAGATAAGACTACGTGGAGTCGGTTTTGCAGGTAGGGCAGATAAGACTACGTGGAGTCGGTTTTGCAGTAGGGCAGATAAGACTACGTGGAGTCGGTTTTGCAGCGATTCGTTTCTGTCACTAACTTTTGTAGTACAACTAATTGTTTTTTATAAGACAATACTTTCGCGTGGCACAATAGATTTGCACATTATGCCTAGTAACATTATGCGAATTTAATTTATGCCAAAACAAATGTCTAAATATTATTTGCTACGCAAATGAGGACATCAGGCGCGTTGTGTGGTCACAACCTAACCTAATCTACCCGTTTCGATTTTTCTAACTTTTTATTGTCTAAAGATTGCAGATTACTGTAATAAATCATTTGGTTAGTGGGTGGCCTTAATGACATTAACAACGTTTCTAAATTATATTAAATGTTGCTTATGTCAAGTAACGATTATAACATATGTTATTATAGCAACTAAAATTATGGCAAATGAAAGTTATGACTAATAAGTTGATATGACAAACGTTATTAGTATAAATGATAATAGTGCAAGTAAATATTATGACGGGGGACGATTATGGAAAACAATAATAGTACAAATTAAAAACATGGTCCTTTGATTCGGATACCAAAAATACTGAGCAATTATGTATTTATTGATATTACATGGCCAGAAGAGATTAATATGATGGGAATACAGATTTCGATGCAGCGTCACTACACGGATCAAGAAAAAATGCTAGAAACTTAATATTTACAAAAAAAAAATGTATAATATTAAGTTATCAGTTAGTAAGTATAATGTAGACAAAATCTACGTATTTAATGTGGTAAAGACAGTACAAATATATTTTTTAACTATTCAATATTGTCGTTGTGAACTAGGTTTGCATACCTGGGTGGTTGAAAATACTGATTAAAGTCATTTACTTTAATTTGTTATTGTAAGGCGTTTGAACTTGCATTATAACGTTACAGGTTAAAACCTTAGTACAGACAGCGTCATCAACTGCTTACCCCCTATGCGAAGAAATTTCAACGCGCGGGGGGTTAGCAGTTAATGACGCTGTCTGTACCTGTCTCCCAGAATGTCCGCAAAAGAGTTAATTAGACAAGGAGAAAGTTAAAAGGGACATTTAACAGTGATAATCCATAAGCTAATATTTCTTCGTTAAGCTCAATTACGCCATGGGTATGTTCAAGTCCATCTATGAACATTATGATGAAATCAATGATGTTATAATAAACAGATATGTTATGAGCGCCCAATTTTGAAGATTCAAAAACGTCCTAATTGGGACGTATTGCCTTTAGTCTGCGTCACGCATGGCGACGAGTGATACGCTTTGTTAAAGCCGCTAAAAAAATAAAAAAATGCTATTTTATTTAGAAAGTGTACCAATTATTATGATACCAAATTTAATAAAGCACAAGGGATCTCATACCACATGTTACTACGCAATATACATCGATTTATTTATATATTTCAATTATCAACCGACTTCAAAAAAGGAGGAGGTTATCAATTCGCTTGTATTTTTTTTTTTTTTTTTTACCTGATTTCTTGGGACTGGGTGAACCGATTTTGATGATTCTTTTTTTATTTGAAAGCTATTGCTTCCCGTGTGGTCCCATTTTAATTTGGTCCCGTTCTGACAATGGCATCCATGAGAAAACCGTATAAGTCTTAAATTTGCATTAAGTATGTGCGCGATTTGTTACGCGATTTCTCTTGCAAACGTGAACCGATTTTGAAAATTCTTTTTTTTATGGATAGGGTATGCTTGAGGGGTAGTCCCATGTAAATTTTATCGAAATTGATTCAGCACTTTTTGAAAAATCAACAAATACCCAAAAATTTTACATAGACGACGTTTTAGTTTCATCAATCTTTGTATTAGTTAACTTTCAATCTCTTCTTAATAAATTTGGATGAGAAGGAGGTACTAAAAAGCGGAAAATAAAAAGCTTTTTACAAAAAAGACAACCGCCTTCAAAAAGTGAAAAATAACTTTAGCACAGAACACACATTGACTTTAGTTTCGGAAGTCGGTGGCAATACAAAACAACAAACAGAACAAAGCCACTGAATTTCGAAACTAAAGTCAATGTGTGTTCTGTGCTAAAGTTATTTTTCACTTTTTGAAGGCGGTTGTCTTTTTTGTAAAAAGCTTTTTTTTTCCTAATATTCTTATATTTGGAGGTTAGAAAAAAGAAAGAAATAGAAATACATTTTGTCACGTGAGTAAGACAAGGACGCGTTCACTCCGGACATAGAATAAAAGTACAGATGCGATATCGTAGGCAGTAAAGTCATTGTTTACCCACAGTTCTGTTTTTCTTTTTTCTAACCTTGTGATATTTAATCATTTTGTTTTATTTAATCATTTATATACTTAATTAGAAATTAAACAATGTGACAACAGATATTTTTTATTCTTCTTTAGGCTTTCAAAATGGATCGCATTTGTTCATAAACAAAGAAATGAATGTTATTACAAAATAAATATTTTCTACTCTATATATTATTATATATATTCTATTATACCTTTAGTACTGTTTATTAGTTGTTATAGGTACAAACCGCGCGTATAAATGTACTCGCGGTTTGTACCTTCTGTCTCGTTAAGTTTGTTAGTCTATGATGCCAAGACGCGGTGATTGGTGGCCAGGACAATGTCTGTTTACATTCACGCGCAATTGACAACACTAACTGTCTCTTTTTATCTTGTTGGTTTTTTCAAGCCATCCCTTTTCAACATTTTGACTTGTAGTGAGTTGTAAAATGAATGAAAAGTGTGTATGTGTGCAGCCGCTGTTGCGCGGTACACTTTTTTCGTTTGTTTTGTGAGTGTATAACATATCTGTTTATTAGAATATCATTGGATGAAATTCAAATAAAACTCGAATGTTGTGGCGTTATGCTAATACATATTTGCAAAGGCTGAGTATAGTGTAACGTTGTATCGTTACTTTACCTGAAAACAATTAAAATCACAACCAAATATCAACAATTAACCTCACCATAACAAATAAATGTCAAATCACATTAACAGATTATTAATATTTAGGGACGTCCAAAGTTCCGGCCAAACACCTGGATTTTTATTAATCCGCGGACATCAAGTGCATCCCAACGTTGGGTGCCGCACCACCGCTCGTCCACACCGCCGGACAACAACTCCGTGCCCCCGGGTGCCTATTTATCCCGCGTGGCCGCGTCGAGCTCACTTCGGGTCCGGCATCACCACTTGCCGACCGTCACCACACCTGGCGTCTCCAGCGTGGCACACCGCTGTGATCGTCGTGCCCAAGGCTGAGCCAGGAGAGTACTGTGCAACCCCCAGGGGAGGTTGAAAGGGAATTAGTGACCGTAAACTTACCCACTCCTTTTCTATAATATATTTTTTTATGTTGACCGGTTACGTTGGGTTTTCTTTTATATCCCCCGCGTAACCCCTACGTCACAATAGTTATTCATATATCATAAGACAGATATATGTCTTGAAGAGTGTGTGATGATTTAAATAATAAACTACTACATATATTAACCACTACATCATTAGAAAAATCACTAACTACTGTCTCAGATCAATATCTTCCCTGGAGAACATACCAGGGCGGCACTGAAAATTTCGGGAATCAAGGAAGTGACACAACATTACTATTTTAAAATGTATTTATTGCTTTTCGAAGTATTTGACACATTTTTCCATACGATGGAACCAATCATTGAAGCAACCATTCCATTCGGAAGTTGGGGTTTCCAAAATGGCCGTTTTGTAGGCGTCCACAGCTTCTTCAGGTGATGAAAATCTCTGAACACGCAATTTATTCTTTATTTTAGGGAAAGTATAGAAATCATTAGGGCTTAGGTCGGGGCTGTACGGCGGATGGTCTAATAATTCTATGTTTTCTTGCTCTAAAAACTCTTTTGTTCTGTGCGCTGGTTCAAAAACCAGCCACAAATGGTGTTATTTGCCGATGACACGTCATTAATTTTTAAAATAAATAGACGGGCTCAAAATCTTGACATCGTAAATAACGCCTTACTGGAGGTACAAAAGTGGTTCACGGCTAACAATTTAGTATTAAATGGAAATAAAACTAAGTGCATCAGATTTGCTTTGCCAAATGTCAAAAATAGTGAGTGTGACATAGTATTGAATAAAGAGAAACTGGAATTCGTCGATAAAACCGTTTTTCTGGGATTGACGCTCGACTCAAGGCTACAATGGGGTCCTCATTTAACATCTCTCGCAGGACGGCTAAGTTCGGCAGCATATGCTGTCAGAAAGATTCGGCAATTTACTGATGTGGATACCGCGAGACTGGTCTATTTTAGTTACTTTCATAGTATTATGTCTTACGGTATTTTATTGTGGGGAAGAGCTGCAGACATCGATTCTATTTTTATTCTGCAGAAAAGAGCCATCAGAGCCATTTACAATCTGCGTATGCGCGATTCTCTAAGGGAACTGTTTAAGGAAATTAACATAATGACGGTGCCTTGTCAATACATCTATGAAAACATCATGTACGCTAGAAAAAATCTGCATCTTTTTGATAAAAGAGGTGACAGACATAATTATAATACTAGAAATAGGGACCAACTAGTTCAACCAGGTTTCAGACTGGCTAAAGTAGATTCGTCTTTCATGGGGTACTGTTTAAAGTGTTACAATAAAATACCTCCCCACATTGTTCAACTAAATGAGACAAAATTTAAGTCTTGTATTAAACGCACACTATGCAACCGAGCATATTATAAGTTGAGTGATTACATCACTGATAAAAATGCTTGGCTGGATGCTGGTCTAGCTCCACAGCCATAAGGGTTCATAGATTAATTGATTAGCATTTGTAACAATTTTTGGAGCTGCTGAAGATGTAGATATATATTATCTTTGCATTGTATAAACTCAATGTGTTAGTATTATATAATTTTTCGTAGCACATACATGTGAGCACTATGTTCTTTAAAGCTACCATTTACGAGGTATACCTCTCATTGACTTGAATATGCCCTGGCGGTTGGGAGAGTCATGCTCACTTGAATGTCTCGCTGCCGGTGGCGCATGTGTTGGATCATTCGGTTCCCTTCAAAATGGTTGAGCTAAATGGTGCCGATCCATGCGTCATGTTCGTGAACGGACGCCGTCGGTTGGGACTGGTCATCTCTTAGCTGCCTCGGTTATTTTAAATTTTGGTTTGAATTGTTATTATAACTATATTTTTCTCTAGACCTCTTTTAACATGCAAGACGTGTTACATTGTTCTCACATTGTACCCTTAGATTCAACATGAATGATGTAACCTAAATTTGTAAAATTTAACTGATTTTAAAAGAGTGTTCATGGAGTTTCTTGCTCGTTCTTCTCCATAGAAACCTACTGTTTGGAACGAGCAACTAGCTTCAACTTTCTGACTGACTGACTCTGACAATTCAAAAGTACCTGTAAATGGTTTAATTGAAATAAATGATTTTGAGTTTGAGTTTGAGTTTGAGTTTGAGTTTGCGCGGTGTGAGAACTCGCATTGTCTTGATGGAGGATGATGCAGCGGTTGCAGTTCTCTTTACGGAGTTCAGAAACGACCTGTGGCAAACAAATGCTAGCATACCATTCTGCATTAACCGTTCTTTGTCCCTCAAGAGGAATAGTCGCATCATGGCCGATTTTGGAGACAAATGGCCACCATTTTTTTTGCAACACTTCGTGAACGAACAATTTTTTCCTTCGATTCGTCACCTGATACGATGTTGTATACAGCATTTGAGGATCCTGCGTGGAATCTTTCGAGAGTTCTGACGCACCAAGTAACGCGAGCCGTTTTTTGCTTTTCACAGAGCGAATGCGGTATTCACCGGGAAAACAACTTTTTTACACCTAATTGTTCATGCAAGATTATTTGTATTTGACTCATGCCAATTTCTAAAGTTGCCTGAATTTTGCGGTATGTCACATGTCGATCTTCCTCAATTAGCTTTCGCACAGCATTAACGTTTTCTTGGGTGACTGCAGTTTTTGGACGACCTTGACGGGGATCATCACTGAGCTTGACACGTCCACATTGAAATTCAGCAAACCAGCGATAAATTGTGGTTTTGAATGGGGCGTCATCACCAAATGCAGAAATCATCCAAAAGCGAAAAAAAGCGAATTGATAATAGGTCAACTGATACAGTGGCAGACGTGACTTCGATGAAGTAAAAAAATACGAAACGAGAAAAGTTGAAAAGTTTTAGGTGAAATGAAATTCAGTCAAATATTTTTCGACCTTATGATAGGTAACCCAATTTTAGGGTACTGACCGCTAATATCAGCAGTCTGCAAAAAAACTTTCTTAGCTTTCAAGCCTAATTATGCCGACTGGACTTTCAACCTCACGTAATTGTTCTTACAGAATGCTGGCTAAATGAAAATTCTGTTATATTCCAACTACCCGGATACAATACCTCCAAAAACATTAACAGGAGTGGTGGAGTCACCGCCTATGTTAATGATTGCTGGACTGCGTCGGTGTGCGTTGATTATTATAGTATTTACACTCAGCGTCACAAAAATCGCACCTTTTCGAAAATAAGTTTAAAACATGTCCCGCCAGTAACGAATACATTAAACCCAATTAATATTGGTATCAATTAAAAGTATGTTTAACGACCTTTAAATTAACAACAGTTAGAATTCCTAAACACAACAGATCTCATTAGCACGTAACGTTAAAAAAAATGTTGTCAAAATACGCATTACAACGGCCACTAATTGCACCTCCCTACAAGGGTATAAAACGGGCGACCCGGGTTAAATGTGGGTCATTCGCTATTCAACCTTTGAAGTGAACACACGTGAACAGCTACAGCAAGAAAAATACCCCAGAAGATGGATACCACTGCAGATGAAGCCGCTCAAGTCATTGCACTACTGCAATCAGGGATGCGGCAATGTGATGTTGCTCGGCAACTGAACTTGGGTCGTTTTGCCGTTCGACGAGTGTTCCAACGTTTCCAAGAGACTGGTGGCTATATCCGAAGACGTGGATCTGGAAGACAACGGTGCACATCCGAAAGAGACGATCGCTTCATTGTTTCGACGTCTTTACGTAATCGGTTCTCCAATGCTGTTGAGCTGCAACAACAACTGAGATCAGCTCGCAGAACTTCTGTAAGCGTCTGTATAAATCTTTCATTAGTTAATCAATCATGTATGGCTCTATTAGACACTGGAGCATCATCATCTGCCTAACCTTTTCCCAACTATATTGGGGTCGGCTTCCAGTCTAACCGGATGTAGCTGAATACCAGTGTTTTACATGGAGCGACTGCCTATCAGACCTCCACAACCCAGTTACTGGGTAACACGATACCCCTTGGTAAGACTGGTTGTCAGATTATCTGGCTTCTGACTATCCATAACGACTGCCAAAGATCTAGACACTGGAGCATCAATCTCATGTATTTCGGAGAAGTTCATGTCGGAGTTGAAGTTGGAGCATACTCCAGTGGAATTACGAAGCGTTTTGTAAAGTCTATTTCAAACGTACATTTGAAAGTCGTGGGTGAAGCTAATATTTGTTTCATAATAGACTCGTGTGTTTGTTTTGAATTTTGTCATAATTAAGGACATTATTCAAAATCTAATACTCGGGCAAGATTTTTTCCAAAAATATAATGCGATACTGGATTTTAATAACAGTTGTATAACATTGAAAGGCAGATTTTATGCAAAGTTTTGTAAATTAGATAAACAGGACGGTACGTCAATGTCACAATCTTTGGTATGCTATGATCCCAACAACAATGTAGAACTAGAAAGAAATAATGTCATAGTTGACCGCGCCATGGAAGAAGGAAGTTTAAAGTCGCAATCCGACCCGGTCGCGGACATAAATGAAAATGATATAAAATGAAAGAGTATAAATTCAATTAGCATTTTAATTGGTTATTTTATTTAGAATCCATGGGCGAACAAAGTTAGAACCAATAATAAATTTATTCAAAAATTCGAATACTACCATTAAATAAGTAGTCGTTCTTTAAATATCTACTAAAGAGTTTTGGTGAGTGCATCGTCCCGCGTGATCAAATTGGCTTGTATACGTTCGCTTCCTCTCTCTCACACAGTAGCGTTCGTGTCATCGCAGTCCTTCGTTGTCTTTCGTCGTGATCTGTGCGTTTACCGGTTATTTCTTATTTTTATCGACTACCTAAGCTCGTTTACTGGACCTGATTATTTGGTGTTTGTTTGGAATTTATTTGAAATTGATAGACGTATTAATTGTGTAGTGTGTAACAGATCTGTGTTACGTCGGAGAAAACATACTTAGAGAACTGTTTTTAGAAAGACATCAGAATGACGCAGTGTTATTGTTACAAGAAATAATACCACGCGAGGTAAGTTTTGTATTACCATGCTTTATCAGTTTTGTCTAACCTAAACGTATTTTTAGTATTTTACTTTGATAAGTAAATACATTATTTTATTAACCCGCGTGAAATAGTTTAAATGGTCAATGGACTATTATTTATTATGATGATATTCTAAATAATAAAATGAAAACCTTGCCTATGTTAATATAATATTGTTATATTGTTAATGTATATGTTGATCAAGCTATCTATCGTTATCTTTAGTCATCTTGCGAAAATCAATGTCTCGTAAACGACAAACATTAACTGTTATATATTACTTATTTCAGATTTCTTTTGATGGTACAAGATCAATATGTCATCCTTGCTGGCAAAGATTTGATCGCGCTGTGCACAATCAGAATATACAAGAGCAGCCATATGATCAAGTACATCAAGAAATAGCAGTCGAGGGTCAAGGTGTACTTACTTTTTCTGGATATTTACGAACATCAAATACTGCACGACGCTGCATATTTCAAAACTGCAGGAACATTGTAACACGAGGTGTGCCATTATATGCCAGATTTTATCTATTACATAATCACAATTTATATGTACCCAATCTAGCACGAGCTTGCCAGACTCATGTAATGACAAATGATTGGGACATACTTGCGAATGGTCAGATAACACTTTTTAATAGTGCACTTGTGCTAGACCTAATAAGTCTGTACAAATGGGGACATGAGTGTCGAAACCAAATGAACTTTGAAAATATTGAAGAATTTGATGATGACGAGCTGCATTTTTGAACGTCTTTAACTAAAACTCAATTTAACTCCATTCTACAACAAACTCCATCTCTTCGTGTGAGATCTGAATGTGCTACCACCATTTTAGGAGTTTATTTAGTAAAAATAAGAACCGGCGAATCATATGAGCGCTTAGCATCAAAATTCAATATGTCTAGAAGAACATTTGAGAGAAAGCTACAAGCATTTGAGAGAAAGCTACAAGCATTTGAGAGAAAGCTACAAGTAGCTAGACAATGCTTAATTGATGATTTTATGCCGTTACATTTGGGCTTGGATCAATTCACGTGAGATGATGTAGTAGCCAGAAACCTTTCGATCCCGAGACATATTTTTGGTGGTAACCAAAATGAGAACGGAATTTCTGTGATGGGCGGAACGAACTTATATGTCCAATAAAGTGCGAATTTTTTATTTCGAAGAAAAACCTATAGTCTTCACAAATTCAGAAACTTGGTAAAGCCGTTTCTGGTTTTTTGCACCGATGGCTATATAATAGACGTTGTGAGGCCATATCCAGTGACAACATCAGATGCCTCAATCCTGCGTCATCTGTTAAATGAAGAATCCCCTTGGCATTGGTTTTTAAGACCTAATGACATTTTTATATTAGATCGTGGATTTCGAGATACAATTCCTTTAATTGAAGAATGTGGTTATGTTCCACATATGCCATCATCCAGAGGAGAACAATTGACGACGCCAGATGCCAATAAGTTTCGATTGATTACAATGTGTCGATGGGTAAATCGAGGCCATAAATGGCCGTCTTAAAAAAGATTACAAAATATTTCGACATACTTATTTCAATGTAGCTATGCGAAATATGATGACCGACTTCAAAATCACGGTAGCAATTATCAACGCTACCAGGCGTCCGTATAAAGATAGTTTATACGTCGAACAGTTTATTAACATTATAAATGACAGAATGAATAGAGAGAATGAACTGGCGCAATACGTAGTTGAAAACAACATGAATAGACAAAGAGTTGCTTTCATGCCATTAGATGGAAACAATCCCGATTTTAGAGACTTCCCACAGTTAACCTTTGAAGAACTGATATTGTTCACATTGGGCAGCTATCATTTAAGACTGACTAGGTCGTAATGCCATGAACACATGAGACCAAATGGTGTCGTCTACTTGATAGAGCTCTATCGGCACCAAGGCATTTTGATGAGATTTGGTACGAAGATAGCTTGAACCCTGAGGAAGGACATAGGCTACTTTTCTTTGTCCGCGATAACCGACATTCACGCGGATGAAGTCGCGGGCAAAAGCTAGTAAACAATAAAATATCGATAAGAGGACGAATTCAGTCGTGACATGTCAGATCGATATATTTTAATAAACCCAGCGAGACAAGGAAGACAATGTGTTGAAGATTATTACTGCTCGTGCATACACGACCGCCTAATCGTCGGGAGCTGCGCGCATATTGCCAGTATAGTTAATTTTTTATTTTGGGCTAGGCACCAACAACAAGTCGAAGCCCCTGCGATATTTTTAGATAACGCAGTAGCATAGATAATTACAGTAGAAATTGATCACGCCGAATAAATTATAATGTGAATATAAATAAGTCTTTTTTTTCAAAATTCCCACAGCCCACAACTTCCGCCGTGGGTTTTTCTCCCATACTATTTACCCATTGACCTTTGATTGTCTATATTTTTCTAAACTCGTTGAACAAAATGATGACAGTTTGTTTAATGTCACGTCAAAGGTTGACAATGTAAATAAAATAAATAAAAATCCAGATTGAACTCAATCGGATAAAAATTCTTTAAAAAAACTTCTTTCTTCAAATATAAAGACTTTCGCATTTACAAACTCCGAGTTGGGGAAAATGTAATTTGGTGAAAATAGAAATAAATACGACAGATGAAATACCAGTTCATCGGCTACCATATAGAGTCTCACCGAAGCAATTTGAGATCATTAATTCGCAAGTTGATGAAATGCTGGCGAATAGGGTCATTCGTGAATCAAATAGTGCGTACGCATCGCCAGTCGTATTAGTACAAAAACCCGATCAAACGTGGAGATTTTGTATAGACTACCGTAAGTTGAACAAAAAAGTTATCACGGATGGTTATCCTTTACGTATCATTGAAGACATAATGGTATATATAAATAACGAGGCCAAACCCGATGTTGGCCGATAACGGGGGCCAAATATTTTGCAGATTTAGATTTAAATTCTGGCTATTGGCAGCATCGATTATGTGAAAGAGATAAACATAAAACTGCATTTGTTACCCGAGTTTAATGTTTTGCCATTTGGTCTTAAAACAAGTCAAGCCGTCTTCCAAAGAACAAAGAACAAAGTTTGTTTCGAGTTAAATCTTTTCTAATATAATTGTAAACCTCTGATAGGAAGAAATGTAGGTCACCAAGAATGGAAGATATGGATTTGGCCATATCGATTGTTTAGGGGGACGCGTTTTGGATTTTTAGGCGGTTTTTATAAAGCGGGGTTTGGACATGATAGCATGAGCGTTTTTAGTACCTACCTATTCATATATTCGGTTTTCTTTGAATAATATTGGATTTAATTGTTTATCCCACGCGTCATGGATTGAACCATCTCGTTTGAGACGTCCCCATCGTCATTTCCGCCTTTAGAGTAGGGACCGTCCGATAGGTTTACTACTTAACAAATATAACTAACTAAATAACCTAACTCCTACCGAGTTAGGTTATTTAGTTAGTTATATTTGTTAAGTAGTATAAGTCTGCAGAGTGTCCAGTGCATGAATAAAAGTTACTAATTCCTTTTATTCATAAAGGGGGCGTAGCTCATGTGGAGATTTGATGTGTTTCTGAGATAATAGCCATTAGATATTATACTTTATGACGGAACACTCAGCAAGCTTCTAGAATAAGTTCAAATAGTAGACTTGTATTGTTTTACATTTGACATTAGGACTTCTTAGCCTGATCTTGTCACGGGCACACTGAAAGTATCTTAAAAATATAAACCAGTTCCAAGTACCAGTGCTTTCATTTCAGATTAAACCTAATACAATTACGCCACAACCCGGTACCAGTAAGAATCCTCCAATAGGATCTCTTACAGTACTGAGAAAACAGATCTAGTGGGAAAAAAAATCTCACTAGATCCTTCATGGATCTAGCCAATGGTTCTATTGAGAATGATGGTAAATTTGGAACATTTGTTCATTAAAATTTTGGGTAGGCATTTAGAATGAAATTCAAACAAACAACCTCCTGTCAACCAAATTAATAATATAAATTTAACTGCCTCGTTGGTCTCGTGGTCACAAGCGCTACTGCTGAGCGTGGGGTTTTGAGTTCGATTCCCAGATCGGGCAGTGTTATTGTATTTTTTTCTATTAGGAATTTCTCAGTAGGAGCCCGGACATTGGATCATGGCGGTAAAACACCCCCATGCCTGATCTCTCTCCGGCCGTGCTGCATTGCCGTTCAATCGGACTGTGAAAGTGAGGAAAGAGGGAGTGCTCCTGTATTTGCGCACACACTTGTGCCCTAGTATATTGATTGAATTGTTATGGGGTTACAAATAGGGTATTTTTTAACCCAAACTACTATAAAATAGGTTTTATCTATTAGTTGAAATAGTTATTTCACGAGAAAATTGCTTTAGATTGTTTTGCAATCTGTATACATATTTATGCTCGTGGCTGTACTTGGTTAGTTTCCATTGAGATTGACTACCGTGACCGAAATTCGTTTGGGAGAATTATTTGAAATTCCTCTACCTCTCCTTGGAACCGGAGTTCAGTACCATGCTGTTTCTGACTTGCATGCACTAACAAAAGGCAGTGCAGTCCATTGTGTTGTAGCAGCCATCAATATCTACGTTAAATGGCTGAATTCCTATGCTAATTGGCAAAGCAATAGTTAAACTATTGCTTTGCCTAAAAAAGTGTCGGGTATTTAAGCAATTTCAAAATGGTTGGAGAACTATTTCATTAGGGGTTCTCCATGGACATTCAATAAGGAGTACAAGTTGTAATAATCAATTTAAAAAAATAGTATGTACCTACTTACTTACAGTAAGAGGTGCGCCTATGGAGTCTCTTATGGGTACCAGGATATAGCGTGTGTGAGGATGCTGTAGGGAAATTTCAAGTAACGAGGAACTTCACTTTAAATAGGTATGCTCTGTAATAGAATAATAATAGGTACGTGTGTCCGTGACAGCAGCAGACTTGGCAAGTCACCTGACATATAAAAACAAGACTCAACTTTTTCATATTAACGACTCCTAGAGGGATGCGACGATGCTATATAGTTAAAGGTTTCGACTAGCATGCCAAATGCATGCAATATTTACAGTGCCTACCTACTTCTTATTAATATCCAAATCCTATAGTTTATGAAACTGTAACACTAAATAAACCTAACACTTACACGTATCCATATCATGAAAACTACTGAACCCATTTTGATGAATTTTTTCACTGTTTCGTGAGTTAAATCAAATGTAAGCCAATTGTGTAAATGCCAATAATAGTTTCAGAGAAATGCGTGGACATACACACAAGCACACATACCTATAAAAAAAATTACCAGCACACATACCTATAAAAAAAATTACCAGCACACAGACCATGCTGGACGAGAGGCGCGAAACCTGGCACTAGCGCTAAATCTCACCCAGTTGGTCCAGGGGGCAACAAGGGTGCCAGATGTTGATTCGCACACAGCCAATTGCTTGGACCTTCTGCTGACAACAGATCCAGACCGCTACTCGGTGTCGATTTCTTTTCCACTGGGTAGCTCCGACCACTGTCTGATGAAGTCTGTGTCCGTCTACTCCCCGCCCGATCCTTGCCCTAGAGGCACCCGGCGGGTATGGCGATACAGGTCAGCAGATTGGGATGGCATGCGATCTTTCTTCGCATGTTATCCTTGGCAGCCTACTTGCTTTTCTTTGACTGATGCTTCGTCGTGCGCGGACGCCGTGACGGATGTGTTGCGGAGGGGGATGGAGTACTACATTCCGTTCTCAGACGTAACAATGTCTTGCGAAGCTCGCCCATGGTTTGGTGCCGAGTGCAATCATGCTAATGCGCAAAAACATTCAGCGTATGGGTTGACGCCCTCACTCGCAAAGCAAGTGACGTGAGCCAGAAGAAGAGAGCCTTTAACAGGGCTGCCAAGTCCTGCAAAAAGGTGTTGCGGAGAGGTCGGTTTGACCACATTAGCCGAATAGGGAACAAACTTGCTTCATACCCAAAGTCGGTCGAATTGAACTTCTGCCGCCCCTCACTACCACCACTGCTGAGACCCGACGGGTCGCTGGCCCACTCCGCTGAGGAGTAAGCTAACTTGTTCGCCTCTATGTTTGCGGAATCGTCACGTCTGGAACCGGGTGGCGCGAGGCCCCCTGTTTTTTCTGTTGGATGCGAGTCGAGTATGTTGAACATAAGCATTCATCAGAAGGACGTTCTTAGGGTACTGCGTAACCTAGACGTGAACAAGGCTAGTGGCCCTGACGGGATTCCAGCAATTGTACTGAAGACTTGTGCGCCTGAGTTGTCTCCGAGCTTGACACGCTTATATCGCCTGTCGTTTGTGACTGGGAAAGTGCCGATGGCTTGGAAGCAAGCCAACGTGCAGCCCGTGCCCAAGAAGGGTAGTCGGGCTGACCCGTCGAATTATAGACCCATTTCGGTAACGTCCGTACTCTGTAAGAGTATGGAACGGGTGCTGAATCGTAAGCTCCTGGCATACCTAGAAGCGAATGATATCCTCAGTGACCGACAATACGGCTTCCGCCGAAATCGATCAACTGGGGAACTGGGGGCGTATGCCATTCACATCTGGAGTGAGGCCATCGAGAAGCATGGAGAGGCACTAGCGGTCTCCCTTGACATCTCAAAGGCCTTCGACAGGGTCTGGCACGATAGCCTTATTAATAAGCTTCCTTCCTTCGGTCTGCCCGCCGGATTGTGTGATTGGATTGCAGATTTCCTGAGGGATCGGTCTAT
Source organism: Charanyca ferruginea (assembly GCA_947361185.1). NCBI lineage: Eukaryota > Metazoa > Arthropoda > Insecta > Lepidoptera > Noctuidae > Charanyca > Charanyca ferruginea. The sequence continues at coordinate 14,535,077 of OX376055.1, read as the reverse complement.
TCGAGTGGTCATAGATGGCTGCTCGTCCGGACTGCTGGACATTAATGCCGGGGTTCCTCAGGGGTCGGTGCTCTCGGCAACATTGTTCCTGCTGCATATTAATGATCTGCTAAAACCCGGTACCTTTGGGTATGCAGACGACAGCACTATCGCTGAGAGATACGTGTCTGACGCACGAGCTGGTGGGTCGCAGATCCGGTCTCTCCGGGAGGCGATGGTTGAGCGCTTGAACTTATCCTTACAGGCTGCCTCTGAATGGGGCGATGCCAATCTGGTCGAGTTCAATGCTGCTAAGACCCAAGCGTGTCTCTTTTCCGCTAAAAGGAGCCAATTCCACCCAGCTCCATCTTTCCGAGGTGTAACCGTGCCGATAACCGACCGACTTGAGCTTCTTAATGTTACGTTAACATCTCAATCTCATCAACAGGCAAAGGCTCAAGTGGCTGCCAAAAAGCTGACGGTACTTTACGCCGGAACAGCTGCTTTAACTTTATCAAGCGCAAGTTCGATCGTGTATGGATTACTGCTCTCATCTTTGGGACGGATCTGCCAGGTACTAGCTGGATGCCCGGGAGTCAATTGAAAAACGAGCCAAGAGGATCATTGGCAATGATAGGCTCGTTGAGTCAAAGCTCCAAAGTCTTGAGCATCGAAGCCGAGTTGCTGGCCTGTCGGTTTTCTATCGGTTGCATTTTGGGGAAATTAAAAAAAAATACAGAAAAATTCAACAAAAAATAAGGTTATAATCTCATAGATTTTAAGTGAATGTTATGGCACTTCTAATAATATTACATAAATTATATGTGTCGAATTGATAACCTCCTTTTTTAGAAGTCGATTAAAAACATACAAAAGTTATTTTTACCTGTTTACTTTTAGAACTTACAAGTAGAATCTATTATAAATGTAGGTTACACGAACTTGTAAAAACTTCCTAGTAAAGTGTTACTTGTGAACGTATAAGTAGACTTGTAAACATGGTCTTTGGTGTCAAGTTCAGGGTTTAGAGAGGTGTCAGTAGTTGCGACGAGCGCCTTGTGCCCGTCGACATGCATTACCCGCCGCCGATCGCTGTGAGCGCGCGCCTCGCGCCTGCGAGATACCTCCACCCCGCCGACACCACCCCTGCTATCGCCTAGGCCGCGTCCGCAACCGGTGGTGACTACAAGAGCCCAGTACTTGGGCAGGCTGTAATACATCGCTTTGGGGCTTTTATAAGACCGATTATCAAATACTTTACTCTGTATAAATTTATGCGGTTTGGAGTAGTATGTACGAGATGCACGATTTCAAGTGTATATTAGTGATTTTAAGTGTGTATTAGTGCGTTCCCAGGAAAAATAGAAGTGAAGTTGTGGTATGTTTATTCTGACTGGTGCACGAAGGAAATGATAAAAAACTTAAATACCAAAACTGTGAAGTCTAATTTTGGTTTTTAAGTAAACGATTGGAATGTTTACGAGGGATTCGATTACCTAATTAAAATAAAATAATAAAAAATAGTAGTCCACAGGTATCGGGAATAGGGTCTAAGTTACCGGTGGTCAGGCTTCTTGAGAGAGTCTTCTAAAAATACGCGTAGTTTTATAAAAAAAACCCGGACAAGTGCGAGTCGAGGGTTCCGTATAAATTTGTAAGTACATATTTATAAATCCGAAAGTAACTCAGTCTGTAACGCTTCCATGATGAAACGGCTGAACCGATTTTGATAAAATTTGCTATGAAAACAGCTTGAACCCTGGGAAATTACATAGGGTACTTTTTAATCCAGGACTTCGTCTACATCCGCGATAATCGACATTCACACGGAACAAATCGCGGACAAAAGCTATTTTTTGTAATTGTGCATGAACATTTGTGTATGAAAAATAATATTCTATTCGTATAGTTTTCAGACTTTTCCCTGTATTTATAGTATAAAGCTTTCTTTCTTTTCGTCATAGACGTAGCTATAATATATATTAATATACGTAAAACGTAGCTATACTATGACGTAGCTATAATCAAGGCATATTACGATCAGTTATAATATAGATTTTTACTACGTCACCAAAATATGTGGACAGATATAGCAAGGCATATTAATATAAATTTCAAAAATGTGAAACAAACAACGATCGCAGACGTAATAAGGGCGAAAACATATTATTATATTATAGCTACCGTGTGTGGTGTGGTGGCTAGCTATAATATATATTATAGCTACGTATGTGACGGGCTTTAAACGAAATGACTTGCCAAATTTGATAGTTCTAGGTCAACGGAGAGTACCCAATAAATTTTGATTCCCTTGAAAGTGTCGAAATGTACGTTTTTTGCGACAAAAACGGCCGTATCTTTTTTTTGACATTAATTTAGAAGTTTGATATTTTCACAGCTTCAAGGAACCGTGGGGACCTAAGTATATTATTATGGTTTTAATTTCAACTCGATACCTCTACGCGTTCCCGAGATAAAGGGTCTTGACAGACAGACGGGCAGTCAGACAGACAGATAGACAGACAGATAGACGGACAACAAAGTGATCCTCTATAAGGGTTCCGTTTTTTTCTTTTGAGGTACAGAACCCTAATAACTGCGCTATATGGCTGAAATGTTCTATTGGTCTAATGTTCTATTGGTCTAATGTTGTATTGGTCTAATGTTCTATTGGTCTAATGTTCTATTGGTCTAATTAATTATCTAAGTATTATCACAATTCAATTCCCACAGCTAACAAACAGGAGTCATAAAAAATAAAAATGGGCTCACAAATCGCAACCCGAAATCCCGAAGTTTTAAAAAACAATAAATAATAAGAAAAGGTAATGTAACCAAAGCTCCATAGCCACCCTGAAATGGTTTATTCGAACCTGTTTCAGACTATTCAAAGTTACTTAATAGATTGATAGCCTGAAAGTCCCGAAACATACTACACGTCTAATTTAGTAAAACTCAATCATAGGCGAATGCTACACGTTTGATATTTATCGCGATATGTGGATCGCGATATGTGGATCGCGATATATGGATCTCGATCCCGGATGACGATATTTATCGAGACTACACGTACGATACGGATCGCACCCAGTTCGCTAGTAAATTTGATTCAGCAAAGACGTGCATTGTGCTATTGCAATGAGTCATAATATAAAAAAAAGCTTGTATTGCTATCATATTAGCATCAGCATTACAAAGGCGTGTGAAGAGAAAGAAATGGTCAAAATATTGACTTCACGACAGAGATAAATTTACGAACGTAAAATCAGATTCGTTTATACGAAGAAATAGATGATTATGAAAGTTATTTGCGTATGTCTGATGACTGCTTTGAAAATCTACCTACTTCAATTAATAACGCCACACTTCACTAAAAAAGATACTATCATGAGAAGGGCAATTTCTGTGAGAAAAATGTTAACTCTGACATTGCATTACATAACAACATAATTATATATTTTTTTAAGCACTATTGATCGCTCGTAAGACCTACAGCGGGGGTCACCATCTCGTTCAACGCGTCCTCCTCCATCGCTAACAGGATTCTAACTGACAGTACTGACACGATTATATTGACCAGACTGACCAGTACTGACCGATACATATAACGATCCGTAGTCAAGTCAAGTCAAAGCATTTATTTAAATTAAACCATTTACAGGCACTTTTGAATTGTCAAGGAGTCGGTCAGTTAGTCAGAAAGTTGAAGCTAGTTGCTCGTTCCAAAACGTAGGTAGGTCTCTATGGAGAAGAACGAGCAAAAAACTCCACGGACACTCTTTTAAAATCAAGTTTTTACAAAATACTGCTTACATTATTCTTGTTGCTTCTATATGTGAAAACAATGAAGGTAATCTAGAAATATAAAAAATAATCAAGAATCAGCACCATTCAGCTCAACCATTTTGGAGGGAGCTGAATGATCCAACACACGCGCCACCATCAGCGAGACACTTGTGTGAGCATGACAATTCTCTCAGCCGCCATGCTCATTTATGTCAAACACATAATAATTTACTTAATATATGGCTCCATGGTACTCACATTTACAAAATTGAAATAATGCTGCTAAATTATACAAAACTTAAGGTTTTCAATGTTTATAAAATGTCGAAAAAGTAATTAAAATATATTTGTGTATAATAATAACGATACTCATTACTCATGTCAATAAAAAAGGGGTAGGAAACAACATTCCTCCAATTAGGAAATTCCCTAAACTGCCTGTGGAGCAGGATCAGCATTTAGCCAAGCATTTTTATCATTGATATAGTCTTCTAATTTATAATATAACACTGTATCTGTCACTTATTTTATTAAAAAGATGAAGGGTTTTCGAACATGTATAATGTTTTCATATATATGTATTGACAAGGTACCGTCATGATGTTAATCTGTTTAAACAATAATTCTCTTAGAGACTCGAGTCTGCTGAGATTATAGATGGCTTTGACAGCCCGCTTTTGCAGAATAAAAATAGAATCAATATCTGCAGCCCGCCCCCAAAGCAAGATACCGTAGGACATGATGCTATGAAAGCCTGCTAGAGATGTTAGGTGAGGACCCCATTGCAGCTTTGAGCCAAGCGTAATAGGAAAACAGTCTTTTCGACGAATTCAAGTATATCCTTATTCAATACAACGTTAAATTCAATAAACGTAATACGTTATACTACACACTCGATAAATATCACGATCCTGGATCGAGATCCAAATATCAAGATAAATATCGAGCGTGTAGCAAGAAAAAAGAATCCCTTTATGGACAAAAAATATGCAAAAAGTAGATGATTATTGGTATGAGTATTAGACGAGAAAACAAAAATAAGAGATAAATCTGTCCTTGCAAAACATAAAAACTGACAAAGGCTGCATTTTATTTTTCGAGGTATAATCAATCTGAGAGATATCGATGGGAGTTTGGTAAAACAGGGCAACACACGTAAGGAGAAGAAGATGTCTACGGGGAAACTTTTTCTCAACAGTGAGAAGAAACTTGGACTTTTCTATAAACATAAGTTGTAGATTTCTATCAAGAGAAACGGGCATACAAATCCACAAAAGTTAGCATAGTCGACGACGAAACTCATCGCTATCATCTTAAAGCCTCTCGTGTCAACGTGGCGGCGGCGGCGCCGCGGAGCGTCGGGCCGGCTCCGGCTTGTTGTGTCGACGCAACACGCCGGAGCCGGCGGGCCAGATTGTTCCCGCCCTTCATCCGGCACTGTCGCGCCGCCCGCCCGGCCGCCCGTCGCGATATACGCACACGCCATTCGGACATGTGCCCCCTAATTACTTACTAACTCATCGTTTGATAAATTGCTCCATTGGTGACACAATATTTCGTGTAAAGGTGAAATTTGCAGATTACCAACGCGCTGAGGTAAGCACAACGAATTATATTAGTTTCGCATTTCTTCTTAACGTTTCAATAAAAGCGTACGATAGTAAAAAGATAGCAATAAAGATTCATAAGCTGGATAAGAAATACTTAAAGTACCATCAACTCGACAGAGATACTTACAAAACCGTTTTTAAAATCAATTTCTTTGTGGTAGGAAGGTTTTCGGTATAGGCTTTTTTTCTAAGTATGAACTAATTTAATCCAAATATTTCCCTACTTTTGCGTTTTAGGATCTAGTTATTATTTGCTTACCACAGAGAAGACCTATATTTTTAACCGACTTCAAAAAAAAGAGGAGGTTCTCAATTATACTGGTTTTTTTATGTTTGTTACGCAAAATCTCCGGCGAGCGTAACAGAATTTCTAAAATTCTTTTTTTAAATTGATAGGGTGATTTGATTTAAAAAAGTCAAATATCTTCAAAAAGTAGAACGAAAAATATTATCTTAATTTGGGATGTCGGTGACAATACAAAACAACAAACAGAACCAATGCCGACTACTTTTCCGAAATTAAAATGATTTTTCACTTTGTAGCTTTTGAAGTCGGTTGTTTTTTTGTGTCTCTTGAACTCTTAGAAGGTCAGGTCAAAAGGAGGTTTTATATTAATATTTCCTCTTTCTATCGGGAATATAACTCTTTACCTTGACACGCAATAACCATAAACTTTTCCCAGTGTGCAAATATTAATAACATTACCAAAAATGTAATTAATTAGGTATATGTTGTTAATATCCAATTCACATGTAAGGGGTTATAATAACCATTAATATCATTAAATAGATTTCCCTTGCTGATTATGTTTCATTTCCCAATTTACTAATAATAATAAGTTAACCGGTTCCCATTAAAAAAACTTTTGAGTAAGATTAATAGAATGGCATGTTGTTAAAATATTTTTATGAAACTACAAATCTTACAGTACATAATCGCGACAGATGGAACCCTTGGCTCAGGAATAGGACAGAAAAGGCTAACAAAAAACACCATTTAGGTACTTTACTCATTCTAAAACAATGCACCTAACTCCTGTGTACCAGTATGACACAGTTTACCTAAGTAACGACGGGTAGTCAAGAAAAACATGTGTAATACGTTTGCTTAATTAGTTAATAGTCGTCGAGGCTGTGCTTCTCCCTCACTCTGACTAAAGAATTAAGCCCACAATTAATGGAAATTACCTCAGCTGGAGGTTTTAACTGAATTAAATTGATTTTCTAAAACACCTCGTGTTGCAAAGTTATGGTAAAACACAAATTAAAACTACGCTCTGCGTTTTGTATGCCTCTTATTAAATACAAATATTCGTTTTAGTGAAATGTTTAATTCCCTGTGCAGACAAAATTTGGATGAAAGTTATAAATATTAAAGCAAATCTACAAAAGTTTAATCTTATCTAGTCATTGTTATACCTACATGGTGAGTAATTGATTAGTTTTGTAGGTATCAGTAATGGTATCAACACAAACGAACATAGCTGACATTACACTCGTTTAACCGTAGGTGTGTCCGATCAGAACCAACGTATAAATAAATACAGAATTGCGACAAGATGAGATATGACAGAGATAACTCACTGAGACTTAGTGGCTCTCTTGAAAATCGCTTCGTGTACGAAGAACAGAGTATTAGACTGAGATCGAGGAGGCCCCGAACTGCATCATTTAAGAATGGCTCAAATTATAAAAATAGATAGAGTTATAGATAAAATATGCTAAGGACCATGATAGCTTGTATGTCATTATGGACTTTTATTCAGGTATCAGCTACCAAAGAAGTTACATTTGGACCTATCTATACATCCCTATTTAAAGAAGGTACCTCTAAGTACCTGAAAAACAAAAATTTCGAACGTGTCTTTTTAGCGAAATTTCCAATATTTACTACTACTCAAGTACTTTCTAAAGTTTGAGTTCCTTCAAAGTGTACCTTCATATTTTACAGGATATAATTAAAGGTAACAATTAGTATAGACAGACACTTTCCGTGATCCATAAGTTCAGCCAGACGCTTTAAATTGAAATTGATGAAATTTGTACAGGCTCTAAGAAAAGCTTCTTTCATTAATATCACGAAAACATCCGCAAACTGTGATGGCTATAACGGTTCGATGTGACATTTTCAATTCATATGTAGGTACTTTCTATAGGTATTTCTACTGTTTAAAATGTTACAATAAAGTATTTTATTGTAACATTTGTCTTCAATTATATGAGACCACGGAATCTAAGTCTTATTGTATAAAATGCACACTATGCAGCTGAGCATATTATAAGTTGGGTGATTACGTCAATGATAAAGAGGTTTGACTGGATGCTGGTCCTGTTCAACAACCGCAAAGGTTCATAGATTAATGATTAGTATTAATGATTACAACAAACACATGTTTGGATCATTAGATTCCCTTAAAAATGGTTGCGCTAATTGGTGCGGATCCGTGCGTCTTGTTCGTGAACAGGCGGTGTCAGTTGGGACTGGTCATCTATTTTGAATTGTTTTAATTTATTATTACATTTTTATTTAACATCGATTTATTAGATTGGTCTCAAATTGTACTCATATCAACATGACATTTTAAAAGAGTGTTCATTGAGTTATTAGTTCGTTTTTCTCGATAAAACCTATTGTTTGAAACGAGCAACTCTGATAAAAGAGGTTCTGTAGTAAAAAAATGCGTCTATGGGATCTTAAAACCAATTAAAAAATATACGTCATACTTGATAGCAGTTCGAGTTCAATGTCACAAAATATTATTATTTGTTTCCCGTAAGAGTTGTAAAAAATAATGACAATAGGCCGCCGTCAACTTCACGTGGCAATCAATTCTGTACATTAGTACTATGCAACGAGGTGGTCAAAAGTTAATGGACCATGACTATGAATGTCATTAAAAGAAGACATAAACATGGGTCAATCTTGTGGCGGTGTAGAAAAAAAGAAATCATCATGCTTTGCGACAATCAAGATCATGAATGCATCTCATCATTAGACTGTGAATGAAACAACTCATACTCATGAACTCATGGAGGAGACAGATACCTAAACTCCTGTTGGTATAAATATTACAAGGGACTTACTAGCTCTTAAAAAAATTTCAGAAAACTCTGTTACAAGAAAAGAAACCAATCAATGGTGCAAAAAAATACAAAGGTTGCTAACATATAAACTACTTATTTGTCGACTACATGGTCAGTAAGAAACGTATTCTGGTATTTGCTTACGAAGAAATGAAAAATTACACGAGAGTCTAAAATAATTTTTCATTGACGGTACGTTTAAAATTTGCCCCAAAACATTTTACCAGCTTTACACCATTCAAGAGATCTCGGAAACAATGATGACTATGTCATTGTTATTCCACTGATATATGTTTTGTTATCCGACAAAAAAGTGTCCACGGTTCAAACTTTTATGTGAAATAAATCTAAATACCTGAGTGGAATCCTAATAATCTGCCTTCCCAAATATAAAAATAACAGGTTGCTATTTCCTCTTCAGCCGAAGTCTCTGCCACAAGCTAAGGAGCTAGGTGTATCCAAAACTCAAACAGGCAAAATCCATGTTGATGTTTAAATCCATGTGGAAGTTTGTGCGACCTTGTCTCACCTTTGTTGATTGATGAAGGTTAACATCATGTGATGGGAGCAGCTCTCAATAGCAAGGCAGATTCCAACAAATCCATAAAACCAACAATATCGTGGAATCTTGGAACGAGCATATAAAAAAATATATTAAAAGAAGCCAAATATTGCATAACTTTAAACAGCAGTATGAATACAGCTTACTTTTCTACTGCACTGAAAAATCCCACCGGTCTTTGAATTTTTTATTCGTTGCCTGAAACCATCGCGAGCAAAAATCGGTAAACCAATTCATAAGTGGTCAAATTACCATAAGACATTACTTGGAAACATCTGTCAGAGTGACAACCAGTCTTACTAAGAGTGTTATGTCGTGTTACCCAATAACTGTGTTCTTGACGTTGACAGTCGCTCTAGGTAAAACAGCGTTATTTTCATCCAGTTAGACTGGCTCCCGACCTCATAGTTGGGAAATGCTTATTATGTGTAATATTTGCTTATAATATGTAGGCATTCAATAAACGATCGTGTTTTTAGATTACTTAATTTTACTGTGTTGATTTTGATTAATGTTTTTGTTATCATTAATCAAAATCAACACAGTAAATTTAATTAATCTAAAAATTCATCTAAAAATCAACCATCAACCAATCAACATCAACCAATGTTTACTTATGTAAACATTGGTTAGCTCGATGAACCGGTAACCTGAAGAAGTTTTTGATTAATGATAAGTAAACATTGGTTAGCCCGATGAACCGGTAACCTGAAGAAGTTTTTGATTAATGATAAGTAAACATTAGTTAGCCTGATGAACCGGTGACCTGCAGAAGTTAGCCGGTTGTAGCTGGATGAGGAAGGCAGCGGAACCAAATAAGCTAAAGTGATGAAATAATCAAACGACTGTGATTTTAAAGTTATGGTATACCAAAAATTTATCTGATTTAGTTACTAAAAGTTTTGTGCATACCTGTAGAAATGGTTAGTGAGCTCATCCCGCGGGTTCAGTTCGGAACGGGACCATAAAGAGCTATACATTTTTTGAAAATTATGCTTTTATCTGAGGAAAATTTAACAATATCGAATTTGCTGATCTAGACTTCTTCGAACGAGATGCTGTCCTTGAACTTTACTAAATTCCCTATTGAAACAGTAAAAAATTCCCTATTGAAACAGTAAAAAATTCCCTATTGAAACAGTAAATACTAATTTTAGGGCTCTTTAAATGAGAGTGGCTTATTCAAACCTTATTTAAGATTCCCTATTCTTCACTTCGATCCATTTCTTTAATTTCTTGTATCTGTTGAACGATGAAAAATCAAGATTCCCTATTCTTCACTTCGATCCATTTCTTTAATTTCTTGTATCTGTTAAACGATGAAAAATCAATGCATAAATAATTTAATACATTAGGGTAGATTTAGCTGATCCAGCTGCGCACACATAAAATTGTTGGTTAGTTATACAAGGTAGCCCAAAATTAATCACCCTATCGAAAGATGTTATAAGTTTTGCAAATGGCGTTGTACGTCAATTATATTTCACATTTGTGAACTAGACAGCTGCAAAATACAAACAGATATTCAAGCAATGGAGCACTAGTGAGAATTACTGTCAAGCCATCCTCAATCTCAATGAGAGGACGATTTTGTGTCCAAAATCATCATGAGCGACGAGGCGCATTTCCACTTAAGCGGTAACGTCAATAAGCAAAATCTTCATTTCTGGCGTACTGAAAATCCGCGTGTGATGCACGAAGAGCCATTAGATCCACTCAAAGCCACTGTGTGGTTCGGCGTTCACGCGGAAGGAGTGATTGGCCCGTATTTTTTGAGGACGCCATCGGCCATACGGTCACTGTCACTAGCGAACGCTACAGGGCCATGGTAAACGACTTCTTACTGCCTGAATTAGATGAGCGGGGCTTGGTGAACATGTGGTTTCAACAAGACGGTGCAACCGCACACACAGCACGAGCCATAATAGATATTGTGAAAGAAGCGTTTCCTGGTCGCGTAATCTCCCGTTTTGGCTATTTGGTATGGCCAGCTAGAGCGCCCGATTTAACTATTCCAGACTTCTTTCTTTGGGGATACTTGAAAGCACGTGCTTATGCCTACCAACCTCAGACAATAAAAACCCTTTAGGAGAATATTCGACAGGAATGCGAACAGTTATCACCGGAAATCTTGTGGAAAGTCATCAAAAATGCGATAAAACGGGCACAAACGTGTATCAACACTTGCAGCAGCTACTTGACGTATAAAGAATATACGTCCATATAAAGATTTCCATCACTCAACATTTTTTTTTATTAAATCAAAATTCGATGATTAATTTTGCGCCACCTTGTACATACTAACATTAGATAACTTGTCTACGTTTATTTGGAGTGATTGACCGAGAGTTTGTATTTCTGACATTTGACGGTGTCGGCGACACGTCTTTCCGAATAGATTATTGTATTACACCCATTTTAGAAAAGTGTCTCAATTAAATTCTATAGTGCTAATACGCCACACCAAAACACAATATTTTTATTTAATCGATAAGTGCCATTAAATGCATCTAAATTTTAAATTTTCAAATTTTGCGTAGTGGACTTCATATTGCTTCTGGAAATGACGTCATATTATTTCCGGAAATGACGTCATATTGCTTTCCGGAAATGACGTCATATTGCTTTCCGGAAATGACGTCCGTTCGCTGTGTAACAAATGCGCTGATATTATATATGATAATTGAATATAGTTTAAAAATAATTAAAATAACATTTTGTAATAGGTGTATTAAGTAATTAAAAAATTACGTTGGTTGCGAAAATAATAAAAGTACAAAACCTATTACGCCAATCGATTGACTGACTGTTGTCAATTTTTTGTTTACACAGCCGTACGGCGTTGTAACATGGCGGCTACTATTTTATGGTGTTATAAAACAAATTAAAAAAACTGAAAACTTTGAATTTAATTTAAAAAATATTTTGTTATTTTATAAATTAAAACTAACATTTTTCAACTGCTTTTTGCCTAACTATCTCAATAATCTATACATATAAAGTGCTTTGTCCTGAATGACGGATCAACGTACACCCTAAACTGCTGATCGTTTAGACCTGAAACTTGGAGAGTGTGTTCTTTGTATGACGGATTTTCCGAAATTATACCCCTAAGAGGGTGAAAAACGGGGGCAAAGTTTGTATGGGACAACGTGACTCCTTGGTCCAATCTACTTCTCTTTAACAGAATTGCTGGAAGACGTGTTTCATATTTTATTGACACTAATCGTCTAACGGAGCTAAAAAGGGGTAGAAAGTTATTTTGGGGGTGATTTGCATCGAAGTTGATATCAATACTCTTTCGTGCTTTTGATTTAAATTACATATTATTTAAACACATGTCATGTTTGAAAACTAAATTCAAACTAAATATTATTACCATGCATATATTACAATATACTGCAGAAGAATTACAAGTAATTTTTACTACATTAAGTTAAAGGATTATAAAATTATTTTGTTAAAATAGTGTGGCGATGAGAAACACTTTAATTTTTTTTCGAAAATTCCCAATCCTCAGAAACATTTAAGTTCACGGTCTGTCAGTGAAATTTATAATTGCTATTGAGTACTCAAGTAGTACTTACTTACTTGTTTACGACTTCCACGCGAACGTAGTCTGAATGACTGACTGACGGATCAACGTACAGCCTAAACGGCTGATCATGAGACCTGAAACTTGGAGGGTGTGTTCTTTGTATGAAGTAGGCATCCGATAAGAAACGATTTTTCGAAATTCTACCCCTAAGGGGGTGAAAAACAGGGGGCAAAGTTTATATGGGACAACGTGATTCCTTGGTCCAATCTACTTCAAATTTTTCATAAACATTATTTAACAGAATTGATGGAAGACATGGTTCTGTTATAAAGGAGGTTTTTATACTTCAATGTAAATATTATAATGGTCGAGTGAACTCATTAGACAGAGTATAAATCTGACATCGAATGTATTGTGTTGTTTTTACTCGTTATGTCCCGATTTTTTTTCTGATGATTTAAAATAAATCTATTTTCTACCAAAATCCAAGTATCAGTGAATACATTCCACATCTTTATTGAAGATAACTGCGTGCAAGTTAGTTGGTGTGAGCAGTGTGATATACAGCTATAGGCACACACCAACAGGTTATGGACCGTTCGTAAGTTTTTCCTGATAGAGAATCTTGGATAGAGATCGTGATTGAAGACACAATTATGGTCAATAGTAGTACAAGTACTAGCAGTAAAAGTACGAGTAGTACAACAACTAGTACGATGTCTAGTAGTAGCTTACCTGCATTCGAGAAGTTAGAGAGCTCGTCAAATTATACGACATGGAAATTTTTAATGCAGATGTCAGGACCTACGTAACAACTACGCCAGCTGTCACAGACGTAGAAGCTACAAAGAAAGACCAGAAGGGGTCGCGCTAAGATCTGTGTTATGATAAATACTGATCTACTAGTATACGTACAGGAGGCTAAAACTGTTAAAGAAGCTTGGCATGCATTAGAGAACAATTAAGAAGTAGAAGTAAAGAAGAATATGTACCGCTGAAAATTACCATAGAAAATGCCGACATCACACTGACATCAAATTGTGTCAAAACCAAACAGGATAGTCCAATACCTTCGACATCCAACGAGAATGCTTTGATTGCAGGAGATAACCGGTCAAGATACAAGCGTAGTTCTTCGAACAGTGGAGGCAATAATAAAAACGCAGCAGAAGCGTAAGCAGCAGAAGAAAGAGATAAAATGTTTTGTGTGTGGAGGAACCACGTAAAGCATTGAGTTGTCCCAAGAATCCCAATGTAAACAAAGACAGGAAGGAATCTACATTACTTCCATACAGTACCCTGGACAGCAGCAACAATGGGTGGATAGTAGACTCAGGAGCATCCTCTATCATGACCTATCGGAAGGACTGGCTGACTAATTATAAAGACTTTTGTAAAGTGCGGGACATTAGTGTAGCTAATGGTCAGAAGTTGTATGCATATGGTTCAGGAGATGTCACTAATGATGGTAGTATGCAATTCGGAGTAAAAGAGGTAAAGTACGTTCCTGGATTGTCTGCGAATCTATTGAGTGTGGATACATTAGTAAGTAGAAACAAAGTAGTCGTATTTTCCGAGAGAGGGTGTGATATATATGACAAGGATGAATGTTGTATAAAAATGAGGAATGAGTTACAACTGTAAAAGTGAGAATGGAATTTACAAGTTTAAATCTAATAATACAGAACCTGACTCAGCATTTGCAGTTCCCGTGCCTGATGAGTACGAGCTTTGGCATAAGAGACTGGGACACCTTGGAATACCCAACATGATGCTGTTGAGAGATGGTATGGCGACAGGAATAAGTTTAAAAAAATCGGATCCCTTAAAATGTGAGCCCTGCAAACACGAACACCTTGCCACCTGAAACACAAGTGGATAATATTATAGGAGATATTCACAACGTGATAGAAAGTTCAGAAGTTACGATAACTTTTATTTGTATAATGCGGCGGAAGGACACAGTGATGATCCAATCACTGTCAAAAAAGCTCTTAGCAGACATGATAGAGACAAATGGCAGGAAGCCATTAATGCCTAACTAAATGCCCTGAAAAAAAAATGGCATTTAGAGCCTAGTCAAGCTGCATAAGTCCCATGTTAAGTTTCATGTGGTGAATTCCAAATGGATATTTAAAATTAAAAAAGAACAAGTGGTGAAAGAAATATAAAGCTAGACTAGTAGCTCGTGGCTTTACACAGAAATTTGGACAAGACTACACGGAGACTTTCTCGCCTGTGATTCGGCATAGCACATTGAGACTATTATTTGCTATTGCTGGTGAGAATGGCCTTTCTATTGATCAGATGGATGTGGTTACAGCATTTTTGAATGGAGATTTGACGGAAATAGTTTATATGAATCAACCTTTGTGAAGAGAAAGGCAAAGAAGACTACTTATGTCTGTTGAAGAAAGACCTGTATGGTCTCAAACAGGCACCTAGAGCGTGAAATAAGATCTGAAAATGAACCATGTGTTTACTTCAGAAAAAGAGAAAATAACATTGTCTACATTGCAGTGTATGTAGCATCTTGATATTTTACGACAATGATACTGAGAAAGAAAAAGTCAAGAACGAATTGAAAACCAAATTCGAAATGAAGGATTTGGGAAAAGTAGATAATTTTCTAGGAATGAAGATACATCAACATGGTAGTAAGATTACCGTTGACCAGGGTAAATACATTCAGAACATTCTGAAAGAGTTCGGAATGTCTGACTGTAAACCAGTGAAGACACCGTTAGAGACTGGTAGAAAACTGGAGAGACACGTGAAAGATAATTTCATCCCACATAAAGATATAGACACCTAGACACCTAGCTGTTTGCTCGAGCCCTGAAATAAGTCATGCCGTTGCCTATCTTAGCCAGTTCAACAGTTGATACACAAGTGAACATTGGAGTGTAGCAAAGAGATTATTGAGATACCTGAAGGGTACAATCAATTATAAACTTAATTTTGAGAAGACAGGGAAACGTCTAGTTCGGTACGTAGACGCTGATCATGCCGGAGATACCAGTGATAGGAAATCTTTTTCTGGCTACGTATTCATTTATGGAGGAGCTCCTGTATCATGGGAAAGCAAGAAGCAACGTACAGTAGCCCTCTCTAGTGCAGAAGCTGAATATAAAGCCATGTCTGAAGCATGCAGGGAGTCAACGTTCCTCAAGCGGCTTTTGGAAGAGCTTACCGGAAAGGAACGCCACGCTATCATGCTATATTCTGATAGTCATAAAACACATAGATGTGAGATGAGATGTCACTACATACCTGCAGACTGAGGCAATGACTGCAGATATTTTGACACAGTCCTTGCCACGATGTATGAATGAGTTATGTGTGATAGAGATGAATTTGAGTGCTTGATAATAATGAGTATACGGATACTATATAGTTATTTCATTGGGGAGGAGTGTTAGAAAGGAGGTTTTTATACTTCAATGTAAATATTATATGGTCGAGTGAACTCACTAGACAGAGTTTAAATAAATCTTTTTCTCGTTGTGTCACGAATTTATTCCTGATGGTTTAAAATAAATCTATTTTCTACCAAAACCCAAGTATCAGTGAATACATTCCACATCTTTATTGAAGATAACTGCGTGCAAGTTAGTTGGTGTGAGCTGTGAAATATACAGCTATAGGCACACACCAACAGTTTCGTATTTTATTTATTGAAACTCGTCGCCTAACGGTGTTAAAAAGGGGTGGAAAGTTATTTTAGGGTGATTTGCATCAAGGTTGAAATCAATACTCCTTAGTGCTTTTGATTTAAATTTCATTTTTATTGACACATGCCATGTTTGAAGACTCGACTCAAAATAAATATTATTACAATATACTGCAGAAAAATTACATGTAATTTGGGTATGTGATGAACAGGCTATTTTAACGCCCAAAAATAACCAAACTGCAGCGATCAATAAAAGCTGTTTCTCTCAAATTGAAGGGAGGGAAGTAGTACACATCTCAATGAACACTGTAGTCGAGCAAGATGACGACACACATTAGGTACCCCGTAGAATTTAGAATAGAATTCGCTTACGGCAAGTGGACTTCCAGCGTACGTCATCCAGCTGAAGGTCTGTGTCCCTATTATTTGGAATTAAACTCCGCTAATGTCGTGTAACGGGAACCGGCTCGAAGTCGAGAAATATCATGGAAGCTGAAATTTCGAATCATCGAAGTTCTGGCGTTGGCGAGAGTGTTCATACCACGTATACCACTAATTCCCCACAATTACCCCTTCCAATTCAAGCGTGTGCTTTGCCATGACTTTAAACAAGTCTCAGGTTGGTCGGTGTTTGCCACACTGAAGGCTGTGTGTTTACCACACTGATGGCTGCGGTTGTCGATCTAAGGACCAGCTGCTTTTTCCACGGTCAACTGTACGTCGCTTGCTCTCGCGTCACCAGTGTGCATTTTGACTAACGGCAACACTACAAACGTAGTTTACAGATAGGTTTTATAATAAGCTTCCTTAATGTTTTTTCTTCTTTTCAATATTTTTGGGTTTGTAATTTCTACATTTGTTGTGTAGGTAAGCATGTAGATATAAAATTATATTTGCATACAGTATAATATATTTAAAACAACGACAAAGAACAAATCATTTTTAAATCGTGCATTGTACGTATTCTGTATTTACCTTAAAATGTAAAAAAAAAACAATTATAAGTAATATGATCACTTTTTTTTCAGCATGTATCGCAAAAGAGTTAATTTTTTTTAGTACATAAACCGTGTGCACGACAGAATTTCTTATTGGCATAAAGACAAATCTCCATACAAACTTTTGTCTCCAATAACTCGGAAATTTTCAAACATCTTTTAAGAAAGGATATGAAAAAGTTATTGCGGGCATACATCATTTGCAGGCTAGAAATGTGATGATGAGGAAATGTGAATATTTTGGTGTGATCTTTTCTCTTACATGAGGGAGAGAAGGAGAGTAAAATTTTGGGAAATTTTGGCCAGTTTCCTTAATATTAGATAAACGAAGGTACTTTTCGGAGTTTGCCTAAACCATTTAAGCAACTGTTCTCAATTCACATCAACATTGTACTTAAATGTATCCTAGCGGTTGTCAGTATGCCAGGTTCAATTACACCCTTTGGTTCCCTTTTAATTGGTTAGAGTACAAGGTGCCGATCCATGTTCATAAACGGGCGCCGTTAGTTATGACCGGTGATCTCTTACCTGCATTGGTTATTTTAAATTTATTTGGAATTGTTTTTATTATTGCTATATTCTGCTCTAGATCTCTTTTAACGTGCATGGCCTGGGCCTCAAGTCTGCTATTACAATAGTGTCAGAATGGTCTATCATTGATTTTCATAATGACGCCATTATATTAGTAGATTACTAAACTTGTCAAAATCAACAATTATGAAATTAATTATAGACCATTCTGACACTATTGTAATAGCAGACTTGAGGCCCTGTTATATTGTTCTCACATTGTACTAGTACTTATGTGTTTATATAATTTTATTTATGTGTTTATTAAGTTTCTTGCTCTTTCTTCTCCATGTAAACCTGCCTGGAACTTCATCTTTCTGACTGTTTTTTTTTATAAAAACAAAAATCTATTTATTTGTTAAAACGTCGGAAATTAAAAATGTGGAAATCCGGATTTTATACTTTGCCACTATATTTTTTTAAAGATCTAAAGCATATTCATCTTTCACGGGTACAGTGTTAAATGTTTCTGGAAAATATTTTCTGATATAATAAAACTAAAACATACTGAAAGTACACTTCGTAAACAAGCAAGCAATTTCATTTTTTTTACAAAACCAAATTGGTCGCTAATTCTTTTGTTTACAATATCTCCACATTCTTATAGATAACTCAGGCTCACAGAATTTTTCATTCATTGTTGAAGTTATGGGGTGATGATCAACAATTTAAATATTTGTAACTATGTGAGCATAAAATGTCGGAAAATTCATTATTTTCGAATTGAGGGATCTCAATTCGAAAATACTGAAATTCCAGACATTTTGTGTTAATTTAATCACCAACATATCCAACTGTTGCTGAAAGCAGTATCCAGCAATAAAAAGAACGTAACTTAATTTAATTGTTAGGTTTTAATTTTTTTATCATCAATAATACGTTATTACTTTTTCTTCTATTTCTCCCTCTCATTTCAATTTTTCTCTGTTTCCTTGCTACAGGGTTTTAATAACACTGGACTAAAATTCAGAATATGTCAGGACCATTTCTATCATCTGATAACCCAATGTGAGCACCATGTATCTCTTGACCCTTTTACTGATTATTATTACTCCTTCCTTTATAGGAAAACACAGAAAACTAAAGTAGCAAGGAGACGCGAAAATAGTACTTTGATATTCAAAATCAGTATGCAGTTCAAGTCAAACACCATTCTTTTTTTTAATTAGACCCATTACAGGCATCTTTGAACGTCATTTACAAATAGAATTAAATCTAGTTGTCCCTTACAAAAGAGATTTTGTTAGTTAGTTTTTTTGGGGCAGAATAGGCTTAAACAGATTCATTCGCTAGCAATTAACTAGAATCACTTCATCACGCGTTGCTCAAAACATTTTTACAATTTCTATGTAATGAACTATGGAATTTCTATGTAATGGACTATGGCCAAACAGGGCGATTACGGCTGACCGGAGCCGACGCCGCAGCTGGTCATCTTCCTCGTACCCACCCGCCTTATCAACTCGACTCACATACGATCAATTGGATTCATGCTTGACCTCAGGGCTGGCCAGTCTAGAGTAGGTAGGATTTCTTCCAGGTACTATTTAATCACTGCAGCGGTGTGACAGCGGGTGTTATCGTGAATTAGCAGGAAATCTTTGCCAATAAACATAAGGTTACACAGGGCACATGGCTTAACAGAATGTCATTAATGTATCTTTTTGCGGCTTGCCCCCCCTCCCCGACCACCACCAAAACAAATATAAGCTCCGTTATTTGTGTTTTAATAGGATTCCCCGCCCACATCACTCCCACTACAACCGCAAAACAGCATTGTGCGAATTGTTCCCCCGGTCTACAATTTATATGTGGAATAAACTATGGATTGTGATATATCATATGAAAGGCAATTTTGTCAGCTTTCCACCTGTTTCAATATTACATATTTTTTAGAAACTAAAACAAAGGAAATCACTTTCACGTTCGAAGACATAAGGTGAATAATGTTTTGGTTATGATAATATGAATGAATGAAGACGATATACCTAAAATAAAAACCACTGATCTTAATGACAGTAGTGCACAAAGTTTTATAAATTAAGCAATGAGAGCTGAATTAAGAATTTTGAAAGATACATGGTGCTCACAAATTTCCAATATTGCGATCATACTTCGCGTGCCTAGTTTCGTGCCTAGCTTACGTACAAAAGTTAGTTTAAAAAAATAAAGTAAACATTTCCTTCCATCGGTAAGTCATTTTATGATTAATATTATGCGTAATTAATTTAAAAAAACCATTATTTTTAATCTAAGACCCTCAGTAATACCTGGTAATACCAAATTTAAGAAAAACAAACATTGTGACGTCATAAAAATGGCACGCTTGGTTTTCATACAGCAGTGCTATTCTGTTACAGGTGTTCACCGAGGGAGATTGTAACAGAATAGACATACACAGATCGTGATACTTGCGTTATCTAGGGTCTATCTATATCTGTGATAACCCCTAACCTACTACACAGAATCAAAGTGGTCCAAACTAAAAAATGTCTGTAAGCAGGTACTGCGGTTATGAAGTAGGCAATCTGCATCATTTATTATTTGAATGCAAGCAGTTTAGCCTACAAAGATTGGCTCTAATGGAAGATATTATATGGAAACTAGCTGACCCGACAGACGTTGTCCTGTCCCGATCTACCTACTTACCTGCCTATTTACCTACACCTACCCTACACCTACCTTACACCTACCCTACCCTACACCTACCCTACACCTACCCTACACCTACCCTACACCTACCCTACACCTACCCTACACCTACCCTACACCTACCCTACACCTACCCTACCCCTACCCTACACCTACCCTACACCTACCCTACGCCTACCCTACACCTACCCTACGCCTACCCTACACCTACCCTACGCCTACCCTACACCTACCCTACGCCTACCCTACACCTACCTAGGGTAGGACACGCACGGACACGCACAGACACGGAGCCCGAGACCTTTCCAACGAATGCAAAACCGTGGAAATCGGTTCATGCGTTCTGGAGTCATATCGTCAGGAAGGAAAACTCGACTTATTTTTATATAGTAGATTACTCCGGATGTTGTCTGCCACCTAGATTACAAGAAATGCTGTTCAAACAAAGACATTTGACAGGTGAATATTACACCTTTAGATAAAATAAAAAAAAGTACAATAAATTGATCATTGCTTCAGAGCACTGATGTCCAATAACATAAAAAACCGTAATATATCCATGAACATAATTTACGGTTTATTTACTATTTCAGTTTATTGATTTTATTAAATTTTTATCATTTCCACGTTTAATAAATAAAAGTAATTAATAACTGTTGTATGCAAAATAGAGCATTTAATCTGTCTGATATTGTGTGTATGTACTTATGTCAATCAATACATTTTCTCCTCCTATTAAAATTATACTGCCGACAGTCCTCTCCCTATCAATAGCTTTCCCAAACCCATTTCGTTTGATTCCACCTGAGTCAATCAAAATTAGGTTTTCCGGCAATCCGTTGCGTCGACAGATTAATTGCAATGCATATGTCATGTCGATTAATTCAAAGAGCTTGGATATACTCATATTGACTTTTCGCATGTCTACATATGAACTCGGTAAAGCCTAGGTTATTTGTCATCCATGTCTGGTGACGAGATTATTATCTGTATCACTTAATGTATACAGGACCGAGGAAAAATTTAAAAATAACATCGTGTTTAAAAAGAACTAAACTTCTCTAGGTCTCTAGAAACTCTGGTCGGAGTCAAAAAGAATTGGTGCTAATTAATATTAATTTTCATTCAAAGAGATTTAACAGCTAAATTATTTTTAAATGTTCAGTTACCATGATTAAGTACCTACGTTCTCTAATACAGAGAGGTTCCGGCTGCAGCATCTGGTCATCTCAACCAAATACATACAACCTACCAATATTTTCTCTGAATTTTTTTTGACTTATCAGAGCTGGTGTCATCATTTTTTAAATGTAAAAAAATTTAGTAATATTGAAATTACCTTTGAAGTCAGCGTAAAGCTATTTTTAAGAAAAAATATAAAGCGTCGTTGAACACGTACACCGGTAATAGGAGGTACATGAAAATGCTATTGCTTGGTTGACTTAAAAGGCTTTTAATATTCTAATCAAATGCCGATTACCGTTGAATACTATTCGAAACTTTATTTAACCTCTTTATTTTCAAGTGGATAAGTCATACTTTAAAAGGGAAATCATTCTGAGACAAATAAGAGTATTGCTTATTCCCTGATTTAGTTTTAATGGCCGATTACTATTTTTGGCTGGCCTGTTAGTTTTGTCGTCGCGACTGAGCCTGGTCCTCGGGGTCCTGGATTCGATTACCAGGGCAGGCAAAAGTTGAATTAGGTTTTCACCACGGATATCGAGGGATATGGCATGGGGTCGTGGCACATGTCACCTGCGTTTGGTCAAACTGGCCAAAACTGAGGTATACGCTATCAATTAAAAAAGAAAAATCATCGAAATCGGACTACACTGCAAAAAGTTATGCGTGGTCAAACATAAAAAGAAAAAGAAACTTGTGCGGTCTGGGGACGCCCGTAATTGCGTACTTACGTGTCTGTACAGAAAAAAAAAACAATTATAAAAAAAATATGTAACATAAAATATATATAATAATATACCTACTGTACTGAACTGAACTTCGTTCCAAAATGCGTGTCGAATTGAGAACTTCCTCTTTTTTTGAAGTCGGTTGAAAAGTAAAAGATTACTTTACCCCAAATTAGAATTCCCTGTACTATTATTACTTTTACATATTTTGACAAAGTACCAAATTAGCCTTTCGTAGCGTGTCTATAGGTATAGCGATACATTACAAAATACGCCCAAAATACACTTCTCTTTTTCTTCACTCGACTTTCATAATTATGAAATATTTATATCAACCCCTCTTCCCTATTTCAGACTAGTGTTGCGTGTATGCATTCAGTGCCTGTATCTATACTTTCTTGTGCCTGCCACTTTCTTGTGCCTGCCACTTTCTTGTGCCTGCCCCTTTCCATGTGTGCATGTGTGCTAAAAGATAGCACAGATGTGTTACTCATATTTTATTGTGTGCGTGCGAAAAAGTCTCATGTGTGCCGTATCTATTTCTTTTGTTTTTGTGTGTGCTGAAAAACAATTGACAAAAAACTGGCGACAGATTTTTTTTTACATAATAGAATGAAGGAGGCATCTCTCTTGGATAGCTATGGTTTTCACACTAGTAATTTCTCAGTTGCAGCTCCGAGTGCGGAAGTTGGTGGTATGGCATCCCCGTGTGTCGGAAAGCATGTAAAGCTGTTGGTCTTGCGCCTGATATCTCCCCGGTCTCGGTCGTATCATAGTGAAGGAAACGGGAGTGCACCTACCTTGAGCAAGGCAAGTCTCGATTGAGTTAGGTCGGGAAAATATTATTAATTCCATTTACATATGGCCCAAGATCCCAGGGTCGCTAGACCTTACTTATTTTTGCTGGTGTTATCGTTCTTAAACGAAAAATAAAAAAAAAATGCTTTTACAAAAAGACAACCGCTTTCGAAAACAATAAAGTAAAAAGTGTACATACTTGCTGGTAATAGAATAAAAAAGAATAAAACCAAAACTTCCGAAATTATTTTTATTTCATTTTTAATAGCCATGTCATTTTCCAGCTAGTCATTCCGAAGACCGATCTATTCAACCATTTCATAGGAAACTCTCACTGATCTGATGAAGTCCAGATTGGGTGGTAAATTTACCTGACAAAACATAGAAAAGCTTGTTTCGATTTTGAATAGTAACAATTGGAACCAATTTGTACCTAAATTTATAAAGAACATTAGAGAATAATTTATACATATCAACGAATATGTAATCAGACTTTAAAAATAAAGTTTCCTGTAACAATTGTTTAGTTTACCTGTGGGAGACTGGTGCCCCCGTAAGCTAGCCTTTATGGGCCTGTGTTTCATGTCACAAGGTCTCTACCCACTAACAGTTAGGTACATGTAGTATGGATCAAAAGTACTTTAACAATATAGGAATTGCCAATTTTGGCTTAGCGTGGAAAAGTTGTTTGATAAAAAATATTTTTACGAATGGAATTAGTTTCTGAACTTATTGGTGCAGACGACAGAGGGGGGGGGGGGGAGGGGCAGAGGAATATTGACCACAAGATGGGCAGCAGCGTCCTTCTGAGTACTATAACATCTACTGCGGTCGCGAACATACATCGCCCAAGGTTATTTTTTCAGTGTCGTTTGTTTCTGTTATATTGTGTGATCACGAAAATCCGGCCTTACTCTTGGATACCGAATCTGCTTCTAACGTTGGCCCAGTCGCATTTTAGACCTCAAACCCGGTCTAATCCACAACTCTGGTTCGAATTCACACACAAAAGATCACAATATTTTGCATGCTAGTTAGGGCTCATTTCTGCAACTTGCTGCAACCTTATTATGTTATTTAGTTTCTATATGGTACAAAATAATAGAATCACAATTCATTTCTTATTATGTCCCCGCCAGGCCAGAGCACCCTAACAAACTGAGCAAGTTCTTTTAATAATAATAAGCGATAAAAATAATAAAAGAAGAAAACAAATATGAAAAATTACTAGTAGGTATGGTTTAGTAAAGTTTTATTTAGTTACTACATGAGAAATAACTTAACAAAAGACCTAAGAATAGGTAGAATATGTAGGTAATTATTGCGTCTCCTCGTTCAAAAGTCATCGTAGGTACTATGAATATCGTATTTAAATACTTGTAAAACATCGTCAGAGTAAAGAGACATGCTTCTTTGTAGTCACTGAGGGGCAAATAGTTTTTTTTTTTTACTAAAATTCTTTAGAATAACTCTCATCCCATATATGTACAACTTCATTGAAAGGAAATGGAGCAGAGTATACCCAGGCCCGGCGCTAATTATTTGTATTTCAAATTATAGAGTAAGATGAGTATGAGGATTATATACTATCACCTTCGCTCATTAGGGTTGCTAGCATGTTTTTTTTTCGGAGAACTTTTGTAGGCGTTTAACAGATAACTCATTCTCAAAATATTTGTGTTTTTGTATATTCACACACTAAGTCAAAGTCAAAGCATTTATTTCAATTAAACCATTACAGGCACTTTTGAATTGTCAAAGAGTCAGTTAGTCAGAAAAATTAAGCTAGTTGCTGGTTCCGAAACGTAGCGTAGGTCTCTATGGAGAAGAACGAGCAAGAAACTCCACGGACACTCTTTTAAATCAAGTTTTTACAAAATACTGATTACATTATTCACGTTGCTTCTATATGTGAAAACAATGCAGGTAAAGACCAATGCAATGCATAAAAAAAAGAATCAGGATAAAAAGATAAAAGCCATGGCAGTCAAGAGTTGACCAATCCCTACTGACAGCGCCCGTTCACGAACATGACGCGCAGATCAGCACCATTCAGCTCAACCATTCTGAAGGGAGCCCCGCATGATCCAACACACGCGCCACCATCAGCGAGATATTGGAGTGAGCATGACAATGCTCTCGACCGCCATGTTAATTTATGTCAAACACATACATATATTTTACTTTATAAATAGCTCCATGGTATTCACATTCACAAAATTGAAATAATGCTGCTCAAAACTAAGGTTTCTAATGTAGGATTTTCAGGTTACCTTTCTATTTGGTGTTGAGAAAAAATAAATAAACTAATAATAACGATACGCGTTACTAATGTCAATAAAAAAGGGGTAGGGAACATCATCTTCTTACAATTAGGAAATTCCCTAAACTGGCTGTGGAGCAGGACCAGCATTAAGCCAAGCATTGTTATCATTGATGTAATCTTCTAATTTATAATATGCTTGTTTACATAGGGTGCGTTTAATACATGTTTTAAATTGTCTTCCATTTTTTAATGAAATTGTAAAATATCGACTGGTATTTTATTATAGCATTTTATACAGTACCCCATTAGAAGAAGTATGTACTTTGGATAATCTGAAACTTGGCTGATCTAATTTGTTCCTATTTTTAGTATAAACACTGTCTGTCACTTATTTTATTAAAAAGATGTAGATTTTTTTGAACATGCATTATGTTTTCATATATATATTGACAAGGTACCGTCATGATGTTGATCTGTTTAAACAATTCGCTTAGAGACTCGCGTCTGCGGAGATTATAGATGGCTCTGACAGCCCGCTTTTGCAGAATAAAAATAGAATCTATATCTGCAGCCCGTCTCCATAGCAAAATACCGTAAGACATAACGCTATGAAAACAACTAAAATAAACTAGTCTAGCAGTATCCACGTCTGTCAAATGCCGGATCTTTCTGACAGCGTATGCAGCCGAACTTAACCGCTCTGCAAGAGATGCCATGTGAGGACCCCACTGCAGCTTGCGAGTCAAGTGTAATCCCTAGGAAAACAGTCTTTTCGACGAATTCAAGTATATCCTTATTCAATACAACGTTACATTTACCACTTTTAACATTCGGTAAAGCGAATCTTATGCATTTAGTTTTCTTCTCATTTAATACTAAATTATTAACAGTAAACCAATTATGAACCTTAAGCATGGCGTCATTTACATCGTCATGGTGATGCGCCCGTCTATTTACTCTAAAAATCAATGAAATATCATCAGCAAATAACACCATTTGTGGTTTATTTTTTAATAAATAAGGTAAATCGTTTATATAAACTAAAAAGAGGAACGGACCCAATATTGAGCACTGCGATACCTCCATTTTCACTACAGCAACTTGCTGTAGTCTATCAGTCAAATAAGATTTTACTAAGCTAAGAGCTAGTTTTCCCAGTACATAATGCTTAAGCTTTAAAAGCAGAGTTTCGTGATTTACGCAATCAAATGCTTTGGAGAGGTCGCAAAAAATGCCAATAGCATCTTGCGAATCTTCCCATGTGTAATTAAGGTGACACCGGCGTCAGTGGTACAATGTCCTCTAGTGAAACCATATTGTGATGATGATCGTGATCATGATCGTGTAAAATTTTGTGGCAGTTAAAATTACTGAGCATTTATTAAGCATTACTTTTTCAAACACTTTGCTGAAAACCGGCATAAATGAAACGGGTCTGTAATTATTAGGTTAGGTTAGGTTAGTAGTGTCTTTGCAGTCGCCGGATTTAAAAAGTGGTATAATTTTGCTGTACTTCACTAAATACGGGAAAACCCCTTGGTATACACACAAATTAAAAATGAAAGCTAAATAGGGCGCTTCTGTCTCAATAATTGATTTACAAACATTAGTAGACATCCCCCATAAATCTTCAGTACCCTTGATCTTGAGATGTTTAAAAGTCTTTATAACAATTGCAGGGTTTATATGTTTAAATGTAAATTCCGTGGGGCAGGCTGGAACATTCGAACTTAGTAAATTAAAAGCAAGTGAAGGCGATGAATCTAAAGTTTTAGTAGTTTATAGGAACATTGGTAAAGAATGTTGCAAATTCCTGCGCAACTTCTATATTAGTACTTATGAGACCACTGGAAGTCTCCTTCCTTTCCTAAAGTCCTTTGGCCATGTGTACCTACCTACCATATTTGAATTGGTTATGAGATAAATACTCTTTTGAATAAGAAGAAGACGTTCGACGTGTGGGTTGACAGGTCGAGAGATGAAATATAATAATCTATATAATAAAAATGAATCGTTGTTCGGTAGTCTCGCTAAAACTCGAGAGAGGCTGGATCGGTTTGGCTAATTTTGGTCCTGAAATATTTATGGAAGTCCAGAGAAGGTTTATACGGTAGGTTAATTTTGGTTTTGAAATATTTGTGGATGTCCAGGGAAGGTTATACGATGAGAAAATTGAAAAATCGATTAACAGGACAACGTCTGTCGCGTCAGCTAGTAGGTATAAAATAAATGGATAACAATCCACTAGCATTTGCCCTGCAGTGGAACAATACAGGCTGAAAATAAAATAATAAATAACATAAATAAACAAACAATCTAATATACACGAAGTCATCAAAGAGTAATGGAGACCTGAAATCGCCAATCCGCCTTGAGAAGGCGTGGTGATCTATGCTCGTGCCTTCTGTGTATGAGAAGACGCCTTTGCCCTGCCCTGTTCGTCAGTAATAGGCTGGTATTATTTTAATGTTATCTTGTGTATTAATAGTAAATCCCTCTCCAGGTACCTATAATGCCTACTTACTACTAGTTACTGCAAAAAATCCTAAATTACTTATTGCACAATCAGAACACGCTTATATTGTTATTAGTTATCACTCAAACAAATAGCATCTCCTAGCGAAATAACACCATGCTAGACACCGAGGGACAATTTTATTCCCGTATTTTTCGGAATTTGCGTTTTAATCTCAGTCTCTAGTGAGTTGCATAAAACCAACATTAGTTTCACGGAGACTTGAAATAAAATTGATACTGTCACTTTCTTTTTTGATACAAAATGTATACTCTGCAGACCCACCGTACCCCTGGCCGTACCCCTGGTGGTACGGTGGGTTTTTTAAAGTTAAACGATACCAGCGTATGAAGTGAACGTAGTGCTGTGCTGATGAAGATACTAGACGGACAGAAAATGATAAACAGTTATCTCGCATATTACGAGTAATAACTCATTCATTACTTAGGTAGGTACATAATTGAGGCGGCAATAATGCATGTTAAGTACTGCACAATTCTAACTCTTTAGTTAAACCGTACATAATACATTATTTTCAAGCGTTCATGACAGTTTATATTTGCCCTCGACTTACAGAAACATAAAGAATTGTAAAAAAAAAAAGAAATTCATTTTAATTATTGTGGAAAACCATATAATGGACGATACTGAAATAAATTTTATCCAAAAAAAATGGCGGAAGCGCCGTTCTTTGTGGCAAATACCGCTATCATCGCAAAACCTATACAAACGGCTCAATGATGGCGGTGTTCACCTTACAGTAAGAGTAAATGTTGTGGCACTGTACCGATTGGAAAGGTAGTCTTTTATTAATTTTTTATTTTGTTTCTTTGTCATTTTGTTACAATAATATTATCTAATAAAAATACTGACATATATTTTTTTAGGATAATAAATTAGTTAAACATTCAGATCATAGCTGTGTAGTAGATCCATCTGCTAAAGAATTGTTAAAGGAAAAGTACAAATTGAAACCACTATGGTTTCATCTGATGCACCAATCGAACAATTATATGACAGGAAAAAAAGCAATTTCAAAGACATAGGGATGGATTTTGCTATAGAGAAAAATATCTTCGGTATGAAAGCGTGAAACAGTTTCTTCAGAATGCTAGAAACAAATAAATCTGCACAAGTGTGTAAAAGTGTATCCCACGATATAAGAGAAATTGAAGTTCCACTTCATATTATAATTTCGTTTTGGCAGATTATTTCCGTGACGAGTCAGACAAGCAAAATCATGTCATAGTTTTTTGCTTTAAGCAATTGCGTCAGGTAATTCCAAATATTGTGGAATATTTAGATGACGGCACTTGTTATAGTAGCCCAAAACCATTATCACAATTATATAATATTCATGGTGACACGGGAAGTGGTTGAAACTACTAAAGTAATCGCACTTATGTCGGACATAAAAGAAAAAAGTTATATTATTTTGTTTAACATGATAGTCTCAAATATTGTGGAATCCACGTAAAGTTCACACAGACTACGACAGAGCAGCGATGAACGCCATTTTGAAAGTATTCCCAAATAATATAATATACATTGCGAGGGTGCTATTACCATTGGACTCATAACATGTGGAAGAAAGGGAAGTCTTTTGGATGTACGAAAAATAAACCAGGACGAAGAGTAGTTGCTCTGGCAAGTGCCTTGCCACTTCATGTTAGTCTTGTTATACCGGGATATTGAGCTAATATGTCGTGGTATGACTGCGTGATGTCTATGCTGCGTACAGTAGGTACGTCCGATAGTTGTAGCGGGGCGTTGACCTTTAGGCTGGTCACACCGTCGATTAATCTTCGGTTTTTCAGATCGACGATGAGTTGGTGATGATTGAGGAAATCGGCTCCAAGTAAGTATGGGTTTGGTGACGTCAGCTACGATGAATTTCCACAGGTACGGTCGACGAAGATTTAAATCGAGTGTTAATGTTTTCTCGCCATACGTAGCTATAGTTGTGTTGTTCGCTGCGTATAGCTGGAAAGGTAGCGGTTTAGGTATCTGTCCCTTTGTTCTCGGTAGCACGGATATGTTTGCTCCAGTGTCGGCTAGGAATCATAGCTTCGAGTTTCTGTCAGTGACGCATAGGCGGTGGGACTTTTCGTGAACGCCGATGTCCGCCATTGCCAACGTTCCGTCTAGTTTTCCGAGTTCTGTTTCTTGAATGAGCAATGCGATGTACAGCGCCTAGCTTCTTCTTTGAAACGGCGATTATAGTAACAGAATGGTGATAGCGATGCTTCTCGACTGCTGGATGCTCTCGGTAGTGATGCGCTGCGGTGACGAGATGAATGACGTCTGTGGCTATAGTTGTTGTTATATCGACTTGATTTTAACTCAGCTATTTCTAGAGATAACTTCCTTATTTCGCTAATAAGGTATTGAGTATCAGCGTGTGGTGCGGATGGTGGTGGTGGTGGTGTCTGCACGACTGCGACTTCTGTTGCTGCGGTCTGCTCCATGATTTTTATCAGCGAGTAGCGCGAGTTCGTCGAGTGCTGTCTTGGTGCTAAACGTTTCGATGACGGCGAGGACTAAACGGACGTGTGATGGGAGGTAGTTGGTCCACATGAGTCGCAGAGTGGATTTTGGTAGCTTGTCTGTAGCGAGGTTTCGCATGCGCCGGAGTAGTTGTGTCGGCCTCTGGTCTCCGAGTTCCATCTCAGACAGTAGTTTTTGAAACTGGCGGCTGTCGGAGTCTTCGTAGGCTGATATGAGCCTTTCCTTGATGGCCTTGTATTGATACGCCTCTGGTGGGTTGTACAGTAGGTCCATGATCTGCTCGATGTCATGACCATCTGAGTGAGCTGGCCTTCTCCTTTCTTGAGGTCGTGAGTTGCTGCTTCGAAGCTGATGAACCAGAGCCGTGGTCGATCGCGCCAGAAAGGTGGGATGCGCATAGTGAGGGATATGCCGGCCGCTTCCGCCTTCGGGCTTGAGTGCGATGTTGGGCTTGATTGTTCTTCCGTTGAGCAGGGACTCGACATCTTGAATGGATTTTCTGTTCTTGAGGCGATCTTGAATTTCTTCACTGTGTTAGGCTTGGGGTCACCACTTTGGCGGATCTTGGTTGACTCTTGGAGATATCAGAAGGTTGAAGAAAATACTCGTTGATAGTGCAGAAGTAATAATAAAGTATTATAGTATTTACATTATGCTCGCTTAACCAATAAAAAACTGTACGTTAATTTTAACAACAAATTTACAAAAATAATCCTTTGCTGCCCTCTCTCAGTGACGCCCTAAGCCGAGGCTCGTACCCCACAGGGGGTGCCCTTAGCGTAGTCACTCACTCACACGTAGCCACTTTTTAAGGCATTACAGGATTGTCCGGTTAAGCAGTAACCAACCCTCAGGTTGAACTGCGACACGCCATAGGAAAAAAAAAAAAAAAAAGAAAAGGCGCGCACTTCCATTTCGAGGCAGCCGCCGTTGCGTGAATATCTGCGTGTAATTGTTTGGGCGCGGCGATAGAAGACACCGCGACTCGAAGTTGGACGACGACGGTGGACTCCTGTTTCTTCGCAGATGGTCAAAAAACATAACAACAGTCCTTTTCAGAACTATTCTCTGTTTCTTTTACGAGAAATGTCAAAACGTCATAATGCAGAAATGACAGTCAAACGTGTGCTGTGATGCATGGTGGTTACGCAATCATTATCAAATTGAAAAAGTAAAAATCTTGAAAATTGGGTAACCTTACAAATTGACTGAAGCACACCAACAAACACGCATCGGTTGCTGCGCTTCTTTGCTCAATCGTCACATTAATGAGGGAATTTTAAATCGTATTGTGACTTGTGATGAGAAGTGGATCGTGTACGATAATCGGAAGCGATCATCACAATGGCTTAATCCTGGAGAAAACCTTAATCCTGGAGAAAACCTTGCCCCAAGCGAAAACTGACCAAAAACCAGATTCTGGTTAGTGTGGTGGACCTGTGCTGGTGTCAACCAATACAGCACAGCTTCTTGAGATCAGGCCAGACGATAACTGCAAATATGAATTGCCAACAGTTGATGATGATGGAAAAGCTCACCATTAAAAAACCGAGAATAGTCAATTGCTCTAGCCCATTGCTCCTTCAGGATAACGCTCGACCAGATACTGCACATCAGATGGAAACGGAAACTACGTCACCCACCATACTCTCCAGATCTTGCCCCAACCGATTACCACTTTTTCCGGAATTTGGACAACTTTTTACAAGAAAATAAATTCAATTCTGGTGAGGCAGTCAAAACAGCCTCAATCCTGGGAGCGAGAATCGATTCTCGCTCCTTTTATTTCTCTCTGATTTCTTTACCAAAGGGATCAATGAGCTACCGATATAATGGCGGAAGTGTATCGATAACAACGGTGCATACTACGATTAATTAAATATATCATTTCTTTCACAAAAAGTTATTTTTAATTTTTTGATACCGAGCGGCAATTTCATATGTAAAGACTAATATTATAAATTAAATAAGTCCCCCGTTTCGCTGAAATTGTGTTCGTTCGGGTTAGTCTCAGAAACTACTGTACGGATTTTCATATGGTTTTCACCAATAGAAAGAGAACTTATCTAGCACAAGCTGATAAATAATATTAATAATAACTTCTTGTTGTTTAAAAACTATTTGCTAAAAGTAGTGACGAGCATAATTAACTGCATCTAACTCAATGTGCTGCGCCCTAGCAGGGACCATAATTGTACTTGTTTTATGTAACATCTAAGAAACAAGTTATGGAATGCAATAAATAAATAATTTACAACCGTTGACATCAACCCACCAGGTGCAGAGGGCTAGTGATATCAGATATATATGTTGGAGCTAGCACAAATACTGTGATACACAATCAGGTGTGAAATTAAATAATTTGTTAAAAATATTTATTGTTGTCTATTTCAAACGGGCCGTTAATTTACGGTACTCTATAGGTGTTTTAAAACCTACAGCAGTAATACATTATATTTTTTGGTTTTGATTAATTACCATCAGTTATAATAAGAAATTTATTTTTGTTTGTATTTTTCAACATACCTATATTTGAAAAAACTTAAAGCTTCGCTTGTACTCTATTAAACTAAACAGAGTATTCACCACGATCCTTAACAAAAAAATAATGTAATTAGACATCTATTTATCAGATCTACAGAAACGTAGCCAAATTATAAATCGTATCAAAGGCATGGATATTATAAGGGCGGCCGATCGAATCTGCGAGACAGTTATTCAAGGTGACTGTTAAACACAAACAGCTATCAATTAAAAGTTCTTTTTAACATTTTATTTATGTAGTGTAGTTACAACGTGATCGGACGAATTTGTCACGTTTTCCGCTTAAACACCGATCGTCTATCTAAAAATTAATTGACGAAAGAAATATTTATTTAAACGGACTGTAGTAATATTAATGCGAAAGTTATAAGAATGGATGGATGGATGTTTTCGCGCCTATATGACTGAATGGAATTGAAATTACTTTATTGAACATGTAAAATCCGTATTGAAATAAGGAATCACACGAGATATTGACTATCAGTCTACGTTAAGGAGTCACGTGCAGAAGGTTATTATTATTATATTAGGTCCTTACATATGAAATTGCCGATACTTAATACTGGCAACTTTGAAATCAAATATTTTGTGTTTGATTAGGAATTCCAAATTCAAAATTATTTCAAAATAAAGACTAAAGAATATTGTTTTAAAATTCGTGTTTCATTTGTTTTATCGTCATTTGTTTGGACTTGAAAATTGCTATTGCAACAACAATGGAGAAATTAAAAATTCGCGATATTTACGAATATGAGTTCTACCGTGGCACCAGTGCAGCAGAAACGGCTCGAAGGATTAACGACGTGTACGGGCCAAGCACCGCTAACGAACGAACGGTGCGTTTTTGGTTTCAACGTTTCCGTTCTGGAAATTTTGATTTACAAAATGAGCCTCGTGGACGACCGGATACTCAAGTGAATAATGAAGAATTAAAGGCGATAGTTGAAGCGGATCCATCTCAAACCACTTCTGAATTAGCAGCAGCCTTTGGAGTAAGTGACAAAACAATCACTATCCATTTGCGTCAAATTGGAAAAGTAAAAAAGCTCGAAAAGTGGGTACCGTACGAATTGACTGAAACACACCAACAAACACGCGTCGGTTGCTGCGCTTCCTTGCTCAATCGTCACAATAATCAGGGTATTTTAAATCGTATTGTCACTTGTGATGAGAAGTGGATCGTGTACGATAATCGCAAGCGATCATCACAATGGCTTAACCCTGGAAAACCGGCAAAACCTTGCCCCAAGCGAAAACTGACCAAAAAGAAGATTCTAGTTAGTGTTTGGTGGTCCTGTGCTGGTGTCATCCACTACAGCTTCATGAGATCAGGCCAAACGATTACTGCAGACATGTATTGTCAACAGTTGCAAACAATGATGGAAAAGCTCACCATTAAACAACCGAGATTGGTCAATTGCTCTAGCCCATTGCTCCTTCAGGATAACGCTCGACCACATACTGCACATCAGCTCGACCACATACTGCACATCAGACGGTCGCCAAGTTAGAGGAGCTGCGACTGGAAACTCTGCGTCACCCACCATACTCTCCAGATCTTGCCCCAAACGATTACCATTTATTCCGAAATTTGGACAATTTTTTACTAGGAAAAAAAATCAATTCTGATGAGGCAGTTTAAACAGCCTTCAAGCAGTTCATCGATTCTCGCTCCCAGGATTTTTTTACCAAAGGGATCAATGAGCTCCCGATAAAATGGCGAAAGTGTATCGATAACAATGGTACATACTTCGATTGACTAAATATATAATTTCTTTTAAAAATGTTATTTTTAATTTTTTGATACCGAGCGGCAATTTCATATGTAAAGACCTAATATATTAGGTTGGGGAAAAAGTTTCTTCGCATTTTTTAAGAAAATTCGAACAGTATGTAGGTACTTCGATAACTTTTTGCCATCTTGTAGGTAGGGACATGATCCTATTGCTATAGAAATTTTGGGACCTCTGATCAAAATACCGCGACAAGTGGTTTTGGCAGTCCTCTCGTGATGTTAACCTGACACTGCCTAAAGAATTCCGAAGAAACCGAAACAGGTGGAAATCTGAAGGTGCAAGGTCAGGACTATACGGCGGATGCATTAACACCTCCCAGCCAAACTCTCATGATGAAAAACCACACCCTTTCTGTTGATTTATTCGGGCCGCTTTCTCTCAACTTCTTGCTTTAATCTCATCAGTTGTTTGCAGTAGAGTTCAGAATCGATGGTCCTGCCTGGTGGCAACAGCTCATAATGAATAATGCCCTTCCAATCCCACCACACACACAGCATCACCTTGTTGCGAGTTAACCCGGGTTTCGCCACAGTCTGTGAAGCCTGACCGGCCTTTAACTACGACCTTTTCCGCACGTTCTTGTCGTACGTGATACACTTTTCATCACCAGTTATCAGCTTCTTCAAAAATGGTTCGGTTTCATTACGTCGTAATAAAGAATCACAAATGAGTACACGGTTCATTAGGTTTCTTTCAGTGAGCTCGTGAGGTACCCAAATATCGAGCTTTTTTGTGTACCCAGTTTTTTTTTTTCAAATGCGCCAAAACTGTTTTATGGTCAATTCACAGTTCTTCAGCTACGTCGTAACTACGGATATGCCGATCTTGCTCCACTTTTTCAAAAATGGCATCCATTTTATCCGTAATAGGGCGACCAGAGTGACGTGCATCTTTGACATCAAAATTTCCAGATTGAAAACGCTTAAATCAAAATTTGTGCTACTCTCACAGACACTGCACTAGGTCCATAGACATCGCAAATTTTTTTCGCGGCTTGCGGTGCATTTTCACCTTTTTTTGTAGTCAAATTTTAAAATGTATCGAATTTCTTCATTAGATTCACTCATCTTGACAGTACGAAAAACAAATACAAATCACACATTTTCCTAATTTGAATTTGGAATTATGTTCTTTAAAATTTAAACTTTCAATGATACCAAAACCAGCCAGATACAAATAGCCAAAGAGATTTTATTAAAGTTCATACACACTATAATGCGAAACGACTTCTTCCCCAACCTATTATGTTAGAAACTGAACTGAACGCAAGTGCACAAGTGCGCACAAGTGCGCACAAGTGCGTCAGATTTAACAAATACTAAGAGTTTTCATAGATTTTATTACTTACATTGGAGGATTACATAGGTACTTATAATTCCAATCCAAATTTTCTAACAATCAATACAATATACTAGCCTATCCTACAACATCAGTAGTAAAACGATTGGAAATACATTCTTTGAAGTAAATTGTCATGTTTGTTTATGCTACAGAAACTCCCATAAAATGCAACACAATAAAATTTACGCTTTACGCAATAATCAATACCCGCAGCTCCAGATAGCCCTCACCACCTCACCATTTACAAGTGGACGAATCAAGAATACTAATAGGCGTTAAGTCTTTAGCCTTTTATTTACAGAGATTTTTTTAGGAATATACATGGTTTTGATGTGTAAGTTTGTATATTTAGTATTTTACTGACTACCTATTTGGCTTAAAACCAATATTATACCTAAACATTTTAAAACTATTTTCTAAGCCATTGTTATTTACCAAACTTTTGAAAGAGAGAAATTGTAAAACGCCATAATGTAAACCCGAGTTGAGTCGCACAATTTGAGTTCCATATCAAATTACCCCCTGCAGACAGTGGCTGTCTAGCGTAATTACTGTACTTATTGCGCGTAATGAATAAACGTTAGCTCCTAAATTATTATGTACAGCGTTTAAGACTTTAATCTGTACTAAATTACTTAGCTTTAGTCGACTAAGGTTTTTATTTACTAAGGATTTGCAAGAAATGGTTATTATAAGTACCCAAAACTTGTTAACGGATTTCCATAAGTTAATATAGAATAATAATAATAATATACTGGCAACACTATATTGTGTCACTTTATCTAATATTTTATTTACAATAAAAATACCAAATTCCACTATATACAATAGATATTGATACAGATTTATAATAACAACGATCATATTAAATCATTATACAACTTCTGAGTGCCATACCCTTATAATCATCGCATACAATAGTTTTGGTAAAATATTTTTCCGTCATGACATCTGTCACTGAACAAATATATTTACAAATATCACAAATATACCGACAATTGGAAAATGTACCTATAAAATTTGGATAAAATGATTACAAGATCAGCAATACGCCGAGCACGCCCACCACCACCGGACCCGTCGCTCAGCTCCGCCTCACCGCCGCCGGAACCCAGCCCCATCGTGAGTGCTGTGACACCGGCCTCGGCAGTTGCGTCGAGCTCGAGCGACGAGTATTTCTCTCCGCCGACGACGCCACCACCTGTGCGTCGGCGGGGACGACGCCGGCCGCCGGACAGCTTGGGACTTCGAGACCCACCGGTCTCTGATAGGGTCCCCGCTCCCGGTGGAAGTGTGCAGCGCATGAGATGGAAGCAGTCTATTAATGAAAGTGTCATGCGCTCATACTATGGGGCTACAGAGGGGGGAAGTAACTTGACTGCGTACCGTGGTCGGATGCTCTCTCTGTTTCAGGTGCTTGAGCCAGCTGTCAACGTGTCGGCGCAGCGACTGTCGGATCAGGTGCCATCCAGCGTAACCATATGCTGGATGACGCTGTACTTGATCGACTACGCCTTGAATCACGGAGTAG
The DNA here is from genome assembly GCA_947361185.1 of Charanyca ferruginea. Lineage (NCBI taxonomy): Eukaryota > Metazoa > Arthropoda > Insecta > Lepidoptera > Noctuidae > Charanyca > Charanyca ferruginea. The sequence goes on along the minus strand of OX376055.1, from coordinate 14,497,410 downwards.
CCGTGTCACGTCTGCTTTGCCACTGGTTGCGGTCGCGGTACAATCGCAAGATTTACCCAGTGCTTCACCGCGACCTGACGACGGTGGTGAAGAGGATAATGACGAGGCTATATCTGTGAGTACCCAATACAATGATCAATTGAGGAGTGCTTTGGAGGATGCGTTCCGGGAGTATCGTTCTACACCGCCTCAACTAAGGCCGCGATTACCTCGTTTGCCCATGCACAAGAAAAATAGGGCTGGTGTGTGCTTTAGATTCGCAGCTGTCAAATTGTTTTGACAGCAGCGAAGACCTCGCTGATACCCACTCGATCTTGTACTGCGCGGCTGTAGCAGCATGTTGTGTAGCTCATGTCAAATTTCCTAACAGTGACGGAGCCGCACGACCAAAACCAGCTGTACCAGCATGGCAGTACAGGATTGAGCGTCGTATTGGTGAGGCTAGAGCACTCATCGGCAAGCTTATCTGCTTCAGGGAGGGCAATACGCGCCCTAGAGTGATGCGCTTTGTGAGGCGGGCGTTTTTTGTCCTGCATCACAGAGCGTATCGACTTCCTGAAGCAGAAAATCTGTGCATGGGCAAACCGTATCAGACGGTACAAGCGGCGAGTGGAGCGGTACACTCAGAATCGCATATTCCAGGGTGTATAGGACTTGGGAGCGACCGGACCAAGGTGTGACTGATACGCACCTGCCGGATGATGATGCCATGTGTTCGTTTTGGCGCAGCATCTGGTCGGTGCCTGTTAGTCACACTGAGGGCGATTGGGCTCGGGAGGTTGACCGAGCGTGTGATCCAACACCAGAAATGGGGGCAATATCCATCGGCCCCCAAGACGTAGCTCGTGCAGTTCGTCCGTTGCCTAATTGGAAATCTCCAGGACCGGACGGGCTGCATAATTTCTGGATAAAATGATCTCTTGGCGTCCCAGTTCCAATCAGCCTTAGAGTCAGGATCGTTGTCCCAATTCCTAACAACTGGAATAACCCACCTGCTCCATAAATCAGGTAGTACTACGGAACCCAAAAATTATAGGCCAATCACTTGTCTACCAACGGTCTATAAAGTTCTTACATCCATTTTGAGAGCTAAAATTAACGAACATATTGACAAAAATTCTATCATGTCTGCCTCTCAAAATGGATGTAGGAACGGGTCTCGTGGTACTAAGGAGCTACTCCTCATTGATATGGCCATTAACCAGCAGGTTCGTCGTTCCCGAAGGGATCTGTCGACATGTTGGATAGACTATAAGAAGGCCTATGATTCTGTGCCACATACATGGCTCATGAGGGTGTTGGAGTTGTATAAAGTTAATACAACTCTGCGCACCTTCCTGATGTCGTGTATTGGGCAATGGAGGATGATCCTTCGCTATCCAGGATATCGGCAAATCCGAGAGAATAGCGAACCGATAAGGATCGAGCGAGGTATATTTCAGGGCGATAGTCTGAGTCCACTGTGGTTTTGTTTGGCCTTGAACCCTCTAAGCACGTTGCTGGATGTTTCAGGTTTGGGCTATCGGTTAAGAAGAGGAGGTCAGGTTATATTAGGTCTTTACATATGAAATTGCCGCTCGGTATCAAAAAATTAAAAATAACATTTTTAAAAGAAATTATATATTTAGTCAATCGAAGTATGTACCATTGTTATCGATACACTTTCGCCATTTTATCGGGAGCTCATTGATCCCTTTGGTAAAAAAATCCTGGGAGCGAGAATCGATGAACTGCTTGAAGGCTGTTTAAACTGCCTCATCAGAATTGATTTTTTTTCCTTGTAAAAAGTTGTCCAAATTTCGGAATAAATGGTAATCGTTTGGGGCAAGATCTGGAGAGTATGGTGGGTGACGCAGAGTTTCCAGTCGCAGCTCCTCTAACTTGGCGACCGTCTGATGTGCAGTATGTGGTCGAGCGTTATCCTGAAGGAGCAATGGGCTAGAGCAATTGACCAATCTCGGTTGTTTAATGGTGAGCTTTTCCATCATTGTTTGCAACTGTTGACAATACATGTCTGCAGTAATCGTTTGGCCTGATCTCATGAAGCTGTAGTGGATGACACCAGCACAGGACCACCAAACACTAACTAGAATCTTCTTTTTGGTCAGTTTTCGCTTGGGGCAAGGTTTTGCCGGTTTTCCAGGGTTAAGCCATTGTGATGATCGCTTGCGATTATCGTACACGATCCACTTCTCATCACAAGTGACAATACGATTTAAAATTCCCTGATTATTGTGACGATTGAGCAAGGATGCGCAGCAACCGACGCGTGTTTGTTGGTGTGTTTCAGTCAATTCGTACGGTACCCACTTTTCGAGCTTTTTTACTTTTCCAATTTGACGCAAATGAATAGTGATTGTTTTGTCACTTACTCCAAAGGCTGCTGCTAATTCAGAAGTGGTTTGAGATGGATCCGCTTCAACTATCGCCTTTAATTCTTCATTATTCACTTGAGTATCCGGTCGTCCACGAGGCTCATTTTGTAAATCAAAATTTCCAGAACGGAAACGTTGAAACCAAAAACGCACCGTTCGTTCGTTAGCGGTGCTTGGCCCGTACACGTCGTTAATCCTTCGAGCCGTTTCTGCTGCACTGGTGCCACGGTAGAACTCATATTCGTAAATATCGCGATTTTTTTATTTCTCCATTGTTGTTGCAATAGCAATTTTCAAGCCCAAACAAATGACGATAAAACAAATGAAACACGAATTTTAAAACAATATTCTTTAGTCTTTATTTTGAAATAATTTTGAATTTGGAATTCCTAATCAAACACAAAATATTTGATTTCAAAGTTGCCAGTATTAAGTATCGGCAATTTCATATGTAAGGACCTAATATCTCACCTCCTTTACATGGATGATCTGAAACTCTTTGCCCCCAACAGTTTGCAACTGATGGAGCTACTGAAAGTAACAGAAACTTTCAGTAGTGCCATCAGGATGGAATTTGGTGTGGACAAATGTGCAGTCATGCATGTGAAGCGAGGGGAGATTATGGAATCCGTGGGAACCCAACTCTCGGATCCCATACGCCTCAGATCCCTCTCCTCAACCGAAACCTACAAGTACTTGGGAATGTCGGAAGCGTTAGGCATCAATGCTGCCGACATGAAACAATCGTTGAAGGAGCGCTTCTTTGGCCGCCTGAATAAAGTGTTAAATAGTCTTTTATCAGGCGGAAACAAGGTGCGCGCCTTCAACGGATGGGTCATGCCAGTTTTGATGTACTCTTTTGGCATACTCAAGTGGACTCAGACGGAACTTGACGCCCTGGATAGGAGGGTCCGTACATTGCTGACCGCAAATCGGATGCATCACCCACGGTCGTCGGTAATGAGACTGTATATCCCACGGAAGTGCGGAGGCCGAGGCTTTCTTAATGCTAAGTCCCTGCACAACCGTGAGGTATGCAGTCTCAGGGAGTACTTCCTTCAAACCGACGTGGGGATGCACCGAGATGTGGTCTCAGTGGACAAGGGCCTCACCCCGCTCTCCTTAGCGAACGAGAACGGGCTCAAACCTGTAGTATTCGATACTAATGACCGCAAGGAGGTATGGCAGAGCAAGGAGCTTCACGGGCGCTTCTACCGGGCGCTATTTCTTGGCGTCCGTATCCTGGCTGCGTTTTGGTGACCTGTTTGGGGAAACCGAAGGTTTTGTCTGTGCGATTATGGATGAAGGTATGATGACGAACAACTACCGGAGGAATATTGTGAAGGACGGCACGGTTGACATTTGTCGGGCATGCCACCGGCCGGGTGAATCAATCCGACACATTATCTCTGGGTGCTCTCGTCTAGCTAACGGAGACTACTTGCATAGACACAACCTTGTAGCTAGGATTATCCACCAGCAACTTGCTCTAAAGTACAGGCTTGTGGAGTCGGAAGTACCGTACTACAGGTATGTACCGTACTACAGGTATGTACCGTACTACAGGTATGTGCCCGACTCAGTTCTCGAAAATGGCTATATCACGTTGTATTGGGATCGATCTATCATCACTGACAGGACTATTATTGCCAATAAGCCTGATATAGTGGTGATAGATCGATTAGAGCGTCGCGCAATGATTGTTGATATAGCGGTTCCGCATGACGAGAACCTCGTGAAAACCGAGAAAGATAAACAAATTAAGTATCTTGACTTGGCTCGCGAGGTTGTCGACATGTGGGATGTGAATACAGCAGTCATTGTGCCGATAGTCGTTACAGCCAATGGACTCATTTCCAAGAGCCTCGACCAACACCTAAGGAGGCTCTCATTAGGCAGCTGGACCAAGGGCTTGATACAGAAAGCGGTACTCCTGGACACGGCACGTATAGTCGAGGTTGTCGACATGTGGGATGTGAATACAGCAGTCATTGTGCCGATAGTCGTTACAGCCAATGGACTCATTTCCAAGAGCCTCGACCAACACCTAAGGAGGCTCTCATTAGGCAGCTGGATCAAGGGCTTGATACAGAAAGCAGTACTCCTGGACACGGCACGTATAGTCAGGAGGTTCCTTTCTCAGGAGCCCTGACCACCGGTAGCTTGGACCCTATTCCCGATACCGGTGGGCTACTATTTTTTATATTTTTAAATGTTTTTATTTTTTTTTACTAATATTTAAAAATATAATGAAATATGAAAATATAATGAAATATGTAAATAAATGAATAAATGAGAATAATAATAATATGGGGGGACATTTTCACACACGGCCATCTGACCCCAAACTAGGGAGACCCTGTACTATGGGTGTCAGACAGCTGATATACATACACAAATACATTTCTTTTTCTTTTAAATACATACATATTATAGATAAACAACACCCAGACACAAGGCAAACACAAGTGCTCATCACACAAATGTTTACCCTGGAATAAAACGATACACTATACAACAGACTACACAATACTGATTAGAATTAAACATTATTGAATTCTAAAAAATAACGAATAGGTACATAATAAATAGCTACATATGATAAATTTTACTTTAAAAATTAGCCAAAGATATCACTGTACAGAATAATTTTATTTCTACTGTACGAGATAACTTTGTAGGTATGTGAATCAATATAGCGAGAGATCAAGAAAGTACATAAATATTGAAGGTTAATTGAATATTAGCATGGGCATGAGAAATGTTACCATGAAAACGGAATATATTGCTGCAGTTTCTGCCTCACGACTTCCTATCAATAGACGTCACGTGGTTTACTTGGTAACTGTGAGCATTCAGTGCCTAATTTACTAACAGCTACATTCGGTCGGAATGTCTGATCGCAGAATGTTTGATTGCAGTCGGTCTTCACAGCTGATTGGTCCTTGCATGGGTAGATTCTGGCTAGTTTTGCGGTATTACACTATTGGCTTAAGGACACATATTTTGAAAACCAAGTAATAGAAGGATGGTCAATTCAGATAACCTGCGAAGTCGTCGTTTTCTTAGATAGCTTGATTGATGCTTTTTTTAATTCACATCTCTGTAGCATGTCTCTACTCTACCTATTACCTTTAACTTTACCTGACCGAGAATTGTGTTTTCTATTCAATTTCAATTCAGTGAGCTACATAGTTTTGTACTTTGGTCGTAACAAAACAATAACATTTTTAAAGTGAGTAGTTAGATAAAATCCACAGATCTACGAAAATTCCTAATGTTAAAATAGGTACTATTAACAAAAGTGCAGGACAGGGCAGGAAGATGACGATGACCTACTTTACAAGAAAAGAAAACGTCCAATGACAAACTCATCTGTGGAGTTTTCATATCCAACCTATTAAGTGGGTGTCACTAGGCGGCTGGTTATAATATATTATCTTCTTAAGTTGGCTGTCATTTGTTTAGGTCAATAAATTATTTATACTCCAGTTTTCTTATAGATAATATTGTACGAGCCAATAATGCTCATACAGCAAAATATTTACCTAATAATAAACTCTCAATAATAAACTCTTAGGGTGTTACTAACACCATTCGATCGATCATCGATCTGTGTGTGGTAGCTTTAATTGATCGACGGATACCGGTCGACTAACATCGATCGATTGCCGGTCGACGTCGATCGTTTAACCCCGGCTATATTCCATCATCATTCCGCACACTCCACGGCCACATGCCACAAGGGCCCCCTTCCACCACAAAGAGCGTCGTAAAGCGTGAGATTTTTGACTGCCGTGAGATCTTGGGTTTGATAGACCAGGGAATCATCCCAACAGAGTGGCGTGTGATGGTGGCTGTACCGAAGGAAAGAGAGTTTAAGGAGAACGACGCAAGGTGCTTTGGAAAAATGACACCCGAATAGCAGGTGGTAACAGAAAAGAATATTGCCGACACCATCTTTCGATACATAAAGCACCAGTCGATGACACTATCCGAAGAACAACTCATCAAAACTCTCAACTGGATGAGTTGCCCGGGTGAGGAGCATGACTACGTGAATATCATCATCGACTTTTCTTCTTGGTGCACCCATTTTCGCGCCGAGCTGTTGGCCCCCTTATTCCAGAGTTTAGATAACCTCTTTGGATTACACAACATTTACAGGTTCACTCACACCTTCCCACTGATATCAACACTACTCTTTCAAGATCGATATGCTCCTCCCTCACAGAGTCCAGATGGATCACCGGCAGAGGGACCCAGGTGTGTAATAGGACCGGAGGCGTGGCTAAAGGGTCTCCGCCAGAAGGGATGGACTCTCGCCACCATTTTAATAATTTTGAGAGCCGCCCATCTCTGTGGTACTACTGCTTCTCTTTTGGGACAGGGCGACAACCCAAGTCATCGTTCTACGCATTCCGTCCCAGGAATATCTTTTAGCGAGAGGGCTGACCTCAGACACATATTCCCAACAGTTCCTCCAGGTATTAGAAGAAATCTGTACAGAGGCAGGAATTGTGATAAAGGTGCCTGAGTCTTGGAAGTCGAGACGCCTCTTGGAGTATGGAAGGAAGTATTTTGTTGACGGTGTACAGGTCATTGTGGAGAACTCATCCGGAGTACAAAACCTGTTCAGACGAGTGGATGGCAGTTCTTTTGATAATGAATCGCTCCGTGGGAGGTTACCCAACGGTACTTTTTTCTCAGTTTGCACTGCGTGCTACTCAGGACACTTTAAGTCTGGGTCTGAGCGTCCTTAAGAGTCTACTCCAAAATCAGAGATTCCGAATGCAAGTTTACCAACTGTTGGATATTACGACTCCTCAACATGTAGACCACACGCAATTGATTAAGGATCCCTGCAGCATCCCCCTCAACTTGCCTCCGCAACCTGAGAACATGTTTAGGAGGCAACTGAAGGAAGGGTTACCTACCCTGGTCAAGAACAGAAGGAAGAAAGGCACAATACAAGTAGCACACACGATATATAAGTACAGCACAAGTTAAATAGTCCCAGTCTTAGGTCTAGACAGCTAGTAGGCAATATAGTTTAGGTAATAGTACGTCGATAACAACAATTAAAGCGCATATAGTATACAACAAAAAGTTGCAAAGGCTTCGCGTCGCGATGGCGTGATCTTGACTGAGGTCGCTCAAGATGAACGGCCGCGCGCTGCCGCGCTCCCACTCCGGAGCTTGGTAGATGACGACACGCACATACGTCACGCGGGTGCGAGATCGCGGCGCGCGTCCACTGACCCGCGGTGATAGTGTGCAATGTATGTAGTTACGATATTTTACTAACGTTGCGAGTATCGTGTTATTTAATAAGTTAATATTATTAAGTAGATTATGTTATAATTGGATAAGTGTTTAAATAGTATAGGTTTTCATCTATATATAATTTAAGTATAAATGTTGATGAGTATTTATATATACATATATAAATAAATATAACTTGTGGAGTCGAAATGTGATTATGGTGGTATGGAATGCCACAAGTTTCTTTCGAAATGTATTCACAAGAGGACGCGTTATTGTTGGCCAGTACGATGTTGCTCGTACTATTATAACGGAGACGCAAACGCGCGCGGGGCGCGGGCGTGTAGCAGGTGATAATGGGAAGCGGACAGCACGCGGCGCGGCTAATCAAGCTCGATCGACATCAACTAATCCATTCTACGATCGATCGATGCCGTTGATCGATGATCGATCGATGCCGTTGATCGATGATCGATCGATACCGTTGATCGATGATCGATCGATGCCGTTGATCGATGATCGATCGATACCGTTGATCGATGATCGATCGATGCCGTTGATCGATGATCGATCGATGCCGTTGATCGATGATCGATCGATTGGTCTGGTAGAAATTATCGATCAACGATCGATCGATTGGTCTGGTAGAAATTATCGATCGACGATCGATCGATTGGTCTGGTAGAAATTATCGATCGACGTCGACTAATCCATTCTACCATCGACCGATGCCGTCGATTGACGATCGGTCGATTGGTCTGGTAACAGCCTTAAACGTATAGTGGTTTGGGACAATTCATATTACATACCTACATCTACTACATACATCAACTACCGGAGTATCGTCAACGGCGAGAAAACTCCAACAAATATATTATTATAAGAGAACTTAGTGATTTAAGTTTTTATTTGATACTAGCTGACCCGACAGACGTTGTCCTGTCCTTATCTACCTACTTACCTGCCTATTTACCTACCCTACACCTGCCCTACACCTGCCCTACACCTGCCCTACACCTGCCCTACACCTGCCCTACACCTGCCCTACACCTTTTTTTTTTTTTTTTTTGCGTGGTGGAAATCCTCATGGACTTCCTCCATCGTGGGGGCGCCGGAGGGGCATGCCGGACTCCTACCGGCCAAAACCACCGCGGTGCTCCACCTCTGCCCATGGCCGGGGGTGCGGGATTCGCATTAGCATTCACCGCTCCCCCGACAGGCCATGACCTGCTGTTTTTCAGCAGGTCCCACCTCCCGTGCGACCATTTCCATAGCACCTGCCCTACACCTGCCCTACACCTGCCCTACACCTGCCCTACACCTGCCCTACACCTGCCCTACACCCGCCCTACACCTGCCCTACACCCGCTCTACACCTGCCCTACTCCCGCCCTACACCTGCCCTACACCCGCCCTACACCTGCCCTACACCCGCCCTACACCTGCCCTACACCCGCCCTACACCTGCCCTACACCCGCCCTACACCTGCCCTACACCTGCCCTACACCTGCCCTACGCCTGCCTTACACCTGCCCTACACCTGCCCTACAACTGCCCTACACCTGCCCTACACCTGTCCTACACCTGCCCTACACCTGCCCTACACCTGCCCTACACCCGCCCTACACCTGCCCTACACCCGCCCTACACCCGCCCTACACCTGCCCTACACCCGCCCTACACCCGCCCTACACCTGCCCTACACCCGCCCTACACCTGCCCTACACCTGCCCTACACCTGCCCTACACCTGCCCTACACCTGCCCTACACCTGCCCTACACCTGCCCTACACCTGCCCTACACCTGCCCTACATCTGCCCTACACCTGCCCTACACCTGCCCTACAACAGCCCTACAACAGCCCTACACCTGCCCTACACCTGCCCTACACATGCCCTACACCTGCCCTACACCTGCCCTACACCTGCCCTACACCTGCCCTACAACTGCCCTACAACTGCCCTACACCTGCCCTACCCCTGCCCTACACCTACCCTATACCTACCCTACAAAAGTTTTTTTTTTTTTTTTTTTTCGTAAGAACCATCTTCGTACTTCAAGGAATATTATAAAAAAAGAATTATCCAATTTGGTCAAGCGGTTCGCAAGTTATGCGCTTACCAACACATTTAGCGATTCATTTTTATATATAAGATTTTCTTAGACTACTACGAGTTGATGTCCTTCGGACGTCTGATGCAAGTCCGATGGGTGCATGGTACTCCAACAAACTTTTGAGTACTCTATACCTACTAGCTAAAACAATCCTTTATACATAGTTTTTTCCTGAAATCCAGCAAAACTTGAAGAAGATCAGACTTGCATCAGACGTCCGAAGAACATCAAATCGTAGTAGATGAAAATATCAAATAAAAAAACTTTAATCACTAAGTTCTCTAATACTCCTTAGTGTTTTTGATTTAAATTACATTTTATTTTAACACATTTCCGAAAACTCAATTCAACCGCGATTTTATTCAAAAAACGTTGAACTCACAAACTTTGGTGCAACGCAATACTCTAAAATTGGAATGTCAAATATAAAAGAATATTTAAATCGGATTAGAATTCGAAATAAATGCTTTCAAGGTGTAGGTGATATATATATATATATATATTATATTAGACTTATGGCTTTATTTATATATATATTTGACGACACGGTTGGCGCAGTGGCTGAGCGATCGACTGCTGCGCAGCGTGTTGCGGGTTCGATTCCCGCCCAGGGTAAACATTTGTGTGATGAGCACTTGTGTTTACCTTGTGTCTGGGTGTAGTTTATCTATATATGTATGTATTTACAAAAAAAATGTATTTGTGTATGTATATCAGCTGTCTGACGCCCATAGTACAGGGTCTCCCTAGTTTGGGGTCAGATGGCCGTGTGTGAAAATGTCCCCACATATTTATATATATATTTTTTGATGATCCAGGAAGAACAGGCAAGACTTTTGTATTAAATTTACTGTTGTCCAAAGTGAAAGCAATGGTGATATCGCCTTAGCGGTCGCAACGTCCGGGATTGCTGCCACTTTGCTGGAAGGGGGTAAAATTGCACACTTCGCGTTTAACCTTCCTCTCGATTTGATACAAACCGAAACCCACTCTGCAATATACCCACACAAAATAATATGGCAGAAGTATTCCGTAAAACGAAATTAATTGTTTGGGATGAGAGTACTATGGCTCCTATAAGGGGTTAAGCCCTAAATTTGATAGATATTTACAAGACATTAGGAATAATAATCGTCAAATATCTTTATAAGATAAGTAATAGGAATAATAATTGTCAAATGGGAGGAGTACCTATATTGTTAGCAGGCGATTTCCGGCAGACTTTACCAGTAGTGCCCAGAGGAACGCGAGCGGACGAAGTTAAAGCGTGCGTGAAGCGGTCTTATTTGTAGCCTTCAGTGACAAAACTGAGCCTTACCAAAAATATGAGATTTCATTTTAGGGAAGATGTTACTGCCGGACAGTTTTCAGACCTGTTACTTAAAATAAGAAATGATGATAGTCCTGGGAAAGGACTGGATAAATAAAATATAATATAATTCTCCCTATAGAGTTTTAGACATATAACATACACATACAATTGTTTTACCCAAACATTAATAATATTCATGATAACACCATAAAAGGAACTAGCCACAGTCATAAATTTAATTAAATTTAATTTAATTTAATTAATAAATTTAATTTAAACTTTTGAGATCATTCCAAGAAGTCGACTTTCAATATAAATCCGTCGACTCGGTGATAAACACCGATGATGCCATTCATTATCCGGTCGAGTTCCTGAATACACTGAACCCTCCCGGTGTCCCAACTCAATACACTGAAGCCTCCCAGTGTTCCAATGCGCGTCAATTATGTAGCTGCGCATTATAAATCCACTAAAATTATGCAATGGCACCAAATTGCAAGTGAAAAATTGGCATTACAATGTAATCGAGGCAACTATACTGACAGGTAGTTCTTGAAGAGAGTCTGTATTTATTCCTAGGATTCCCATAACACCATCAAATTACCTCTTCGAATTCAAGAGAGTGCAGTATCCTATCAGTCTGCTTCGCCATAACCATAAACAAAGCTTAAGGTCAGGTCAAACCTCTTAAGGTAGCTGGAGTTGATTTGAGGACCAGTTATATGTGCAAGCCGCGCTCAAGACGCACAGCCTAGTCATTCTAGCACGAAGGATAAAGAAATACTGCGGTAGGTGTAGTAAGTATTTCGATTTCGTTGTAAAAGATAATACTCTCGTGTCACTTTCACCAGATCATAGACCGAGCGAGCTTCGTGTTCATAAAATGTAACAATTTTTTTTTCGTGTTTATTTTGTTTTTAAATCCCTACACTATAATAAAGATTGTTATATTTTATAAGTATTCATACATTTTAGCATAATAACTTTTATGTTGTAACAAAATTAATATCGTAGAGAATCAATTAAAAATTTTATTAGAACCATTTTCGACTTTTACGCGGACGAAGTCGCGGGCAAAAGCTACTATATTATATTATTCTAGCCCTTCGCCTATATCTTCGTCCGCGATGATTTTGTACTTCCCCTACAAACTCAAAAACCCAAGGTCTACTTTGAAGGGGAGTCAAAATAAAATCACCTTAAGATTTTTTTCCAAGTTTCAATCTGATTAACCTTAGCCTGATGTTTTAAACAACTCCCCTTTTTCATCCCCATAAGGATTAAAATCCTTTCGTAGTGCTCGCCTTCAGCATAAATAAAAGGAAGACTTACTAAGCTTCTAGTTTCCTTTATTTCGATTTGCAATCCAACAGTAGGTACTTAGTTATTTCGCTCCTTAAGGGAATATTCTCTGCCTGAGTCTGTGTTTCCTGATAGCTACAACCTGGGAATCTTTAAGTCAAGAGTGAATAGGTTACTTCTAGGCAAGCGTGCTCCATCTTAGACCTAAAGTTTCCCATATAAACTTGAATTCCCTATTTTACAAGCCTAGGGGTGAAAATTTCAAAAAAAAATCGTTGAAGTACATATTTTTTTATTTTAAAGCATAAATCTATATAGGTACAAGACCAATTTTCTTGTCTCTTACTTCAAAATTGATGGTGTTACATACAAAGGCTCTCAAAGGCGTTCGATTGCGTTGACCACGAGACACTATTGCTGAAACTGGAGCACTACGGGATTAGTGGAGTATCTCTTGATTTACTAAGGTCATACCTGAGGGATAGACAGGCAAAAGTTCAGGTTAACGGTGTGAACTCATTGGGGTCTAAAATGACTATGGGCGTTCCTCAAGGCTCAATATTAGGTCCATTTCTATTCTTAGTCTATATAAATGATTTACCCCAATTACTTCAAAACCAACCGAAGATGGTGTTATTTGCCGATGACACTTCATTGATTTTTAAAGTAGACAGACGGTCACAACATCTTGACGACGTAAATGACGCTATTCTTCAGGTTCAGAATTGGTTTACGGTAAACAATTTGGTACTTAATGAAAAAAAAACCAAATGTATTCGATTCATTTTACCAAATGTTAGGAATAGCAATTGTGACATCATTCTGAATGGAGAGAAACTGGAATTTAATAGTCAAACGGTTTTCCTAGGAATCACGCTAGACGAGAAGTTGCAATGGGGACCTCACATAACATCTATTGCGGGGCGACTAAGCTCCGCGGCTTATGCTGTTAGAAAGATAAGACAGTTGACAGATGTAGAAACTGCGCGTATGGTCTACTTTAGCTACTTTCACAGCATTATGTCGTATGGTATTTTACTGTGGGGTCGGGCTGCCGACATTGAATCCATTTTTATCTTACAAAAAAGAGCTGTTAGAGCCATTTATAATCTACGTCGCCGCGATTCTCTTAGGGAACTATTTAAAAATATTAATATAATGACAGTGCCTTGCCAATTTATCTATGAAAATATTATGTACGTAAGAAAAAACCTACATTTATTTAATAAGGTTAGTGATAGACATAATATTAATACTAGAAACAAAGACAAAATAGCTCAACCATATTTTAGATTGTCTAAAGTTCATAAATCTTTTATGGGGTTCTGTGTTAAGTGTTATAACAAAATTCCTAGTGATATATTGCAAGTAAATGAAAGAAAATTTAAAACATATATTAAAAGTACACTCTGTAAACAAGCATATTACAGTTTAGAGGATTATATCCATGATAAGAATGCTTGGAAACATGCTGGTCCGGGCTCCATAGGACAATCTACAGTCTAGACAAAATCAAACGGATTGCTAATTAAACTACTTAATTTATACTTAGTATATACATTATATTTAATTCTTGCTTTGGGTCACACACTGGTTCATAGGTTCATAGTTTGTTGAAATGTATGGAGTGGTTGTCTACTTTTACAATAATTGTAAATAATAATATGTGAACACTATGTATCTATGTAGGTATACAACTTAGCTGTCATTCTTTATCTTGTAATACTTTGTACATACTTCAATATAGTGTTTTTATGCAAGGTCCATCGTATTCACGTATAGTTATATAACTGAAAACTGTAAATGCAAAATATTGTACACATTTTTTTTAAAAGAGTGAGTATGGAGTTTCTTGCCCATTCTTCTCCATACGAAGCTACCTTTTGGAATGGGCAACTAGAATCAACTTTATATTTTTTTATTATGACGTTCAAAAGTGCCTTTTTAATGGTCTAATTGAAATAAATGATTTGACTTTGACTTTGACTTTACAAATCGAATTTTCAAAAATCCTTTCTTAGTGCTCCCCTACATAATAAAAGGAAGCTGTGTGCAAAATTTCACCTTCCTAGTTCTAGTAGTTTTGGCTGTGCGCTGATATGTGCGCGTCAGTCAGTTGGGTTATACTTTATTAATTTTCTTTAAAAATATAATAAATTAAAAACTAAAACACTATTACGACATTGATTATGTTCTATCTGTCAGTTTTTTTTTCCGTATTTTTTTATTTAGGACCCTTTCGTCAGATTCGTATTAGGTACGTCAGAATAAATTATATAGGCTGTTTTTTTCTGACAAATCTGATCACGATTTTTATTTGAAGTTACGGATGCATTGCAAATTAAACCATTTTCGCACCGCCAAATTAGAAAACCCTTTCCTATTTTTTGCAGCTAATGTATATTGCACGAAACCAACATTACTTACTGAGTTATCTGGCAGATATTGTTTCATACCACTTGCCTACGCATTGCCACCAAATATAAGTCAACAGACTTATTGTTTTATACCACTTGCCTACGCATTGCTACCAAATATAAGTCAAGAGACTTATAAGAGACTCCTCCTACTGAAAAAAAATTACCCCTCTGGAATCCGACCATTTTTAAAATAGATTATGAACCAGCAATGTGTAATGCTGTCAAAACAGTTTATCCTGATGCAAAAGTCAGCGGTTGTGTAGCAGACGATTAAAAATCATGCAAATTGTTAGGATTTAATAAAATCAAAGAGGGGAAATTTTTTTGCAATTTTGTCAGGCATTTCAGGCATTAACATATTATTTTTCCACAAAATATGATACCAGAAAGTTGGGTTTCGATTACAAAAAAAAACTTTCAAATACAAAGAAATATGAAGAATTCATGTCTTATTTTACAAAATGGATGACCAATACGGTTTTAAAAAGTTTTAGTACATTTAGTGAACAGCATTCTACAACTAACTGCGCAGAGGGTTGGCATAACCGCTTAAAAAAACACAGAAAAAGGCAAACATAATTGGAAACCATTCACATTATTCAGAAAGAAAATCCTTGTTAAGTTTAAAAAAGGCAAAAGGTTGTAGATCAATAAAAAATAACAACGATAAAGAGTCGAAAAGAAATAGTAAGAAGCTGCATTTAGGGCAAAATAAAAATTTACGACTGTCTGCAAAGGTTACGAAAATTGGCTCATTATCGTTAGATTGCTGGCTGGTAGCGGATGGATGCGAACTGCCTAAGATCGGGTTGGTTGGCGATATCTAGGGGAGGCCTAAGTTTAGCAGTCGTTCACTGCAATAGGCAGATATACCTATATATCGTTAGATTAAGCTTGATTTTTAGTAGATGTAAGCAACAAATTACAGAAACAGCCTTTAATTTATTCTGACGAAAAAGGAATCTGACGAAAAAGGAATCTGACGAAAAAGGAATCTGACGAAAAAGGAATCTGACGAAAAAGGAATCTGACGAAAAAGGAATCTGACGAATGTGTCCACGCTTGCATAGAAGCTGATGCTTACCGATAAGTTAGAACCGTTTGAAATAAAATCTAAGCAGTGGCTAGTATATTATTTTTGATCGAAAATATAATCATCATCATCATCTGCCTAGCCTTTTCCCAACTAAGTTGGGGTCAGCTTCCTGTTAAATTAAAAAAAAGAATCATCGAAATCGGACTACCCTGAAAAAAGGTATGCGTGGGTCAAACATAAAAAAAAATATATCAAGAGAACTTCCTTCTTTTCTTGAAGTCGGTTGAAAATAGCCCCCTAAATATCATAATATAAAACTCAAGTGTCAGACTGTAAGTAAGGTTATGTTTTTTGCTGTCGATATTTAAAGTGTCTGGCAATAAATACTGCCGGCAGAAGGTGTCTGGCAGTATTCATTTTAAATTGTTTACAATATTCCCTACAACATACGTAAAAATCAGCCATCAGATTAAGTAAAGTAAGTACAATTTTTACATAACTGTAGTAGCATCTGGTAGCTGAGAATTGGCCGTCGGGCTAAGCTAGCAGGTATGTATAATAATGTATATATATGCCCTGCTAGCTTAGTGCTGCTAGTATTAGTATACTACTCTAGGTAATCGAATGCAGTAGAGTTTCTTACTTGTTCTTCTCCATAGAAACCTTCTGTTTGGAACGAGCAACTAGCTTCATTTTTCTGACTGACTGACTCTGACTGACTGACTCTGACTGACTGACTCTGACTGACTGACTCTGACTGACTGACTCTGACTGACTGACTCTGACTGACTGACTCTGACTGACTGACTCTGACTGACTGACTCTGACTGACTGACTCTGACTGACTGACTCTGACTGACTGACTCTGACTGACTGACTCTGACTGACTGACTCTGACTGACTGACTCTGACTGACTGACTCTGACTGACTGACTCTGACTGACTGACTCTGACTGACTGACTCTGACTGACTGACTCTGACTGACTGACTCTGACTGACTGACTCTGACTGACTGACTCTGACTGACTGACTCTGACTGACTGACTCTGACTGACTGACTCTGACTGACTGACTCTGACTGACTGACTCTGACTGACTGACTCTGACTGACTGACTCTGACTGACTGACTCTGACTGACTGACTCTGACTGACTGACTCTGACTGACTGACTCTGACTGACTGACTCTGACTGACTGACTCTGACTGACTGACTCTGACTGACTGACTCTGACTGACTGACTCTGACTGACTGACTCTGTACAGTACAGTACAGTGTACATCTATACTAATATTAAAAAGCTGAAGAGTTTGTATGTTTGTTTGTTTGTTTGTTTGGTTGAACGTCCTATCTCAGGATCTACTGGTTCGAATTGAAAAATTATTTTTGTGTTGGATAGTCCATTTATCGAGGAAGGCTATAGGCTATATGCGAAGCCGGGCCGGGTCGCTAGTAAATGATATAGTTGGCCGTGTTTTTACTGCTAGCACTTTGCCCACAATAACGTCCGCGAAAATTATCTTACGAATGCCTAATTATGGATAATAAAATATAGCAATAATACAGCACTCAGGTATAACGTAACTTACGTTATACCTGAGTATGGGTGAAAGTTTTTTTATGATATTTACAAATAAACATATAAAATATCAAGTCTTTGCGTTTTTAAATATGAAAATTAAAGAGCAACAAGTAGATTTTCGACGTAAACAATGAAAATCTTTCGCAGAGTGCAATTGTTATACTCACTAATGTAATCATTGACCCTTAACCTTCATCTAGAACTAAAAGTTTGGCCAATGTAGAATTTGTATGGGAAAAGCTTTTGTCGATTTCTGTCATTATTAATAGTACTCATACGTTAAATGGTCCCATATAGTCTATTGATCCCTACATGAAATAAGATAGGCATACATCAAATTATTCGTATTTTAGCATTATTACCGCTAACTCTACTTTTTTTCCGAAATCTGTGAATGCAGTTCACAATATCTCAACAAGTGATGGGTGGTCTTAAAAACGTTTTTCTGCAACTATTACGATTAAGGTACGTGCCCTTACTATCCTATCTCAAAAATCCACGCTGGATAGGTAGCGGATTTAAGGATAAACCAAAGAACTAGTAATGTGTAGTTAGTATTGTATTGTAAAGTTATTAAAAAATCACACTCAGTCTGGCTTATGCAATCAAATAAAAATCCTAATCATAGAATACAAGAACGAATTAGAAATCCGGGTAAAATGCAAGAGTTAAAATGAATTAAGTCTTCAGGCACTAGATTAACTGGATATCGTGTTTCAGGTCCTCTATTGAAGGGTGCACCTCAGCTGCACTATCATGTGGACGTACATCATGGCCGCAGCTCGCCGCGACGCGCGACAGGCCATACAAGCGCGTAAACGCAACATTCCGGACAACAGATTCGACGATCAACCATACACGTGAGTTAAAATTATTACTTTACTTCATACAATTGAGCTAAGATCTGCTTAAACGAGCCAACCTACAATAACTCAATAATTAATGAATTACGTCAACGTGCCGGTCGCGAATAGCACCACCCCATTTCTAACAGTCGTGGGTTTCGTAGAAGGCGACGGAGGGATATTGACCAGAGGATGGGCAGCAGCATCCTTCTGAGTACTATAACAACACCTAGGTACTTCGATCGCCAACATGCATTGGCCAAGCATGGCGATTACGGCTGAACCTCCCTTTGGGGGAGACCTATACTCAGCAGTGGGCGTTTAAAAGTTGATATGAAGTTGACATAAAGTTGACATAAAGTTGACATAAAGTTGACATGAAGTTGACATGATGTTGACTTAAAGTTGACATGAAGTTGACATGAAGTTGACATGAAGTTGACATGAAGTTGACATGATGTTGACATGAAGTTGACATGATGTTGACATGATGTTGACATGATGTTGACATGATGTTGACATGATGTTGACATGATGTTGACATGATGTTGACATGATGTTGACATGATGTTGACATGATGTTGACATGATGTTGACATGATGTTGACATGATGTTGACATGATGTTGACATGATGTTGACATGATGTTGACATGATGTTGACATGATGTTGACA
Organism: Charanyca ferruginea; assembly: GCA_947361185.1. Taxonomy (NCBI): domain Eukaryota; kingdom Metazoa; phylum Arthropoda; class Insecta; order Lepidoptera; family Noctuidae; genus Charanyca; species Charanyca ferruginea. The sequence goes on along the minus strand of OX376055.1, from coordinate 14,478,481 downwards.
TGATGTTGACATGATGTTGACATGATGTTGACATGATGTTGACATGATGTTGACATGATGTTGACATGATGTTGACATGATGTTGACATGATGTTGACATGATGTTGACATGATGTTGACATGATGTTGGCATGATGTTGACATGATGTTGACATGATGTTGACATGATGTTGACATGATGTTGACATGATGTTGACATGATGTTGACATGATGTTGACATGATGTTGACATGATGTTGACATGATGTTGACATGATGTTGACATGATGTTGACATGATGTTGACATGAAGTTGACATGATGTTGACATGATGTTGACATGATGATGATAATGATGATAACACGACCTTACCAATAACATCTAACGAGAATAAATCAGTTTATTTTAATCACTGTAAATTATTGTAAATAATTTTAATAAATATTGTTGACCCACCAAAACAAGACTATCCTGAGCACCAAAGAACTCAATCTCTCCTGATCGTCCAGGCCTTTTTATGCCGCTGTAATAGATTAACGGATGTTTGCCGAGTAAAATATTTTTTTTGCAGATTTCGTGACGGAAGACCTTTTACGTTAACTTGTTCGGGCCCACATCCTGGACCATCTGGGTCCCGCAAAATCCGTGTAAAACGTGATTATTCACGTTCAGAGAGTTCAAATTCTCCGAAGACACTCAGCCCCGTTCATTTGCGGCCCCAGTACAAACAACATCTGGAAGCTATAGAGCCCTTTGACGAGGTAAGTTTTAGTAGAATTGTGTAAATAACACACTTTCTTGCAAGGCAAGTCAAAACTAGGACGTTTCACCATTTGTAAATTTATTGTCATTAGGGATCATGGCAAAATTAGTGTTAAATTTTCCATTCTCCCTTTTATTGTTCTTTTCAACTCATACGCATCCTTTTCCACTCCTATCTTATTCATGTGTAAGAAACCAACTTTTTTATCCTGGTAAGTACCTAGAATATACACCATTCTAATGAATAGAGTAAATTAACTCAGATGATGGATGATGATTGGCCACCTTAATTGAAGTTAAACATAACAATAACTTCACAAAGAAATTTCAAACCCGGTTGAAAATGTAGGTACTTAATTTGCTTAAAACGTTTAGATCGCAAACACAGCAGTGTAATTGTGATGAGACATCGAAACATGATCAAGTTAATGCATTAACTTTTAAAGGGGCAATTAGAAGTATTACGTTCGGCGATGGTGGTCGGGCAATCAGTATTTACGACGGAAGCTACGGCGAACGCGTCATAAACGTGACATCGGGAAGTGGCTCGTGGTGTGGCGCGCTCCTCATGGCCTATTGTTTCGATGGTACTGCCTTGGACACGCACGGACTGACTATTAAATTTGGACTTGATGCTCATTCCCTTTTAAATTGTGGAAGCAACGGACGCTTGAATCTACCCACCGCGAATTTGATATTGGATTGTTAAAATATAACTCTTTACAAGTTTTATTGTTTATTAAATAATAGTGACATCGGTCTTAATTGAAAATACATCGCACCACGTACCTATTAGTCGTGTTAACAAAATTCTTTTAATTGGAGTTCGTGCTGAGTCGGTATCGTGACCCAACCTTCTAACAATTACTTTGATACCGATCTATACTATTTGTCGACGAGTCTTAATGATTCTATTTATTTTGAAGACATCGTTGTGGTGAATAAGAGTGAATAATAAAATGAAATGACTTCTGTGACTGGCAGTCGTGTGTGCCTATAGCAAAACATGAGTCCTGTTTACACTATTCATAAAATAGGTCTGAACAGCATGGCGCCGGTAAGTAACTATTTATTCTCATAAAAGTCGCACGTTTCCGGAAGACCCTTGTAATTTGAAAATTTGAGTAGCAGAAAACGGTAAGAATGTCTGTCATAACATTTTTTACTATTCTTATCTGAATATGCTGTGATAATTTAATTTCGTAATTGTAGTCTGCAACACAAGATAGTACCTACCTTACAAAGGCAGACACGCAAAGCAACGTTGGCATTAAGTTCGCCTTTGTACCTTTGTGCATAAAGTCTAAATAAATAAATTACTTGCATATTCGTAACAGGTCTGCTACGGCACGAATTAAGTGCCTAAGATACCTGCTGTCTCAGATTATGAAACAAAAGGCAGATAGACCGTGTGGAACACTGACAGTGAAGCCAAAAAAAGCAAATACATACATTCAAAATCGAAAATCCACAACGTGGTTCGTGCTGTAGGTACTGATACGAGTCAGTATACCACGAAACGCCACATTGTTAAACAAGACAAATAATAAAACAAATACAAATAATAAAACAAATACAAATAATAAAATAAATACAAATAATAAAACAAATACAAATAATAAAACAAATACAAAATCAAAAGCAAATACAATCACGAGACTTTTGTTTCAAAATCTGAGCGTGATGTAAAATTTGAAAATTCTAGCTTACCTACGTAATTTGTGCAACAATTTTGACGATCGGAAAATTTGAGGAAATTTCGTCATAAAGACTAGTATTTTCTGTAGGCGTAGGTACGTTTTTAACCGACTTCAAAAAGGAGGAGGTTATCAATTCGAATGTTTGTATTTTTTTTTGTGTATTTTTGGGCATAACTCTGTCATATATAGACGGATTTGCAAAATTCTTTTTTTGTCGAAAGGGGTTTATTCCGAAATGGTCCCATATAAATTTTACCAAAATTGATTCAGCCCTTTTTGAGAAAATCAACTAATTCCAGAAAAAATTACTTAGACGACGTTTTAGTTTCTTCAATCTTTGGAGGATTTACAATCTCTTTTAAGTGTGTCGCCGTTTCTTAATGGATTTGGATGTTAAGGCAACACTAAAAAGCGAAAAATAAAAAGTTTTTTCAAAAATAAGAAAACCGCCTTCAAAAACTAAAAAGTGATAAATAACTTTAGCACAGAACACACATTACTTTACTTTCGGAAGTCGGTGGCAATACAAAACAACAAACTCAAAGCCACCGCCACCGACTTCCGAAAGTAAAGTAATTTTTTATTTTTTTATTTTTGTCATTGGAAATGTCCGATAACTTTAGTTAACCTAACATGACTTGGCAAGATACACAAAGCAGGTTTTATGTAGGTATGCAAAATTTCAAAATAGGCGTGCTTAGGTTATTATATATTATATTGAATTTAAAAATCTTATGGTAATTAGTTCTGACTAATGTTGTGTTGTAGGTACTAGATAATTATCTACCTGAACATTCATTTCGTGTTATTTTAACATAATATATACTTTTAATAGTACTTTCCTAAATCTAAAACTTCGTTGGTATGGTATAGTTCATAAAAATTTGTTACACTGCTGCCATCGTTATCAAATACCGGTAAAAGTTTTAACCCCTAACTAACAAATTAATACATCGACATAAATTTCGAAATTGCTCAAGTACCTATTTCCATTTAATGAAAAATTACACTGCACTTCTTTGGCGGATTTATTCCCGTTTAGTTTAATTATCTTTATTTTTATCGTCTGTTACGCCTTACTAAGTACCTATAAGCATTAATGATTGGTAAATCAGGGTATCATTCGCAATACTGTTTTATATCTATTTTTTATTTAGAGCCTTATGCATACGAAACAAACGACATTATTAGTTGCAGACGGAAGTGAGGAACACAGAAGTTTCAGTAATTATTGAGGCATTTAATGGCTTAGTTTGCGCAAACGAAGCGTTCGTGTCTGACATTCGTAGTTTGCTTTTTACACAAAGGAATATAACAGTGTTTAATGAAGTTAACACTGTCTGCAAAACCGCAGTTAAATAATACTATTGAATACTATGGAATATTCATAAAAATACTGTTTAAAACCAAAAGGAGTACAACAGAACTGCCCTTTTACTTAATATAGTTAAATAAATACTTTAAAGAAGTAATGAAATTATGTAAATGTGATTTTATTTCCTGACAAATATTTAAGTTAAAAAAACTAACTTAATAGCGTAATAAACAATAGATCATTATGCAACATTAGGGTATCGAGTTACGAAGTCTGCGTGTGGGTTAGAATAGTTTGTTTTTTTAATCTCTGGAAAAATGGATCCGATTACAAAATAATCTTCCGACGATTACCGAGCACCGCAGAATGTTTTGTCACAGTGACGAAGTCGCGGGCAGAAGCATCCTTCATCTTTTTTCAACCGACTGCAAAGAAAGAAGGAGGTTCTCAATTTGATCCCGCATAACTTTTTTCGGGGTAGTCCGATTTCGATAATTCTTTTTTTAATTGATAGTGGTATGCCTCAAAGTTGGTCCCATTTAAATTTCATGGAAATATTCCACCCCTAAAGGTAAAAAATTAAGGGACGACTGCTTTTTTTGGTATCGCCGTTACATAATGAATTTGTATAAGCGTACTGCACGGCACTAAATAGCGAAAAAAAACCCTTTATACAAATAGTCTCCTTCAAAAAGTAAAAAATAAACTTTAAATTCGCAAGTCGGTGGCAATACAAAACAACGAACAAAATCAAAGCCCATTGCGAATTTAAAGTTTATTTTTTACTTTTTGAAGGCGGTTGTCTTTTCTTAAAACACGATATGGGTTAATACTTTAAAAATTATTAGATAGAACCATTTTTACAAAATCATACTACTACTCATACTAATACTATTGACCGTTTAATTATAGCAACCGAGTAGTCTAGGTAAATAGGTAAACTTAAATTGATCAATTTGTATAAATACTTGCAAATAGAACTAAGTAAGTACCTACAGATGTTTACTATTAGGTACCCTAGCTAGCTACATCATATTTAATACTAACTTTTTGTCATTTAATTAAATAGTAATTTGGCGCTTCGGTAGTTCGACTATCATAATCTTCTGCCTAGCCTTTGCCCAACTTTGTTGAGATCGACTTCCAATCTAACCGGAAGGCCTAGTGTAAGTTTTTATTCGAAACTGGAACAGCGCAGTCTAGTGGCAAGAATAGGAACCACAATTATTCCATATAAATTGACATAAGCGATGGTTTACGTTAACGCGATCGAGTTCGAATAAAAACTCACACTAGGCCCTCGGATGCCGCTGACTACGAGTGTTTCACATGAAACGACTGCCTGTCAAGTTAACACGATACCCTTTCGGATATCTATGATACCCCTTCGGATATCTATGATACCCCTTCGGATATCTATGGTACCCCGTAATAAGACTGGTTTTCAGACATTCTGACTTCTGGAGGTAGTCAGAAGTCTAACGACTGTCAATATCTACAAATGACAGCCGGGACCAACAGCTTCTCCATAGAGAACTACCTATGTTTTGGAACGAGCAGCTAGCTTCAACCTTCTGACTAACTGACCGACTCCTTGACAATTCTAAAGTGCCTGTAAATGGTTTAATTGGAATAAATGCTTTGACTTTGACGTATCGCACCTTCATTTCGAAACCGTTACTAAACAAAAAAACTAAATTTTACAGGAGATTACGATTATTGCATGACTATTTACCTCTTAATAAAAAAGTAACGAACACATATGAGATATTTCTGGCATTATTTGTTAAATTATTGGTTTCTTTTTAAAGTGTCATATAATTTAATATTTATAAGTAAGATGGCATTATTATCTCAATTTCGCGAATCGAAATGAAGGTGCGGTATGTTCCGAGAAACGGCGCGTCTCGGTATGCACTTCATACCGGGTGGTCACCCATCCACGGACCGACCACGGCAAGCGTCATTTAACCATGACGGATCGATCCGTACGGTTTACGGTTTTACTTAGTCACGGGCCCAGTAGGTCGACTATAACGTGTAATTAAACACAGTTACTATGTGTGCCTCAGTTACTATGTGTGCCTTATTTTTCATCTCTTTTTAATACCAATCTATTACCTACCTGTTTGTCCAATTCATTTCGATTATTATGACAAGCCACTTACTCGGCTCATTAAAAAAGCCGGTAATCAATTAATGCCACCATTATCATGGCAAACATGGTATCATACTCTATCAATATACCTAGATGCTTAGCAATAAGGGTAACACATTGTCACCGCATGAGTGAAAATAGATAGTTCATTTGTGTTGAGGTTTGCATATTTTCCCATACCAAAGCATTTCAAATCCATACTCAATATTATAAATGCGAAAGTAACTTTGGCTGAAACGATTTTCATGAAATTTGGTATGAATAGGTATAGCTTAAACCCTGGGGAAGGACATAGGCTACTTTTTAATCTGGGAGACTGGGACTTCACATACGCGATAACCGACATCAACGCGGGCGAAGTCGCAGGCAAAAGCTAGTGATTAGATAGAGACTGGGACTTCACATACGCGATAACCGACATCAACGCGGGCGAAGTCGCGGGCAAAAGCTAGTGATTAGATAGAGACTGGGACTTCACATACGCGATAACCGACATCAACGCGAACGAAGTCGCGGGCAAAAGCTAGTGATTAGATAGGGACTGGGACTTCATCTGCATACGCGATAACCGACATCAACGCGGGCGAAGTCGCGGGCAAAAGCTAGTGATTAGATAGAGACTGGGACTGGGACTTCACATACGCGATAACCGACATCAACGCGGGCGAAGTCGCGGGCAAAAGCTAGTGATTAGATAGAGACTGGGACTTCATCTGCATACGCGATAACCGACATCAACGCGGGCGAAGTCGCGGGCAAAAGCTAGTGATTAGATAGAGACTGGGACTGGGACTTCACATACGCGATAACCGACATCAACGCGGGCGAAGTCGCGGGCAAAAGCTAGTGATTAGATAGAGACTGGGACTTCATCTGCATACGCGATAACCGACATCAACGCGGGCGAAGTCGCGGGCAAAAGCTAGTGATTAGATAGAGACTGGGACTTCATCTGCATACGCGATAGCCGACATCAACGCGGGCGAAGTCGCGGGCAAATGTTAGTGAGTAGAAAAGGCGTACGTAACAATTATTTCCATTATTCGATTTGCTTTTAAATAGGGTACTTTATAAGTGAAAAAATCTATAAAATATTATTGAGATAGTTTAGAGAAAAAGCAGTCGGAAAATGTTAGTTTTAGTTCATAAAATAACTAAATAATTGTTTAAATTCAATTTAAAGTTTTCAGTTTTTTAATCTGTTTTTATGGCACTTACCGATTAAATACAAATTGTTTTTTTTTTGGTGGCATATTAGCACTACAGAATTGAATTGAGACACTTTTTAAAAATGAGTGAAATGTCCTATTCTATTTAACCATTGCATTTTACTTAAGTCCTAAAGTAGTCTTCAAAAGGAGAAAAATAATCGGTTTTATTTTCTCCGTATCCATAACGCCATACAGTCTCTATATATCGTATCTATGTCGTGTTTTATAGTAGAAATATTTAAAAATGTATAACCTAACACGTGTGATAACTAAAAGCATCATTGGGTATTTTTTCTCAAAAGGTTCATCCAATTTCTTTTAATCGACCTTAACAAAATGGTGAGTAAAAACTGTCTTAAAAGGTACCTAATACTTTCAAAAATACACTTCAAATCCCTTGTCCCTTGTCTATATCTATTAAAATATTTCGACACTTCACATCCCTTGTCTATATCTAGTCATAAGAAAGTATATAGTTCAAAACATTAATCCAAATCATTATTATATTATTATACACGTGACAGTTTGTGAGAATGGAAGGATGTTTGTAACTCTATCACGCTTAAACGGCAGAACGAAATTAGCTGAAATTTGGAACACCTTTAAATATTAATCTAACTTAACACTTGTTTCTGTAAGCTAACTTAAGTTTAACACTTGTTTCTGTAAGCTAACTTAAGTTTAACACTTGTTTCTGTAAGCTAACTTAAGTTTAACACTTGTTTCTGTAAGCTAACTTAAGTTTAACACTTGTTTCTGTAAGCTAACTTAAGTTTAACACTTGTTTCTGTAAGCTAACTTAATACTTGTTTCTGTAAGCTAACTTAATACTTGTTTCTGTAAGCTAACTTAACACTTGTTTCTGTAAGCTAACTTAACACTTGTTTCTGTAAGCTAACTTAACACTTGTTTCTGTAAGCTAACTTAGAACTATAGCTTAATTCTGAAATCTATACTGACAAAGACGCAACCAGATTTATTTCGGGTTACATTCACAGGTTATAATTAATATCACAATCTAACTTGAAGTAATATGTAGGTATGTTAATGTGTGTACTTCGTAATTGGCGTTTGTTCAGTAAGTTAAATTGTGATATTAATTGTACCTGTGAATGCAACCTGGAATAAATAAATTTAAAAAGGTTGCCTTGCCTTGCTTATATTATAAAATGCTTTACATACCTGTTTCAGACATAAAAGCACTTACATAATTATTATTAAAATTTTGAAAACGAAATAATGGTAGATACGTAATACGTAATACCTAATATATACCTTATAATTCTGTACCTTACTAATTAAATAAATCATGTACCTATTTCAACTTTGGAAATACAGAATTAATTTACAAATAATTTAATGCAAATACAAGTTAAAGTTTGTATTTTAATGTATTTTTGCGCAACATAATTACGGATTCAGTAAGCACCTGCATTTTAACCAATTAACGAAATACACATGATTGGTCTGAAGAGTCGTACGACTCTTTATGATGGACACTTGGTAATATTTTAACTACAAAAGCAATTTAACGTGAAAATTATAGTCGCTTTGAACGAATTTCCAACAAAGGTTAATTAATCGAAATATAAATATAATATTTTGATGACCCGTGACCATTGGTACCTGACACTGACACATCACCCGCTGTTAATGAGCCAGTTAATAAACAGTCGGCGTAAATTCAATGGCTAAGTACATTGTTATAACCGATAGCAACATCCATAGCACCCGATTCTGATGTCATAATTGATAGTGTTTGCATTTTAATTACTAGCTTAATAGTGGAAGTACTAAATTTGAAACGACATGTTTAATGTCAATGACGACCAAAGCTATTCTGAATGAACTCTATACAAAAACATGAACTAGGATGTTGAAGACGAGCTTCTTGGTGCAGCAAGCCACAACAGGAGTAACAATAGAAGTACTAGGTATTTCTACCAGGGCCGCCAAGAGTGGCAAGAAGTAGGTGAGGGCAAAAGATACAACATAAAGATCGCGGTATCTGTGAAAAATGATTCTAATTTACTAACATTTTTTTTACAATGATTGTCGCTGAGATGAGATGACAAATAGGTTTTGAACGTTTTTAAGTACGGAAATTGGCCTTCATAACCTGCTAACATCGCTTGAAACACCATCCTCATTTCAGGTGTGAGTGGATGGTGTTTTAAGCGGTCAATGTAATGTCAAAGAATAATAAAATTATATTTGTGATTGGCTATGAGATTACTGCCCGTGGTAGACCGTGACCGTTTCGAGTTAATTGTCATAGTTTATTAAATCAAAAAATACAATAATAAGTTTAGAAAATACATGCAATTTATTGCAATATATTAGCTTAGTAGAGTCATATAATTAATTTGCGTCACGTAATTGTAGTCTTCATACAAGACCAATTCAATCAATGTTTTCTGTTTTCTAGGGTTCCGTACAAAAAAGGATATATGATCCTATATTATAGGATCACTCGTGCGTCTGTCTGTCCGTGCGTCTGTCTGTCCGTGCGTCTGTCTGTCCGTCCGTCCGTCTGTCTGTCTGTCCGTCCGTCCATCTGTCTGTCCGTCCGTCTGTCTGTCCGTCCGTCTGTCTGTCCGTCCGTCTGTCTGTCTGTCTGTCCGTCCGTCCGTCCGTCTGTCACAGCACTCACAGCTAATTTGCTCGGAATCTACTGGACCAAATCAGGTGAAATTTGGTAGGATAGTGTGATTCTATGATCCAAATACAGATGCGCAAAAATATATTTTTAAAATAGGGGTCAAATTCGGGGGACAAATTAGGCAATTAAAAAGAAAGTTTTACAAACCTTATGTCATGTATCAAATGAAAGGGCTCAATATGAGGATCTCAAATATATTTTTGTTATTATTGGAAAATAAATAGGTTTGATTTTATTAATGAAAGAAGTCGAAAATTGACCACTGCCCCTGATCTTCGAAACTACTGAGCCTAAAATTTAGAAAAAAATATACTAAATATAAGAATTCTATTGACATTGTACGGAACCCTCTCCACGTGAGTTCAACTCGCACTTGGCCGGTTTTTAGTAGTTTTAAATTAAGTATATTTTATTTTAAGATAGTAGCCAATAACCGCATTTTTCTTTATTTCTTTAGCCCATAAACGCAGTTTTCTTTATTCAATACAAATAATTATTATTTGTAATTGGTATTGGCTTATTTTTAATTAATAATTGTTATTATTCTTCAATACCTTTATTGATAATTACAATACTTTAGACTCTTATAATTTAAAATAAATTGATGTCATTGAAAATTGTAGCGAAGTCAAAACTGTACATTGAATATTTTTGAAATAAAGAATCGTTCCTCGACCTCGTAACAATTATTTATTTCAAAAAGTTACGAGGTCAAGAAACTATACTTTCGGTATCAGAATTGATACCGAAAGTATAGTTTTTAGAATTTGTCTGTTTGTCTGTTAATATATTGGAGTATCTCGCAAATACTGGCGGGTAGATTCTGTTCAAATTTTGCATCAGTATTCCACATAGGTCTAATCAGTCCATAGGCTAGGTATATATAAATTATCACGCTATTTGCTTTGGGGGATGAGCAATGTTGCATTATGTTCGTATTTTTTTTACAGTTTAACACGAACTGAAACGATTGTAAAAATACTAGAACAATTGATGGAATATTGTAGGTTTTTGTAATTATTATTTTCACGCTATACCTTCAAGGAGCTTAGGAGCTAAGCAGTGAATCATGCCAAACTAGAATAGCTATTTTCATACTGTCATAGAAGTTAATGGCATAGCTATTTTCATACTGTCATAGAAGTTAATGGCCTAGCTTTTCGACAGCCACCTTTAAGCCTTGTTTCCACTTGAGCATGTTCAGGTGAATGAGCCGCTCATTCGCCTGAGCGTGCTCAGAGGAACAAAATGTTAGTTTTGGTCGAACAAGCCTCAAAATTGAAAAAGCTGTGCTCAGACTGCTCAGTATGTGCTCAGACTGCTCAGTATTATATTCACGTGTCCGTGTAGCTGCTGCGGCCTTTATAATGATTCACAGTGCCATAAAGAAGAAAAAACCACCAAGGTGGTGGATGAGAGAAATGTATCGGCATCGAAGAAATGTATCGGCATCGAAGAAATGTATCGGTATCGAAGAAACAACTCGGCATCGAAGAAACAACTCGGCTAATATGATTCGTGAATTGACTTTCGAAGGAGATAACGAACTATTTCTCAACTTAAAATTGATTTTGAAGATATACTTGCATTATTACATCGTCTACACAAATGTTTAATGTTTCACTGATAACAAGCCAAGCCATCTTCTTTTTTTGTCCGATTATAGTTTTCTTCATTTGAACTATCCCATACCACCCTCCTTGATACGCATCAATTAGTGTTAAACAAGTCTCGTTATCCTACAAGTCTCGTTATCCTGTATGCCACTCATTTTCTAAATAACAGAAAAAGTAAAATAAAACTATATCAAACTCGGGGGAACTCGGCGCGCTCGTCATTCGCAGAGCCTTTCAAACATCAAAACAAACATTTTTGCACTGTTAGGGCGCTTTCAATTTAGACGGTTGGTGCCGGACCGCTGCAGTCCGGTTATCGTACTGCGGGACGGCAACAATGCATATACCTACGTACCTCAGTCGTTGTTGGCTAGTGCGGTGAACGCATCGTGTTCCTTCGTAACGTGGACGTTTTTATGCATACCTACCTAATTGTGGACGTTTTTATGCATACCTACCTAATTGTGGACGATTTAAATACAGAAGATTTTATAAATGAAATAGAGTTGCAGCCCGCTGTTCTGAATTCTAAATGTGACAAGTATTCAAATCACTTGGAGAAAAAAAGGCTTGGGATGTCATATGTAAAAAAAAAGGTAACCGACTTAAAAAAAAATTACCGATTTTAAAACTAAAAAAGAAGAAGAAATTAACGGATTTGTTTAAGAATAGCAATAAATACTTATTAAAAAACTAATAGTGTTTATGTTACTCATTTTTTTTTGCTATTTTAGAATGTCTAGAGAATGTTTCCAAGAATTAAATGACTTAGTTAAAAATCGAATTCAACATCAAGAAACTAAATTCAAAAATACTATATCCGCCGAAGAGAGACTTGTGATAACGTTCTCTTCGGCGGATATAGTATTTTTGAATTTAGTTTCTTGATGTTGAATTCGATTTTTAACTAAGTCATTTAATTCTTGGAAACATTCTCTAGATATTCTAAAATAGCAAAAAAAAACAGATATTATTATTATATGCGATAACATTTGCGACGATCTAGTACGGCGAAATATAAAATTTCTTCCGTAGCAAGAAAACTAATTAATATCAATGACGCTAGGTATCAGCTATTCCAAGAAACATATTCAACGAACAAAGACAAGGAGTATTTTATAAAGAAGATTAATGGCATCGACTCCAATCTTATTCCACCGTGCTCGCAGCAAACGATGCATGCTACGTTAAAATCAATCATGAACATTGTGAAATATTAGTTTTTAGACGGTTATTTGAAACCTAATTTTCCGGTTTAAAGGGGACCCAACACCCTTACAAGTTCAAGTTAACGACAGCGAGAAACAAAGAAAACGATGAAGAATTAGATTTTGTATTTTTTTATTTTTCTGTCGAGTCTAAATCTGAATAATTGATATTTACCCTATCGAAGAAATCTTTAAAAATAACTCGCTGCATCTTTGCCACTCAAATGGAACTGCGCGCACAACACTTCTCTGGCGCTCTCAACACTTGTGCAGAAAATTTTACTTACATCTTAAATCTAGGCAACCATGGATTCAACATACTTTTTGGTAAAGCAACCATGGATTCGACATACTTTTTGGTAAAGCAACCATGGATTCGACATACTTTTTGGTAAAGCAACCCAATAAGGTTGGATTGGGAATAAGATAATAATTATATAATATACCTAATTAATTTATATATTTTTAAATGTTATTATTATTGTATAAATATTTAAAAATGTAACTTATATGTATATACAATGAATAAATGAGAATAATAATAATAATCTTTATTCATGAATATGAGAAACAACCCCATACAGAGACTGACTTAACAGTAAATACAGAGACTGACTTAACAGTAAATACAGAGACTGACTTAACAGTAAATACAGAGACTGACTTAACAGTAAATACAGAGACTGACTTAACAGTAAATACAGAGACTGACTTAACAGTAAATACAGAGACTGACTTAACAGTAAATACAGAGACTGACTTACAGTAAATACAGAATAGACAAAAAAAACGAAGTTAGTTATATAATACCTAATATTAGACAGGTCAACAGCTGGAAAATGTAAAATGGTGAATGGTGAATAGTGAAACGATACGGTTGTCTTTGGACTGATTTGTCCTATACTAGTATAAAACTGTATCACGAGTGGAGATAAACTTTCATTTGATATGTAATTCGATTAAATAACTTATGAGGATATAATTAATAATGCTTACTTACCTGTTTATACCTGGCAACTCAATAGTTGCGCAGAGGGGAAGAAGGCAAACTTTACTTTTTCAGTTCCTTGCGGAATATGATCGAAAAATATAACTATATATTTTATTGCTTAACATAATCGGCACGCAATTTAGCTAGGCAACCCATTTGCGATTTATCAATGTATACATTATCTGGCATATATTCTTTATTATCATTAAATAACAGACCAGTATATATTTCTTATGCCGGATCTCGTACTAAAAGAGATGTGATGAGATACAATAACATGCCAAATAAGCAAACTAATATCCATTACAGGGCGCACACCTTGCACCATTTTCGATAGTACCTATATTAGGAATAGAAACCAGACGCGAGTCCCATAATCCATACTTAATATTATAAATGCGAAAGTAACTCTGTCTGTTACGCTTTCACGATGAAACGGCTGAACCGATTTTGATAAAATTTGGCATGAAGATAGATTTAACCCCGGGGAAGGACATAGGCTATTTTTTCCGCGACTTCGTCTGCGTCCACTATAACCGACATTCACGCGGAAGTCGCGGGCAAAAGCTAGTAAAAATAATATCTTACATGAGCCGTTCCGAACCTCAAACAATCTTATTAAATAGTTGTAGTAGATGATATATTATTATAGAACTAACAATACAAATAAGATTCCAAAATTGTTTCAATGACATGATACACATTAATGGAGACTGATTTACATTCATTATGCATTCCCCGACTGACACTTACCTTATGGCATAACGCGATCGCGATGTAAGCTACCGTACGAACTATACTTGTTACAAATATTAAGCAGTACCATGTCATGAGGAAAGTCATTCTTATAAATAAGGAAGCTATTTATAAATTACATTGTAATTGAAGAGACAAAGGTTAAATTATCTACGCCTAAAGGTCAAAGTTTGGAGGTACCTAGGAGGTACCATTTAAATATTTTCAAATGCAAAAACAGTAGGTATAGTAAAAGGAACCAAAATGTACCTTCTGGACTACAATAAATGTTGAATTTGCAAAATGTTGAATTTGCAAAATGTTGAATTTGCAAAATGTTGAATTTGCAAAATGTTGAATTTGCAAAATGTTTAATTAGCAAAATGTTGAATTTGCAAAATGTTGAATTTGCAAAATGTTGAATTTGCAAAATGTTGAATTTGCAAAATGTTGAATTTGCAAAATGTTGAATTTGCAAAATGTTGAATTGCAAAATGTTGAATTTGCAAAATGTTGAATTTGCAAAATGTTGAATTTGCAAAATGTTGAATTTGCAAAATGTTGAATTTGCAAAATGTTGAATTCGCAAAATGTAAAATGTAAAATTCGCAAAATGTAAAATTCGCAAAATGATGAATCCAAAAATAATACACCGTACTCTATGCAGAAATCTTGGGAATGAGAATCGATGAACTAATTGATCCTACTCATTAGCGAAGAACATTGAATCCTAATGACTCACGACAGTCACTGGGTAGTTCCTTTGAGCTATAAATAAAAGATAAAAGTCCCCCCTAGGTGGACTAAGGTGATCCACCGGCAAGAAAAATTGCCCGTGGTCCATCCAGGTGAACTAAGCAGGTGGAGCAAGACCGAATATCGGACTTAATCCTCATCTCTAATCCTTCCCTAGTCTCCTGAATCCTTATGACTCACGACAGTCACTGGGTACTTCTTTGAGCTATAAATAAAAGATAAAAGTCCACCTAGGTGGACTAAGGTGATCCACCGCCAAGAAAAAGTGCCCGTGGTCCATCCAGGTGAACTAAGCAGGTGGAGCAGGACCGAATCTCGGACTTAATCCTCATCTCTAATCATTCCCTAGTCTCCTCACATGGTCAACATGTCGGTCCTGGCTTTTCCCATCACGACCTTATTTACCTCTCTTATGTCCTTAAACCTCCATAACCCAAGCCTACATTCCAGCACAGGCGTAAGAGAAGTTTCATAGCTACTGTTATGCCTGCGGTCGATGTCATCCCCGGCTAGAATCAGGCATTTATTTTCGCTGGATCCCAGTTTTGAATCCCAGTTTAATATTTTTGGCGTTGGATCCCACAAAACATTATTACGTATTTTCGTTGGAACCCAAGTTTAAAAAATGCAAGATATTTTCGTTTATCTCAAAAACTATTTTTGTTTATCCCAAAAACTATTTTCGATGGATCCCAAATACCTACTTAAAAAAATCTGAATGCAGGTACTTTCAACAACAAAATTATTAATAATAAAATGAGGGTAAGTAAATTTTATATCGACTGACCACTTTTATTATTGTTGTTCTCTTTCTCATTGTAATCGAATCACAAAATAGTTACCTAGTTATTATAGACCTAGGCTGGATACAAGTAATACAACCTTGTTTGAATTGGTTTTGGTTATGTGATAAACATTCTTCTAAAATAAGAGAACTTGATGTCCGACGTGTGGAGTGACAGGTCGAGCAATAAAATTTATTAATATAAAAATAATTGAGAACGATCAAATTACACGAGGTTATCACACGAGGTCATTGTATTATTTTTATTAGGTACCTCTCTCGATCCTCACAGAACCACGAGTGATCAACTCCCATCTACTTCTTCATCAATAAATTTGAATTTTATAGACAGAAAAGTTTATATTTTTACATGATGCTTCTTATCAATATACAAAGAAATTAGATGGAACAGTTACCAGTTAGTACCTACCAGAGAATTGTGACTTAGGGCGGGTTGCTTCAACTAATCATTACAGACCGGTAACAGTTCAAAATGGCGCTAACTATCGTCAAATCAAAAAAATGGGTTGTTTCACAAAATCATATGTCAAAAAGTTACTATTACCATAACCAACGTAATTTTTCGTAATTTTGTGTTGTCAAACAGCTACTTCAAACATCAAAATATTATGGAATCTCTTTTCGAATAACTTTAACTGACGGATTTTTATGTCATGAAACAACCCGTTACATTTAACGCACGTTAAACATCATCAGTCATAGTAACTTTTTAACCGTCCGTATGTAACGTTAACCGACTGTTTGAAACAACCCGCCCTTAGTTGAAGTCACCAGTTACTATTAGTAGTTAGTTATCTTTAGTTTCCCAGCTCTTTTACAACGAAGTACTAGGAGCGCATAACTTAGTGTTAAAAAAATGTTTGTGTGTTTGTTTTCTTTGCTTTCTTGGGTGCTTAACTTTAGTGTTACTTAGCGGCGTAAGTAAAAAACACCGGGAACGAAGTCGGGGGCAGCAGCTATAATATTATAAATGCGAAAGTTTGTGAGGATGGATGAATGGATAGATAGATGGATGTTTGTTACGTTAGTCTTTCACGCCAAAACCAGAACGAATTATGATGAAACTTTACAGAAATATAGCAACATCAGAATAAAATTGTATCCTGTGTGAAAAGGAGAGGGAAAAAAGTGGTGAATTCAGAACCATTAACCAACCAACCAACCAACTAACCATTGACTAATGACACGACTATATTATATTGCCAGAGAATTATGATGACTCAGTTGAAGTCACCAGTTTCCAATATTTTTTAGATCCAAGTACTAGGAGCGCATAACTTGTGTTTGTCCTCTATGCCTTTCCTGGGTGCTTGACTTTAGTGTAACTAAAAGTCTAAAGTCACGGGCAACAGCTAGTATTTGATAAAGGTAAATCACTTTTCTTCTTGAAAGTAGTACGCAAAATACGCGTTGAGACGTAGAGTTGCGGACACCGGCCGGCCCGTCATACTACTACTACACATGTTGTTATAATATGGGATTCAATGGGAACAGCAAATGGGACCCATCGTTAAAAAAAACGTAAAAAATGGGATCTATAAATGGAATCTAAAACTGGGACCCAACGAGAATAAATCGAATCGTGGGGGCAATTCTAGTAATATTTAGAAACGTCTACATTCTTATCTCAGACTTAAACTGTCAAAAATGCCTATTCTATTTTACCTATATTTTTTTCAAGCTTACAAAATTTTGAATATTTTTAATTTGCATTTGAATTTGCCTTCATACTCGTATATAAGAAACTGGTGAAGATGGAACGATAAACTCGATATTCCCATTATTTTGTACTAAATATATTCCCCTACTTACTGCTGTCTGAAATTATAACGAATTCTATCAAGATTTTTTTGTAACAGTCTGCGAGCGAAGAGGACACCGGCAGAAACTGGATGCACAGGCAGTTCTCTAGAGTGGCGCGAAATCTTCGCTACCGCATCAGCGGCGAGGGCCACTCTAAAACGCCTGACTGGTTCTTGGACAAATTTGCGGCGCAGACCTTCACTGATCCTGAGGAGCCCCTCTACCAAGCGAAACGATCCAAACTGTTTTGTGGGCTTAAACTTGCGTTTGACCCTACACTTCCTGGACATTACCACGTAAGTAAATAGTTTAGTCCGTGTGGTGTCGGACGTAAAGAATACCACCATCCCATATCGTCTCGTGGGTGTCGTAAGAGGCGACTAAGGGACTCACCAGAGAATGGGCAGCAGCGTTCTCTGTGCCTTTGTTGTAACAACCATAGTGCGATCGCCAACCCGCCTGCCAAGCGTGGCGATTATGGCAAAACCCCCCCTTGGGGAGGCCTATATCCAGCAGTGGACGTCTTTCGGCTGGAATGATGAAGTAGTTTAGTTAATTTGAGGCTCTTGGAAGTTACATGACAACAGTGATAATTAATTACGTATTTTTAGTTAAGACTTGTCAGTTTCATAAAACTTCCATTAAATTTGATCCCTATTCAAACATTTCAACATAGACAGGAGACTTGTATCCCGATCACGATGACATCTCCCTCTTGATTTTTGATGACTACTTAGCGGGTCAACACATTCTATGAGCTGAATAAAAAACTGGGTCCTAAGCACCTAATTTAAGTAAAATTACATATACCTAATTGACAATAGTGTGTCCAATAAGAGCCCGAAAGCGACACGCTATTGCGATTAATTTATCATTGTGACCATTCATTTGTTCTGCTGTTCTATGTTAGACGGAAACTATTTAGCAACGGAGGTGGACCGTTTTTTTTTTTAATAAAAGCTTTACCATACTCGTAATGTCTCCTGCACCGTGGGTGCGTTTACAAACATATAATTTCACATACATAAACAGCCAGACCCGGAACAACTATCTGTAGGCCATACAAATATTTGTTCCGTGAATCGAACCCGCGACACGCAGCGCAGCAGTCAATCGCTTTACCACTGCGTCACCTGCGTCGCTAAATGTAGAGGTGTACTTAATAACTTTGAGTTGTTTACTAGTACTGGATTTCTGTCTCTTTTACATAGTGCTTATTAATACTGAAAATCCAGAGATTTAATTTAACGTGCATTCATGAAATACAATTAAATATATTGTTAGGAGACCACCGAAGTTAACGCATTCATGAAATACAATTAAATATATTGTCAGGAGACCACCGAAGTTAACGCGTATCAAAACACTATCGACATATAGAAAAGATAAATTACCACAATCGGGTTCCATAACATCAATCACGGCATGAAACAATCCCGCTTCCTGAAAGAAAACAAGCTGAATAGAAACGTGTATCCTTGTTTTCGCTACTCTAGTTTTAAAAGTTATTAGAGGTACATAAAGCATTATGAATACATTCATCCCTATGTTTAGATTACCACAAAGCTATCGCACAATTGTTGTATAACATTTTGTGAATTTAATTAAAACGTTGCGTTACAATAATAGGTAATGCGACGTAAGAGTATCGCCTCTTTGTATGAGTTTGTATAGCTTTACAAAAAGAAATAAGTAAGCTTTTTTACAGTTCTGTGTGCTTTTAATTAACTTTTTTATTTGAATGAGATTTAACCTTCACTTTGTAAACCATTATATTCCGCTTTTTTTGAACATTAATTTAGTGTATGTGGTCCTTTGGCAGATGAATAACTTCTGATGTATTTGTTTCGACATAGCGTTCACAAACGAGTATTTCATTTCATGCACTATTACGCAAACGATTGATGTTTACTAAGTATAGTAAAGTATAATATTGTATTCAGCGGCTATTGATTACTTCCTTCATTTATTTAAATCTGGGATCACCACCAGTTTAAGTTACAACAATAAATACAATTTGCCATACATGGTTGTCAAGTTAAACAATGTCTTTGTATGTAGTTAGCAAAGTGTGCAACCATATTACAGACCAGAGGGTTTTCGCCTCTTGTCGTATCGGAATAAAGAGAAGAAACAAACACTCATAAGCACTGTGTTAGCGATTTTAGTGTAGATTTCCACGGGAGATTCTCCTTCATTCATCAAGTGTCCAGTATGTCTATTCTGTTACAATCTCCCTCGGTGAAAGCTAGAAGAAGAAGCTCATCCGTCCGTCTGCTTTGTCGATCCCTAGCATCGGTTCTGATGACAGCTTATTTCACCAAGGTGTTCACCGAGGGATATTGTAACAGAATAGCACTACTGATATATTTACATACCATGGAACTGAAAAAATAAGTGAAACCTGCACTTAATTACCTATTTAAACTACCGGGATGCCTAAACGACTATCACCAGAACAAATAAAGCGATTTGAAAGGGGAGAAATCTTCTTAAAGATGAAGCGGACGTGAGGGTCACGGCAACATGAACTGTCTCTGCGATCCATTCTGGCATCTCGCGTTATGTAAATTAACCTTAAAAGAACTAGGCTCCTAAGTACCCCGAAGCCAGTTACTAACTCTGTACAGGCACAGAGAGTAGTCAGGATTGATTTATTTCGGTATCGATGTTTCATGCGATGTTATTATGTAGTTCCGACCTCGGACGATCATTGCATGAATTTCCCGCATCTTTTGCCATCAATCACGACATTTAATGTGATTATATAATTTGGTTCATAACGAAATAGGCAGGCAGGTTTAGGCAGGCAGGTTCACAACGAAATAGGCAGGCAGGTTCACAACGAAATAGGCAGGCAGGTTCACAACGAAATAGGCAGGCAGGTTCACAACGAAATAGGCAGGCAGGTTCACAACGAAATAGGCAGGCAGGTTCACAACGAAATAGGCAGGCAGGTTCACAACGCTTTTGTAGGTGGAGAAGAGGATGGAGGATTAATAGATGGATTCTAGATTAAGAGATAGTTCTTACGAATCTTATGACAAAATTGTTAGTTACAGGTTTAGCGGCTTAACACATTTTATACTGGGAGATAAAGTTCCTATTAAGACCAAGTCGAGATAAAATATCGTACAAATTGCTTCAATAATAAAATTGTTGGATAAAGAAGCGAAAATATATAAAATTAGACGAGTAAAATCTCCGATTATAAATTAATTAAATTGGCTGACGCCGACACACCAATAACAATGATGAAGCTGTATGTATTACCAGCACCTAAGACTGACTTTTGTCTATAGACCAATGGCATCCAAGATTTACCCAAAAAAAATAAGAAACTGAAACTGTGAACAGTGTTTCTCTCTTACAATTCTTACATACATACCTACATTTATAATAATTTTTCTTATGTCATTTTACAGTGGCTTGCTGTGGTATCCTTAGCCATTCTATACAATATGGTCTTCGTGATTGGCCGAGCCGTCTTCTGGGAGCTGGATAAACTGACGGCGCTCTGGTTTGTGCTGGATTATCTATGCGATACTATTTATCTTATCGACACCGTCGTGCATGTCCATGAAGGTACTTTCTTTTAGCATATTAATATTGTTGTTATTTATTATAGACATGAACATAATTATAAAGAGCCTTTGGCAAATTGAAAAACTATTTCATGTCTGGCGTCATCGTATCATTCGAACAAAGAACCTGGTAGTCAGATTGTTGTTCTTTAGGGTCTATTTAGCAATAACCCATCTTAATGGCGCAGAAATAAAACAAATTCAAAATATAGATAAAAGAGCCTAAGATTTTTCCTGAGTGCTTTTTCCAAGAGGTCAAGAAACTAATGGGTGCTAAGTGAAGCGACTTGTCCCATTTTTAAGGAAAAGCCATAATTTTCTGAGACGTGTTACGGAACATTAACAGCATATTTGGTTCAATTTTATCCTTGCACAGGACAGGCAAAATGTTATTGGGATTTTCCTCGAGGAGTTTGTATTTGTATCTGGTTAATGATAAACGACACACAAAACAAAATAAAAAATTTAGGTACTGTAAGAGGTCAAACTCTAGAGCCTCTCACAGATACCGGGTTTATAGCGTGGTGTATGACGGATTCTAATACGCTTATTTGAAATTAAATACACTTTGTTTATTACTGTTATGTATTCAAGATAATCAAACGTGTGCCCGTGAAGGGGTCAGGTTAAGAAGTAAGATATGTCATATTTAAAACAAACCAAATCTACGATTTTAACTTTTCTAGAAGGATGCAGACTGATTAGCTATAGACCATATAGTTAATGGCATCTGCATGCTAACCTCATGCAGCCTCTACAGTACCTATATGTAGGCATGTTATGTTTATCATGTTAATCCAAATATTTAACTCTTTGCTAAGCGTTTACAAAGCGAAAACCGCATTAAGCGAATGTTGAACTTTAAAATGTCGATGAAATTAATAATTCCACAAACAAACACTTCAAGAGCTGTCTAGTTTAATTATGAATATTTGAAGTGGTTTTTAATATTGTTTGTCTGTAATTGTAGACAAACAATATTAAAAACCACTTCAAATATTCATAAATATTGTTTGTCTGTAATTGTCAGTAACAACTGCACAAGCTACGGTTTTGCAAATGTTAAATGATCCAAAATGATATCATTATTCCAATTTGTTATATCTACACGTGTACTCGTGTACATTTTGATTTTATAGGTCTATCTACAATATCTGGTCGTTCACTCCTCCTGCAATATGCAACAGAATCGTAATTCCGATAATATTTCCATTACACCGATATCTACATAATATGTAACGGGCAAGACACCATTGCGTTTATTCCAACTTTTTCCTGTACATAAAAAAGTGTATATATTCAGTAAGTTACCACCACTAGTTAAGACCAGTCTGGTGATGGTTCTAAGTAAAAGAACTTCTGACTTGCCACCCCATATCATCGTATTAATGTGTGTCGAAAAAAAGGGCTTGACGTAGGTACCATTTAGTTTGTAAGTACCTTGAGATTTTATAGCAAATTGATGGAATGTACAAACCAGAGAACATTTAATTGCGTAGTGAAAGCCCCATATGTGTGCGGAGCCGGCCGGATCGTCGGCGCCCTGTGTTTATGCAGTGGTGCGTTTTGGCCAGTCACGAGATTTTCAGTGAATATCGCCCCACCCAAACACCATCAGTCTCCATATTATTGTTACGGACACCGATTAAGAAAATACCAACTTTGTTTATTTTGTTACAAAGAAAATACCTATGTTAAAACACAAAGTAAAGAGAAAAAAAACTTTCAATTCATCGGCGTCAATGATTTAGATGCAAAGCTTTTGCAATTAGTTATAAAAAAATAATTACTTAAACACATAGTTAAACCACAAAACATCTACAAATTGTCATGCAAGATTTTATCGAGAGTATTCCAACTTAAATTGGCGATGAAGAAATTCACTCGATTTGAATTAATTCGTAGTTGGTAATTACTGTGTCGAGAAATATGATGATGACTGTGTAGGTCTATAATTATCAAAAAAAAAAACATGGTAGTAAAAAGTTTATACCTACAACAAATCAATATTCTTCATAGAATAGGTTTGGTCGAATTATGAATGAGCAGTATGCACTTTTATCTGTTCAAAAATAGCCACTACACAGATGTCATAATTTAGTAGTTGGAAAGAACTATTAAAATCGACACAGTTTACGACAATGTAAGTTACGAGTATTACTTTGGAGTGAGCCCGCAAATCAACAATTTGACACCCACACGCAGAGCCGCGCCTTGCGTCATCAAATTTAGCTAACGTGTGAACAAACATTCGACCCTGCC
This sequence comes from Charanyca ferruginea, assembly GCA_947361185.1. Classification (NCBI taxonomy): domain Eukaryota; kingdom Metazoa; phylum Arthropoda; class Insecta; order Lepidoptera; family Noctuidae; genus Charanyca; species Charanyca ferruginea. The sequence goes on along the minus strand of OX376055.1, from coordinate 14,454,934 downwards.
TAGTTGCTTTTTGCGCACAAATATTGCACTGCGCTTGTAGGGATACGAATCCAGATATTGTGATTGATTGGTTACTTCTTTATTGCATATGGAAATCGAGTAAAAAGCCTTACATCATTGATATCAACTGTCAAAAACATAAAAACCTTCAGTCACCATAATCACGCGATTAGATGAAAATTATAGATGATAAGATGGTAGCTATATCCAACTCTACTCACAGGTAACCAAATGAATAGGAAAATGTTTTCCCCATCACGTGATTTAATATGGATCATGTAGGTATATTTGAAGTAAGTATATTTCATTTCTTGGCAGACCGGGAAATGCCATCTATTATGCTGTGCGAGAAAGATGTTGATAGCCTATAACTGTAGAAATAAAAATATTTGTTTATTGTTCACAGGATACCTAGAACAAGGTCTCATGGTAAAGGACCCAAAAATGCTCAGAAAACATTATTTAAAGTCGGTGTCATGGAGATATGATCTAATATCATTATTACCAACTGATTTAGCATACTACTGGTGGATCCCTGGCAGTTGTGATGATGTTAGTATTCAATACAAATAATCAACTTAAACAATCTATGTAAAAGAGATGGTCAGCTAACCATATGCAGCTGCTTACCGTCTTTTCTAGTGTTAAATGGTAAAAGTTAACCAGGGTAAAAGAAACCAGCTATGAACAATGCGAGATCGCATTATTAGTTAGTCGCTGGACACAGAAAAGACGTAAGAAGAGGACGGGGCACGGACAGAGAGCAAGCGGGGCGCCGTCGTGACTTTTTAAAACACATTTCTCGTAGTCCCTGGAAGGCCACGGAGGTTTTTTTCTTCGTAAATAAAAAATATCTATATAAATCTTGCGAAGCTCCCGCCGCCTTGGGTTTCTGCTTACCAAAATGGATAACCAAAATTATTTTGACCCTTTAGTCCCCCCTGGGGCGAATCCGACATGGTTAGGTTAGGTTAGAACTGTGACCCCTTACGCCACCAAATCGCTTTTTACAGTCCAACTCATACATTTCTACAATACTTTAGGAAATACAATTTGGTGATCATTTATCCATTTTTGCCGGCATATCGATGACTGCATTTCAAATATCAAAGTCCAATAGAGTTTGGTTACATATTTCTTGAAGGAACCACGGGCAAAAAATACCCGTGGTCGCTTCCAGTGTCTAAGGGACCGAAACCACGGGCGAAAAAGGGCGCAGACAAGCAAGCGTCGTGTCCGCGCCCTGTCTTTTCTATATGCGTTGCGTTGCGACGCTGCTATATATTTTGTATGAAAGGGACGCGGAAGAGACCTATGTCCGCGCCCCGTCCTCGTCTTACGGCTTAGGATTCCAATTTCCATATCAAACTGCGCGTATTGAAAGGACAACAACACAATCACAAAAATGTTTACATATAAGAAACCTGATACTTGATAGGGTATTAAATAGAACCTTTACAAAGACTACTTCCTATTTCATATTTTACGGTTCTAAAAAGTACTTTTCAAATAGACATGTCTTCTTGACTTCTGTCACTTCCGGTATCTGGAACGAAAATGATCACGAGACTTTAACGAATAGTCAAACACACACGCACGCACATCAACTGCTTTAATTGGCTGCTTTAATTGGCTGCTTTAATTGGCTGCTTTAATTGGCTGCTTTAATTGGCTGCTTTAATTGGCTGCTTTAATTGGCTGCTTTAATTGGCTGCTTTAATTGGCTGCTTTAATTGGCTGCTTTAATTGGCTGCTTTAATTGGCTGCTTTAATTGGCTGCTTTAATTGGCTGCTTTAATTGGCTGCTTTAATTGGCTGCTTTAATTGGCTGCTTTAATTGGCTGCTTTAATTGGCTGCTTTAATTGGCTGCTTTAATTGGCTGCTTTAATTGGCTGCTTTAATTGGCTGCTTTAATTGGCTGCTTTAATTGGCTGCTTTAATTGGCTGCTTTAATTGGCTGCTTTAATTGGCTGCTTTAATTGGCTGCTTTAATTGGCTGCTTTAATTGGCTTGGTTTGATCTTTACGATGCGTATGATTGAGAAAGGATGCAGGAAGTAGTCTGGATTCTGCCCATGTTGCTTTCTTGAGCCTCTGTCCTAGATTCTGGCATTTTCCATCCTAGATTCTGGCATTTTACATCTGGCAATGTCTTTTCTGTATAATTATCAGGGTCAAGGCAGCGCTGTTTACAAATTTAATAAAATAAAAGGTGAGCTTGTCATCTCAAAATAAGAATTGGAAAGATAATAATGCACTTTGCAGAACTTAGCAAATGCGAAATATTCCACTAAAACGTTGCTTAAGTTTCTTATTACCGAAGTGTCAATATTGGCTGTTCCAGAAACGATTGCCGTGCCCTGTTATTGTTCGACTCAATCGACTATTTCGCCTGCCTCGAATGTGGGAGTGGTTCGATCGCACTGAGACTGCCACTAGTTATCCAAACGCGTTCAGGATTTGCAAGGTTAGAAATATGTAGATACTCTTATTATAAAATCATTCAAGCGGTGTTATCCAAATAAATATTAACTCTTCTAATTAACTTCCAGGTCGTCATGGCGATACTGGTTCTTATTCATTGGAACGCCTGTCTATATTTTGCTATAAGTTATGCAATTGGATTCGGTACAGATAATTGGGTATACAATATAACTGGATCCCGTAACGAAACATTGGCACACCAATATATTTACAGCTTTTATTGGTCCACTTTGACACTAACTACTATCGGAGAAACTCCTCAGCCAGAGATTGATGCCGAATACCTATTTGTCGTCGCGGACTTTTTAGCTGGCGTTTTAATATTTGCTACAATAGTTGGAAATATCGGATCAATGATTTCAAACATGAATGTTAACAGGGTTGAATTTCAGAATAAAATGGATGGAGTAAAACAATACATGGCATTCAGAAAGGTTAGCGGGGAACTTGAAGGCAGAGTTATTCGTTGGTTTGCTTACACTTGGGCACAAAGCGGAGCATTAGATGAAGAAAATGTCTTATCTTCCCTGCCGGACAAACTTAAAGCAGAAATTGCTATTCGCGTTCATTTAGATACTTTGCGTAAAGTGAGAATTTTCCAAGATTGCGAACCTGGATTATTAGAGGCTTTAGTATTAAAACTGAAACTCCAGGTTTTCAGCCCAGGTGATTACATTTGCCGAAAAGGTGACGTTGGAAAGGAAATGTATATTGTCAAACGCGGAAGACTTCAGGTGGTAGCCGATGATGGTAAAACTGTACTAGCTACTTTGAGCGCTGGCTCTGTTTTTGGAGAAGTGAGTGTGCTAGAGATAGCTGGTAATCGTACCGGAAATAGAAGGACAGCTAACGTGCGAGCCTTGGGGTATTCTGACTTGTTTTGCTTGGCAAAAAGAGATCTTTGGGAAGCACTTGCTGACTATCCAGATGCCAGAGCAACACTCACTGAACGAGGCTGTCAGTTATTAAGGAAGGTTCGTAAATAACATGTCACGGTAGAAGTGACAATCAAACATAATAATAACCACACAAAATATAACCCCACAAAGCATAACCATAAAATAAGCACAAAATGTAACCTTAAAACGTATACCATTATTAAAATAATATTCATACACACATATATACAAATATATACAATTCTTTTGAAACTACAGGATGGCTTGCTTGATGAAGCTGTTTTCGAAAATGCACAAACAACTCAACAGAGCATGGAGGAAACTGTGCATAAATTGGAAACTACAGTTGATATGTTGAATAACCGCTTACAAGGACTACTTACAGACGTCGGCGAAGAACAGGCTAAAATAAAACAGAGAATAAGCAAAATAGAATTGAGGTGAGTATTACCACTACCCTAAAAATATGTAGTTCCTAAGAAGGGGTCAATGCCTTTGCGATTGTTTATGTCGACTTTATATTATTAACCCCCGAAGTATGAAAAGGGGTGTTATTTTACTCTATGTATTGCAGAACATTGCGAATGTATTTTAATTTGCTTTATTAAGGTTTTTAAAGAACTGACATTTTCAGGGTTTTGGAAACAGAAGACGAGGGTACTGATTCTGATGACATGACATCGTTGGCAGCTTCAGATTTGAGAAGCGATATTGGTGGTTACAATGAGTTACCCATGATCTCGGCGTACAACACTTCTATGCACCTGCTGACGCACCCTATGCCCGTGCGAGAACGGGGCCACTCGCTTAGTGTGGAAAGGTCATCCGGGTTATTGAATCGAGCTCCGGAGCCACGCAGCAAATCACTTCGTTTAAAACGGATCCACAAAGACATTTCTAAATAAAATGTGGTAATAAGTGATGTAAACGATTAGGAACCTTAAAATGGGAAAGAGAGAATCGACAACTTTTAGGAGGAAATTCAAAATTGTAAAAATGAAAATTATTTTTGATACCACCGTAGGGTTTATACGTATTTGATATTAAAGTTCAAAATTCGATCAGGGAGATAAATTATTGATGTGTACCAAAACGATACACAATCAAAATTATTCAGTGCTTATTGCAAAGACATTGCCACCAGCTTAAAGAAAAGAGGGTAATTAAGAAAAGAGGGTAATTAAGAGAAGAGGGTAATTAAGAGAAGAGGGTAATTAACACTATTTTAAATTTTAACGTATGTACATATTATGTGTTTAGAACTGCTAAACATTATCTATAAAGTTGACAAGATTTGTTGTTAGTTAACAATATTTATCGTGGAACCTAATAAAACTGATGTCAATGAGAAGTGGCTTTACTAGTGCGTTTCACCTATATAGACAAGGGAACGGCGGATCAAAAGTTTGTGCATTTTGTTCTCATTAGATATTAATAAATGTTTCAGTATATGAAATGTTAAATTTTATATTATTTTATTTTACCTATTTATAAGATTTTAGGGAAATATTATTAAAAGTTTTTACTGGTATTTGATACAAATATTGCATGCCATTTCAATAATAATTTGGTTTTTTCTAATGTATAAGATAATTAATAACTTTCTATATTCATAATAATAATAATATTCGTAAAGTAATTGTCAAACTATTCAAAAATATTATTTTATAGACTTATTTTCAGAATGATGAATTAATCACATCAATAATTCTGAAATATTACAGAGGCTACAGACGTAGAGTATTCAAAAACCCATTTTGCTTAAATTCATTAGGAATTAAAACTTACATGGTGGTTTTAATGAAATCTGAAAATATTGACTATGTTCAGAGTTAGAACTGAAGTATACCTCGAGGATATGGAGAGCTGGCAGGTTGGTGACACGTTGAGCAGAGTCAGCATGTTGTAATAAAGACCTCGTTTTGGTGTCACATATTATAACATTGATACTACGTGCAATTGTGATTTTTGCACCGTCAGTGGAATTATTATTTCCAGTAACAAAGTGTACATACCGATATATTCCAATACTTAATATAGAAATCATTACATTTGTGCGTTTAAACTGGAAAAGCATTCGTTTCCCAGTGCTCTCGGTTGTGCATTCGTGCATATACTACTTTTTTGGCATTACTAGTGAGCAAGGCTTCACGCATTTTATCATAAAATTTTATTAACCCAATCGAGTGCCTCTCGAAAGATATCACGTTATTAGCCTATATTTGTGAATTTATCATTGATTTCTCGTACTTATGTATTCAGTAAATATACAAAAATAATAAAAAAATAATGTAAATTTCAAGTCACAAATTATGTATTTTATTCTGATGTTGTGTAACTTTTGATTCGAATCCTAAATACAATTTTGATGATATTATAAAAAACTTAGTTATAATGAATTTGTGTACCAGTAATTTATATTATTATCAATATTACAATTCCGTAGAATTGAATAAGGTTTTTGTAAATTATTATTATTATTAATCATTCCAACTGTGTCCAAAATTGATAAATAATAAACTACTCGATGCTGAGTTTTATTTTAAACCCAGAAGTTATCCATGTCAAGATATTTATTTGTTACTTGATGAGAAATATATGTTTATATTTTGCATTTAGCTACTACTAGGGACAGCAACAAGATTCCTGAACAACACCTATTAACAAATATATTTTCAAAATAATTGTACACTACAAATATATTATATAGGTAAGATCATGTTAAGTCAATACATACATCGTTTAAGTATAAATCAAAGCGAATAAGTATTCCGCCACAAACATATTACAAAATATTCTAAGAAATGTCCAAATATTCAATAATGTGCATTACGTCTCAACTTTTATTTAAATCAAATTGCTTATACTTTTGTCACATATTTAAATGTTCAACAAATTAAAATGCACGTTTACATTATAAATTTTTTTTACATTGATCACTACACGAACTTTATATTACAGTCAATAATTCCATAATAATTCACGCATGGTGCTTAAGATATTCAAGTCTTGTGTTCCCCTCCAACTTTGGCAACTTTACATAAAACATTTCGAATAAGGTGCTGCATTAGATACGAGACTTGAGGAGGCTTCTTCTTTTACGCCAACTGCCAAAGAAATACTGTTTTAGTGTGACATTAGACTGCATCACCTAGGCATTAGAACTTCGTTCTTACGTCTAATCTATATCAGATTATTATAATTTATATTAGATAAGACGTAAGACCGAAGCTTCACACAGAAAAATGAGAAATGTTTTGTATTACTATGGTCATGCAATAAACATTTATTATTTAAATTAGACAACGCACACTCGACACGGTATCGTGCGGCACTTGCGCCGAGATCTGTTTTGAAATTTGGTGATAGACGTAGGTAGTAAGTCGGACGGAGTACGGAGACGGGTACGCGTACAATTTTTTTTTCTGAATGGCTTCTCGCAGGTTAACCGAGAATGTTGTCGGCTGCTTAACTAGACTTTCTTTCGGTGCCTTTAAGTGAATTTAAGGCCTCCGGCCAGAGCACAAAACTTATAAACTAAGCGACTACACCTACGCCCCTACCCCCCTGTGGGGTACGGGCGTCGCTGGGAGAGGGCAGCAAAGATATAGACTGGATTGGTTTTCGAATATTTAGGGACGAATTCAAAGCTGCAGGCTCAACAGCGCGGGCTAGCGAGGGTACGCGTACATATAGGTAGCTCAACTACTTCTTTTTACAAAGTACCGAACTTTTTGAACTAACATAGGTGAAAAGGTCGTAGGACGTACTTGTGCATACTGCAGACTTAAGATGGCTGCAATCGGCGTCGAATAATAATATAATTTTACAATCAATAGAAAAATTATACTATCTGCATGCAACTTTACTAAAACTGACGTAGATTACGCGACACGCCAACGGCACGCCGGGTTTGTGTGCGAAGCTCCTTACTGTTATCAGTCAAATATTATCATGAGGTGACGAACTGTTAAAACATTGATTTTTATAGCTCACTGGGGATACAGGCGAAATAGATTTGGTAACGTAGCAAAAGGTTTTCGACAATTAGATATAAATCGCTATTCTTCCTGTATTTTCTTATGTCTGTAGGTACCCACCAACTTTAACGTACAGATATTAATTAGTCTTATAACTTTATACCTTTGGCCTGGGCAGCTGGACAAAGTAGGCTAAAAATAATAATCGGTAGGTATTAGTACGACTATCGGCTGACTTATCTGTGCCTCGGAAAGCACATAAAGACGTTGGTCTCAGCAGTGATTCGTAGATTTTTGACAGTCGTTATGGGTAGTCAGAAGCCAGAAAGTCTGGTAACCGGTTTTACCATGGGGTACAGCGTTACCCAGTAATTGGGTGGTGGTCAGACAATCGCTTCATTCGCAGTCGTCAGGCTGGAAGCCGTCCATAGTTGGAGATGAAGATTGGTACAGACAGCGCGCATCAACTGCTAACCCCCCACGCAATAAAATTTCTTCGGAAAGGGGGTTAGCAGTTGATGACGCTGTCTGTACGACTGTTATACGAACTTCGAAGTTTAAAAATCGATGTACTATTGTCAAAAAAGTGTAAACGTACGATTTACGTAAATTTGCAAGTACACTTTATCGATTCACTTAATTGTGTATGTTCATAATTACGTACGGAACTTCGAAAGTTTGCTATGATGAATTACTCAATTTGTTGATCGAGATTGACATTTGACGTAATTTTTAACAGACTTTAAAAAAGGAGAAGGTTCTTAATTCGACACGTATATTTTTATGTTTATTCATTTAAAGATAATACTATCAAAAATTGCTTGCCTTCAGTAATTTTAGGACTTATATTGAAGAAACGAAGTTTTTGGTAGTCATTTCATGTCATTTTCTGGTGAATGACGTTTGGTCATTGCATAACTTCTTTTGAGGGTATGAAGGGAACCGATGTACCTGGTATTTTTTGTCTACTTTTTAACGAAGCCCCAGTTCGGATTGTGGAGGTAAGAAATTTGTTTAATGGACTATGTAATTTGCCGCAACTTAAAGATTCTTTCGAATACAATTCCAGTAAAGTGTAAAATCGCATTTTTTACTCATTTTTAGTATACTTTCAAATATTGCAATTTGTACCAACAGGTCTTTATTTTTGCACGATTGCACAAACTAACAACAACGAAGTGACTTATCTAACAACAACGAAGCGACATAACTGACATCTGCGTTTATGCGAAAGGAGGTTGAACAATAAAATTGACTCAAACGCAGTAGGTACCTACATTTTGTTTTATTGCAAAACTGTTCATTATAATATTGGTACCAGGCGCAACGTACCTACCATCATGCGACTATAGGTATATTAGTACAACGTAGTAGGTACCTACATTTTGTTTTATTGCAAAACTGTTCATTACAATATTGGTACCAGGCGCAACGTACCTACCATCATGCGACTATAGGTATATTAGTACAACGTATGGCGATGTATACCTTCGCTATGAATAATTCCAATCGCCGTAATCGCGATAATGAATATTCTTAGGAAATCGGCAGTCATAGCGTATCTTCTAACTCACGTAGGTAAAACTTGAAAAGTCTTGGCAATGGAGACCAAACTAGCAACATCATCTGTCCAAACCTTTTTTCAATTAATTTATCTGACCTCCATACAACAACAACAACTAGACAACAAGATTCCCATAATGACTGTCTAAGATCTACGAATGACTGTCTAAGATCTACGAATGACTGTCAAAGATCTACGAATGACTGTCAAAGATCTACAAATGACAGCCTGCTGCTTTTCACGGCACGGAGGAGGGGGGGGGGGGGTATGTTAGGTACCCATGCGTTAGCCACAAATCCCTGAACCAAATTCTAACACTGAACTTAAAAATAAGTTTTATTATAACCTAACTTATTTGGCTTATTTTTACTACCATACTCAATTTAATTTGACGGTCCCAACGCTAAATGATCTAAGCGACTTTGATTTTGAAATCGCTTAGACCAAATAGCGATGATCAATCTGGAATCAATGACATTTATTAGTTTGTTATATTCGTGTTGATACTTTTAAAATGCAGTTTGAAAAAATATAGTATTATTTTTAACCAGTAGCTTTGTTAAATATTTTTATTTTTTCAGAAAAATTAAACGTAATACCTTTTCCTGCCACTTTAAAAAAATATTGCTTAGGTCAAGCATTCCTGTAGTCGTCGCTATATTTTGACCTTTTAAGTTACAAAATCATACCCTATTGGCCATTATGTCGCCATGTGTGATAATGTGTGATATGTCGCCATGTGTGATATGTCGCCATGTGTGATATGTCGCCATGTGTGATATGTCGCCATGTGTGATATGTCGCCTTGTGTGATATGTCGCCATGTGTGATATGACGCCATGTGTGATATGTCGCCATGTGTGATATGTCGCCATGTGTGATATGTCGCCATGTGTGATATGTCGCCATGTGTGACATGTCGCCATGTGTGATATTTCGCCATGTGTGATATTTCGCCATGTGTGATATGTCGCCATGTGTGATATGTCGCCATGTGTGATATGTCGCCATGTGTGGTATGTCCCCACATATTATTATTATTCTAGATTATTATTATTCTAGATTATTATTATTGTATGTCTGTATTATGAGTAAGAATGATAATTTTCATATACGTCTATTTCAGTACATTTTCAGGAAGATATGTTTAATATTAATTATTAGCTGACCCAACAGACGTTGTCCTGTCCCTATCGTCCTACCTACCCTACATACCCTACCTACCCTACCACCCTACCTACCCTACCACCCTACCTACCCAACATACACTACATACCCCCCTACCTACCCTACCTACTCTACATACCCTAACCTACCTACCTGACATACTCTACCTACCGTATCTACCGTATCTACCCTACATACCCTACATATCCTACATATCCTATATACCTACATACCCTACATACCTTACATACCCTATCTACCTTACATACCCTATCTACCTTACATACCCAACCTACACTAAAGCCCGTCACAGACGTACCTATAATATATACTTTTCATTTTAACGACGATTTAAATTAAAATTTAAATTTAAATTTAAATTTAAATTTTTAAATTAAATTAAATTGTTTAACGACGATCGGCGTATTAGAGTATGGAGAAGACGCGGCGAGAGATTTTCAGAAGCCTGCATCCATTAAGTCGATCGTTTTGGTGGTCCAAATGTAATGATTTGGGGCGGGATAAGCTTACACGGCAAAACTGAGCTCGCTATTTTGAATGAGGGTACTGTTACTGCTCAGCGGTATATTGAGGAAGTTGTCAGACCACATGTGATCCCATTTGCACAGCGAGCGGGTCCTGGATTCATCTTGATGCAAGACAATGCTCGTGCACACGGCTCAAGCGACTCGGTTTGTACTGGAAGACTCTCAAATTCAAGTCTTGCCGTGGCCGGCGAACAGTCCGGACTTAAATCCAATAGAGCACATGTGGGATCAGTCGAAACGAAGAGTTAGAGACGGTGATCAGGAAATCCACAACCAACAGCAACTCACCAACGCTGTGAAAAGGACGTGGGAAGAGATTCCAATGGAAAATGTCTGGCATTTGATTGAGAGCATGCACTCCAGGCTTCAGGAGTGCGTAGCTAAACGAGGGGGGCATACCCGTTACTAAAAGATGAGCATGGAGTATTTTCTTTTGTTTTCAGTAACTTTACGTTGTTTTTATTTTTAACCTAAAATGTGTTTTTTCTTTCAAAAGCAAATAAACTTTTTAATCATTATTATTTGAATAAATTTATTGTTCTACATGGTAAAAACAACATTAGTTTTCGTTATGGAGACAAAAAATATATATTGGTTTTATTATTTTCATGGTACAGACAAAATACCTTGTGGGCCCTTATTTTGTTTTGAGTAGTATATATTAATATACGTCAGACGTAGCTATAATCAAGGCATGTTTTTAAACATTCAGGAACATATTCAATAGATCATGACAAGCTGGTTAAACCATGTTCAACCGTATTTTAATTGTTCAATCTTTACAGTTGGAATATTATGAACTAAATCTAATCTAATGTATAAAAATCTCATGTCATAGTGTTTTTGTTATCGAACTGCTCCGAAACGGGTTAACCGATTTCTTTGAATTTTTTGGTAAATCGGGTTAACCGATTTCTTTGAATTTTTTTTTGGTAGATAGGTTGGTTTGGTAGGTTTGTGGGTTTTACTTTTTAATTTATATTGCAAAACAAGGTTTGCCGGTTGAGCTAGTATTGTATAAAATATAAACTTAATGGAAACTGATCTGATAAACGAAGCTTGACTTAGGTTGAGATCCTTGGGGCCCGAGCGCCGTCTGCAGGCGGCTCTACGTGGGGATCGTGCGATCGATGGCCCTTTATGGGGCCCCGATCTGGGCGGCAGACCTGACGGCCGGAAGCATCGCCGTGCTGCGAAAGCCGCAACGCGCGATGGCCGTCAGAGTCATCAGGGGATATCGCACGATCTCCTACGAGGCGGCTTGTGCACTGGCCGGATGCCCGCCCTGGGACCTGGAGGCGAAGGTACTCGCGTCACTGTTCCGGTGGCGCGAGGAAGCGCGGGCGCGGGGCGAGCGACCGATGCAGCGACACATGGAGCTGCGTCGGTCTCAGCTTCGCGAGGTCCTGGTGGCGGAATGGCGGGACAGGCTTTCGCGCCCTACCGCCGGCCTCGCCATCATCGAGGCGGTCCGGCCAGTGCTCGAGCGCTGGCTCGGGAGGAGGCACGGCTCCCTGTCGTTTCGGGTGACGCAGGTGCTCTCGGGGCATGGTTGCTTCGGGAAGTACCTGTGTCGCATAAACAGGGAGCCGGACGCCCGGTGTCACCACTGCGTCGACTGCCGGGAGGACACGGCGCGGCATACGCTGGCGGAATGTGCCGCTTGGGAGGGGCCGCGCCGTGCCCTCGTCTCAGAAGTAGGCAGTGATCTGTCGCTGTCGGCCGTGGTCGAGTCGATGGTCGACAGCGCAGAGTCCTGGGACGCGGTGGTTTCCTTCTGCGAAAATGTCATGTCGCAGAAGGAGGCTGCGGAAAGGGAGAGGGAGATCTCAACCTCCCACCCTGCCCGCAGCAGGCGCACCGGGCGTCGGCGAAGGGCGGATAACGCCCTCTTCCGGCCCCCCTAAATGGGTCCAGGGGAGGCAGACTCGGGGACGTCTGTCGCCCCCCACATACACCAGGACCCGAGGTGGCGGCGCGTAGTGTTCCACGCGCGCCCCTCTAAGACGTCCGGGGGGGAGTCTAACACCTCACTCCCCCCCCTGACCCGAGAAGTGGCCCGCTGCAGCGGGCCGGCACCAGCCGGGGGTTGCGGAAGTATCTCCAGTTCCCGCGACCCCCGACGTAGGTGTGAGATGGAACACCGGGGTGGTTTTTAGTCAGTAAGAGTCTGACAGACCCCTCCGCCCGCCCAAGGGCGGAGAACATCCATGAGGATTTTCCACCCCGTACCAAAAAAAAAAAAAAAAGGTTGAGATCCTTCTAGTAGTTTTGCATGTGCAAGAAACTGGCACATAATACCAGGTTTCAAGCTAATTCATATAATCGCTACGGTGTTTTTACAGGGGTATTTGGTTCACTCTGAGAGTCTATACTTGCGGGCGCGTAAGTGCGTAGGCGTCGCACAGTGACGTCGGTAAGGTAGTTGTGTATTATCGTAGCATCTATCGAGTATGTATTAATGTTGGTTTCTATCTATTCATGTTTCACATATCTATCTATTCATGTTTCACGTGAATAGAATTATATAAACGAGCCTGTGAGTTACCCTTAATCTTGAATTTAACCGTCATTGGTTAGAATCAAGAACTGGAAAGGTGTTGTTGTATTTTGCTTTTCAAATAGATATAAAATATTATTAAAAGGATTGGAAAAAAAATATTGAAACACTATAAGGCTGCGTTTCCACCAATGATGTGCTCACATCCGTTGCTCGCTACGCATCCTCGCACGTCTCTGGTGGAAACGCAGCCCCCTAAGACAGTCTTCACAAAGCATTATTCACCATCGGGCCAGAACGAGAATCGAGCACTTGTTGCATCCGATGACGTGACAGCCTCATGGCGGCGAGTTGGTGAGAAACTGCTAGACGGCACGTAACTTGGATTCGGACTTGGGGATCCACCTGTAATACATAATAAATAAACGTTTTTTTTAACGGTTTTGTTGTTATTTTCTGTCATGTTGTAATGTGTGGAGTTACACATGCCTAACTTGTCTATGTTGAGGTACCTAATCAAATCATCGAATTCAGTTAACAAAAGTCGGAGAAGAGATTACTCACATAGAAAAAAAAACATAGGTGCGGGTCAAATTAAGTACCTCCGTTTTTTAAGGTGGTTTCAAAGTACGGAAAGATTTTATCTTCGTGCTTACGAAGTACTCAAAGGGTTCATCTCAATTAGGTTACGAACTATGGAAAAAAAAAGATTATCATTTCGACTTATAGGCCAGGCACTTAAAAGTTTTGGCTACAAATCCGACTACTCTGTAAACTTGGGTCACTAGGTTGTTTGAATTCTCAGCACTAAGTTGTATGCAGGTAAATTGACACCGCCGCCGCCATTAGCAATAATTGCGTTACCTACAATAGTGACTGTTTGTGTGTTTAATATGTAATTCCTCTTTCCCACTTTATTAACTATTAGTGATTTTTTTACAGATCCCTAATATTTTAAAGTTACATACATAAAGCTTATAGCAAATCCAACTACGAAATCGAATTCCTCTCATTCTTTTCAATTTCTACTATTAGGGTTAGTTTTTGGAGCTACCCCGTGAATGGGTAAAGTACACTTGATTTCATAATATTTTATCGGCCACAAGTCTAAGCGTTTTGGAGACATATATTAGTTCCCGTAATCTGTTACTAAGAGTGGTTATGTGGTCTTGAAATCCTTGGGTTTTGTTGATTATTATTTCCAGGTATTTTACATTCAGCCTTGGTGAGTAGTTCGTAGTTGGTTAGTGGGCTTGTGCAAGAGTGATCTACAATAGTATAGTAATTTTTGTTTTAATTGACGCGCTGTTTTGAATCATACATACATACGTTGCGTATGATTCAAAACAGCGCGAAAAATTAATAATAAAATAACTAAGCGACATTTCGAAAATGTAAAAACTACAAATTGTAGTATGAATGTTAAAGATTAATATGAATTCAAGTTTGTGAAAAAAAAATACAGTTTACTAACAAAACTCAACTAAATACGAGATTTTTTTAAAGATTTTTGTACAACTTTACGTATTTTTGTTTATTAAATTAAACAGTATTCTTATTTTTTGCCAACGATAATCGGTTAACACATTCACTGTGGTATTCATTACATATTTTTTATGGCAATTATGGTAAAAGTATTGATTATATCACTTTAACAGTGACGACTGTTTTGAATGATTTTGCTCGGTACCCCCTTAAGGGACAACGTATTGTCGCGAAACCAGTTGGATACCATATTAAAGCCTAGTTGTACACGCTCATAGACATCTTCCCACGTGCTTGCGCTGAACAAGAGGGCATCAGCAAAGCTAAGATTTTGCCATTGGCGATAGTAAGCGTCCCCAGATCGTTGACATAAATCAGGAATAGTGAAGGTCCGAGAACACCACCTATACCTACCACCCAGGTAATGCAAGTAATGCAAGTACCACAAATATTGTACAACATAATTTTTAAATCTAAACTGAATACAATACAACTACACCATAAATGACAAAGAATAAGTTGATATAAATGAGGAATAGTGTAAGTCCGAGAACACTACCTATACCTACCACCCAGGTAACGCAAGTACCACGAATATTGTACGACCATAAGTGACAAAAGATAAATTGCTTGTTTTATTGGTAATTAAGTACTACAAACCTATCATTAGGTCAACAAGCAGTTTCAACTATCCCTGGGGAAAAATCATGATTTCATGCGATTCCTCTTTCTCTTGGTATTAATTACGAGGCTAATAATACAACACTACAAATACTCAACTCGCAGCCGTAGCGGCCTCTAACGCTTCTGTCCAGAATTAAACTGAAAGGATGCCTGTGAAAATTTGTCCAGTACTTATGTTCATGTTCCAGTTTTTACCAAGGGCGCGGCGAGCGCGGTATAAGATTTGCCGATCTGTCAACAGAGGCCGCTTATTTGTATTCATACGTAAACCTACGTTATAGCTGCAATTTACAAGTCATCAAAAAACACTTTACTTCCATCCAAACTAAAAATGTAATTAAAAAATGAAAATTGAGATTAACTGGTTTAACCTAACTATCTAGGGTTCGAGAATTATTTTATTATAGAATGCAATGGATGCATTGCATAACATCAGTTTAGCCACCTGTTTGGAAACCTCTAAATTACTTTCGTAAATTGTGAGTGGTATACATTCCTACTTACTATAAGTGACAGCCATAATAAGCATTTTTTTTTTCAAAAAATCCTATTTGTCTTTATACTTAGGTACATTGTACTTGGATAAGCACAATCAATTTTCAATTACGGTGCAATAATGAACAAGTCGATCGAAATTCGTAAATAAGTCAACATTATTTATTCAGTGTTTATTAATATTTAAAGAACTTAAGTAATATGAAGACAGTCATCATTATTTTATACACTGGTCAGCAAATAAACCGGGCCTAGCGGTGGCCCAGTTTATTTGCTGACCTTAATTTGGTTTTCTCAAAAAGTATAAAACTTACAACTATATCACTGGTATATTTACAGAAAGTGCATTTAATGGTGATAGTGTTTATTACGAATTTTACAAAGAAGATTCGTTTTCCAGTTATGTTAATAGTTAGTAAAAACAAAATGAATAAAAAAATTACAGCCAGAAACAAAGAAAAAAAATAAAAGTTTTTGGTCAGTGTGCAGTGTTCTCTCTCTCCCCGTGCTCGGATAACTGCCAACATCCTCATATTCATCGACCTCACGAACCTGACGATGAAATCTTAAGGAATTGCATTCCACCCCTCTACAATTGTGATTCGCAGCTTTGGAAGCCTTGTTGGAGCAGGTACCCGGGGCTCGAACCCGAACGTTTCAGCTCATCTCATAAGTGTTCTATCGGATTCAAGTCCTAGCTTCGGGCTGGCTAGTCCATCGTACAAATGCCGATGTCGCATAGATACTGGGTCATCACATGAGCAACATGAGGTCGTGCATTATCATGCATCAACTGCATATCCTGC
Organism: Charanyca ferruginea; assembly: GCA_947361185.1. Classification (NCBI taxonomy): domain Eukaryota; kingdom Metazoa; phylum Arthropoda; class Insecta; order Lepidoptera; family Noctuidae; genus Charanyca; species Charanyca ferruginea. The sequence goes on along the minus strand of OX376055.1, from coordinate 14,438,322 downwards.
GTAAGGTACCACATAGTCTGCGAGAATTTCAGTAATGTAACGATGAGAAATCAATCCACGTGTAAGCCCCGTCGCACCGTTGTGCTTCGGTTCGATGAAAACTAAAGCTGTATATGCAATTAACGAGATCCCGCCTCAGACCATTACAGATTCTCCTCCATAAGCAAGTTTCCTCGATGCAACACTGAGAATAACGTTCTCCAGGGCGACGATATACTACTCTCCGACGTCGATCACAATAAATTGTTGAAAACTGCATTGAGGCGGTGATTTCGCAGAACAGTAAATTCGATATAATGATCATCTGTTACAATGCATACCTTGACGACGATCGAATTCTCTAGACTAGTTATCGTCTGTAAACTCATTGCACTGAAGATCTACTAATTTGAAGTCTCCGAGCGACCTCATGTTACGCCATGCCTGCTTGAAGTAGTGCGGCAACTTGAGCTGCTTCCTGAGGTGCCGTATCCATTTATTGACCGAAAAAGTAGCAAAAATATACACGTGTCTGAGCAAACGATGGACCAAAATTAAAGAAATCACAAGAAATATTCGACTGTCATTGTAGGAATACAGAATGCTAATCGTGAACTCTAGCCACAACAGAACAAATCGTAAGCATTATGTTTGTTGATTGATTACAATGTAAGGTGTGAGGTGGCTTTAAGATAAATGTATAGTAATTTTTATCAGCATGTATTGCACTTTCAGTAAGTATAACTTTGATGGTTGTAAAGTCAAAGCATTTATTACAATTAAACCAGTTGCAGGCATTTTTGAATTGTCAAAGAGTCAGTGAGTCAGTTAGTCAGAAAGTTGAAGCTAGTTGCTCGTTCCAAAACGAGTAAGTCTCTATGAAGACGAACGATCAAGAAACTCCAAGGACACTCTTTTCAATCAAGCTTTTACAAAACCCTGGTTGCATTATTCTTGTTGCTTCTATATGTAAAAACAATGTAAGTGAAGATCAATCCAAAACATTCTAATTAAAAATAAATTAATAAAAAAACCTTAGCAGTCAAGAGAGATAACCAATCTCAACTGAGAGCGCCCGTTCACGAATATGACGCACGGATCAGCTCCATTTAGCTCAACTATTTTGAAGGGAGCCGAATGATCTAACCCACACGCCATCATCAGCGAGACGTTTGAGCAAGCGAGACGTTTGAGCAAGCGAGACGTTTTAGCAAGCGAGACGTTTGAGCGAGCATGACAATGCTCTCAACTGCCATGCTGATTTATGTCAAACACATTTAAAAAATAAATGGCTCCATAGTTCTCACATTTACATAATTGAAATAGTGCTCAAAGCTAAAGTTTCCAATGAATGTATGTCATTGGACCAATTTTCGTTTTCTTGTTTTTTTTATTTTTTTATGTTATTTTTGTGTGTGTTTTTGTCCTGGGGAGCGAATAAATTCTATTTTTTTTTTCTTCTATTCGACACATAAAATTTAATAAGTAAATAATTATAACGGTACATGTTATTCATGTCAGTAATAGGCGGTGCAACATAATTTTGTTGCAATTAAGAAAATCCCAAAAGTGGCTGTGGAGCAGGACCAGCATTATGCCTAGCATTTTTATAACTGATATAATCTTCCAACTTATAATTGCCTTTCATTTAGTAGCAAAATATCGAGCGGTATTTTAGTACATTTGATACAATATTCCATAAAAGAAGTATGTACTTTTGACAATCTGAAACTTGGTTGATATAATTCGTTCCTATTTCGAGTATTAAAGTTATTTTATTAAACAGATGAAGATTTTTCCGAACATGCATGATGTTTTCGTATATATATTGGACAAGGTACCGTCATGATTCTCTTAGAGACTCGCGTCTGCTGAGATTATAGATGGCTCTGACAGGCCTGTTTTGCAAAATAAAGATAGAATCTATATCTGCAGCCCGTCCCCAAAGCAAAATACAGTAACTAAAATAGACTAGTCTAGCGGTATCCACTACGTCTGTATTGGCTGATTTTTCTGACAGCGTAAGCGGCCGAACTTAGTCGCCCTGCTGGACGTAATCCCTAGGAACTGTCTTTTCGACGAATTCAAATACGTCAAACGTAATCCCTAGGAACTGTCTTTTCGACGAATTCAAATACGTCCTTATTCAATAAAACGTTAAATTCACTACTTTTAATGAATATTAAAAGTAGTGAATTTTTTCAATGACGTTTCGACGTTTTCAATGACGTTTCGACGTTTTCAACGACGTTTCGTCGTTTTCAACGATCTTATGCATTTAGTTTCCTTCTCATTTCATGAGAAGTAAGTTTTATACTTTTTGAGAAAATAAAATTCGAGTTCCATTCCATGGCAGCAGGTGGCCCAGTTTATTTGCTGACCAGTGTAGTTTGTAGACTAAGTTGTAGGCAGTGAAGCAGAAAAATAAAATGTTTAAAGCAAGCGCTAATCATTATTACTGTATCACAACCATTGTAAAAATAAAGTAATTAAATGAAACGGCCAAACTATAGCTTTGTGGTCAGAAGAACAAGTTCTGTGCAAAAATTTTAGATTTGCATAAAAAGCAAGACAAGATACACCACAGACTTACAAAAAACATTATGAATAAGAAATTCTAACCGCTTTGTTTACCGATGAATTTGCCCAAAGTTATAAACAACGGAAATAAGACGACGGGTGTAATTAGACTCCTCAAGAATCATATAAAAAGTAACAATATCAACAAAATGGATGTCGCTGTGGCTGTGCCTGTAGGTGGCAGAGCAAGAAAGCTGGAAAAGGACGGTGGATCCAAATAATCATGAATCAGAGATCTCTGATCCGAAGTGTCCTCGGATGATTGTTAACGGGAACAGTAGTTGTTGTATAGACACTGAGGGGCTTCAGTTTGACGTATATCGGAACTGTACCTTAAACATGCCACTGATAACACAAAGTGTTTTGTATAGTTTATTTCGGTTGCGTATTTAAAGGTCATACCTACTTAGTGTAAAACGAAGATTAGCTTCAAACTGCACGTTGTTAAACAGATCGACACATGGCACAAGAGATTAGCTTTCGACACATGGCACAAGAGATTAGCTTTCGACACATGGCACAAGAGATTAGCTTTCGACACATGGCACAAGAGATTAGCTTTCAACACATGGCACAAGAGATTAGCTTTCGACACTTGGCACAAGAGATTAGCTTTCGACACTTGGCACAAGAGATTAGCTTTCGACACTTGGCACAAGAGATTAGCTTTCGACACTTGGCACAAGAGATTAGCTTTCGACCTTTGGCACAAGTTCGACACTTGGCACAAGAGATTAGCTATGTCAATGAATAAGATTTGAAAAATGCTCAGGGGTGAAAATGTACAATTATGAAAAAAGTATGAAGGATTGCGAGACCTGTATCAAAGGCAAATTTTGATGATTCTTCCTTTCCCTAGCTAACGTCACGAAGATGTAGCGATTGCACATAGTTAATTCTGACGTATGTGAACCAATGCCTGTGATGAACAAAGGAGGTCACAGATATTTTATAACATTTATTGATGAATACAGCAGGTATTGCACACAGTTAAAAGAAAGCTTTTGTGCTGAAACCGTCAATACGGCTAGTCATATAACAAACTGAACGCCAAGTCAATCTAATGATTTATAAAACGCCATTTGAACTATGGATTGGATTACTGTAAAGGGTGGATTACTGTAAAGGGTGGATTACTGTAAAGGGTGGATTACTGTAAAGGGTGGATTACTGTAAAGGGTGGATTACTGTAAAGGGTGGATTACTGTAAAGAGTGGATTACTGTAAAGGGTGGATTACTGTAAAGGGTGGATTACTGTAAAGGGTGGATAACTGTAAAGGGTGGATTACTGTACTGTAAAGGGTGGATTACTGTACTGTAAAGGGTGGATTACTGTAAAGGGTGGATTACTGTAAAGGGTGGATTACTGTACTGTAAAGGGTGGATTACTGTAAAGGGTGGATTACTGTACTGTAAAGGGTGGATTACTGTACTGTAAAGGGTGGATTACTGTACTGTAAAGGGTGGATTACTGTAAAGGGTGGATTACTGTAAAGGGTGGATTACTGTTAAGGGTAGATAACTGTAAAGGGTGGATTATTACTGTTAACTGTAAAGGGTGGATTATTACTGTTAAGGGTGGATTACTGTTAAGGGTGGATTATTGTTAAGGGTGGATTACTGTAAAGGGTGGATTACTGTAAAGGGTGGATAACTGTAAAGGATGGATTACTGTAAAGGGTGGGTTTACTGTAAAGGGTGGTTTACTGTAAAGGGTGGTTTACTGTAAAGGGTGGTTTACTGTAAAGGGTGGTTTACTGTAAAGGGTGGTTTACTGTAAAGGGTGGTTTACTGTAAAGGGTGGTTTACTGTAAAGGGTGGTTTACTGTAAAGGGTGAATTACTGTAAAGGGTGAATTAAAGGGTGCACTTAGCAAGAGCTGGTCAAAACGCGCATACTATTGGTAAGCACATAAGAGGAAGTATTGCAAGTAAGGTGGGAAGTCACCGCATAATTTTAGTCGCTGAATAATTTAATAAGAAGGTTAAGTGGTGGTATTAATAAAATGTCAGAAGTAGTGAAATTTTCCGGGATCAGCCCCCAATGATATTTAACGATTTTTTATTCGGTTTAAAAGGTTGTAAATAGTCTATAGTATAGCTCCGCTTTACGGCTTTGCATCGATCTACTAAACATCCTGAAGCTTATACTTACTAGCAATTGTATATTTCTATATCGCCCTTATCTCTACTGCTAAACATTTTATGCTAGATTATTTTTAGATAGGATAGCTGCCATGTTTTGAATGTTTATCGGGACGAGGCTAGAAGAATCTTTATAGATATAATAATAGAAAATGGTACCAAAAAAATGGCATCGCTGACTACCGACCTACAGACTCAAACTAAAATAATAGAATAAAATATTTACTTTATTTTACCTTACGCTAAGAACAGGGACACGTTGTAGTAATTGGTAATGAACTAAAATGACTACAATCATTATTACAGCATCGTTTAGATAAGAAAAATAATTTACCTTCAGGCCAGAATGGAAATCGAGTAACAGCAGCGTCTGACGACGTGACAATGTCGTGATGTCTGTTCGGTGAAAAGCCGCCGGCTGAAGGGGCATAACCAGGACCAGGACTAGGAGATCCGTCTGTAAATACGAACACAAACAATTTGCTAAAAAATACAAATAGGTAAATTATTAATTTTGATGTAATATTCTTTTATCCCACAAATAATATCAATTAACTGATTAATTTCTTTTTGAAGTTATTGAAGTTATACTTTTGAAGTTATACTTCTTTAGGCGCGTTATGAAAAAATGATGAGAGTGAAATTTTACGATGCGCGCGCACAGCGTCACACAAAATTCTCACGGAAGTAATTGTAAACAACGCCATCTCTGACGTACATGCTGAACTACTTACTGCCTTCGTTGCTATTTTGTGACTCGAAGAAGTATAACTTCTCACGCGCGTACATAAGTACACACTGAATTTTTTTTTTTATTAGTATATTTAATTTTTAATATTATAAATTATTTCAATATCACAATTAAACCAGGACTTCAAATTAAAAAGGTAAAGCTTGAACTTAACAAAAACATACCTATAGCACTGACTCCAATAGCATTATAGCTATTCATCGACATCGATTGCATGGGCTGCAAAGGACTTTGAAGCTGAAACAGATAATAATCACATAAAAACCAATGATTTATTTATTATATTCAACACGAACAACAAAAATGTACTCGATTAAATTTTAAATATCCATATAAAGCACATCAAAGGATAAACCATAAATAGATGGAAACTTTTCGTCCAGTAAAACTACAATATTCGTTATAGGTGTGAAAGTTGCTCTGTCTGTCCGTCGTCATTGTTTTATCAATAATAATAACCAGTGATGTAAAAAATCCCACGAATACCAAACCAACCCCTATTGCCAGTAGATACTAGTACCTATTTATTGGCCCTACTACACCGAATATTTTAACCTCGTTCCTATTTTTGAAATGATACTGATGCTCAAATAGCACATAGAACAAAATCTATTTTAGACTAGCTGACCCCCGACAGACGTTGTCCTGTCAATTGATTTTTCATTTTTTTCACCGTTGAAACCTTCCCTGGACTTTCACAATTATTTCAAGACCAAAATTTGCTAAATCGGTCCAGCCGTTCTCGAGTTTTAGCGAGACTAACGAACAACGATTCATTTTTATTATGTAGAAGATTGGTTGGAAAATTGAACTGTATGAGTAGTAAATTATCACACTAAGTAATTGCAGATTAATCTTCAGCTGAATGAAAATGTAACTTTACATCAGACACTTGCATTTGATCTACTGAACTTTTGTAGATGCTAGCCAGTTTCGTAGATGCTAGCCACTTATATAAGCAGTGTCTTTATTTCAAGATGGCGTAGAAAGACGTATAAGTACAACATGTATACACGGATGGCATGATTTATTACTGTTGAAAAATATAAAATAATATTGAAAGACAAAAGAGCCTTTAGCCTTTACCAACACCAGTTGGGACACACGATAGTATAACCAACATTACCTACTTAGCGCACTTAGGTTTTGAGCGAGATCCTTGCGTTCCGATGAGCAGGCGAAATGTTTTTACGAGCAATTCAATTCTATTTAAAATGAAACTCTTTCACTGAGTAGATCGTTCAAGCTTTTAGAAAACTTTATCGGCACTTGTCTATAGAATCAATTTTTTGGAGCTCGATTTATAAGCAAGATTCTAAGTAAAATTGTCATTGTCTTTGAAATTTTTAATTTATTAAAGTGTACAATAAAGAGAAGGACATATTCATAGAGCGCTGACTAATGCTTAACAGACTCACGTTCAAAATCCTTAACTAAAACACACGCTGTCACTTTTAATAAATGAGCAATAAAAAGAAAAAAATACCAAAGAAAAATTAGCTGAATGTGTTTTGAAAAAGCGCCTGACACCGTTTGATACATAATCAAATCACATCTTACGTTTTATTTGAATATTTTGGTTTTATTTATTATTTTGTAAGTATAAATAATATTGTTAATCAAATAATTAAACACCCTACTTCTGTTATAATATGTAGGTTGCACGCAATAAAACTTTGTAGAGCATAGAACATTAAAATTAAAGATGAAGATGATCCTGAAAAGAAAATAATGCATGTAGGTAGGTCACTCGCGTGAAAGTTTACAAAATCTATTGCCCTTTTAAAAATGCATTCCTATTTATAGTTATTTCATCGATAAAGTCGTTTATTGAACAGTCATAGCGCCAATTTGCGAACATACAGTTTTACTGCTTTTTGATACGCTACTCAAATTTTAATCTCGATTTAATTACTGAAATGAAATTAGCCTCTTAACACGCCATCGGAATTCACAAGAGCATTACGACACTTATCTTTACCATAATTAAATCATTGTTTCATTATTCTAGGGATAACCTACACTAAAACTTAAATATGATAAGAAAAAAAAAATATATTGAAGGCTCCATTTAGTTGTAACGATTTATCTTGGCTACAATTCGGACCACTCAAATTGTGTTTGGTTTGCATTAGAAAAGTGACGATCTATTATCTATACTGTGGCACAGAAATAAATCATAAAGTCCACCTGTTGTATATTGTTATAACAATTATATTTATTATTATTACAGACAATTATAAATTCTATAGAAATTAAAACCATTTATTGTGCTTTTAAACATCTTGGAAACACCACCGGAAATGATTTTTGTTTGTGGGAAAAATTGGCACACGCTGAAATTTTAGTGGTTATTTTCCCGAAGCGAAATGATTTTATCTCGGTAGTACAATCGGTTATAAAAAAAAAATACCGGCAGATTTAGAATTGTAGAAAACTAGCGACTCCAAACCAATAGCGCGAGGTCCTGTGTTAACGAAATACAATACTTACCTAAAAGTTATTCATTATTCCCTTCAAAGTTATTCCCTTAAAAGTTTAACTCTATGAATCGATAGTACTACTGAGGGCAAATCGTTGTGACGTGGGAAATGGACCATTTAGATTTCAGCTTGTATAATTATAATGTAACCCCTTAATATATTATATAACTAGCTGACGGGTAGGTTACCCTGCCTAACCTGCCTACCCTGCCTACCCTGCCTACCCTGCCTACCCTGCCTACCCTGCCTACCCTGCCTACCCTGCCTACCCTGCCTACCCTACCCACAGGCACGATCACGGGCACGCAAGACAAAATGTAGTCAGCAGCGCTATTCTGTTACAATCTCCCTCGGTGAACACCTAAGTGAAGTGAGCAATCCGTCCCGTTACCCTACCTACCCTACGATTGGCGCCAATCTTCGGCGTCTAATACATCATAATATATGTATAATTTTTTTTGTGAAGATTTTTTTATTTTTTTGTTGACTTTTTTAATGTTCCGCGCAACTTTCTTAGTTTTTCTTTCATATTCTTGTTCTCCTTACAATAACAAACATATAAAAAAGAATTAGCGAAATTGGTCCAGCCGTTCACGCGTGATGCCGTCACCAAGGGAAAAAGGGATTCAAAAAAGAACCATTTGCAAAAAATATTTCGAATTTAACAACAAAATTATTACAATGTTTTGCATGCCATGAGTGGAAGTTTAGGTAGACTAGGGCAAATCTGAAGCTCTGAACTCGGAAACATGATATTTTACGAGATTACACTATACATTTGCATTGATGTGATCTACGGACACGTTAGTCATTGTACAAAAAAATTAACCTAACCATCGATTTTGTTTTTACAATATATTGTTTATTATAAATGGTTTAAAATAAACATCGGTCTGTCTACAATTTCCTTGGAATAGACAATACAATATATAATAATCACTAAGTAGGTTACAATTGTCTTGTTTGTGGTTAATTACCTGTCCTTGAATTTGATGTGTGGCAAACGGATTGACGGCTACGGGCGACGACTGGTGGGGCAACGCGCTGTGTGGCGAACACCCGGGTGGACTACGTCCCATACTTCCGCACGCGCCAGCGTATCCCAGCCCGCTCGGCGACTGCGTTAGCCATGTACTGGAAACGTTTAAACACCACTTAACACAAATGTTACTCCGAATAGCGAATGCTTGGAAGCAACCAATAATTTTAAACAATGCTTTAAAGAACACAAAGCACTTGTTTGAATAAATATATAGGTACCTATAATCTATATCGAATCGGTTGGCTCATTGATATGTAGAACAATGTTTGCTGTCATTTTTAAAAACAAAATAAGTACCAAAAAATCTGTTGATTTGTATTTGTAGAAGTTTCAGAACTGAAATTAATAGTAGTTACAATAAAGTAGCTAAATTGTTACCTATTTAGGTGGTATCACATGTAATGTACGATGTACGTACTTAACTGAAAATGCAATAACGTGTTCCAATTTATCTGATCATGGATTTGGAAGACACGCAATGAAACTACTCAGTAACGAACAGATTATTCTTGTGATTGAGACGCTTACATTTACGAATTTACATTGTTTGGTTGCCTTTCTCGTCCAGTTGAATTTAGTATTAAATAATGATCAGAGAGCGATCTAACCATCACATTTAAAAACACGTCTCTAGAACGAAATCTCTGAGCAGTCCCCTGAGCAGTCTCCGTAACCGTAGGCAGAGATAAAGCGAACAAGCTCCGCCCGTTTTACCTGCCTTCGACCAATAACAACGGTGCCTTCAAACAATTGTTTCCCATTATTAGAATTGATTATTATTTCTTGTCAGTATTGACAGCCCGTCATCACCTCTAATTTTATAGCTAATGATAACTTTATACCTACCTACAACGAACCACATAATACATGACAGATTATGTCACTATTAAAATATGTAGTTTGTATAAGATAAATAATTTAAATTCTAAGAAATTTCTAAATACACGTCCGGTTGCAAAGTGCGGAATGTAGACACCGATCATTGTGCAGATTGTCATTGTAAAATGCTACGCTGTAACACAACCCTTTTGATAACTGGACAAATAAGTGTATTAATAATTAGGTAGATACCGCGCAGGAAATGTATGACGAGGCACTAAGGGCAGCAAAAGCTACACAAAAGTAATAATTAAGCTCCCGTTGGCCGATTACCCTGCAAACGCATTGTGTTAAATTATGAATTGTTTGATTTTAAACGCAATATTAAATCTTTTATTTATATGTAAGTACCTACCTATTGCCTCAGTACAAAAAAGCTGATACCAAATCGGCCAATACTTGCGATTGAGTTACATAAGATACACTATTTATCTAAAGGACAACCACCTATGATAAACTTGTAAAAAGTTCGAATTTTCAACCAATTAAATATTGTCGCACTTATCAAATGTATTGTGTAAATGTTGCTCGTATATTGTTTATTATATTCAGGTTTACCTACTGTCTGTCTTATCACCACAATTGTTATTAAGGTCACAGTTAGATACACCTGACTGTATTATTCAATGTTATTTTGACATTAATTGATAACTGTCTAATTGAAACATTCAAGGAAATCGGAAATAAATTTCTTTAGCAACATATCAGTAAATTATTAGCATTTGTTTTGTAAACACTAGTACGAGAATCGTAAATATTTATTATAATTAATATGTAATAATAATGTCATAGTACTAACTTGCCCGTTTGAATTATAACATTAAGCGATGTAAATTATTTTTAATATTAATGTTTATAGATGTATCATGTACTTACGTAAAAATAAGTAATAAACATCGCTTTAACGACAATTCCAATTTGCTCAGATAATTTGGGCATGCCCTCGTAAACATGCAGACTTTCGACGTTAATTACTTTTTACGACACCTAATTTTGTTATATAAATATTCAACCTATTTTTATTAATCTTCAGATGACTCTGGATCGCATTAAATTATTTTATTTCGTAACTAAAACCCACAAATACTTATTGAAGTTCGAATCGAAAGTGTTTATTATTATATTTTTTAGATGAAAAGAATGAGAAGACTCACGTGTCATATCGTGGATATGAAGGTGGATGGTACGGTGATCCAGATCCAAAATAATTCCTAGCCCCGAGGGGGAGGGGCTGCATGTGAGGTGGTACGTGTTGACCGACGTGTGCTACGTGATACCCGTCTCCAAACAGTGTTTTGGAGTAAGGAGTAGCTCGAAATGGCCTCTTCATTCTTCGCCGTCGCCTGAAGTTCCCATTTTCAAACATCTCTCCGCATTGAGGATCTACAACAATACTACACTCACCACCCAAGAGTCTTAAACATGGGAGCAGGAATATATCGCAAGCAGTTCGCTTTCTTAGGTATGAAATATGAGATGACGGTGAATGATCGCGTAGCTGTCAGCAGTCAGTCGCGTTGCGTTTACAAATCACACAAAAGCAACGAAGAAAACCATTTTTTAGACACGATCTTGGTGGTAATTCAATTTCCAATGCACATTAACAATAACATGACCATTGATAGAAAAGTCACGGTATTTTTGTTTTTATTTTCAAAGTTAGTAACTTACCAAGTGTCCAATAATTTCCCTTACGCTCACCACCACCTTCTCTTGGTACTTTTATGAAACATTCATTTAGACTTAAATTATGCCGAATCGAATTCTGCCACCCTTTCTTATTCTTTTCGAAAAATGGAAATTCCTTAGTGATATAAGCATAAATTTCACTAAGCGTAGCACGTTTCGTTTGGCTATTTTGTATTGCCATCGTGATGAGGGCCACGTAAGAATATGGAGGCTTAGTAAGCGCTTGCGATGTCGGCGTTGTAGACTGCGGCTTCATTTCGGGATTGCCTGGGCTTGCTGGGGTCGTTGACTTAGATTTACTCTTTGTTTCAGTATTGCTAGATCATATACAGAACAATAATTATGATTAAAATTATAATTCATGATTGATATATTTCAGAATTCTGGTTGTATGTAGAGCTACAATAGCGTATTTATAAAACGAATATAATAGAAAATTGTGGCCACTTACGAATTAGAAATTTTATCTAGCTCTAGTCATTTAAGTATTAAATTCGGCAGACTAGTTAAAATAAGATTAATTTCAGAACCAGGACACAAAAATATTAACTACTAAACTAACCTGTTGTTAGAATTATTATCGTCTCTTGGGAGGGTTGGTAATGAGAGAGTTTGGTACACTCGTGAAAGGTCTTCTTCCCCTTTGACACTTTGGGAATTCGCTGCATCCGTGTTGCTCTCCTGAAGACATATTCTACTGTCGTACGGCGAACCTACACAGCAAGAAACACAAATATTTACGAAATTGCTTGCCCCAAGTCCCAATAATTGGAGTAACAAATATTTACGAAATTGCTTGCCCAAGTCTCAATAATTGGAGTGAAATACATTTTGGGCAGATGATATATTCAGTCAATATTTGATACACACCATACTAAATCAAATTCAAGAAAATATTAGCATATTTGCAGTTCATGTTCGACCACTATCACATTAAATACGGCTATGTGTGTTGTCCGTAGGACATAAATACGATTATACATAAAATGCACACGTGTGCATCATAGTGCATTATTCGGAAAGACTCTAACAGAAGCAATAATCTCAAATTAAATTCCCAAAAATGCACCATAGTCTTTTGTGTAGCTCATGGCACCTGTTTATGCTATAAATGATTCTTGTTCATTGTTGTTTATAAAGACATTTATGTTTTTCATTAATTTGACGTTTCTTGTGATTAATATAATTATCTCAGGCACCTACCGATAGTTATCCAAAATAATTTTGTTAAAGTCAACCGATGTGCACAATCCAATGATATTCTAATAAACAGATATGTTATGAGCGCGCATTTGTGAAGACTCGAAAACGTCCTAATTAGGACGTATTGACTTTAGTCTGCGTCACGCATGTCGACGAGTGAGACACTTTGTTGAACCAGCTAAAAAATTAAAAACAATGCCATCTTGTGTATTTCGAAAGTGTACCAATTATGACATCAAAGTTAATAAAACACAAGGGATCTCATACCACATGTAAGTACGCAATATACTTCGATTAATTAATATTTTTCAATTATTTTCCCAATATTCTGATATTTGGAGGTTAGAAAAAGAAAAGAAATGGAAATACATTTTTTGTCGTGTGGAAGACAAGGACGCGTTTACTCTGGACATAGAATAAAAGTACAGATGCGATATCGTAGGCAATAAAGTCATCGTCAACTTACAGTTCCTTTTTTTCTAACCTTGTTATATTTAATCATTTTGTTTTATGTATTAATATTGATAAACTTCATTAGAAATTAAACAGTGTGACAACAGCGAGTTTAACTATTTATTGCTTTTCTTCGTTAAGGTTTCCAACCAATGAGGTACGGCTTCATGAATGGATTGCAATTGTTCGTAAACAAAGAAATGAATCAGATTGGACGCCTTCAAAAAGCAGTAGAATTTGTAGCAATCACTTTAAGGCCACTGAGAAATATACTTCGAACAAAGGTCGAACACTTTTCAAAAATAATGCTGTTCCTGTTATTGAGGTAGGTAACTAAAAAAAAAATGTGTCTTCCGTAGCCACCACCCGCCGATTTGCCCAAGTTGGAATTGCTCTGTCTGCTACGTAAAACTGTAAACATTATTCTCGCTACGAGTTTCCCTTTATATAACGTCGCATGTATTTAACTTAGTTTATTTTATTTCCCAGGAACATATAAGTATACATATTCAGAACTCCCCGACAAGTCTCGACAATGTCAGCATACCGGACATGGAATATATTTTAGAAACACCCAGAAAAGCGGCACTAAAAAAACGCGTACGCGAATTAACATTTAAGCAAAAACTGTTACAGAAAAGGAATAAAGTACTTGCTCAACAAAATAAAAGACTGAAGAAACGAGTTGCCACCGTAGCCGTGATATTGAGAGATTTAAAGACAAAGGATTACATTTCAAAAGATCAATTTTCGCAGCTTAACTTAAAGACCGAAGTCCTAGATTTTATAAATAGACTATATTTGAAGAAAAAATCAAAGAAGTCATATCGTGTAAAGTATCCCCCCGCTCTCAGAAAATCAGAAAATTTGCACTTACTCTTAATTTTTATTCTTCTGCCGCTTACAAATATGTAAGAAGTTCGTTTGATACTGCTTTGCCACATCCACGTGTGTTAGCCAAGTGGTATGAAAATACTTCTTGTTCGCCGGGATTCACACATCAAGCCTTTGATATTTTGGCAAAGAAGAGTGCTTTATCAGGTAAACGCCTATTATGTACCCTTGTAGCAGATGAAATGGCGCTTAGGCATCAAACAATTTGGACTGGTAAAAAAACTGACGGTCTTGTTGATTTCGGTATTAATTTTAGCCCCAGCAATGATATTGCAACTCAGGTGTACGTATTTATTTTAGTTGGTCTTAATGAAAGCTGGAAGTTGCCGGTAGGTTACTTTTTTATTAAAAATCTACCAGCAGAAACCCGGGCCAATTTAATTAATACTTGCATAAGTAAATGTTACGACTCAGGTGCTGATGTTGCGGCGGTCACATTTGATGGTTGTCCAAGTAACTTAGCTGCGGCTGAGCTTTTAGGTTGTGATTTAAAGGCACCAAATAATTTAAAAACTACCTTTTTACATCCTGATTGCGGCATTGAAGTTGCTGTATTTTTAGACCCATGCCATATGGTAAAATTAGTTCGCAACACCTTCGAGGCAAAAAAAGTTATATTCGGGAATAATAATAAAGAAATTAGATGGCGCTTAATTGTTGCTTTGAATCAACTTCAAACCAGTCAAGGATTAAATTTTGCTAACAAACTCTCACAAAGACATATACATTTTCGAAATGAAATAATGAAAGTTAAGTTAGCCACACAGCTATTAAGCAGAAGTATAGCCCGTGCTTTAGTACTCTGTGATCAACTGATAGTATCATCTAAAATTAAAAATACAGAACCAACCGTAGAGTTTATCTCAATCTTCAATGATTTGTTTGATATTTTAAATACCAGGTCATCAGGAAAATATGACTTTAAAAAACCCATTAGTTCAAGTAATTCTGAGCAAATTTTAAATTTTTTGGAAAAGGCAAAAGAATATATTTTGTCATTACGAATTTATAATAAAACAAAGCGCGTAATAAGACATAGAATTATAATTAACATATCCAAAAAATCCGTAGTAGAATGCAAATCTAAAACTGGCTTTTTAGGTTTTTTGATTTGCATTCAAAGTTTAAAACATCTTTTCACCACTTATGTAACTACAGCAACATTAACAGGACACACACCAGCATTAGAGTACATCGCAACTTACCGATTAAGTCAAGACCACATAGAAAATTTTTTTGGCATTATCAGGCGACAAGGGGGTTATAATAATAATCCGAACACAGTACAATTTAAAGGACTGTACAAAAAAATTTTCAATCACCTAGAATTGCGCAGTTCCTTCAGTGGAAATTGCATTCCTATGGAACATATCCCGATACTTACATGCTCATCATCAGGGATCGAAAATATTAATTCATCATCGGGACTTCGTGCTTCAGATTTAGACGAAACGGAAAATATTTTAGATATTCCTACATCTAATGACAAAAATTGTGAAAACAATATTAATATTCTTTCTGAAATGTTGAATAGTGAAAATTGTTCAGAGTCAATTAAACAGATAACAGGTTATATTTCTGGTTGGATTGCACGAAAATTAACAAAAATGATTAAGTGTGAAATCTGTGTTGATGCTTTATGTACCAATGAAAAATTGTGGTTCCACAAATTGGTCACAATCAGAGACATGGGTGGTTTATGCTACGCATCAGAAAACGTGTTTTCAGTATGCTTGAAATCTGAATCAGTTATAAAATCTCATTTAAATGAAAACGGTACCCATTTTGTTAATAATCAAGATATTGAGAGACTAAAATGTGTTATTTTAAAAACTTTTTTAAATTCCAATATATTTGACTCACTTTTGGAACATTCCAAACAACAGGCACCTGCTTTTAATCATCGCATACATTTAATTAAAACCATAATTGATAAATACACAACTGTTCGCCTCCATTCCGCTCATAAAAATAATCCCGAAATAAAAAAACTCTCTAAGAGACAGAAAAGAAATAAATTAAATCTTTTCGAAGGTGTATGATTGTTTTTATTACAAAATAAATATTTTTTACCTTTTACATCGGTTTAATTTGTCACCTACCTACCTTTAGTCCTGTGAATTAGTTATTATAGGTACAAACCGCGTGAACAAATTTAGTACGCTCGGTTTGTACCTTCTGTCTAGTTAAATTTGTTAATCTATGATGCCGACATGCACTGATTGGTGGATAGAATAATGTCTGTTCACGCGTAATTTACAACACTAACTATCTCTTTTTTTCTTATTGGTTTTATCAAACTATCCCTTTTCTATCACTTTGACTTGTAGTGAATTGTAAAATGAATAATAAGTGTGTATGTGTGCTGCCGCTGCTGCGCGGAACACTTTTTTAGGTTGTTTTGTGAGTGTATAACATATCTGTTTATTAGAATATCATTGGCACAATCCTAATTGCTTACAAATGTTGACTGCCGGTGTGAAACAAAAGTTCCGTTTAAAGTACATACAATAATATACATTATTGTTATTATGTTGTAACATTTAACACTTCGAGATTTAGCCAATCTTACGCGTACGTGCCTCCCGATACGGGTTTCTTGGAATTCGTCGCTTAACGTTGTAGGTAGCTAAACATGCACACAACATACTTTTATAGGTACCTATACACTTGGCCATGGTAACATTGGTAACTAAGCCATTTATGTTTATTTTTTGGCCTCGTAATGGATTTTGTTATGAGGCACAGCTAAAGAAGCAGGACCTATCGTAACAATTTTGGAATGTTGCAGTCATGGGATTGCATTTTGTAGCTAAGTTCCTGAGAAACTAAATTAATAAGATGGAAAAGGTTTTGGAAGAAGCACACAAAAAAGGTATATTATTTCCACGTTTTGCGTGTAAAAGAATGCGTCAGACAGACGCCGCACGCCGATGTAGTTGCATATCGGATTCGAGCCGAGCCGCGAACACCGCAAGGTATTGTGTCGCTTATAGAACAATGCGTCGTATTTATAAAACATTAAAAGCCGGCGTATCGTTCGTGAAATTAATAACAAATAACAATTGTGAAACGTTAGTTCGGGAGCAGTGTGAATTACCCATGCCGTTGAATAACTACCTTCTGAATGTTCAACGAGTTGTGGGACTCATCTCGTCTACAACTCAATAAAAATAGCCTGTTATAAATGCCATCCATTAGACCCTATAACACTCGCAAAATGCTGTGAATAAAATGTAAAAGGACTATTTATTGAAAGTTCCTGAAGACATTTTTTTTTTTGTTAAAAAAGTGCTGTATTTTATATATGTACACTTATTAAACTTATTTAAACAATCAAAGCTAATATGTGATTAGGCAGCCAGTTTACTGATGAATAGAAAACTTGATCAGGCTTTTACAAACTGTTCATTTTACTCTATAATAAGGACTTTTTAAACACAGCTTCGTTCATGTTTATATCAATAACTATCCTAATACATAAAACGGTGTTTGATTCTTGTAGAAGAGAAAACCTTAATCCTGATCACTAATTTTGCAATACCCTCAATATTTGCTTGAATAAGACGAAAATTTAGAGCTAATATCATTTTAGTGGTGTATTGCGTAAAATGCCCTCAGATGGCTTATCACCACACCTGTAGTTGTGTTGCACATTGCATTGATAGTTGATTTGATTTTCTTTTTCAGTTTGCTTTGTTCGTATTTTTTCTCTTTTACATTATGCAGGGTAACCCAATACGACTAAAAGTAGATTATGATTTAGTTACCTAGTTACTAGAGGCGTCTAATAAAATAGTAAGTAAATAAAAACTTTTTCGTAAATTATAAAAATTGTAACAGGATGTCTAGTGAAAGTATTTTTTACCATAATATGTGTTTTCTGAACACTATTGAAAAGTTTGTAATTTAGCCGTTTTTACATTCCCAATTAATAATTTTCTCAAAATGAAATGAAATATACTACGAGTAGGATGAATTGATGAAAACTATACAAACCTAAATGTACTTGTTGCTTTCTCCAAGTGAACTGAATGCCCACAAACAAAATAATGGTTGTTATAGCAGTTACAAGAAGCAGTACTAGAAACAATTGTCATTACCTATGTCTGTTGTAAGATTGACTTTTAGAATTTATAAAGAATTTGTTTTGTCACACATTTTTTACCGATGAGTTTTTAGATTTACTTACTGATTGATTTTTTAAGTTACACAGTGTGTGAGATGTTACAATATTTAAATAGTTTCTCCATCCTTTGCCATTAGGCGCACAAACGTTGTTTACAAAAAATGTTATAGGTATGTTGTGATGTCAGTTACAAGTTGGGTCAAAGAATCAGGATTGCCATACAACGTGGCAATGCTGCCAGCCTGTTGGACGCGTGTGCCGTTTACAGCGATGTGGACGAGTTTTTTGATGCCTTTTGATGCCCTTTGAGCTCCCCTGCCTTTGTCAGCCCTTTGTTACTGAATTAAATTTTAGGTAAAAACCAAAATGTCAAAGCATAAAACATAAAATCTTAAGATAGCTAATGTTTGTCCTGTGATTTTTTGAGGCGTAAAAATAAATAACAAATTATAGCATATTAAATGTGAAAAAAAATAAAATAAATATAAAACAATGTAAATTAATTAAATTTTAGATAAATGCTAGAATGACAAATCAATCAATCAAATGTCAGTATAATTAAGTACATAATTATTTTCAAATAAATACCATAATGTCGAAACTGGTATTTTAGGTGAACTATTTTAGGTGACCTAATGTTTTGAAGGAGTAATTATAGAATTGTCATTTTATAGCTGCATATATAATACGCTGTGCATCTCCTTACTGAAAGATTTTTTCATGTTGTTTTGGGTACGGAAAACCTTTTAGTATTACGGATGCCGACGAGATCCTTCAGAACAATGCTTAGGTTAGGTTAGGTTTGAAATGAATGAAATGAATCTTGGGTTCCCACACACACCAGAAACGTTGCAGAATTCACAGCAGCGTATGTATTTTAACCGAGGAACGAGCTCCGAAGAAGGTGGGGATGGTTTATTAGACAGGTGAAGTGATAGGTGCTGTATTTTGAGACAACGAAACATCGACTTTTAGAGAAAGGCAACACACCTTTTCATCACTTAAAAACCCTACGGTTCACTGTTTACAACCGCAATCACAACAATAAAACTTGTTATAGGTATTATTACTGCGGAACGAACTATTGCCGCACTTGGACCCTCGTACGAATATGAAGAAAACTATTAGCTGGACCAAAAATTTTCCGAAGCACCAATTAGCTGAAATAAGTACACCCCTGCTTATTTTTAAATCCGCTATTATTTTGGTGATTTGAAGAAGTTAGATTAGGCTGAAAAATTGAGTAAGTAAGAAGGCATAGCTACCTACCCTATTTTCGTCGTTTAGTGTAAAGGGTTGGAAAGTATTAGAAGTAGAGAACGCTACTTCTCGATTCCTATCAAACCCTCGTATGTTGTCTTGTCACGGCAAAGATTCAAGATGGAGATTACTAAACAAGATGAATTAAAATTAGTCTTACTATACCTACCTACCATTTATCTGTACTCAGTTAAAAGTACTGCTTGTTACGGGTATTTAACTAGGTACTTTACAGACGACGGTAACGGCGATGTGCAACTCTTGCAGGATACTGCGCCACCAGCTACTCGTGCGGGACCCTCACCAACAAGCCCTACGAGGTTGAATGGCATCTGGACTACGGTATTTTGTCGTTCATAGATCTGTGCCCAAATATGATACAAGATTCTCTGGTTTAGACTGGAACCTTGTCTTCAGGGTTGGCGGCGCGTGGTGTGCGTTCTTTGCTGGCATGAAAGGTCTCATGAAAAAGTGCAACAAGACGTCTAAACCCAACACTTAAATACTTATCGCCAACCAAGAGTATTTTATTCAACCAGACATGAGAGCTGCAGATAAAATGTTACATATTCAAACAAAAAAAAAAAAAGAAAATAATGAAACGAATGAAAAGAAACGAAAGGAACGAATGAAACGAAAAGAATAATTAAAAGACATAAGTTGCATGGAGAAGTAGTAAGCCCGTTAAATAATTAGGCGCAAAGAAAACACGAGGAAAAATCATACCAGTCCTGTTATTTTATTTAGAGAGGTAACCAGGGGCCACTGTTTGTTAGTGTCAAAAAAATATGATAGTATATGTGATACAATGCAAATTACTATGATTATATTATATTACTATTTTACATCAATATCCGTTTTACATCCGTTTCAAAAACGTGGGAGGACCATTTTGCTGCCAATTAAAGTGAAGAAGGATGGTCATGCCACTTTGTCATCAAATGTAGTGGATGTTGAGGATGCAAACGCACAGTTATCTAGTCGTAAATTTACAAAATTTTGTTTTTGCGAATGATTAAAGTTGTAATTGATAAAGATTACGATGTTGCGAATGATTAACGTTGCAATTGGTAATGATTACGATGATATAATCTAACGTATCAGCTGGCATCAGAAGGCGTAAAGTCTATAATGTCGTGTCGCGTCGTCGTGGTCAGCATAAAATTAAAAAATCACTAATGAGTCGGGGTAAAGTAACTAATAGGAATCTTACTCGTTCAAATTATTTCAAATTTATTAATAAAATCCTTTTTATCGGTTATAATTTTTTTAGAGAGTTATGTTATTTACATATTTGTATGGAAAACTATTCATCTCATTTATTGACCAATGTTTACTTTATTGTAAAGGATATTTAATAAATAAATTATTATTATTATTTGTTTATTATTTATTTTTAATTTCATGGAAACAGTTTATCTTAAGTATTTTGTAATTATTATTTGCCATGGACATATGATATTATCATGCATTATTTTTGCATTACCCAGCAGGACATAATAGTAATTATTATATCATGTTAATTAGTTACATATTTTCATTTTGTTTCATGTCTTGTGTAAACATAATTTGATGTGTGATGTTTAATATGTATTTTTTTCTAATTTCATAATTAAATCGTAGTAATATTGTAATATTAAATAGAACACACACATAGGTATAGACGTACTCTAATATGATTTTAGGTTGAGAGAACTGCTAGAAGTTTTTTTTAGCAGATATCGCTTTGGAGTTAGGTCTAGATTTGGCTGTGATGTTGTTGATTTTATGATTTTCCCACGACTCTGACTATTCCTTCTTCAGACTTTATTGCGTTCGTTCGAGGTTGAAGCTATCAAGTTGAGAACATTTAGCATGCATCTTTGCAAAGTTACGCGCGGTTTAAACATAACGACGTTAATGTTTTGTGATTATGCATAGTGGTTATAGTTATAGTTCCTATATATTAGGTGACATAAACTGAAGTGTCATATTATCGTGGTGCATCATGACTTAAGGCTATCTCTAGAGACACATACCCAATGGAATTCTCATATTGATAGGCCCATAGTATCTCGTAGATGATAAGTTTTATCTGTTACAGTCTTTTTACAGTAATCATTAGGATGGGCTGTAGCTGATGTAGATCTTGCCGGTTTCGAATAATACAACCTTATTTGTATTGGTTATGATTATGAGATGAACTCCGTTTTTTAATTAGAAGAACTTGCGTCTGTAGTGTGGGTTGTCACTTTTTAGATCGAACTAATAAATAAAATAAAATAATCTGAAAAAAATCCAATATAAGTAATACAAAGATAATTTTGTATCAATTTTTAACCCCCGACGTAAAAACGACGGGGTGTTATAAGTTTGACGTGTCTGTGTGTGTGTGTGTGTGTGTGTCTGTCTGTGGCATCGTAGCTCACGAACGGATGAACCGATTTTGTTTTTGTTTTTTTTATTTGAAAGGTGAATTAGTCGGGAGTGTTCTTGGCTATGTTTGATGAAAATCGGTCCAAGATGGCCGCCGCTACAAAATAGCTAATCACATATTTTTCCACAACTCCATCAATATGGGTATCAAATGAAAGGGCTTCACTAGTAGAATACTTTACACTATGATACATTTCAAAGCCAAAATGACCGGCACCACAAAATGGCGAATTATATATACCAAACGCATTCTCAGGGTCAAAAAAGATCCATGTGACGAAATACAACTTTAGACGTATCTACAACTTCTCAAAACCAGACTAAATTACATTTAAAAACTTTCAAATAAAAATTAAATTAAAAATTTAAAAAACCCCCAACGCAAAACATAAAAGCAATTATTTAAAAAGTAAAAAATAATTTCTTTTGTTGAGCCATCAAATGTTTGTTCGTTGAAATGGCGCTATAATGTCGCGGCGGGGTACCGCTAAGTCAGCAATAGCTAAATAGGTAAAATAGCGAACTCATGGATTTGCAATGAGATTTGACTTACGCGGTACCCCGCCGCGACATTATAGCGCCATTTCAACGAACAAACATTTGATGGCTCAACAAAAGAAATTATTTTTTACTTTTTAAATAATTGCTTTTATGTTTTGCGTTGGGGGTTTTTTAAATTTTTAATTTAATTTTTTTAGACACTACCTGTCCGGGTATATACCTAGATATTAAATTTAATACCTTAGTGCTAAACGATGCGATGTAAGTATCAAGTCTAGTGAGATTTGTGCGACCTAGTAACCAAATTAAGAAAATTTCACAATACCCAGGCTGTACAGACCATTACAAAAATATAAACAACAGAAAAGGTATCTCAGAAGTAGAACCCTTCACGTAACTAATAAAAACAATGATGGCACGATGGGCGTCATCGCTGCTGTTCCGACTGCTCCACTGTAGGTATCGAGAAAAATTATAGCCCCTATTTTTCGGTAGCAATTACGTTGACTGTTTATACCTTGAGGCAAGTAACATAATCTTTTCGCTCAATTAGCGACTTATCTGAGGGTGAAAATCCTTGAGGCAGTTATTTTCAAACACCTGGTTACGAAGGAAAAAGAAGACAGGTTGATTTGAAAATAAAACGTAAACACCCATTAATCTCTAGCAAGATGTTTGGAATTGCTGAAAAAGAGTTTCGACATTGTTTGTAAATAACGCTAGTACATTTGTAAACTAACACATTTAGGTAATTTGTACGATTGAGTTATCTTCGCGATAATTTTGACTACTTATAATATCTGCTGCATAAAGTAAAATAATACCTATGCAGTTTTAACTGAGGATGGTACTGAGTCTTTTTGATAACATAATACTACCCAGGGCGGCATATTTTCAGAGGCGGCAACATTCGAAAGGTGAGAAAAAACAATCACATTTATGTACTACAAAGTAATTATATATTAAATGGCATTTTTCAAAACACTGACTAAAATTATATACCTATCGAAACTTTATCCATTATATGCAAATTTTCGATAATAATAATAATTCATTTATTTCAGGCTGCATAGGCCCATAGATAAATTATACAACGAATAAAACGACGCATGGGACGGCAAGTTTTAAGTACCCAGGGGTGCCGCTAAGTTTAAATACGATACACAGGTAAATATCATCTTGTTAAACGCTGCCTATATCGCATAGAATATGTACTCACACAGAGTACATATTCTATGCGATATTACAATTAACAACTGGACGGGAAGTTCGAACCCAAGGTAGACTGAAATGATGATGATGATGACGCGTGTGTTTCAGTTATGAAGCAAACAATAAAATCCGAGATCGAACACATTGGAAAAAAAACGCTTCTCACTATGTAGAATCAGATGACGAAAATTCTTAAAAAACTAATGCTCGTAACATAATTAAGAACCAAGAGAAGATATTATGGATGCCAACTTATTGCTTTTATTAGGTCCTCTCTAAGTAACTAGTGTGCAATAACATGATATCTGCATTATATAAGAAATTTAAATATTGTTTACCATAATGTTTGTGTATGAGTGTAATCTATTTGTATTTCCAGTTCAGCTTATGTTTTCTATGAAAAGGAAACAAAGACATATTAAAAAGGTGGTAATGTAAGCCTTTGCGAGTTACGCTAAATAGTAGAACTCGAGCCTCCGGCGTTACTTAACGCGTCTGCTGATAATGGCGTCGATACCCAACTCATACAAAAGGTAATTGTTCTCTCAAACAATAAAGTTTAATAACGTAAGGTTCTAGGTAAGGTGTGCATACGCATTGTGGGCCGCAGTAACACCCCGATGACGGGCGGTCGGTGTAAAATAATAACCATGCACTAATTTGACGGTATAGTTAGGTAACGAAACAACATGAAACACTTCTTCAGTACCTTCACCAACAGCAAACGTTCTGTGATCATTAACGAATAAAAAGTACAACCACAGACATTATACATCCTACTATATTCGAATACCTAGTAATTACATACCAAAGTATCCTAAAATCATGGCTCTCGTACTTTTCATTGTAATCGGATTGAATTATGAACAGTTTGCAACAAGAGCACTGTGAGGTTAAGGGGACGCGACCCGAGCTGACGTCAGGGGCTTGAAGAGATCATTGCGCGCCCGCGTCCGCTAGATACGAACGATGTCGTTCTTTGAGATAAGCCCAATACTTGAGTTAATCACATGTTATTTTACTAGTAGGTACATTTTACGGGTTAGTGGCTATTCAAATACTTTCCATAACAAACAAACACCAAATCCTGCAAAGACAATGCTCAACTAACACTTAACAAAACTCTTTTTTTTTTCTAAGTAACAAACACGCATTTTATGGTTGTCATTCATTTCACCAAAATCTGTTATACAAGAGGTAAATTTGGACGTAGGTACCTGAACATTGAAACGGTAGGATTGCAATGATAAAGCCTCTATCGTAAATGAATTATCAGCACAAGTCTAATCGATTTCTCTCGATGTCTAATCGATTTAGGTGTAAACTGTGTTAAAGGTGGCTCAACGCGACACATAAAAGCAAGAAGTACACGCTCATATTTGTACTGGATTCGACGCGGGCTACTTTACGACCATAATCAATGCTTCGGGATAGGGCTGCCTACAACTCACTTTCTTATGCCTTGGTTCAAAACTGGAGTTCATTTTTTTGGGAATCGGAATGAGTGTAACATAGTTAAGATAAAAGGCAGACCTAATTTACCCTTTCACCTTAATAGGCAACGATCTAGCAGGGACACAGATTTATCCATAGATTTTTAATGCATAGACGGCCTACGTTACCTACGATATGTCGGCAACTACTCCAGACGGTGATTGTGTATGCAAAAATGTTCTCCAAAATCCGATCTTTGCTCCAGCGAGTAAAGTTATCATTTGATAGAGTTATATCTTTAAATAGATCTTCTCTCTCTACAATGCCCCAATAAAGGGGCTAAGTGCGGAAGCAGCCCAGGTGAACTGAGATAGATGATCTTCTTGAGGGGTCTAAGATCTACGCTATTAGTAGGTGGGTATCATATTACACCTGAAGGCCAATTCCTTGTAATTAAAGACGTTCAAAATCTGGTCGCAGTCTCAAATATAGGCATTTTTGACAGATTGTGACTAAAATGTTAATTTTGAAAGTTAGTCGAAATAATACCCTGAACCTAGCACAACAAATAAATAATATCATATTCCGTGATTTGATCTGATAAACTATTTGTGAAACGCCACGATTAATTTAGTCTTATTTTAATGGATTCTGCCTCAGCAGCTTCAGCATTCATCCAACAGCGCAATATGCAACGCTCTGAGGCTTACTCTTCATGGTGTCTTTCTAGAAAGCTAGACTCGTACACAAAAAATAATTTATACATAACTAGCTGACCCGACATACGTTGCCCTGTCAATTGATTTCGACATACGTTGTCCTGTCAATTGATTTCGACATACGTTGTCCTGTCAATTGATTTCGACATACGTTGTCCTGTCAATTGATTTCGACATACGTTGTCCTGTCAATTGATTTCGACATACGTTGTCCTGTCAATTGATTTCGACATACGTTGTCCTGTCAATTGATTTCGACATACGTTGTCCTGTCAATTGATTTCGACATACGTTGTCCTGTCAATTGATTTCGACATACGTTGTCCTGTCAATTGATTTCGACATACGTTGTCCTGTCAATTGATTTCGACATACGTTGTCCTGTCAATTGATTTCGACATACGTTGTCCTGTCAATTGATTTCGACATACGTTGTCCTGTCAATTGATTTCGACATACGTTGTCCTGTCAATTGATTTCGACATACGTTGTCCTGTCAATTGATTTCGACATACGTTGTCCTGTCAATTGATTTCGACATACGTTGTCCTGTCAATTGATTTCGACATACGTTGTCCTGTCAATTGATTTCGACATACGTTGTCCTGTCAATTGATTTCGACATACGTTGTCCTTTCAATCGATTTCGATATATGTTGTCCTGTCAATCGATTTCGATATATGTTGTCCTGTCAATCGATTTCGATATATGTTGTCCTGTCAATCGATTTCGATATATGTTGTCCTGTCAATCGATTTCGATATATGTTGTCCTGTCAATCGATTTCGATATATGTTGTCCTGTCAATCGATTTCGATATATGTTGTCCTGTCAATCGATTTCGATATATGTTGTCCTGTCAATCGATTTCGATATATGTTGTCCTGTCAATCGATTTCGATATATGTTGTCCTGTCAATCGATTTCGATATATGTTGTCCTGTCAATCGATTTCGATATATGTTGTCCTGTCAATCGATTTCGATATATGTTGTCCTGTCAATCGATTTCGACATACGTTGTCCTGTCAATCGATTTCGACATACGTTGTCCTGTCAATCGATTTCGACATACGTTGTCCTGTCAATCGATTTCGACATACGTTGTCCTGTCAATCGATTTCGACATACGTTGTCCTGTCAATCGATTTCGACATACGTTGTCCTGTCAATCGATTTCGACATACGTTGTCCTGTCAATCGATTTCGACATACGTTGTCCTGTCAATCGATTTCGACATACGTTGTCCTGTCAATCGATTTCGACATACGTTGTCCTGTCAATCGATTTCGACATACGTTGTCCTGTCAATCGATTTCGACATACGTTGTCCTGTCAATCGATTTCGACATACGTTGTCCTGTCAATCGATTTCGACATACGTTGTCCTGTCAATCGATTTCGACATACGTTGTCCTGTCAATCGATTTCGACATACGTTGTCCTGTCAATCGATTTCGACATACGTTGTCCTGTCAATCGATTTCGACATACGTTGTCCTGTCAATCGATTTCGACATAGGTTGTCCTGTCAATCGATTTCGACATACGTTGTCCTGTCAATCGATTTCGACATACGTTGTCCTGTCAATCGATTTCGACATACGTTGTCCTGTCAATCGATTTCGACATACGTTGTCCTGTCAATCGATTTCGACATACGTTGTCCTGTCAATCGATTTCGACATACGTTGTCCTGTCAATCGATTTCGACATACGTTGTCCTGTCAATCGATTTCGACATACGTTGTCCTGTCAATCGATTTCGACATACGTTGTCCTGTCAATCGATTTCGACATACGTTGTCCTGTCAATCGATTTCGACATACGTTGTCCTGTCAATCGATTTCGGCATACGTTGTCCTGTCAATGGATTTCGACATACGTTGTCCTGTTTTCGACATACGTTGTCCTGTCAATCGATTTCGACATACGTTCAATCGATTTCGACATACGTTCAATCGATTTCGACATACGTTGTCCTGTCAATCGATTTCGACATACGTTGTCCTGTCAATCGATTTCGACATACGTTGTCCTGTCAATCGATTTCGACATACGTTGTCCTGTCAATCGATTTCGACATACGTTGTCCTGTCAATCGATTTCGACATACGTTGTCCTGTCAATCGATTTCGACATACGTTGTCCTGTCAATCGATTTCGACATACGTTGTCCTGTCAATCGATTTCGACATACGTTGTCCTGTCAATCGATTTTCAATTTTCTTACCGTATTTAAACCTTCCCTGGGACTTATACTCCCACAAATATTTCAAGATCGAAATTAGCCAAATCAGCGTCGTCCAGCCGTTCTCGAGTTTTGGTGAGTTTTAGAAATTATTGACACCTTCAGTAAAGATGCAATTACTGAAGGTGTCAATAATTTCTAAAACTGATGAACTTATAACGTTATCGGTCTAGCCATAATGAGAATTATACTTAGTACTTACCTATCAATTTTGTTGAACATACCTTAGTATAAAAACTGAAAACCTCATGTTGCAATTGCTATATAGGTAGATAAAAGACGAGATTTTTGAACTAAATATAGATAGATACTAAGCTTAGTCCTCATTATGGGTAGCATAATGAGATGGCCATTTTAACCTTCGATTGTAACCTAATGATAGCTGTACACTAACCCAATTACCTACCTTCACTGAAATGTAGATCACTACTGCTGGAAGACAACATGCTTCTATCTATGTGTGAAAAGGTGTCTCACATTCATCAATAACGGTTGTCCATGTGACGAAAACAATAGATAGGGGTGGCCCTCCCGTGCTTTTCGTTACAACCAACATCACCATAAACAACGTGATTTATAAAAAAATCATGTTTAAAGTATTAAATGACTGGATTTAGTTTTAGTTTACTTAAATTATCAAACTTTGGGAGTAAGTCGAACATTATACAATATTTGACTGCATTTTGCTAAACAAAGCAGTAACGCTGTCTGGAGATTAGGAATTAAACGTACCTAATTGACAGTTTAAAACTCAAGATTTTTTTTTTGTAATTATTTCGTTGAGTAAATAACTTGCTGTGTAATTATTTCGTTGAGTAAATAACTTGCTGTGGATTTATTCATTACAAGTTAATTTGCTCATACGATTGATACTAGTTTTTATTGTTTGTTATTGGTTCTATGTGATTGAACCCACTTTCCTAGTGGGATAACTGTGGTGCTAATTCAAAATCAGTACTTTTACTTGAGTCGGACATGTTTCATAAAATTATAAATAAAGTATATTTTAAAACCAAACCATTTATCCCTAGAATTCGGCGGATGAACAAGTCTGTTACCCTTAGCTACCGCCCTATCAAACAAATATAGGTAGTTATCAACACGTGATTGGGACACATACTTTGGCTTTTTCATACAAATAGTTATCCGTAGTAAGCCACAGACCCTCTCATCGATAGCTATCTTGTGCCGGTAAGATTACTTACTCTCTAATAAATAATTGGGACGTTATAACCACAGACAGATAGGTTTTTCTATTACCAATATGCCAAAATTGGAGATAAAGTAGGTAATTGGGTTTGGCCGTAAAAAGGACTATGACCAAACATGTGACTATTCCTTAAATTTTCCTAATTGTGTTAAAGTTTGTGACTTAGATTGTGTTTTAGATCGGCTTCTCAATCTAAAAGCACTTTTAATTGGAGTTAGTTTTGCCACAAAACGAACTAACACACTTTAATATTTCTCCCATTTTTATTTATTTATTAATTCATTCAGGCATTTTCTACCAGTCAACCAAGGGTGGTGCAGAGATAAGGGTGGTGCAGAGATAAGGGTGGTGCAGAGATAAGGGTGGTGCAGAGATAAGGGTGGTGCAGAGATAAGGCAGGTGCATAACAAAAAAGTAATAATTAATTTATATATATTCCAGAATATAATTATGTATGGACATAGGTAATTATATTCTGGAATATCTTAACCCTATATAAATATATGCATCATACACATATAATATATTATAAAAAGAAAAGAAAAGAGGTTATTGAGATGACTCTGCTTATTTGTGCTGAAAATATATCTGCAATTTCTGCTTAAATGCATAGGTACCGACTGATAGCAGTCTTGATATTTCGAAGTAATTATAGGTAATGATTTAACGCCGGTTTATTTGATCAATATTGTCTGCATTGAACTGTTACTGCTAAATAGTAATGTGACATAATATATGGCAATTAGTTTAACGTAATTAATTAAAATATTGAGAGATTGGTTGGTTCTTTAAGGGAGAATTAAGTTCAATTTAGATAGTTTGCTTCGTGCTGCTGTCCCACGATTGTTGTGTATCCCACCTCAACGCTATGTTATATCAACTGGAGTGCTATTCTGTTACAATCTCCCTCGGTGAACACCTAGGTGAAGTGAGCTGTCATCCGATTGTAGTGCTTTGATATGACATAGCGTTGAGGTGGTATACACAACAATCGTGGGACAGCAGCACGAAGCCAGCTTTGAGCTTAATTCTCCTCTCTGGAATAGAGATCCTACTCAATCTTTACCAAGTGACATGCAATGTTATAATGCGCGACTTGATGGATCGGTATTAATCATTAAAATTGGCAACATTTTGTCGAACTTGGATCTGGATCGATTCTTTGGATATTTGACGGCGCAACATGCGACAATAACATTTAAGTGGAGGCCGACATTTACTTCAGTACCTATATCCACAGGTTATGAGGATCGTTCTAGCGACAGACATTCTAATCCGATTGCTAATTCCTGTCATACGACAATACTTGCATGTAATAGGTACGACGTTGCTAACTACAAGATAAATATACCTATACATCATCAACACGAGCTTATACCTACCAGTGTAGCACAATGATCTCATACATAGAGTAAGGCAAGGAGCAGAAGGCTGTGATTATAATGTAAACATATTTTGTACCTACCCACATTATTATAAACATGAACACTTACGTATGACGTGTCATTATGTAACTAAGTATTAATCTATGGCTCAAGACCCAGTGCAGGTAAAGCGGTGTAACATGTACCTAACCTCTTTTCACAACTTATCTACCGTAATGTGAATTTCATGTAGGTAAAAGGTTATCCCTGTCGTATGATAGGGATACACCCACCCAATAGCACAATCGTATGATTGTGGTGCACACTGCACATTGCACAATGACGAATTAAGTACCTATACTAATTACGTTTTAGTTCTGCCGAAAATAATCAACATATATGTCTCCCAAAATTTTGTCGTTCTTCGGAGGATGATTCTGGATATTATAACGTAGATTAATGTTGAATGAACTATTGTTATTGCTGAATAAAAATAGTTGGCGATTGCTGGTATCATAATAATATTCAAACATTTAGTATATCGAATTATTTTAAGTGAAACATTGAATAATTGCGCGCGAGTGAACCTGAGACTAGGAAAATAAGACTATATTCATCATATATATATATATCATCATCATCATCATTCATATCAGCCTATTGCCAACTAACCCTAGACTAAGTAGGTACAATAAGTTGTAAATAAGCACTCTAATGCCTGTTTGACAAATTCATAGGAGTCTATTCTATTGGATAACAGTTAGAATCCAACACATTTTATCCAATAGACGTCCGAAACATCTATCGCCAAAAATGATCATGTCATTAAGTTGATAGACGTCTAAAAGGTAGTCCTTTCAGACCTGCTTAGTAGCAGGTATAATCATAGAGCTAATAAATCTTTTACTTTTGAGTTTTTGCCAAAAATTTGATAACTTAATTATTATTACAAATTGCGTTTTGATTAGGTAAAGATTGCGTTTTGATTAGGTAAAGATTGCGTTTTGATTAGGTAAAGATTGCGTTTTGATTAGGTAAAGATTGCGTTTTGATTAGGTAAAGAAAGGTCTGTCGTATTAGATCAATGTGCAATATCTTAGAATACGGAAGGATATAGGCTCCTGGTTTCTGAATGCTTTATTACAATTAAACTGTTCTCAAGTTACATTTAATTAAGTTTTGTGTCAATCAGCCGATTCATCACTGATATGATAATTTTAGACGATAGTTTTTCCGGGGGCCACACATTTTATATATGTAACTGTTATAACTGCCCTTTCTGGGCATAAAACTTCAAGATCGGGTTAGGAATACTACTATCCGTTCCATCACAAAAATAACTGATGTCATTAGGAAAGATGTCATTAGGATCTTTCCTAATGACATCTTTCCTAATGACATCTTTCCTAATGACATCAGTTATTTAACGACATCACATGACATCTTTGTCATTAGGAAAGATGTCATTAGGAAAGCTGTCATTAGGAAAGCTGTCATTAGGAAAGCTGTCATTAGGAAAGCTGTCATTAGGAAAGCTGTCACGCTGAAGTGGAATTGGGCTGGACATATTTGCCGCATGTCAGACGATCATTGGGCCAAACGCGTGACCCAATGGGTCCCTTTACATCGCAAGCGACATCGCGGCAGGCCCAGGCGGAAGTGGCTCTTTTGACAAAGACTGGTCTGAAATAGCCCTTGACAGAGAGAAGTGGAAGGAGAGTAAAGAGGCCTTTGCCCTACAGTGGGAAAACACGGGCAGAAAAAAAAATCACTTGCGCCTTATAGGACATGAAAAACGCCAGTAATGCTGCGATTAATGTAGCTATCTACTGGGCCCAAGTAGTCTAACACAATAAAATACTAAACAGAACCATCGATTCAAAAAGAAGAAGAAGATCCAATAGCCTAAAGTGAATGTGTCAAACATGCTTTATAATTCTTATTTACAACTTAATGTATTATCAAGGCTGGAAGGTATCGTTTTATTTCGACGACTAAACAAAAACTATACATACTTAAGTAGAACTTAAGTAGAAATAGAAGTCGAGTATACTATAAAACATAGCGAATGCCACTCGGCAATAGTGTAGATAGTGAAAGAATGTTTGTTATCAGACTAGTACTTCCAGAAACCTTCCAGGGATCACCCCTTGAGAACAAAAATAAACAAATTCTACGTATATATTTTTTTTTCGCTTTAATCTTGCGATCAGTCTTTCTGACTATGGGCAGATGAGATGGTTCTAATGGAATGTAAGGTGCTACTCCCTGTAGAGTGCCCCATTATTTACGAAGTCGTGCTTCTCACTGACTGTTTTCGTCGAAAATATCACGCCTAACTCTATTTAACATTAGTATACACTAAGTAGGTAATTTATATTCGATAATTTTGCTTACAGCATACCATGTGGTGCTGGCCGCGAATAGCACCACCCCATTTCTAGATGTTGACCTGAGGATGGGCAGCAGCGTCCTTCTGAGTACTATTATAACAACACGTACTTCGATCGCCAACATGCATCGGTTCAGCATAGCGATTACGGCTGCAACCCCCTTGGGGGACCCCTTGGGCGTGTTAAGGTTAACATGATGATGATGCTCAAGTTTAATCATTGTTTGATTATTTCATCTGTCGCCAAGCAAACCATTTCTAGTGTGCTGTTGATATACATCAACCAAAAATAAAAGTTTGAATTATAATTATTTATGTTCTGAATCTATGCATATCGCCTCCCATTTAAAAGTTTAACAATTGGGCAATTATTGGCTATTCCACCTAAGCTATTTTTCAAACAAAACCTGCTGTAAACGAGTGCATACTGACGCAAGTCGATTTTAATTTCAAACTTCAAGGATCCCTGTTAGCTCCCTGAAAATAGCACGAGTTTTTAGTACGGAGAGCTGCGCCGAGACCGGACGGCATTAATGACTTAGCAATTTACTCCTCAAATCAAATCCTACTGCGTGGTACGTTATTTCAGTGCAATGCGATTAAATCTATCAATGAATTTCCGGCAGCGGGCGCTTGACACTTTTAATATCGCCAATCAACCCGAGACCGTTCTGAATGAACAATACTGGCTGGGTCGTAAATTAAATATTCCTAAGTTCGTACCAACACAACAAGCGTTTGAAGTGGTACGACGTCGAACCACAGTCAGTAAGTTGAAACGTAATAAATAAGTCATAGAGTAATAATAATAAGAGCACTATGTAAGCAAATTACATAGGCATTGAAAACGGTTTATAATAAGTATGTAGGCTACTTACATATTTATAATTTCTAATATCATACGGATTCGAACTATCCGATAGTTTTTTCCCATTTATTTTCACCCATCCGTACCTTTATAAATATTTCTCTGTTATTGTTTTTATTCCAACTTACAAGACCTAGTAAATGACTTGGCTTGGACATAATTAAAAGCTTGAAATGTAGGAGAAATATCATACAGATTTGAACTAAGTATCCGATAGCTTATTGCTATTTGTTTTCACCTATCTGTACCTTTATAAACATTTCTCTGTTATTGATTTTATTCCAACTTACAAGTAACCTAGTAAATGACTTAGATTGGACATAATTAAAAGCTTGAAGTGTAGGAGAAATATCATACAGATTTGAACTAAGTATCCGATAGCTTATTGCTATTTGTTTTCACCTATCTGTACCTTTATAAACATTTCTCTGTTATTGATTTTATTCCAACTTACAAGTAACCTAGTAAATGACTTGGCTTGGACATAATTAAAAGCTTTAAATGTAGGAGAAGTTACATGCTATCAGCCACATGACCCTAATAATATAATTTAATTTCTGCATTATATTGATAATTTGTACCTATAAAATAGCTGTTATATTATTATTAAGACTGCTGATTAGATGTACCTACTTACAACATCACTTACCCTATTTATCCAACCAATTATAACATGATATGCGATTCGTTAGTCGCCGCAGGGATATCGGATACGTAGCCTAAAGGCAATGTGAATCCCATTACCTCCAATCCCTTTGTTGCTTGTGATCGAAAACTGAACTGGCCATAATATTGAGAAAGATGTGAGTAAAAAAAATAAAAAAATAGATGTGAGAACAGTAAATTATGTGGGAAAATGGTAATTGTATTATATAGTAAAGAAAATATTCATTTAGTTATGTCAATAACGGTACGGCTCACACATTTCATAATGATGAGCTGGCATTTATGTTTGATACCTCAGCTAGATACTTGCATGAATTACAACTGAACTAGAACAGAGCAGCGAACGGACTATTAATTGTTGACAAACGAAATATTTATATTTATTTTTCCGTTTCGAAACTAACCACTTAAGAAATTTCAGTTATTTTTAGTTGTGTTCAAGTTACAGAAATTTCAGTTATTTGGTTGTGTTCAAGTTACGATATTTAGTTGTGTTCAAGTTACGATATTTAGTTGTGTTCAAGTTACGATTGACACACGAAAAAACTCGCAATATGCATAGGAACAATACCTACTCAATGTTTCCTCTAATTAAAAAAACTACACAAACTAAAGATTTTAAAGTATAATCGACACAGACAAATAATATCGGTTATGGTAGAACCCAAGTTAAACAAAGGTGAAGCATGAGTGTGTATGGGCATAAAACTGTATTCTTCTGATACAGCTTAGGGAGATCCTCCTAGGCCTGTGACGTTTGCTTAGCAGATGTCACGTGATGTAAATATGTCAACTGTATAAAATTTGAATTTTCCGTTGGCGTTAAAGAAAAGGGGTTTTGTCTACAGGCCCAAGGGGTTTTGTCTACAGGCCCTGATTCCTGTGCTCATAACCTCATTATTACAGTTTAAAAGTTAATTACAGCCATATTGCTCTTTCTTGGAGCTACATGAAAGGAGTTTATTGCTCCCCAGGTAAGTTGAATGAAGCCGTCATCGATACAGGGTCAACTTTTATGAGCTGGTAATGCTGCCGTTTCGGTCGTGGAAATATAGCGGAAATATGGCTTTGGAAGAGTGCTAATCAGTGCTAAGATTAGCTGCTGTTGTCTGCGACTTTTTTACAGTGAGTGCAAATTTGCTCTCACTGGTATTTTTTATCGAAAGTATTTACGCAACCATAAAGTAGTACGCAACATAGGGTTTGAAGTGGCTGGGTACTTTGATGCTGGCCGGTCTACCCGACGTTTACGCTCCGATGATTATGGGGCTTGAGAGTTCTGGTGTTAGCTCAAAATCAAAGAAACAACATCAACGTCAGTCACAACAACCAAAGGCTCCCGACGTCTACGCTCCGATGATTGGGGCTTGAGAGCTCTGGCGTTAGCTTAAAATCAAGAAAACAACATCAACATCAAGAAAACAACATCAATATCAAGAAAACAACATGAACGTCAGCCACAACAACCAAAGGCTTGAGAGCTCTGGCGTTAGCTCAAAATCAAGGCAAATTTGTAATAGCTATGGAACACTTTGAAGTTTTGTGCAAGTGCTAAGAACGTAAACAAGACCGAGATTGAAAAAGGCAAAAAGGATACAGGTTTCATTGCAGCTTTTTCAGCATTTTCTGGAGATAACCATAACAAATGGTTCATGGACTCTGGTGCATGATCCATGCATATGACAGGCTATAGACAGTGGATGTACCTGTCGCAGATCCACCGGTGAAGAAAATAACAGTAGCTAAGAGCCGCTGTCAGTTTAAGGAGTTGGATACACTGATGTCATACTAGCGCAGAGTAAGAATATTTAGTTTAAAAATGTTTTATGTATATGTTCCTGACCTAGCTGTCAACCTACTCTCAGTGAGTACTATTGTTAACAGTGCTTACAAAGTAACGTTTACTCAAAGAGGCTGTGACGTTCATGATGAAATATAATAACCTTATTAATAATTATGATATAATACTTTTGCACCGGTGACTTTTGAAGAATCGCCTTTCGAATTACAAATTATTCTTTAACATTTCAATTCTTCAATATTATTTGTGCTTCAATATTATTCTTTAATATTTCAATTCTTCAATATTATTTGTGCTTCAATATTATTTGTGCTTCAATATTATTTGTGCTTCAATATTATTTGTGCTTCAATATTATTTGTGCTTCAATATTATTTGTGCTTCAATATTATTTGTGCTTCAATATTATTTGTGCTTCAATATTATTTGTGCTTCAATATTATTTGTGCTTCAATATTATTTGTGCTTCAATATTATTTGTTCTTCAATATTATTTATTATTTATTTACCAGATGCTGCTAATAATGTGTAGATGTATTAATGATAGACGCGCAGTGTGACCAGAGTACTGATTTTATGAACGCCTAGTACTTTGAATCTCAATAATTGTTAACCTAGGTAGGTTAGATTTTATGTGAGCTAGGACTTTTTGTAAGATAGTCGAAAATTGTTAACCCCTATTGATCTTATGCGAGCATGGTACTTGTAGTCAAAGATTTTCAAAATTGTTAGCCTACCCTCTTCCCTCTACAAAAAGTACCCGGCTCACATGCTTGGTACTTTTTGTAAAATATTTGTAGATATTTTTCTAACATAAAGTAAAGGAGTTGTTTCAAAATGTATGGGGCCTGGGCCCAGTCCCTGTACACCACACTTAATAATAGGGAAACACATTTTAAATAATCTCAACTGTCCATTTACTTTAAAAGGGCTTTGTAAGCAGGTAAAACACAAGGCAACACACAAAAGAAAACAGTAATGGAAGCAGAAAAAATAGTAAGCTGTAATTTTGATTGATTAATGACGTTTTGATATTTATAATTCTGATTTTCTGCGTCAATTTGTGGAGACCCAGGTAAACAGATGGATAAACAGATGGGAAAATAGAAGGCAAAGAAAGAAAAGAAACGGTGTTAAATTCAAAAAACGAAAGCAAGGTTGTTAAAAACAACTCCAGAAACTAGAAACAAAACGAGACTTAAGTGACACTGTTGTGACAGCGGACAGTTTCTTTGTTCCTATGATCATTGGTCGATCTATGGTTTATAGAGTAGCTAAATCTGAGTGACGCCATGTTAAAAATCCATAAAAATAATTAATTCAATATCAATTTACAACCACAACTGTATACATTTAAATTAATTACTTGATCTTTATTTTTCCCGTATTCTACGGAATTATCTCTTTACCGATTTTTTTTGACATGTGTCAAGTGACATGTGTCATAGACTGAACCCATTATACCACATAGACTGGACCCATTATGACACATGTCATTTCAAGAATCTTTGAATGACGATTACTTTCTGCCTGTGAAAACTACATGAAAATCCGTTTAGTAGTTCCAGAGATGTGCGCGAACAAACATTACAGACAATCACAGAGAGGTAGCCGGATTCTATGGTTTTATTATACGTTTTTAGATATTTCCCCGCGTGGTTGACACTTTCTGTGAGCAGTCACTTTCTGTGCCAGTCTTTTGCGTCTTTTTGTTCTTTTTATCAATAATTTTGATACTTATACCTTTTTAAATCTTTAATAGAAAAACAAACGTAAAAATATTGGGCATTTACAAGTTAAAGTATATGTATATTTGTGTTAATAAATACGTTTTGATTTATATTTTGTTTACTAACCTGTGTGATGTAAACTGACCGAGCAAAGGTTCGTAGATGCAGCCAATGAATATGAAGGTTCATCTTTGGGCTTCAGCAGCTCGTGGGTAGACACAGCATGTATTGACAGCTCCTAATATAATAAAAACATTTTTTAGTTATAATGAAATTACAATACATTGTGGCTATTCAATTATACTCTTAGCAGTAGCACGCAGAATTACTATTGAAATATACCTTGTTGGTTTATACATGGTTGTGAATACTGAACAGCAACATTTTTTGATACACAGTATTTGATAGACTTTCAGAACGATAAACTTTTATTATTGGACATTTTATTACAAAGTTGGAATTTTATTGTCTCATAATCTAACCAGCTCTCTATAAACACGATTATCTTGATATTATTAAATTAAATTCCAGCTAAAATATCAAATGAGTGGTAGATATATTCCCAGAATTCATAAGTAATTTAGAGATTAAGCAAATTAGGCATAACCATATTAGAGATTAAGCAAATTAGGCATAACCATATAATACCTACCTATACACACTTCAGAAGATGTATCAATAAAATACCTGTCGAGTTAATCTTAATCTTAACTTAACTTAATCTCTTGCGTACTTAATCTCTTGCGTACTTAATCTCTTGCGTACTTAATCTCTTGCGTACTTAATCTCTTGCGTACTTAATCTCTTGCGTACTTAATCTCTTGCGTACTTAATCTCTTGCGTACTTAATCTCTTGCGTACTTAATCTCTTGCGTACCTAATCTCTTGCGTACTTAATCTCTTGCGTACTTAATCTTTTGCGTACTTAATCTCTTGCGTACTTAATCTCTTGCGTACTTAATCTCTTGCGTACTTAATCTCTTGCGTACTTAATCTCTTGCGTACTTAATCTCTTGCGTACTTAATCTCTTGCGTACTTAATCTCGTGCGTACTTAATCTCGTGCGTACTTAATCTCTTGCGTACTTAATCTCTTGCGTACTTAATCTCTTGCGTACTTGACTTGTCTGACATTGGCCGCTGCGACCGAATTTCGGTCAGGTGAATATTATTTATTAAAAACAATAGAAGAAATTACCGTTATCCATGATACATTTTAGTAAAACAATTAAATATAATTGCTATAGCACGGATGATACCTACACATCAGTTCTTATGACTCATGTGCGCGATGCAGTATTATTTAATGCATAGATCTGCAGCTAAAATGATAAGTACCTGGGAATTTCGGAAACCGATTTAGCTTATTATTAACTGTGCCCGCGGCTTTGCTCACGTGGGCCTATGTGTAACCTAAGTATAACATGTCGCATTGGGTTGTATTATCTAATGGTAACCAACCATGTAAAAAGTGTTATTCTATATAATTACTAATCACCACACATGCCAAAAGGGTGGATTATCTTTAATTGATAAAGCAAATGTTGATATAAGAACAAGTAAAACTTACGATATTAACATTTTGTTAATCTACACTTATCAAAAGGACTGCTGATTAAATAAACAATTCAACTGGGGTTGAATAAATAATCAACATACATGCCAAATGGGTAATCTCGATTTTGATAAATCAAAGCTTGATATTAATATAATAATAGCTTGATAATCACGGTAAATATTTTTAATTTCGTTAATCACCGCACTTTTGAAAAGTATACTGGCGATCACATCGACATGCAGCTGAGGTTGAATTTGGTACTATGAGCATAATTAATAGCCGCCCCTGAAAAATAAACTGGTGACTGTAATACCTATTAATATTGCGAAGGCCTGTATTTTGAGAGTCATAACAGCTCCTCCATAATCATAATCATCGCCCACTTGTACAAATCAAATCACTTATAGATAGATGGCTTCTCTCCTCCGCACAGCCCGCCGTGTTATTTTTTATGTTTCACTTACTAATAATACCTATCTTATTTTGTCGATTTTGGTCGACCTCGTATAAAAGGACGAGTAAATGACAGAAAAAATCGAGATAAGCCTGTGCTAAAGTGTCAAAAGTCGACAAAAATAATGTGAAATGTAGTGTCATGTTAGGGTTTGTGGAGAAAATATCACGTTTGACACAGCGAGTCTAGTATTTTGTATAGGAATGTTGGCGGCAAACGACATAAGAGATAGAAATGTCAAAATTGTATCGACGCGACAGTAACCAAATACTCGCGCGGGCGTATGTTAGGCAGGCCAGCACGCGTAGCATGAGCACCCTATGTCTACGGAAGAATAGATATAGATACAGACAGCAAGAATAGAAACAACTGATTTTTTTTTATCAAATGAGTTGTCGAAATTACCGGTCAGTAATGGTTAGTTGAAGCAACCCGCCCTAAGTAAAGATTTT
The DNA here is from genome assembly GCA_947361185.1 of Charanyca ferruginea. Lineage (NCBI taxonomy): Eukaryota > Metazoa > Arthropoda > Insecta > Lepidoptera > Noctuidae > Charanyca > Charanyca ferruginea. The sequence goes on along the minus strand of OX376055.1, from coordinate 14,397,807 downwards.
GATAGGAAGTGCCCATAATATTATACACGACCATTTGGGTATGAAAATAGTGTCAGCGCGCTGGGTGCCCAGAATGCTTTCTGACGCGCATAAACAAACAAGACTAAGAATTTCCAAAAGTTGTTTGGATTTGTTACAAATAGATCCTAACCGATTTTTGGTTCCTTTCATAACTATGGATGAAACATGGCTTCACCATTATGACCCGGAAACGAAACAATAGTCTATGACTTCGAACGGGCCGTCATCTCCAACGCCGAAGAAATTTAAGGTGATTCTATCCACCGGTAAGATGCCCATGATCTTACGGATGGATCTTTTCTGGGACAGCCAAGGGATGGCTATTGATAGAGTACCTTAATCATGGAACCATGACAAGTCGAGAGTTGCGATGGCTGCCATTCAAGAAGCAGGCTTATTGATGAAACATCCTCCACATTCATCGAACCTTGCTCCTAGTGATTTTGACCTATTTTCGCGGTTAAAGAAACATCTCAGGGGCCAAGATGATGACGCAGTATTCACCGCCGTACACGATTTTTTAAGTGAAGAAGTTTTTTTTAGAAAGGGAATTATTTTACCTGAAATGTGACTACGTCGAAAAATAAAATAATAATTAATAAAAGATGATTGCATCATACTTACTCATTCTCACTTTTTATTGAACACCCTCGTATGTATTGTGTTTTAGGGGTCTTATGCCCGTTTTCAAAAACGGGCATTAGTTGCCCGATATCTATCTAATAAAAATGAATCGTTTAGTCTCACTAAAACTCAATAATGGCTGGACCGATTTGGCTAATTTTGGTTTTGAAATATTTGTAGAAGTTCAGGGGAGGTTTATCCGGCAAGAAAATTGAAAAATCTATTGACAGGACAACGTCTGTCGGGTCAGCTACTAAAGGATAAATAATAAAATATTAATAATTATTATGAAAATAGCCGTTCCGATTCCGTTATGATTATTTGCTGGTTGGTGGAATATTGTAACATTTATAGTGCCATACAGCAATCCCGAAAACAGTTTACCTGTTCAAGAATATTGAAAGTAACCCATATAACAAGTAGCGTGATATAATGTATAACCTGTGTTGCCTCGACCTTAGACGAATATTTTTGTAAAACGTGTATGCAATATTTTTCGCGGGAAGGTGTAAAGTACATGCAGACACAGAAAATTCTTAAATCTATATTTTTGTCATTAGTATCGTTACCATACTTTCTAACAATAAATAAATACACCAAAAAATAAAGCACTGCACTGTCAAGGCGATTGTTAGTTGGAATGCAAATTAAATTAAATGTTGGTTATTTCAAATCAGAATAATTTACAAAGCTCCCCTCTATTGTTTTGGCCCACGCATCACATTCCTGCTAATTACGAAGTACTACCTGAAGTATATATATTCGAACTTATTGTTTCAAAAAATTGGTCATACAGAAACATCCTTTCATATCTTTTGAACATAGGTACTAATATCATCGAACAAATTAGCATTCATCGCATAAACACGTGCGTACTGTATTTTTCTAATTTTAATATTAAATCGAATCCCAAAGAGATGGCCAATAAATATTCTACAATATCTATTTTTAAATACGTAGGATGCTTTCTCCGATCTTGAATGAACGAGTCGACCCTCCTCGTAATGTCTTTGCTTGTTACGTCGTGGTACAAAACATAAGCGAATAGCTCGTCGATTAACTGCTCGTATCAGTTAAACAAGAAATACAATAGAAAATGAATATACGTTTAAAATTTTAGCTATGCTCAGAATATTTAAAATTATTTTACTGAAAGCAAAAGAAAAGCTCAATATAATTAACAATTTTTATTTATGTTTTGTTTAAATGTATTATTTTCTTTAAATTCTGTAAGTTGTAGTTTTATCTTCTATCAATTTTAGTTGTATGTTTAATCATCTTGATTTTGACCAGATATTCTGTAATTCTGAACTATCCTACATCAGACAGGTTATACCTACTAATAAAATTGCATTTTGTTTTGATATAAAACCTCCATAAAACTTTTAATACTTTTTAAGTTGATATGATATCTCAATTTGTAGTTAATATTAATACACAATTAATGGATACTTATTTATCATCGCTCGTCGCCTATAAAGTACGCCCAAGCGTTAGCTTTTTGACAGTGTCAGCTATATCCGAGCTGATTTGTTCGCAACAGCTGCGTGAGCGCACCTATTAACCGCTGATACATGTTTGTCAGCCGGCTATTAGGGTGAAAGAGATAAAATTTCGGAATCATCTATATAAGAGCGAGATCGATTCAGTTCTCCAATTCACGACCAATATTTATTTGCTGCATCGTGACACTCAAGAAAAATTCCTGTACCAAAAAATTAGAATCGGAATATAAATGCGAGATTTCCACTGGCAGGCCATTTTTCTTGTTACTATATAAAGAAATATTGGTCAAGGAATGAAAATTTTTGTCAGTCCAATGGCATTTTATCCTATTTAATAATTTGTTAAACACAAAACTGGTCGACAATGTATGTTTTGAGGGGTTAGCGTTAACAAGAACATTTTTATAATGCGATGCGAGCAAGAAGTTTTATTGCATAAGAAAATTTATCGATCCCACTGGTAGCATCACAAACAATATCACAAAGACATTTATTACGTGTTTACTGTTTTAAGAAAAAAATATGTTCTTGGCTGGATATCAACCAAAAATATTTTGTCAATGCTCCGTTAGTTAATCAACATTAGTTTATCAACATTTCAAAAAGAGATGTCTATTACATTGAACACCGTTTGGAGATTTCTAAACATACCTACAAGTCATGCTACAAAAGTTATTTTACAAATGGACAGCATTATAGTAGATATTATTGACGATTTAACTTTTTGCAAAAAAATAAGACAGATCCTACTACTATTATATTAAATACAAGAATTGTAACTCTTTCACGCATAAACAGCTTAACGGAAATAGCTGAAATTTTCGTACACATATTGATATTGATCACTTAACATATAAGATAAGATTTTTATCTTAGAAGTTTTCGCAGACAGAGTAGCGAGCAGAAGATTGTAATCTTTATAATAAAAATAAATAGTTGTTCGTTAGTCTCGCTAAAACTCGAGAACGGTTGGACTGATTTGGCTGATTTTGGTCTTGAAATATTCGTGTAATACCAGGGAAGGTTTATACGGTGAGAAAATATTAAAATCAATTGACAGGAGAATGTCTGTCGGGTCAGCTAGTATTATATATCTATTATTTACTTTGTGCAAAATATATTGGGTAAATACTACCAACCAGGTAGGTTGTAGTAGAATCGTTACACAAGGGATTTTTTTGAAAATGACTAGTGAAAAATTTTTTTTGTGGTTTCCTCTTTCGCAAGTGTTTCCTCCTCACTCCTTTCATCTTTCGTGAACCTGCATTTCCTCCTTTCCAGATGACATATAACACACCCAAATAACATTTTTTTCAATTAAAACGATGATATAAAATGTCCGCTTACTTCAACGATAGTGACGAGACGACACAGTGGATCGCAGGGTGGGATTAAACGAAAATAGCATAGTAATTAATGGGCGTTTCCAAGCCCACAATCTCAAAATGAGTCGCATTACGAGAATTCCATCTTATCATAACATAATAAAGTCATCGAATATAATATTCAGATTTGAGATATAAAAAATGCTGACAAACGCAAAATTTATGAAACGCTAGAAACGGCCAGTTAATGACTCAAAACACTCAAGACTTTTTCAGTTTGTGCCCGTAAGAATTGAGCAACCATTTTGATATTTCGGAGCAGATACCTCCTACTTGGAACACAATAATAGTTCATTATATAAGTAAATTAACCTAATACCTATGCTAATTTAATAACATTTTCTTTTGCGATTCCATGTCCATTGGCAAAAGTCCTGCAATTATAGAATTAATTAAAGAACACATGGCTTAGATTCAATTGTATTCGTTTAAGAAGTTGGTTTTTAAGAAGAAATAAACTGATTCAGCTTTAATATAATCTCACAATATATTACAGTTCTGTAATTTTTTAGAGTTCCGTAACCAATAGAAAAAAGTCCGACTGTTTCTCATGAACCCTGATAGCTAGACAGTTGAAATTTTCACAGATGATGTATTTCTGCTGCCGCTATAACAACAAATACTATAAATAGAATAAAATAAATATATAAGGGGGGCTCCCATACAACAAACGTGATTTGCTCGATGATTAATGTTGTATAGATTGTACGGAACCCTTCATGCGCTAGTGCGACTCGCACTTGGCCAGTGTTTTTATTTGCCATACTACTATTAATGATATACTTATACTTTTAGTATTTCTGAGATGATTTACTTGTGACACACGGCTAGAATACGTTATACCTTTGTGAAGTTCCAATGCCTGTCTTCTGGCTCCATCGTTAGATCTTGAAACCAATCATAGCCAAAATGAATCTCAAGACAATTCTAACAAGCTCAAACACTATTAGGCTATGTTGTTCCGTTATGGAGTTCCAATGCCTACCTTCCTATGCTCCATCATGACACCTTGGAAACCGATCACGACGAAATTTAATTTCAAGACATTTTAACAAGTTCAATCACGACTGACTACTACGACCACAGCCTACTTTCCGGGTCCATCATCACATCAGATCAGTTCGATGGTACCTACCGTATATTTTTAATAGGTACCCCCCACAACAATACAATAGCATTGTCATGGGTATTTGCAAATTAAGTTTCCAATCGATACAAGAATATTAGAAATGATCAAATACGACTTTTTAGGACTTTTTTACTTAGATAACGAATATACGAATAATAGAAGAAAGTAAAGACATATTTATCAATATAAGCCTGAAGCATTTTTATATATATAAGCCTGAAGCATTTTTATCAACAAACAACTCCTATACAATTGTGAAATTGATGGTCAATCGTGCATGTTGTAGTTGCAGGAATCTTTGAAAGTCAATATCTTGCTAAATAGCGAATATCGATACATTATCATGATTCAGGCCCGCTGGTAGATTTTTTTCAGACATAAGTGAATAGATAAAGTTTTTGCCGCAGTATACATACCGCAATAAGTGACCTTCTATGGAGATATGGAAATAGGTAGGTAGTGCAAGTACCTCCTGATACTGAAATAAATCTGGAAGTGGTTCTATAGATCCAATAGGCCTCAGAAAGAGCAACAGAGCAACAGACTTCCAGCGACTGAAGACCTGGAGTTTAAACGGTATAATGGGAATGATATCTAGTTCCAACTTTATTCTGGTCCCAAAAACACAAGGTAAATCCACGTTAATCAAAAAACACATTTTATAGACTTACGACACAGGACACAAAACGAAATATTTTTTATAGCTCGACACGCACGTTATGTATAGAATAACAAGACAAACTAAATTTCTGGTGGCTCTCTGATCTAAGCCCCATTGAGTAAGCCCACTATAAACTATTTTTTTTTAGGAATCAATATAGAATACCTACTAACGCAAAAATATGTAACACAAACTCATAGTTAAAACGAAAACGTTTTTTGTTGAGACCTTGAGGACATTTTAGAGACGCCTATGTCCTAACACCAAACTTCTAACTAAGCACAACTCACAATTCAAACGAAAACGATCTTTTGCAACAACATTTTAAAGACATTTACAGCAAAATGCAATCACTACACAAATAATTCTCCACCATTTCCATAAATAGCTCGATTTGTAAAACGATTTAAATAAAATGCATATTTTTGACAACTATTGAAAATGCAATGAAAACCGCGCCAAATTTAATAAATTCGTTATTCAAAATTTTTGTTTTTATTTTATAATCAGCCAGTCCGCTCTATCATATTTTCTTTGGAGTGTTTATGTAAACGTAAATAAGGTCTTATTCATTTCTAACTCATTGAGAAGGATACTTTTTCTACTTTTCACACATCGGTAACAGTAGAATATCGGGCATAAAAAATATTTAGTAAAATTATTTGACAAGCGCAATTAAATGTAAATTAAGGCTGTTTTTTCTACCAGCATTCTGCTGGTAGAAAAAACAGCCTTTTCCATTTAATTTACACCTATAGTAAAGTTTATAGTAAAGTCAAAAACAGAAATTAGTACAGCTTGACTATAAGGAGATATAAAGAATCATGGCAGGATTTGTACACAAAAAAAATGTTTAGAGAAGTTGAAATTCTATTTCTTATATTCTTGGGTACCTAAAGAGTATCTTCGGGCATATACAATATTTTTAAAACCCCGCAAAAAAAAGTGAAAAGTTTAACGAAAAGCTCATTATTTCAGAACGAAACGGCGGGGCGCCTAACAGTAACAGTGACACTGACAGCCGCCGTTTCGCAATTCTTACTCTGAAATTGCATCGTTTTATGGGAAATTATATCACAAATAATGATTATTGTTTTCCACATACTTGTCACATCACTTGTCTGCCAATTTGATAGATCCGTTAACGTCGCTTGTCGCTTCCTTTTTTTTATAAGCACAAAATGGGCATCGATTTGAAACGAAAAAGTGTTATTTTTATTTCGTAATACTTTAATTATGCGGGGGTTTAAAAATATGGTAAGTATATCAATCTACTCCTGGTAATGTATTCTTTACATTGGAAAATATTTTAAACCCTCTAAATTATTTATTTTTTTCGTACAAATGAATGTATGGATCTCGCCATGAATTAGTTGCATTATATTTACAATTAATATAAATTAAATAAAAGTAAAACAAAAATTGTTAAACAGATTTTTCTGCACATTGGTCAAGGTCAGGACTTTGCTCGTAAATATTAGACTCGCCTTGGACTCACCCAACCGCTGATTGTACAGAGACCAGCACATCAAGCTACAACAATCTGCCTAATTTCTTTGATAGATTTTCAACTTTTTTCCAAAATATAAGGTTCTTATTCAATTGAGGAAATTTTCCAGTTTTGTATGGCTTGATGTGCTGGTGCCTGTACATTATCTGTGGCGGTAAACGCTATGTTGGCCAAAACGCATACCTGGTAATGGCGGCGCGTCATCGCAACAGCTGATGATGGCCGTCACAGGGGTTATTAAGGGCGCGTATTCGGTTTAGCGCAACTCAAAATCTAAACGGTTGCTAGAACGGCGTAACAGCATTGACACACACTAGTACAATACAATGGTCTGTTTGTGTGCATCAGAAAAAAAAATACGCACGAAATAAGCACGAATCATTGAAATTGATCGGCAAACGACAGCGCGCGATATTTTACAGTGCTTTTTAAAATAATTTTCTAAAATAAATGAGTTCGTATAACGGACTGAAAAATATTCTATATATTAAACATAGCCTTTATTTTCATAAAATAAATATATCAGTTATGTTTTTATTCAAATACTGGTGAAAAAAAATTGTCAAAGTAAACCGATTTTGTACTTTTTAAACATTGTTTTTTATTACATAATAGTAATATTTTCGTAATTTTGGCCCTGTAGTAGACTTTAAGACTGTATATCCTGTTGGAAAAACGCATAAAACACAATATTTTGGCATACTGTAATGGTTATATTAGTCCTGAAAGTTAACTCTGATGTCTATTTTCGTAAAACGCTATGAAAGGATTGTCTTCGCTTTAAAAAACCATAATTAAAAATTATACTTTTACTCTGTAGTTCCCTAAATCAAGACTTAATCTGTCTAAAACTGTAATTGACTTTAAATAATCTGCTCACATCATTACTATATTGCTCTGGGCAAAACGCGAAAACATGAAGTTTTCGTCACGAATCGAATACACGCTCTTAAAACATGACTGGGTGTTCTTACTTATGTTGGCATGCAACAGTTTCATGACTATTATAGTCGATTCAATAAACAGATTCGTCTTTTAAAATCTACTTTCTAATTTAATTGATTTATAGAGGAATACGTCGTTAAAAAGATTTGCTTACTTGCTAGTTACTTACCTAGTGCTAGTTTTTATACTGGACCCATCGATATTATGTGTACTTACTTCTATGACTGGACCCTTATTCAGATTTCTGACAAGAGGTACCTTACTCACTTACTTTCAAGTCCTACTTTTATACCTATTTTACAGCATGTTGTTTTTAACCATTAGGTCTTAGATCGCGCGCGGAGACCTATCAATAATCTAAGTATTAGGTGCTCGTTACGGCTGACACTTTCCGTTAACCATTACAGCCAGTCGCTTTAAAGTTACGACCTTTTCGTATTGAAAATTCGTCCCCTATAAGGAAATTTAATATAAACTTGAAATTCGTCACGAATACTTTTCTCAGTAAACACATAATTTTGATACCTATTATAATTTATTTAACTCAACGTTAAGTTAGAACTCGGCAAAAGTTTTAACATTCGTTTTAAACTCCTGCCTAAAATGTTCCTCAATGTTGTAAAATGCAAGTGACTTGAAATGATATTCGAATACATTTCGGAGAGTGCTCGTTGAATTTGCACAACTTAAGTAATTCCGTTAAGCACTTTAAACACTGGATTGGCAGTCGTAACACTTATATTGTAGATACTCAACTTTTACTACAGACTAAACGTTTGGGGACGTTTATTGTGAGCTGCAGCTGAAAAGTGGAACTACATACCTGACGTAGTCTGTGTTTCTCAATAGCTAACTGGAAGTCTCGAGTGAATAAGTTATTTGTATTGTATGTGCATCATCCTCATACCTACAGCTAGTGGCAAACTTAACCGCCACTCAACTAGTCCAAGTTTCAAAACATTTATTTTGTGTAGGTACATAGGTACATTATAAACTTTTCACACCATCTGCTCGACAATGTCAAATTATATGTCATGCAAACCTAACCTAAAGTAAAGTTTAACACATACAATATTACTTTTATCCAGTTTTTGTGTTCCCGTGGGATAACTAAGGACTAAAGCTTAATTCTAAATCCTTCGCAGAAAGAAGTCGGATAATGTACCAAGAGGATAAAGTAGTGTCTTATGTAGCGGGCGGCGTATTGAATCCCGAGCAAAACGAAGGATTCTAGCGCTGAGGTCTAGCAGGCAGGGCAATAATATTGTACTGAATTTCATTATGACTCGCTGGTCATTAAAGTGATTTGAATTTGGAACATAAAGTAGAAATCGCATACGAACATTTACGATAGGTAGTAGATACGTACATACTAATTCCATGCATTCACCATTAAGATCACTGCACTAAAAAATAATTTGTTTGATAATCGAACTGGCCACCACGAGTAGAATATACTTAAATAAAAAAAAGAAATACTTTGATTCTAGTATTATTTCTTTTTAGTGTGTCGTAGATGGTGTAAAAAGTAGAGTATGCTCCTCGGGGATAAGAGTATCTTCCTCTTGGACGACCTTGAATCCCACGTTGCACTCAGGATGCTTGTAAGAGTTAACAAGCATTCTGAGTAGGTACAGCATTCTAGCGGTAACTCCCTCGCTCCGCTCGGGACTTACCGCTAGAATCCTTCGTTTTGCTCGGGATTCAATACGCCGCCCGCTACATAAGACACTACTTTATCCTCTTGGTGCATTATCCGACTTCTTTCTGCGAAGAATTTAGAATTAAGCTTTAGTCCTTAGTTATCCCACGGGAACACAAAAACTGGATAAAAGTAATATTGTATGTGTTAAACTTGATAAATATCTAAACGTGTGCTAAATTTCAGCCAACTCCGTTCAGCCATTTAGGCGTGAAAAATAAACGCGAAACGTTTGTGAGGATGGATGGATATCCTCACAAACTTTCGCATTTATTTATATGTAGGTAACTAGCGGGCCCAACAGACGTTGTTCGCCCTTAAAATAAAAAGTGATACAACTCGACTGCAGCGCCACCTACCGGGTCTAAACCATTCTCGAATCCAATGGAACACACAGAAAATGTCATCAAACTCGGCTCAGCCGTTTCGGAGGAGTTCACTTTCATACACACGCACAGAAGATTTTTATATATAAGATAAGTAGTAGTAGGATTTTACTTCCTACTTGCAATAAACAAGTTGCAAATAACGGACCTTCTTTACAAACAAATACAGAAGCGTTTACCTATGTGTTATGTTTTGCATCCTCACATAATTATTGGAACTTACGTAAAAAAAGGCAAATTCAACATAACTATGTACCTATGTGATATGAATAAACATATTATTATGTTTAGTTAGTTCCTTGAATTATATTATGTTTGTATTATTTCAGGGTAGAAAATACTTTTCTGACCGTTTCAAGTTCGTTCTCAAATCTATCTCTACAAGACATTCAATACCAGCGAAATAAAAACAATAAAAATGCCACAAAGTTAATTGGTTCGTGAAATAGGCCCATTGTATGTTGTACACGACCGAATTAGCTGTATGCCTTAGCAATATTTCCGATAAGCTACTTTTTAGCTTTATCAGCTCATTTAGTTCTTTACATCCCTTATTTAAGATTGAATCTCGGTTGGAGGTAAGTCTCGAATGAAAGTTGACGCTCGAGTAAAATATACATATGTAAAAAAGTAGTACAGGGCCACCCACGATCACTGAACAAATGTACAAACACTGAACATTCTGTTGCACGTGCAGGTTACTTCGACTAGCTCTGCGTTTTCTTAACACAATGTGACCTGCGCACGCACGCTCGTCTTTAGATTATTTTAATCTCTACAGATTTGAAATGAATACTATTTTTTAAACCTAACAAATTGTACGGTTTGACCGTATAGTAATTTTGAAAATTTGTTACTCCCATTCTTTGTTCGATATACCTACCTAATAAGCTTACCTAATAACTTTGAGGTACACTATCAATTAAAAATCTGGCCAAGTGCGAATCGGACTCGCGCACAAAGGATTCCTTACCTTTATCTATACAACATAAGACTTCGAGCAAAAAAACCGGACAAGTGGAAGTCGGTCTCGTTCACCGAGGGTTCCGTACAAATTTGTAAGGACATATCCATACTAATATTATAAATGAGAAAGTAACTCTGTCTGTATTATAATTTGGTATGAAAATAGATTGAACCCTGGGAAAGCACATAGGGTTCATTTTAATCCGGGACTTCGTCTGCATCCGCGATAACCGACATTCACACGGACCAAATCGCGGACAAAAGCTCATTATAAATAAAGAATATATTTTTTTTATGATTTAATTGCAAATGTATAGTTTTTAGACTTTTCCCTGTATTAAGAGCATAAGATAATATTACTTGCCAAATTTCATAGTTCTAGGTCAACGGAAAGTACCCTATATATTTTGATTTCCTTGAGAGTGTCGAAATGTACGTTTTATGCGACATAAACGGCCGATTATTTTGTTCACGTTAACTTAGAAGTTTGATTTTTTTGCATTATAAATATATTTCACAACTTCAAGGGACCGTGGACCTAAGTATGTGGTTTTAATTTCAACTCGATACCTTTACGTGTTCCCGAGATAAAGGGTCTTGGCAGACAGATGGACAGACAGACAGACAGACGGACAACAAAGTGATCCTATAAGGGTTCCGGTTTTTCCTTTTGAGGTACGGAGCCCTAAAAACGGCAACAAATCACGTTTGTTGTATGAGAGCCCCCTTAAATATTTATTTTATTTTGTTTGTATTTGTTGTAATAGCGGCAAAAGACATACATCATCTGTGAAAATTTCAACTGTCTGGCTATCACGGTCCATGAGATACAGCCTGGTGACAGACAGCCAGACAGACAGACGGACAGTAGAGTCTCAGTAATAGCGTCCTGTTTTTTACCCTTTGGGTACGGAACCCTAAAAAAGAATCATCGAAATCGCACAAAAATAAAAAAGTTATGCGTGCGTCTATACCTCGATAATAATTGCTATCTTGCTCATTTTCTTTTTTCTAAAAGGTACTAGCAAACCATAGCGCGATTCTTAATGAAATCGCATGGACATTTTTGAAGAAATCAGCCACTTTCTACCTTATGATGCGCTGTAAATGACAAATTTTATGCCTTTGGTTTTTCAAAACATTTCGTCCAACCCTTTTTTTTCACTCTCTTAATACAAAACCTTATCTGCACCATCTTTTACTTTGCAAAATATAAAGAAATTAATGAATTAATCTTTTTAAAGCAAGGTTTTATCAATATGCGGTTTTTTTTAATATATTGTTATAGGCTTGCGTTTGGCCGCAACTCACCTGATCTTAAGTGACAATGCGGCCTAAGGTTGTCAACCGTTAACATGTATGACGATACTCTAGTAGATACCACAACCTACAGTCTGCAATAATCCATCTGAACATTATCCATACCTCCATACTTCCATACTATCCATCCAAACTCCAGACTATCCATACGTCTATACCTACTATACTATACTAATATTATAAATGCAAAAGTCACTCTGTCTGTCACGACGAGACGGCTGAACCGATCTTGATGAAATTTGATATGAACATAGCTTGAACCCTGAGGAAGGGCATAGGCTACTTTTTGATCCGCTTCTTCGTCTGCATTCGCGATAACCGACATTCACGCGGACGAAGTCGCGGGCGAAAGCTAGGAAGAAATAAAGTTAAAAACTTGTAGGTACCTCTATGTGACTACAAACTTCATTGTACAGGTATCATTTTACATTATTTAGTAAATTAGGACTCATTCACGATTTAAAAATCCAATCACACTGTCTGTACCATAACCTTGCCCAATAAATTTATGATAACCATAGTTTTATGGCATACCTATCTGGTCAGTAAATAACAGCACTTTATTTATTTATTTATTTATACTTCATGCACAAACGTAACGTAAAGGCGGACTTAATGCCTTAGGCATTCTCTACCAGTCTACCAAGGGTGGTGAAGAGATAACAAGGCAGGTGCATTACAAAAAGTAATATTTAAAAAGTGAAAAAAGATATATTTATATATATATAAAAACTACACATACATAATAATATTATGGAATATATATACCCCGAAATACACAATACATACTCATAATATATATATATATATATATATTATATTAATAAAAGAAAAGAGGTTTATGAGACGACTCTGCTCATTGTCTTAATAATAGTGTTTATTTGTATGTAAAGCTTTAACTTATATGTGACTTATGACAAAAGTCAGTCCTCTACCTGGTCTATTGGCATTTTAAGTTATAAACGCAACTAGTTGGACAACATGTCTAATGCAGTAAATAATACTTCATTCATTGCTTTGTTCAAATCCAAATAATGTCAGTTTCTAGTCGGTAGAACGTTTCATTATGTAGCAAGCAAACTATTAAATTTGATCAAGTGATTACGGTATGTAGACGTCAAACACACGTTCCCAAGGAACAGTAGTTTCCGTTGTGTTAGCACAATTCATAATATGCCGGCTAAGCAGTTGACGCCTTGACGGTTGATCTTCAATTTCGTCACCATTATAACATTGGCATCATTTATTTACTATTACTTACGCTTTATTTTGATTGGGGTCAGTTGCGACATTAATATTTGAGATCTTTTCAAATATTCTACAAAACTGAGCTTATTATTATTATAAGCCTCGGTTGTTCCACTGAAAGGGCAAAGACCTTCTGAAATGTTGTGCCAATTCTTTCAAGATAAATAAGTCCTGCTTATCCCACCACCTCTTTCTGGGCCTGCCCCTAGTCGTTTCTTAGTATTGTGGATCAAATTAGTGGAAACGCGTTTTTTAAGCGATCCCGATTAGTTTACTTAGAAAAGTTAATATATCACCACATTTTTATATCAACACCTTTCTTTTTAGTCAGTATTTAGTAATTTCCAGTAATTCCATAATGCTATAATTTATTTACTCTTATTTATATTAACAATAGGAAAAAAGTAAGTACAAACGCGCTTTATTGTTTTCTTGAACATGGTCTATGCAATGGCAAACATTTACTATTCCAAAAATATAAACACATTCTTTTAAAATCGAAGTTCACTCCCATTGAGATTTAAGTCATTTTGATTTTAGAACGGTAAGTAATACCTGTGTAAGAAAAAATAACAGTTCACGAAACTCAATTTATTTGCATTATATTATACAAAAAATCATACAACAACCGGTTAAAAAAGGAGCCACAAATACAAACATGAAACTCAATTGAGGAATAAAAATATTCTTTCTTGTACATAACGAATGAAACGTATTGAGAGAACTTTGGACGGTAGCAAGAGCGCTGGCGCACTTTAAAAACGTAATACTTTTCACATTTGTCACAGGGTCCGGTCGAATTACAGCGGAGTCATTCGAGTCGCCGCGTGCCGAAGCAGCTGAATCGACGTCATCGCTCGCCGGTCGCGCTAGCGCAGCCTTTATGTTATTCACAACTCATGAAATATGTTCCAAACATTCGTATACCTAACTACGGTCAATATTCTATCAAGTGCGTCAACAATATATTAACTTTGTTCGTTAAATTAAAATAAGGTCTAGTTTTAGGTAACTTTGTTTTTACAGTAGCTTTGTGGTGTGTATCTACGATTCTGGACTAGGTATACCTACTTAGCACACGTACTCTTGCAAACTGGAAACATAACAACCCATCCAAATATTACCATTAACCACTTGAGCCTCATTACATTTTTACTATTAGGAACGTGTTTTTCATCATGTAATCAATTAATATATTATTTATGTAAGTAGCTGACATGACATACAAATACGAGGATTTTCAGAGTTAAATTAATACCTTAGGCGGAAATATAATTGTGAAGAGAAGCCCTGGTAATTAGGTTTTCATGGGCCTTTTCTAGAATAATACAAAATGACATTTTTTAATTCTTTAACCCATTATTTGAAAGGGGCGCGTAGTGAAAACCGTAGGTCCCAGCTGTTATTCGTAGATCTTTGACAGTCGTTATAAATCAGAAGCCAGAAAGGCTGTCAGTCAGTCTTATCAAGGGATATCGTGTTACCTATAATCAGGATCCCATAGTTAAATGGATGTGCGAATAAAGCTAACCCCCAAACAATTCGAGTTTATAGAATTTTATAAAAATATATTTTAGGAGTACTAAGCTACAGTTATAATACCTATTGAATATTATTGACAATCTGTTGTTCGGTTCGCGATGAACTTATGTCAGGGACATTTGATAAAACTCTGCTTCGGTCGTACCTAATTGCTTTAAATTTTAATAAAATTGTTTCTCTAATACGAACGTTTATCTTAATTTGTCCGATCAAATTGATCAAACTCACAACTTAGGTAATTATTGCTCACAAATAAATAAATAACAACAAAAACCGAATACCATGATTAATCAGAAGTCTGAAAGAAATGTCCTGATCGTAAATTATTTAGTAATGACAAAACATTTCTATGTTAGTAATTAAACACAGGTTTAGTTGAAGCGCACCTATTGATTTAATATTTACTAGAGAAATCAGTGCCTTTTAAAACAGTGATAAAATGGCAAGCAAAAGTCAAACAAACAAGGTCGGTGATGTAACGGATGGTGACGAAGACATCTTTGATAACACTAGGAGTTCAGTGTTGCGATAGCGCGGCGCCTGGCGGCTAAACGTCATGATCACCACACTGGGTATTATGAAAGCAATTACATTATTAAAATAAATTGCTTACGCGAGAAAACATGATTTATTTACAAAATAATAGTGTCTCATTGTTTATTTATCTAAATATAACCAGTTAGTTCCATGAAACTGTAAGGGGTATTGTAATTATTGGATTATCTCGATATTAATTTAATTTATGTATTTTGTAACACAACTGTATGAAGAATAACAATAGTAATTGTAGGGTCAGTAAGCATGACTCAGAAAAAAATAAATGAATTTGCTCGTGTGAACTGTTAGAGAAACGATGGCGAGTCGAATGGCCACTTTCAGAGTGGAAACCTTATGCCCCGGCCGGTACTATACCCTCAAATTATTCTTATTTTCGCGCCTTACATCGCATTTCATCTTTTCAACGTATTTTTTGTTTTTGCTGTCGACGTTTTTATGGTTTAAAAGACGGATTTGTTTTGCCTCACTTTATTCGTTTCATATAACTTTTAACCGTTCTTTTCGACGTTTTATTTGACACATTGAACGTGTTTTGTTTCCTGGCGCTAAGTGCAATGTTTTCCATGAAAGAAACAGATTAGCAACGAACCTTTGGCCTTTTGATGTTTTCAGTTGAATTGATACACGTCAAGACATCGCATTAAAGACGTCACAAGTGTTACTCCATACGACTACTTCTATCTTCTTGTGCAAGGGTAAATAACAACGTTTAAAATTATCCCTACTTTATTAATCCCACCGCACTTTGGTAGAGGAAATTCAGAGAAAATTCTAGACGTGACGTTCCTTTTGTGTCAGATTTATGTCAACCATCTCAGAGATACCTGAAACAAAAGCGTTGACTCACCGTGGGATGAACGTGTGGGTGCGAGTATAATTGCATTCTGCGTGTGTCCAACGTGTACGTGTTCGACGGCAGATCGTTCATGTCGAAGGTTGTTTCTGGATGCAGGCCTGGAGTTAGCCGCGAGACGTCGTCTTCGCAGCCTCCATCGAGGCCCGACCCATCGGTACTCCGGGCCACTGTAGAAAACGTAAATTAAGCCAGGCCAATTTGTAAGAATTCAATTTATACATAATGTAGGTACATAGATTCAGTTATAATGGCAAGTTGGAAGTAATTTAATCTACAACGTGCCCATGTAGATACAGCTGACAGTAACGAATACATATTGAAATTAAGGTAAATTTTAATTAATATGTCATGAGTGACGATGAAATTTCAACAACAGTATTGTTCCTGCTACATGAAACCATGTGTATGATGGGTTTTCTAAAACGATTCATTACCCTTATTGCGACTTTCCGATTAATTTTTCAATTGAGAATAGGAAATAAGAACTACTGTGTGTGTATGTGTGTCGTGGTTGTCTCCTAGTTACATTCTTGATTTCTTCGTTTTAAATCATATTCTCAAACAAAATGACTTCTTATAAAAATTTTCCGATTCGTTTTAAGCATTTTATAAGCATTCAAGTAACTTTTAAATCAATTCTATGTGTTGATTTCGTAGTGAAGAATGTTGTGCTTGTCTAAACTTGACTTTCACTAAACTTTTATACCCAACTGGTATAAGTCTTCTATCTGTGGAATCAATGACAGTTTTGGTAAGGCAAAACTATGAAATTTTTAAAATGTATCGCTGGTTATGACTTGCACTACCAACGTTTGAAAATCTTGGAGAAATTCTTTGAAAAGCTTTTGAAAAACATTAACCTTTTTTTAATTATTTCATATTATAATAAATTTTAATGTAATTTTTACGAAGCGCAAACACTAAAATGCCGCCTGAAATGTAAAATATTTAGCTCGTTAAGATGAATGACCTTACCTATCGTGTTAATCTACAGATTAAAACATTATTAAGGATGAAGATGAGAAGTTCACCCCTTCGGTAAACAGTAACAGTACAACAAGGAATGATTAAATACGAATTATCATTAACGTGTGCGATTCTTATCTAGGTACAGTACCTATCTATTGATAATTGTGTTTACAACCATTAAAAAAAACAATTAGATGGTTTATGTAAGAGCGGAACTTCCTATCACAAGTATAATTCTTACTTAAATGAAAATTCCCTGAAGACCAAATGTAAATGTATTCTTAAGTTATTGAAATAAACATTTATTATTATTATTATGTAATTGTGCGCCACAAACATTATTTTTCTGCACATTTAGCAGCACAGGTCATCAGTCGCTTTTTTTTAAACACGAGACAATTACTCTGCTTTCAAATATTTTGTCTTGTCGAAAATCGACACGTTTATCGTTTAATCAAGAAAAAATATATGTATTATAAGATACCTACTGAAATTATGTTTTGCAGAGTTACGAGTAGTCTGCATACAGCAAACAAACTGCTAAAATTCTCCGAATAGCTGAAATCTTTATAATACGGGGCAAAAAACAGAACAATTCTTTATTATTTGTAAATAAAGTTTGCATCATTTTAACTGATTGAATTGCTATAATTTTTTTGTTACAACTAATATTTTCATATTCAGTTACAATAGGTTTACAATGCGATCAATATCAATTCTATTATAATTTTAATAAAATTGTTTTCAATTGACACAAAACTACGTCAGTGCGACGAAAATTCTAAATATGTCTAAATGTTAAATATGTCTTTGTATACACTTTTCAGTAATATTTTTTGTGTAAAAATTAATGCTGAATAATTCTCGTTCAAAACATAGATTGTTTCATTTTTTATACGCCATAATAGTTTTTTTAATGAACGAAACACTCTTTAGCTGTCTATCTATAGCTTTGATTAAACTCATTTCGTTTAATAAGTTTTTATAAGAATTTAATTTCTAAATCAATTATGTACTCACCCACTTTTTCTATTGCTGAGTCAAGCTAATACTCCACAGCAGTCTTGAAATCCAAAAGCCTTCTTAAAAATTTAACATCCTTGTTTAATCACTACAAAAAGTTTTAAGTAGTTTGCAAATTCACTTTTGGTTTACTTTTGACAAACTTTTCGCTTGTTGTTAAACACATGCAGTTATTAAACTGGGCCAATAACTGTTTATAAACAATAATTTGAATATTATTAGGTTTTATTATTAAGATTACAGTATAGGCGCACTGTGGGCGGGCGGGCGCAGGTTCGCTTTCGGCTGTCGGACGTTTGACGCAAGCGGAGCGCGATGCGAGTGACGCGCGCCGTGGCCGAGCTGCGGACTGACTCGAATACTCCACGAACGAAACTCACACGCTTCGAACACATCAGCGTAAAGCTTGACGCCCGCCGACGTGTAGGCGTCCACACACTTTCGTGTTTACCTGAATATGTGGTTAATTACTCAACCTCTAAACACGAAACACTCTACAAGTAAATTTACAAAATTCCCTGTTATCCTACTCTCGATGGATCTAGCAATTGCACACAGTGATTCTCCATAATTCAATTGTTACCGCACATTTGTGGCATAATTGTTGAAAAATGGGCATTTTCTTAATCAAGGAAAACGTAATCTTACCGGAATTGGCAGCGAGTGGGGTTAAACGCAGTCTCATTGGTGGAGCTGTGCCGCCCAACGCCAATGGCACGGGAAGGAGGAGCCGCATAACAATCACTTGGAAGTTTGGCGAGACACGTCTTTAACCTCCCTAATTTTCTTCTCTTTAGCGTAGAGTATTTTATAAAAATAGGCTTCAATTTAACACGTAACTCAAGCTCTTTAGGGCAGGTATGATCGAACGTTCGCGCATTCGTTTTATTTTTTGTTGCAAACTAACGACAACAAAGATATTCCTTGTTTATAACAATACGCACAAAAGGAAGGATATTAGAACACTTAATAATCTTTCATTTGAAACTATTTCTTGATAGTTGTATAAATATTGTGCAACCACAATCTTAGTCTTAGTCTTCGTTTTTTAAGATAGTCAAAATCGTTACAAAATTATTTAATGTAGGTAGAAAATATTACAGTTTTGTGTACTTTAAGTCTTAGTAAGCCCATGAAATAGTAAGGAAGTTTGTTCTTAAGAAAAGAAAAATAGCAAAAGAAAAAGCGAACTCTAGTTTAATTATTACTGGGACTGAAACCACATTAATTTTATTGTCTTGTTTAAAGTAAAATGGGACGGGTTTAAAGCTACTGTTCTTTCCAATAATGTCGCCCATCGGTCGCTCTTAATTTAAAAATACTTACATTATTTTCATACTACTAATTCCTGGCGTTGTGTTTTAACTTTTTGAATTTAAGACACGTTTTTGATGGCACGGCACGGTGCTAAGCAATTGACTTCTCGTTTCGGGTCTCAAAATCGATTCCCTTTCAATTTCTCTATAAGACCATAAAAGTATGAACACCTAAGGGATTCGTTGTAGGTAAGTGATTTTTAAACTCTCCCAAAATCGGATATATTCATGTAATTTAAAATAAAAAATACTAATTGCAAAGAATAATGTGAATAAAGCATTTTAACTAGATAAATTCGAGTACCTAAATAGGTTACTCAGAAACTTTCTGTATTCTGCAAACCGCGAGTATCAATGCTGTTCAGTTTACACAATAGACTGGCACAGAGCTTGCGCCAAGACGTGTTCTGGGAAGTAAAGAACACGTACACAGATCAAAAGTGTCAAGGGATCAAGCACGTTTTTGCTAGTTACTAAGTATCAGGATTTGACCTACGTACTTTTTAGTAAAGGGAGTAACGAGTGGCGTTTTGTGTGTTTTTCTGACGAATCTCGCTTTGGTACGATTCCATACAGTAAACGTACACGGTATTTGAGGCTCCTTGGGCGCCAAGAATCATGCCAGGAAGTACATGCGTATTTCAAACATTCTTGGCGATTTAGTGGTGGAAAATTCAAGATAACGCGGCGGGCAATCTCAATGCACAGATTTACACTGAAACGATTGTATCGAATATTTTTATTCCTTTACGAACCCATTTTGGAGCCTCATTTCTGCTTATGCGCGTCCATACACTACCAGAGTAGTTGCAAACATACTTGACGCAGCTGATGTCAACGTTCTGCCTGCCTGCCTGCTCAGTCGCCAGACTTGCATCTCACTGAACATGCATGGGATATGCCTCAAAGAAGATCTCTGCCAAATATGGATGCGGTACACACGGCAGAAAAACTTTTTCGCTTGTTACTACGGATGTGGGCATTCCGCAAAGTGATTTGGATGAACTCATATTGAGTAAGCCGGTGGAAATACCTTGATCCTTCACACTTTTAATGTGTATACTATTATTAAGTACTTTACGTTTTTAATTTCAGTAACTTTATAGGAACATCTCACAACACAATGTAATTGACCTTAAAATGCTCAATAATATTAGTTAAACCAATATAAGCACCAAAATTATTTTATTGGACAAATCAAACAAACAAATAAAAAAGAACCAATGAGATAGTGCTAAATTAGTCTTTGAACCAATAGCGATACTGTTGCCGTATTTCTGTTAGGATAGCCTCGGATATCTATGGGATACCCCAAGCAAAGTGTCATCAAAATCTGACCCGTCAATTTTGTGAATAATCATCATCATCATTTTCAAAGGGGGGGGGGGGTTGCCATAATCGCCACGCTTGGCTGGCGGATTGGCGATCGCAGTATGGTTGTTACAAAGGCACAGAGAACGCTGCTGCCCATTCTCTGGTAAGTCCCTTAGTCGCCTCTTACGACACCCACGGGAAGGACACCTTGAGCACCTTTTTGAGAATAATAATATAATAGAATACGCATTTTTTTGCTATACCTTTTTGTATGAGAAACGTTTTAATTGGACACGTAATATGTAAGTATTATTATACGAACTAATGTCTGCCGTGATAATTAGAAACGCAGTAGGTAAGGAAAGATTTTTGTTATGATTGATGACATTTTATAAGTAACTGAATATTCCAAAAATCCTTGATTACTGCGTTTCTAAGTAGCACGGCAGATATGTTATGATATGATAATCTATTAGGGCTTCCAAACCAATATACCACATTATATAGGTGTATGTATGTGTGTTTGCTTGTGTGACTGTCCTATCTTTGTATGTTTGTCCAAGCATTTCTCCAAAACTTGTAATCGGATTGTGACCTTACTCATTTTTTTATTTTTTTACATTTACTTCAATCAAGGGAACAGTACAAGTTTCATCAAAATCGTTTCAGTAGTTCTCAAGATATTGAGTAATACGTGTGTAAGTGTTAGGTTATATAGTGTTACCGTTTTTAATGGATTTATTTAGATGATCAAAAGTAATACTAAGTAGCTGAAAATGGTGGAAAAAGGTGGCTTGGCTGTTCTACATATTTGTTATTTTGTATTGCCACCAACTTCCGAAACTAAAGTCATGTGTGTTCTGTTTTAAAGTTATTTTTCACTTTTTGGTTTTTCGGTTGTCTTTTTTGTAGAAAAGCTTTTTATTTTCCGCTTTTAGTACCTCCTTCTCATCGAAATCCATTAAGAAACGGCAACACAGATAAAACAGAAATTGAAAGTAAGTAAAATTTATATGGGACCACCCCTGAGACATACCCTATCCATGAAAATAAGAATTTTCAAAATCGGTTTACATTTGCCGGGAAAATCACGCAACAAATATATACAAAAAAAAAACACAGTCGAATTTGTGAACCTCCTTTATGAAGTCACTCTACCCGGCTATCGGTTTTTTGGCGAATCCCTTTGAATGTTACACAACCCAAGCTAGCGCGAGCGTAGCGGCGAGCGTACGTGTCAAGAAAAAAAACTCTTTTGTTTATCTATATGTACCGCAGTTAGCCCCAACTGTAGCACCAGTAGGACCCTACACATCAAGACCATTTTAATAAATTAAAGAAAAGCAACGCATGGGTCGAAATATCTTAAAGAACAAACAAAAAACAAATTGGTCATCCAAATTTTTTTTTTCTTTTTTAAATAGATTCTTTCTTTTTTTTTCTTTTTTTTAATAAAAGGAATGCAGCACATATAAAAAAAAGAAAAAGTAAACATCTATTTGACACTTCAAATACATGTTACAAACCTCAAGAAAAAGTTTAACTGATGGCTAGGCAGCATGGTCTCAGACCTTAGCCTGTTCCGTCAGGAACGAATATAAAAAAAAAACATGTTACAAACCAGTCGTAATAAATTAGCACAAAAATGTATTGCCACGAACCTGACTCTAACCCCCAAACTAGGCCAGCACCTGTATTTTAGTGGTTAACGTTCAGCCATGGGTTTCATTGTTGATCTAACAACCATTGTGTAGGAGCGTCGCTACTTAGTTGCCTGGCAAGGTAAGTGCACTTTCGTAGGTATAACGTATTTAAATAAATTATCAATTACAAAAAGAAGTAAAATATGCTAAAGAATTATGTGTGTCGGTATGTATATACGTGTGTGTAATTGTGCATGTTTTGGAAGTGTGGAGTAGGTACGTGAGCGTAATATAGGTGTGAAAGGAGTTTTGGGGTGGGGTGAGTGTGTAAGTGTCTGGTTAGGTTCGCACCTTTGAATGTGTGCATAAAGACCTCTTTATACACACATTCAAAGGTTACTGACGCTTACCTAAGCGTCAGTATGGATGATAGTGTGTTTAGATTTTGGAATATAACATGAATGTAAATAAACTTCTAGTCTCCTGTTAATCCATTTTTTGGAGCCAGTCATAGACTTTCTTTTTCATTTCCTGCTGACACATTTTAACTATGTTTAGCATTTTTTTTGCGTGATTGTATAGTTTACTGCTTAATCTATTAAACTGGTGTTTGGCAAATGAGTACCTCATTTGGCAAGGTATATGAACGATGCTACGCTTATTTTTCCAGGTAAGGGAACATTTAGTTTTTCAACCGACTTCAAAAAAGGAGGAGGTTATCAATTCGTCTGTATTTTTTTTTATGTTTGTTACCTGATTTCTTTGGACTGGGTGAACCGATTTTGATGATTCTTTTTTTATTTGAAAGCTAGTGATTCCCGTGTGGTCCCATTTTAATTTAGTCCAGTTCTGACAATGGCATCCATGAGAAAACCGTATAAGTCTTAAATTTGCATTAAGTATGAGCGCGATTTGTTACGCGATTTCTGCGGCAAACGTAAACCGATTTAGAAAATTCTTTTTTTTATGGATAGGGTATGCTTCAGGGGTGGTCCCATATAATTTTTATCAAATTTGATTCAGCACTTTTTGAAAAATCAACAAATACCCAAAAATTTTACATAGACGACGTTTTAGTTTCGTCAATCTTTGTAGTAGTTAACTTTCAATCTCGTCTTAATAGATTTGGATGAGAAGGAGGTACTAAAAAGCGGAAAATAAAAAGCCGTTTAATAATACACAGGTAGAAAAAAAATACTTGAACTTTAACTTTTCTTGTGCTCTTCTTCTATTACCAATCGTACTGGTTATTTTTCACGTATTTTATTGTTTTATGTTGTAAACTTCCTATTTGTTTTATACGCCCATCGTGACTCGTGTCCCTCTACTAGACAAAGACCTCCCCCGAGTCTTTCCTATATACATAATGCTAGCACTTTGCCCGCGACTTCGTCCGCGTGAATTTTCTCGAGGATCCCTATGTTTTTAATTTCATAAATATAGCCTATGTTACTCAGGGATAATGTAGCATTCTAATGGTGAAAGAATTTTAGAAATCGGACCAGTAGTTTTTGAGTTTATTCGTTACAAACATACAAATCTTTATAATATTAGTATAGATCTAAAAAACACTCAAAAAAGAAACTTAAATATCGGTAGGAAAAAAAAGACTGTCGAGGTGCCGCGAAGTTTTGTGCAGCAGAAAAACACATAAATTCAGTATTACACACAAGCCTGCCATACTATTCCGAGACTACTGCAACTCCTGAAAGGCAGAATCAACAGGCGACAAATGCGCCGAGGCAATGAAGCTCGACGAGTCCTGGAGAAACGTTACAACTGTCTTCGATACAAGAACGAAATTAATCAGAAAATAACAGCGGGAGAGTAAGTAAAAATATATTTTTCACTTGCCTCCATATCAATCAGGAGACAAATCAGAACTACCTAGGTCAAAAGACACAAAGGGTCGTTATAAGCCAAGCACCATGGATTACAATTTATTATCAATCATTTGTAGATCTTCAGCTGCCTATTAGGCAGTCGCTCATGTAAAACACTGGTATTCAGCTGCATCCGGTGAGACTGGAAGCCGACCCCAATATGCTTGGGAAAAGGCTAGGCAGATGATGATGATGATATAATGGGTAAAATTGGAACTGTTCCATTTGATTCCAATAAGGCAAAAACGCTTGAATGGATGGAGATTAGTTCTAGTTTCTACAAGGTTTGCATAGTAAACAGCAAGGGATGTGACATGAATACTATCTAACATAATTTTACGTTCATTCTGCCAAAGAATATATTCCCATAAGATATGATGTGCAGATTGTTCGTATTCGCAGTCGCGGTAAAACAATGACACAAAGGCGAGGCAACACGATTGAAAGAAAATAATTTGCTCTTAAAGTTGCCATGACCTGTGAGAAATCGGGCAACACAGTAGTCCACCTGCAGACAAGTCCTGTCCAGACGCTCACGAACAGATGGAAAGAACTTATGGAGGTGTCGGTATCGGCTCTTGATGGAATTATACCACTTTCGTTACCATTCAGATAAAAGTTGCTCACAGACGTCAGTCTGCGGTTTTAATTATCTAGTTTTTAGCACAGTCACGTGGTGTTAGAAAGTTTGCGCCCAATGGGCTCTTAAGCGGAATTTAATTTGCCGCACGTTGCTGCTCCTCAAGATCGACTTGATGTGGACCTGCGAATACCGGTAAGGCTAGTTAGTCACTAAAGACTAACGGTTCTATAAACTTTATATATGAATACCAAAGCTAAACGTTGACTTTAAAGCAAGTTATGTCTCATTAATGGGCCATCACAAGGGCAGCTGTGGTGGCTCTATCGGCCCAAACCGGAGTCAAAATACTTCAAATATTTATATTAATTGATTTCACAATCATACTTTGTATTTTAAGTTTTATACTTTGTTTGTGTACTTTATTTTTAAATACTGCCATCATTGCTATAAATTTATTTGTTTATGAGCTCAACAGACTGTCGATTAGGAAACACAATAGTTAAACAATGACAAGCGACCAATATTTGGCTTCTGGACAGACCAAGGGTAGCTTGAAGTTCTCATCCCAGTACAAATACCTAGTTGACAAATAAGTTTTCAGCTTGATAATTACAAACTCTTATAAATATAGGCCATCAAAACAACTGTTCACTAAAAAGTAGAGGTGGGTTAGTTTACCTACATGGTAGATATGACTATAATACCTGGCGTATCCGAGGACCAGCTACTGTTTCGACGCACTTTTGCGAGTTTCTACTTACTCTAGAAAACACAATACTCTACCTTCGTCTTCCTTGGTCCGAGGCTTGCCTCAAGACAGAATATAAATAAATCCTCAGAAGCTTGAAAAACCATTACCATGCGTTTAATGTCACGCGAGAGTTCGCTGATATTGCAAAAAGTGTCTAGAAACATTATGTGTGGAAAAACATGCTTCGAAAATTTTCACCTGTATTACTCCATTGTACCCAATCGAGTACACCTCCCTCTAAGGGAGGTTAATTTATTATTCTTTTTCAGGTTTTTCATACTTTCGAGTTTATATGTTTATTAAACAATAATGAAATACATTTTTTATAAAAATATGTCTGCTGTTTCCATTTTGGCGGTTAATGGGCGGAGACTGATGTCTTAGTGTTCTAGTTTCCATCTCCTATTCAAATTCCATCCTTGAAAAAGGTTATTATTACATCTTTAATGTGTTCATTGTTCAGGTTTTATTGACACAGGTGCACCGTACCACATACAATTCAGATAAGTAGTTATAAAACGTTTTTAGAGTTAAAAAATAGACTCTAAGTGGCTTTAGATATTCTCGTGAAAGCATCAACAATGGTTCTGTTTTTATGTAATCAATGTATGAAAAGTTTTTTTCTAAGATCGGACTAAGGTAGCACACTGATTGTTTTCTTTTAACGGGAACATTGTTAAATTAAACAATTGGTTATTACAACAATTGTTATTATTATACATATAAAACTACCTACCTTTTATAATAAATTGATTATTTTTTACGGTCGTTGGAGTTTCCCGTTACGATCATTTAAAAAGTACGAATAAACAAGTAAAATGTTTTATTTTAATCCTAGAAAGATAATCTTATTATAATTATGTAACGTAAAAGACAATCATACGTCCCAGAAACGAATGGCATGTAGGTAATTAGCGTATTTAAAAAAAAAACAGTGTACTTATTATCTAAAATGATTACTATAAATAGTTTTTATGTGTTAATTAGTGAAATAAAACAATGAAAATATAATATATTTGAAAATTACTAACAAAAATGTTAACTACCACAAAGTAACAAAAAATTAAGACTTATTTTCTAAAGGAACTTTCAAATAACTTTCAGTCTTGATAGTTGTTTATTTGGCACTTTTTTATCTTATATTAACAATAATTATTATTTTCTATTGTATCAAATCACATATAATCACAATAAATGCACTCATACCGTCACGTCGCGTTTATGGTTACTACTAGAGGAAATAAATTGTGAATCGTGCCTGAAAATGAAGCGGACACCGATTGATCTTCGGCAGAAGAGTCCTACACATCCAAACCTCGTCAATCCACTCATCTTCGGTATCATTTTGTACATTGTCTTCTAACAAATAGTCTTCACTATCACTTTCACAGTCTGTTGACGAAACTCTTCATCTTCCATAAATATATCCTCAAATTCATTTCTGTTTAAGAGCGCGTATTCGATTCGTGACGAAAACTTCATGTTTTTGCGTTTTGCCCAGAGCAATATCGTAATTATGTGAGCAGATTATTTAAAGACAATTTACAGTTTTAGAAAGATTAAGTCTTGATTTAGAAAGCTACAGAGTAAAAGTATAATTTTTAATTATGGTTTTTAAAAGCGAAGACAAATCTTTCATATCGTTTTGCGAAAATAGACGTCAGAGTTAACTTTCAGGACGAATACAACCATTACAATATGCCAAAATATTTTGTTTTATGTGTTTTTCCAACAGTATATACAGTCATAAAGACAGCTACAGAGCAAAAATTACGAAAATACTATTATTATGTATTAAAAAACAATGATGGAAAGTAGAAAATCGGTTCACTTTGACAATTTTTTTCACCAGTATTTGAATAAAAACATAACTGATATATTTATTTTATGAAAGTAAATGTTATGCTTAATATACAGATTATTTTTCAGTCCGTTATACGAGCTCATTTATTTTAGACAATTATTTTAAAAAGCACTGTAAAATATCGCGCGCTGTCGTTTGCCGATCAATTTCAATGATTCGTGCTTATTTCGTGCATATTTTTTTTTCTGATGCACACAAACAGACCATTGTATTGTACTAGTGTGTGTCAATACTGCTACGCCTTTCTAGCAATCGTTTAGTGTGTGTCAATGCTGCTACGCCTTTCTAGCAATCGTTTAGATTTAGAGTTGCGCTAAAACGAATACGCGCCCTTAACATATTTCTGTTTCCCATTATGATAAAATAATAATAAGTAACTGAAAATAATAATAAGTTCATGTTATTATATATAAACGATATCTACAAACAAATATCTCACAAAAGTTTAGTTTTATGAATAACTATCCAACACAAAAAGAATTTTTCAATTCGAACCAGAAGATCCTGAGATTAGCGCGTTCAACCAAACAAACTCTTCAGCTTTACAATATTAGTATAATAATCATACGTCTCTCGAACGTACAATCTATATTGTACGTTCGAGAGACGTATGATTGATGACTCATATGCCTATGCATATCTAGATTACGGGTGCTTACATTTGTGCCACAGCTGTCATGTGTGACCTCCGGTAGTCAACTGGGTTGGTTGAATCTGACAACAGGACGCGGGTTATAATGAAAAAGAAATAACACTATTTAACACATCCAAAAAAGCTTGCGAGCACTTTGAAAAATCGAAATGTTTTTTGTATGACTCGCGGACGTAGATTATATATATCTTCCTAGGGTTAAGTAGCATATCATGCGTTATCAAAAACCCCTAAAATATCGAGGGAAATCCCTACCACGTATTTACATAGGTACATCAAAAACAGTTTGTGATCACTTGCATAAGCTGATATAATTTTTTAAATTGAACTTTATCAAGAAAAAATCTATGTTGTGTGTTTTCTTTAAATAGAAATACCTTGTTTAAAATTAAAAAAATAAACTATTTTTAATCAGAAATTTGATAGAAAGAAAAAGACTGTTTAACCAAACTTAAACAACAATTTATTAATACAATATAATATAACTCCTTCCCTAGCTCGAACACATGCGAAGAACCTCTTGGGCATGCTGAGAATCAAGTTATCCAGCAATTCTTGAGGTAACCTGTCCCATTCTTGAATAGCGGCTTCCCTGAGCTCTGGCACTGTCTGGGGACGTGGTCGACGGTTCCAAACAGCTCGCATAAGAGCATCCCACGCGTGCTCTATTGGGTTTAAATAAGGCGAGCCGGCAGGCTAGTCTAACCTTGTGACGTCGTATTCTCGGAGAGCAGCATTGACTCGTTGAGCTCGATGGGCGGGCGCATTATCATCGACCAGTACAAATAGATGCCCATGGTTTACTCGGAATGATCTGACAATTCCATCAAAAGCAACTGCTCAATACATGTCTGTTGTCATGAAGCCTCGATACGGGATCAAAGGCGTTCTAGCTCCAATCATAATACCACCCCAAAAGGACACTGATTTCCCGCCTTGTTGAACTGTTCCAGTGGCAGTTTTTTGCCTTTCACGGTCTCCTGGTCTTCTCCAGACATGGACACGTCGGTTATCTGGATGAGTACTGATGAAGAGACAGTTTTGCCAAATGTTTTCTTCTTCATTTTGGCGAAGCCTAGCCCACTGCAATGTCCGTCGTTGACGTTGCCGGGAATTCAGAGGAGCTCGCCAAGACCTCCGTGCTCGCAATCCAGCCTGGTGCAAGCAATTCCGAATGGTCTGAGTGCTTACTTCAAGCCCAGAGGTGGCCCGAACTTCTGCTTTTATTTTAGTAGCGTTTATTGTTGGGTCACGGGCTGCCAGCAATCTAATATAGCGCTTTTGGGCAGCAGTCAAAATAGTTAGGCGACCACTGCGGGGTCGGTCAGCTAAATTACCCATCCCGTGGTACCTCTGCAACGTGGTCACGACACAGGATTGTAAGGGTTGAATTTCCAAATATCCTTTCTTAGTGCTCGCCTAAATTATAAAAAAGAAAGCCTTGTGCAAAATTTCACGTTTCTTGTTCCAATAGTGACAAACCTGAAAAATAACATTGATGAAAAACGCGCAGCACTCGGTATATTTATCGACTTGAAGAAGGCATTTGACACGATTAGCCATAGTCTACTACTCCAAAAACTGTACGATATCGGTATTAGAGGAACTGCCCATGATATGTTTCGGCCATATCTCTCTAACAGACGGCAAATTGTTCGATTTGGTGAT
Source organism: Charanyca ferruginea (assembly GCA_947361185.1). NCBI lineage: Eukaryota > Metazoa > Arthropoda > Insecta > Lepidoptera > Noctuidae > Charanyca > Charanyca ferruginea. The sequence goes on along the minus strand of OX376055.1, from coordinate 14,367,783 downwards.
GTGCAAAGTAGTCACGAGACCTCAACCTACGGTGTGCCGTAGGGCTCTATCCTTGGTCCCTTGATATTTATCGTAAATGTAAACGATATACATAGCCTAAATTTGACAGGTGAGATAATACTTTATGCTGATGACACTAGCTTGTTTTTGTTTGGCAGCAATGTCGAACAGGTCATAAATCAAGCGCAACAAGACTTGAATATTCTCTCTGGATGGTTCCAAGATAATCTCCTCACTGTTAACACATCTAAAACAAAATACATTTGTTTTAGTGCAAGGAACAAAACAATCCATAGCCAAACCACCTAAGTTAAAAAGTTAAAAGTTAATTCAGAAAAGTATCTTGGACTCCATCTAGATAAACATCTGACCTGGCAGCCACATCTAGATAAATTAGGATCGAAGTTATCCTCTGTTATGGGTGCGCTTCGAGATATCGTTCGCTGTTTGCCTAAATCCGTTAGGTATATAATATACAATTCCATTGTAAAATCTCATCTAGACTACTTAATAGAGTTGTGGGGAACTGCAGCTAAAACTAATTTAAAGAAAGTCGAGACATGACAAAATAAAATAATTAAAAGGCTGTTTCATTACAACTATCTAACACCTACAGAACAAATTTACAGAGAAACAAAACTGATGACACTGTCGCAAATATATAAGATATGGAGATATAAGACATGCATATTGGTGCACAAGTTGTTAAATAGAAATATACACTCGAAAATAACATTTACAAAAATGGAACAAACACAAAAACGCATAACCAGACGAAAGAATAACATCTGCCTAAGACCACCACGAACTAACTACGGAAGAAAAAACATATTATATGAAGGAGCAGAGTTACACAATAAATTGCCTAATGACATCAAAGAAATTCAATCCTTTATGTTGTATAAAAAAACCCTAAAACACCACATCTTGAAAGATTTCTCCCGTTTTTGACACAACTTCCGATAAACGTCCTGTATTATTTTTGTTACTAAAAATTGGCATCATTATGTTAACTATAAGTAATATTGTAAAAAATCCCAATACCTACTAACATTATTAAATAATAACAAAATAAACAACAACAAAAAAAAATTTACTAATAATAGCTTGCTTATTACTACGAAAAATGTGAAATTGCTATGGACATGCTATCGAAAACTGTATACGTAATTGTACACATATTTTTTCCTGATACCTACACAAAATGTAAAAAGGCTACTTGTTATACATTAATTATTAAGAGCTACCGTACTCTGTAAGCTTAATGTAATTAGTTCTTATTAACTTGTATTTCTCATATGTCTTAAACCGTAATAGTTCCTTAATAGAATACCAAAATAACACTCGAAAATGAATGTTGAACCGAAAGTCAAAATATTCCTGTCAATTTAAGAAGTCCCATTTGACAGCTATCAAAATAGTTTGTGTAGTAAGCCTCCTTACTACACAAACTATTTTGATAGCTGTAAAATAAAATAATCGGTTGCTGCGATGAATAAGCCGACATCTCCATTACTTCTTTCCATCTGTTCGTGAGCGGCTGGCCAGGACACAGAGTAATATAATATACCTATACAGGCCAGGACTTGACTGGACGTAGGCCCCTGTGTTGCCCAATTTCTAACAGGTCACGGCAATTTTAAGAGTAAATTATTGACAAGCTTGTTGACATCCTTTGTGTCAATGTTTTAAATTTGACTGTGAATACGAACAACATATCTTATGAGAGTGTATTCTTTGGCAGAATAACGTAATATTATGATAGATTGTGTACAGGTTATAACCGGAGCTGCTTACTATGCGGACCTTGTAGAAACTAGAACTAATTTCCGTGCATTCAAGCGTTTTTTTGCCATATCCATTATTTGAATCAAACATAACAGCTCACATTTAGGACCCATTAAGTAATGTTAATTGTTATTCGTGATGCTTGACCGCCTCAAGTTATGAACGTCCTTTGGTTTCCATTGGCCTACTTCTAATCTGCTTGATACGGAAGAAAGTGGGAAATATGTATATCTTAGTCCTCTGCTGTTCTTTTCTGATTAATTTCGTTGCGGGATCCAAGACTGCTGTAACGTTTCTCCAAGACTCGTCGAGTTAAAAGTGGTTCACCTACGATGTATTTTGCTTACAATAAAAATAATTAGGAAGTCACACCAACGATTATAACTGAATAACAATAATAATTATTATTTGATACTGATTTCGCAATTTATTAGTTTTAGAATACGAGAACTTAGTATATGGGTGATAGACTCTTCGCGTAGCGTATTTGCGCTCTACTACGACAGCGTAGCTAGCGTAGCCACTCATATTGTAGCGTCAGCTACGCTGTAGCCCACTGCCTACGATAAAGCAAAAAACTATCCTGTATTGAATTGCTTTCGAGACAATGGATTTTGATACGGTTTTCACGTTCACTAAGAGAATTTTACAGAAGTAATTAGTATTCTCGATATTTTAAAAGGTAAGAAGAGCTCATAGGTCTTTTCAAAGTCATTTTTTTTTATTTTTTCGGGACCACTTTACTAACTTAGTTTGCTAACAAGGCTTTTGTTGATTTGCTGCTGTGCGAGAATTACAAAGCCTACACTGTTATTTTTGGTTCAACTTTTACCTACATAAACTTATCAACTCTTTCTTCTCGTTTGTTTCTTCATATTTCCTATACCTAAATGAGCTATCATTGAAAGCTTCCTATAGTTCTTCGCGGTATTAGCTATATGACGCCACAAAAAATCCGGCATGCCTGTTGGGTTAACTCATTAGCCAGTAATACCTACTGCTCGGCGATCAAGTAAAGAATCATAGTGCGATCCATACATTCATTTGTATGAAAAAAATAAAAAAAATATTTTTTGTTTTAAAAGATTTTTCAATGTGGAGAATATACATTACCACGAGTAGATTGAAATACTTACCACATTTTTAAAGCCCCGCATAATTTAAATATTTCGAAATGAAAATAACAGTTTTTCGTTTCAAGAAAGTGACAAATGACATAACGGATCTATCAAATTTATTGGCAGACAAGTGATATGAATCGTCGTTTACAATGGCGGAGTTGAAAAAGTGCATTGATTAATCATTATTTCCCATAAAATGATCCAATTTCAGTGTAAGAATTGCGAAACGGCGGCTGTCAGTATCACTGTTACTGTCAGCCACCGTTTCGTTTTGAAATAATTAGCTTTTCGTTAAACTAATCACATTTAACATCCATTTTTATTGCGGAGTTTTAAAAATATCGTAAATGCCTGAAGATACTCTTTAGGTAACCAAGAGTATAAAAATGATAATTTCAACTTGTAATCGTAATCGTGATCTAAACAGAGTATTGTAGGTTTCATATGGTCCTGCCCCCGATCTCTATTCCACAATTCCAACCATCTATTAAAACCTTCATTTTCATTATCATCAATAAAATTGTATTTAATTCACTTGTTCTGGTATCGAGTTTGGTTTCATTGGAATTGTCCCAATAGGTACTGTTTTTTGGAAATGGTAACTAGGATGCAGACCCTGGTTTCCAATTGCAAAAAACGGTTGGATGCTGGGAGACAAGCTCGAATAATTCGCTAGGTATTTGACCTATTGGTTGCCTCATTCAGTCGTAGCGCGCGGAGACCTACTTATCAATAATCTAAGAAAATAAGTTTACAAATTGTTATTAAATGTACAATTACAATACAAATTGAGGGAGAACATTAAATTTTTTAAGCGAATTAAAAGTAAATTTTAAGTAAAATCATCTATTATTCGTATTCAAAATGTTCGCCGCGGTCTCTAATACCAACACGGACCCGTCTTCACACTTCTGTTGTTGTTGTTTTTAACTTCATCTCCAGTTTCATCGTTTCAAACGCTAAATTAATTCTCTCAATCAATTTTTCGTTTCCATTTATTTCCACATTCGTATAAACTTCCTTGGTTCGACCCCACACGTAAAAGTCAAGCGGAGTCAGGTCGGGTGACCGGGAGGGCCAAGGGATTGGTCCGTCTTTTTCCCGATTCAGCTGATAAGGAAGCAATTATTTAAGTGCTCCCGTACATTTAATGTCCAATGCGCTGAACAACCATCTTGTTGAAAGATGACTTTTCGGTCTCTAGTGAATATCGGGACCTCGGATTCAGACGATTTGTCGGTCTCTAGTGAATATTGGAGCCCGGATTCCTCTACAAGCTTTGGAAGATCATTTTGTAGAAATTTCAGCGTTGGAAACGATGAAACTGGAGATGAAGTTAAAAACAACAACAACAGAAGTGTGAAGACGGGTCCTTGTTGGTGTTAGTGACGGCGGCCGCGTAGTTGATAGCTCGAAAGAAAGAACAATAACCAGATATGTTTTAAAAAATGTTTGAACAAAAAAAAGCACCATCCGTGATTTTTTTTCATGCCGTCTAAAACAGATTTCTCGTTCTCATGGGAAAGGCAACCCAGTAAATATGGCGCCAAATTATTGAATAAAATTACACTTTTTTAATTTAATTATTCCTATATAATTTAGTTATTTTAAATTTATTTACTGATGATACGTATCTTTTTTAGTTGTTTTCAATCGTCTTTTGTAATTCCTACACAATCTCAGCCTAAAAAATCAGCGTAATTCATCATTTATACAGGCCACTGAATGCGTGTTTACCATACAATGACTTATGACACTTATACCAACCAAATAAAATAAAAATGAATGACTTATCTTTCAAGTTGGCCATTATTTGCAACTAACTGCAATATTTTTTGTTTTGTCATCAAAAATCATTAAAATTTTGCTAAAAAAATTAGTCACACTTCGGCTAAGACAAGTTCATTAATTTATTTATTTATTTGGGACAAACAAACAGTTACACATTAAATCTTATGAACTAATTTACATAATAAATATGTGATACAAATGTGCAACTCACACCGTTATCCACAATATACAAAAAAGATGTTTGTTATGAGCAAAACGAAATAAAGTTAAATAAACAAGCAATTATGAAATATATTTAATGGCACTTGATGGTTTTGATGAGGTTCGACAAGTTCGGTTCAAATGGTTGTAAATGGTCTATACTAGCTCCGCTTTACGGCTTTGCATCGATCTACCAAACATCCTGTATATTTCTCCTTTGGCAATCCGGCCGTCACATGACTTCTGTCATAATAATGTTTGACATGTCGTCATATGCCAATGTCAATTTTCAATAATGTCGTTCACATATAAACAAGATGTTTATGGTTTCGTTAGTTTTGTACTTTCGTGAAGTTTCATTTCGAATCATTTCATTAGCTAGATATTTGGTTGGCTACACAGCGCACGTGGTCATAATAGTATCTTCATAATCAAAATCATTATAATTTCTTAGTCGCGCTGTACGGTCGCATATGTGTGTGAACATTGACATTAGTAATATTCATCTATGATTAGTAATGAGGTCGATAGATTTCACAGAGTGGTTATCATTATCATAGATAGATCTTTATCAATTTTCTAAGCGGCCGAGGTCTATGCTAATAACATTGCTATAGTTAGTGTTTACAAGTTATCCAATTGACCCTGCTTGAATAAGAGAGAATTTATTGTAAGATTAACGTAAGTATGCATAGCTAATAGCTATAATGAATTATCTATTCATTCCTTTCTTTGATTTTGTTTGTATTTGTTTATGCTATAGGAACTGTATTTTATTTAGTGAACTTGCAAAAAGAACGCTGCGCTTGGCTAGTCAAACATGTGCTCCAATAAGAATTTGTTTAAAAATGTATGACATATGGATGGTATAGAATTTATTAGACATGAGAATACAAACAACTTATAACTTCTGTTAAAATTATAATGAATAAGTACACACATCACAGTCAGTGCTCACATTCAAGTTGGTACCTATTGAAACAAATTGGAATCTCATTTGAACTTTTAAGTATTATTCATAATCATCAGAAAACTAGTTTTTCAATGTCAATAAAAATATTAGGTGTATGTTGTTCACTAATACATCTATTTCTATGCAACCTACAAAAATACTGGCTGAAAGTAATATAAAGGAAACAATATTTAACAATTCTATTTCATTATAAAATATTGAACTCTCTTTTTTTTTGTTACAGCTTCTAAATGTTGCCTTCAAAAATGCAAGTCAACAAGAAGTTGCTACCAATTAAGGGGCATTTCTTTTTCTTCAATGCTGGTAAGTAAAAGTCTGTTTCAAAGAACTTGTTACTTGGTTTGTTATTTTGAATGAAAGAATTAAAAAAAATATTATTAGATGTAAACAGTTTTAATTATAAAAATATATGAAAATTGGCTGACGCAACAACCATTGTTTTGTCATGTAAAAAAAAATAACTTACAACCTATTCTCAAAGATATTAAAAACCAGTAAACAACTGCAACAACAATGCACCAACTACCTATTTGCTAACAACTTTTTTTTTTAAACAATAAAAGTTGTAATACATGTTCATTCTTAAGAATTTGTCACTGTTTTATGTGAATAAAGATTTATTAAGTATTATTATTATTATTATCTTTGTTTTGTACCATTAAACCAGAGACGGTTTGTAATGGTACTCACATTCGCTAAAGCAACACTGCAGCACTAGGTACTAAAATATAAGTAAAAATGTAGGTAGGTACATGATAAATATTTTGCACATAACATTTTAGCCATAGACATCTATCTGTAAGTAGGTACGCAAGTCACAAATAATGTTTTGAATCTGAGCTACCTGCTATTGGGCCGCTCATTGGAAAACCGGTTCTAGTTGATGTATATACAGGTTGCTTCGTTTTTATATTTTTGGTTTTGCACAGTATTTCCTTAAACTAAGTTGTTTATGTAATTGTAATAGTATTTTTTGTACTTTTGCTTAAAGTTTTCTAACTACAATGCTCTGTGGAACACAAAGGTTTCTTCAAAACATCTGCAGGATAAGTGTCTGTAGGCATATACCTTATTTAAACGGTTTAATCATTCAGTTTTGCTTGGAAAAAATGGGACTTTACATCTATAAGTTTTGCCCTACAGTGATAAACCCAATTCATGGTAAATTTTTGTGCTCTCTAACTATCCATATATTATTTGGGATTGCCAGCAGCTTGTATTTATTAGAACTTAGGTATAATACATAGTGAGGCTTTATACAATAGCCAATTACAGGCAAACCAGGTTAGGTTTATATATAAGCATACACATGGCTATTATCCTTACCTGTATTTGAGTGAGATTCAATGATATTTCTGTTGGGATACCTAGGATATCATTCTCTAAAGTTTAGACGATCATAAAATAAGCTCACTATTGCCTATAAAGGGTTTCGTGACACTATTGACGCGACTGATGGCTCGCTTGTTGTTCCAAGCAAATACTGCTGCAGTAGAAAGCACAGACTATCTGCTGTTCCATGCCGCACCATTACATGCGCTAAGTCCCTAGTACAACATTCTCTGGCTGTAGTTAATGATCTGTTGAATTTCTGTCCAACAAAAAATCTGTTTGCAGATAAATCAATAAAGATTTTCTTTGTGAATTCGAGTCTGTTAGATATTTGTGATTATTTCTGAAAGTGATGAGTTCCTATACCTACTTTGTTATGTTTTTTAGAATCTATCTTTGTATTCTCCTTTTATCTCTTATATTTCTCTGCCTTTAATTATCATAACCATAGTCTTCTGTTTTTTATTAAAAAGAAAGAAATCAGTGTGTGTACAAAATAAGATAAAGCAAGAGTATCAATGATACGCTTTTATTTTAAAACAGCAATCATCCAATATGCATTATTTAATGATATTATGTTTACACCATCTGTTCTCAGATTGAGAGTTGGGTTACTGTGTTATCAATGTACTCATATTTTATGTAACAGCAAACAAATAATGGAGCATTTTCATACATTCTATAGTTAGGTGGAGGTACATCTCAAATCCAATAGCAATAATTTAGATATTAAAATTACTCAATAAGCCTCAAAATAATTAGTACCTAAATCAATTATTATTTCTAAGCAGGCAATATTATTATTAAACCTCTACTTATCTTCAAAATAAATTACGAATGTGATTGGGTATGTACACTGTTAAATTATAGCATTACAAATTACCTATTTATAATTATGTGTAAAATCATATTAATCATACATGCATACATTTCACTGGTATTATACTTAACTCTTCTCGTTATTGCTTTACATAGGTATTACTTGCCAACGATTTTGCCTCACCCTTATCACACTACCTGTATCCTCGGAAGGTAGGCATTTCGCCATTTAATACAGGACGTGCTTATTGCCATTGTCTAGGCACTAATTCAGCCACAATTGCTGTCAGTGAAAATGTAAAAGAAATACTAGACTATACATTATCCACAATATGGTATTTGACCAAAAAAACTAATTAGTCCGTCATTTAGATTATCGAAAAATATTGCATACGTATTTTTTGTTTTATCAAATCAATAAAAAACTGACGAAGATAAAACGCATCAAAGATCATGAGTGGGGGTTTGTGACGTCACTTCGCCAGTAAAAGTTTACTGACAAAGTCATGTCACACGAGTTTTCAACGCACTGATACAGTGCGTCTTCATTTTTTATTTACGTGAAAAAAGAAAAAACACTTGTCCCATATTTTTTGGACATCTATCTGACGGACTTATTCGATTTTTTTAGTAAAATACCCTATTTTTAATAATGCAATATAGCCTATGTTACTCAGGGTATCATAGGCTTTATGGCTTTTCTGCATTATTAAAAAAATAGGGTTCTTAAGAAAATTCACGCGGACGAAATCACGGACAAAGTGCTTGTAGATACAAACACTTAGCCTTTACCTTGGATGGGCCACAATACTTAGTGTTATTTTATTTGGTGGGTAGCAACATGATACTGTACTAAGTATCGTCACAGTAAAGATATCTAACAGTATTGTGACTCGGCCCTGTCCTTGAAATAATTACCTACATGCGCGCAGTACCTTAACGTGCGATATGGTTGTCCCGCGTACAGTGTTTTAATATCTTCCTAGTGTGTGTTTTATTTTGTTTCTAGTATTGTGATTATAAATTTGTAGTGTTTTATTTTTGTGATTGTAAATATAGGTATATAATATTTTTCATTTAAATAAAAAAAAATGAAATACGTAAATGAAATGGGAGGTGTTCAATAAAAATGCATGTTATGTTTTTGATTAGAAGTTAAATAAAAAATCCACCGTTATTTTGAGACTGAAAGATATTTGCGCCTCAGTTGCAGCCATTCAAGGCGTCTCAAAAAAAAATATTTCCCTTTATTCTGGTATCCTTACAAACTTCAACATCTACTTCTTACAGTGTCCAAAATGCAAAACACAGCTGACAAAACCTCTAACTATCGACTGCAAAATCTTACTTAAAAAGTAAATAATAATGTAAATCTTACTAAATAGGTAGACACAGAGTCCAGCACAAGTTAGAGCAACAATCTGTCAAATTTCTTTTGGCCAATTTTTAATGGCCTGATGTGCTGGCGTCTGTACCTATCATTTACTCTCATAACCATTTTATAATGATATTTTGTTTAATTCAATAATATATGTAAGTAGCTAGTACATAAGTAGGTAGATAGATAGCCTAGCCTAAGAAACTACCTAGGTAGGTACTTACCAGTTCGTTTTAACGCGAGCGTAGGTAGGTCGCTTTTTCACCCTATCCACTTATTTGTTTATTAATCCGGGTAGGTGCCTACTTTACTCGGTAGAAAAAGCGAAATACTTACCTTTTAAAAAAAGAAACAAATTACGTACTATAGTAGGTATTTCATTTTTTTAATAGTCTAGTAAGTAGGCACCTATAGTCTGGAAGTAATTTTTTTTATAGTCTATTAGGTTTCAGGAACATAGTCTTTCGGAGTTTCCAGGTAATTTAAAAAATGTTATCTCTGGGTGCGGTATTGACGAATTCAAGCAACCAAAAACAACACAATATATTCGCCACTGAGGCGCATTCGAGACTGTCGGTATACTAATTTCCCTACTAACTTAAAAAGTGTAGGTACGACTCGCGTTCCGACCGTTTGTATGAAGATAGAATACTGTATAGATGTCTTTACTGTGGTATCGTGAGGCAACCATCATGATACCCTACTCCCTTCGTCCATTCATTGACATGCAAAATTAATCTTGGATGGACTAGGTATATGTGTATAATTATAAATTTCAAAAAGTGTATATTTTTGTTTCCAGGTACAGCACCACTAGTACCATATCTGTCGACTTATGCACGTCAATTAGGATTCTCATCTGCAACAGTAGGTTTGATTTACACAGTACTGCCCATATTTGGTCTTATCGCTAAACCTCTATTTGGTGTAATTGCCGACAGGTATAATATGGTTTTATTATCATTTCCATTCTTTAGTTTTGTCACATAATCTACTTATCTTAATCTTTTTATATGGCATCTTAAATTAAAGTTGTCTAGAAGATAGAGGGTTCCAGGCTGGCAACTGGCATATTATGTGAAATATGCTTACTTATAAACTTTTTCCATGTTCATTCATAGATATATACCTATTGTGACTTGTATAACAATAAATACATTCATTCTAGTTTAGTATCCGAAAGCTACTATATATCTCTCAGATAGGTTCAGATCGATACGATACATGGGTTACGAAACACCTATAGGTATATTAGGTATCAACAACATTATCTAGAGTGAGACAATCAACGTATAGGTTGGTGGACACACGGATGACGTGTACGCATTTTCTAATCTCAATGCATTTTCATCAACAGCGCAGCTACGTCACTGTGTAGGTACCTAAATATATAATGTGAACACACATTAACTCCCAGAGATATTGCCACGGCTGTAATAAACAATTATTTTACTGTAACATTCTAATTCGTATTGCTAGTTACAAACTTATAACCAACCAGACACATTCGCGAAGTCGAGTTCAATCAATCAATTATGTAATGATAGCATGCGGGCGCACGCATGTACGCTTTAAAAAATATATTAAGAGCGAGACGCGATTTAAGTGTTTTTGCCAAACAAGCTTATGTTAAATCTGATAAAACAATACCTATAGTGAGCAGCCTCTATTGTTTTATAAAATAGAACAAACGTACTTTTGTCGGCCATAAATAATTCAAAAATGTTTTATTTTTATTGCAGATTTAAGAAGCAAAAATTAATATTTATACTATTTCAAATTATTACAATAATCAGTTTTGGAGCAATATATTTTATACCAGAAAATAGAAATTGGACTGTTGAATTGGACTGCAATGGTGGAGTGACTATGCTGCAGAGTTGTTACAAAGATAAAGATTCCGTAGACAAGTGTAAAGTCAATTCGCTAAGTAACCTAAGTCCCAACACTACCTCCATTTGCCAAGTAAGAACACATTTTTGTTATTTTTCCGCTGTCCCAGTATGTCATGTTAGGAATTAGGTGATTCACACACTGCACCGCATTACGCAGCGGGATGGGTGGCGATGGAGTCACGCGCGTTGTTGCGGGAGTGCAGATTTGCACCATCATACAGATTTCTTTGCACAAACGTGAGGAGCTCATTACACAGCAGCTTGCGGTGGTGATATATAAAATGGTTATTAATGAAGAACTTATTCAGGATGTTGCAGTTAAATTATCTGTTTTTTTTTTTAAGAAGAAATCGTGTCTATAGAATATATTGGGTACATTCCTTTTTACGAACAATATTGATAAATAGGTCATTTGTTCAGAATTACATATATTTAAGAAAGTAAATTTTTAATTACTATTAAGCTCGAGCTAAGCTTAGCTAAAATAACGCACCATACTGCAAAACTCAGTGTGCCATACCTTGCGTCTTGCCCTGCAACCACGCCCGAGGGAGCCTGTTTCTCTGTATGTAGGCACGTGACCTGCAACACTGCGTGTTGATTTCTGTGTGTTGCACTACGCGTGTTTTCAATGCAAAGAGAGACTTAAACAACGTAAGAACACGCACTCCTGCTCTACGCTGCGTAATGCGGTGCAGTGTGCGAATCGCCTTATTATAACAAAATATATCGAGATGTAATCTTCATTATTTTTTTTAAGGATACATGGTTTTATTAAAGCAATGATTTAATTTTAACCTTTTTAAAAATTAAAATAACTTTCAAACAGAAGAACCGAAATCCTAAATGTTATATAAATAAAAATAACAAATCTTTAGGTATCTTCAATTAGCAAAGTACCTGTCTACTATCTGCCTCCTTATGGTATTTTGATGCATACATTTATATACAACTCTTCCGTCGAATTAGGCAGCACAGAAGTAATCTACCTTTATTACTTTTAATCGCTAATTAATAAATGTTTCAGATGAACTGTGACATGACGTCGCCTAAAATGTGGCAAACAGTTTGTGAGCACTGGCATCTACCACAGTATTGCTACAGCAACACGAACAACATACGATATACCTCATCAGTCAGTAATGTTACTATGAATAAAGATAATTGTGCCTACATTGCCGCTAATAATGTGACCCTAGATGGTGAGATACGATTCTGTATTTTTGTTAATGAATATAGAATTTTAATTATGCATAGTGTATAGCTTTGTTCAACGACGTGTTTATAGTAACAACGGATTTATTTGCTTTAGCAAAATTATAATGTGCATTGCGAATTTATATCTAATAAGGAAAATTGATGACAGTGTCGTTGCATTATGCGAATTTATCTAGTGTTCAGATACAAAAGCGTTATTTTTACCATTTCAATAAATAAAAAAATATATCTCGATTCACATTCTAGAAGACGAGAAAACTAAAACATGAGATTTCATGTATAAAATTGGTTATCGATTACTATAATCGATACTTGTCAGTCGACCGACTTTATGTCGGACCGACTATTTCTACAGGTATCGATCACGAAATGTTCCACTTATAGATCTGACTGTGACTTGTTATTTTTCATGATCTTTGAAATCTTCTAGATCTGATTTTCACTAAAAGGATATATACCTATAAGATATTAATTGATACCAATTTCATCTTTTTATAACCAGGCCCAAGATTGTATGAAATCATTATCCATCTCCTTTACGATCGGCGTCCGGTTTTTAATTTATCGATAACGTATTCAAACTCAGTTTGGTTTTAAAGCATTGTCACATTCACATTTTTATTTGTTTCAGGCCATATATTCAGTCCTCATTGCCGCCTCGGCGACGGATATGTAGATGTTAATGAACCCTGTGATTTTAAATGTAACAACACCAAGCTCAGTGCTGCTATAGGAACTGAAAAAGTTAACATGACTTGTGTAGATAGAAATGTAAATTACAAACTGTGCACTAACAACATTGCGCCGCTTATAGACCTGACCAAGGAACCGTTAAATAGTGATTGTGAGGTAAATAAATTGAAATGATTATTAATTATCTTGAAAGTGTCATTATATTTTATAACAGTCATAATAAATGAGGAGGTAAGTGTTACGTATTGAGTCATACCAGCAATGAATGTGCGTAACATTATCTTTAGAAATATTCGATTCAACAATTTATTTTTAATTCAATATATGATTCAAGGTCGAGAATCATTGAAATGTCTAAAGCTACAGATTATGATGGTGTAAAATATTGGTATTAAAATATTGCAAAGCCTTATTTCAAAATTTCGTGACTTTTCCGTGTAAGTAATTATGTTTTTAAATGACTAGTATTTAACTGTAAATCAAAAAAACTTCCTTTTTTATCTTAATAAAAATCCCAATTCTCATCAAAAATACTGATTAAACCGCAAAATAGTTAACTCAAAATATTATTATTTTAGCAACAATTTTAGTTCGTCATGCATCGCTGTTTATTGAAAAGCGATTTTTTATGAATGAATATCAAAAATAACTAGCGCACAATATAGGTACTTAGTAATTCATTTTTGGTAAAAAAAAGCTTCTATTTTTTTAACGTGTATAGCAATTTATTTCAATGAAACACCATTTTAGCTTCTAGTAATAATCTAATTATTCACTAATAATCATAACTCCGAAGCTGCGGCGAGCCTTCAAACCACCTGCTCCTCAGCTCGCGGGCCACCTTAAGACTGCGTGAAGTCGGTTTTGCAGCGATTTGTTTCTGACACTAAATTTTGTAGCACAACATACAACATACTACTGTGTCAAGAAAGAACCGGAAATTCAATAAAAAACAAAATATGTATTAAATATTTAAATTTATTGTATCGCCTTCAAAGTAGGTCGTGTATTAATTATTACGGAATACACTATTCCGTAATAATTAATACACTATCGCCAACAAATAACCCAATAATCAAAACATTTTTAGACGTATTTTATGGAATCGACTTCAGTAGTTGCCGCGAATTTTCACGCTCGGCTAGAGTTTCTCCGTCTCACTGGCACTTACTACCGCGGCGCAAGCTTTGCGAATCGCATCTCGCTTTCTCGCTCGCTCGCTCGCTCGGTAGGCAGTTACTCAACGGCAGTGATAGAAACTATAGAAAGCGCGCAATAGTTTCGGACTTTCGGTATATTAGATGAACCTTTAAAAAAACGCTATATATGATCATTCAATTTCCTGAGCGTGTTTTCTGAAATTTAAAGACATTTATGTAGCACGACTTTTGAGATGCTTAATAGAAGACATGTTGCAAAAATGATTATTTTGTAACAAGTATGGGTTAATTTGCTGTGTAATCAGTATATTTGATTTGCAAAGAGTATTTTCGTCCATTGAACAAGTTTTTTGCGGCGCATTAGAGGAAAAAATGCAATAAAGTATTGATGCATATTTTCGGATTATTTTTAGTACCTACTAGTTTTGTTGAACATTTGGTTTGTTTGTATTACAATAATTATTTTGATGTAAATCATATTTTAACAGGCTAACATAAAAAAAGAAACATTTAATTGATGTAAACAAATTGACGGGAGATAAGATTTTAGATATGCACTTAAAAATAAGTCTTTTTAAATCAGGGTGAAACCTATTGTTGATTTTGAAAATAAACGTCCCACCTATTTCCTTGAAAAAAATCACCATATAAATAGCGCAGGACGAAGGTCATGCCCAAATCAAGCGATAGTAGTAGCAGTTTTTTCAGTCTGACCATCAGACTGACGTAAAATACAATACAATACGGCGTGTACCAAGATACATCACATAGCTGTTAGCATACTGCCCATCAAAACAAGCAACATGGAGCAAACATTATTGTTGAGAAAGGACTTTATTTGTTATGTAAAAATCACTGTCGATGTTTGATCAGAAATAACGTTTTAAATTTTTATAGCGACCACTTATTCGCCATCTTATTTTGTTCTTCTTTTCCGTGTATTTTTACACGACTGACTGAACAGGCATGTACAATATATTTTTCTCCAATTTGTATGGCCGCCATTTTGAAATTAGCCATATATTTTTTTCAATTTCCTGTGTTTTCACCTGGATTGAGCAAGCATACAATATTGGAAACGGAAAGGCATGTAAGCACAAAGTACGTAAGGCTGCGTTGCGCCCGAGCAGAGAGATCGCTCAGAACAAACCGCCATTTTTACCACGCACACATCGACTGTCATCGACATTACGTTTATAGGCATTCTCAAGCAGTTTCAAGCAGACTTCAGACACGACTATCACGTGTTGTCTAAATGAATAAAATGAGAGACATTTCACGACGAACAAGAAAATTTTGTTATAAAAAATTGCAAAGAGTTCCAACCAGTGTCAATAAAATTTCATATTGTCACAAACAAAACCTACAGAGTCAATACAGTAGCAGCCCTAGTGAGTCTGGCAAGTTTAGGTAAGATGGCGGGAGCGGTCCTTCTGTACCCTCTATATTTTGTGATGTAAGTCTACAGGAAATGATTGACAAATGGTTTGCACATTTTGGAACGGTTAAATTACTTAGATACAAACATTTCTAAAAGCTTGTAAAAACATAATCCTTTGTTTAACATGAATAAAGTAGGTATACCAATTAATTAATTTCACATGTTATAGGCATCGTGTGATCTCGATGTGAATACACCCTGGCGATTAATGGAGATATGCGAATGGTGGAAAGCAGACTCGGCTAGCTACTGTCAGCCGAAGACCAAGCAGGGTGACGAGTTCCCTAAAAACTTATCCTTCACCGGAGTGGTACTTTTGTCGACCACAATAATTGAACATGAATGCGTATATATGCACCTTCATCATATCGAATTGCCTGATGACAATGGTGGTGGTAAGAACCCATTATATTATTATCAGATAATGCTTATTTAGAATCACTTTGATGTTGTCCAAATAAGGGGATTTCGTATCTGAAGTTATGCACGGGTTTGCACGGGCACGCGCCGCTTATCTGCGTAAATAGCTTATCTGGATAATCTCTGAAACGCACCATAATATTAGAATGCTTTATGAATTTTACTACGTATTGCAAATTTTAGTTTTGGTACACATCCGTGTAAAAGCTCAATGTTTTGCGTGCGTTACATTACGCGTAATTACGAAAACCCATCATATTTGCCTAATGTATTGTTTGACGGGCAGTATGCGTAGCTTACGGCTCTGTGTGTACATATTTTTTTACACCATGTACTGTCGTGGACACACCCGCCTGACCACCACTAAGTTCATTTTTGCTTGCACTCAATAGATGGAAGCGCTCTCTACCCCGCGCCGTTGACTTCGCAGGCGCCAAGGGAAAGAATTTTTAACTGAGCAGGCGGAAAAGTCCGCGATAGTACATACATTACATATTATTTTTCATTTGTTTCAGTAACTACGCACATTCCATACTGCGAATCGAAAGCCGCGTATCAACTAAAATCCGAATTGTTCAGTTCTTCTTGCGAAATACGCTGTAATAATGCTTTGGTAAGTATTTACTTTTGTATGTAGTTTCCTCTAAGGATAAAATTAATAACTTTACATTTATAGAACTAGACATGCCCGCAGTACCGTTTGCGGGAATTAACACACTGAAACAATTACAAATGAATCTGTGACATGCCTTAAGGTGCGTCGGCGCCGCAGATTGTCGTTTCTTTACACCAGATTTCAGCGAAGGTAGAATCGAAATGGCGCTGCTAGGCCATACTAAAGTCAACCCCGCCTCTTGTGTAACTCCCAATGTGGCAAAATAATTGCTCTGGCGCCGCAAAACCCACCGGGCTTTAACAGTAAATAAAAAGTGTTTCATACACTTCTATCAAAAGTTAAAGTTTACATACCCAGTGTGCTTTGTACAATGATGACTTTATGGAAATCAAAACGGTTTCATCATTTTTTCAGGTAAACGAGCTAATGGAAAGTGCGGCGGAAAGCAGAAATGACAGCAGCAAAGAATTCACATCGCAATTTTGGGCGTTTTTCTTCTTGATGATACTTAGCTGGGTCGGACAAGCTGTTGTGGTCACTTTCGCGGATGCTATCTGCTTCAATCTACTTGGTAAGGATGATACATTTATTATACACTATAATAAAATGTCCTGATCAGTTTGTCTTGGAAGCCAAACTTTTATCATATATCTAGAGATTTTCCGGACCTGATTAGCCAGCTTGCACCAGATCGGTTTAACCAGATACTTGCACACTCCTACTCGAAATAATCGCAAAAAAATGTTTGTTATATATGTAACAACAATTTTAGTAGGTAGGTTAGGTATGTACATGTAATGTTATAACGTATGTTGTGTTTAGTAAAATAACAGTCTTACAAATCTCTCACACATTAGCTACCACAAGTTATGTTGATTGCAGTTATTGTAAATAATAATGTGTGTTTCACAGGTACGAAAGTATCCCATTATGGGAAACAAAGGCTGTGGGGATCTGTCGGTTGGGGAATCTTCTCTCTGCTGACCGGCTTCCTTATAGATACATTCAGTGATGGAGCTTACAAAGACTACACCATTGCATTTATTCTTATGTTCGTGTTTATGCTCGGTGATGTTGGTGTTTCCTGCTTTGTGGAGGTCAGTAATAAAATATTCTCTGTAGCCCGGTTATGTGCGGCTAAATGTAAACTGGAAAACCTACAAAACGAATATTAACCTTTTGACCGCCACAGTCATGTATTGATGACAAACCAAAATGTGCCCACCACGCCACGGTTACGACTACATGACAGGCAAGACAGACGAATTACTACTCTATAGTACTACGTTAAGAAACGTACTTCCCTAGAGTAGTAATTCGCAGCTTGGCGCCCTGAGGCCACGTTTTTGTTTGTTTTGACGTGGCTCGCAATAGGTTAAATAATGAATTCCAGTAAAATATGATTGTGTACTCTTCAAATACAGGATATGTTTTTAAGCAGTGCGGTAATTCTGATTCTGGTGCTCAAAACCAACCACTGATTGATCATCATCAACATCATGACAACCTTTAGACGCCCACTGCTGGGCATAGGTCTCACCCAAGGGGGAGGTTCAGCCGTAATCGCCATGCTTGGCCGATGCATGTTGGCGATCGCAGTAGTTGTTATGGTACTCAGAAGGACGCTGCTGCCCATCTTCTGGTCAATATCCCTCTGTCGCCTTCTACGACACCCACGGGCAGAAATGGTCCAACAACTGATTGATCACTTTGTATGAAAACGTTAATACTTTGTTTGAGATTTGATGTTAGTCCTATAGAAAAAGTTGTTATATCAGCCCTTAAAATTTACGCACTGGTTAAAAACTTATCCTGTATGCAAATACCAACAAAGACGCGATGTGTAAGTGCAGCTATTTTAACCGGTATCATCATGAGCTGTAGATTAAAATGGTCTCAACACTTCGAATACCTACTTGAAGCCATACCTATCTATCACTATCTCGGTCTCTGTGGGCCAACTCTCTCTTTCTAAGTAGGGTAACCTTTATTTTATTTTTCCCAGGACATCGCTATAAGTATTCATTTATAGATTTCTACATTCTGTTTACCATTAAGGCCTAAGATAAACAAATATCTCGTCTAAGTTTGTTTACATCATGATACGTAATGTATGCGTATACATTGCATTAAGAAATAAAGTAATATGAATTCTAAACTCGATGAAATAAGAATAAAAATAACTTGATCAAATATAAAATCCTTTGCCGTGCCGCGACGTCAGACAGCGCCGGCCCTAATATGAACGCTTATATGTAAGAACCTCAAAAAGGAAATAAAAACACCACCCAAATTAAAATCATTTATTGTAACTTTTCTAGCATACATGACTAAATATTATTACTCTATGTAGTTTCTGTCTCTTACCACGTAAATCACCGAGATATTTTCTGTATGTCTCTTAAACTGAGCGCATGACTCACTAGTTAAAATATGTAGTATGTAATTGAAACTTTACTTAATAATATTATTATGTAATACATAATAAATAGACATTAAAGGTATGTATTTAATATTTATTAACGGAAAGGGACACCAGGTAACTTGTTAAAATTGCTTATATTTTCAAGAATATTTCGACACTGTTTTTAACTACATTGCAGCCAGCATGTTTCACTCCCATTTCCGTACCTAAGAGGAGAATTACTATAAACGCCAGAACTAGTACTTGGCAGAGCAGCTATTTGCGCCATAGATTCTTCATGTAGTGAACTTGTTGTCTGAAAATTATAATAAATTTTATAAAATGTTGCTTTTTGTTATATATTTGAAACATTATATTTCTAAATACATGATAATAATGTAACACAGTTTTAAATACAGTTATCTTTTTACCTTTCCTACAGTTTTATTATAGTAGGAACTGCTGTTTGTTTTAAGCACCTTGTTCTTGAATCATATCTTATTCTTGAAATGCAAATTGCAAAACCATGCACTTTTATAGAACTTAACAACATTTTTAACGGCTCAATGGATAACCACAATTTTCTTTGAGTACTATTTTTGGGAAACCTAAATAATAATGTTATTAAAATACCCGAATAATGAGCAACTAAAATTAAATAAAAATTGACTGCCGAAAATGTATGTGGATATCAGTCATTAAATATATACACGTTTCTTAGTATTATTATAATTAGTTAAGTTCTCACGCAAAGTCCTAAATATATCTTCAATATGGTCACACTACTTCAATACGACTTCTTTTAAATAAAATCAAATACATTGCACAAAATCAATGAAATTCAATGTAAAAGTATTTGATCTTGATATAGTTATCATTTACTAATATGTTAAAAACACTGGTAAAACGTTTTAAGAAGAAATTAAGTGAAAAAACAACGAAATATGTTTACAATTATTCAATGTCAGAAATCACGATTTCAACACTTAAGGGTGAAATTTTATATCACCTCCTGGACACCACGTATTACCACAACCACGCACTACTCATTTTTGCAACATTGCTTTAATTAGAACGATGATTACCTCGAAAAATACCAGACGAAGCTGTGAACTACAAAGTAAACAACCGCCATATTGACCATTTTTATGTTGACACATTGTGTGGCATAAATGGCATTGTAATTCACTGATCGTCAACCCAGTTTAGCATGCGTGACACGTGAGTGGGACCTAAAATTTTATATTTTATAACTTAACTAATCATAGTACAACTACTGATCCATAATAACATTATTTGACAAAGTTTAACTTCTGTTTGGTTAGTGTGACGACTATTTCGGAGAATTTAGTAGGAGATTTAAATAAGAAGGTAGCAATTCTACAGACCACACTAAAAAGAGAGGTCGGCCCACAGAGAGTGAGATGGAGATACGTAGGTATTAGACTCAACTTTTTGTTCGAAGTGTTGGCTCCATCTTTACCTATAAGCTTCTTGGGTATCATTTATTACGGACGTTGATTTTGTTACGGACTTTTGCACATAATCTCGTTGTCCAGTTTTCAAACATAAGTTCAATGTTTTATACCACACCTAGCGCCGTCTTCTTTAGTTAAATAGGAATCGTGCAATATAATAATAAACAAAACTCAGTTATATTTTTCAGACTGATTCAACTAAGATGTCGATGAACATTTTGGCTGATGTTGGCTCCTTATTATCATCATTACCGACGTTTATATTCTTGGTATGGACGATAGCGGTCGGTATGTGCACCGGTCTACTGTGGCAGTTCCTATTTTGGTTGCTTGAAGACATATCCGGGCTGAGCTGTGATGGCTCGGGTTATATAAAAACTCTTCAAGGTCTAGTCAGTGCAATACAGACTTTTGGTGGAGAAATACCTTTTCTGTTTGTCTCTGGTAAGTTTGCATTATTGATTTATCTTAAAAAAAAACAAGTTACGTACCTATACTTGACATTTTTGGCGAACGTTCCCGGTAGACAACTTTTCAACCTTATTTCTTAGGGGAAAAGTCTGGCAGGAACTTTCGTGGTAGTAGGTACCTTTATTATTACATAATCTATACAAGGTGGGGACGACGATACGACAAATAATTAAAATACTGGTAATACTAGTTCATAAGCATATTTTGAAACTATCAAATAAATCCTTAAAACGGAATTTAAAAAAATCAGATATACCTCCTTAGTATATCTGATTTTTTTTTTATTTTCGTTTTTAGGATTTATTTGATAGTTTCATATTAATGTAACCAAAATAAAACACCCTATGAAATATTGGTTTTCTAACTTGTGAGATGAGTGGTAACTTGTGGCGTCATTATTTAATATTATTAGTGCTCAATAAAAACAATTACACCAAATTTTCAAATCCTACCATGATCCTTTTTTTGTGTTATTGCCATCCCCACCCTGTATATTTAAAAATGAATCCCTATTGCCTTTGGTTCACGGCATCACACGTGAACGGCCAATTTCGCAATTTTTTTTTGTTGTGTTTGCTATTGTAAGAAATAAAAAAAGTTGCGCGGAACATTAAAAATTCAACAAAAACTAAAAAATTATACATCGATGACGTATTAGTTTCCTCCGTAGGGTAAGTAGGGTAGGTAGATCGGCAGGTAAGTAGGTAGATAGGGGCAGGACAACGTCTGTCGGGTCAGCTAGTAAACAAATATAATTAAAAAAAATCCGATATAAATAAAAACCTCTGAAAAGTAATAAATTACAAATGTATATTGCCCCGTTACGTTTAATATAAAATGATAGGTATTCTTAAGATGCTTACCATTGAACAATTAGAAAGAGTTGATAATCTTGAAACATATTTATTTATTTATTTATTAGGTTAGCCAACAGTTATATACACTATTACATTTGTGGAGTACAATTTTACAAAAAATACATTTGTAAGTGTAATAACTACTTACTGGCCAACACACCATGCACACAAAAAAAAACGGATAACATTCATTATTAAACAATTTTAAATTAAACAGTACAACATGAAGTATTGATTAATAAAATAATAAAAACAGGATCATATTAATTAAAACAAGTAAATTAATTAATAAAATCTTAAGATTATTATACAATTACAATGATTAAATTCTATTTTATTTTAAACAGCCCTCAGAACACAATTGAATAATTGATTTAATAAATTTCCCGATACTGTCATGGTGTATATCGATTACGTCACTGCAGCTGTTAATTATCTTGCATAATCGGGGAATAGCCGAGTTTGCACCAAGGACGGTTCTACGCAGAGGTGGATAAAGGGGAGTAACGTTACCACGTGGGAGTCTGGTAGGGGCGCGGAATCTAAAAAGGCCAAGCAATGTTGGGCAGTCAATTTTATTTCTGATCAGTTTGTAAAAGAAAAATGCGTCTGTAATATTAGCTCTAGTCGATAGTGGCAGCATCCTGAAATATCGCAATCGGGTGTGGTAGGACGGCAAGCATTTAGATTTACCCTGTGAAAATGCAAGGTGCCACAAAAAGCGTTTTTGGACTCGCTCCAACATAGCTAAGAACACCCTCAATCAAGCCACCATTCAAACAAACAACAACTAATCCATAATTGGTTAAGCCGTTTGGGAGTTACGATGCCACAGACATACTTACACACAAATGTGTTAAACTTATAACACACCTGTGTTTTCGTCGGGGGTTTATAATATTATTTTTTATTTAATGTTTTTGATATTTCAGGTTATATACTTAAAAAAGTTGGCCATATCAATATGATGAGTTTGGTTCTGTTGGCGTTTGGTGTTAGATTCATATTGTACTCATTCCTGACGAACCCGTGGTGGGTACTACCTGTAGAAATGTTACAAGGAGTAACTTTTGGCATGTTCTACCCAACAATGACGTCTTATGCCAATATTGTTTCACCACCGGGTACAGAAACCACAGTCCAGGTACATTTTTTTTAATAAAATTTTTATAACCTAAATGTCTTAGGGTGTGGCTTGTCACGTGGGGTGTTCGGGCTAGAATAGCCACCCATTCTATCCCAATGGTGTCCTAAAATGCGACTAAGGGAAAATCCGGAACTCGGGCAGCAGCGGCTTCTACGTACTTTCAACTTCACTGCGATCCCGTGGGCCAGTGGTTAAGGCATCCGCCTCTCATGCATGGGTTCGCGGGTTTTTACACCCATGCAAGGACCAATGTGACTTTTTAATTCATACGTACTTTCTAAGTTTATTGTGGACATCACTGATATCGGTGAAGATAAAGTCATGAGGAAACTTGGACTTATAACTAAAATTAGTCTGAAAATCACCAATCAACTTTGAGCAAGCGTGGTTTTCAATGCCTTCTCTATATGAGAAGAGCCCTGTGCTGCAGGGCAAAGGCCTCTACTGGGGCAATATTGGCTAGTATTATTATTATATTCTTATAACCGGAAGAAATTCTTTCAAAATAGCTCAATCTTGATTAGCGCCGTCATTTTCAATCATTCGTTTAAAATCATTTGTTTAAAACAGATTAGAATAAACTAGTGGAAGTGCCCATGCGGCTATCCCACGTGTGGCACAATTATGCGGAAAATACGTAAAATAATAACAACCTTCACCAGTATGTGTATTTTGTTACACGTTGTCCATTGGGTTAATGGTTTTGACAGCTGCCTTAGAACGTAACTATTCACGATTATGTAAAAGTTAACTGATCGAGGAGGAGTGCCGAACGGCACCGTACATCGTCAGGAGTATGGGCGTTCCCATTATCCCATTAGGGATAAACAAGACCTGTAAAAACAATTACACACTATTAGTAAAGAAATCACAATACAAATGGTAATCAGTAACAAGAATAAAGTAAGTTAAAGTTACAGCAACAATACAGTTAATCGAACAGACCATTAAGGTCCCACAGTTTGTACAATGGCCAAGCCACCCAATGATAAACGAACAAACCCTTAAGGTTTACAGTTCGTACAGCAGCCTAAGCCACCCAATGATAAACGAACAAACCCTTAAGGTTTATAGTTCGTACAGTAGCATAAGCCACCCAAATACAAAGTGTATCGCTCGCTAGCAGCAAGCCTATACAGCTATGTGAATATACAGCAGCGCTGTACCAGGTAAACCGACAGTATTGTCGGGAGCAGGAACTCTTTACTGAGTCGAATCCGAGGATCGACTGCCATACTTTTTTTTTTTTTTTTGTGTTGGCATCTCGCAGGTCAACCTAGGAGGTTGTCGGCTGCTTAACCGGACTTTCCTGTGGTGCCTTAAAAAATATTATTTTAAGGGCCTCCAGCCAGGGCAAAATAGCTTACAAACTAAGCGACTACACGCTAAGGGCACCCCCTGTGGGGTACGAGCCTCGGCTTAGGGCGTCGCTGGGAAAGGACAGCAAAGGGACAGGCTGGATCGGATTTCCATTATTTAGGGACGAATTTAAAACTACAGGCTCAGCGGCGCGGGCTGGCACGAGCAAGGGTCGGGGAGGAGACATACGGGGTCGTCGCGGCGCGCCTCGGCGGCGAGGACGGAATGACGGCGGTCTGTGTCTGTGTTTCTTAACTGTACTGGTGGCCTTATTGCTCTCCTGGAGGAGAGTAATAGCATCGTCAGGGTCGGTCAGACTGCCATACTTACGGAGTGCACGCTCTTTTATAAGGCGATGCCCCCTACCATGCACCCTCTCCATACAAGTATATCCAATGGCGCACGGAAATGCGTCACGCGTTTACTTGATACAAAACACTACAATGTACTAAATCTAATAAGATTTAATTATAAAGCAATCAAATAACACAATAATAATTGTCATGAATAAACAATAGTGATTTCATAAAGTAATTCGTTTTACATTCAAAGTAACGTGTCAACAATTGTTTTGAATAAAACCATCGATAACAATTATCGAAATAAAGTAACCACAAATCAGTGTATGCACACTGATTTGTTGTTACTTTATTACTTGAGTACTCAATAAATCATGTTTCGAATTAATAGTCAATAATTGATAGTAAAATCATTTAAATCAACAATAAGAAACACAAATCATAACAAATTTAGTTAACACCCACTATTGTGATTAATAAACCGTCTCCGACAAATATATAAACTGCCTTATTTTATTGGATTTTTTTTTTTATGACTCCTTACAGACATTATAATGCCGCAGATGTACCAGTTTCTACAAAATAAATATAAATTGTTAAGCGCATTAAATATAATTACATTCTATCGTACTAGTGATGGGATCGATTGTATTCGCTTCAAATGAATAAATCGACAATAATCTATGAAATCGCCGTTTAGTATACAGAAAGTTAAAGTAATTTTACATAAATATTTTTGATTTCTATCAATTAAAATATGTACCCATGCTATCGCATATCTGCATCTCTGCCAGCGCAGTGGCAATTTTTCAATGCTCTTCTTGAAGAAGTTACGTGTACAGGAGCCAACAATGCCTCTCGGGTTAACTCGGGTATTACCTTTTTCCATGCCAATTTCCGGCGCAAGGTCTGGTAAGTACGGTGGATGGCGCAAAACTTCCAACCCTCTTGTAGCTTAAAAACTATCTCTTGTGCCGTATGAGGCCGAGCGTTGTCATGTAGGAGCAGCTGGGACTGCTATTAACCAAGGCTGGCTGGAAAATTGCGATCTTCTCCACCATTGTGTGCAGTTTCTCACAGTACACATCCGCAGTAAGTAATGCGGGGTGCGCAATAAGTTTCTTCAAAGGCTCTTTGAAAAAGATGATACCGACACTATACAACCTAACAGTGACCAAGACTTTTTAGGGATAAGTTTTCGTTTGGGGCAATGGTTCGTGGCTAGGCACTGAACCAGGGACTAACCAACATAGTGACCGCTTACCAAAAAAAAAAAACATTTTCATCGCAAGTGACAATGCAATATAAATAAATGACGGCAGTGGCATCGTGTCAGTTTTGCCAGGACACAGATTTGCCACCATAAACAACATGTAATTTTTAAAAACTAAGGTTTTAATGTCAATGTAATAAAACATTAACACTTACATTTTAAAACTTTCATAAAATGGTATGCATAAAAAGGTGTTTTAATATGTAGTAATAGTAATTTATAGTGTTTAGTATTTAATATTAATAAACACAGACATGATCGTAACTGCACCATTTTTTTATCGACAGAAAAAATCGATAATTGATTCTACATACAAATTAAAGTGTAAATAATCAAAACGTTACGTAGCTGCAATCACTAGTTGTCAAAACTACCCCCTGTTTAAAAACCAATAACCCAATGGACAGAGAATAAAATATCCCTCGGTGAACACCTAGGTGAAGTGAGCTGTCATCCGGCCATTTGCTTTGTCAATCCCTAGTATCGGGTCGGATGACAGCTCATTTCACCTAGCTGTTCACCGACGGAGATTGTAACAGAAAAGCACTGCAGTTGTAATAAGGCATAATTTTGTATGAACAATAAATTAAATTTTGACGAAAGGCTATTAATTTGTTGTTCATAAAAACTTTGAAATTAATTTACAGCAAGACGACAAATTATTGTCTGGTTATCGTTCTTATTGGATTTTAAAAACAATCGTTACCAAAATAATAATAAATGCTACCATTACTCACATTCCTTGAAATACTAGGACACTCCCGCGCAGATTATATTGTGATTTTGTTAGATGTGTCACCTAATAATTTTCATGCATTTCAGGGTTTGGTAGGAGCTGTATTCGAAGGCGTCGGTACTTCGTTAGGAAGCTTCATAGGAGGTCGTCTATACGGGACCTATGGAGGCTGGATTACCTTCCGTGCTTTCGGTATCGGGGCCCTAGTATGCTGTGGGTTGAACTGGCTGACTTTCTTTATTCTAAAGGATAAAATTGGTCATGCTAGAGTACCTTCAGGTAATAACAAAGCTGCTGAACAATAATATTTAAGACTTAATTGTAATTACGCAGCTCAACTGTTTTCGTAATTAATCTTGGTCTAGGGTTAATTGTCAGACATTAAACATTCTCGTTTTACTTCTCTTTCTACTTTGATACAATTCTCTTGTGCATTGTTTGGAAGAGGTCTCTATATTATATTGGACTCGTACTTAGCAGCCATGGATTTGTGAAAATACGTGTGGTGTAAGCATTAACACGGTGAAGGGTAGGTTTAAATTATTATAAGAAACTAATATTTTTATAACGGAGGTAAACTGACCACGAAGTCGAGAATTACATACTCTTTCCTACATATTTTTTTAGTGGACCATGCTTATTATGGACATGAAAATTAAGTACATGAAACAGGCAATTTAGTTTACTCTAACAATTATTTTGGCAGCTTATTCCAAATGGCCTGTAAATTGTCTAAACTAAAAATAAACAATACATTCAAACATATTCAGCTTCCGGAATACAAGTAAGTAGAAAACAGGGGCTTCTAGTATCTCTACAGTTATACTTGTATTCAGAACTTTACATAATTTACATTCATTAATTTCCTTAACTAAATCAAGTTGATTTTTGAGCGATCATCCGAGAGAAGGGTCAATAGGACCTTTTAGTTTCAATGTAATGTTAACATTAACTTCTATTTCCAATACTCTGTGATCGAAGGTTCTGATTTAAGTGTAGAATATAAAACAGTTTGAATTATCGCAAACATCGAATTGAAGAGAGTTCGAACTAATGCGTCTCTACTGATTCATGCTCTTACTTGTTTCGCTTTCAGAGTAATAAATTGACTTAGAGGGAGTGGTAAAAAATGGTGAAAACTATGACAACACCACTGTTTTCACTACGAAACTTCTTGTAATTTAGAAAGAGTTACTGTTGGGGCTGTGACCTCGTCCCCCTCTTCTTGATGAGGATAGAGTGTGGAGAGAAATAATAAAGCTTCTTCCGAATAGGTATTGCTTCTATATTACAAAGATAAAAACGATCCAGCGCAAACTAAAGTTATAAACTTTAAACTTGTTATACCCTATTCACAATAAGATTAGACATTAACACAAACCTTTTTTACAGTCCGTTCAACCGATTTTGACTTATATTGCGTTGGTTGCATGACAAATGGCAACTGCAGTAAACAGTTGTTATTGTAACCACTTTTTTGTCTCTAATGTCATCCTTAAGCCTACGGAATAGAAGTCAAAATCGGTTGAAGGGACTGTAAAAAAGGTTTGTGTTTATGTCTAATCTTATTGTGAACAGGGTATAGGTATCAAGCGAAATGCACGACAGTAATGGTTCGCTCGTACATTTTGACGACGTCCGCTCTCAGTGGCTCCTGCGATCAAAAGAGGCGCGTCGAAGGGGCTCGGGTCAGACGCCGTGGCAGGTTCGGCTATCCTTCTCCTCCCGCACTCCGCGCAGGTGTGGTCGCGACGTGTGTATGCGCCAACAGTAACCCTATTATAGATTGAGAACAACGGATTAACTCACTGTGTTGTCGGGTTCGTCCACAGTGAGTTAATCCGTTGTTCTCAATCTATAATGTGTAACAATACTCACGTTTCGTTTAATGAAAAAATAGTAACCCTATTGCCGTTTTCCCACTTCCTTTTTTCAGTTGTAGTCATTTTGGAGGTAAGACCTCCATCACACGCGCTTTTTCGCCTTCAAAATCTTATTTTGTGTGTGAACAATAGGCCCGAGTACTTTTAGGCTGCAACTCGTTGTTGCGATCGTTGACGTCGACCGTTTTTTAATCTGTTCGATCAAATCATAATCGATTATCGATTTTGAGGCGATCAATATGTGCTAGTCCACATTGCTGGACTGTAGTTTGTGTAGTAGTAGGTCTCTAAGTCAGCAGCGTAACGTGGACTAATAAAGACGTGGGCGAAGTCGTTCGTTCCCAAGATCTAAACAATAGATCTATCCTAATAAAAATTATTTGACACGTCATGACATTTTACAAAAAAGAGAACCGCCTTCAGAACACCTTCCACCGACTTTCGAAATTAAAGTCATGATTGTGTGCTAAATTTATTAATTACTTTTTAGTTTTTGAAGGTGGTTCTCTTTTTTGTAAAAGGTTTTTATTTTCCACTTTTTAATACCTCCTTATTTGAGATTTATTTGAGATTTGGATTTGGGACACAAATCCATTAAGAAACGGCAATACAGTTGAAACAAAGATTGAAAATCCTCCAAAGATGGAAGAAACGAAAACGTTTTCTATGTATATATTTTTTGAGATTTTGTTGATTTTTTCAAAAAGCGCTATATAAATTTATATTTATTGTATACTAAAACCTTTTCCAGAATGTAACAAACACTTTTTTGGAAACCGCATCAAAATCAGATCAGCCAAACGGGACATAATCGCGAACAAACATACATACATACAAACATACGGGTCGAACTGAGTACCTCCATTTTTTTTAAGTCGGTTAAAAATTAAAACACAAATACATATAACACTAAATTACTCGTTTAATGAAGGATCTCCATAGTGGAGAAGAGATCCTATCAGCTACAGTCTTCAGAATTTCGTTGCAGCTGCCACGCATTTTGCAGATCAGGGATACTTACTGTTTTCTTGCGGATGATGGCATGAAAGCCATCAGTGCGGTACAGTGCAATCATCCCCGATGCATTACAGAAGTGAGGCAATCCCAACATCATCCTGAAGATGTTGTTATACTGGAGGCGCAGGACATCTTTTGGTGTGACTGACCCACAGATTTCTCGTATAAAAGCTTTTACAATACGCCTTAATAAACAACCTTATTATTTTAACTTGTTTAGAGTAGCGGGTGAATCTGCAGGCCATCATGTTACCTTTGACCGCTAAAGCCCTGCACTCCCTCTCAATATCCAGGTCGTCTTCAAGACCTGCGGTAATTAAATGCCCCAGATATTTAAATTTCGTGACACAATTTATGAACAAGTCAAGTTATATTATGTGAATATTCGGGGCATCCACCGGCAGCCTTAAGAGCGCCCGTCCCGTCATATTTCCCATACAAACGCTCGTACGCGATTACATCGTTATAACAAATTATTTCCGAAATATTTTTTACACACAGGTATCTTGTGGTTTCTAGGTTTGTATGAAGCCAAAAATATTCAGTAAACACGTCCGAAAATCAGTTCTTTTGCACAATTTTATCTGAACTTTGGCCGTTCGTAATGTACTCATACATTGAAAAAGTAAAAAAAAACACAGCTTCATACAGACCTTGCACATGAATGGAGATTCTAAATTACAAACATTTTTACCAAAAATTTGTAAGGTTTTTTCTAAAACACGTATGTCCTGGAATAAGTTTTGTGAAATTTCCGCGCGCCAGTGTTCCTGTGATGTTATCGCGTTCTCACTCACTCATTTGTTATCTAGCTTTGCGTTGGTTGAAACAAAAAATTTTTCAATCACGCTCGCGTTGAAGTTCGTTCGATGGGGATGGGCGCTCTTAAAGATCACATATTCAGTTATTTGGACATTGTATACGAGGCCATGTGCTCCAGCATAGGTCTCACACACTCGTAATAACTCTCCGAGACCCCTCACCGTCAGGCTCAGCAGCACCATATCATCCGCGTAGTTAATGTTAAGAGCCCAAGGAGCCCAAGAGGCTTCTTGCGAGCTCAAAACAAACATGCTTTTTTTTTGACGTTCCTTTTTGAGCGTTAAACTAATTAAATTAATTAGTAATTTGTGGTAAAGTCTGGGGGTATCGCATTTAATGGGGCCTCGCGAAGGCATTTTTGAATTTGGTAATTACTGTGTTCTGTTCCTAAAGCCATAATTTAATACTCTTGTATCGAATTTTGTAAGGTTTTTTTGAACCTAATAGTAATAAAATTTGGAATATACTTACTTAAGAAATAATGAGATTATAATGAATGAATGAATGAACTTACAAGTAATAATATTCCGTTGTATTTGTTGTAGGTTGTGTGCCATATTTGTGCTGTGAAATCGAATTGTTACTCTTTTTGCCTTGGAAAGGTTATCTTTTTCTTTATTTCTTTTTGTTTTTCTTTTTTACTATAGTAATAAGTACTCAAACAGGTGAATGGTTTGTTGTTTTTTTTTCCTTTAAATTCTCTTCATGTTGCGTCGTCGGTTGGACTTCTATTTGTCGACATAGTCTTAACAGCTATCACCACGTATTTCTTGCTTTTATTATTTTTTTATTCCGCGTATTATATATACATTCCTTAATCCAACGTATGTAATCAAACCGGACAGTCGAAATGGACGTATATTGATTATATATAATATATTCGAAATGTCGCCGTACTACACTTGTCGTACCTAGTTTAAGTAATATGTAATTTTATAATATGAGTAGAATAATATATACTTACGTAAATTGTTGTATGTTTTTGTACACTATGTTCTTGTGATGGTTCATCTGTAAATATATATATTATGATACATGATTTTTTTGTGTTTATTTTGATTATTTGTGTTTTACCTGCCTTCGTTTTTTAGCGTCTTAGGTCGTTATTGTTTTGTTCCTAGTTCAGTACTCAGATTTGAGATCGGCTTTAGAAAAATTTTGACGCGAGTGGTGATCATCATTTTGCTGTTAATTCAGGGCTGTTTAAAGCATTTTCTCGATAGAAATAGAAGGAAGTAGGTACATTCCAAATTTTTTTACAATATTAATTAAATCTATGGCTATTTCTATTGCATAGTCTTAAGATTATTTATGTGTTTGTTATGTGCTTCGTTTTTCAGTTTAACATTACTAAAAGGGTGGTTTACTAATTTTGTATAACTAATTATCTTAGGCTGCAATTCCAACTCTTCATAAATGTTTTGTTCGTGTTAAGATCACACACTAAATGTACTGACATTTTATATTACTGTATATTGACGATGGCATCTTATTTTTACTTTCAGGATACTCGTCGGTTATCCGCTATGAGCAACCAAACGATATGGTATATATGTTGGAAGATATGTCTGAAGGAAGATTGTGATAGCCGTAAGTTCGGAATAATGTGTACTTATAAAGGTGAAATCGAGCCGGGCTCAAGGAGCGGTATTAATAATATTCCTGACAGTTTATTAGATTCTAAGAGTTTTCTGTGATTAAATAGATTTGAAAGTGTTATTTATATATACTATTTACAAGAATATTGCACAAATTTGTACTGTGAAACAGTTTGCCTAAAGTGTAGCTATTTTTTTATAAAACGAAATCTATTTACTTTCCTACCATATTTTACCTATATTCGACGATGCAGCTATTTGACAACTAACGTCATATTTTAGTTTTAGTAATATTTAGCAGTAGATAGGGCGGGATTTTTGGGTAAGTTCACAGGGTTTCATCAGGTTTCATCCGTTTATTACATAAAAGTGACGTGTGTTTTACTGTACTATAATACCCGTTACGTCCCTAAGCTAGGTGTAGGTACGTCACTTTTATGCCAAAAACAGAGTTGTTTAGAAATATAAGTACCTATTGCTATTTTAAGTGTTGGTCATTATTTTTATAACTGATAATTTTTACATAATTATGGTATAGTCTGCACGATAATATTAACTCTTGTTTAGAATAAGGTATTTTACACTATACGAGAAAAAATCTATAAATATGTTATAGAGACAGTTTAGGTATAAAGCAGTCGGAATGTAAGTTTTAGTTCATAAAATAACAAAACAATTTTTTAAATTCAACGCAAAGTTTTCAGTATTTTTAATCTGTTAAAAAACACCAACCACCATGGTATTACGCCGTACGGCTGTGTAAACAAAAAATTGACAACTGTCAGTTAACCGATTGGCGTGTTGTAGGCTTTGTACTTTTATTATTTTCGTAACCAACGTATTTTTTTCATTATTACACCTATTACAAAATATGCTTTTAATTATTTTTAAATTATATACAATAATCATATTTAATATGAGCTCATTTGATACTAAACGAACTGACGTCATTTACGCTGTGCAATATGGCGTCCAGTAAGAGGCGTTTTCGTCAAACTACGCGCGAAATTTGAAAATGTAAAATTTAGATGCATTTTAGGGCGGTTATCGATTGAATAAAAATTTTGTGTTTTTTGTGGTGGCATATTAGCACTACAGAATTTCATTGAGACACTTTTCAAAAATGGGTGTAATACCCTATTGATCTATATAGCAAGAGCTGAGGTGTTAGTTCAACCTACTGATTGAGTTTTTAACACGCTTATATTAGCTTCGGATGTATTTTTAGTATTAAGTTGGCCTACATGCTTTTTCCTAATCTGCGTCCCTTGACATTAAATCTCTAATCATACTTACGTACTTAATTATTTAGCTGTATACTAGCTAGCTATGTTCATCAATTCATTGCCAATGATAATTTAACATATTTATATGATTTGACGCTTAAAAAAATATATCATAAATTGTGATTGTCTTGTGAATAGTTGCTGCTTTTTAGCATAGCAGTAGCGGCTCACCCCCGACGCCGTACAAACAAACTCGTATAATTACGTATAGTAGTCCCTAGTAGGTACTATGCATTAGCGCAACAGCCTGTCCGCATTCGTTTTTATGTACTGTGCTGTGAGCTTGCCGTGTTAAAATATTTTTTTTTATGGTTTATCTAGTCCTACCTACCTAATCTTAGATTGGTAAAATTGTAGTGTCTATTCCACAAAAACTCTAGTTCTTAATGTATTTTTATTTTCAAGTACCTATCCATTTACAGAACAATAACGAAAGAGAAAAATAAACTCCAATAACATCAATAAGTATCGATCGCTATAGAATAGGTAATATCTGAATCACATGCATAGGCAGCGAGTGACTGTCCGCGCGGTATAGCTGACATCTGCTATGCTGCGGGGTAAAACAGGGCACGATAATTTGGCGGTTGGCAGTGAGTATGTAGTAATTAGGGATGTTACGGAGGTGGTTTTATCAGAACCGGAGTCGGAGTTTTTAAATTTGATTTATCGGAGTCGGAGGCGGAGTCGGAGATGGTGGCAGAAGAGAGATGTGTTAAGAAAGGCAGGCCTAATAAAATAAAATATGTAGTAAACATATAACATTAAATTAAAGAGGCTAACTCCTTAATTTTAATTAAAAAAAAAGAAACCTACATAACATAGGTCTGGAAAATAAAAATAATCATGTTTTCAATAACAGTTAGCAAATTAAATCAAATTATTTGACTCCAAAAGTAGCAAATTATATTAAATTGAAACGCCGCACTTACAAAAGCAAATCATCCAGCAAGTGAAAGAGTAATCGACGACACAAAAAAAGCACGTGGGTGTGTGACTCCTCGCAGGACATGCATAAACCTGTTCGTACATGTTGACCGCGGCTGGTATACTTTGACCTCCGATTAAAACAACAAGTGTTGGAGCCGAAGTCGGAACCGGAGGTGTAAAATCAATCGGAAGTTCCGACTTGTCGCAGTCGAAGCTCCGTAACATCCCTAGTAGTAATAGTTATTATTCTATGGTAGCGGTATAAACTCCGTGAACTTTCTAAATTAATATACAACGTGATTGTCTATATTAATTTGTGAATAACAATATGAGTTTGTCGTATCGAGTTCCTACAAAAAGATATTAGAGAACGCGCAACGGCCACTATTGCTTGCTGTGCTAAAATGCAGTCTTTCTCAGTTGTTTATGTCTATTATAATAAAATAAAGGAAAAAAACCATCTCCGTATTCATTATATTTCATATTTCTGCGACCGAAGTAAACGTAATGTTTAGGGTCAATTCACACCGAGACGCGACATGCTCTCTGATTTTTAAACAAACCTTTTAGCAGCAGAAACCGTAGACACGTTTTCTTTAAATTTTCGTCACATTTCGGTTCGAATTGATCTATTATACATAATATGAGCGTGTACCAGAAATATGTGGTCGTATTTAGGGGTGATGTCCTGTATCTGAAAGTGAGTCAATACGCAAATGCCCATATCAAAATGAACTTTAGTTTTATCTGTTTCTGACACAACGAGACACTCTATTGGCTTGTATTAATATTGACTTGTATTAATTACATAAAGAAGTTCCAGTGAGCTTTCTTCCCATTCCATGATCCCCAATTCACTTGAGTCTACTGGTTAGATTAGGTTAGTACGCTGGTCATTAGATAAGTTTTGCAATACAGCTTTATATTTACAATTTTCAAAATAATTTTCATTACCAAAAACAATATTATTGACGTTATTTGAAGTACCATTATCCTACATTTTTAACAGTTTACTCTTGCCTTCTTTCGTTCAAGTTTGATGTCATGTGGCACACACATACTTGAAACATTTTCTGCTCCAAGGATATTGTAAATAATTTAGACTACGCTTGGTGTACTTTTGCTTGCAAAGCTCTCTTCTATCTGTGGTATATTAAACGTCAATCTTCCTCAAGCAATTTTGACACTTTTGCCACGTTTTATATGCTAGTAACCTGAACGGGACGCCCTGATTTTGTTGCGTCATTAACATTTAATTTACCACGTCCAAACTCACGATACCATCAGTAAACTGTTGTGCGAGGACACTTTCCCCAAAACAGTTTTAATTGCACTCGCACACTCATCTATGGACAAATCAGAAAGTTGTAGATTATTAGCTTGGGTTTAATCTCAAAATATTTATTACTATCCTACATTAGTAGAACAAAGCATTGCAGAACTTATCTAGTGAATGACCCTTGGTTTTTTGTAGGAATCAGTCGAATAATAAGAAAGAAAAGAAAAGTCTATGAAACGAGCTAAAAATAAGTTGACAATTAGGTGAGATAGATTGAATGTTCAAAGTTTAACCTATTGATCAGTTGTTTGGTTTAAGGGTTGTTCTTGGCATAGCCTAACCAGACATCGGTGTTTTATCGATAGAAAAAAAAAGTTTGATTTGATTTGTGACCGGAGAGACTCTTCTTGGAGACTCTTTTCAAATGGATCATTCCATATAATAACACATTTCTGGTACAAGCTGTATAAATACATATAAAACTGCCAGAGCCCTCGTCAGTTAGTCAATCCGTCCCTCTAATGATGAGAAAAACTCCCACATATCAAACTCTAGTACTTAGTAAATGAAAGACTTCTAAAATGTTTTGTCCATTTTTATTAATATTCATAATTTGTTAATACTTATATTTTTTATGTTTTTATCTCAAATTATGTTTGTTAAACATTTTGTTTCATAATCTGAGGTTTTTATTATTAAGGTATAGTACTCAAGCATTCTTATATGTTGCCTATGTTACCTGTTACCTATATGTTATAATACGTCGCTAGCTTTTGCCCGCGTCCTCGTGTGAATTTTCTTACGTATCCCTGTTTTTGACGTGATAATGTCTTATAAATCGATGAACACCGGCTGCACGCACGAAAATGTGTCACGTTCCGCCTGAGCCTGAGCGTGCAAGCGATAGAGAGGCACGATCGGCCCAAGCAATAAGCTCCGCCCACCTCGACGGAAGCCATTATTTGCTTATGTTATTATGTTAGACATTATGTTTCTTTATGACGTTATCACGTAAAACTATCGTCCGTAAACCGACTTTACAGACAGCGATTTTTTTTTATGACAAAATAATAGCCTATAGCATTCAGGGATAACTTAGCTTCCTATTGGTGAAATCATTATCGAAATCGGATGACTTGATGAGAACTTTTGGATATTACCTGCTAAGTCCAAACTTACAAGCTTTACCGCTTTATAATATTAGTTTACATAGTTAGGACCTACCTAACTGTAAGAATACTTCAATACTATATATAATAACAAAAGCCTATTAAACAAATTTAATGTATTGTACATGTAGGACTAGGTAGAAACACTATTCCTTAATGCTTTTGTGGAACTAAGATTTTGTTAAATAAAAGTGCATTAGTGCATTATTATGTATAGTAGGTATGTAAAATATAATATGTAAAAGTTATTAAAAATCCTTGGAAGATAATCACCTAACTAACAGCAAATATTAGTGCCAAATGAAGTTAGTTGATTGTTCAATCATAGTTATTGACTTCTTTAATCATAACTCACTTCTAGATACTCCGTAATCAAGGTGACTGCCAACCCCGTAATGTTAAGAACATACTGTTTTAATTCCTATTATTGTTGTCTGTGTTGCAGTTATAATTGTCATGTATGTCATAAATCATTAAAACTTTGAAAATCAGAGGTTTTTGAATATTTTCACAACACTTATTTTCAGCCATATTCAGACTATGTTAGCCTTCATTCATTAATCGATGCTGATTAGGCAGTGCAGTGCAGTGGCTAGGCGATTGGCTGTTACGCTGCGCTGCGTGTCTCGGGTTCGATTCTCGTACGGAACAAATATTTGTATGGCCTAAGTACAGATCCAGGTTTCTGGTTTGACTGTTTGTGTATGAGTTTATTTCTGTAAACGCACCCACGAAACAGGAAAAGATCCAGTGGGGTAGGTAACGTTTTTAAAAATAAATATATTTATAAGTGAAACAGAGCTTGTGCGAGCTTTACAAAACTTTGGTACGCAACGAACGTGCTTGATTAAGAATTACCAGACCTTAGACCAGCTAATAGTACCGTACCAGTTCACTAAAAATTACGGCGAGTATATGACGTGAGAGCGATAATTGGATGTGTGCTTGTAGAACTGTAGGTAGGTACTGCTGAAGCGCGACAGCAGTAGGTATCTCATCGTCGAGACGTGGATGGGTTGGGCGAGAATTTAAATCACGCTTACCTTTTTACACTGAAACATATCCATATTGCTAAGTACCTATACCGCGCCGTCTCGCGATGGCCAGCGCTGGCCGGTGCGAGATTTGTAATATCCGTTTTACAAATAAAATAAATACATTATGCTTAGAACAATAAAGTTCAATATTAAGGTACAGGCGCCAATGAAGGCCCGCTTAATTTCAAAACCTCGTAAAATCTTGCAGATAAGTAAAGTAAAGAAAAAAGATAATGGAAGTTGTAATATATTTATTTCAGAAACAATATATCTAAAAAAGTAGTACAGCTTTTGGCATTTTAACACAAATGTAAACACTTTTTAGAAACTTGATATTGGGCTGTCTTGGGAAGCTGGTCGCTGAAGATGGCCCGAAAAATAATAATGAAAGTATATGCATTATAAACTCTTAAACACTTTTAACATAAAACATCGAAATAAAAACACATAGTTCCCATAACATTATTCATAAAAGGTAAAAAAACAACCAAAAATTTAAATGTGGGCTATCTTAAATCTATCAAAATGAAAATCAACTATAAAATAAAAACAAAACACTAAATAAAATAAAATTTAACTTCGAGATCAATATTGAAAGTAACTTATCAAAAATAAAAATAAATCAGTTTTTTTTTCTAAATTTTATTTTTTTGATGTCATTCATTAAGGGAATTATATTATGGGCCATGATAGGAAATTACACCCGGGTTGAGTATAATCTCGTAAAAATACAAAAATTAGGAAATAAAATAATAACACTCACCTATAATTCGCTTATAAATAGATTAAATATGATTTTTTACATTTTAGAGCAAAGAGATATGTTTTAAAATCGTTAATTTTCAAAAGGATTTAGATAATGCAGGTAATAAAACGTGTATCGTCTTGACATGAACAAGCAAACTGCCATCTGTCTTCAAAATGGCGACGCGCCGGTATTGAAGTATTGAAACACACTTGCACACTATTGTCTATAGTACCAATAGCATACACCCGCGAAATTTCAAATGTTTCGAATAATCATAACTGTATTTTTTTTAAAGTGGGCTATCCTAGGAGCCGGGCCATCTTCGGCGACACTACCTTACAAAATAAATATTTCAATTCTCGCCTCGCACATCCTACCGCATCTAGACCTTTTACACCAAAGATGACCAGGGCGTGGATAGAAATTTTGCCATACTTTCAATAATTGTCGCCCATTCAATCCTGTTGGTGCAGTGGCTAAGCGATTAAGTCGGCGGCTTTTGTTCTGTTTGTTGTTTCATATTCTCACCGACTTCTGAAACTAAAGTCACATGTGTTCTGTGCTAGTTATTTATCACCTTTTAGTTTACGACGGCGGTTGTCTTTTTTGCATAAAAGGATTTTTATTTTCCGTTTCTTTGTACCTACCTACTTTCTTTCATCCAAATCCATTATGAAGCAGTAACAGTAAAATAACCAGCAAATGTGTGTCTGGTTTATGGACTGTTTGTCAACGTGGAGCTCCATCTTCAAAGTCCTTGGTTAGTTGACTATGGATAGGTAACTAACCAGCAATTATCTTTGATCTTCAGTACAATAACCAAATCTCAAAACGTGTACCTACTGTTCGTTATTCAGGAAATCCATTAGCACCGAAGGTCTGCACCAGATCTTCACAAACTTTATATGGGACCACCCTTGACGGTATAACCTACACTAGAATTTGACCAAGGTTTTCGGATGTTTTCCCTTTGACACCACACCAGTAGTTCATATCAAAAAGCGAAGCTGTCACACTTACACGTATTAGTATAAAACTATTGAACTGATTACGATGAAACTTGCAGTTTCCACCAAGTTGAAGTAAATGTAAAGATTATTAAAATAATATGTACCTAAATAAAAGAAACAAATGAGAATTTTAATATAATTTTAACATACATAATAATAACTTTAACTTATTAATAACTAACTGCCCTACACTATCTGCCTACTAGTTATAATACACTACCTACCTACTGTACACTATCTTCTCTTACCCTACCTACCTACCCTACCCTACCCTACCTTACCTACCTACCTACCCTACCTGCCTCCCTACCTACCTACCCTACACTAGCTATCTACACTACCCTACTTTACCTACCGCGCGCGGGAGCGCTGGCAACACTGCCCAAGTGACATGTCAAAATTTTAAACCGTATTTAAAAATTAGTTTTAATTATTAAATAAGTATAAATAAGGTGTAATATCATATATTTAAGTAAAATAACTGTATAAAAAACCAGGATTAATGTTTTCCTGCGAAGTAACAAAGTAAACACAGTGTTTTGGGTTATCCACCGTTACCGGTAACCTACACCGAACAGCTGATGTCAACCTGCGGATTTAAACGGGGAGTATTGTTTATTTCTATTCTATCGTAGCCATATATTAGCATACGATCGTCAATTATTTTGTAACACGCTCGTTTTGCATCATTTATTCTGGTAGATTTCACACTTTGCAATAGGCCATTGTCACATTGTTTTTCATACAAAAGACAAAACTTAGTTTCCAAACAGAATAAATCTTTCTCTAAATTAAAATACATAATAGCATTATCGTGTTTCCCTTAATTTGCATTGTAGTCTTGATGTAAAACTATAATTTTAATCTAAGTATCCTACCCACATAGGAAAAATAAAATCATAAGTCAATTGTAAGTTAATTTAATTTCGCATTTAATGTATTTAGAGTAGCTGATTTTTAATCAGCAGCCTCCCACACTTATACCTTCACCTTAAACGCTAAATTTCCCATCTTTTCCTGTTATTTCCACCTTTCCTATTTTTTTTCATTTTTTTATTCAATTAGTTCTCACCGTTTCTTCAATTCTAAATTTCAGTAACTATTCCTGAAACCATGCCAGTGATGACCCGTAAGGCTACTGCTCAGGATATGGAGCTTAAATTGAGAACAGCCCTACAAGATCTCAAGGCATCCAACATCCAATGTCAACAATTATTAATGGAAAGAGAGGAAGGTGAAGAGGAAATTAAGAAAATTGTTGACAAAAACACAAAGTTAAAGCGGGAACTTGTAGACCTTCATCAACAATACCTAGATGTTGTTGATGAACGGGACAAACTTCAGGTGGTCACGGATGGTTTCACCAGCTGTAGCAATTTATATGAGGAGGCATTGTGTAAGGTTAGGGACTTAGAGGATGAACTAATTCATGCAAATGTATGCATTACAAAATTACAAAAGAAAAAAGAATGTACTCAGGTTAGGGACACCAACCATTTATATAATGAATTGTTAAGTAGTAATTGCAATCAAAATTCCTTAATAACAATCGACCTTACAGAAGATTCTTTAATAAAACATGGTAATAGTAATTATAAATTGAGTCATAACAAAATAAAAAAATATGTTAAGCTAAATAAAATCATTAATAAATGTAAGAAATTCAGGAAACAACAAAAACATTATTCCAGTAACATTAAATTAAGGAAAGAACGTGTTTTTCTTGTGAATAAATTGAATAATTTTCAAATAAAGTTAGAAGACAGTGTAAATATTTATGAGGTTGACACTCAACGCTTACAGTCTGAAATTCAGGTTCTTGAAGAGTCGCTACATTCTCTTTATACAAAGTATGTGCACTCTCAAAACCAAATAAAAGAGCATATCCTTGCCACTAATGAGTTGGTGGGTATGTGTAACTCTAATGTAGACAAAGTGGACCCACTTCCTATCAACACCACTCCATGTACCTTACAAAAGGAATCATACCTTGAGTCTTCACAGCCGGAGATAGTGGAGAACTTGTCTCATTCTGCCAGGGAATGTTTGTCCACAAACATTGTAACACCAGAAATTGTACTAGATTCATTGGTTATTGTTCAGACAGATAGTAGTTGTGTACCTTGTGTTGAGGTTGGTTATCGTCCTATTATTTTTTCAGATAGTTTAGGGAAAGGATTAGGAAAATTATTAAATAACAGCCTGACTACCTGTTCTGCTTTAAATTATTGCATGCCTGGGTCTTCTTATAAAGAAATAATGTCATCCATAACTAGGAAGCAGTATGATCCGAATACCATTATTACAGTATGTGTAGGTAATAGCTCAAGTGTTAGAATAAATGATATCACTGACAGTGTCACTGAAATATTGAAAATTAATTGTCAGAAAATAATATTGTGCGCTTTTCCTTACTTCGAGCACCTATCAAATAGGACAAATAATAACATACATATGCTTAATAATCATATGCATTTATTAGCTAGTCATTATAATGACAAGCTTATGTTTCTTGACACCAACACTTTTGTTGAAAAATTGAAATCGACTAGGGATACAGTGTATCTGCCTATTAGGTTTAGACGTCAGATAGCATGGCTATTAGCATTTAATATTAACTCAGACATAATTAATATGTCGAAGTGTTCCGTAATTAGCTCCACAATAGTTAGTAATAATACTAATATTAAGGTGGTAAGCCCAAATTGTTTAAACTAGTTAGCAAGACAACAGAAGGTACCAATATCAATTTAATGCAACTTATCAATAACAAGGTATCTTCTAGCAATCAATCAGCAAGTTTAAAAAAAGGGGCTAAGCAACATTCTTTGAAATTATTCCATCAAAATATTCAAGGATTTTCTTCCAAGCAATTGGAAATTGAATTGTTTTTAGAGAAAACAATGTTCGACATTATTTGTATAACTGAACATTGGTTGAAATCATATGAAATGTTAATTAATTATGAAAATTATACTGTGAGCAGTTGTTTCAATCGGAAATCGATGCTGCGTGGTGGTTCACTAATTATATTAAAAAGTAATATTAAATCTAAGTCTCGCAATGACATAGTTGAACTCTCGGTTGAACATATTATTGAACTGTCCTGTGTTGAGCTAGATAGGCATGTCATAGTGTGCGTTTACAGACCCCCGAATTATCAAACATATTCTATATTTGAGTCTATAATGGAGGATGTTCTAACTAAACTTGCAACTGGTAATAAATCAATAATAATTTGTGGAGACTTTAATATTAATATTTTAGAAAATAACGCAAATAGCAGTAGATTATTAAGCCTTTTTAAATCGTTTAATTTGTCAAATGTGTTCTTAGAACCAACACGAATAACTGCAACCTCTGCTACTTGTATTGATAATGTTTTTTGTAGCTGCGACTATTTAGATAAAGCTATTGTAAATTATCTCCCTTCAGATCACAGCGGTCAAACCATTGCTTTTGAGTCCAACACACCCTTGCAAAAAATACAGATACAGTCAAGACCAATAACATCTAGTAATTTAGATAAATTTAATAAGACTTTAATTAGTAAGTTACCCGTTCAGGAACTGAATATGAATAATGGTAATATTTTGTATAAAGATTTTTTTTCAGTTGTGCAAATAGAGTTTGATAATATTTTTAAGAAAAAAACGAAAACTATTTGCCCTAAGTTTTTATTTAGTGACTGGGCAACTAAAGGTATCAGGAAAAGTAGAGAAAGGCTTTTTGAGTTGTATGGCCTTAAGCCTTATATTAACACCGAAACATTTAATAAATATGTTTCGACTTATTCTAAAACTTTTAAAATTGCTTGTAAAGCAGCTAAAGCCTTATACATTAGCAACAAAGTTAAATCAGCTGATGATAAAATTAAGACTGTTTGGAAAATAATTAATAATGAAACAAACAGGAACAAAAAACATAATACTGATTACACTCTAGAGACTTCCCATGGTCTCTTAAGTACTAATAAAGAAGTTGCTCAGGAATTTGCAACATTCTTTACCGATATTCCTATTAAAACTACAGAAACTTTAGATTCTTCGCCCTCACTTGCTTTAAACTTACTAAGTTCGAATGTTTCAGCATGTCCCACGGAATTTAAATTTAAACATATAAACCCTGCAATCGTTATTAAAGCTTTTAAACAACTCAAGATCAAGGGTACTGAAGATTTATGGGGGATGTCTACTAATGTTTGTAAATCAATTATTGAGACAGTGGCGCCCTATTTAGCTTTCATTTTTAATTTGTGTGTAGACCAAGGGGTTTTCCCGGATCTAATGAAGTTCAGCAAAGTTATACCACTTTTTAAATCCGGCGACTGCAAAGACTCTAATAATTACAGACCCGTTTCAGTTTTGCCGGTTTTTAGCAAAGTGTTTGAAAAAGTAATGCTTGATCAAATGCTCAGTCATTTTAACTGTCACAAAATTTTACATGATCAACAGTATGGTTTCACCAAAGGACGTTGCACTACTGACGCCGGT
Organism: Charanyca ferruginea; assembly: GCA_947361185.1. Taxonomy (NCBI): domain Eukaryota; kingdom Metazoa; phylum Arthropoda; class Insecta; order Lepidoptera; family Noctuidae; genus Charanyca; species Charanyca ferruginea. Next base: position 14,323,641 of record OX376055.1, on the reverse strand, counting down.
GTCACCTTAATCAAGCATATATTTAAGGCTTGGGAGGAATCTCAAGATGCTATTGGTATCTTTTGCGACCTCTCCAAAGCATTTGATTGCGTGAATCACGAAACACTACTCTTAAAGCTTGAGCATTACGGACTGGGTAAACTAGCGCTTAGCTTAGTAAAATCATATTTGACTGATAGACTGCAACAAGTTCAAGTAAACGGTGTAAATTCATCGGGCTTAAAAGTAAAAATGGGGGTACCGCAGGGCTCAATATTGGGTCCGTTCCTCTTTTTAGTTTATATAAACGATTTACCTTATTTGCTGAAAAATCAACCACAAATGGTGTTATTTGCTGATGATACTTCCTTGATATTTAGAGTTAATAGACGGGCACAGCACCATGACGACGTAAATGACGCTATGCTTAAGGTTCATAATTGGTTTACTGTAAATAATTTAGTATTAAATGAGAAGAAAACTAAATGCATAAGATTCGCTTTACCGAATGTTAAAAGTAGTGAATGTAACGTTGTATTGAATAAGGATGTACTTGAATTCGTCGAAAATACTGTTTTCCTAGGGATTACGCTTGACTCAAAGCTGCAATGGGGTCCTCACTTAACATCTCTTGCAGGGCGGTTGAGTTCGGCCGCTTACGCTGTCAGAAAAATCCGGCATTTGACAGACGTGGATACCGCTAGGCTTGTATATTTTAGTTATTTTCATAGCATCATGTCCTACGGTATCTTGCTTTGGGGGCGGGCTGCAGATATTGATTCTATTTTTATTCTGCAAAAGCGGGCTGTCAGAGCCATCTATAATCTCAGCAGTCGCGAGTCTCTAAGAGAATTGTTTAAACAGATTAACATCTTGACGGTACCTTGTCAATACATATATGAAAACATTATGCATGTTCGAAATAACCTTCATCTTTTTAATAAAATAAGTGACAGACATAGTGTTTATACTAGAAATAGGAACAAATTAGATCAGCCAAGATTCAGATTGTCAAAAGTTCATACTTCTTTTATGGGGTACTGTGTAAAATTTTATAATAAAATACCTCTTGATATTCTACAACTAAATGAAAGACAATTTAAAACATGTATTAAACGCACACTGTGTAGACAAGCATATTATAAATTAGATGACTACATCAATGATAAAAATGCTTGGCTAAATGCTGGTCCTGCTCCACAGGCAGTTTAGGGAATTTCCTAATTGGAGGAATGTTGTTTCCTACCCCTTTTTTTTTTATTGACATGAGTAACGAGTATCGTTATTATTATACACAAATATATATTTTAATTACTTTTTCGACATTTTAGAAACATTGGAAACCTTAGTTTTGTATAATTTAGCAGCATTATTTCAATTTTGTAAATGTGAGTACCATGGAGCCATATTTTAAGTAAATTATTATGTGTTTGACTTAAATGAGCATGGCGGTTGAGAGAATTGTCATGCTCACTCAAATGTCTCGCTGGTGGTGGCGCGTGTGTTGGGTCATTCGGCTCCCTCTAAAATGGTTGAGCTGAATGGTGCTGATTCACGCGTCATGTTCGTGAACGGGCGCTGTCAGTAGAGATTGGTCAACTCTTAACTGCCATGGTTTTTATCTTGATTATTTTTTAAATTTTGTATTTCTAGATTACCTTCATTGTTTTCACATATAGAAGCAACAAGAATAATGTAAGCAGTATTTTGTAAAAACCTGAGTTTAAAAGAGTGTCCGTGGAGTTTCTTGCTCGTTCTTCTCCATAGAGACCTACCTACGTTTTGGAACGAGCAACTAGCTTCAACTTTCTGTCTAACTGACCGACTCCTTGACAATTCAAAAGTGCCTGTAAATGGTTTAATTGAAATAAATGCTTTGACTTTGACTTTGACTTTGACTACCTACACTACCTACCTACCTACCTTCCCTACGCTTTAGAGTGGAAATCGCGTTTGGGCAAGCGTAGTGTGGGACGCCCTGCGGCACGAAGGACCGACGACGATTTGAAGAAGGTGTCTTCGATGCTGTCAGCGGATGGATGCCGGCTGCCCAAGACCGGGTTGGTTGGCGATCTCTGGGGGAGGCCTACGTTCAGCAATGGACTATAGGCTGATATGATGATAGGAAGAGTATGTATGTATGTGTCATAATTACTTAATATTTAAACTAAAAGCGTTTTTGTGTTAGGTATGTATAGGCGTTTATAGGTAGGTAAATACCAAAATGAGGCCGATTTCTCGAATCCAAGATGGCGGCTATTAATTTTACGAAATAGTCGTCCATGGGTTTCCGTGACTGGGAGCGCTAATGATGAAAACGGGGTCGAATCCAAAATGGCAGCTATCATATTTTACCAAATATGCGTCATGGGTGTCGTTAACATGGTGTTCGTGGGCGCTGATGGCTAAAATAAGGTCTAATTCAAAATCCACGATGGCAGTTATAACATTTTACGAAATCTACACCATGGGTATCGTTTCTACACAGTAAGTCGGTAGCATACTAAGATTAAATCTGAGCTTGTATAGAATATTCATTCACACAACACACAAAATTAGAACCAACCTGACTCAGTGACGGACGTATCAGCGGATCAGTGCACAGCCGAAACTACTGGAACTCGGGACGTGAATTTTTGCATACGGGTTCCTTTTATAATGTAGGCAGGGAATAAGAGCGGATTTTTTTAAATTCAGCTCCTACCGACCCCCTTCGGTATATTTGGTCGGTACTTATTACCCGTTGAATAATACCTACTTACATCTTATTAACACGCTTATATTTATTAGCTTCACCTGTAGGTACCTACCTACCTACTTATTTAGAGACACAAAACGGATTGAAACCACCATCTTGTCCAGTGTGCCTAGTCTGAATCTTTGAGGAAACCTTGATTGAAAGTGCATTGATAATTGTAATCTCCGTGTGTACCTAATTTATCTCCAATATTTAGTTCCCCTGGGCGACCCCGTGCCTAAAACGAGGTCGCCACGTGACAGTTTTCAGCCAGTTGGTTTTAAACCGTCTTGATAACCGAACCGAGTCGTGTTTGCATGGGCTTGTTAAAATTGTCTGGATACACTTTAACCGTGATCGGTTTTCAAGTCCATGATGGTGATGCAGCCGGAAGGTAGGCTCTGGAACTCCTTACCTCCTGCTTGATGCTTGCTGCAATGCAGCAATCAAAGAGTAATAGGGGCATCAATAGGCAGCAATGGAGCAATGTAGCCTTGTCGTGTTTGTGGAGGCAACACTGAATACCTAAGTGATACCAACTGCGGGCAGACGCTCTCTTTTTGAATGCATTACATAAAATAAAGAAAACGCATATCACTGTCTCGTTCTTATGTTACATGCATTCAGAAAGAGAGCATCAGCCCACAGTTGGTTTCACTCAGGTATTCAAAGTGTTGCCTCCACTTTTATGTTCATGCTTTTTGGTTTGTAGACACTCTATGATCATGATTGGTCTATGGTCTTCATAATAGGGTATTTTAAAAACTATTATTATGTTATTGAGACCGTTAAGCATAAGGCAGTCGGAAAATTTAAGTTTTAGTTCATAAAATAACAAAATATTTTTTTAAATTCAATTCAAAGTTTTCAGTATTTTCAATCTGTTATAAAACACCATGAAATAGTAGCGGCCATGTTATTACGCCGTACGGCTGTGTAAACAAAAAATTGACAACTGTCAGTCAACCGATTCGCGTAAGTATATAGGATTTGTACTTTTATTATTTTCGTAACCAACGTAATTTTTTAATTATTTGTACTTTTATTATTTTCGTAACCAACGTAATTTTTTAATTATTACATACTATGTAATAATTAAAAAATTACGTTGGTTACGAAAATATATGTAATAATTAAAAAATTACGTTGGTTACGAAAATAATAAAAGTACAAATCCTATATACTTACGCGAATCGGTTGACTGACAGTTGTCAATTTTTTGTTAAAATAATTAAAAGCATATTTTGTAATAGGTTACAAAATATGCTTTTAATTATTTTAAAATTATATAAAATTATCATATTTATTATGATCGCATTTGATACAAAACGAACTGACGTCAATTCCGCTGGGCAATATGGCGTCTTGTTAGAGGCGTTTTCGTCATTTGAAAATGTTAAATTTAGATGCATTTTTAAGGCACTTTCATTGAATAAAAATTTAGTGTTTTTTTTTTATGGCATAGTTAATACCACTACAGAATTTCATATTGTAATTTTTTTTATTAAAACTTAAAAAAAAAATAATAAAGTTTAATACAAACAGACAAGACAAATAGTAAGTACCTATGTAAAAGCAGTCCACGCTTTTTATATATAGGGACTAAGGTATTAGGTACCTACCTATTATTATTGAGTCCTTTTAGTGGAATAATACCAAAGAAAGCGTGTTTACTTTATTTTTTTTTAATGAATATGACCTCTTTTGAAAGGATAAGAGAGTTTAAGTTTAACACCTCGTTTACAACAATCTAAAATACCTATATGTTTTATACAAAACTTGTTTATTACGTAGGTACTTGTCGAAACACACAACTTTGATATATTTTCACAAAATACCTACCTAGTTAATACAATTAATAACATACTATAACAAGAATACGAGGATACGCTCCATGGAGGTTTGTTTACTGTATGTGCTAGTGGCGCCCTCTGCACAGAGTTTTGCGTAATGTTCCCTATTAAAAAAAGAATAATTGAAATCGGACTACACTGAAAAAAGTAATGCATGGTCAAACATAAAAAAATAATATTATATGTGTCGAATTGAGAAGGAACCTCCTTCTTTTTTGAAGTCGGTTGACAAAGAAACGACGCGATGCAACGTCGGCACGGCTCGCTGTCCTCCGGTGAATGAATGAATTGATCGGCGATCGTGTGGGCCTGGGCACGCGCACGCAACTACAAGCGATTCCTTTTGATGTGTGTCCAAAAAACCGACAAGTCACCGACCATTAAGGACCATAATGGGCGACTACAAGGCGAGTACCCCGTCCACACGATTGTGCTCGCGTGTAATCGCCCATCATGGCCGATTGTGAAGAGGAGGCATAAAACACTTAGGGAGGGCGCCCACGAGCAACTTAGTTGTCCGACAACTTTTTTGTGTCTGTCGCTGTCTCCTCGCCGAGATTTGGACGATGCGCACACGGGATCGATAGCAACGCGACTTTTTCGTAAAATTTTGCCGCATTCATCAACATGGATTTCGAAGAGACGGCTGTGGTCTGTGAGCTTGTTTTAAGAAATCAAAGACTACAACGAAGAAGGCAAAATTGGGTGCATCCATTATAGTGCGACAGACTAACATTATGAAAATTTCATTTCAGAAAATTGAGCATTTCCAAAAAAATTTTTTCACTATTTTAGAATGAGTAGGTCGAAAGTTTTGATGAATTGTGTAGAATTGCGAATGGCTGTCTCACCAGAGGAAAGACTGGCTATCACACAGTATCTTTGTGTGACAGCCTTTCCTCTTGTTTGCGATTATTATTATTACTAGCAATAAGAAATCAGTTTATAAATCATTTTTTTTTACATAATTGTTTGCTCTAGCACGAGGGGTAACAAAAAAATAAATACTTTCAACCGACGTCAAAAAAAGATTTTTTTATGTTTGACCACACTTAAAATCTTTGCTGTTTATGGTCCGATTTCGACTTCAAGCATATAATGCTCTAAGAATTTCGATGAATATTTTTTAATTAATAGTGTAGGTATACCTTAAAGTTAGTCCCATACAAATGTCAAGAAAATATTCTACCCCCAAGGGTAGAAAATTAAGGGATGACTGAAATTATCTGATGTCACTGTTTCGTAATTAATTTGTATGAGAAGTAGGCACTAAAAAGCGAAATAAAAAAAAACTTTAATTGAATTCACAAGTCGGTGGCAATTTGGTGGCAATACAGAACAACAAGCAAAACCAAAGCGAATTTAAAATTATTTTTTAAGCGGTTGTCTTTTTAGTAAAAAAGTTTTGACTTGTGTGATTTCAAACATTTGTGATTAATCAGTATCACTTGTGAATTTTGAAAAGTATGAATGCAGCGGCATGCTTTCATTACTGCATAGAGACAATAATTCTAATCTATATCTTCTTCCGAAATCGACGAGCTACAAAATATATACCTATATTTTATAGAAGAATAGCGAATAAAGACGTTCGGTGAAGAGACGCGCTCTGTCAACGAGGTCGAAGCGAGAACTGACAGGCCGGCAACTTTTTTGTCGCCGTGCGCGCACTTGCATTGCAACCAATCAATAGACGTGGCGACATTGTGGCTGAGTTGCGTCGCCGGCCTGTCTCCAAACCCGCGGACAAAAAAGTCTCCCGACTGTCGCGTCGCTACATGCGCGCCTTTCATACTAATCCGTAGACTTGATATGATAGACAAATTAGTTGCGGAGACAAAAGTTGCTCGTGCGCGCTAGCTCTTACTTACTGGTCAGATATGATAGAATGGCAACACTGCAAAGATCGACTGCTATTGCCTATTTTGTGCGCTTAAAAATGGTGTAAAATCAATCAATGTCCTGCAGGCCCCGCCTAGGAGCGACTCTTTGTTTTGAGGGTTCCACCTATTTCAATCACCGTCCCCCGCACATTCCACCAAAGAGACCTAAATTCATCCTAAGCGCAGCACAACTTGAGATCCCAAAATCCATTGTACGGCATCAAAATTGAATGCTATTCTGTGCACACCTTAGAATAATAACGCATTTAAAATACTAATTCCAAGGTAATAGTTTTAGTACTTAAATAAGACATTTAGAACGATTATGTATTGTTCTAAATATTTTATTTAGGTACCTTAAGTCAATTTTGAAAGCATTTCTCTGTTTTATTTTAATCGTAGGCATTGGTTTTATTTCCTTTGTAAACGGAAAACGGAATGTTAATTTGACGAGTGTCGCTTCGACGTACACGATCCACGGTTACATATGGCTAACGTCAAAATAACTGAATGTTTAACATTAAGGAACTGCTAGCTCTAACATTATTCTTAAATGTGACAGAGACAGCATGACTCGAGTCTCGAGTTGTGAACAGAAGTAGTCAGTAGTCAGTAAAATTATAGTGCCTGGAAAGTGACTATCATCGTCCGTGTCTTTCGTAATAGTAAAATAGAGATAAAAATCGTTAAAAAATGTCTATTGCAGTTCGAAGGTAGTTTTCTATGGCTGGTGATGTTTTATAAACATTTAATTTTGCAATAAGTTACTACCGCTTGTGGTGTGGAAGATGTAATCAAAATTTCAAAGGCTCCACGTCGAGACATGGGTTCCAGAGTAAGGTAATTATTGCCTATCATTTCAATGTTTCGTAGTATTTCGGCCCTCTCTAAGGTGACCATTGGATGCTCCAGTGTGAGGTGGTGATCAATCTAGGTTACTTACACTCAACTAAGTATTTTGAATATCATAACTCCATCTTGCTTTTTAGTTTTATCAACCTTTCAGTTTTGAATGTATTGCGCCCTACGGCAGCTATCACAAGCTCCTATCGTCAGCTGTTATAATAGTTTCCTGCTGTAACTATCTGTGTAAACTCTCAGGATATGTCAAGTTTTCTTTTGTATCCATTGTTACAACAACAAATGGTGGTAGCATCTTGATGATCATTTACAATTGGTGGTGACTTTGATTAATACCTGAAACTCAAAATTACTAGTAAAATTAAATGCAACCAAAATATTTTTTTAAATTAAAATATCAAGTTGTTATGCCTTATTTTCCGATATGTTAACTAATTAAAGTTAGTTTTAGGAGAATAAACCTAAATGTTAATACTTTTAATTAAGAAGAGACCATTGAAAGAGTCATTTCTGTATTTTTTTTTAGATTGTTTATGTCTAATTTGCATTGACGTAAACTAGAAATACCAGCCACCAGAACAAGCTGGATTTCGCCTAAGTTTTGTAACAACCAAACACCTTCTAAAAAATAAATCTGAGAACAGAAAATACTCGGAATTCAATAAAACATTGTTTGTACTTCATAAATAATATGAAGGCCATTGATAGTATTAAAACACTCAGAAATATTCACATCACTACTAAACCGAGAACTTGAAAAATAATACATAATCCTTTAAAAAAATATTTACAACAATAGTTCCGCAAACATAAAGTTACTGCTAGACCTTCATTTAGGATTCAAAAGATTGTCTGTCAAGCAGGGTGACCTGCTCTCTTCTAAATCAATTACTAACAAGTACACTCTTGACGTCTTTCACTGTCACTTCATGATGATATGTAGTTGGGTCAGTTAAGTTCTTTTAAAAACTGGCAAGAAAAGGAAATTAATTGTCAAATCGAACATGCTGGAAATATCTGGTCTGTGAAGACCCTAATGAAGGCTGATGTGCCAATCTTAGGAAAGTGCAAACTGATCGACATGAGGCTGGTTGCTCACGAAGTCGCAATATTTCCGCCTTGGAGTTTGCCAAAGAGCAATCAAGCGTTACATTCTGGGTTTAATAAGGTAGGACAGAATCTGCAGGACTGAACCCTGTACTGTATTCCAAAATGGGCATAACAGATACAGGCAAAAAAAATGCTAGACTTAAATGAACTTAGCCAGGCATGTCAGCCGCACCCACAGTGACCGATAGGCAAGAGTCTCCACACAAGGGGTGCCCAAAGATAGACGGCGTTGCTGAGGACGGTCTGGAAAGAGGTGGCGCTTTGAGCTGGAAGTGTACCACAATGGTTGCATCGAGGTGGTGCAGTAAAAAAGTTCCTGGAAAGATTTGGGGGAAGCCTTTGCCTAGCAGTAGGAAAAAAATATTTTATTCTAAAGATTGCTAGGTTTTAATTCAAAATTGATCAGTCTCAGTATAATTCTATGGTACAACACACTGTTTCATGTAAATGGTCTATAGCAGAAGTACTATTAAGTATTCTGTGGCAGAAGATAACTATTTACATACAGATAAAAAAATATATGGAAGTTTCAGTGGTCTTATCAAGACGTCACATTATTATTTCCTTTTATACACATAAAATTTGATTTTTCAATATTTATTTATGTCACTTATCACATCTGCTTAAAGTACACAAGACTGATTGCGGATACAAATAATAATAATAATAAAAAAAAAAAAATATTTAATTTTTATTTATTTTTATAACATTAAAATTATCAGTATTGGGAACATGGTACAAGGTAGGTTAGGGCTTCAGATAGAGGAACCTCCTAACAATAAGAGCATTATCCACAAGTACCAGTTTGTGAATCTAGCCCTTGATCCAACTACCTGATGCATGCCTCCTTAGGTGTTTATCAAGGCTTTGACCTTGAACTATGACATGACATATGACCATTATGCCATTGACTATAACAACTATCAGAACAATTATTGCAGACTCCACATCCCGCATATGGACAACCTCCCAAGAGCCAACATAGGTGCTTGCTTTGCTTATCTTACTCGAGGTTCCCGTCATGCGGGACTGTTACGTCAACAATGACTAGTTGTGCCTCTCTAATTGATCCACCACATAGTTGCATCTTGCTAATCTCTTGGCTTGGTTATCAAGTTGTGCCTATGCAAGTACTTTTGATGTCCTAATCAGCCAGCAATAATCATGTGTTGTTGGCTTAGATAAAGGCTTAGAAATGCCTACTATACTGTGTTGCACAATTAATCTGCAGTAGTTATGTCATAGGAACTTATTAATAATGTATGACAGTCATTGTGGATAGTCAGAAACTAGGAAGTCTAACATACAACCAACCTACCGCTTACCAAGGTGTATCATGTTACCCGGTAGCTGAGTTGTGGAGTTCAGACATGCAGTCATTCCTTGTGAAACATAGGTATTCAGCTGCATCTGGTTAGATTGCAAGCCGCTGCATACATAGTTAGGAAAAGGCTAGGTAGATGATATATTAGTTTTATGAGTACCTAAAAAAGAGTTAATATCCATGCAAATGTGTTTCGTGGTTTTTATCTGAAAGCAGGGGCGTAGCTAGCGTCGTATCAGTCGTATCAATCCTGTCTGTTTGTGTATGTTAGTTTATATGTTTGTAAACGCATTCACGATAGGAGAAATCCATAGTGTGGGGCAAAGTTTTAAAAATAAAACAATGATACGGGGCTGGTCTACAGGGTACCACCATGTGTAAGCAAAATTTCATAAAACGTTACACACAATCTTACCCAAACTTAGGTTGTCTTCTATGAGTATTAATTAAGTAAATGAAATAAATAATAAATATTTTTATTGCATGAAAATTACACAGGATTTAACTTTAGCCCAAAACTAGGCAAGCCTTTGCAACACGGCTTACACGGCTACTCGAGAAAAAGTGTGTTTCGTTTCTTCTCCAGTACTTTTTCTCGAAGGTTTACTGTTAATAAGTAGTCATTTATAATCATCACATTATGTATTTTATACAAAAATATACCCTGCTTATGAACTTCGCCATTTCGGCACAGACAGGCCTTCGTCACTCGTTTAAGGTCCCGCGCTTAAGTACCGGCTCGCTTTCGTTCGAACGTCCAAAATCCAGTCGGGTTGCCACGCGCTCGCTCAAGTGTACGTATACCCCAGAAAGCTTTTTTCCGATACAGTAATAGTTCCTTACGATACTGCGACTGCAGCTTTAATAATGGCTAATCGTGCATATTGCAGTGTAGACGGCTGTCAAAATAAAACAACCAACAAAAGTTTATCCTATTTTAAATTACCTAAGGAAGAGGAAAGGTAAATATTTTATATTTGTTTTTTCTCTGTTGATTCTATTTTTTTTATAATGGAGATCGGAATAGGTAGATTATATTTACTACTTTACTCTGGTTCTTTTATAACAAGAAAGTTTTATAATAGTACGTAATTATAAGTTGGTATTGGTTTGATTAGACTTTTTATTTTTCAAAACATACTCGCAACCTTTTGTGTAATCATTTCATAATCATAGACAGCCCTAGCGTTGTGTTTTTTGATGCAAGTGATCGCCCGACACCATGGCAGACGACGTAGTAGATACTCTCGAGCGTGTGCGTAAGGTACGTTTTAGCGCGCACGAATGGCTGTAATATTTTTGTAGGCAGTTATAACGTTAGGTATCTATCTTTATATATGGAGCGAAGTATCTGTTCCAAAGGAACTATTAGCACAGATTAACTAATAGTTCCTTTGGAACAGATACTTTCACTGACGACACGGTTGGCGCAGTGGTTGAGCGATTGACTGCTGCGCTGCGTGTTGCGGGTTCGATTCCCGCGCGGAACAAATATTTGTATGGCCTACTGACAGTTGTTCAGGGTCTGGTTGTTTGTGTATGTGAGTTTATATGTTTGTAAACGCACTCACGACACAGGAGAAATTCCTAGGGAGGGGCAACGTTTAAAAAAAAAAAAAAGGATTGAAGTGACTATGTAATATATTATTACTAGGTATATATAATTATGTTTCCAGCCTTAGTAGTTTAGGCTCTGCCTTGATGAATCAGTCAGTCAGAGCTGATAGGGCCTCCTTTAAATCATCATCATAATTTTATTATATTGTCATTTTTATGTATTCAATTGTATATTATTATTATGTTTTTCAGAGACACTGTGCGCTTCTTATTTGAGTTATTTTGTGAAGTATCACCGGGTGGTCTGAGAGAACCATATATAATAAGGAAATATCCAGAAACATATAAAAATGAAGAAGAGTTAAAAAATATACCTAAATTCACATTTCCATGTCAGCTAGAAAAGTAAGTGTGATTTTAAAGACATTTTTGAAATAGTAAGATTTTGAAATCAGTTTCTTTGTCCGCCGTGTTCTAAGAAATTATTATACTATTCAAATAAATATATATATCAGAATTTGATGTAAATACAGGCTGACTTATAATTTACTGACCATTTTTCAGGAAGTGTGAAGGTCTCATGAATACCAACAGACAACATTAATTATGAAACCAACCCTTAAAAGTAAAAACAATGTGCTGTTACATACATTTCGATTGTGTTGGAAATATTAGATTTTTGTAGGAAACAGCTGATTTATTTTTTCATGTTTCAGAGTTAGTTTCATAATAAAAAAAGTCATAATATTTATGACTTCTTCCACCATTTAAAAGATGGCCAGTGGATAAAAAGTCAGCCTTTATAATGGTTTGTTTTTCGTTTCCAGTTCATTTGCACAACACTATTCATTTGTGCTGACATCGGAGGACTCTAAATATACATTTTGTTTCTGTCGATATGACCCTAAAGCCAACACTGCATTAGTGTTATTATCACACTTACCATGGCATGATATATTTTACAAGTAAGTATCAAATTCCTTTACTTGATATCATCATCATCACCATAGCAGCCTATACATGATTTACAAGCATTATTAGGATGTTGATGCTATTCATCATTTTAAAGATACCTGTGCTAAAACGCTAAAGTTTTATTTCTTATCTTTGTTTATAATTTAGATATCATTTAAAATTATCGACTGTCACAGCTGTGCCAAATGTGATATTTTACTTTGCCTATTGCAAATGTTTACTTTTTTTCTTGTTTTTTTTTTAATGCCTATGCCTATGCCAATGTAACTAATCAGAAATTAAGTACATCTATTGATGGACAACAAGGAAACAAAAAAATAAAAAGATCTAATTCGTCCGAGGATCGATAATAGTATTAGTTGTCACGTCCCTCCCGAATGACCAGCCAATCGAGACAATTTACTGTGCGTCACCAATAAGAAGTTGACAATGAACTTTGCAAGTATTCAATCCCAATCGTGTTTCATAACAATAAAAGTGTAGTGAGAAATCACTATATAATGACTGATTTGTAAAATAATTCCTATGCTAGCGAAGATTTTTATTTATTTTTTGGATCGAAGATCCTTAACGCGGCTTACGGGTAGTGCGAATTAGTTGAAATCGTCACTCAATGAAATGCGTGTGTGTATGTGTGCGTGTATCGAGCCTACTACAAACAAATGACCACACATCGTATATACATATATATATATTATTTTGATTTATATAATTATATATTTGAATTCACAATTTTTTGTATTCACCACGATTCTCAATGCTCGTGCCTTCTCTGTATTAGGGCCTTGGCTCTGCAGTATTTTGTCTTATTTTACGCCTATTCGCTCAATGCTCAATTGCGAGATTTGGTTAATGTGTATAGAACGATAACACGCATATTTGTTTATAAACTCAAAATTGTGAGGGTTCAATTTGTGAGGTGTACGGGTGAAAGAAATACATCGCAAGCGCAGGCTGTGCGGATCTTTCGACTGGTTTCTGAAATGTAAACCTTGTGATTGTCAATTTGTTTAAGATTTTAAATATCAAAATGTGTTCATTAGCCTTAGAAATTGCTCTCTGTTTCTATTTAAATATTTTTACGTTATTAATATTATTATAAAATGTTGTTTCCAGGCTACTGAATTGCGTAGCGAATCTGATAAATAGCCCAGAGAGTGGGGAACTAGCGTCATTTCTAGAAGCTTGTCGGATACGTCCACCTATGCCCGGACATACGCTTAAAGTGACCTACAATGCTGGTCATAGCGTTTTCACATGCCAGTGTCCCGACACTAAATTACCAAGTATTCCGGAAAATGTAAGTGAAGTCATTGGTAAAAGTTCAGCAGATGCTTAAAATAATTAAATTAGTTAGTTTTATAATACAGGACTACAATTACAGCTTGCTAGTAATGTTTTTTGCTTACACCTTTGACCCATTTTAGAAAAATACAATATTGAAGTAGGCTAACATTTTTAAAAATAAAATATTTTAATATTTTATTTTAATTATTTGTTTTGTTGATTCATTTTGAAATGTTTTATAAACACGAGTAATGAATGAAGCACATGTTGTTTTCCAGTGCAACTTAACGGAATACTTCAGTGCCATGGACGCAAAATGCATGGCTGGGCTATGGGCAGCGTTACTACACGAACGTAGAGTTGCGATAGTAGCTTCTAAGCCCTCAAGACTATCGGCTTGCGTTCAGGCAGCCAATGCAACGCTCTTCCCAATGTCATGGCAACACATATTCATTCCAATTTTACCAAAACATCTTGCTGATTACCTTCTGGCACCAATGCCGTTTCTTATTGGAGTTCCTCGGAGTGTTATGGAGGTAAGAGTTTAAAAATGTAAATATCAAGAGAAAAATGTTTCACACTTTTTCTATAAAATCTCAGTTTTCAGTATCCTTTTATTTATTTTTATTAAAATTTATAATTATCTTCTCCATTTTAGGGCGTACGGATGTCTGAAATAGGCGATGTGGTGATATTAGACGTAGATGCAAATGAGCTTAAATCACCATTCAACGATTTGGAAGGACTTCCTTCTGATCTGGTAAGAATATACACTTTAGCTTTTCGTAACACCAGATGGGTAACTAAAACCAGAGTTACCTACTGAAATAATAGGTGAACAAAATGAAAACTCTGTAAATATCTCTGATTTTAGTCGTATCACACATTCCAGCCATATCTAAAGTGTTAGCAGTGCCCTAACAAAAGTCTTGTAGTCTGAAATCAATCACTACCTTCAAACACAAATTATTTATATCAATTAGACCATTAAATGGGACTACTGGACGTTATTTACAAGAAAACAATTAAATAATTGAATGTAGCTGCCCCTTCCTAATGGTAGTTTTGTATGATGCAAAATGCGCAAGAAACTCCTCACTACTTACTCTTTAAGAAAATATAGTGTCGGAATCATTATCTTGTGATGTTGGGGATTGTAGTAATTTTATAGCGCGACCAGCGGAATGTCTCACAATCATAACACAAAATATACGCAGCATAACACGTAATTTTGATGACTTCCTTGTAATGTTACATAGGCTTCGCTTTGAGTGTGATATTATTATTTTAACGGAGTGCTGGTTATCGTGTTGTTCTCAAATACCTAAATTAGACGGTTACAACTCATATGTGTCGTCAAAATGGGTAAATCAAAATGACGGTTTATCAGTCTACATAAAAACCAACACTGAGGTTTCAGTGTGATCATTGACGAACCGCCGTGTCAAGACAGTAATTGTCTCATTATAAGAATTGGTACAGAGACAGCAATCCTAGCTGTATATAGGTCTTCCTCAAACAAGGTTATTGATAACTTTCTCCAATCACTCAACAACATTTTGGCTGGGCTTTCCACCTTTAATAATATAATAATTGTTGGAGATATTAATATAAACATCTGTCCTGATCAAAATTCCAGATCACAAATGGAGTATTTAAATCTATGTTCATTTCATGGTCTTTTACCAGCGCATACACTGCCCACGAGGCATGGCAAAACATGTCTTGATCACGTGATCTTAAAATCTAAATTTCCAGCTCTTACACTGGTCCTGCAATCTACAATCACTGACCATGAAGCGGTTTTGCTATCTCTGAACTATAAGCCAAAACGAACCTTTGCCCATATCACTGTTCATAGAATTGATAAGGAAGGACTAAATAAAGACTTAGCAAATGTTGACTGGGAACCAATTTATTTGTCGAAAGACTCTAATATTGCCATGGAATATTTTAATAAATCCATCCAGCGTGTTATACTTGATAACTCTCTCATAGTAAAATTATCGAAGCGAAATAAAATCATTAAACCATGGATAACACCTGGACTGTTACGATGTATGAGGCATAGAGACAAGCTCCACAAAAAAGTTAAACAGTCTCCACAAAGTGAATCCCTTAAATTAACCTACACAAGATACAGAAATTTTTGTAACAACTTATTAAAAAAAGTTAAAATATCTTACGATAAAAAATTATAGGAGGAAGCGGGTCAAAACAATAAAAAAATATGGACCGCAATAAAAAATATCACTAACACAAATAAAGTGAAAAATGTCGCTTTAGATTGACGATGTGAATGAGTTCTTTGGCACGGTAGGCGAAACACTAGCCAACAAAATCATTGGTCATCAAAATACGTCTTTTGGCAATGGAGCTTTTTGTGAGCAGTATAAAAACACATTAAACTTTTTTGTAATGTTGGACACGGATGAGGCTGAAGTTGAACGCCTTATTCTGGATCTAAAAAATGTCTGTAGCACTGGATGGGACTCAATACCTAATCATCTGCTTAAAGATAATCGACACTTGCTCGTGCCCGCACTGACACACATTTTTAACCTGTGTTTGGACCAGGGTACATTCCCGACTGCTTTGAAGAAGTCGGTGATACACCCCATCTATAAATCTGGTGACAGAGACCGTGTCACTAATTACAGGCCCATTTCTATCCTCCCGGCAGTCTCTAAGCTCTTGGAACGTATCATTAAGACTAGATTGGTTGGATATTTGGAAAAGAACAACCTTCTTTCATCGAACCAATTTGGCTTCAGAGCAGGTAGGTCAACATGTGATGCGGTCCACGAGCTTGTTGACTATGTGGTGAAGAACATTGACTCCGGTAAAAAAACCGTGGGTATATTTTTGGATCTGGCTAAGGCCTTCGATTCGGTCTCTGTACCACTCCTTCTTATGAAGCTGGAGTGGATAGGCATAAGAGGAAAACAACTAAAATTATTCGAAGATTACCTCTCAGGTCGCTGTCAATGTGTCAAAATTGGTGATCTTATAAGCAACGATTTACCTGTTACGTACGGCGTACCACAGGGTAGTATATTGGGGCTGAGCCTCTTCCTTGTATATTTGAACGATCTATGTGCACTAACCTCTATGGGTGGAAAGATAATTTCTTATGCTGATGACACTGTGCTACTGTTCTCGGCTGATACGTGGGAACAAGTATTTAATGACGCTCGACGTGGTTTGGACAAAGTGTGTCATTGGCTAAAAAGCAATATCCTGACTCTAAATGCGTATAAGACGCAGTCTATAATGTTTTCCATGCGTAACTTTACCCCACCTTCTACATCGCTCTCCCTGATAGCTCACAATTGTTGTAACGGTGTGGTCTGCCAATGTCCAACCGGAACGGTGAAATATTTGGGAATTATAATAGATGGAAACTTATCGTTTAAGCCGCAAATTGATCTACTTACAGCACGCATGAGAAAGCTAGTTTACGTATTTAAGAATTTGAGACATGTTGCTAAGCCCAAATTGATTAAGCAGGTATATCTGGCTCTCGCTGAATCTGTTCTGTGTTACTGCATTTCTGTATGGGGAGGCGCGCCTAAAACTTTTATAAAACCCCTTGAAATAGCACAAAGAGCTATCCTTAAAGTTAGCACCTTCCGACCGTATTTGTATCCGACTTACCAACTTTACCAATCATGTGGTGTTCTCTCGGTTAGAAAATTGTTTATACTATTGACTACCTTAAAGCAACATTCAAAAATCGCTTATCACAAACCTGCTATACAGCCTAGGCGACATAAATATATAGCACACGCTGGAAAACCCGCGTTTAAACATACGTTTATACAAAAATACTTTTGCTTCCTTAGTCCATATTTGTATAATAAAATTAATAAAACCCTTGACATACATTCTCTAACTTCTAAGAAATTTAAGAATAAACTATTTGAGTACATTCATGAATTAACCTACGAAGATACCGAAAACCTCCTGTCTGTACCTAGTTAAGTGCACTAACTCACCCTCCTACACACACACACATTCACGTACATTCTACACACAAGGAGGCCATTTCCCTATTTCAACTTATATTTTTAATTTAACCTATTTTCTTGTCTTTAGAGTGTGATCTAAAGAACTGGCTAGCTTTAAAATGTGTATACTCTTAGGGAAGAGCGCTGCTGCCTGAGTTACAGATATTAATTTATCTAGTTTGGGCACAGACGGCTTGTTGATTTGTACTATGCTAAGCTTAATTTGATTATGTAATTGTGTTTTGTGCTATGTAATTTATGGAAATAAATTATTATTATTATAGTTTTGCAATAATTTGTATAGGTTGCTTTCTACATTCATTAAATAATTATAAGAATGTGAAAATGATTTTTCTAGAATAAAAACTTCTATACTTACTACAATTAAGGTACAAAGTAATACAAATCAAGCAATGACAGCTAAATTCATTATGATTATACATGGTGCATTGGTGCTCCTATATTTATAATATCGTAAAGATCTCTTCTAACATTCACAAAAAAGGAAATGAATTAGTGTATGAACCATAGTTACAATCACCAAATGTAACTGTGCTATCCTTTTTTGAACATACCTGATTATAGTACATCTAGAGGTAGTGAATAGGTTTTTAATACCTATATTGTAATACCTATTTAAAAGCAATGAATCCCATAAAATAATAATTCCGTTGGGGAACTAACTATATAATGGTTCTGGATCCTACTTTTGGAAATGCTAAAATAGGATATCTCGTACATATCTATTTCATTATAAATTTTGTATGATTATATTCAACTTCAAATTCATTTGTAATTATATATTATTTATGGATTTTCAAATGTTAGATAATTTTGATATGTGTGTTAGTTAAGTAAAAACATTTAAATTTGTTCAAATCATATGTGTATTAGTAAATGTTAATAATTACTTTTCAGGTGGCGAGCTTAAAGAAAGCTTTAAGTGATAAAAATGCTTTAGGTGATGCTGTATCTCGAGCTTTTTTACGTGCTCTGGTTTCATTGATAGGTGGATATCGTGATGCGATAAAGTAAGTTATTTTTGTTGTTTCACCTTGATCAAAATATTCTCTTGTCCAGTTAATAAAAGGGAGTGTTTCAAGTATACATATTTCCAAAATAATTAAATTACATTTTGTTTTTCATTGATACTCCTAGCTATTCATCAATACTAATTTTTACAATTTTCGTTTCAGAATTGAAAATGGTCAGTTGATTACTTTCAATCCAGACGCTTTCATCAAAACTAGAAAAAATATGCAACCATTTCTTACAAAAATACTGCAGTCACAAATATTCCGTCAGGTGAGTTATTGGTACAAAACACTAAATGATTATAATATCTCTTTATTTGAGATGTAGTTTTTTTTGTAAGAACTATTTACTATAATGTTTATTTATCGAGCTTAAAATTCAAGTAGAGGACTGTTTCTGGAACAAACGCAGTTTATTTAAAGGTGTTTGTGTGTGGCGGCAGTGATTGAAAAAGTAATGGATTTACTTTTGACTGATTTGATTTTGTTACAGTTTATTGACGAAAGACTGGACTTGCTTAACTCAGGACGTGGTTTCAACGATGAGTTCGAAGTTGAATGCAATAATTATGCCGATAAATTAAATACAGGGAGTGGGCAGAAGTTGAAACAACAGTACAAGGACTGGGCCAAGAACGTCAAGAAAGAAGGCGGGGCGTTCTTTAAAACTGTGAAGGATAAGGTAATTTTGATCTTAGGTTTGTCATTGTATATTTTTGTGTTTTAGAACGCTTCTTATGTTTGGGATGTATATTTATGTCGTTTGCAAAATTTCCCATATACATATTGCATTCCTATAGTCCCATTGTTAGTAGTATTTTAGATATCATTAGACGCAGCACAAGCATAATACTTACGTTGGGTGATTGAATAATAAGTCTAAATATTTTTAAAGTACTACCTACCCTATACTCCATATATAATAGCATTAGACAAAAGAGGTTCGTAGAAGCAGGAAAACATTTTATTTCCAAGTTAAGTAAAAAACAATTTAAGTGTCACAAACACCAAGTTGCATAATCATTTTAATCCATAAATTTATTTGCTACATTTTTCATTTTCAAGAATGTCGTTTTCCATAACATTTATTCACCGTATCATTTGCCATGCATGCTTGCTTTGCAAAAGAGAAAATCTGGCGTTCGGCAGCCGCTGCCGCGGCACGCTCGCTCCGCTCGCTTGCCATCGCTAGTTGTGTGGTCACTGTGTTTCGATTAACTAACTGTTTATTTTTTAAAGATTGTTTTGATTGTTACAGACCAAATGCCTTAATGACATAATTTTTTGTACAAAACGATAAACTTTTCTAAATTATATTAAATGTTGCTTATGTCAAGTATCGATTATGTAATATGTTACTTATTAGAAACTAATGATTGCAACACTTGGTATTATGGTATCTTATTTTATGGAAAATAAAAGTAATGTCTAATAAGTTGATAGGACAAGCGTTATTAGTATGAATGATAAATAGTGCAAGTAAAAATTATGAGGGGGACGATTATGGTAAACAATAATAGTACAAATTGTTTTATGGAAAACAAGACAATACCACTTCTGACTAATAATATTGTAAATGGAGTATAGCTACGTGTACTTATGCTGAAAAGCTTTTATAACTAAATGATGCTCGATCACGATTATGTGGTTTTTCGTGACTGCGGACGCAAGGGGTAACAGGAGCATAGTTATCTGTTCACCCTTTACCTGTCATCATATTTAATTATGTATAATTTAACATCCCCGTGCCCTGATAACTTTCATTAATTGCATAAATAAATTATCTAATATTTTGTATTTCCAATTACTACCATCGAAATTATAGATAATGTCATGTACTATTAAAATATAAAAATAATCAAATTATGCAGTTGAACAGTAACGTACGGGCATCCGGGCTAACATGCGCAGCGCGACAACCGTTGTCACTCTTTTACCGATTTTTGTCTACAATTCTGACGTCATCCTAAACTCAAACATGCACGACAAACACGATAAAACTAGTTTGACACTGTTTTCTCGCGACGAGATACCGATGTAGCATGTTATTAAAAACATATAATTTTCATCATAGCAACACATTTTAGAAGATTCTGAAGGTAACATTCGATTTGTGTGTATCTCTTTTATTTTTGTTTCGTTTTTTGTGAAACTTGACTTTATTAAAATGCTTTTTCTTGACATGGCATGACAAGTTAGAGACAAATCTTAGGGAAAGGGAAGGTTGGGGGGGTTGATCTAATCATGTAAAATAGTATATCTAAAATTTGTGGTATTTTATAGTACCTATAACTAATCACCACACATGCCAAATGCGTATAATATTGCAATTTTGTTAATCACCACACTTGTCAAAAGGACTTGCGATGAGTAGGCAGTCTAATTTTTGATAAAGCAAGGTTTGATATTATATTAATCACCGTAAGTAAAACCTATGATATTGAAATTTTGTTAATCACCACACTTATCAAAAGGACTGGCGATCACATCAACATGCGGCTGGGGTTGAATTTGCCACTATAATCATAAACACACAAAGTTTTTAAGCACCGCCCTTGAAAAAGGAACTGGTGATTGCAATGTATTGCGAAGGCCTTTATTTTCAGAGTGGTGATTACTAAATACGCTGCTCATGGAAGATACCACCTGGTACTGTTTACAGTTCCACTTAACTTGTAACCAGCCAATCGCTTTATGTAGCATCATAGATCCCCCCCCCCCCTTCTGCTTTCCCCTTCTCTTCCCCGCACAATCCGCCATGTTATTTTTAAGTTTAAGTTTCATATTGTAATAATACGTATCCTTGTCGTCCTCAAAAAATAGGAAGAGTAAATGACAGAAGAACTCGAGTCAAAACTCGACAAAAATATAGTGAAATGTAGTGCCATGTTAGAGTTTATAGAGAAAATATCACGTTGGACAGAGCGAGCCGAGTATTTTGTATGGGAATATTGGCGGCAAACGACAAAACAGACAAATGATAAAATTTTATCTACGCGACAGTGACAAATTACTCGCGCGCGCTTGTTAGGCCTGCATGTTAGACACTTTTGACGGGGTGTAAGAATATTATATCACATCAGAGTAAATGACATTGTAGAGCAAAAAACGACTTTTGTTTCTGGTGCGAAAAATCACTATTTGTGGTAGCGCGCATTGTCATGGTCGAAAAAATAAAATAAAAAATAAAAGAGCACTTATATGAATTTAAATAATAGAAATTAACACATCAATCGCAACAAATCCAACTAAAATATTTTTTCAACACACTTGCTCATAAAAAATGGCTCTAATTTCACCGTAATTAGGCACATAATGATACCTGTAATCAAACTGTGACTTTATCATTGCTTATTATTCACAAGTGAGTTATAGGGTTCTTTTTTTATTTTATTGGTTGAGTTGCTTTGTTCTTAAAAAAGATTCGATACAAAAAAGATCGTGTTCAATAGTACAATAGTACATTATGGTACTAGTGTGTAATGTCGGTGATTACCGCTGAGGCGCCATTGAGACCCGAGCCGTTAGGTGAGGGTCTTAAGAGAGCCGAGGACGGTAATCATCAATACACACGTGTATCTTACGACGTTTTTCAACACACTTGTGAAGAAAATAATATTAAAAAAATATTTTCAACAGTGAAAACGAGTTGTGAATTTTTTTTCGCAATGGCGTGAAAAATTAATCAGTTTTCCTATGCGCGCGCATCAAATAATGGCGATCGGCCATAGATTAAAAGAATGAGGTTTCTTTTTTTTTTTGTCTTTTCGCGGGTAGCGTTCTAGCCACGTACAAAATAGAGAATTCAAAGTTTTCTTCATTACAGAGAAAACAAAAGTTATATTTGAGTGAAAGTTTTATTTATAAAAACGTACTAGTTGAAATTATCTATTTAAGTACGAAGTTGCATGAAATGAGCAAGCAATAGGTACATTCATTTATTTGTACTATTGAACACGATCTTTTTTGTATCGAAACTTTGTTAAGAACAAAGCAACTCAACCAATAAAAGTAAAAAAGAACCCTATAACTCACTTGTGAATAATAGCAATGAAAAAGTCACAGTTTGATTACAGGTGTCATTATGTGCCTAACTGCGGTGAAATTAGAATCATTTTATGAGCAAGTGTGTTGAAAATAAATTAATGTACCTATTGCTTGCTCATTTCATGAAACTTCGTATTTAAATAAATAATTTCAATTATACGTTTTTAATAAATAAAACTTTCACTTTGGTTTTCTCTGTAATAAAGAAAACTTTGAATTTCCCATTTGGTTTTCTCTGTAATAAAGAAAAGTTTGAATTCCCCATTTTATACGTGGCTAGAACGCTATCCGCAAAAAGACAAAAAAAAACCTCATTATTTTTGTCTATGGCCGATCGCCATTGTTTGATGCGCGCGCAGAGGAAAACTGATTAATTCTTCCCGCCTTTGCGAAAAAAAAATCACAACTCGTTTTCACTATTGAAAATGATTTTTTAGTTTTATTTTCTTCACAAGTGTGTTGAAAAACGTCGTATGATACACGTGTGTATTGTTGATTACCGCTGAGGCGCCATTGAGACCCGAGCTGTTAGGTGAGGGTCTTAAGAGAGCCGAGGACGATTACGCACTAGTACCATAATGTACTATAATGCTGGTCTGATAATAATCTATAAATATTTTGATCAAAATAAACAAAAAGGTTATTTCAGTTTTTCTCATAGTATAGACATTAGGTATCCCTTGATTAATGCATGCATGCTGTAAGTACTGGAGTTTTTCTTTTTTGCTTTAAATTATGAATATTTGCAGGCTAACCCAGCAGTGCAATCGGCGGTCAAAACGGTGAGTCCTAGTGAACTCTGTTGTCTATCTGACAACGACCTTCTGTTGTGGCACTGTTATACATAACTTGGTGGAGAATACTTTTACGTAACTAGTGATTAGTAGTTGTTCTTGGTGTTGGTACCTATTACGTTTTTGTGTGTGTAAGTATACTACACCTCTTTTGTATAATTATTGTATTTGTATTGTATGTAGCTTTTAAGGTATCTACGTAGGTATAATTTATTGATTTTATACTTATTATTGTTTGTTGTATTGCTAAGCATATCAAATAATTTGAATGCTATGCTTTTGCACTTTAATATCAATTTGGGAGTCTAAATGCGTTTATCGCTACAATATGAATTTGGTTTCGCAAATATACAAAATAATCGTGTTTATCCACTAACACAATTATTTTGTATGCATGTATTTTTGTAATATTAATTTGTGTAGAAAGACGATGATAAGTAAAGTTAACGTAGTTTAGGCGAATATTCATAAAATATAAATTAATATCCCATAATAGTATTTATTTATTTATGTTAGTAAACATTTATAATTTATATAGTATTTAATATATTGTACAGCGTAGTGAAATTAATATCCCTTAATAATAGTAAGTATTTATTTATTTTTATTTATGTTAGTAAAAATATACCTACTATTTATATAGTATTTAATATATTGTACAGCGTAGAGCACAATATAGATGCCGCTGCTGCTAAAATGAATAAAGTATATACTCCACGAAGTTACGAATACCAGATGCTGTTCAAAATTGTAGTGTTATTTACTCTGCACTGGGTCCCCGATATTTACTGACTTTAAGACAGAACCGTATTTATTGCACGCAACTGCTTATTTGACGCTCCAATGCACGTCTGAGGAAAAAAATCGAATGAGGTTTTCAGACTGGCGTGTTGATTTATAGAGCCTAAAATATGTTCACATGTTTGAAACTACATCTAAACATTAGAAGTCATGTGGCGCGTTTTTCGTTGTTCACAAACGAAATCCATGCAATGGCACATTACGAGTTATTTAGTAGGTAGGTATATTGTTTGCATTCCTCGTGACCACTTGAAAGTTGGTTCAAAGAGGTGGCGCCGAGTGGCAATTGCAATAGTATTATTAATGCTACAATCATAGCGGAATACATTGACCGCTGTCTTGAGCAAGAAGTTCATAAGACTGCCGAGATGAGACTCGCCGTATACCTCGCGATGTTTCCTCGTGGATTTAGATTTTAGTATAAAAAATGGTCGTGATAAAATTGTTATCCGGTAGAAAGTTCGAGAAATGCAAATATTTTATAAAGGGAAATTCGTTCTATTAAAACCTACAGTAAAAATGAGACAAAAAAGCATTATGAAACATAAATAAATTAGCAAATATAATAAATAGCTGTATAGAAAATAAATTGCATGCTGCTGGACATTAAACCAGAATTAATTTAATTATTTTCAGAAGTATAACCACTCTTACTGCGGCCGTTGATCTTTGAAATGTTTAGTCGTCGGGACATAGACGTTTGATATTACAGTTTATACAAGTACACGTAATTGTGAGTAGTCTCAAAAAACAAAATTGAATGTGGTGTCAACTGTCATTTATATACACTGGAATTTTAATGGTTGTATTCCCGCAGCGAAATGATTGTCTTGGTAGTACAATCGACTTACCTATAATGTTTTTTTAATTAGTATCAAAAATGGTAGTTCAACAATTTTCAAAAACGAAATTCCAAAGCGACTTCGGACCAATGAACCACCTCACGGATCACTACTTCCGAATTAACCGTCCGTCCACTGACAAAGTTAAAGTTGCGCCGCGAGTTTTCCACGATGCACCAGGCGTTTAAACTCACACTATAACCCATACTAATATAATAAATGCGAAAGTTAGTCTGTTACGCTGTCACGATGAAACGGCGGAACCGATTTTGATGAAAATGATAATAGCTTGAACCCTGGGCAAGGACACTTTTTAATCCGCGATAACCGACATTCGCGCAGACGAAGGCGCGGGCAAAAGCTAGTTTATTATAAGTGCAACTAACCCAGGACTGGGCTTCTTGCTGGTAGATGCGACAGATGACGCAATATTAAAAAGATGTATATACCTACATTACTATTTATAAAGTTTTAGTCTTTGTTTCGATATTACTAAAAAAATATACATATATTACTATTGAGTGAAAATCGTCCTGCACGGGAAAATAACCTTTAAAATTTCAAAGTATGAATAAAGTATAAAATAAAGTTGCGTTTCGTGTCCGTCTGTTTGGCCGCTTTGTTCTTCAAAACTGCAGAATTTATTTTTATGCGGTTTCACCATCATTGGCCTAATTTAATTTCGAAAGTTTTATGTGTATAATATAGCACAAAAATCACAATGCTTTGACATGTAGCCACATCAGTAGATCGCACCCGTGCGTAGTAATGGCGGGTTGTTAGTAGTTGAAAGTAGACTTGTCTCTTTCACAAATCCATAATTTCAAAGATTTAAATTGTTATATGTACCCCCTACCGCATCAATTAAGTTCACGTCTCTATGTGTTGTATATGTGTGCATTAAGGCGATTGTCATGCTGCACCGCGTTCCGTCGCATAGCGCGAGGCTGCAGATTACAAATTGTAAATCTAACGTACGCCGACGCGTTGTCAGTTTGTTATGCTAGGCGTATTTTCTATGCTAACTGAGATACTTGCCCCGGAGCGTGGTGCAGTGTGATAATCGCCTAAGTTGTCATCCGACACACACAAAACACAGTAAAATGACTTACATTTTTTTTTAAATTGTCACTATTGGTGTGTTTTGCCGGCGGATGGCTTTCTGCCGATACAAAGAATATTTATAAAGCCCCGTGACACGCCAAGCAGATAGACAGACATCGAAGGCAATAGAGGTGGTCATTCATTAAAGTTAAGGCCATAAATGAGGGGTCCATTTCGATACCCATAAAACTTTCCTTGACACCTAACGACTAATCCGGTAATAAATATCCACACAGTGTGTACTTCATGGCCCGATGACTTATTGAGCAACGGTCGTAATTTGTTATTTATATATATTTAATGCTTCTAATTTTATTTCATAAAGGTTCGTCAAGGAGGCAAGAATGTAAAATCAGCAGTGAAAGGGCTAAAGAATAAAATGCCCAAAACAGGATCACGACCTTCGTCAATAAACACCACTGATGATAGCAGGTAACTATAAACTTTATATATTTAACTGATGAAAGGACATTGACCAAGCGACATAGAGACCTATCGCTGTCAAACCTGTTATGGCCAAACGACTATGACTCACTTTAAAGAGTGATTTTAGGAATTTATAGTACAATTTAACAATTTTGTTCTACTTCTCCGCATTAAACGGTAATTAGTCTCGAAACCTCGGTTCAAAATCGTTTATTTGATGATTTTTTACACATAATCTCGTTGCGTAATGTCGTGATAGTGTAGTAGTGCAGTAGAAGACTCGAAACGGGACATGGGAAAACACCTACGTGACTTTTTGTATTGTGCCGAATGCACTTTCTAAATTTATCTTGGACCTGCACTGAGATCTGTGATGGATATACAACGGGAGGAAACCTGGACTTATAATAAATCATGGAATAGTTGGTTACATGCAGGTAATTTGGTTAAATGGAAAATTAAAAGCCGTCATAGTAGGTACCTATATGTTAGTAGCTGTAATCATAGATTACCCACAAAAATGTAGTTTATTATGAAAAAAAAAAACACTTTTTGTTTGCTCAACTTGATTTGTAAACTATAGAGGGCATTGGCGCATCGCGGTAATGATACAATCGAATAAAGATATTAGATATTATCAAGATGCTAAACACATTGACGCGCTAACGAAGTATCTATCTTTCAGAAAAATAAAAATGATGAGTTCAATATTATCAATGTTACACTAAAATGAAAATCAGAGCACCGATCATGATATGCTCGCCAACATTTTTTTGTGCTTATGTCTTTTGACAAAGCGTGTAAAACACACATCACCATATCAACCCACCATTCTCATGACACGCTGCTTGCTTAGTTACCTATTCCATATTCATATAATACCTTTAAACGAGCAATTCTTGTATATATGTATATATATAATCTGAATCTCGGAAATGGCTCCAACGATTTTCATGAAATTTAGTATGCGGTTTCGGGGGCGATAAATCGATCTAGTTAGGTTACATTTTTGAAAAACACGAAAAATAAAAAATACCGAGCAAAGCTCGGTCGCTCAGATATTATTTGTTTATAACGCTAGCGGGAGTTAATAAAATTACAATATAAAATAAGTTCACGCGCTTTATATGGTTTAAATTATTGTACTAAGTAAAAATAAAGACAGTTACAATATACATTCGAGGTTTCGCAGAAGAAGAAAGAAAGAAAAACCATTTATTCACGAGAAAGTGACGCACATTACAAAATAGTTTGTAAAACAAGACTTAAAACTAAAACAAGTGGATACATGTTGTAGAAAACAAATACTTAAAACAAAATAAAAAAACAACACAAACAACAAAGGCAAGAAGGGTTTTATTGTTTACATACTCTTTAAATATGCTATGCCAACGAAAAGTGGCATTCCCTTATGTAGTACTTTAAAAAATCTTTATTATTAAGTACATGTCTATTAAGAAACCAAAACGTTATACATATATATTATGAACATTCCTTTTTATTATGATTTTAATGCGGAGAAGTTTGGTTTTGTTATGAGTAGATAAAACTAAAATGATTAAAAACAGGAATTATCGACATCATCAACTTGAGTCACAGTAAGAAAAAAAGCGATACCACTTTTGGTCAATCTCTTTTTATTAGGTAGATACGTTACCATATAAATTAAATTAACTTTTTTTTACTTAGGGACACTTCCTATCCTAGGAAGCAAAATTTATAGAGGCAAACAAGTAATAGTCTAGGTGGCTTTAATCCAAACAAATGAAAACCGTTACATCACAAAATGAATAATTGACGAAAAAATTGGCGCAATTAACGTATCTACCTACATACTTACTTCATTTATAAATCAACATTTGACTTAACAAAATAAATTATATACAAATCCAGGACAAACAGTGGAATTACGGCGTCCCTGGATGGTATTTGGCAGGGTTTTAAACAAGCCGCACTAACCACACATACCTACACAGACATTCTATCGGGTGGACGTCATGGAGGAATTACCAGTAGGCTTCTGTACCAGGAGCACTTGCTGTATTCCTCAAACGCAGTTCGTCACTTTTATTAAACATATGTAAATTATGACAATCATTTTAATTAATCAGCATGCTTAACACGCATTTGGCCACACTGGCAGTTTCACTGTCACGTGCACAATTGGTCACATGTCATGCACAATAGGGTGTTTGATTCCAAGGTTTGAAATTAATAAAAAATATGGTCAAACACCCCATTCGTCTAAAAAACGCAATTCGTAGGGATGTTGTTATTCATAGCAAGCTAAATTTGTGCAAAGGCAAAACTGCTCCTCTCTATGGGGTCGCCTCTTCCTCAAATTCTCAGAGCCCGCCTCTTCTGCGCGAATTCGATAACTGTCAAAAGCACCGTCGTAACGGTTATAATTCTGTTTGAAAGATACCGCGGCTGAACTGTGAACCGCGAAAATGTGGCCAGTTGTTTGCATTTAGGTCAAAATTGCACTTTTTATTTACTGCATGACAGAGTATAAATATTTTTGGTGTTTTCTTTAGTTGTATTTAAATCAGTGGCGTATTTATGGTTTAACATAGGATAATTTAAGGTAATAGTAGTTCTTATTTATTTATTTTATTTCAGAAAAAAATCAGTCGTGTTTTTTAACATCTGTTTAATTGCGTTATTTGCGTCATTTAGAAAGATAAATAAATACATTTTGTTGTATGGTAGGTGGAATTTCGAACTCTACCCATTTATGATATACAGAGACGCATGCAACTATGCGTTTACTGTACTGCGAGTTAATACTGACGTCCTAAACGATGCAAAGTTGTTTCCCTGTGTCGCGGGGCTGTAGTTCCCTTACGTTCCGTTGTCCGCAGCATATTTTATTACTTTTTCTCTAAAGATGATTATTCGGAATTTTTGTTTTCTAAGAAGAACTGAAGCCATAATAGCTTGCAGTTAGCCAGCTGGAGTGCCAGTGGACCAGCCAAGTCTATCGAAAGACAAAGGTCGCTCGGAATAGACGAGTTCTTGAGCGAAGACTGCTCATCAGCAAGGTTAGGATCACCCCTCAGCTTGATGATTTGACACCGGGGCTACCCTTAAAAGACAGAATGGTTAGACCGGATGCAGAAGGTGGGAACTAGCATATTAAGCTTAAGCTCATTAGACCATTAATCAGCTCTTCGGATTTCTCATTACTTTTAACTACTAGTAGAAACACATAACAATCATAAAAAAACGAATTTAATTTTTTAACCCTCCGAGTAACATCTTAAATAAAAAACAACATCTTCCTCTTATGAAAGTTTAAAAGAAAGATGTGCAACAAAAGAAGACCTTTTACCAAGCGGGAGATTGACTGTGGCTCGTTGGCAAGGCAGAGAAGTTGTATACAAGTTGGAATAATTAAGGAGCAACGATGATGGGATAACAGCTATTCGAAATTAGATAATGTGCAAAATAATAATTCTTCCCTTGTAAACTATGTATTTTCTAGTAAATAAACATTTTTGAATTCGAAGAAAGGAGATTTTTTTCCCTATGTTTGTAACATAACAGTGTAACTACCTTAAGAACAAAGGTACGAAAATACAGGAATAATATCGCAAATTCTGAAAAAATATGATATAAAATATATATCACCTGAAATTGTCGATCAAAGATGCTAAAACTTTCAACCCAAGCAATCTGGCAATCTCGTGATTCACTTCTCCGATAATGCGTTTCGTTACTTCATTTTATAAACGTATGAAAATCTAAAAATTTGATTTCACGATTTGTATGAGAAGTGGTGATTCTATTCCTACCATATTTTATCACACGGTCTGCTTTCAGAGGTATGATTCGATCAGTTTTATCTAAATACGGTTACCTACAGACATTGAAACACTTGAAATGGCTGCTTTAACTCACTTGAAATGAGCATACATACATTTTCTCGTAAACATGTCTGAAGCCCTGCCCATGCCAAAAAAAAATGCAATTTTGACGTTACCACGTTATAACGTTATCAAAGCAAAATTTATGTATGTCATTCTCAGATCAAGTAAAAAAAGGTAGATAACGCACGGCCTTTGTTATTGGTGAAGCCACAAAACTCTGCTACTTCAAGTAAACACACGCGCACACGCACACACATGCATCATACTATGCTGATTTTCATTAGTATCTCACGGGGGGTCGGAAATGGTGCATAATCAACTCCAAAGTGAACAAAAAGTCTGAAGGAATACGTTTCACACGTAAGTATACACACACATAACGTACATTTGGTTATTCAAAATAGGTAATGTCATTGTCACGAAGTGACGTACCGGGAAAGTGTTGTCAGTAGTTTATTTTTATAACCGACTTCAAAAAAAAAAGAGGTTATCAATTCGGATGTTTGTATTTTTTTTTTTTTAATTTTTTTTTTAAATGTATTTTCGGGTATATCGCCGTCATATATAGACGGATTTTCAAAATTCTTTCTTTATTCGAGAAAGGGGTTTATTCCGAAATGGTCCCATATAAATTTCATCGAAATTGATTCAACGCTTTTCAAAAAAATCAACAATATCCCAAAAAAAAATACATAGATGATGTTTTATAGTTTCATCAATCTTTGGAGGACTTTCAATCTCTGATTTAACTGTGTCGCCGTTTCTTAATGGATTTGGATATTAAGGCGATACTAAAAAGCGGGAAAAAAAACTTAAAAAAAAAAACAACCGCCTTCAAAACCTTAGAACTGATACATAACGTCAGAACAGAACACATTACTTTAGTTTCGGAAGTCGGTGGCAATACAAAACAACAAACAGAACAAAGCCACCGCCACCGACTTCCGAAACTAAAGTAATGTGTGTTCTGTTCTGATGTTATGTATCAGTTCTTAGTTTTTGAAGGCGGTTGTTTTTTTTTTTAAAAAAAGTTTTTATTAGTAGCCTAAATTGTGAGTAAATAGATTGTAGTCGTACAAAAATAATTAAATAATTAATATAGTGGACCTATGTGATTTTATGTTACGTATACATTCAAACCTTGGTAAATATTTATTTTTTAATTCGCTTATGTTTTTGTTGTTCAAATTCTTGAGTTCATATTCTTCTAATTTACTATCAAATATTATGTTTTTAGGTTTCCAACAAATATTTTAATAAGAAACGAATGGGTAATTGCTGTAAGACTGAGCCGAAACGAACCACAATGGCAGCTATCCTCATCTAGTGTGGTTTGTTCAGAGCATTTTGATAAGACTAACATTTGTTGTATTTTTTCTCTCTGCTCACACACCAACTGGACTACTAGTACTGGACTTACTATTTTCTATTTTTTTTTTAAATCGAATCGAAATCAATAAAGTAATCCTACACGGCTCCTAAGTTCATCATCTCTTCGAATTGTTGACGCTGAAGAATATTGTTTTCAGTAATTAAAATAACCAAACAAACAAACAGGTTTAATTTCGCATTCGCATACTACCTATTTTTATTATTACGTGTTATCGTATTTATCAGGAACTTTTTGTGAAAAAGTGGCAACACTTCAGGGGCTCACACATAGATAAAAAAGTGGCGACAGTTGTCTATTCTTGATGAGTTATCTACCTTTTTTGGAAACCGATCACTTTTCCGAATTATTTTTGTCCGAATTTCACTTTACCGAAAACTATTGACCGACGTCTTTTTTGCTATATGCATTATTTGACATATTTTTAGATCATCGAAGTATCATGTGCCATATGTATTATTTTACCGAACTATGTTTCTCCGATTTACAAAATAACTTTTTCCTATTGACCGAAGTCTCTTGAACTATTTTCATTTGCTAAATGATTTATTTGCCATATTTTCAACAACATTTTACGGAATATATTTGATCACAAATATATAGCCGGTTGCTTGGTAGCATTTTCAAAATTAAATTAAAATAGTGTGATAAAAAGTCAATATGTTACAACATTTAGTGACAGAAACGAATCGCTGCAAAACCGACTTCACGCAGTCTTGTCTGCCCTAGAGTGTAATTTAAGAACGCGTAGGCGTGGAGGGGTGGGGCGGCCCGCGAGCTGAGGAGCAGGCGGTTTGAAGGCTCGCCGCCGCGGCTGAGGCAGGCCGGCTCAGCCGGCCAGCAAGCCGAAGCTGCGGTGGTGAGCGTTAAAACCATCTGCGACGATAAGCTCGCGTGGGGCCGCCCAGGCCTCGCAGCGCCGGAGCCGTGACAGAAACAATGTGCGTGTGCATGTTGCATGCCTGCTTGCATGTTTCATGCTTGTTTGCACGCTGCATGCTTGCTTGCATGCTGTATGCTTGTTTGCATGCTGCATGCCTGTTTGCATGCTGCATGCCTGTTTGTATGCTGCATGCCTGCTTGCATGCTGCATGCTTGAAGCAAGAATCTTTGTTTGCAAGCTTCTTACTGGGACCACCTGTTTCATTAAGTGCCATTACATTTAAAAAATGAATGAAACAAAATAGTAGGAAACTAATCTGAAATTAGATCTCTATAACGACAGTGTAATAAATACATCAGTTTTGAAAGCTCTTTCAAATATTTAATTTCACTCAAATTGTCTTTAATTTTTAAAAGTTTTTGATTTTTCGTTTCTACGTACGTATTTATTTTTGCTGGTGGAGTACCGGTTATCATTGACTCAATATCAGACATATTTATTTCTAGGCGTTTGGTAAAATATGGTAATTAAAACAGAGGTATAACGAATGTTCCAACAAATGTTATTTCGGCTAAGTGTAACTTCGGTAAA
Source organism: Charanyca ferruginea (assembly GCA_947361185.1). Lineage (NCBI taxonomy): Eukaryota > Metazoa > Arthropoda > Insecta > Lepidoptera > Noctuidae > Charanyca > Charanyca ferruginea. The sequence continues at coordinate 14,290,281 of OX376055.1, read as the reverse complement.
ATGTTTTTCGACCAAATGAAACCTCGGTACAACGAACAAAAGCGAATTGATAATAGGTTAACTGATACAGTGGCAGACGTGACTTCGATGAAGTAAAAAAATACGAAACGAGAAAAGTTGAAAAGTTTTAGGTGAAATGAAATTCGGTCAAATATTTTTCGACCTTATGATAGGTAACCACTTTTTTTTACTTGATCTGAGATGACATTTAAAAATAAATATTGCTGTACTTACTGCATTACTTACGTTCTGACTATTTTGGGTAGAAAAAACTTGTGAAATCAATAAAATAATGCATTTTTACCACTGACGCTACAACCGAAATTTTCAACATATGGCAGCAAAGAAGAAAGTTACTTAAAAATTAAAAAATATATATGACGCGAATTCGCTGTGTTATTTAAGCTCTTATCAAAAACAAGAACAACAATACCAGTAGTAACACCAAAGACAATAACCTTATTATCTTATATAAATCTATTTATTTGCTTAAAAATAATGTTTCAACTAAAAAATACCCATCTATGACTGCTGTCCCTATAATAATTTGGCCACCGATGGTATGTCGCAGGCGAATTGTATTATAATTCGTCAATACTCATTCGGCGTCGACCATTTTCAAATGTTCGCTGTTATGTAAAATAGCGAAGAGAAAAAGTAAAATGCCTCGGCATTATGAAACCCACTGATGATTCAGACGCCGCCGCCGCGCTGTATTTAAAATGCCGTGGCAAACTGAAACAACTATACCCTGTTCACAATAAGATTAGACATAAACGCAAACCTTTCTTACAGTCCCTTTAACCGATTTTGACTTCTATTCCGTAGCTTTAAGGATGACATTAGAGGCAAAAAAGTGGTTACAATAACAACTGTTCACTGCAGTTGCCATTTGTTATGCTACCAACGCAATAGAAGTTAAAATCGGTTGAACGGACTGTAAAAAAGGTTTGAATAAATGTCTAATCTTATTGTAAACAGGGTATAGTTCTATTACATTCCAATCGTGGCGCTCCTATTCAAACCAACATAAATGGTGTCAAGTTGTGCAAGTAAACAGTTGTATTTCGTAAGAAGCTAAGATGCAGTTTAATAAATGTTGCCAATCTCAAAGGGGAAAGTGAAAAAGTATTGAACAAGAGAAAAGGTTTATGAGGTTATCCGGCACACAAACAATGCTAAAGTGCCCATTGGAGCTGATGTTTCACGGACTCCTGCTCCTCGGGGGTATTATTAGTACGTTAGAAAAATACATAGTATTCGTGTTTTGTGATACACTCTAGCATAGTAATTACGACCGACTTGGATGTAGCGGTCACTCCGCTCGCTTCTTGGTCAGGCTGGTTGGTCATAGATGCTCACAGCTCAACATAACCCCCCCATAACACTTTTCAGCGGGGAGCCCTAAGTTGCTTAGTTACCTACTTCGAGCAACTTTGACGGTAAGGATACGTTTTAAAATGACCATATTAGATAAAAGAGATCATTGAGTAAAAAACGTGTGACGTATGTTCCTAGTAACAGTGTTAAAATAAGCTCCGAATAAAAACTCGCTTGTCCACCTCATGCCAACAACGTATTCTTTCGTACTTCGGCCACACAGTGCGTAGAGGCGGCGAAAGTTTGGAAAAACTTATTGTGGTTGGGAATACCGAAGGCAAAAGATCGCGCGGTCGTTCACCAACAAGATAGACCGACCAAATTAACTCGCCGTCATCCAAATTCTACACGGTTGTAAGAGACGCGCTGGGCAGAAACCGGTGGAGGCAGATCATCCGATCCAGATGCAATTCTAATGCTAACCACGGTCTTTAGACATGAGGGACCGACCAGAAAGAGAGAGAATAAAAAAAGAACTAAAAAGTTAGAATAAGAAATATACCATTAGGGTAAATTCGTTAGAGATGGCCATACGGGAGAGATGGCCAATGAGAATATTATCTAAATCATTTACTAGATGGCACTGTATTTAAATCAGTATGCTTCTTGCGAGGTCACGGTCACACACAACAACATCCGAATGAAATTCTGCACAAAAAATAATCCAAAAGTAAGTAAAATGTCTTTGATTTTATTATATAGTAGTGAAATTTTACAGTATGTTCATATACCATCTTGTAAAACTATTGTTTTTAGTTTTTCTTTGTGTTTTTGTAAGTTTATTATGATGAGTGTATATTTTCCTTCATTTTTACCTTGAAACGGTACAGTACTTGTTATTCCTTAGTTTGAATATTGATGTGGCCACCTTACCCGTACAAAAAGGAGAGATGGCCGCATAAGATCAGGTTAAGATGGCCAGTAGTGTATAATGTATTTTTTACACTGTGTTAACGCTTGTGTTTTTTTTTGTTTTTCTTTGAGTAGTAATAGTGAAGAGGAACCAATATTATGTGATAAGTCCGATGAACATGCTGAAAATAAAGCTGATAATTGTGCTATTTGTGGCAAAAACTGTTATTAAACTCAGCTCATTGAAAATCGGATTCAATGTTTGATTTGTGACCTCTGGGTACATGGGAATTGATAATTTTGTGCTCTAACTGCGGACTGAAGAAGAAGAAAGAGGTCCAGCAAGCACAAATTACAAGAAAAGGGAAAGGCAAAGGAAAATCTAGTACTGGCCATCTATCCCGTGTTTCTACGGCCATCACTCCCGCACATGAGATGGCCAGTTACGTTTTTTTTTAATTAAAATGTTAAGTATGTTCCTTCCATTATATATATATCTTAGAGACAGATTAATGTTAACTTTCCTCAAAATAAAAATTTCATTGTGATCCCATTATTTACAGTTTTATTTAACCTTAAAAAAACTATGGCCATCTCTAACGAATTTACCCTACAGAGGTATATTATATCCCATTTTTTTAAGAGCGTGTTTGTTACATTTTGACGGCATAAGAAATAAAAAAGGTGTAACGCGCTTTTATTTTAATAAAGGCTTGTTAGTTAAAACATTTTTTTTTTATTATGTTCCTAGTAACAATGAGTCTTTATTATTTTACTAATCTAGCTATCTCATAATTGAAACTGTTCCTTAGTACTTACTTGTAACATGAACGAAATAGATGAAAATACATTATACTCATTTTATTTACCTAAAAATTCATGTGCGTGTGAACTGAGGGACCATACTGGTATTTCGCAAAATAAAAATTATAGGATTTAGTAGTAACCTTAAAACAATTGTAGAACACATCTGGGAATTTGTAAAGAAATATAATAAAAACTGCAGCCCTTAAAGTGTGGTCCCTCAGTCCTCACAGACCATCAGTCAGATCTCGGAAAGTATATGAAAAATGAAGGTATTGTGACTACAGACATTTAGTAAAGAACTTGTAAAGATATTTACTAACCACAAAGTATCAAAGATAAAAAAATATATATAACACTTCGCCTGTGGTCCCTCATTCCACACAAAGTGGATAAATATTTTAGTGAATATTACCGAATCAAATAAATAAAGTCTGTCTTTTTCTACATAAAGTTTTAGTAAGAGACTTAAAACAGTTTGTAAAAAAGTAATGGAAAAGAATATTGACGCAATTTGAAGATGGCGAGTATCAAAACTGGTCCCTCAATCCTCACCTCCACTGGCATATGTGCTTGTTGTATCGGATATTGAGGAATTGGCATTGACAACGATTGCGATACTGATGCTTTTTTTCGGCGTATTTTTTAAAGATAGGTAGGTATATAAATCCTGAGGCGATGTGCAAAAACATTAACATTTTTACGGGCATCTACAGTCACGACGACCAGTCGTTAGGTAAGTGAGATGATGCTTTTCATTACGTTATTTGCTGTTGTTTTGTAATGATGTCGTTTAGTTTACTCTGTGTACTGTAGTATCATATATGTTAGAGCTTAAGTTGTTAGTATATGTAGCTACTGTAGAAGTATTGAGATACCACTTGGGTCCATATTGGGATATTTTACATGTTTTAGCATGAATAGAAAGTCCTCCCCTCCGTTTATCAAGGGCGTCCTGGTGGAAGATCATGAAGCTGCCCTATACGTCTTGTGGAGCTATGGTAGCCATTTCTATAAACCCGACCTGCGCAAGATACTAAGATCGAGCTTTGCCAAGTTAGCTACACAATAATTTTATGATTTATATATTTCTTCAATGTATAATAACAACCGTTTATAAAATCCATGAAGTTTTGATTAAAAATTTCCCTATTGTTTTAAATATTTTTTTTAGGACTTTATGTCATAATTCTGCGGACTGCGCCGGTGACAAACTGCGTTTGGGAACTGCTATGTAAACGAAAAAACAAAACAATGTATCAAGAATTCGAGACTTTGCGTATGTGAGATCTCGTACCACGAGTCACTTTAATTTAAAGTCACTTTGTTGTTTAACGATGTTGTTATCGCACAGATTCGGCGTTGTCGTATGAATAGTTTGAAGTAAGACGACGAAGTATACGATAATACCCCTGTAGCAACCAGATATATGACATAATGACGCATTATCTCTTGGTGTAGTCAACCATTGTAAAGATATTTATTTCGTGTAGGTTCTCATGCGGCTCCGCGACCCCAGTGTCGTCGGATTCGTCGGATTCTTCCCCGACGAACAAACCCCCGACGATGAGACCGCCGCCGCCCCGGGAACCTCCCCCCGCGCTCCCTCTCGACCTGCTCACTGAGATGGAGTACCTGTTTGATAGTAAGAAAGCACAACGTCGGGACAGCTTCCCGAATAGCTCGCACAACTCGGAATTCAGTCTTCCAGACAAAGCGGTAAGTGACAAACGATTCAGCACCCTATACCAATGAATGTAAATGTCATCCTCGTAGCCCCTCGTGAGATGCTTATGTAATTCTGTCAGTTCGTTGCCTGTTAGAATAGAATCACGACTTTCGATACGCCATTTTGCATATTTTAATTTCGTATACCGTTCGTCTCCCGTTTTAATGCAAGTTATTAGATTCATGGATTATTATTATTACTGTTGCCGGTAGGTACAAGCATCTCATCTGATGATTGCAATGATTGAGTTTAAGTTTCATCGTTAGAACGTATGTCGATTTTATATTATTCTTTAAAAGAGGGTAGCGACAATACAGTGAATTAAATTATTTATGGGGTCGTATCGGAAGTGTGATTATTTTTTTTTTCATTATAAGCCGTCATAATTTTTGATACCTTTTTGAATTATTATATTCACCACATTGCGATTAGTAATATATACCTAGTTTGTTATTTTGTTTGTCATAAAAAATATTTTATTTTTATTTTGAAAAGGTATCTTATGTAAAGTTTTGACATGTGAAATGTTATTGACGCTTATTTTACAACATTGACATTAATAGGCTTTCATACACCTATACTGTGCTTTCTTATTTGTACTGTCCACATTATTGTGTTTAGTACCATGTGAATGCGATAGTAGCATGAACGCTCTTAGGGGCACCGTGGCACATCATTCAATTTTATTTTGCAGAAAACACTGTCGCCATGTCTCCCACCCCGGTTACCGGAACGTCCCCAACTCCCAGTCCGTTACCCAATCATTTCCACGAGGAAACTAATTGATTTGTCTGACGCGCCAAAACCGCCACCTCGTGCAACGCCCTCCTCGACGGCCCAAAATGTACACTTTGTCAGTAACATCACAAAAAACGATGTGGATACTGCGACAGACTTTCACACCAGCACGATACGCTTCACAGAAGGCAATGATAAGGCAATATTAAAGTTGACTCTGTCAACGAATCAAAGAAAGGTGTCGCAACCAACTATGCAGTCGCCGTGTAACGGCTCAGCATCGAAAACCAAGGCAACCTCTATAGTTAGACCGAGCCAAGAGAGCATAAGGTCCAGGCTCGTCGTGGCAACCAACACTGATCTACCTTCGTACAAGGGAAAAATTCTAGAGGTAATTCTGATATGCTTATTTATAATCATATCAATTTTGTACCTTACTTTAAAGCAGAAGATTATAGAATTCATGCCTTGAACTGCAAGAGTGAAATATGTTTGCACTAACACACGAAGGTTGATTATAAATTGACGTAACCATTCTTGTTTGGACATAAGGTTCATGTAAATGATAAATTAATAATTTTATCTAACAAGTAAAGCCCTCTAATTCCTTACTTGTTACCAACATACTTTTTTTAAGAAATTGGTTGCTTTTACTACTAAGCACGGTGGAAAATTGTCGTGATATACATGCTAGTACTTTTAGTGTTTATTTAGTAATTACCTCTGCAAACATAATGTTTTCCATGTTATTTAACGTGAAAATAGAAATGTTATCACATTTTACTATTGCTAAAGTCCAAATTACTTGACCAGTTAGCTTCTGGTCAGGTTTTCGATAAATACGACTGTACTCCTTCGTTTTTTTAACAAGGTAAATATGAACTAAACGTTTGTATTAAAAGTGATACTAAATCTAACACTATGAATAGGAGCAAATCCTCACAAAAAATCGAATTGCGTGTCTAGCACAAATACTATTTATTACCTTTTTTTTTGTTTTGTCCTTGATAATCTTTATATTTTTATATAGGTAAGTAATTAGTAAGTCAAAAAATGAAACTATTTCTTATTAATAAATTTTCACCTTGCTTTGTATTTTTTAATGCTTAAGATCTTTTTGATTATGACGCTATTTTGTTAGAAATATTTTGTTATATTACCATACGGTATTGATATAGAATCGCCCTACTAATTCTGTTGAAAATGTTTAGTTTCTCTTTTAATATTTATTTTGTTTTACTGTAAATTACATTTCTTTATAACACATTGTTGTGGAATCCTTAAAATTACATTATAGAAAAATGTGTTTTAGGTTACATTAAAATATGTTTTATTTGCTAAATAACTTATTAACAGTTCAAATGAAGAGCCTTATATAATTTTATTTTTTTACGTGGCCTACGCATGTACTCCTTGGATTTGCATAATTTGCTTATTGATATTCATATCAGAATAATAATATGATTATTAAGTAAGTACCTATAAAAATTAATGATCTCATATTGTGATGCTAGCTCGTTTTATTTAAGGGTAAAATAATAAATGCTGAAAAAAATTATATTACTATTTACGATAGGATGATTTGCATAGCACATCTATAATATTTTAAAACGCTAGTAAGTTCTTAGAGAACACTACGGACAAACGTTCTTAGAGAATACCTACTGTGCCGTCTACCTCTCAATCGTATCCAGTATCGAAAGTATTTTTAAATATTAATACAGTTCCTTTAGTAAAACACAAAATAAATAATTTTCAAAGTAAATGACCTAATAATAATCCTGTACCGCCTCCCGACTCAACGAAATATTATTATCATTGTAAGATTACTTCCAGTCTAACCAGATGCGTGCACATGCATAAAACGATGTAACTTTACGGATTTTTATTCAGATAAGAAGGATTTGAAGGAGATCTGATGTATGGCACCCTTTAGACAATTGTACTATTTATTACTTTAGTGTCCAAAATATTATCATTCACGCTTTATGACCACAACGTCGATTCGGTATCTGTATGATTTCGCCCTAGGCATTTGGCATGTATCATGCAACTCATCCTATAATGAATAGCGAGATATCAAATGTTTTAACAGGAAGGCAATACAATTAGTGGGAAATACCATGTCTGTGCGACTCTGTATTTTGTACTTATCATATTTATATCAATTGAATAATAATAGAATGACACGAGCACTTGTATATAATACACTGTTTGTCGTCCTTTAGCAAGGTCATGCTTACATAGAACTTGCAAATGCATGTTACTAAATATATCTAAGTATGCATAAATATTGGATTTTTATTTAATAGAAGTAGTCTTACATTCTATTCAGATTTTTTTTTTCATGATTTACAAGGCTGTACAATATTTAATTAAATGAAGCCTTGTCTAAGTAAAACCAAGAGCCGTCGAGCGGTTACGCACAATCGCCTTTAGTACCTATAACATTATTATGAGCTTGCAGTAAATTGAATAAATAACATGTTTTTTACATACGTCTTAAAACATGATAGCGTTCGCTCAACGACTCTAAAGCCAGATTTAAAAATATTATGTTGTGCTCAAACCGGGCGTAATCCATATACAGCAAGATTCAATTTTAATACTAAATTGTATTCTTACACTGACCACGACCACTATGGCTGATTTACATTAGCATGCATACTTTATACGATGGCTAAACGCTGTGCATTTTAACTTAAATCTAAATTATAACTCTGCATCTTTACTGCATGAAATATATATGACTGAAATTATTTATTGTAGACATTTAGCACACGTTCATTATGTAGTCAAAACGACTGTATGCATGCACGCTTGCTGCCGGGACTGTATCGTTTAATTTCCAATCTTCATCTATATCGTTGCTGCCATCCTGGATATTTTGTCTTGTATTTCGGCAGGTTGCAACTAATGTAAATGAGCCATTTAAATACGCAATGTGCCCTATGTTGATTACAGCTATAGCTGATATTTCTGTTTGATTCGACTAATATTGATGACACAGGCACAAAAAGGCCTACTAAGGGACGTGTCTCGCTTTGTGCTTGTTTAACTCACATATTTCTTTTTCAGTCGTGTGGCTCTGATTCTGATCTCATTAAACTGGACGATTCGCCGACAAACCTAGAAGATTTCGATCCGCTCAAGTGTCGTGATAAAAATCAGAAAGTTGAACAAATCAAATCTACAGACAGTGCTCTCTTACACGAATATGGACTAGATTTTAGCCAATTTGGTTTATTAGACTACTCCCCAGGTTCGAGCGCGCGGCAGGAACCCCCTCTCAGTGTACCCAAAGGTTGGACTACTTTTAATTAATCCATGTCGTTGTCTCATAATAATATATAGTGTCTACTTGGTGTATATGTGTATGAATCGTGAAATGGTCTATACACTCATTTTTATTTATATACATGTCTTAATTTATTTATTGTAAAGGAAGTGATTAATCTTAGTTACAAAAATATTGTACATATCAATTAAAAAATCCTTTGTAAATTATTTCATGTTTTTTTTTATCGTAATGATGATATTTGTATATTTTGAGTGTTTTAGATGACGATAAGTTCTACGTGTATAATAAATGTAATTTTAATATTTATAAATAATAACAAATTGATCGTCATTTTAGAGCGACCCAAGTGCTTCTATCCCTTTCCAATATTATAAATTGTGTTGTTCCAATATTTTCACTTTACTGAATTGTTTTAATGTATTATGTGGCTATGGATTGCATGCGAGGTATTTGTTTATTTATTAAATCATCATTGATACATTTTAAGAAATTATAGTAATTTTATACGAAATCAAATTATCACAAGAAATATTTTCTACTGTAAGTTTTTACTTGAAACATGGCTTTAATTATACAGGGTGGAAAAGTCCAACACGGGGAAAATACAATACAGAGAAAGTACTTAATTATAATATAAGTAATAAAGTCGCTTGCATATACCTACTGAGAATGAAACTAACATCCCATCCAAAAAATAAAACAATATAATAAAAAAACTGGTCTAAATCTACCTATTTCCCTAGCTAGACTGTTGTTACACGTTTTTAGTATATCTGCAACGACTGTTCGGTGACATATTAATAAGTCTTATAGTGTAAGGAATGACGCACAAATTATTACAAGCCATTACCACGTGTTAAAGTCTGTAGATAATTAATTCTGTGCTAGGTGTTGTTGCATGATAACTTAACCATTGAAGACACGAATAATTGAAAACACAGTCGTATCTTCAGTGATTTTAGAACTTCAAGAGTAAACATTATTCTTTTACGAAAAGAGAGGTACATAATATTTATATATTATATAAGAAAATATTGAACAAAATTATATAATTATTATACAATGCAAGAATAAATTGTTAACAAAAAAAACATGACACTTACTTTCACTCTTTGTGTTGTACGTTTTTACACCCTGTATAGTAACTCAATTTTTTTATTCAGTATAATTATGTAAATGAAAGTACAATTAGCTGTTTATAAGATATTGTATTTATTTTGTGTACTCAAAATCTACATATTTTGTTTACAATATATAACCTATTTATACAATTATTTCGTAAGGTGCTTTGTAAGGTATAAGAAATCTACTTTAGACACAATGATAAGATTATTTTATCTCTATCTCTTGGGCCGCTGCGGCGACCGGTAGATGGACCGACCATTCTGAAACGACACCCTGCTTGCAACTCGCCGTGTTCTCTAATATGCTATTAACGGTGACAGTTGGTATCTAAATGTAAATTGTAATTCCATTGATATTATTAGTACGAACTTTTAACTTTTTGAAATAGAAATAGTCAATGCTTGCAGTTGTATAATCATACGAAGTTTTAACTTTTTGAAATAAAAATAGTCCCTAGTTTGCAGTTGTATCATCAGTGTCTAATTGTGAGTGTCTAATTTCTTGTACCTAACCATTTATGATTACATAGAAAGTTCATTCAAACAATAGAAGCAAACATGAAATTGTGAGACTGAGCTTTGATCGTGTCAACGTAACTAGGTAGGTACAGAACATAATTATTGGAATATGTAGGTATTGGGAGCAGGCCAGGCCCAAATAATGTAAGTACCTTCTTGATATTACCAACTGCTCATCTCGAAGCTGTCACGACCTACGAGAGTGGCGTGAGCACGCAGATATATTCCCGTTGTCCCCGTAGGCTATAACCCCTGTTAAAGGGGACAAGGGGAGTTTAATAAAATTATTAAAATTACTTTCCGTTGTCCCCGTACACTGTCCGCGTTAATTTATTGTATCGAATATTGTGTGAGTTTAGAACTTGGGGCACCCCGACTCGGATAGGTGATGTTAGAAACCACCTAGAAATAGAAGCGAGTCCGCTCGAGGCCTCATTGGAATAAACAAAAATTACTAAATTGAAAGTCGTGAAATAAAATATTATAGGTCTATTTAGAGATAATAGTAAATATTTGGTCTGAAGTTAACTACTCGTTTATATTTTATTTTCTTAACAGTCCGTTGTCCCCGTTGCCCGTATGTATGAGAGGGACAAGGGTAAGGAAATTTTAAAACGTACTGTTGTCCCCGTGACGGGGACACAGATAAAGGGGACAACGTGAATACATCAGCGCGCAAGCTTAGTTTTAAACTAATAGATCTGATGAATGTTATCGTCCGAAAGTGTGTATTTGATGACAGAGATTGAGCCTCAAAAGGTTTTATCAAGTGAGAATGAATAATTTCTCGCGCTTTCATAGGTACCTACTTATTTTCAAAAGATTTGCAAATCCCATGCTTAGTGATCAATAAAATGATGTAGCTAAAGCAGTTTGTTTGAATAACAAATTGGAATAATGGGTCTGGCTTAAGATAAGCTACGTATCTGTGTTTAGCCGTTATCCATATTATGATAGCAGCGCTAATGACACTTATTGTAGTAACACAATTAAGTATTGTGATTCGGAAAAGTATTTCCACTTACCAATAAAATGATTTACAAAAGTATTTTTGAGTGTTATTTTAGTTATTACCACGGACTAGAAAATAAAGAAGGACTCCGCGCCACGCATATCGAAAGTAAAGCACCTTAAGTACCGACGACGCGACGCACACGCGTTACTTTTGATAGGTAAGCGTGGCGCGGCGTCCTCTTATTTTTTAGTCCGTGTTGAATGTGTACGTGAGGCATGTTTGTACAAACGGTCTGGCTTACTTAGGGTGCTTCACTTACGATATGCGTGGCGTGGAGTCCTTCTTTTATTTTTCTAGTCCGTGTGGTTATTACATTAATCTTAAACTTATCCACATTTCGCCAGTTACTTATCGAGTGAGGTGTCAATCATTTTTTAGCTACGAGTGCTGCGATCACATAATCTGAGAGTGCAACGCTCTTACCTATCTATACCTACGCGACGACGCTGAGTGATTCACTGCAGCGTGTTGCTGGTTCGAACCCCGCCCAGGGTAAACATTTGTGTGACGGGCACTTGTGTGTGTTTGCCTTGTGTCTGATTGTTGTTTATCTATACGTAATTACGTATCTTTATGTTTTTGTGTAGGTTTACTAATGTTTGCCATAATTTAAAATGCCATACTTTTATTTGCCATAATTTCATTAGAAATAATGCTTCAGTTGCTATAATCGTTAAATTACATAAAATCATTTTCACTAATTTCATTGGTCATAACCGCGGGGGCGGCTGACCGCGCGGGCGGCTAGCCGCTTTTCCAGTTTAATATGCAACCGCTTATGACTACGCACTACACCGCCACAAAATTACAACCGCGGCGGTTGAATCTTGAATGGAGGGTCGCGGCCCGCTTCGCGGCTAGCCGCCATCTTGTGTATACGCACTGGCGGTCAGTTTGCGGCGAGCCGCCGGTGAAGTATGCACGTGTTTTGAGTTGCGCAGCCATGAACTTCGACACAGAGAAATTCATTGCTGAAATTCAACAACGAGAAGCTATTTGGTGTCATATAAAACTGTTAGTAATTCTTCAAATGACAAAACACTCATTCTAACATAGCCGAAAAATGTATCTTGGTGCTTCTTCAGTTCTTGAAAACAACTTGCGAACTGGCCAAATTCGTTGCGTGTTTCTAGTAAAGAATGAATCCAGTATCTTTTTTTTTCTTTCGTTGTTTTCGGGAGTAAAAATAAATAACACAAGCTATCTCGACGGCGTCCATTTTGTTTATGGGCCACGCGCCTTCGTGCGGTCCGACCGCTTAACGCGGTTTCATCGCGGCTGACCGCTATGGCGGCCAACCGTGAAGAAACCGCGATGAAACCGCGTTGGACCGCTCAAACGAACCGCCTAGGCGGCCAACCGCTAGTGCGTAAGGACCTTAATTGAAATATATGATTGACTTTGACTTTGATGACGCCAAAAATAAACTTTTTTGAGAAACAAATTCAGTAACCACGTCTGAAAATCAGCTTCTTTGCAGTTTTTATCTGAACTTTGGCCGTTCTTAATGCACTCATACATTGAAAAAAGTAAAACAAAACAGCTCATAGAAACCACGGAACAGATATAGAAACCTTGCACATGTAATGGAGATTCTAAATTACAAACATTACCAAAAACTTGCAAGGCTTTTTCAAAAACATGTATTTCCTGGAACAAGTTTTGTAAAATCTCCGCGCGCCTATTTTCCTGCTATGTTGTCGCGTTCTCACTCGTTTGTTTTCGAGCTTTGCGTTGGTTGAAACAAAAAAATTTTCAATCACCGAGCGTGATCGAAAAATTTTTTGTTTCAAGTTACGTCTAAGTTCGCTCTATGGGGATGGGCGCTCTTAAGTTTAGGAACACGTTATTATCCATCAGACTCTGAGTGTAAGTCTAAACATACTTAATAGTGACATAATATGTAGACAGGACAACCTAGTCTTCTAAGATCGTTTTAGTGAATACTAGGTAGGTATCACTAATTTAGTATGTACTAGATGAAAAATCGCGAGTATAATAAAACGATGGTTTATGTTCAGATGTCAACGATGTACTATTTTATATATTTTTTTTTCTAAATGCCATCTCGCAGTTCAACCTAGAGGTGGTTGACTGCTTAACCGGACAATCCTGTGGTGCCTTAACAAGTGATTTTTAGGGCCTCCAGCCAGGGCAAAGACTTATAAACTAAGTGACTACGCTAAGGGCACCGCCTGTGGGGTACGAGCCTCGGCTTAGGGCGTCACAGAGAGGGCAGCAAAAGGACAGGCTGGATCGGGTCTCCATTAATTAGGGGCTACTTTTAAAACTAAGGCTCAGCGACGCCGGCTGGCGCTATTAAGGGTCGGGGGGGGGGGAGGGATTTACGGGGTCGTAGCGAGGTACCTCTGCGGCGAGGTCGGAATGACGGTACTCTGTGTCTGTGTTTGAGGATTGAGGAAAAGAAATGTGTCCTTATTATATTTACAAAGATCTCTGTACAAGTAGTTAAATGACTACTTAAACAATATAAAATGGTTCCTCCAATAAGACTTAGCCGCGTGGCACCGGGCACACGAGGGGTGCGGGGCGCGGGGCGCTCAGTTGTCACAACGTTTTTTTGACGCGAAACTATAAATATAGGTAGGGCTCGAAAGGCTCGGCCCCAGTCCGATAACCATGTTCGGTAAGCCTATCCCTTGGGAGAAGCAAGCCAAATACCTAGGTGTGATTCTCGACCATCATCTTACTTTCGGAGAGCACATAAAGACGGTGCATTCGCGCGCCGCTTTCGCTCCCGGTAGGCTCTACCTACTTCGTGTTGAATGCACGCAGCAAATTGTCACACAAGTGCAAATTGCGCATTTACACGGCGTGCATTCGTTCCATCATGACCTATGCCTGTGGCGTATTCGCACACGCAAAACCATACCGTCTCCAAAGGATGCAGACCCTCGAAAACCGTTTCGAGCGAAGAATCACAGGAGCCCCTTTCTACCTTCGCAACGAGAACCTTCCATCTCGATTTAAAAATCCCCACCATCCAGCAGTTCATGAAATGCTCCGCCAAGCGCTTCTTCGACTCTGCTGACAAGCACTCGAACCCGTTGATCGTATCGGCCGCCCGGTACACTCCCTGCCGTATTAGTAAGACTCGACGACCGAGCCATACTCTGACCGACCCTGACGATGCTATAACTCTCGTCCAGGAAAGCAATAAGGCCACCAGTACAGTTAACAAACACAGACACAGACCGCCGTCATTCCGTCCTCGCCGCCGAGCCCGTACGTCCCCTCCCCGATCCTTGCTCGTGCCAGCCCGCGCCGCTGAGCCTGTAGCTTTAAATACGTCTCTAGTTAATGGAAATCCGATCCAGCCTGACCCTTACTGTCCTACCCCAGCGACGCCCTAAGCCGAGGCTCGTACCCCACAGGGGGTGCCTTTAGCGTGTAGTCGCTTAGTTTATAAGTTATTTTGCCCTGGCTGGAGGCCCTAAAAATAATACTTTTTAAGGCACCACAGGAAAGTCCCGTTCAGCAGCCGACAACCTCCTAGGTTGACCTGCGAGATGCCATTCCGAAAAAAAAGAGGGCTCGGCCATTTCGCCGAACGCCGTCAAAGAGCGCAAATCAAGAATGTCACCGAAGGTTAGGCTGCTGCGTGTCCACCTCTGCTGTCTTGGCTTTAGGCTTAACAAGTTACTACTACACCATAGTAGTATGGTGTACCTAAGTTATAAAAAATTTAGTAAAATATTATCAGAATATTTAACGACCCTGAATTACACAGACACAAAAATACTTCTAGAAGTTTTGGCGTAATGATAAAACTTTTTGTAGTACTTACTTTTTGTATATTTACTTATGATTTGTATAGGTTTAGTTTTAGATAATATTGTAATAATATGCTTTTTCTCATAATTGTTCATCATCATCATCATCAGCCGAAAGAGGTCCACTGTTGAGCAAAGGCCTCCCCCATAGAAAGCCACAACAAGCGGAACCTATCATAAGGTCGAAAAATATTTGACTGAATTTCATTTCACCTAAAACTTTTCAACTTTTCTCGTTTCGTATTTTTTTACTTCATCGAAGTCACGTCTGCCACTGTATCAGTTGACCTATTATTAATTCGCTTTTTTTAGTTGCTCCGACGTTTCATTTGGTCGAAAAACTTTTTGCCGAAGTTACACTTAGCCGAAATAACATTTGTTCGAACATTCGTTATAAGTACCACTGTTTTAATTACCATATTTCACCAAACTCCTAGAAGTAAATATGTCTGATATTGAGTCAATGATAACCGGTACCTACACCGACAGAAAAAAAAAAATACGTCGTTCAAGAAACGACAAATCAAAAACTTTTGAAAATTAAAAACAATTTGGGGGAAATTCAATATTTGAAAGAGCTTTCAAAACTAATGTATTTATTACACTAGCGTTTTAGAGAACTAATTTCAGATTAGTTTCCTACTATTTTGTTTCATTAATTATTTAAATGTAATGGCACTTAATAGAACAGGTGGTCGCAGTAAGAAGCTTGCAAATAAAGATTCTTGCTTCAAGCATGCATCATGCAAGCAGGCATGCAGTATGCAAGCAGGCATGCAGTATGCAAGCAGGTATGCAGCATGCAAGCAGGCATGCAGCATGCAAGCAGTCATGCAGCATGCAAGCAAGCATGCAGCGTGCAAACCAGCATGAAAGATGCAAGCAAGCATGCAACATGCACAAGCATTGTATCTGTCACGGCTCCGGCGCTGCGGGGTCTGGGCGGCCCCACGCGAGCTTATAGCCCACCCCTCCGCGCCTACGCGTTTTTAAATTACACTCTAGGTGTAGGGCAGACAAGACTGCGTGAAGTCGGTTTTGCAGCGATTCGTTTCTATCTCTAAATTTTGTAACATATTGCCTTTTTATGACACTATTTTAATTTAATGTTGAAGATGCTACTAAGTAACCGGCTATTTATTTGTGATCAAATAATATTCCGTAAAATGTTGTTGAAAATATGGCAAATAAATCATTTGGCACATGAAAATAGTTCAAAAGAGACCGGCCAATAGGAAAAAGTTATTTTGTAAATCGGAGAAACATAGTTCGGTAAAATAATACTTATGACACATGCATGATACTTCGATGATCTAAAAATATGTCAAATAATGCATATAGCAAAAAAGACGTCGGTCAATAGTTTTCGGTAAAATGAAATTCGGACAAAAATAATTCGGAAAAGTGATCGGTTCCCCGAGCGGAAACCTGCCGCTTGCCTCCACCGGCTTCCCGCAATCGTAACGATGTGGTCGGTCCATCTGGTGGGAGGTCTACCAACGCTGCGTCTTTCGGTTCGTGGTCGCCACTCGAGAACCTTTCTTCCCCATAGGTTATCGGTTCTTCGAGCGATGTGGCCTGCTATTGCCACTTCAACTTGCAAATTTTGAGAGCTATGTTGGTGACCTTAGTTCTTCGGCGGATTTCTTCGTTCCGAATTTTATCGCACAAAGAAACCCCGAGCATAGCTCTCTCCATTGCTCTTTGCGTGACTTTGAGCTTCTGTAGGAGGTCAGTAGTTTAGGAGCACGTTTCTGTACCATAAGTCAACACTGGCAATACACACTAGTTATAAACCTTCGTGTTTAGGCACTGTGGAATTTTGGACGAAAAGATAATAATATATAGATAACTCGTAATTTCCAGAACGCTGCCCATCCGATGTTGGATTCTTCGGGCGACCTCTTTGTCGAACTTTGACCTACCCAGTTTGTCCTAGGTAAACATATTGCTCGAGGGTATCGTTCCCAACAACTGCCGGTACGGGTGGAACATGGACATTCGACATAATTTTCGTCTTGTCCATATTCATTTTAATAATAGTCCATAATTGTTAATGGATTATTTTATATTAGTTAAACTTTAAACTTTACTGCCTAATTAAAGGACAATGCCAGAAACTCTATAGAACTTTGCCCCACTCATTAAAAGTCATGTGCAATATGTAGCATCTTACTGTTTATTTATTGCTGATAAGTAAACATTAGTCTTAGTGACTATACTTAGAACTTGCGGTTTCCGTTTAAATCTAAAAACAATAATGGCATTGATTATAGGTTAAATTATATTTTAGGTAAAATGAGCTTGTATTTCTAAACAAAAATAATTTACTATAGAAAGGTTCTGTATTCATTACAAATATTTTCAGTAATTTACTTTTGTGTACCGAGTAGAGAAAAGTAACCCATGTAGGTTTACTTTTTCTGTACATGGGTGGGGCAGGATCTGGCATTGTCATTTAAATACAAAGTTAGGCCATTACTTTGATAAATACCTATAGGTTTAAATTAACGTAGATCGGGCGGGTCGCTTCATAACATTGTGATTCCGATCCATCATAACTTACACCAGTATAGGTATATAAATATTTTAGTTTTAGGTACTTTATTTTTAGGTACCTACTATATTTGTATGGGAAAAATTCCTTCTGCTGACTAAATGTACACTTTAGTGAACGTTATTTTAATTTTAATTAATAAATTATTGTAGATTGGCACTTCATAATCATAACAATGACAACAGTTTTACCTACGTTTTAGATATCATCTGGATGTTACATGTGCGGAACATAGATGCTAAAGTTAACGTTAGCATTCTTACTATGTGGTTTCTTCTTTTGCACCTGTTGGCGTAGAATACCGTTGGTACTGGGGGAGAACTCAGTCACTTTCGTTGTAACCGAGAACCTATTCAACTTGGAGTCTACCTTTTCGGCTGTCGGCTCTCTCACAGTGTTCATTGTAATATCAGCATGATTGGGTACCATTCCAAAAGAAACTGATGTGATTGAGACATTTGGATTACGTTTTATTTTTCGATTCCGCTGGTTGTCACTCGTATTGTAATTTCCAAATATGTCTATATGTTGAATTGTGTTCATAAACTCGCATTTTCTGTATTTATCTGCCACTGATTGTTTATGTAACTGTAGCCAAGTGGAATCCCCGTTATTCATATACGACATGTTGCAGATCTATGTGATAATTTTACTCATTATATTTTTTTCTGGTACAAAGTACCTAAGTATCTAATTAGGTACTTATATAGACATATCAGAGAACATATCTTTTTTTTACTATTAATAATATTCTAGAAAATTACTGGTAATTTTGTGTACACTTTTAGGTGTACATTACATTTCGTTACAAAACTTAGCAACTGTCAGTCTTGAAAAACTATATAACTTCATAGAGGTATACTTAGGTGGGTACATACATAAGTAGGTAATAAGGTAGGTAACTATCAACGGTGCTGACTTATTACCAAAAGTAAGTATGTACCAAGAAGTATATAGATAAAAGTGGAGGCAACACTCTAAACACCATAATGAAACCAACTGTGGGCTGACGCTCTCTTTCTGAATGCATACATAAGATAAAGAAAACACATATCACTGTCTCGTTCTTATATATGAATTCAAAAAGAGTCACCTCTGCCACAAAATATAAAGGGTACAGAAGGACCGCTCCCGCCATCTTCAAAAATTACCTAAACTTGCCGGACTCACTAGGGGTGCTACTGTATTGACTCTGTAGGTTTTATTTGTGACAATATGAAATTTTATTGACACTGGTTGGAACTCTTTGCATTTTTTTTATAACATTATTTTTCAGTTCGTCATGAAATGTCAATGTCTCTCATTAATTCATTTAGACAAAACCTGACAGTCGAGACTGATGTCTGCTTGAGATTGCCTATAAACGTAATGTCAATGTGTGCGTGAGTAAAATGGTGGTTTGTTCTGAGTGGTCTCTCTGCTCGGGGGCGCAGCCTTACGTACTTTGTGCCTCTGCCCACAGTTGGTTTCACTTAGGTATTTAGAGTGTTGAGAGGCCCTGAGACTGTAATCTTTATATTTTGTGGTCATGTGTCGTAACAATGTCACACCTCTAGTTCCGTCTAGTAGTAGGTCCGTCAAGAAAATAAAAATACCTACCTATTAAAATCGATTTCTGTGACTGTTCTAGGTTTGTGTGTATGGGCCAAAGAGATTTAAGTATTTGTATAGGTAATTTAATGTCTTTTGTGTAGACTAATTGGGTTCTTAAAGTATCTAATGCCCGACTCGCCACACACATATATTTAATATTAAGTAATTTTATTGAAAAAGATCTTAATGCGCATAAACTCCACATAAACCAGATACAAGTTCAAGATTTAGGGTGTGTCTTTATTGATAAGGACATTTTGCAATGTTTCTAATAATAAATACTGTGAATTTTGATGTTCAAATGCAGTGTGATCATTGCGTGTCCCTACCTGTATCGCCAATCACGTAATTTTACGGGTACTAGGGATGGGCCATTTCGGAAAATAAGTTGGTAAAATTGGCGAATGAGTTTTCAGAATCGAACCAGCATTTCCTGAGATATATAGCGTGTTCATACATACTCTTGAGCTTTATTATATTAGTATTAGATTCAGGTGCACTTTTAATCAGGGTGCGAGGCCGAATTCATAAATCTATAAAAAAAATAACTTGGTAGTTAGGTAATCTAATATGAAAATCGCTGTTTTACAGGAATAGGTAGGTACTTATTTATGAAAAAAAAAAGAACAATGTATTGGCAACTATTTAATTCACTAAAGCTAAATTAAGTTAAAAGTTATAATGTTAATCGTCTTCTATTGTATAAGTTTTTGTGTAGGAATTTAGTGTCAGGCATACTTTTTACAGTGTTTTTGTAGTCTGTTTGGTATTGGCCCAGCGAGGGCCAGCCTTGTTCTCTGTCCTGTTCATTTAGATTGCCTTCCGCCCGCTGTCTTAACCTCGCAGCTTTGGCCACATCAGCATTCAACATGTTCTCCAAATATCGCAGTTTTTGAGGTAAAACAATCTTGCCATGCTGAAAATTGAATTACGAATTAATAAGTAGCTATACATAGATGTACGTTGTACAGTCAGCAAAAGAGATAGGTATGCAGGTCATCGGAAATAGTTGAAGTTTACTCAGAACCGATGGATATTTTCAAATGAAATTTAATTAAATCATTGAAATGTTTATTCTCTATTAATTTTATTTCATTTTATTCAAAGTAAACTTTAACTATATCTGACGACCCTGCATACCTATCTCTTTTGCTGACTGTACATCGTCTGCCTAGCCTTTTCTCAGCAATGTTGGAGTTTGGTTTCCAGTCTAACCGGATGCAGGTGAATACCAGTATTGTACATGGAGTGACTGCCAATCTGACCTACACAACCCAGTAACTTGGTAATAACACGTATTTCGCTTCTGACTATCGGTAAAGTCTGTCAAAGATCTACGAATGACAGCTAGGAAGAAAGGCTTGCGTGCTTTTGGAGGCACGAGGGTGTCTCCAAACTTTGGTCAGCGACTGAAAAAGTCCTAATGGAAAAGTACCATAACACTTCTTGTCTAATTCCAGGATCTAAAGACCTCAGCAGTCATACTTGTGACGACGAGACCAACTCAGCAGGTAATTTATAAGTAGGTACCTATTATCCTTTTTGATAGGGAAACGGCGTCGTTATGCTTAATAGCTAATTAGGAATGTGGCAACAAGATTAGCAGTTGGCTGGCTAACTGGCTTTGACTCTTTTCTGAGAGATAATGCGTGTTTAATCATGAAAAATGTTTCAGACTATACATAACATAAAAACTGATCTCTTAATTAATTAATAATTATAACAACTAATTAATTAATTTAGATTAATCTCTGTACAACAGAACAGTATGATGATTTGATGAACTTGAACCTTCATGTAGAAGCGAATAAGGGTTACGATAAAGTTAAGAACTATGTACAATGGAGTCAAAAGAAAAGAAAGAAAAAAAGTTTGTTGACACAGACCACGTGCACACAAAATAATTATAAAAAGGTTATTTAATTTAAAAAAAATGCTTATGTTTAACGAACGTCCAGATATAGTAAATGACCTCCAAAAATAGTAAATGATCACCAACATTTAACCAAAGTATTGAAGAAATGTATGAGTTTGACTGTAAATAGCGATTTTTTTCTGGCACTTGGTGGCCGCTGACGCGTTACGCTCGATTCGTGCGTAGGGGTCACAGTTCTAACCTAACCTAACCATGTCGGATCCGCCCCAGGAAGGACTTAAGGGTCCTAAGATTTGGTGACTAAGATTTGGTGATCATTTAGGTACTATTTTTAGTGGTCATTTGGTGACTAAGATTTGGTATGCCCCACAGCTACATCAAACAGGCCCATTTCAGCATAAATGCCAGACCACTCAATTACTAAATTATATTAAAAGTAATTCAATACCTATGCTAAATTTGAATAAGCTATTGCTGCATTATTTACGATCCAGGAATAACAGTTGAACGTATATTCGTATTGTATGCTTAGAAGAGATTCAAAATTACAAATCTCCAAAATTATTACAATAAAAAGAAATTTTGGCGTGGTTTGGTCTTTTAGCATAAAATAACCCCAATTACCACCAATTCTAGTTTCCTTAACTCAGTTAAATGTTTTTGATGTGCCAAGTAGGTACCTATCAACCCCTATCCTATCATCGAACTCAATTTGTTTGAAAAATATTGGATTAAGTAATTATAAAGACAGAGCTTATCTTGAAAATCGTTCAATTAAGCCCGCTCTTTACATCTTTTTAAATGTCACCCAAACGGTCGAGTTTCTCGTAAACTTTTAACGAGAAATGAAATATAAATACCTACCTACCTACCTACAATAAAAGTGCTGCTCGTATTTATATGTTCAAGAATAGTGTATTTCTCGTATTAGGCTCAGATTATAAAACAAAAGGCAGATAGACCGCGCGGAACACTGAGAGTGAAGCCATCAAAGCAAATACAAATTCCTACAATCCCGTGATTGTATTCGGTTTTGAATTTTGATTTGTTTTTTTTTTTAACGATGCGGCGCTTCGTGCTGTACTGTCTCGTGTCAGTACGACAGAAGCGCGATTTTATGTATTCGCTTTTGAATTTGAATTTGCTTTGCTGGCTTCACTCTCAGTGTTCGGCGCGGTCTATCTTCCTTTTGTTTCATTTTTGACGCTGGTCGCTAACTGACACTGGATAGTACTTGTCCATACGATTAGCGCAGTGGCTAAACGATTGGTTGCTGCACTGCGTTTCGCGGGTTCGATTCCTGCACGAAACAAAATTTGTATGGCCTACAGGTAGGTGTTCCGGGTCTGCTTGTTTGTGTATGTGTTTGTGATAGAAGCCTTATAAATATCCCACTGAGGAGCTCTATAGGGAATGCAAAGTTTTGGCAGTAAGAAGACTCTTCGTGCTTCAGTGTATTCTTAGGAAACATAGAACGCCAATGCAAAATACAGAAAAACGTCGTGTCGACATTGTTTTCCCACCAATTCAACACCATACTAGACTACCTTTTCCAGACACTAGTACTTTTACCTCAGTGGAAATTTGTACAACAGGGTAAATAGATTGGTCAAAATACACAAACTTAACCTACATCATTGCAAAAAAAAGCTTGGTTGATGGATCAAAAGTATGACGAAATAGAAAAACTATTAATTACCCCAACTTAGCAAGACAAGTAAGTACACCCTCATTCCCCTAGGTCACCACTCTACGCACACATGCACACACACGCACATACATACACACACTCTCTCTCTCTCACACACACACACACACACATATCACTATGATTGTAAACATTACTTTTCTAAACATACTTTATGTGAATATGTATTACCGAATGATCCAACCCACGCGCCATCATCAGCGAGACATTTGAGCGAGTATGACGCGAGCATGATAGTTATTTTCCAAAGGGCTCACAGCTTAAGAACCACTGTCTCTAGGTATCATCACAGGAGAATAATATCTTCCTCATCTGTGACTCACATCAATGCTGATTTATAACGCGAAAACATGAGAATGTTAATTATAAATTATGACATCAGGTTTTTATCTTCGTACACGGAAGTGGGGACAAATACTGGGGGAGGAATACTGACTCCCAAGTCACAGGCAATGAACCTAGTTTGGGAGCCAGGGAACCTGTTACTGTATAATGTATGTTATGAATAAAGTTATTATATATTACTAGCCGTTGCCTGCGACTTCGTCTGCGTGGTTATAAAGATAGGTATGAAGTTTAAATTTCAGTCAACAGAATGTCACAGCCTACTTTAAGGCACCAATATGTAAAAAAAATAGATGTTGTTATGTTCGTAAAACCTACAACCTACCTATACACCACATTTATAGTTTTATTTTCAGGCTGCAGATTATTTCAATTCATTATTAATTTTAAAATATGGCATGTGATTAAATGTGATCTTGTTCGTTTCGAATCGATGGTGGTGTTCTTTTTTTTTTTTGTGTTAGATTTATATCCGTGGTTAGACTGCTTGGGCCCAGTAGGAGCTACATTTATCGCAGCATTAGTGGCGTTTTTTAATGTCCTCTAATGTGCACTATAATAATAGTAAGTGGGCCATTGTCTGGTCAGGAGCACCGCAGTCACACTAGGTATCGGTCGGATCTATAATCCCCCAATTTGTTGTGTTTGCAGCGGCCTACTTGGGAGCACAGTCTATTGAGCGCTTTCCATTTAGACTACTGCAAATCACTTCCGAGTGCCAAGTGTTCCTGGGTTGAACGAAGTTCAGTGGCGGTGGGTGACGTTCCCACAACTTTCGTCTGACCGTACGTGGTCGGTCCTGGATGGCCAGTGTGCCGCGGAGAAAACTTTTCCGACTCTTAAGTCTTTCCGGAACTGTTGTATATTTGTAGAGGGGATGGATAGTAAAGATTTTATAAGTGAGCATTCCAAAATAAAATCTATACTTTTTATAGAAAACGATGGCGAATGTGGGATTAACAAAGATGTGTTTAAACTGTTATCTGGAATTTGGTAATTAATATGGTGATATGTGAATACCAGGTTCAACATACTATAAGATACTTTTAACCGCGGAAAATCGTCACACTGGTACTCAGGGGAAAATAAAAAGTTAAATGTTTGAGCTATAACTTGATGAAACGAATGCCCTACGTAAATGTTATTGTAAAAAAAATATTAAGGCCTCGATTCGTTTGAATTTCATTTAGTTGTATTTTCTTTTTGTTGTATTCTAAGTCATCAATAAATGTTTGTTGAACACATATTTAGATTATATTCCCTTGAACTGGCCCTGTCGTAAACTCTGTTTCTACCTGACGTTTCATTTACGTATACTCCTATGATTGACTACGCTACGCTACATATTCCGCCATCGGAGGTATGATTCAAAATTGTACTTTTTGAACGTCTCGAATCTTCTCGCGCATCCCGTTGTTTTCCCGTCCCCGGGCTCTTAGAATTCGACATCAGACGTTTCAGATCTTCGATTTTGCCGACCCCGTTGTCGCTGGCATAAGCAACAGGATCCGCGTACGAAGTCGCGGGCAGAAGCTAGTATTTAATATGTATGCGTTAAAAATTGGTCTAAAGAATGAAAAACAAATATTGTTAAAATTAGTCGAAAACCAAACAGTGGAAATTCCTAAGTGTGAAGGAAGGGAGGTAGGAAGTGGAGTTCCTACCTAATACACATCAAAATAAAAACTGTTTAAGATATTGTGTAACCTGCAGCGCAAAGAAATCACCCGGTTATTCGAATCCAATCTCATTTCCTATTTTACTGAACTGTAGTGAAAAGTATTTGGTATTCGATAACACAGTTCCGTAAAAATAGTTCGCCTCCTATCATCACACTTAGTGGTGCTAGCGTAGTTTTCATCGAGTTACAGAATTCCTAATAGGTACGCTTTTCACCACGGAATCAGAAGTGAGCTTAAGTAAGTTCTTTCAGAATAGCATTGCTGGGAGGACCTACTTCACAAGTCCACTTCTATCGGTCTTTACTCAGAATTTTAAAACATATTCTTTGTAACATCTGAAATATTCTTGATACTTATCATCATCTTAACAACCAGAAAAAGCCCTCTACTAGACATAGGTCTCTCAAAAGGTTTACCAAATGAACCGGTCGCGCCGTAAGCATCCAGCGACTTCCTGTGACTTCTACCAGGTCATCGATTCACCTTGTAGAGTAAGAGCCTCCCAACCCTACGTCTTTTAGTGCGTGGCCGCCACTCTAGGACCATAGGGTCTTAGGACAATGTTTATAGATTAAATAGAGAACTTAGTATTTATCAGTTGAATTATTTTCGCTGTAAAAAAAGTTATATTTAAATGTTTAAAACTACTTCTTATGAACAGGCAAAACTCTTACTCGTAGTATGTTAATAAAAATGCTAACATGTGGTAACTATTTGCGACTACGTCGTAGGGACTACTACCTGGTTCTATTTTAAATTTAGTTTTATTGTAATTTAACGTTAATTTATTCTAGTATATAGTATAGCAGAATATGTGCAAAAAGACAAAAATACATTAGGTATATTAAAAATACCACAAACAAGAACACTATCTATTTGCCAGTATTCAACTTCGAAAAAGAACTGCTCAAATGAACATGTTTACATCCACCTGGAGAATTATTAAAATACTAACGGAATTGATGAAAAAACTTAACTACAGCGAGACTGAATCACTTCTGCAACAGATAACATAAATATTACACGCGCACACATACCCACGCATACACACAAAAACACACACACATACACACATTCACTCAAATTATCACCTTGTTTTTGATTATGTATTAGTATAGTTTAATAGACACTTTTTGTTAATGAAAGAGCGGAGTTTCCTGATACAGGCATCTTTTGCTTAATAGGAGGCTTCGGATAAATAGCACTTTCTAGCATGAACCACAGGTTCAACCTAGTTAAAGCAAATAGCCCTTCGTCTGTCCAGAAGCCAAATATTGGACGCTTCTCATTGTTTAACTATTGTGTTTCCTAATTGACAGTTGCGCTCATATGCAACTGTTTTCTATTTTAATTTATAAGTTCTAAATAGGGTATTTTACTCTATACGAGAAAAAATCTATAAATATGTTATTGAGACAGTTTAGGCATAAAGCAGTCGGAAAATGTAAGTTTTTGTTCATAAAATAACAAAGCAAATTTTTAAATTCAATTCAGTTTTCAGTATTTTTAATCTGTTATAAAACACCGTGAAATAGTAGCGGCCATGTTATTACGCCATACGGCTGTGTAAACAAAAAATTGTCAACTGTCAGTCAACCGATTGGCGTAATATACTTAGGCTTTGTACTTATTATTTTCGTAACCAACGTAATTTTTCCATTATTACACCTATTACAAAATATGCTTTTAATTATTTTTAAATGATATACAATTATCATATTTAATATGAGCTCATTTGATACAAAACGAACTGACGTCATTTACGCTGAGCAATATGGCGTCCAGTAAGAGGCGTTTTCGTCAAACTACGCGCGAAATTTGAAAATTGAAAATTGAGATGCATTTTTATGGCACTTTTCGATTGAATAAAAATTTTGTGTTTTTTTCTGTCTCTCTACCAATTTTCAGATACAAAAAGCCAAGGATTTCTATATAAAGAAAGAAAGAAACTTGCGAGAGCCCTAAGTCCAGGCTGTCACAAATCTCTTTCTTAGCGAATGTCTCCTACTCATAAACTCTAGACTTGCTAAATTTCAGGTCGGTAGTTCAACAATACCTAAATCAAAACTTTCATACAAACTTGCAAGAGCCATGAGACCTCCTTAATTCGTCCCTGTCCCAAGTCTGTTCTTAGCGGACGTCTATTAACTATAAATTATCTCCCTAGCAAATTGCAGGTTTGTAGCACAAAAAATCAAGGACGTTCATACGAAGTTGCGACAACCATTAGAGTTCCTTAATCCGGCCCTGTCGCAAAATCTGTTCTTAGCGGACGTCTACTACTTATTAACTACCTCTCTGCCGAATTTCAAGTTCGTAGCGCAAAAAATTAAGGACTTGCATACAAACTTGCGAGAGCTATTAGATGTACTTAATCCGGCCCTGTTGCAAAATCCGTTCTTAGCGGACGTCTACTAACTATGTACTACCTCCCTGGCAAATTTCATCTTAATATGTCAAGCGGTTTTCGATATTTCGTGATGAGTGAGTGGCAACGTTAACAAAAGTGTGGACTGCAGACAAGTTTTTTTTTGGACCAATCTCTTCGTTATAGACAGGATAGTTAGCCAGCCAGTTCATACAAAAATCTAGTTTTGCTTTAGTAGGTACATTATAGTGAATTTAGATTTTTCTAGACAACTGAAAACTTAATCTATCTATCTATTATATAATGAATCCCTATTTCCCTTGGTCACGGCATCACGCGTGTACCTACGTCTGGACCAATTTCGCTAATTCTTTTTTGACGTGATAACGTCTTCTAAATCGATGAACACCGGCTGTACGCACGAAAAAGTGTCACGTTCCGCCTGAGCTTGAGCGTGAAAAACGAGAGCGTGGAACAAGCGAGAGGCACGATCGGCTTTTATTAAGCAATAAGCTCCGCTCACCTCGACGGAAGCCATAATTTGCTTATGTTATAATTTATGTTAGCCATTATATTTCTTTATGACGTTACCACGTAAAACTATCGTCCGTAAACCGACTTTACAGACAACCAATTTTTTGTTGTGTTCTTTATTGCAAGGAGAAGAAGAGTATGAAAGAAAAAACTAAGAAAATTGCGCGAAAGATTCATATAAAATCAACAAAAACCAAAAAAAAAACATAGGTGACGTATTCATTTCTTCACCAAAAAATTATACAAGCATAGATGACGTACCTATTAGTTTCTTAAATTTTTGGGGGATTGACGCAATTAGTGTCGGTAGGGTAGATAGGGTATGTAGGGTATGAAGGTATTTTGGGTATGTAAGGGTATAAAGGGGATGTAGGGTATATAGGGTAATAGGTAGGGTAGGTAGGGTAAGTAGATAGGCGGGTAAAGCCCAATAACGCACGCTATTGACGGTACGGCGTCCCATCGTCGTCTTCAATAATGCCAGTGCGTTTATGTGGAGTGTAGGTACTAAACTATAGTAAAAAATCGCAAAGACGGACGCTTCGCACGTGGGCCATTCATAGAACGATTTGAAAAAGGCATTAAGTCCGCATTTGTGCCTTTATGCATGAAGATGAAGTGTAAATAAATAAATAAATAACCGGTTCCAAAATTATAGGGTTACCAAATGGTAACTGGTAACACTTCGATTGGTCCATCCTGTCCATAAATGTATGAATTTAAATATTTAAATTCATAACTACCTACTTACCCGCCTATCTACTTACTTATCCGACAGACATATCTCTGCCCGTCTAGTTTTCAGTTGACAGTAAAAATATTTAAATTCATACATTTATGGACAGGATGGACCAATCGAAGTGTTACCAGTTACCATTTGGTAACCCTATAATTTTGGAACCGGTTATTTATTTATTTATTTATTTACACTTCATGCATAAAGGCACAAAGGCGGACTTAATGCCTTTTTCAAATCGTTCTATGATAAGTAAGTAGATAGGCGGGTAAGTAGGTAGTCTACCTACTTACCCGCCTATCTACTTACTTATCCGACAGACATATCTCTGCCCTTCTAATTTTCAGTTGACAGTAAAAATATTTAAATTCATACATTTATGGACAGGATGGACCAAACAATCAATTGAAGACGACGATGGGACGCCGTACCGTCAATAGCGAGCGTTATTGGGCTATTACAACACAACGGATTTTCTTGGCGATTGTAGTTGAATATGGAATGGACAAGTTCTGGTTTCTACAGGACAACGGCACAGCTCACACAGCCCGGGCTACAATAGCCTTATTACGCCGTAAGTACGTTGAACGCCTAATTTCGAAAAACAGTGATTTTGTGTAGTATTTTTGGAGCCTAAAGTCCATGTTAAAAACCCATAACTGTAAAAGAACTTAAGGCCTTATTTGACGCGAAATAGCTACTAACACTTCCCGAATCGATAGAAAATGATGAAAGACGCTCATTGCGCTATCCGCTGAAAAGGCAATATTAAATCATCTTCAAAAAGTGATCCAAATCAATTATCAAGGTCATCTTTTCGAATTAGTTACAGAATAATTGCTGACACTTTAATTGGGCCACTCTATATATCTAGAAGCCTTCCATCATAATATTCTATTCTTTCTATTTGATTCCTCGCTAGTGATTTTCTTTTCTCTTTTCTGTCTACTTGTAACTTGTAACTATCTGTGAAAACTTGTAATTAATTGCCTTCTTTTCATTCATGTTTGTACTATCCTGGCTGCAAGTTTTCTAAACAGTAAATTAAGTTTTCACTTCTCTTGCTCAAAAAGGCCGTCATTGTAGCATACCAGAGCGGGGATAAAATAGCATTTCATCCTCTAGGGGAAAAAGCTTTTAATTTTTTTTTATTTTTGTGTGTCAAATATGACAATGAGCCTAAAACGAAAAAGTCTTTAGTCATAAGTAGAATAATCATGAATAAAGACTCGACCTATTACTGTTTCATAAAAAAAGAACCTCATTTTATTTTTTAAAATGGAACTGAAATCGGTGATCTCTGGTAGAATGCATGCCATGTGTTGCGGCTGCAGAAGAAACAAAAAAAATATTTCATATTGTATTGGATTGTTTTATTTTCTCGCAATCGTAGTGAAAAGTATAGTGTAACACACGGCGCTAAAACCCATTAAAACTCGGTTTCTATTTACTCCCTCGCTATAGCTCGGGAGTAAAACTACCTCGTATATAATGGGTCATTTTAGCTCCTTGTATATGTAACAATCTACTATTTCTTTATGCTGCGTGGAACAAACATCAAGTGTGGCAATAAAGCTTCATGTGGCATTCCCATTGGCCATCGTCCGTCCTGGCCTTAGTAGAGTGCAAACCGATATTGATCCCTTCCTTATCAGTTCACTTCGCTGAACTCAGATTCAATAACTCGTACTTGCATTTTTCAGATTGTTATTTAATACATAAATGCTAAATATTTACAGTGAAATATAATACTAACGGTACATATTTTAATAGGAGTGTCTACCAAGAGGTGGGTAGGTATTTTACATTCACCTCCAAAAGCGAGTCGATATCAAAAGCATAACATTTATTTATTAAAATTACAGCGATATTACAAAGTTTGAAGGGAGCTTCATCTTTTTAAAACCCATCTGTGCCATATTGTTGCAACATGCAATCCGTGGAGCAAAACGACCATAATCTCCACGCCCGACTTTGTAATAGCAGAATAATTATTTAATAACAAAATAGGAGGATGCTGTTGCCAATAATTTTGACATAATACATCGGAGACAGGGTGACGAGATATAAAATGCTTCGTAGCCAAGTGCTACGGTTGCTACGAACTACTATAATATTTCACTTATTGGGGCGTTATACGAAACTGTGTACCGCACTACAATTTTGGACTCATCGTTTAACAAGGAAGGATTATGGGACACGGACAACATCGCAAGTTATTAATAAAAGTAAATCACACCATAGTAATATTATTTTTAGCACACAGTCTATGTGATGCCCCGTAGCATACGTCAAAAAAGACGGCTACGGTTATTCCATTTTAACTATTTAGTTTATTAAATAACTCATATTGAATAATTATTATAATTATTTATAATAATAAAAATAAAAAATTAAACTAATAATTCATATTGAAAAGTCCCTTATTAGTTTTTATTGATTACTATTGAAGTATATTTCTTTTATTTTTGTTTATATTTCATTTCTTTTTTGATTATATAAACTGTAAAATTGCCAGTCGAGACAAACAGTACTTCTGTTATTCTTTTTTTTAATCATTAATCAATTTCTTTCATTTTAGTGTATGCCCATTTTAATCATAGGTTTTCATTTTATTTATTATCTCTTTTTGTTACCTCTGTTAACGTAAAAAAAAATGTTGCTTAAACGCCTTTTGTTTTTGTAAACAGAAGTCAAGGGTTTAAGCTGAAAACCAGCAACTGCAGATGCTTGAACCATTTGCTACCGATATAACATACAATAGTTCTGTGTAGGTATATACTGATACTAGCTGTAATACTGGAGACAATAAACGTTTATTCTTTTCTATTCTTTATTGGGATTTGACGGTATTTTTTTTCTTAGGCCGCTACGTTTGCTACGAAGCTACAAATCACACAAGTCATAATGTTAAAGTTATCGTTAGGACAAGAACTATTCTAATTCTATTTATGCAGTTGGATTTTGGCTATAACCATGTGAAGACTCTTTTAACCATCCGGATAGTGTTTCGTTTCTATTATTTATCACTATTAGATACTCCTCGGGTATGAAATAATGATAATTACTAATATAATGTGTACTCACATAAATATGTTAGTGCCATGATTTTAATGTATGTGGCGCATCCTAAGAAACTGGTTAAGTGCGAGTCGGACTAGCACTTAAGGGTGCCTTACAATATAAATATCGAGCAAAAAAACGCTGATTACAACACGTTTCTTGTATTTTGACCCCCTTTTTAATTATTATTTCTTGTCATAGTAGCCATACTAATAGACACTCTATGAAAATGTATAGACGGGCGGATTAGCGAGAGCTATAGTAGGTATTCCAATGGGACCTTGTAGGCATTGCAACCTAAAACGTAGGTAACACGAAGAACATGTCATAATCCTTTTAAAGTATTACCTACAAACAATATACCTATATATATATATATAAAAATTTAAGTTTAGGTTACCTGTCTGATCGATATACTATGAGTTGTAGGTACATAACTTAGTTTGTACCTATCAACAGGTTGCAAACAGAAACCAAGTCAATATTGAGGTTAAATTGAGTGTTATTTTGACGTTCAAATTATTAGTGTCAATTTGGCGAATCTCAAGAAATATGCGCGAATACAAATATACGTTACATTACTTAATTCATTGGCAAACACTTACTTAAGATACGGTATTAATTCAAGCACAAAGATATTTAAAGTTTAAACGTCTTTGAGAAAGGTCTTAAATCGGTTAATAAATAAATACTTACACAGTTATTTGAGAAATATATAACTAAAAACGCGAGCAGCAGAATTCTTAAAAACGCCATCACGTTGAGCGACAAACTGTTTGCCAAGAAAGCTTTATTGCAGAACTGTAACACTTGTTATCACGTTTCTATTCAAACACATAAAATGTTTGCAAAACTTTGAGAGTTTTGTAAACGAAAAAACAAACACAATGGGGGCGTGCGGTAACACTTGTGATATTTTAACTAAGGAACACAATTAGCTAACGGTACAATGATTTCACATTGTGCTTTCATTGAATGACGTAAGCACCTGAGTACCCACAACAACAATATGACCAGGCTCAATGATATGGTACCTATACAGGCTGGTTTTTTGAGACGGAACCGTAATCTGACGTGTAAATCCAATACACTGTATCTCAGAAATCCCTATTTCGAGAAAACGGCTTTTTAAACTTTTTTTAGTTTTTGGTTCGTTTTGGTAACATATTTGTAACATAATAATTATATAGTGTTAGATATCAAATGATAGGTATTTTTATGTCTTATCTAGCCATGTAAATTTTGCAATCATACTACCCATACAATTTGAAATAACTAAGAGAACGTGTTTTGTCCTTACAAAAACTAAAGAAATGTATCCAATTGTTTAAGCAAAACACTGTATCTTTAGTTTCAATGTATTGGATTTATGAGAACAGAGCTGTTTTGGTATGGTTTTTCAACAAATGAGCCTTGTGAAACCCCCATTTCTACTTTTGAACCATGTGAATTCACCTCATTTGGACTTGCTGCTGTCTAATAATCAAATAGGATTTTACTAAACTAAGCGCAAGTCCACCTAATCCATAATGCTCATGAATCAAAAGTAATGTATCATGATTTACGCAATCAAATGCCTTGCAGAGGTCCCAAAATATTTCTATGGCATCCTGTGCTTCTTCCCTTATATTGCTTTGTGACAATCTCACTAATAGTCTATTACGGTATCTTCTCATTGTTATTACCCAAAAAACAAAACGAACAAATGTAAACGTATTGAGCGTATGCGCCAGCTGTCGATGAATACACTGACCGAGCAATTCGACCATTGTCCGTTGAGCTCTCGCCCTCCTGCCCGTCACGCATCTTGCACGTATTACGCGTAGAGACGTGTCGCCGCGCGCGACGTATCCAGATAGTTTGGTTATCGAAAACACTGTATCTCGAGAGTTTCGACTACTTCCGCGTCAACTTTTTAGCCAAAACACTGTAACTTCAATCACAGTGTTTTGCCATACCAAACCGTAACCGTAATTAAAATACAGTGTTTTTAATATGCTCATATCTCCTTCTACGTACCTACTATAAAATGAAAAAGTAATAATATAGGGATATGTAACCTCCTCGTAGAAATCAAATGAGCCCTATTAAAACACTGTAACTCGAGTTACAGTTTATTGGATATACACGTCAGGTAAGGGCAGGTATCTTAATCGTAATAGTTACAGGAAAAAGTTCCTAGGAGACCATCCATAACTATTTGAGATATTTCGGGAAAAAAAATAAAATGATAAAAAAAAATGCTATTTTACAGGATCAGATTATTTGAAATCCCTGACCCCTGAGCTAGTGTGAGCTAAATGAACTTACTATATGCGAAAAAGCTGATAAAATACCAAAAACATTTTTATGCCTATCGATTTTGTTTCATGTAGGGATCAAATGAACCTATGGGACCATTTAAGGTACGGGTGCTTACAAGAAATGAAAGAAATCGCCAAAAACGTTTCCTATACATTTTGTATGGAAAAAAAACGATTAATTAACTATTAATCGAAATATGTTTTGTTTCCAAACGATCCTATTTCGTACTATGATCAAAAGACAGAAAAATTACGGTACGTCACATGACCGAGTTTACACGCCGGAACGTTTTTCTATAACTATAACTGTAAAGGTAACTACCTACCTGCCTTTACCGTCTCGTCTCATAAATCTACCCTGTAGATCAGTGGCTAGAATGCTACATTTACATTCAACCACGATTAATATTTGGCCACCTCTAGTAGGTACTTCTTGCATTCCGATCTAGCAGATTATTTTGATGTAGATGAAATACAGCCGATTATGGAATATAATAATAATAATAATAAAATGTTTATTCAAAACCAAACATGTTACATAAACTGTAAACCCATCAAACTGCGTAGCTGTTTGTCGGTGGGATTGGCGCTTGATTTACACTATTTTGGTTCAATTTAACAAAAAACTAAGGTACAGACAGTTGTGGCAGCGCGGGCCGTCGTCGCCGCGCGCCGTATTCAGAGTTCTATAATGCCGACACACGCGCATTTTATGAAATATGTAAAAACGTAAATTTACAATTTACGTTAACGTTATCTTTAAAAGATCCTGCTAAAGTAATAGAGAAGACATCGGGAAAGACCAATAAGACATGCCCAAACTTATACCAATATTTTTCATCCCACCATCTCGGAAAGAGTATTTTTAATCTTCAATATCTGAGTGGAAAAGCCGTTTTTATTCTCTAGAGGATAAAGTAAATTTATCTTCAATATCTGAGTGGAAAAGCCGTTTTTATTCTCTAGAGGATAAAGTAAATTGAATTTAGAACATCGTGTGCACTAAGTTTGTGAATTAAAAATAAACATTAAACCTATTTACTGCTACCTCTATGGTGCCGAATATATCATACAACTTTTTTTTAATTTGTTAAAAACTCAGACTTTGTAAACGTTTTTTTTTTGCATTTAGTCATTTCCTCGCTGAGGTGGAATGAAAAGTTACGTGTTGCACTCGAGTGCAAAGATTTTTCACCTCGTGCTCTTTTGATTCCCTCGCTAACGCTCAGGATTCTAATTTTGAATCACTCGCTGCGCTCGTGATTCAATTTTAGAATCCTTCGCTTGCTCGGTCATCAAAATTGAACACGCGGTTAAAAAGCAACTTTGCACTCTTGTATAACAAATAACTATTCTAAGTCGACATTATTTTGAGCGTTTAGACAAAAATTAACACATGGAACAAGAAGGATTTTGAAGAGATTTATCACATGTCATAATAAAACCAGTCGTGGAAAAATAAATTAAAAACCAAATGTCTTACTAGGTACTTAGCGCTCGTAGATTACAACAAGCTGGTGTTCGACTACGTGAAATGTGAGAAGATTTGAAGAAACCTTGTGGAATCAAGGCGTATAAGAAATATAGATATTCGAGTCGGCCCTAAATCTTTCTGGATGTCGGATGTCGTTTGGATGACAGGACAATGATCAACGGCACCACATTTTTGTTATATTTTCCTAATACCTGAGTGAACATCAACTTCGTGAAACCAAATAATTCAATCTATTACCACGGTGGATCCCTGAAATCCCTTTTCTAGTTAATGTAAATCGTAACGAGGACAGTCATTGAATAACAAACCATTGTTAAGAATGTTATTTCAACAATCGCAGAATAGCTCGGGCATGGGATAACTTTTATCCACGTAAAATGGAGATACAGTAATGATCTCTTTTGTTCGAAATACCTATACCTACTCAAATAGCTTTTAAATGTGTTATCTTGTGTGTTTTTTATTTATTCTACTGGGCACACATGAAAAGAAAATAAAAAAGGTGACATCTAGACGTGTAGATGTTTTATTTCTGTGTGTTCAACGCCTCAACGGTGCACATTAAATAGATTTAAAAGTGTTTATGCTGCAGAGAGTATCATAGAATCGTTCATTATTTTAATTAAACTAGAAACGTATACGCAAGATGCACAAGTTTAAAGAATGAATAGAGATCATTTTTCAAATGAGTTTTAAAAAGAGCTTGAGAGAGTCTCAAAATGTATGTAAACTTTAAATCTCTACGTTGCTAATAACAACAATCTCTTTTAAAAATATTATCTTTTTTTCTGTAGACTTATATATTGTGTAGATGTAATTATTATTATCTTTTTTCTTCTCGAATTTACTGTACTTCACATATTTATATTTGTTTATTCGTTTACACTTTATTTATTTTTTATTCTTATTCGTATTTGACCGTGGCATCACTTTGGGCCCTATCAGAATATCAGCGCTGTGACGTTTCTTTAACTGTTACTGCATCGTGCTGAGATAGGAGCCTTTTGCTTTTGGCCTCGTACAGGACCAATTTCGGTCCTTTTTTTATTGTTGTACAATTTAACCATGTTATTTTTGTGTGTTTTGTCCTGTGCGGGCTAATAAATGCTTTTTCTTTCTCTCTTTCTTTCTTCTTTATTATTATTATTAATGGTCTATAAACCGTTGGTCAACATTATCTTTAAACCACTAACTTTTCATCCTGTGGGCTTTTCACCCACGAACGTTTTGCCAACAGAACTCGACTTCAGTGAATGGTTAACCAACAGAATATTTTGATATTTATTGACGCATAACAGCTTACGCATAATTTCTCTAGTTATAATAATGTTTAAGCATAACATTCTAAAGCATATATTTACTTGGGGCATTCCGACTCGGACAGGTTAGGTTAGAAGGGAATGGCATCCCTTTCGTGGTTCTTTTTAGAGTTCCGTAGCCAAATGGCAAAAAATGGAACCCTTATGGATGTCTGTCTGTCTGTCCGTCTGTATGTCACAGCCAATTTTTTCCGAAACTATAAGAACTATACTGCTGGAACTTGGTAAGTAGATATATTCTGTGAACCGCATTAAGATTTTCACACAAAAATAGAAAACAAAAACAATACGTTTTGGGGTTGCACATACTTAGAACTGAAACTAGAACCAAATCAAGTGGGGGTGTCTGTGGTAGGGTTTATGTTAATAGTTTGCGCGAGAGACACTTCCAAAGTGGCAAAATGTGTCACCCCCACCCACCTGTAACTTCTAAAATAAGAGAATGATAAAACTAAAAAAAGATATTATGTACATTACCATGTAACCTTATACCGAAAATTGGTTTAAACGAGATCTAGTAAGTAGTTTTTATTTAATACGTCATAAATCGTAAACTGCAATTTAAAAAAATACATTATTATTAAAACATCGATCGAAGTTACAACGAACTACAAGAACTTTTATATTATGTTACTTGCTGCTACGGAACCATTCATGGGCGAGTCCGACTCGCACTTGGCCGTTTTTTTTTAAACCACCCAGAAATAGGGGGGGCTCCAAACTCAAACTCAAACTCAAAATCATTTATTTCAATGAAACCATTTACAGGTACTTTTGAATTGTCAGAGTCAGTCAGTCAGAAAGTTGAAGCTAGTTGCTCGTTCCAAACAGTAGGTTTCTATGGAGAAGAACGAGCAAGAAACTCCATGAACACTCTTTTAAAATCAGATAAATTTTACAAATTTAGGTTACATCCTTCATGTTGAATCTAAGGGTACAATGTGAGAACAATGTAACACGTCTTGCATGTTAAAAGAGGTCTAGAGACAAATATAGTT
The DNA here is from genome assembly GCA_947361185.1 of Charanyca ferruginea. Classification (NCBI taxonomy): domain Eukaryota; kingdom Metazoa; phylum Arthropoda; class Insecta; order Lepidoptera; family Noctuidae; genus Charanyca; species Charanyca ferruginea. The sequence goes on along the minus strand of OX376055.1, from coordinate 14,252,448 downwards.
ATAATAACAATTCAAACCAAAATTTAAAATAACCGAGGCAGCTAAGGATGACCAGTCCCAACCGACGGCGTCCGTTCACGAACATGACACATGGATCGGCACCATTTAGCTCAACCATTTTGAAGGGAACAGAATGATCCAACACATGCGCCACCGGCAGCGAGACATTCAAGTGAGCATGACTCTCCCAACCGCCAGGGCATATTCAAGTCAATGAGAGGTATACCTCGTAAATGGTAGCTTTAAAGAACATAGTGCTCACATGTATGTGCTACGAAAAATTATATAATACTAACACATTGAGTTATACAATGCAAAGATAATTTAGATCTACATCTTCAGCAGCTCCAAAAATTGTTACAAATGCTAATCAATTAATCTATGAACCCTTATGGCTGTGGAGCTAGACCAGCATCTAGCCAAGCATTTTTATCAGTGATGTAATCACTCAATTTATAATATGCTCGGTTGCATAGTGTGCGTTTAATACAAGACTTAAATTTTGTCTCATTTAGTTGAACAATGTGGGGAGGTATTTTATTGTAACACTTTAAACAGTACCCCATGAAAGACGAATCTACTTTAGCCAGTCTGAAACCTGGTTGAACTAGTTGGTCCCTATTTCTAGTATTATAATTATGTCTGTCACCTCTTTTATCAAAAAGATGCAGATTTTTTCTAGCGTACATGATGTTTTCATAGATGTATTGACAAGGCACCGTCATTATGTTAATTTCCTTAAACAGTTCCCTTAGAGAATCGCGCATACGCAGATTGTAAATGGCTCTGATGGCTCTTTTCTGCAGAATTAAAATAGAATCGATGTCCGCAGCTCGTCCCCACAATAAAATACCGTAAGACATTATACTATGAAAGTAACTAAAATAGACCAGTCTCGCGGTATCCACATCAGTAAATTGCCGGATCTTTCTGACAGCATATGCTGCCGAACTTAGCCGTCCTGCGAGAGATGTTAAATGAGGACCCCAATGTAGCCTTGAGTCGAGCGTCATTCCCAGAAAAACGGTTTTATCGACGAATTCCAGTTTCTCTTTATTCAATACATACAATACATGCAAAGCAAATCTGATGCACTTAGTTTTTTTTCCATTTAATACTAAATTGTTAGCCGTGAACCACTTTTGTACCTCAAGTAAGGCGTTATTTACGTTGTCAAGATTTTGAGCCCGTCTATTTATTTTAAAAATTAATGACGTGTCATCGGCAAATAACACCATTTGTGGTTGGTTTTTGAATAACCAGGGAAGATCATTAATATAAACTAAAAAGAGGAAAGGACCTAAAATTGAGCCTTGTGGAACTCCCATTTGTACTTTTAAACCATGTGAATTCACCCCGTTTATTTGAACTTGCTGCTGTCTATCATTTAAATAAGATTGCACTAAACTAAGCGCAAGTTTACCTAGTCCGTAATGCCCAAGTTTCAGAATTAATGTGTCGTGATTTACGCAATAAAATGCCTTGGAGAGGTCACAAAAGATTCCTATCGCATCTTGTGCCTCTTCCCACGCAGTAAATATGTGTTTTAATAAAGTGACACCGGCGTCAGTCGTACAACGCCCTTTGGTGAAACCATACTGTTGATCGTGTAATATGCAATTTGTGTTAAAATGAGCAAGCACAGATGCTTGCTCATTTTAACACAAATTGCATATTACACGATCAACAGTATGGTTTCACCAAAGGGCGTTTATGCTTAATCAGAATTAAGCATAATCTTTTCAAAAACCTTGCTGAAAGCCGGCAACACGGACACGGGTCTATAATTGTTAGTATCTTTACTATCCCCAGATTTGAAAAGAGGTATGACCTTACTAAATTTCATTAAATCTGGGTAAACACCTTGGTCTACGCACATATTAAATATTAAAGCCAAATAAGGTGCTATTGTTTCTATTATAGATGTACAAACTTTAATAGACACACTCCACAGATCTTCCGTAAATTTTATTTTGATTTGCCGAAAAGCTTTTAAAACGGTCATGGGGTCAATATGTTTAAATTGAAATTCTACCGGGCAGCCTGGTACGTTCGCTTTTAATAACGCAATTGAGTCGTCAGGTGAGGAATTCAAAGCTTCCGTGGTTTTGATTGGTATGCTAGTAAAGAAATTTACAAAATCACGAGCTACTTCTATGTTAGAGCTTACGGGACCATGTGATGTCTCCAATGTATATTCCGCGTTACGAACTTTTTTCTTGCTAGTTTCGTTATTTATAACTTTCCAAACTGTCTTTATTTTATCGTCTGCCGATTTGATCTTGTTACTAAAGTATAGCGCTTTCGCTACCTTGCAAGTATTTCTAAAAGTTTTAGAATAAGTAGCAACATACTTGTTGAAAGTTTCCGTGTTAATATAAAGCTTAAGGCCATACAGCTCAAACAGTATTTCTCTACTTTTTCTAATACCCTTAGTTGCCCAGTCACTAAATATAAACTTAGGGCTAATATATTTCGCCTTTTTTTCAAAATTTTTATTGAATTCAGTTTCGACCACAGAAAATAAATCATTATACAATTTATTTGCATCGTTGTTATAGTGGTCCAGAGTACTTAACTTATTATTTAGAGTTTTATTAAATTTATTGAATTTACCAGTTGTTATTGGTCGAAATTGTATTTGCACTTTTGTCGTAGGCATTTTGAACATAAATGTTACCGTTTGACCGCTATGATCCGATGGTAAATAATTAACAATAGCTCTATCTACATAGTCGCAATCGCAAAAAATGTTATCGATGCAGGTAGCAGTAGTTAGAGTTACCCTAGTAGGCTCCATGAAAACATTCGACAAATTAAATGATTTAAAAAGGCTTAATAATCGACTACTATTCAAATTATTTTCTAAAACATTAATATTAAAATCACCACAAATAATTGCGGGTTTGCTACACGTTGCAAGTTTCGCTAATACATCTTCCATTACAGACTCAAATAAAGAATAGTTTTGGTAGCTTGGGGGTCTGTACACGCACACTATAATATGCTCATCCAGCTCGACACAGGAAAGTTCGATGCAATGTTCAACCGATAGGCCAACTATGTAATTTCTTTCTTTATATTTTAAACAATCTTTTAATAAGATCAATGAGCCTCCACGCGACATAGCTTTGCGATTAAAACAACTGCCCACACTATAGTTTTCATAGTTAATTAGCATTTGGTAATCCTTTAACCAATGTTCAGTAAAACAAACAATGTCAAACATGGTTTTTTCTAAAAACATTTCAATTTCTAATAATTTGGATGAAATACCTTGAATATTTTGATGAAATAATTTCAAGGTATTCTGCTGTTTCTGCAACTTAACTTTATGAGAGCAAGAAGGTACCTTGTTGTTTGTAGGTTTAACTATATGGTTATTGGTACCTTCTGTTGTCTTACAAACTAGTTTAAATTATTATCCGGAGTTTGACCACGAACTTCAATGATATCAGGTAGTGAGTTCCTACCACTTGTGCAACTCGCATCAATAGATGGCTGGTCCATAATGACACATGGATCCTCCTTCGTACAGTTTGTATAATAAAACCGTTCCGTCGACCGGGCCTTATTTTGTAAGAACTGTTGATATCATTATGCATAAGTAAATGTGCCTATGCTTTAGAATGTAATGCATCGATACTCGTAATAAAATCGAGTTTGGCATTAAAGAGTAGAAACCCAATAAAACTCTTTATTATATGTGTCAAGATTTATATCTTCTTCTATCTATATAATAAAAATGAATCGTTGTACGTTAGTCTCGCTAAAACTTGGGAACGGTTGGACCAATTTGGCTAATTTTGGTCTTGAAATGTTTCTGGAAGTCCAGGGAAGGTTTAAACGGTAATCAATTGTCAGGACAACGTCTGTCGGGTCAGCTAGTTTTTAATAACAATAATAATAAGAGCCACGAAATGCGTAGTCAGGAGTGTAACTTCTTTTTAAGAAGTTAAAAGATTTATTTACGTAGATTTTTTTAGAGATCTGACTACAAGAAGCTGGATGTTCATAATTCATTAAAATTACACAATTCTAAACGTAAACGCAATTGTTTGTGAGGATGGATGGATGTTTGTTAGGTACTCTCACGCTTCTGCATCCACCGTGTTCTCCAGATCTGGCCCCCAGCGACTTTTTTCTGTTCTCAGACCTCAAGAGGATGCTCGCTGGACAGAAATTTTGCGCCGATGAAGAGGTAATCGCCGAAACTGAGGCGTATTTTGAGGCTATAGACAAATCATACTATAAAAATGGTATCGGAAAATTGTATGACGGCTATAATCGTTTTATCGCCCTCGAAGGCAACTATATTGTATAATAAAATCAAATTCTAACAAAAAAAAAAGATTTTTCTTATGCTAGCCTACGAACTTTTCAGCCCAACTGTTTTATACAAATTTTCTGTGCGTGTGTATGAAAGTGAACTCCTCCTAAACGGCTTTTTGTGTTTTTCAGTAGATTCGAGAATGGTTTAGATTCACGTTTGGACCCGGTAGGTGGCGCTGCAGTCAAGTTGTAGGACTTTTTTATTTCAAGGGCAGGACAACATCTGCCAGGTCCGGTAGTGTAAGTATACAATATACGGTCATGGGGTCAATATGTTTACTGCCCCTACCTGCCCCCCCCCCCTGGCGACGCCCTTGGAATACGGCAGTCACTGTGCCGATAGTCGTTATGGCGAATCGAATAATTTCCAGGAGACTCGACCAACATCTGAGGAGGCTCTATTTGGGCTGCTGGATCAAGGGCTTGATTCAGAAAGCGGTAGTCTTGGACACGGCGCATATTGTTAGGAGATTCTCAGGAGCCCTGACCACCGGTAGCTTGGACTCTGTTCCCTATACCGGTGGGCTACTATTTTTTTATATTTAAATGTTTTCTTTTTACTAATTTTTAACAACATAATATAATTTGTGTATAAAATTAATAAATGTGAATAATAATAATAATAATAATTTATTTATTGAATATCGTTTACAAAAAAGTGTACATTAGTCTTAATAGAAATATTTTTCCATACAAATATAAATAATGCTTAAAAATAAACTAAAATTAAAATATTTATATACTAGTGCAAGTTGTGATGAATCGGAGTTACAATATAAGGTAACGACCCGCCCGAACTAGGTTACTACAAACCTGTGTTTCAGTTATTGTTAGTTGAAGCAACCCGCCCATAAGGGCACACGGGCTTCACGCCACAGCAACAAACGCCGCCACGTAGCTGAAGCGCGCGACAGCCACTTGTGGCCGGTGGTCGACACATGCGGTCGGTGGCTGCGACTCTTTTAACCCATATAATGGACTCTGGCCGGCATGGAATGGCCGGTGCGGGCTACAAGAAGCGAGCAGCGACGATTTCTAGCGTGTGGCGGCCATCGGCGTCAACCGTATGCGGCGAGTCCATATAAAATGTATGAAAACTACAGAAAATATGCCGGTGGCGTCGTTTTGTGGTTGTGGCCGGTGGCCCGTGTACGGGGACCCTTAGTAATACATATAAATCAGCCAAATATCAATCTCACAGTTTAGTCAATATGGGCGATATCCTCAGATCATCACAGCGAGGAGATTTTATAAGGGTAGTTTAGTGAAAATAATCGATTCCTTTTCTTTTTTTCAATTAAAACAATGATCTGACACCTATTTTTGACTTCATTAGAACATAATGTTGGTACTTTTTACCTACTACACATTTCTACAGTTACACAATTGGTGACCCCGATATGGTTTAAGTTTTAGCCAAAACCGAGATTTCTTGTTGACACAAAACCTATGTCAGCTATGTCAACAAGAAGTCTCAGAATCTGCGGCAAGAACCAAGAAACACGTGAACCCGACGAGGAACTTCTACAAACTATTCGCTGCGAACACTGAGGTAATATTACTAGCGTAGCAGTAATTAGCTTATGAATGCGTACCTACCACATGGAGAGCGTATATTCGAGTTGAACTTATATCTACGTCACAAAGTACGTAAGGCTGCGTCGCGCCCGAGCAGAGAGACCGCTCAGAACAAACTGCCATTTTTACCACGCACACATTGACATTACGTTTATAGGCATTCTCAAGCAGTTTCAAGCAGACTTCAGACTCGACTGTCACGTATTGTCTATATGAATAAATGAGAGACATTGAAATTTCACGACGAACAAGAAAATTTGTTATAAAAAGTTGCAAAGAGTTCCAACCAGTATCAATAAAATTTCATATTGTCACAAATAAAACCTACAGAGACAATACAGTAGCAGCCCTAGTGAGTCTGGCAAGTTAAGGTAATTATTTTTGAAGATGGCGGGAGCGGTCCTTCTGTACCCTCTATACTTATTTTGTGTCTACGTAGAAGTTTTAAGTAAACATTTGTCAAACTCAAAAAGTTACTCAGAAATTTTTGCGGCTAATAGTTTAAAGTGTCTATGAGCCACTGGCTGGTTTTGATGTTAATTAAAACTATGATTATTATTTATTACAAAAAAAACACAACATTTCAAATTAGAATTTACCTACACATTTTATTACATGCAAAATTAAAATATTCGGTCTCAAAAATAGATCTATAACGAGAACATTTTGAACGATTACAAATGTTGACTAAAACCATTTGGATCGTTTGAAAGGCTTCAAATGGTAGTTTTCCGCTGGTAAAGCGTGGTCAAGTAACATTGGTGGACGAAGAAAGAAGTGACCGCTCTAAGTCGGCTGCTACAGAAAAGCACGTATTTTCTGTAGCAGCCTTACTTAGGGCGGTCACATATTCACATAATCACATTGGCTGTAAAAAAAATAATTTAAGAGATTAGGCAAATTACATATGAGGATATTCAGCATATATACCACAAATTGGATCGGGAAGTGTGCATCAAATTCTACAGATGCCCTCTTGGGATAAGGAAGATAGTTTCGTCCCCGTAGTAGTTAGTCCCCGGATTTAATGAAGTACAACAAGATTATACCACTTTTTAAATCCTTGCAATCGGATTGCAAGGACATCAATAATTATAGACCCGTTTCAGTTTTGCCGGTTTTCAGCAAAGTATTTGAAAAAGTAATGCTTAATCAAATGCTCAGTCATTTTAACTGTAACAACATCTGACATAACCAACAGTATGGTTTCACCAGAGGGCGTTGTACTACTGACGCCGGTGTCACCTTAATTAAGCATCTGTTTAAGCCATGGGAGGCTAGGCAAGATGCTATTGGCATTTTTTGCAACCTCTCCAAAGCATTTGATTGTGTAAATCACGAAACACTGATCTTAAAGCATGAGCATTACGGACTGGGTAAACAAGCGCTTAGCTTAGAAAAAATTATATTTGAGTGATAGACTGCAGCAAGTTGGTGTAAATTGGTGTAAATTCATCGGGCTTAAATGTAAAAATGGAGGCACCGCAGGGCTCAATATTGGGTCCGTTCCTCTTTTTAGTTTATATAAACGATTTACCTCATTTACTGAAAAATCAACTACAAATGGTGTTATTTGCTGATGATACTTCATTGATTTTTAGAGTAAATAGACGGCACAGCACCTTGACGACGTAAATGACGCCATGCTTAAGATTCATAATTTGGTTTACTGTAAATAATTTAGTTTTAAATGAGAAGAAAACTAAATGCATAAGCTGCATGCTTTGCCGAATGTTAAGAATAATAAATGTAACGTTGTATTGAATAAGGACATACTTGAATTCGTCGAAAGGACTGTTTTCCTAGGAATTACGCTTGATTCCAAGCTGCAGTGGGTCTCACTTAACATCTCTTGCAGGGCGGTTAAGTTCAGCCGCTTACGCTGTCAGAAAGATCCGGCAATTGACAGACGTGGATACCGCTAGGCTAGTATATTTTAGCTATTTTCATAGTATTATGTCTTACGGTATTTTGCTATGGGGAAGGGCTGCAGATATGGATTCTATTTTTATTTTGCAAAAGCGGGCTGTCAGAGCAATCTATAATCTCCGCAAACGCGAAGCTCTAAGAGAATTGTTTAAACAGATTAACATCATGACGGTACCTTGTCAATATATATTATATATGAAACATTATGCATGTTCGAAAAAACCTTCATCTTTTTAATAAAATAAGTGACAGACATAATGTTTATACTAGAAATAGGAACAAATTAATAATAATAATAATATAATAATATATTTATTTGTTCATATAAAAGTGTAACGTTAGAACAGAAATAAATTAATTAAAACAATTATCAGTAATAAAAGGTGAACAACTGTGCCTGAACTAGGCTGAGCCTGTATTTCAGGTCACAGTGCACATACTTCCTGAAGTTTGAACAATAATAACAGTAATAAATAATAATAATAATATGTGGGGACATTTTCACACACGGCCATCTGACCCCAAACTAGGGAGACCCTGTACTATGGGTGTCAGACAGCTGATATACATACACAAATACATTTTTTTTTTTTGAAAATACATACTTATATAGATAAGCAACACCCAGACACAAGGCAAACACAAGTGCTCATCACACAAATGTTTACCCTGGGCGGGAATCGAAACCGCAACACGCTGCCCAGCAGTCGATCGCTCAGCCACTGAGCCAACCGTGTCGTCAAACAGTGGTTGGACATTAGTGTTACGTTTCTCAAATTAAACATTCTATAAAGTAAAATTACTTAGCACATTCTAATACAATTTGTTACTTGTGTATGTGTTGTGTATTGTAGGTGTAGGTGTATGTGTGAGTATAGGTGTAAGTGTATGTGTATGCGTGTGTGTAGGTGTATGTGTGCATGCGTTAACTATGCTTCTACTAGAGTAGTTACTTATCTTTAAGTTTTTAGAAGTTTCTCGGTAGTCTGATAATCGCATATGAGCAGAAAACCTAGCAGTTTGTTTTTGCATTCTTGTTTGTTTAATGGGTACTTATATATTGAGAGTGTCATTAAGTTTATTGTAGAGGAAAGGGCCGTTAAAGCAGAAAAACCTGTGAGTAAAAGAGTGTTGAAATTGAAACGGCCGCGGAACTACAGCATTCCGACGACGTTTGAGCAAAACACTTTTATTGAGAGAGGTAAGGGAGTGTTGTTTGAGGATCGTAACAGTGATGAAAAGTTGGCGAACAGTAAGTAGCTTCCAGGACTGATACAGAAGATGCGTAGGGTAATGCATGGGTCGGAAAGAACTTACTATAAGGATTGCCCGTTGTGCTATTTCGAGAGGAAGAAGAAAGGTTTTATAAGCTCCACCCCAACATGAAATGCAATAAGTCAGAATGGATTGGCATAGTGCCATGTATACTTTTTTTAGGATTACAATATCCGCAACATGTCGCAAGTTTTTAAAAACATAAATCAATTTTCTCAGTCTAGATTGTAATAGAGATATGTGTGCCTTGAAGTTCGGTGATGAGTCAAGTATAACGCCTAAGTATTTTACCTCAGATCTTCGGGTCAGATTTGGACAATTACAGTTACCATTTGTTCGGTGGTCATGAGCAAGGTGTGATTTAAGCGTTAGTTCCATGGAAGGTTTGTTAGGGTTTCTCAAGTAAAATGGCATGAACAAAGTTTTTTCTGAGTTGTCAAAGCCCTTCTATGCTAATGAGAAAGTGTTTTCCCATGAATCAGCAGAGAACAACAATGCCGTATCGTCAGCATACGAAATGATGATGCCTTGCTCCATTTCCAACTCGCAAAGGTCATTTAAATACACTAAGAAAAGTGTCGGGCCTAACACTGAGCCCTGTGGGACTCCAAAAGAGACAAGTAGATCGGTACTAATGTACGAATCTACCTTGAGACATTGTGTACGGCCACTGAGGTAATCCTGGATCAATTTGAGCTGCAAACCTCTTATTCCCAGGCGTTCCAACTTAGATAGAAGACGCGGGACAGACACCGTGTCAAACGCCATGGCAAGATCAAGGAAGACAGCAAGCACTTTGTTACCATGGTCAAGATTTTTAATTACATGGTCAGTAAGTTTATGTACTGCATCCTCTGTGGACTTGCCAGACCGGAAAATAAATTGACCAGAAGAAATTAAATTATTACTTTCGAGATACTTAATGAGTCTATTGTTAATATTTTTTTCCAGTATCTTGAAGATAGCTGGTAGTATAGCAATTGGTCTATAGTTTTGGACACAGTGTCCGTCTCCGGCCTAAAAAATAGGGACGATGATGGTTTTATTGAGAACGTCTGGGAAACACCCTTACTGAGGCAGGCATTAAATAGGAGAGTTAAGGATGGAGCAATTTTATCCTTTATGGCCTTTAGTCGGCTATTAGATATTTGATCATGCCCGACCGCGCTGGTACTTTTGAGGCCATTAATGTGTGCCAGGACCTCGTCTTCATCTATGTCTAATAGTACAAATGAGTTATTTTTGGTGTGGTTTGAAACCGGAAAGTCAATCGGGTTTTGTACGGATATTGGATGGTTTAGAAGTTTATTGGCCAGGGAAGTTCCAACATTGGCAAAGTAGTAATTAGCCTGATTCACAGATGTTTGAGGAGACTCACCAAGTAGGTCTGTAGCGCCTGATTTACTGTTACATGTGTTGGTAATGTTTTTGATAACTTCCCAAAGTTTTTTGTTATTCTTGCTATTTTTGCTTAACTCGCGTCTGTCATTTTCTCTCTTGAGTCTTTTCAATATATCATTACAATAATTTATATACCGGGTGTATGTCAGTTTTAGTGTTTCATTATCGGTTGATGTTTGTGATTCTTTGTGGAGGCGATCCCTATTTAAAATACATCTAAGTATTCCCGGTGTAACCCAGGGTTTGATAATGCGTTTTTTGCGGGGAATCTTAACAAACACAGTATTTTCATAAATCACATCTTGCAACATCTTAAGAAATCTATCCATGGCCTGATTAGGATCATCTAAATCACCAATATAATTAAAGTCCATGTTCATGAGTTGTTTACAAATAGCATCAATATCAGGTTTAGATACGCAAGATAGAGGGTGCTTTACTTTGTATGCTTGGTAAAGACAGAGTAGTACAGCGTTGTGGTCGGTTATGGCGGAATTTAAAACAAAGGTGTGCGATTTAAATTTAGTTTTAAGTAGGACATGATCTAAGCATGTTTTACCTTGCCTAGTTGGTAAAGTATGGGCTGGAATGAATCCCTGAAAAGCTATTAGATCAGCCAAGATTCAGATTGTCAAAAGTACATAGTACATCTTTTATGGGGTACTGTGTAAAATGCTATAATAAAATACCACTTGATATACTACAATTGAATGAAAGACAAGCAAGAAGCAAGCAAGTAGACGAGCATAATAAAAGTTAGAAAATTACATCAATGATAAAAATGCTTGACTAAATGCTGGTCCTGCTCCACAGCCAGTTTAGGGAATTTGCAAATTAGGAAGAGGATGTTTCCTACCCCTTTTTCTATTGATATGAGTAACGAGTATCGTTATTATTATACATAGACTAGCTTATGCCCGCGACTTCGTTCGCGTGGAAGTCGTAAACAACTACTTGAGTACTCAATAGCAATTATAAATTTCACTGACAGGTAGTGTACAGCTTGGTCTAGAAGCACGAAACTTTGTATGGAGATTTGTCTTTTGTATGCCAATAGGAAATTCTGTCGTGCACACGGTTAATGTACTAAAAAAAGCAGACTCTTTCGCGATGCATGCTGAAAAAAAAGTGATCATTTAATAAATAATTGTTTCTTTTATTTTTTTTAAGTTAAATGCAGAGTACGAATATTGCACGATTTAAAAACGATATGTTCTTTGTCGTTCTAAAAAAAATACTTTTACATATTCATACGTACACAACAAATGTTGAAATTCCTAACCTAAAAATGTTTAAAAAGAAGAAAAAACATTAGCTATATATTTATAAAACCTCTCAAAATTCTACGGGGTAATGTGTGGCGTCACCTTGCCCGACTACTGTGTTCATTGAGATGTATACTACTTGTCTCCCTTCAATTTGAGAGAAACAGAATGCTTTTATCGATCGCTGCAGGTTGATCCACCTGCTGTTAGATCCATCTGCCCTCTCTCTACTGGTAGAGAGTCTTCCCCAACTTTTAAATGAACATCGGAGAATTCTTGAACACGTGAATTGCCGCCAAGCTGGGCGCGCATATTGATGGTCAAGCGCGATTAATAAACTCGTCTCGTGACCATTGAATTGATCGTTTCAACGATGCATTTACCTCGTCAGCCCTAGTTCCTCGCGCCACCACAGGCAGCGCCTGCCACACAATTAACAAAATAATTTTATAATCCTTTAATTTAATTTATTAAAAATTACATGTAATTCTTCTGCAGTATATTGTATTACTTATTTATTTTGAGTTGAGTTTTCAAACTTGACATGTGTCAAAATAAAATGTAGTTTAAATCAAAATAATTTTATAATCCTTTAATTTAATTTATTAAAAATACATGTACCTAATTCTTCTGCAGTATATTGTATTACTTATTTATTTTTAGTTGAGTTTTCAAACTTGACATGTGTCAAAATAAAATGTAGTTTAAAACAAAAGCACTAAGGAGTATTGATATCAACTTGATGCAAATCACACCCAAAATAACTTTCTACCTATTTTTAACCCCGTTAGGCGATGAGACTCAATAAAATTCGATACACGTCTTCCTTCAATTCTGATAAAGAATGTTTATGCAAAATTTGAAGTAGATTGGACCAAGGAATCACGTTGTCCCATACAAACTTTGCCCCCGTTTTTCACCCCCTTAGGAGTAGAATTTCGGAAAGTCCCTTCTTATCGGATGCCTACGTCATACAAAGAACACACCCTCCAAGTTTCAGGCCTCTACGATCAGTGGTTTAGGCTGTGCGTTGATCCGTCAGTCAGTCATTCAGGACAAAGCATTTTATATATAGATATTTTTAATTTATTTACGTATCACACTTCATATGATAAAATAATATACCTTGAAAACCTTCGTTTTGTATAATTTAGCAGCATTATTTCAATGTTGTAAATGTGAATACCATGGAGCCATTTACTAAGTATAATAATATATATTTGACAAAAATAACATGGCGGTTGGGAGTATTGTCATGCTCGCTCAAATGTCTCGCTGATGGTGGCGCGTGTGTTGGATCGTTCGGCTCCCTTCAAAATGGTTGAGCGGAATGGTGCTGATTCACGCGTCATGTTCGTGAACGGGCGCTGTCAGTAGAGATTGGTTAGCTCTTATCTGCCATGGACTTCTTTTTTATGTTTTGTATTGCTAGATTACCTTTATAGTTTTCACATATAGAAGCAACACGAATCATGTAACCAGTACTTTGTAAAAAACTTGATTTAAAAGAGTGTCCGTGGAGTTTCTTGCTCGTTCTTCTCCATAGATACCTACCCACGTTATGGAACGAGCAACTAGCTTCAGCTCTTTGACTAACTGACCGAATCCATGACAATTCAAAAGTGCCTGTAAATGGTTTAATTGAAATAAATGCTTTGACTTTGCATAATCTAACGCAGGCTCGGAAGGTACTGGTAGAACGGTGCTGATATATGCATCATTTGTAACAAGCTTGTCTCGGCGCATTTACGATATCATCACGGTTAATAAATGGGTGTGAGAGAGTTCTTTAAAAAGATATAGTAAATTCTTTTGTGGTACTCGTATCGCAAAATTTTTGTGTGTACATTAGCCTACATCAATAATAATTATTCAGTATGTCTATTCTGTTAAAATCTCCCTCGGTGTACACCTAGGTGAAGTGAGGTGTCATCTGTCCCGATGCTAGGGATTTACAAAACACTACTAACGGATGACAGCTCACTTCACCTAAGTGTTCACCGAGGAAGATTGTAACAGAATAGCACTGCTGGTTGCACATTTCTTGGTAAACCACAAATTACTATAATAATTGATTTAGGTACTTCCTTCCTTCAATAAAAATAATACCAGCCTATTACTGTCAGGGCAAAGGCCTCTTCTCATACAGAGAAGGCACGAGCATTGATCACCCCCCAAACCTCGAGACAGGTACCCGACGACGCTCGACTTAGAGATAATGATAAAGATGGGTATATTACAAACCATCTAGGAGTCCCTGGGCTAATCTACTTCACGTCGTTAAGAAGACAAATGGCTCACTATGTGTAAATCAAAGCCGTGACTGTTCCTACCCGCACCCCATTCCATGTATTCAAGATATCCAATTATATGGGAAGAAAATTGTTTCCAAACTTGATATTTTAAAATTTTTTTTAGGAAAAGGGCAACCTCCTTCAGAACCTAAAAAATGACAAATACTTAACTTTAGCGCAGAATATATGACTTTAGTTTCGGAAGTCGGCTTTTATTCTCTTTGTTGTTTTGTATTGCCACCGACTTCCGAAACTAGTTAGTGGTAGTTATTATGTGTTCTGTGTTAAAGTCAAAATCAATCAAAAAATCAAAAAGTTTTTTAATTATTTCAACAAGTTCTTTCTTACAAACTAGTGATTGGAGCCTTTATGCATGCCTTTTAGCCTTTAAGCAAATAAAGCCTGTGTTAGGAGACCCCACTCTTCCATATCTTAGAATGTGAAAAGCTTGTCTTATTAGTTTTAAGATTTATATAAAAAAACATTGTTATATTTTTTTATGTAAGTAAAGTTAAAAATCAAACCCCAAAAAAGAGATAATACGAAAAGCTTGTGTGGGTGCAATGCACTAACATCGTCGTTCACAGCTGTGTCTCCAGACCAAGCTCCCAGAACTGAGTACGGTTAATTAGCTACAAGGTGGGACTTGCCATGAATCGGTCTAAAAGCCCATTTATGACCAATGATAGGTATTAACGTGTCCGAAAAGGTCATTAGCAATCTATTATATATTGAAAGAATTTCGGCAATTTTCAATTAAGAATACTACCTGCTCAGATTATGAAACCAAAGGCAGATAGACCGCGCGGAACACTGAGAGTGAAGCCAAAAAAGCAAATACAAATTCAAAATCGAATATTTACAAAGCGCTTCGTGCTGTACTGATACGAGTTAGTATAGCACGAAATGCCGCATCGTTAAAAAATAAAAATACTAATACAAATTCAAAAGCGAATACAATCACGAGATTGTAGGTATTCGTTTTTGAATTTGTATTTGCTTTAGTAGCTTCACTCTCAGTGTTCCGCGCAATCTATCTGCCTTTTGTTTGATAATCTGAGACTACCAGCCTATTATTTTCCCACTTCAGTATAAAGGTCTCTTCTCCTACAAAGAAGATATGAGCATTAATCACCCGGTTTGATCAAGGCAATTGTAGACTAATTATAAGTCCAGGTTTCCTCACGATAATTCCATAATCGATATCAGTGATGTCTAAAAAAAACTCAGAAAATAGGAATTGAAAAAAAAACTGATTTTTACTTGTCCATCCCTTCAGCATCCATTGTTTCATTCATTCCTTAGTTCATAGTTCATTCATTAGTTGTCTATTAATACAATTTTATTTTATTATTGTCTCTATGGAGACATCAGAGAGACTCCCACATGTGCATACGTTCCACCGACTCTGCATCCAGATCGGCCGCACCAAAGAGAATCATCAGTGGTGTATCCTTCCTTTTGAAATCATTGGCGTCAGCGGATTGCCTTGCCGTGGCTGATATTGGGCTAAAGAAAGAAAGAAAGAAATCATTTAGTTGCTAATAATATGGTATACACATTAGTCGGAATATTTGTAAATTGTCCCGATACATTTTACTTTGCGGCATGCAAAATATCAGTTTTGAATTTAATCATAATAATTACAACTAATTATCTAAACAAGAAATACAAGACAAATGTACATTATATTTCTGCGATTGACATCCACACGCCAAGAAAAATAACTACGATGCGTCAAACGTTGACTGAAACATTTAAAATTATAATCGTGGAATAAATAACATGACTACATTGATGAAGGTGTAAACTAGATAATAACGTAGTAATTTAGTAATGGAGAAGGTACATAGTGCATTACCTCGGAATAGCAGAAAGGTAAGGTAGGTACAAATGTGGTCCGCTGGCCTATGGGCCAATAATACATTGCGTATATGCAATGTCTTATTAAAAACTACGTAACTATATCCTTCTACCAGTGCTATAGCCACATAACAACATTATTTATGAAGAAAGGGCACAAGAGTATTGGCTTAAACACATTTCATTTCATAATTATTTTCATTTGAAGACAGTCAGTGTAGATGCAGTCTGACAAACAATCATTCATCTACCTAACTTTGAGTTTTACCAACCTTAAACAATAACACACAATATCGTTTAAAAACCCACTTAAAATCATAGGTACCAGTGATTCGCTAAGAAAAACGAGACCCAACATTTTATTGACTGCAACAATTGTATACTACACCAGATGTGAATTCTATGTTCCAGTATGTTTGAACGTAGCAGTATTAATTAGACATTAGGTACATCGCTGAATAGTGCCACCTGCAGCGAAGGCTCTACGCTCTTGGAAGGCCAACAGTTCCATGACTGAAGTATAAGCTATGCTGTTCTTACCTATGTTAAATATTGGCTATCGATCTATCGCCACCCTCACCCACCCCTGTACCTAATTATATGTGTTGTCTTAGGTACAGCCCGTGGGTACAGTCATGAACCAATCGTAAACGCTACCTTGAAAACGTGGCGGAATACTGTTTGAAGTTTAAAAATCGATATCAAGTGCATACTACCTATAGCTCATATATTATTTACGTTTACTTTAGCTGCTTCAATGTCTTGACCTTGCAATAGTATAATAAACGTTATTCTTGGTAAACGATTATTTGCAAAGTAGCCCTACATTATAAATCTGCTTATTTTTACTAAAATAAATTTATGATGAACTAGATTTTAAAATGTCAAATTATAATACTTGAATGCTTTCCTCATTCGTATCTTAAATAAAAACGTGACCTTTGCAAACCAGAAAATTATAATTTTGTTTTTATAACAAAAGACCACACGAACTCGATGTTTCGTAACCTGTCGTAACCTAGAACACTGTCGAGTAACCACTATAACAATGGTTGTGAACAATTAAAGGAAAAGTTTTTGAGGCTCGACCAAAGTCATTGCCAAAGAAATCTACATGGTCACTGCACGTACCTACGACCCTCGACTCCAAGCCGATAAAAGCATTTTCATTCACGTGAGGAATCCTCGTGACTTGATAACTTTTTTCAGGCCCATTTCTCGAGCGTGATATTGCGTCGAATTCAGATTTATATAATACTAGCGACCCACCCCAACTTCGCAAGGGTGCAATGTACAGTAGATCATTATACGTATAAACCTTCCTCTTGAATCAATCTATCTATTGATGAAAACCGCATTAGGTAAAATCCGTTGCGGAGTTTAAAATATCTAAGCGTACAGAGCGGGAGCGACTCTGTTTTATACTATGTCAAGATTATCATATATTACAAAAGTCTGAAGAGACGATATGTAGAATACAAATAAGTGCTTAAATAGATACTGGATCTTTGGAGGTGAGTTAATGGCACCAATAGCCAGCCTTTTAGTAGAGATTGGAATAAGGATCGCGTGTGTTTTCTTACTCATGAAGGTGTCAAACAATAGGATGAACTTAGTAAATCAGAAATTAATTAAAGTTTCTTATAAAATTAACACAATCACAACATTTTTGTAACCAGAAAATATTAATAAAAATATATTTAAACATGCCACTAGTGTGGTGCTTGACTATTATTCAGTCTAGAACTCAGCCGTGTGATAGCCAATAGGTACTCAACCTCTTTATTAAATCTAAAAGACGTAATTAACCAAAGCAAGATTTTTTTTTAAATGTTGATATTTTTTTCTTTAAATGTATTCGTAGGTGTTAATTGAAGGGAGGAAAAACGCAATAAAAGGTATGTTTTTATTATTTTGTGATTATGCTATGATAATATAATATTACCAATATTTTATTAAACGTATCACGTATGGCACTTTTACAGACTCACAACAATCGACCTTATAAAGTCTATCACATAATTTGCTGCACTGCCAAGCGCTTAACGAGTCTTAAATATTATTACAAAATAGAACAAAAAATATCACATTCCAACATAAAATAGTTCAAACTTATGTATCTTTTCTTTTAATTTTATACAATTTAAATATCAACAAGTTTTCGTCCTAGCAGTAATGTTCTTCATCCAGACCGCTCAAAACTACTTAAATCATGCGCTTTCCATCATATGAATAGATTTGAAAACAGCATATTAATATGTAGCTACTTAATATTTCGTGGCGAGAATCTAATGTAGACCACAGCAAGAAAAGAAGTAGTTCGGTGTTGCATTGGAGAGAGCACTAACTTTTAATGTTCACTGCGGCACCAAGTAAAAAGTCGGGACCCGTAACAATCCACTACAACTTCTTAAGTATTTCTACTAACTGCCATGTTTCTATGCCTCTCTGCTGGAGAATTTGAGTACTCAGTGTGACTTCGGCTGCGGCCCGTCCATGCAAAGCACGCGACATCACCATAAAGGATACGTGTCAAATAATATCGAACTGCCTGAAACCGAGTCTGCTCAGCAAGCTCTACCCGTCGGCTGGTATCACACCAGCCGTCGTTGGTTGGTTGTGGCATGTGCATTGGATCTATGGTGAGATGTAAGTTATGGGAGGAACATCACCCACTACCACTCAACATCGTAGAACCCCAGTAACACCTGCCACTCAGCTGTAAGTTGCAGTGGAAAGGCTGCGCACCCAAATAAGCCGCGTAAAAGACAACATAGCCCAATGGGTGATTATAAAAGCCATCGACACCCAGTGTGAGTGCAGCGCTTTTGACTAGACTATGGCCCATGTACTACAGAGCCGAAAGTGTCCCTACACCTGCACTTGAGGACATTAAAAACGCCACTGATGCAGGGATAAATGTGGATACCTACGGAGCTCAAGTTTAAAACCATGACATAAACCATTGATTCGAAAATAAAAAGATGGCTGGTCACAATATGTACTAAAATAGAATAGGTTCTTTTGTAATTTTAAGTACACTTATTTCTTTGTTGGTGATATTCTAGGAACCAAGTATTATACGGTTCGGCAATAAATACTATCTTATTTTGCATTTTAGGTCTCTGGTGGATGCCATGGCTGGGTAATGAGCAAAATTTTATTGCTATTCTTCCACAATTATTCAAGTGCTCGTAGGTAAATGGTTTCGAAACAAAATCCAACAGCTGCCGAGCTCTTTATGTTGCTGCTTAATAAGATGATAAAGCACCTGTTACATTAAGAAATGTATGTCAATATCGCGAATTTGATGATATAAAACAATTTATAGAATATTGGCTATCTAAAACACAAAGTATTACATACGATTTAAAAAAAATGGTACACTGGAAAGTAACTTTTGCGGCTAGGAAATACTGTAAACTATTCTAATTGGGCAACTTATTGAACAACGACCATAGTACCTATTTCAAAAATTGTGTATTGTTGCGTAAACGGTTTTGATGGGTCCGCCATCTTTCTTGCGTTTTAGGTGGAAGTGCTGTTTGGAAGTTCCTAGCAGTAATGGAGTATTTTTTCATAGAATTAGTTTTATATTTTTAGCATATTAAATAATAAAGGTTTTCTAAATGAGTCTCGACACGTTTCTAGATTTTCGAATGGTTCAACATATCAAATTTTCCACCGTGTCATGCATAGGTTTCGCCATTATTTGAAGGTACACTTACACTAAAACGATTTCGGTTAGATAATAAAAGAAGATTATCGAAATAATACTAATCAAGTTTTTTTTTTCTTTTCTTTCTAAAAATACGTTACGTAAATAGGTAAGTAAATTAGGATTTCTCCTGTATCGTGGATGCGTTTACAAACATATAAACTCACATACACAAACAGCCATACCCGGAACAGCTACCTATATCATCATCATCATCTTAACATCCTATTGACATCCACTGCTGAACGTAGACCTCCTCCAGGTATCGCCAACCAACCCGGTCTTGGGCAGCCCGCATCCTAACTGTATGCTACACAAATATATTTTCACTTCTCTAGCTCAAAAAGGCCGTCATTGTAGCATACCAGAGCGGGGATAAAATAGCATTTCATCCTCTAGGGGAAAAAGTTTTTTTTATTATATTTTGTGTGTCAAATATGACAATGAGCCTACAAAAACGAAAAAGTCTTTAGTCATAAGTAGAATAATCATAAATAAAGACTCGACTTATTACTGTTTCATAAAAAAAGAACCTCATTTTAATTTTGAAAATGGAACTAAAATCGGCGATCTCTGGTAGAATGCATGCAATGTGTTGCGGCTACAGAAGAAACAATAAAAATGACATTGGCGCGAAATCTTTATAATTTTTCTCTAATTGCAAATTGGAAATAATTTTCAATCTGTTGCCGTCAAGGTCACAAAGCATTTATTTAAATACTAAAATAAACTACATATTTCATATTGTATTGGATTGTTTTATTTTCTCGCAATCGTAGTGAAAAGTATAGTGTAACACACGGCGCTAAAACCCATTAAAACTCGGTTTCTATTTACTCCCTCGCTAAAGCTCGGGAGTAAAACTACCTCGTATATAATGGGTCATTTTAGCTCCTTGTATAACAATCTACTATTGTAAAGTAGCATTTTGCCCGCGACTTCGTCCACGTTACTTTTCTCAAGGATCCCTATTTTTAGCACTTGAATTGCTGTTTGTCTAAAAGTCTGTTATATCTATATCTATATTAATATTATAAAGAAGATAGATTTGTATTTTTGTATGTAACACAAATAAACTCAAAAACTATCGGCTCGATTTCCAAAATACTTTGACCAATAGAAAGCTACATTATTGCTGAGTAGCATAGCCTATATTGCAATTTCACGCGGACGAAGTCTGGGGGAAGTGCTAGTATTATAATATAAGCGTAAATGCTCGCGAGAAACCGAATTAACTTCATATTAAAGATGAAGTTAAATTTGACCGTTAGTTATTTGATTTTTAAGGTAGAAAAGGCTGACCACTGGTACAGGACTGACTACTAGAGCTTTTACCCTAAGTATTTTTTTTTGCTCGGCGATCTGTCGTCAATAATATAATAAAAGTTTGCATAAAAGTTTCTAAGCCGACCGTTCTGTATGTAACCATCATTTACAAATATGATAAAAGCAGCTTTTGTAACTCACTCAAAGAGTCTCTGTCATTGAAAGGGACATCAATACATAATAACTAAGCCCTATTTATGAATATACCTACGTTTCGCATATTTAGAGATTCCCTTTCAGTTTGCTTCAGTTCAAAGAGTAACCCTATAAATATTACAGGAGCTCCTTGATGGCAACTTGGTGCCAAAACAAACTGTATTCTCTCTTTGGTGACTTTATTTAGTAGTAGTAAAGGCCTCACCACAAGTACCTCAACTACACTGCAACAATACCTATATATTAAGTAAAGTAAATTAAGAGTCTGAGATGTTCTGTGATATCATTCATTCCGAACTAATACCACCATTCGGTAAATTTTAGGTTCTAACAAACATAGTTTTAGCTCAGAGACGCAGTAATCGTAAATAGATAGTGTTCAGTACCTACAGTTCCTTTAAACCACGCACATAGAAATGAGAGACAAGCACTTATAATACCATTTTGCCAACATTCACCAACCATCATTAATAAATCTTATTAAAATATACTCTACCGGTAAAAGCCTGAAAACTCAAAACAAACTCTACTGGTAAAAGCCTAAAAACTCCTCTTACGAAAATGCAAATTTTATTTATGTTCCTTTTTTAAACCTGGTAATAATGCTTATGAGGTTTTCATATTCAACCATTCCGAATTTGTATTGCATTTTTGTTTCTGTACAAAATCTTATGCAAGTGGGACACTTTAGGTCAGAGCACTAGCAAGAGATTGAAGAGAATGTGCGATCTAGTCTCGCTCTTATTGGTTATTTTTTATTATGGTGTATGAGTGTATTAGTATGTGTCACCTCTTTATATGTGTAAAGAGATGACTAATTTTACTAGTTTTTGGGACCGTTCAAAGTGAACGGTCAGTTGAGCGTTCACAATGAACGGTCAACGCAAAAAACGAAAATATTGAACGGACTGCTTACTTACATGATTCTAACCTATGTCTACGTATAAAAGTATAAAAATATATATCTGAAAACTGAATGTTTCAGTGAGCCAGGTCATGTAGTTCGTGTAACGAAACCATATCGTGATGCAAATCGATCTCAACGCCATCTAGTCGCGTTTTTGAAAGCGCTGCAATGCATGCGTTTCGGTGCAAGCCACTGTTTATTACCGCTGTACTTGTTATACGAAAAACTTACAAGTGGGTATTAAAACTCATTATTACCTACGTGTTTTTCGTAGCATAATTCGATTGAGATGGTAGGTTTCTCATATTATTATTAGGACGATACACCGGATACACGTTTGCCTAGAAGTGACCTTCTTTCGACACGAAATTACTGCCGTGTGTAATTCATCGGGAAACAGATTCCGGCAGGGAATGTATAATAATTCAATTTCAACACATTTGCTCGTAAAGTTTCTTTTTTTGCATGAATTTTAGGGGCCTAGGCTGTAATAAGTATATTTGTATATGATGTTGATACTTGTGAAAATTTATTATATTTGTCGCAGCAAGCGATAATTTAGCGATAAAGGGGATTCAAATTGATTATTGTAGTACCTACAGAAGAAATGGTAAACGCCGTGACGTCAGCTGTCGGTTAAAATGGCGCCATGTGGACAGAGTCGTGTTGGAGAGTGGGGACGGTGGCAAGCTCACTTTTGCTCGAGACACCAAGCAGGACACTCGCCTAATACGAAACTGTCGGTTTACCTATTTGAATTGTATTGTACGACCACATTTAATAAAGTAAGGTAGTTAGTACTGCATTGAATATTGTTATTCTACAATGAACCCGATACCACCGAACCCAAACGATGTCGGCGCTTCCCGCTCAGCCATACCTGACGCCGACATCAGAAGCGGGATCTGAAACCCACTCGCACACAATATTCGAGATGCAGCTAAGGAATATGATGCAAGTGATTGAAACATCAAAAACTCAATCAACTGCGGGTAAACCGGCGCATGAGGCGGTGAACTATCGCAAAAATCACATAGCATCTAACGGAACGTCGCAGGAACAATCTAAAGGTCAGAGTGTTGATTTATTATCAAGTGAAAATAACCGTTGGAAACTTTTATTCGAAATGTAGCATCGCTAAATAATGAAATCAATTCACGGGATTAAAGAGCCTAGTTCAGAATACAATAAGCTATCTTTACCTGAATTTTATCCCGAGTTTCGAGATAGTGATAGTAGAGTTTAATGCAATACCCTCAATTTGTGCATTCAAAAAAAAAAAAACTAGCAGTTGGTTAATTATTACAATGAGTAAAGCCCTTAAGGAATGCTGCTTCTTGGTTAGCTTAGAATACTTTTCCTGGAATAACCTGGCATGCACCTGCAGATGTCAAGAAACCAAAGTCAAGGCGTTGTTACAACTGTGGCAATCTGGGTCATATGACAAATAAATGTTCGAACAAAAGCTACCGTGATTCTTCTGCTAACTCTCAATCTCAGTTTTCAGGAAACAGTGGATCACAACGGGTCAAAGACAGCATTTTTAAGAAAGCATGATGCCGACGATGACCTGTTTCTTCTGTGGTGAGCCAGGGCACATCGCTACACGCTGTCCAACAAAGAAGGAGGCTGACTCCGTTAAAAGTAAAGTTGAAAAACGAGCGGATAGCTGTACCATTAAGCCAGCTACTGATCTATTATCTACCGAATCTGGTGAGTCGTATTATTTTTATTTTGTTTCTGGTGCCGAATGCTCTCTTGTTAAGCAATCTGTTAGCCGTAATTTCGTAGGTAAACATACCTACATTTGCTTGTTCAGGGTATAGGTTTTGCTAAAGTAGACTGTACCTACTGAACAAATTCTTTGTGACGTATTAATTGGTGGTAATCTTTTACGATTTTTACTTCATGTGTTACTCGGTTATTGTTTGAAATATAATGTGATCATTTGCGGACTTATTTTAAAACTTAGTTTTACAATTAACGTGTCTATTTCGTGTACTAAGGGCAAGCCCTATTTAGGTTTTTGATATGATGCGTAACTAGGCCATTACACCTTTTGGCATTAATAAGATAAGAAAACAAGCGGCAACGAATATGAAAGTGAGTGTTTCAAATTTGATTTTGATTCTGGCTTTGAATGTTCTTTAATGAAGGAGAGTATTTCTTGCAAATTTAGAAGTCGAAGTAGAAGTTGAAGCATAAGTTGAAATAGAAGTAGAAGTCGACGTCGAAGTAGAAGTAGACGTTGAAGAAAAAGTCGAAGTCGAGGTCAAAGTCAAAGTCGAAGTCGAAGCCAAAGTCGAAGTTGAAGTAAAGTCAAAGTCAAAGCATTTATTTCAATTGGACCATTTGCAGGCACTTTTGAATTGTCAAAGAGTCAGTCAGTCAGTCAGAAGGTTGAAGTTTAGTTGCTTGTTCGTTTTGGAACGTCGTCGTCGTCGTCGTTTTGGTTTTGGAAATTTAAATTACGTAAAGTTTGAGGTCATAGTTTTACTTGGCGGTGATCGCTATAATTTAAAAGCACTGAACTGTAACAGAACATAAAAGTATGCTTATGACCGCATAAGAAGGATGCCACAAGGTGATAACCCTAGCGAATTAGACGTGATTAGTGAAGGGTTAGATGTTGAAGATGCGGGTGAAGGCCCATCAACTCGTTCTAAATGTTAATGCACAATGTATGTCTTTTGTCTGTACTTTTGACTTACCGAAGAGAAGGACCAGTAATGGCCATTCTGTTATGGGCCTATCAGTGTGAAGGACTGATACTAGCCGTTTGATACTGGGCTTGCCAGAGAGAAGAACTGGTATTGTCCCATGTATGTAAGGCATGACAGCGAGAAGGGCTATTACTGATCCACTGTTTCATAACAGATTACCAGCGAGAATGACGTTGACTATTGTTAATACTGGGTGCATTAATATTGTGATTCAGTTCCTTTAATTTTTTACCTTTATGAAACCTGTAGTATTCCTTCTGATGCGAGTTTATTTATTGAGATAGACAATTAGTCAGGTAGGCCGAGCCTAATATTGTCAACAAATGGATTTTGTTTGGTTAATTATTGTTCTTCTTGATAAAACTTATGGCCAGGTTAGCCGAGATCGCTGTGATACCTCAAATTTGGTTGCATTGTTCACAGGTACACACGAGGACGTGTGATGAGTCAGTATGGCCGTGTCGCAGCAAGCGATAATTTAGCGATAAAGGGGATTCAAATTGATTATTGTAGTACCTACAGAAGAAATGGTAAACGCCGTGACGTCAGCTGTCGGTTAAAATGGCGCCATGTGGACAGAGTCGTGTTGGAGAGTGGGGACGGTGGCAAGCTCACTTTTGCTCGAGACACCAAGCAGGACACTCGCCTAATACGAAACTGTCGGTTTACCTATTTGAATTGTATTGTACGACCACATTTAATAAAGTAAGGTAGTTAGTACTGCATTGAATATTGTTATTCTACAATGAACCCGATACCACCGAACCCAAACGATGTCGGCGCTTCCCGCTCAGCCATATCTGACGCCGACATATTTTTATTAAACGCATTTATAAGAGTTAGTCTTGGAGAAAACATTATAAAGAATTGAGAATAAATAGAGAGGGTGGACGTACCAGTCCCAAACCAGTTAAGAGAATTTTAGGGTCCTAGGCTGTAATAAGTATATTTGTATATGATGTTGATACTTGTGAAAATTTATTATATTTTTATTAAACGCATTTATAAGAGTTAGTCTTGGTGAAAACATTATAAAGAATTGAGAATAAATAGAGAGGGTGGACGTACCAGTCCCAAACCAGTTAAGAAGATATATTAACTTTAATTTACTGTCATTATTACAGATTTTGATGGAATGACGTGAGTGTTCGTCCGATGAGAAAATGGGAAGGAGAAAGATAAGAAAGATCGGATGGATCAATGGAGAGAGGCGTTAAGGGTCTGAAATTTAAAATAGTCTCTATCTGAATAAGACACGTTGAGAGCTCTTCATAGGTTAAGTGAGTTAGGCTCATGAGAGGAATGGATGAATGTGTATGTGGAACCTAAACTTAATTAATATGTTTATTTTTATTGTTTTTGTATCTGTCTTTGTGTTTTCCTTTTTCTTTTCTCTTCTATAACTAATATTATCTGTCTTTAATTATTGTAAGTGGTGTAAACCGTGGTAATTAAAGTAAAAAAAAAAAAATAAAAAAAAAATAAAATGACTCTACGTAATAAATGCTTTACTGACTTTACTGCGCTTTCCCAAAGTCCACCAAAATGTGGGCTGTAGGTAGGTATGAATTTAAATTCTATGCCTTTGTTTGCAAGATCTGACTCTATATTGCTGGATGAAACCTTTAAGAAACGTGAAAGCTCATTGAAAGCTCCCACAAATGTAGTGCCGTTGTCGGAGTACACGCGTTGAGGGTTGCCTCGACGACTAATGAATCGGCTGAAGGCCGCAAGAAATGCTTTCTTAGTGAGGTCGGAAACCAGCTCCAGATGAACGGCTCTGACTGCAAAGGACACAAAAACACATATTTAAGTAGCTTACATCCTCTACCCCTACGATCGGCTATCAGCACTGGCCCAGCATAATCAAGCCCTGTATTTAAAAAAGGGTACTCGAGATGAGTCCTGTCGCTTGGTAGGTTACCCATGATAACCTGAATAGGCTGAGCTTTGATGCGAGTGCAGCGAACGCAGTTACGCACTATGTGCTTAGCTAGATTTATGCCTGCTAAAGGCCAGTAGGTGAGTCTGATGTGTGCTAAGAGTAACTGAGGCCTTGCATGAAAGAGTGCTTTGTGGTCTTTTTCGAAGATTATTTTAGTTAAGTGATGTTTGCTGCATAATAGAATTGGATGCTTAACACCGTAGCTGTAATTTGAATTGTTAAGACGTCCACCTACACGTATTAAATTGTCTGAACCGATGAACGGAGAAAGACTTATTAATCGATTTTTTTATGTAAGATCTGATTAGTTTTAAGGCAAGTATATTCCTCAGGAAACATTTCCTGTTGAGAAATCTGTAATATAAGATTCTGTGAAGATTGTAATTCTGAAAATGTTAAGTATGATGATTTTTTGTTATTCTGATGTTTGTAGATAAATCTTTGTATATAGGCTATGATTCTGATTAGTGATGTGAATGATGATTTTTTATGAATCATATTTAAAATTAAATTGTTATTATTTTTTTTATGTGTGTCTGTAGTTGTGTGTAAAGATGTTTCAGGTAAAGAGTGAATTTGTGTATTAGGTGAAGTAGGAAATTGTATTTCAATCTCATTAAGAAAATCAGGACCCGACCACCAAAGAGTAGACGAGCTGATGCAATCAGCCTTCACCCCCCGAGAAGTGAGATCAGCGGGGTTGCTTTTAGAAGGCACATAGCTCCAGGTCTGACCGGTCGTAGCTTCTTGGATTTAGTAAAATCCTCTGTTCATCACTCTGTTGCGGACGAATTGATCAAGTCGACTTGGCAATGTAGACAGCCAGCCTAGTACGATCGTTGAGTCACACCAAAAGAAATTAAACTCTAGAGTGAGTGATTTACGAACCTTCAGAAAAAGTCTTGTTCCCAATAATGCACCCCACAACTCCAGCCTTGGTATGGTTGTGGGTTTTATAGGGGCAACCTTGTTCTTCGAAGCTAAAAAAAAAAAAACTGAAAACAAACTGTTCCATCGACCGCTACCGATCTTACGTAAATACACGCACCGTAGGCACGATCAGAAGCGTCTGTAAAAGTATGTAGCTGTACTAAAGAAGCATTGTTACAAGATATCCAACGTGGAATGTGAATGGAGTTAAGAGCTGGAAGTAATTGTTAAGACTCAAGGAATTGTGTTTTTATTTCTGTTGGTACTTCATCATCCACGTTACATTTAAGTATCCACAGCTGCTCTAACATAAGTTTGGCCTGAACTATGCATGGCCCATCGAGGTCAAGAGGATCAAACTACTGACTTACTGAAGATAAAATATTACGCTTTGTAATTTTTGAAGTTTATTTTAAATTAATTGGAAATAATAGTTTGTCTGTTTTACAGTCTGTCCTAGTATAGCCCAAGTGTTTTGCTAAGAGTGTCATTTAAGTTTTTGTCTTGATTTTCTGACTATCTGTTAGTGATTGATTCTAATATTTTCGGACTATTTGATTGCCATTTTCTAAGGTGAAACTTGGCGGGCTCGATATGATAATGACTGACTCAATGGAATCGCCACCTCTTAAATAGCCGTCTACATAAAAATCGCCTCTGATGGACTGACGGCTGAACCTCTGGGTCTGAACATTGATCTGCAAGAGACACTAGACATTTTCTTCTCTCCCCTTCTATGCCAAGCTGCCTTGACACCAAAGACGGACAACCATTAAGGCCGAGGTTAACTTTGTACACTATGCGGGGACCGCAAGACTTAACTACCTAAACAATAAAGCCCCTCTCTATCAGGTTTCAACCACGAGTCGACGTGGATACCAGTTTACCGTAACCATAGATATTCACCGTAACGATATGTAAATAAAGACCCTATTAAAAAAAATATAGGCAGGTATAGTTCTCAGAAAAGAAAACAAATGACAATTTATGTTTGCGTTTGTTTTTCCACCCCAATGTGTTTATCAAACATTTGACGACTGTTAGGAAATATAAAATTCCGGTAGCATAATTGAGTAGACATGATTCTACCTAAATCCATTTTGAACCGACTTTTCTGACATT
This sequence comes from Charanyca ferruginea, assembly GCA_947361185.1. Lineage (NCBI taxonomy): Eukaryota > Metazoa > Arthropoda > Insecta > Lepidoptera > Noctuidae > Charanyca > Charanyca ferruginea. The sequence continues at coordinate 14,223,684 of OX376055.1, read as the reverse complement.
TTGTCTGTTGTAGACATCGGTAGGTGCTTACTTAGGCTACTACATAAACATACATATTCAAAATCTTGTCGAAGAGAGAATTGTTGCCCGAACACGCACACAACAAAATATCTATAGTCAGTTAGAAAGTGAGAGAGAAAGAATTGCTGGAGTACGGCAGGAAGAGAAAGAAGAAGAGCGCAACGAACGTTTGAATTCTGATCGACTTCGACATTCTCTGAACAGAATGTCGATATCATCTGAAGATTCGGATGTGTCTCAGATATAGCCGTAGGGCATGGCGACCTTCCTTGGGTTGATAAGGAACGGAGTTCATTTACGTATACTCCTAAGATTGACTACGCCACATATTCCGCCATCGGAGGTATGATTCAAAATTGTACTTTTTGAACGTCTCGAATCGTCTCGCGCATCCCGTTGGTTTCCCGTCCCCGGGCTCTTAGAATTCGACATCAGACGTTTCAGATCTTCGATTTTGCCGACCCCGTTGTCGCTGGCATGAGCAACAGGATCCGCGTACGAAATCGCGGGCAGAAGATAGTACTGTAATATAAAATAAAGTTAACTACCTATCCTTTACTCCCAATAAACTTCAAATTTTTTTATTTATTTATGATTTACGCCCTTCAAATTTTAAAGTTTTTAATCAAAATGGGTATTACTTCCCCGATTTGTCGATTTAATTCAATTCGAAAATGTGCGGGTCTCGTGTTAACTGCGATTAATTACTTCTTGAGAACCGCAATTAATTTGGAAATTATACTATATATTATTATAATTCTTATTAAAAAAAAAAAAAATCTGCTAATTTCAACAATAGTCCCATCATTTATTTTGTTACATTACATTGTTTATTTATATAAATATTCAAAATAAAGCGTAAGGTGCAATCAAATATTGGTCGTTCAGACCACGCTGATTACCAGAACGGTTTCCCTGCATTCAAACAAGCCGCGAAGTTCTTCGGTCAGATCAAAGTGCTTGTTGATAAGGAGATCAAAGGTATATGTGTGGCTTGCCGGCTCGGGAGAGAAATGCTGGACGATGCTGCCAAAGTGGACGATGTGATGTGGGAGTGACAACGGATGAAATCGACTGTGTTTTTCACGAAGCCTGCATGCAGCCCGACGAATTGTTGCACGACTTGCGCTTTGCTTACTGAGCGGCGTGAGCCCAGGCTCCCTGCGTGTCTACGCTACAGTTGACGTGAAGTGACGATTTTTTTTTTCTTGTTTTTTTGTGACTATTTAATTTTGAATTGGTTTTCTTTTATTGTGCTTGTTAAGTTTAGTATATTCATTAAATTTTAAGTGTTAATAATTTATGTTTGTAGCCAGCTGTAGCGACGCCGGTATCAGTGCTAGTCAACGAGGTGTACGCCATCCTAGAATGTGCGGAAATAAATCTGCAAAGGCAATACGTCAACCTAACCATACACATTAATTCAGATAGCCAAGCTGCTCTACTAGCGCTCGACTCGAATTTAGTCTCATCGAAACTGGTAGAGGAATGCATGGCTAAACTTAACTCTCTAGGCAATAAGAATAGAGTAGTATTAAGATGGGTGCCTGGGCATGCAGGCATTATTGGCAATGAACGTGCCGATGAGCTTTCAAGGGCGGGGGCGCATATCACACAACAGGGTCCGGAGCCCTTCTGTGGTATACCGAAAAGCCTAGCTCAGAGCACCCTGACTAAAGCATGCCTCGAAGCTTCCAGTAAGTTATGGAAGGAGTCTCCGGGCATGTTACACTCGAAAGCACTCATCAAAGCCTATGACAGAAGGCTTAGTAACCAAGTCCTAGCACTCAGTAGTAACAACTTGCGCATTGTAGCTAGAGTCACAACAGGACATTGCTGCTTAAATAAGCACATGTTCCACCTGGGGTTAAGTGTTACGCAAACCTGTAGACGCTGTAATGAGGCTGATGAAACGCCACTTCACCTTCTGAGGGATTGCGGAGCGCAAATCGCAAAAAAAAAAAAAATAGTCAACCTTCCGCATCGTTGGATGCCCTAGTGAGATGCCCCCATTGCTCACAGGCACGCTTTTTTAAAGGTGACCGGGGACTGAGGATACACTATGGCAAGATTCACAAACCTCATAGTGTACCTTCGTGCCCTGCAGCCACTTCCCAACACCTTCTGAAATTACACTTTGGAAAATATTGTCAAATAAATAAATCTACTCCCGTTTTAAAGAGAGTTCCCCGGGGTGTGTTCGTCTTGCGACCCAGGAGAATTCTCAAAGTGCCTGGGAGCAATTGCTTACCTTCCCTTATAGGATTCTGCATGTGCAAAAAAATTTGGCTACCAAAAAGACATTAACAAATCAAATTAAAGATAATTGCATCAATTCGACCCTTAATTTAGACTCAAAATTTCCTATATTGCATAATCACACATCAAAAGGCGTGTGTTGTCTTGTGGAATCAAAGTTCAGTCAGCTCTGGAGAGTAAACACCCAGCGCCTGCGGATGGTCTCGTCTTTACCGATCCTCCCGACCTCCCCGATCTGGATTCGATTTTTTTAAATATTTCAGCTCTTCAGTTATTAGCAGCCGTGAGTTCCTTCCGGAGTGGTTCCGCTGGCGGCCTCGACGCCTTAACTCCACAGCACTTAAAGGACCTGTTGAGCTCGGCCGCCGGGTATGCTGGTGAGTCACTGTTGAAGGAGCTTGCGGCTCTGGTTAAACTTATGCTCTGCGGCGGTGTGAACGATGCCGTCGTCGATGTCTTGTATGGGGCAAATTTATACGCCCTACGCAAGAAGGACGGCGGCATTAGTCCTATCGCCGTGGGGTGCAGTGGTGCAGTGCTACAGGCGTAAGCCTGTAGGTGCTTTACACAAATTTGGGTGTTTTGGCCCAAACTTCATGTATTATGAAATTTGGGCCAAAACAACAATATCTTCGCTCTGCACCTTTATGGAAGCAGCACCTTTTGGACAAAATTGATCAAATTATTAAAAATACACTCAGTTCAATTCTTAATGTGTCCCTGGATGACCGAGCGTGGCTACAAGCCACACTACCCATTCGTTTTGTTGGTCTCGGGGTCCGAAAAATTTCTAGTGTTAGTTTGCCGGCGTTCCTGTCCTCCGTCCACAGCACCGAAAAGTTAACCACAAAAATCTTATCCTCGTCACTGGTTGACTTTGAAGTGCCGTACTTGACTGATGCGGTGAACGCCTGGAAAGTGGCTTGCCCAAATACGGTTCGGCCCGTGAACCCATCTTCCCAGAGACAGTGGGATGAGCCGCTCTGCAGGTTGGTACGGAATAAACTCATTAATACGTCCACCAATTCTGCTGAGCGTGCCCGCTTGCTGGCTGTGGGTGAGTGCCAGTCGGGCCTGTGGCTTTAGGCATTGCCGTCACCTAACATAGATACTATGCTCAGTGACTCTACATTCCGGCTCGCTACATGCCTACGTCTGGGCGCTCCTTGCGGGGCGCCGCATCGCTGTCAATGCGGTGCAGTTGTCGACTGCCTCGGTCACCATGGCCTTTCCTGCTGTAAGAGCGCAGGCCGGATAGCACGACACGCCAGCATTAATGACATCATACGTCGTGCTCATGCCTCCGCCGGCGTGCCAGCTGTGTTAGAACCTAATGGCTTGGCACGTGACGATGGAAAAAGACCAGATGGAATGACCATAATGCCGTGGAAGTTGGGTTGGCCTTTGGTGTGGGATGCAACTAGTGTCGACACCCTTGCGCCATCCCATCTTCCTAGCACGTCGTGTTGTGCTGGGGCGGCTGCTGCAGGTGCGGAAAACCTCAAACGGCGTAAATATACCAAACTTCTTGAAAGTTATATGTTTGAGCCGTTTGGGGTCGAAACATTAGGGCCATGGGGCCCGAGCGCTCACCTTGTTTTTAGGGACATTGCTCTTCACGTGACCGTGACATTGTACATATTGTGTTTATATTTATTTTTAAGTTTTGTTTAGGTTACGTGTTACGTATTGTATTTACGAAATTGAAATAAATGAAGTAATATCTTACAAGTACTTAAATTATCTTTTACCGGGACATATAAATCCAGACCAAATGTTAGCCAAATATTCCCTGGAAGGAGAAGCTGAGTCGTTTGAAATAAGACTTAGTAAAAAACCACGAGGTAAATGAAAAGGGAAGGCAAAAGTGTAACCAAAAGGGAAAAAGCATAATGTGATTATTAAGAAGGCCACAAGTAGCCAGCAAGTGAAAGACAGCGTCACTTTGAAGTCCTTATATAATCCAGGCTACCTATTGCCACTGCCAAATACGTCTCTGCGACAACAGGACTACACACAATAGATTTCACAATGGCAATGGCACACTGATGCGTATGACACATTAAATAAAACTGACGAAGAAGATGAAGATGATTAGAAAGTTTGAAAACAAACGAACAGAATAAAGATGAAAAGATATTTTTTTACTAAGATTAACTTAGAACTAATGAAGATGACAATTAGGAGTCCTGGTTATATAATAACTTAAAAATAATGAAGAAGATAATAACTAAGAGACCTGATTATAAACCTAAATACGATTGAAGAGACCTAATTATAAAGCTTCGAACTAATGAAGAAGGTTATAACTACGAGACCTGATTATAAAGCTCAAAACTATTGAAGAAGATTATAACTACGAGACCTAATATTATAAAACTTGAAACTAATATTGAAGGTTATAATTAGGAGACCTGATTATTAAGCTAAAAACTATGAAAGAAGATTATAACTAAGAGGTGTTAAGTGAGGTTCTAAGCTTTATAATCAGGTGATTATAAAGCTTAGAACTAATGCAGAAGGTTATAACTAAGTGAGCTGATTATAAAGCTAAAAACTATTGAAGAAGGTTATAACTAAGAGACCTGATTATAAAGCTTAGAACTAATGAAGAAGGTTATAACTAAAACACCTGATAATAAAGATTAGAACTAATGAAAAAGGTTATAACTAAGAGACCTAATTATAAAGCTTAAAACTAATGATGAAGATTATAACTAAGATTCCTGTTTATGGAGCTTAAAACTAATTAAGATGATTATAACTAAGAGTCCTATCTTTGTTATGATCTGGTTCATCAGTTCTAAGCTTTATAATCAAGCTTAAATCTTTATTGCATAGCATAAAAAAAATAAGGGACCTGATAAGAAATGATGAAGAAACTGAAAATTAGGGGATCGCATTACAAACTTAAGAACTTTTAGTATTTTTTTGCTTTTTATTTAAATAGAAAAATGAAATATACGATTCTTATTTCTCATCAGAATTTAAGTTTCTATTAATATCCTAAATAATTATAGAAGAATAGATGCTTACTTAATAAATAAAATATCAATTAGAAAAATCATTGTAAAAATATTAGCCTTTACCACGATAAACCACAATTCAAGTAATTTATACGCACCTGTGTCTTTGGGTATTCGACATAAATATATTTAAAATTTTTGGTCGTAAAGCACATGCTATCTCAGTAAATACAAAACCCCGGCCATTTTTGAAAAAATCTTCTTCAACCCTTCAAAAATCTAAGAACTTTGTCTCTTGGATATTTTTATGTAGCTCTAAAGACGAGAGAGATTTATGGGAAAAACTTTTTATTGTTTTGTTTTTGCTTCTCCTGAATACCCATGATGAGTGCTATACGCCCTTTGAGCCCAGAGGTGCTATGAGCACGCTATGACTATGCTATACAGAAAATTGTCTAAGCTTCATTTTTTTCCTCATTTCACATAATTCATTCACTTTAATTATTTTTTACTTTATTTACCAATTAGGAAAAAGTGTAGATCTGCAATTAAAGAAAAAGTAATACTATCGTACAATTTTATAAAGTATCTAGTCAAAAAATAGTTGTGCGGTCGGGGCAACGCCATGTACAAAAAAAAAAAATATAATATACATATATAAAAAAGTGCATATTTGTTTGCAGTAGGCTCGATACACGCGCACATACGCACACGCATTTCGTTACGTGACGATTTCTACTAATTCACACTACCCGTAAGCCGCGTTAAAGAACTTCGATTAAAAAATACACCTAAAACTATCAGATGATACTTAATCAGTTACATTTTTTATATTTAGAGAACTTTTATCAACGCTATTAAATCGAATAGCTAGCTGGGTCCGGCTAGCTAAGGACTTTCCACAAACGGACTGCTTTATACAGTTTATACCATAATTCAAAAATAAGAACAAAGAATAAGTTTTTGACAGCATCACACATATCACGATATTTTATGCCCTTACAAAACAACACATAACCAGGAAGATGACAACACCAATCAATTGGCTTACTTTTTATGAGCTTTTTATGAACCATTGATTCATTTAAAAGCAACTAAAATCGAATTTTACAGTTAATTGAAAGTTAATTGGGTTTTTAGAGTTAGTATGCAGTATGTTTTTGGAGAAGTTATGTCTTGAAACTCAGACCAAAACAAATTGATCTTGGAATTATTTATTAATCGTGTCATCTACCCAATCAATACCTATATAATTACAATAGTATAAAACATAAACAGCAGCCATTAAATTATAGGTTAGGTCCAAAGTTTGAATTGCCAAGGGAGTCAAACAGGATGCCTACTGTCAAGAAAACTGTTCACCAATACCCTAGAAGAAGTTTTTAAGACGTTGGCAGCCAATTGGTAGGAAAAGGTATCGTTAGCGATCAAATGAGATTAACCAACCTACGTGTTTGTTGCTCTACCCTGGCTTATTTATTGGGCGCCTTCAGTGGAGATTCGTGAGAACAAATGTGCTCGAAGGAAGGAAATATTCCAGTAAGATGTTGGTAGAGATCTTGGCCGTAGTTTCGGAATGTCCTGTTAGCCGTGGGATACACCTCCACTCTTTAAGGACCCCAAGATATTTGTGTCATTATCGCTACGGCACTATTTATTTTTTACTACTTTATGCACTTAGGTACAAAGGAGGACTTAATGCCTTAGGCATTCTCTACCAGTCAACCAAGGGTGGTAAAGAGATGACATGGCAGGTGCGGTGCATAACAAAAAGTAATAATTAAAAATTTAAAAGATATAAACTACACATATATATTCTGGAATTTATAATTTATTGATGTGCTAGCGATTGAGTTCATTACCCATGGATTAATTGGCAGTACGTGGCTTGCACACTGAATAACAGTGTGCAAACCACGTACTGCCAATTAATCCGTGTCATACAAACATTAGTTAGGCAAGGACTACTCGTATAGTATATCCATAATCTAAGTAACCAATCTACTTTAGCCATGGAAACGGATAGTCCTATCCTTTATTACCATATCTTGCAATTTGCCGGTACAAATCGGGAGTTGTTCTTAGATGCACTTGCATAGTGCATAGAGGGACAGTCGCCGGTTGGTATTGGTTTCGGGTCTCCTGTGTCAGGGCTACCCTCGGACCCCCTCTGTTACATCTTCGAGCTACACCTACTTGTTGACCAAAAGATGAGGTGAATACAATGTTTATGGATCTCACCTCAGATTATGAGACTAAAGGCAGATAGACCGCGCGGAACACTGCGAGTGAAACCAAAAAAGCAAAAACAAATTCAAAAGCGAATACCTACGGTACTACTAACATCAGTCAGTAGACACAGCATGAAACGCCGCATCGTTAAAAAAATAACAGATAAAATTCAATATCAAAGCGAATACAATCACGAGATTGTAGGTAGGTATTCCCTTTTGAATTTGTATTTGCTTTTTGACTTCACTCTCTGTGTTCCGCGCGGTCTATCTGCCTTTTGTTTCATAATCTGAGGACCTCACAGTAATGCACTATCGATAATACTACTTAAAACTATGTAGTTTAAGTTTTGATTTGATTGTTCAAACTGGTTTTAGTCCAGTCTTGTATTAGTTTGTTTATTCGACCTTTATCATATTGTAGGTACCTAACCTCCTAAAATAATAATTCGTTACACTATAGTAAAATCAAAGGAAGAATTAATATTTATCGTGGCGACTTCCTTTTTCTTTTATTAATCAACGTTGTATACGAAAATTTATGAACGTTTTCGTCGGAATTAAACATTAAACGCTTTTCAGAAAATAAGGCGCGATTTATGTTATGATGTGGCACAATTAACTGACTTCTGAGTTTTTTGTCGCGCTTTTTTGTTTTTATTTAAGAAAGTAGGCAATTGGTGTGAAAGTAAACTTTGTGTTTATTACGGCTAGGTACCTATAAATTGGTAAGAATAAGTTATCTATCTACCCTGTATTCTGCTTTACCACACACGTCTTTCTGTCTATAAAGTCAGTCCTTTCTGAAGGAGTAAAGTTTGTCCTTTCACTTTATTTATTTATTTATTAAAGCTCTCCAACGACTTATTCTTATTCTTTTAATACTTACTTATTAGATTACAGTGAAATTGTCACTTATAGGAGTGCACAGCACTTCCGAATTTAAAAACTAAATCACTAATAAAAACAAGTGTTTGTTCATTGAACTAATAAATAACTCAGTGTGTTTGTTTTGGTATGCTGCGGTGTCATAACATTGAGCGGTTTCAAATAATGGACTGATGGTTTTCGAGTGATAAGCGCTCTGGATAGAACACTGGCAAACCTACCTAACTTCGCATATTATATCTATTGCTTCCAGGATTACTGAAGTCACATTACTAACTGAAACTTTTAGATAATATATAAAGCTTAAGATTATTTGTAACACAAGCTCATTCCATAAGGACGCATAAATAATTGTGCGTCTTGTCAAATACACAAGGTTTGTAGATATTTAGTCGTTCTTCGTTCGTAAAACGCGTGTGTTATGACGTCATGAAAAGGTAGTACCTATTCATCAGTTGGCACCCAACTCCGGCCGCCTAACAAGTTACAACCGCCAAATACTACACGCAAACGCGATTAAAGTAATCGGTAATTTTTCAGAGAAACTTCATAGTAAAGTTTCAGTCGTCTGTAGACAGTTTTGCGCACGCAGCAATTCTGACATTCAGCAAAAATCACATAAACATGTTTCTTCGTAATGTTGTAGGTAGTTATAAACTATATTATACGCTTAAAAGATACCGTAGATATCTTTAAAAATACAGTACACCGCTAATCAGGGCGTATCCATTGTTTTCCCTTGTTTAAAAATACTTGTGACTCCTCTCTACTGATGTATGAAAATTGATCATATAAAACGTCTGATTTTTTAAGTGTATCGTCGTGAAAGCAATAATTCTCGGGAGCAGGCATCGGAGCGATTTTTTAGCGAGCGGAGATATCTAAGACGTGTCGGGGAGATATACAGAACCGAGGCAACATTTAGGACAAGGGGCGGGCGGCAACTCATATCTAGTGATGGGACACAAGATAATCATCGAGTCGATCCGATTCCGTAAATATTGGCACATTTCTGTAATAAATAGACACACTTGTATTTTTTTTAGTAGGCTGCCGTAGGCTGTTAGTAGGCTGCCTAAAGTTATTCACATGTAATAATAATATTTATATCCGGACCTAAATTCGTTCACGACTGTTAATCTCAACGGAGTATGCAGGAGATATTGTAGTGCACAAGTGCCTGCGCAAACACAGGTGCGCTCCCTCTTTCCTCACTCTCTCAGTCGTATGGGACGACAATCCGACCCGAACTGGGAGAGATAAGGTCCAACCAGCGCTTTACGTGCTTTCCGAGACACCATCAACATCCAAACGCCAGGCTGCTGCTGAGATATTGTTACTGTGTTTGTTGTTGTGTCACTCACAACTCAATCAACGACGGCTCAACAACTCGAACAGTCGCGCTCAGTCAAATTCACATGTATTTGTACTTTGACAAAGAAACGAGTGTAGCTACCACGTTCACTTAATTTTCAACCCCACACTTTTTATTACCAACGAAGCAATCTAAATCTACTTTCTTACATGTTAAGATTTATTCCCACATCAAAAAGAAAAAATGAATACAAAACCAACTTAATTGAATACAAAACAATATACTTAGTGTTGGCCTGGGAAGATACCTTTTCATTCATTCATGAAGCTCTGCAGATCATAAAGTTGGATGCGGATAAAAGTTTAAACAGCATAACAAGAAATGGAGTTAGAGAAGGTACGGTCGGGAAGGTGTCGGGTGAAAAGGCAATTGAGATTGTTAAGCGACGAAATTGCGCACGTCACTAGCGATTAGTTAGCCAGTCGCGAGCTACCGAAATCCACAACCCGAGAGAAACGAACAGTCGGCCGCCGCAGTGAGGGTGGAAAGCTCGTGTCCCGCGCTCGGAGCTCACTCCTTACCACGCTTGCGCTTCGAACACGCGGCATTATGCCGCAAACCAGATAAATAATATCTCGTAAATGCAAAAAAAAAAACAGATCTCTTTAAACTCTTCAAAAAAGAAGACCCATTCTAATTTTCACGAGTATTTTTTACCTAAAATGAAAGTTATATAGCTAATAAACTTAGACGCACCGCCAAATAATTTTGGCAACTGTAATGATCTTGAAATCTGATCCTGAGCTGCAATCTGTCCATCACTGTCTACAATAAAGAAGGTAAGATTTTGACTTACTTAATTAAAAGTTGGGAATCCGGAATTTGTTTGACCGATGTTTGACATACTTTCATCGTAATTTTTCTCCGGTTTTTTAATTTAAAGTATTCAATAAAACATACAAAAACATATAACACACCGTCTATTAGTAGTGAATAATATTTTGTGACTGGTTAATTAGGGAAACAATAAATTGTCTCAGCAATTCGTAAAATTTTATGAATAGGGGTATCGCTTGACTTGCTGTGCGTTGCGATAGTCCTTAATATTTAACCGTGGCATTTGTTTTTTATTGAAATAGCACGTTTGCAACCGATTCATAAGTCCTTATTTACGCGCTACGCCGTAGCAACAAGTTTTCGAACTTTTAGAAGAAAAATATCATTAAACAGTTTGAGTTACTTTAAGAAGAAAAGCGGTTGTTTTATATTGAAAATTATAGGTAGCCGCCTGGCGACTTTGTAAAAAATGTAAAGCCAACGCCATTTTCAATTATTTTTTGTGTGATAAAATATTTTTTATTTCAAATTAAACAAAGCTTCAATTATGGCTGGAATTAAAATGTTCACTGGATAACAAACAAAAAGCCTGTTGATTAAATATTGTAAAAGCGTTGTCAAAGCATATTTTCCGACATTGTAAACGAAGCGATATAAAGACGTAACAAAAATCCGGCTTGGTTGTCTCTTAAGCTTACATTTTTAAATAAGAACTATGAATCTGTTTTTATTATGTAAATAAACGTCTTACACAAAAAATAAGTTACCGAGGAAAATAATTAAGTTTTTGTTGCTTTCAACAATACAATTTACTAACAAAAATTAATACCAATTTCACTATAAGTAATGAATTATATTTGAAACTGTTCATATACATTTGCTCAAATATTGTTTGATCCCACGCCGCTATATTTAGTCAACCGTGACCTAAGCGTTTAGAAGTTTATGTTCCTTCGTGTATGCTAACATGACGTTTCACTGCCCTTTTTCAGTCAGTTAAGCAGACTTTGTGCTTGACAATCTATATTTAAATAATATAAAAGACAAAGACTTTCAATGAGGAGAGTGGTTAGGTATGTACCTATCGCTTTTAGAATCACCCCCGACAGATAAACATAATGTACTGATATGGCCGTCCTCAGGTAGGGCCGATAACATTTTCGCTTTGTCCGCACAAATGCTATTACCCCCTCATCCCTTACCGATTCCACAAAAAGGCCAACCGTGCTAATTCCCGACCTGCAAAGATTAGTAAGGTCAACGGTTTTTCTAAAGTGGTACTCAATAAGAAGGGATTTGTAGTGCTCTGAAACGAAAATATTGGTGCTTAAAATAAACCCTCTAACACCATAACATCGTTATCTTTGTTCTTCTGTGGTACACTGGCTTAAAATGTATAACTTGCGGGCCTAACTAATCTCTGTAAAGTCTGTAAAGGAATTTAGTATTGTTTAAATAACAATGGTTGAAAAGGGTTAGTAAAAAGTACGAACATAACCTACATTGTTCCCTAAGTAACGATCGAAAAGAAGTTATTATTTTATAGGTATGCAAATATTAATGTAAAAACTGGCAAAGTGCGAGTCGTACTCGCGTACGAAGGGTTCCGTACCATTATCTATATAGGGTGACTGGTAATTAGTGTACTGGTTCACTTTTATCACAATAACACAACAGCCGCATGAAATTCACGCGCGCGCACGCCTGTGACCAGTACAAAAAACATTTTTTCTTCGGGAACACAATCACGTGTTTAAGTATGGTACACTAATTACCAGTCACCCTATATAATACAACATTACACATCGAGCATAATAACGGCAAAAAATTGTTGTATAAAAGTTTGTTTTATGGGAGCCTCCCTTAAATATTTATTTTATTTGTTGTTATAGCGTCAACAGAAATTCATCATCTGTGAAAATTTCAACTGTCTAGTTTGATAGCTAGATATATGAAATTTTCCAAATTTTTGAAACTGCTGAACCGTTTTCTGTTCATGAGATACCAGCCTAGTGACAGACAGACAGATAGACGGACAGTGGAGTCTTAGTAATAGGGTCCCGTTTTTACTCTTTGGGTACGGAACCCTAAAAAGCAACTAGCAAAAGTATTCATAAGCCAGTTAGGAGGAGGCAGCCGTTTCAGTCAATAAGACCACCACGGCCTAACTATTCGAGCAAATTAATGTGATGTGTCATGTGTGTGTATGTGGTGGTGTGGTGCAGGGAACAGATAATCTGTTCCGTGGTGTGGTGGTTACACAACACTGATTAAATAACAATTTTTAACACTTTACTATGTATCTATCTATAAATTACTCGTAAAGAGATTTTTTCAAGTAGATCTTTGGTAGTCATCATGCGTAGTCAGAAACCAGAAAGTCTGACAACCAGTCTTACCAAGAGGAAAGGTTATAGATACTGGGTAACATGATAGTGGGACTGGTAACTGGATTGAGGAGGTTAGATAGGCAGTCGCTTCTTGTAAAATACTGGTATTCAGTTGCATATGGATGGATTGGAAGCCGACCCCAACCCAGTTGGGAAAGGCTAGGCAGCTGATGAATATGTAGAATTGTTGATATATGATATAATTATCATAAATACCTTTGAGTTCTATTCTTATAGCTTTTGTAATTGATCACGTCAGGTCGTAAATGTCCCAAAATATGTAACTTCCATATCGAATAGTTGAACGTTGTGAATCCCCTGGAGATTCATAATATATCAGCCTATTGCCGTCCACTGCTGAAAGTAAGCCTCCCCCCAGAGATTGCCTACCAACCCGGTCTTGGGCAACTAGCATCCATCCGCTGCCAGCTACCTTCTTTAAATCGTCAGTCCATCGTGCCGCAGGGCGTCCCACACTAGGTACGCTTGCCCAAACGCGGTCTCCACTCTAGAGCGTGTCTGCTTCATCTACCGTCTGTCCGTCTGCAGACATGGCCGGCCCACTTCCACTTCAGCGTGCTAATTCGATGCCTTTAGTTCTTTGGAGATTATCAATTTACCAATCCTAGTTTTTTGTTACGAATTCCTTGGGAACTGGAATTAATATGTTGGGGAGATCAACAATAAAACTAAGTAGACTAACCGCCCCCTTCCGCCCCTACCCCGCCGTCGTCTTAGGGCCCTTTTCCTGTCATGCGTATTTTCGCCCGCACGCGGATCTGGTCCGCATACAAGCTGCCCGCATCCTATCATTTCATGCATGTTTTTCCAATCATGCGGGCAGAACGCGCGCGGCACGTGAATTGGCTGCGGGCAAGCAGCCCGCGTGCTTGCTAACCAGATGCGGGCGGCATTCTTCTGCCTTCAGTGTTCTTTTTACTGTGACGTGGATCGCACGCATGGTCATAGTACGCACGAGTTTGTCACTGGCGACACGCACGACAATGCAGCGGTAAACGAAATCTTTGTCCTGCGTGTAGCCAAGAGCGTGCTATAACCCGCATGCGGACCAGATACGCGCGCGGGCGAAAATACGCATAAGATGCGCATGCGGGCCGGAATGAATACTATTTCTAACATAAGTCATTTATTAAAATGAATACATAAGAGCATAGCTACGTTTTAAATTAATTTTTACCTTAATCGAAACAGCAGCAGGGGGATAACCACTTTTTATGCCACTTTTCAATTCAACATCAGTCCTTCAAGTGCGTCAGCTGAAGGTCGCACCTTCAGCTTTCCAAGCATTTTTCCTATTTTCAATCGTATTTTCTGCGAAGTGGTACCTTTATCTCTTTATTTGTACTATGTAGGTTTTATTTATTAGATATGAGCGTATGATTTTCGAAAATCCGGAATCAACTATGTTTTTTTAATATAAGCATTAAGAATATCTAGTAAGCATGTTAGCATCTTTATAAACGTGATTAGAAACATCTCACTTTATTATTACTACCATACTGATGATGAGATGTTCATTTTTATATTCGGATCGATCGTGCTTCTGATTTTAGTGAGTATACATCCTTATTTCCTAACGTAGCTTTAATTATAATTACTACGCCAAAACAACCAATCATCGTTTAACAATTTGCTTTATTTCCATATTCGGTAACATTGTTCCGTCTTAATAAAGTAGCTATAGTAATATTAGAGCTTACTTCGTGGTGAAGCGAAAACGCTTTATTTTAATGACTAAAGAAAACCGACGATGACGTTACTAAAATAATTGGAAAACCCCATGATATTAATCGATAGCTTACATTAGCCGTGCACAGAATTCAAGGCTGTTACTTTGACACTAGAAAAACTAAGTTTTGTTGCGACGCCGCACGTCAATAAAGTTTTCATAGTAATAGTGTTATAGCATACGCTATACTTACTTTTTATATGCATGCAATAATTTTTCTCAATTGCTGTTTCTATTTTGTAATACTTGTTTTCATAGGATTCATGGAATCTTTTAATAATTAATCTATAAACCTAAAGTATTTACCTGTTTTTCATAGCTTCATAAAGACTGCGTGTCTTCTAATTAAATATTTTATAAGCATATTATAATTTCCTTAGAAAAATCTGAAAAATAATATTTGTTGTGATACGTTTTCTAATGACAGTCTGTTGTCAACCTTGACAATTGTCAGTTATTCCTTTTAATTAGTTTTTGGCATGTGTAACTTAAATCCTTCTTACTGATATATTTGTTGTCACATAATAAGTATGTATTGCTGTATTTTATACTAAACAGCGGGACACCCGCTAATGTATCTGGTGTTCTTAAAATTCCTTTTCGCACTAACCGAATAAAAATAACTGGCAGACTACAATAATTAAGCCTGGCCGGTACTAAAATACCCCTCTATATGACGATACGGACGTTCCAGAAGTAAAATTCATATTTGGAAAATAATATGAATTTCGGAAGAGCCGACTGGAAGGAAACCTGTCAAATGAGGGAGTCTAGGTATCGCTTTCGATTAAGCAACACGCGCTGAAGTACTTAAAAGTCGACCAGTCCACAACCAAAAGTCGGTAACAGTCCTTAGTCGTGCCATCGAGCTGTCGCGCCCCTGCTGCTCCCAGGGCGGGTCCTGTTGATAGGACCGCCTGGGGACCTCCGTCCCAAAGCTAGGAGTCGACCGCGGCAGTCTATCTTCGGCAGATCCGATTTCCCGGCTAGGCTGTGGAGCCTGGAAATATCTGTCGCTAACTTTGTGCGTCTAGGTTAGTGTTTTATATATTTTGTTACTGTTTTTCTAATCACTTCATTTTGAGAGCTATTAAATTTTATGTACAAGTCTACTTAGCTTTTTATTCCTTAAAACCCAGTAGACTTGCTACAGTGTGTTCTTGCAGACAGCCTTAGGTAGCATTTCATAATTACCCAGATAAAGTATAAATTCGTAATATAGATAATGTAGATATTAAAATTCAGCAACAACCCACGAATAATGTTCTTTTTAAAGTCATAACTCGGGGTCAGTTGGAGGGATTAAAAATTTTGCGGTTTGGTCGTTTATCTTCGTCGGTTGGGCAACAAAAACTGAGGACTGGCCAGTTTAGCTCAGGATTAATTAAAACATGACCTCATATCTGTGTGCAAAGTCGAACTTTGTGACATCTTGTTTGTTGAAAATCGGAAGTAGTAGCTTTCAGTTTTCTAAATCCAACTTATTTTATCTCGAGTTTATTTTCCTCTTTCGTGTGGTTTTATAGTCTTTGTTCGTATCATACATCTTTAATAACGTATACTATTTAAGCCTAGTAGTTGGCCACGTTTAGCTGCGTCAAAGGTATTGTACTGACTGGCAAGGGTGTAGGTAAACTGACAATTGGGACACTCCTGCATATGAGGTCTGATCAGGAGTTCCGCCATCGCTCTGGGTATCGGACGGGTCTTTATTGCCCCATTTCGGCAAATTATGTTTGCAGCGGTCAACTTATGTACGCAGTCAGTTCTTTCTAAACCTTGACTTAACATTTTTATTCGCAATATCTCTGATAAAGAGCATGTGCTCTTCTCACATCTCATCTTCTCACCTCTGGTGTGTATTTGGTAGACTCTTTTTAATTTATTGGTTTGAATTGTACCTAATACAAACATTAAAACTTTACCCTTTGATGTCGAGCCTTTGTGGGGTTTAAAACGGTCAAGTACACACATCAAAAAAAGTTTGCGATCACATTGACAAATGGAAACATTTTTTGGTACGGTAGATTATATTATGAATTCTTCTTCTTTATAGATTCTTTATTCAAAAATATAGTTTTAAAATATAAAACAATAAAACAGTTCAATTGCTTTTCCATATAAAAAGGCTTTTAGTCCTAGCTTACGCTCATTCAGAAATCTGATTTAGTTAATTTTAACGGATTTAAAATACATTTTAGCGGAAAGTTGTGATTGAAAAAATGCCAAGAGGATTATTAGAAGTTTTACGAGCAAGAATAGTAACTTTGAGGGAAGAAGGATACATCACGAGAGAAATAGCATGCAGAGTTGCTATATCTCAATCCTGTGTCGTGCCACGTTGCAGATACCACGGGATGGGTAATTTAGCTGACCGACCCCGCATTGGTCGCGTTTTGACTGCTGCCCAAAAACGCTATAATAGATTGCTGGCAGCCCGTGACCCAACAATCTACGCTACTAAATAAAAGCAAAAGTTCGGGCCACCTCTCCATTCGGAATTGCTTACACCAGGCTGTATTGCGAGCACGAAGGTCAGGAAAGCCGCTATTCAGGAATGGGACAGGTTACCCCAAGAAATGCTGGATAACTTGATTCTCAGCATGCCCAGCAGGATCTTCGTAGGTATGTGTTCGAGCCAGGGGAGGAGATAAATTTTATTGAATATAAAGCTTTTGTTAATAAATTGTTGTTTAAGTTTGGTTAAACTTTTTCTTTCTATCAAATATCTGTTATAATTACATTATGATTAATTACTCATTTTTTTTTATAAAAAATAGTTTTTTTTTTTAAATTTCAAACATGGTATTTCTATTTAAAGAAAACATACAACAAAGAATTTAAAAATATATATCAGCTTATGCTAGTGATCACAATTTTATTTTGATGTGTGTACGTATGTACATAGTAGTCATTATCCAAAGTCTGTAGCAGAGAAGGTATTATTATATTGTAAAAGTAAACATAAAAGTTAAGAGCGACTACACACTGGTCGTATTTGCAGCGATACAAACACGTGACAACATCGCTGGGACCGTGAGGGTATCACTAAGGTTTACCTTACGTTACCACTTTTCTACTTTTAGGTACTCGTATAAGACGCGGATTAGCTACTGTATCGGTATACATCTACCTATTAATGGGCAATTTAACGACTTTTACAGATTTTAAACTGACAATCACTTCAAAATGTGCAGTGTAAATGATTTGAAAAAAATATATGTTAAACTAGAACATTCTCTTAATCATTTAGTTAGTGTATATTTTTAATTATATTCATATTATATAGTTTAATTAACACGTGAAGTTGTGTCTGACGCGGACAAAACATTGACAATCACACAAAATCTACCAGGTATAATTAAACGAAACTTACACTATCTTACAGACAATTTTTTATCTATCTTTTAGTATACGCCTACGTTCTGCGTCCAAAACTCTCAAAATTTAGTCGAAAAAATTAAATAAAAGTAGTATTCTTTTAAAATTAAAAAAGGCGTGTACTAATAAAATAGTGTAAAGATAGATAAAAAAATTGTCTGTAAGATAGTGTAAGTTTCGTTTAATTATACCTGGTAGATTTTGTGTGATTGTCAATGCTTTGTCCGCGTCAGACACAACTTCACGAGTTAATTAAACTATTTAATATGAACTTAATCAAAAATATTCACTTTCTGTATGATTACGAGAATGTTCTAGTTTAACATATATTTTTTTCAAATCATTTACACTGAACATTTTGACGTGATTGTCAGTTTAATATTTGTAAAAGTCGTTTAATAGCCCCTTAAATTGCTGCAGATGCACTGTGAAGAAAGCCACCGTGTGGTTACACACTTTTAGATACCAGGTTTTCAAACGAATTATAATTTATACTGTATTTATGTCTTATCATCATGTCAACCTTTACACGCCCACTGCTGGGTATAGGTCTCCCCCAAGGGGTGGTTCAGCCGTAATTTTGCCATGCTTGGCCGATGCATGTCGATTGAAGTAGGTGTTATGGTACTCAGAAGGACGCTGCTGCCCATCCTCTGGTCAATATCCCTCTGTCGCCTTCTACGACACCCACGGGTAGAAATGGGGTGTTGCTATTCGTGAGCGGCACCATACGGCACGTCTAATGACGTAGCTGAATAAAAGAAAGCGATCGATTGGTATTATCCACCAGTGGCTAGTTTCCTTGTGGCCTCGACTGCATGTAGCACCGCCAATCACCTTGCACGGCTGTTGTGAATGATAGGATAATAGGATGGTAAATACGAACGGGGCGGCACATATGCCACTCATTTACTGGCTATACCTATAAATGTCTAAACACTATGCGAGGTCGATTTTCTGTGTTCAACTATAAAGGTGCGTTTAGACGACAGGAATACGATTATCTGATCTTCTAATAAATAAAAATCTCGTGTCACAGTGTTTGTTATCAAACTCCTCCAAAACGGCATGACCGATTTTTATGTTTTTTTATGTGTGTATTTGGTAGGTCTGAGAAATTCGACTTATTTATTTATATGGCAAAACAATCAGGTTTTTAAACATAATTTGCCGGGTTAGTACAAAAAGTTAAGTAATATTTTGAGGCTATTTACATAGTACATAACTTGGGCTGAATCATTGACCTTGTGGTCGAAAGTGCGGCTGTTGATCGTGGTAGGGTCCTGGATTAATTTCCTTGGTCGTGCAAAATAGGTTTTCCATCACTAATGTCTCAATAACACCCCTGGCATTCGTAGGTATGCTTACTACGAGTAAATGCAAAGGAGATTGGACGAAATTATTCGTTGAACTAAAGAGATACATATATAGTCTCACGTCTCACGTATATAAAGAAGGATTAGGCAGTTGTTTAGTATTTACTTACACCAAAATTTCACCAGAAGAGATGTTGTCTCTAGGTGAAAGCAGGAGGACAGTCCGCGAAATACATATTATGTAATAACTGTGGTTTCCTGTGGTTTCACTCGCGACCTGGGGTAGTTCTACTAACATTAAAGGAGCGATTGATAAAGATAAAGATAAAGACTCATTTATTTGCAAAAACATGTGTAGATAATATACATGGTGTTTATTATAGGTGTTACAGATTCTTTGGCACAACATGTTTGACCATGGCTGGTGTACAAAATTTGGTCGTTAGACCATAAGATTAAAAAAAATTTTTTTTTAATAAAATAAAGAAAATTCGACAAGGTTACATAATCAAAAAAAAAATCTATAATATAAAATAACAATTAACATTAAATAAAAAAAAATATCAAAAATTAATTGGTAAATAATATATTCATGCAATTCAAAATCAATTTAATAAATTCAGTCAGTTACATTACAAGCGATTTGTCATTTAAAAATTCATTGACATTATAGTAGGCCTTTCCTGTCAGTAAGCCTCATTTACATGATGTAAGTTTATTGCCTGTTGCATACAATTAAATTTAAGCAATCAATTACTTGCATCCTTTAAACACTGTTCAGATGGTGCAACTTTCATTGTAGGTTCAATTTATTTCATTCAACAGGCAATTCAATTGCACCGTGTAAATAGGGCTTTAGTCTCGATCTGACAATATTTATTTGCCAACATTGGTAAGAGGTGCAGATGTTATTATTACATGTTTTCTTACTGTTCTCCATGCTAAGCGAAACTTTTCGGTAGGTTTTTTTCGATCATGCATAGCGGGACTAACCGGTAATATTGCCTTTATTCTACTACCTACGTTTCTCTACCTACGTTTAAGACTTTGGTTGCCGCTGAGGTGATATTGCGCGACTAGATTTTTAACCTTTTTAAGTAATTAGTACAATCGACCTTCTTTGGCACTTGAGTAGGCTGATAAAGTTTAAATATATTTTTTTTACTATGCACCTGCCATGTTGTCTCTTCACCACCCTTGGTTGACTGGTAGAGAATGCCTATTACTTTGTACACGAAGTATAAATAAATAAATAAAGACAAGTAAATTGTAAGTAGGTAAATGTAAGTAGTTTAAACAACTGCATTTTTTATTTTATTTTGATTGGTGTTAGGTACATAGCCAAGGCTAAAGTCTATTACTCAGTAGGTAAGTAACTACAATGATAGTGATTTAATAAATTAAAAAATATTTGTATTACGTTGTCTTCACTGTAATCGAAATTAAAGCAAAAAAACCTGTTTTTAGGTGTTTATACCGTCTGTCAGACCGTCGTTAGCGGCCGTCGTCGGCTGGTATCTCGAATACACGCTCTTAAGAGCGTGTATTCTTAAGAGCGTGACTAAAAATTCATGTTTTCGCGTTTTGCCCAGAGCAATATCGTAATGATGTGAGCAGATTATTTAAAGACAATTATAGTTTTAGAAAGATTAAGTCTTGATTTAGGGAACTACAGAGTAAAAGTACAATTTTAAATTATGTTTTTTTAAAGCGAAGACAATTCTTTCATAGCGTTTTACGAAAATAGACGTCAGAGTTAACTTTCAGGACGAATACAACTATTGCAGTTTGCCAAAATATTATGTTTTATGCGTTTTCCAACAGGATATTCGGTCTTAAAGTCTACTACAGAGCCAAAATTACGGAAATATTACTATTATGTATTAAAAAACAATATTGAAAAAGTAAAAAAATCATTTCACTTTGACAATTTTTTTTCACCAGTATTTGAATAAAAACATAACTGATATATTTATTTTATGAAAATTAAGGTTGTGCTTAATATACAAAATATTTGCAGTCCGTTATACGAAGTCATTTATTTTAGACAGTTATTTTAAAAATGCTCTGTAAAACCTCGCGCGCCGTCGTTTGCCGATCAATTTCAAGGATTCGTGCTTATTTTGTGCGTATTTTTTTATCTGATGCACACAAACAGACCATTGTTTTGCACTAGTGTGTGTTAATGCTGCTACACCGTTCTAGCAACCGTTTTGATTTTAAGTTGCGCTAAATCGAATACGCGCCCTTAAAACTCAGATCGCCATCGCCATACCACAGTATAAATATTAGTACTACCTTACAGTAGCGACACGCCCCGCCTCCCTCCGAAACAATGTTCCTCACCTAATCCGGCGTCGAACGTGCTCTCGAAACTGCTTTTAGTTCGAGCGACAGGTAGATACGAACACACACACACGTATTTGTAGTCTGTTATTCTGGTAGTAGTGTAATAAAATAATGTGTATAATTAAATCGTTTCGTTTGTATGGAGTGTCGAAGATGTGGCCATACGGCCCGCCAGCGCGTATCTTTTCAAGTAAGGTACGCCACCTATATGTTGCACTGAGCGAAATCAGTAGACCGTATGTCTAAAGATAGCTGTTCCGAGTCTGGCTGTATGTGAGTTAATATGTTTGTAAACGCACCCATAATACAAGAGAAATTTCTAGTGTGGAGCAACGATTTTTTTTTTAAAACCTGACAAGTGCGAATCGGACTCGCCCACTGAGGGTTCCGTACAAACTTGTAGGTACAGTCAGCAAAAGAGATGAGTCTGCCGCCGGGTCGTCAGATATAGTTTAAGTTTACTTTGAAACCGATAGATGTTATTGAACAACATTAAATTAAATTCATAGAGAATAAACATTTTAATGATTTCATTAAATTTCATTCAAAAACATCTATCGGTTTCTAAGTAAACTTCAACTAATTCCGATGACCGCTATGATAAACAAACAGTACTGACCTTCACATTGTCAGGTAAGTCTATGATTTCGTTTTGCATCTCAGCTGCTCTTTTCGTGTACACACGGCTACACATCAAGCTATACATTTCCAGTATAAGCCGATCTCGCCTTGTATAGATTTTCCTTACAACGAGATGTCAGTCCCATAAGCATCGCATTGTCTCTTTCTAAACTGCAATACCTACTTTCTTACTGACTGTACTTATCCATACTAATATTATAAATGAGAAAGTAACTCTGTCTGTTACGCTTCCACGATGAAACGGCTGAACCGATTATGATGAAATTTGGTATGAAGATAGCTTGAACCCTGGGTAACCACATAAATGGTACTTTTTAATCCAGGACTTCGTCTGCATCTGCGCGACCAAATCGCGAACAAAAGCTCGTTATAAATAAAGAATATATTTTTTATGATTTAATTACAAATGTGTTCCCTGCATTAATAGTGTAAGACGATATTACTTGCCAAATTTTATAGTTCTAGGTCAACGGAAAGTACCCTATAAATTTTGATTCCCTTGAGAATGTCGAAATGTACGTTTTTTTGCGACATAAACGGCCGTATCTTTTTTTCACGTAAACTTAGAAGTTAGATTTTTTCACAGCATCAAGGGACCATGTAGTCTATGGTTTTAATTTCAGCTCGATACCTTCACGCGTTCCAGAGATAAAGGGTCTTGACAGGCAGACAGACATATAGACACAGACGTACCACAAAGTCCAATAAGGGTTACGTTTTTTCCTTTTGAGGTACGGAACCCTAAAATAAGAAGCACGGAATGAAAGAAAGATCTTGCGCTAAAATATTCTGTAGCAGCTTAGGCCACTCACTAAAAATTAATATGAAATTCATATTAATTTTGAAGTGCGAGGTCGTGGCCGGGCAGATCGCATGGCCTGCTAGTAAAAACAAACAGCGTAGGCAAAGTTGCGGCCACACGGCCGCACGGCCTGCTGCACTGAAAAATTGTACCTATAAACGGGTGACGGTGAAAGTGTTAAACCGTTATAAGCAGCTAGTTGAAATTCGCAGAACAAGTTCATCTTACTATGGTCATGAATAATTTGGCTATGTCGCATTTGGCCAGTTTTTATTACCAACTGAATAAGTTTGTACAATTTTGTTAAAAATTTTAATACGTCATAATTTTGTCACGTTTTGGTAAAAGTCTCAGACACGATTACAAATAAGCTCGGACGTTCCAGAATAATCAAGTTGAGCCAATGTGAGCATTTAGTGTGTAACTTCAGGAATATTTAAACTTAACTCCGTGAAAGGGATTTGGGTTCTAAGCTGTAATTTAATCAAAACAACACTTGCGGGACAAGTTAATTTTGTACAAACAATAGCTTTATCTAGAACTAGCTGTGTTCAAGTTGTAGTTGAAATCTAGTTGTCATAATATTAGCAAAGATACAGACACCCCTGATTCCACATAATATACCATGGTTAAAAAGAAACATTGAGAAACGCGATTCCGAGTCTAGAAATAACACGAGTTACTTAAACTCACAAAACAAATTAATATTCGCACTCGGAACCGATGTCAGTGGGTTCGTGGAACGTGAAGCCCGTTGCTGTAGCGTAGAGACGTTCATTCAGTACGCCACTATACTCCATTTATAATAGCATTAGAAAAAAGAGGCTCATAGAATCAGGAATGCAAAATATTTTATTTCAAAGATAAGTTAAAACAATTATAAACAAACTTATTTTAACATAATTTTGATAAATAAATCTAAGATAGTACTAAATATAGACGTATAATAATATAAACAGAATAAAAGTATTTTAACGATTAATTAACATTTTAAATTTGGTAGAATTACAGTGAAACGTTATTACGTTCCGGGTATTGTTCACCCCTACTTCTGTTAGGTTTTTAGCATGGACACTGTGATTTTAAATTGAAATTAATTTTACAACTAAATGAAAACCACATAATTTTAGAAGATAAATGATTGAAATGTTTACAAATACGCCCGACAGCTACTGTAAAAATAGATTATAATAAATTCGGCGTCTATCGTAACTTTAACATGTTTATTGTACTTTTGTTACAAAGTGTGCATTAAAATGAACCTTTTTTTACTTCTGTCTAATGCTATTGTCAATGGAATATAGATACTTAGCGTCTGCGTTAGTCTCGTGGTAACTATAATTTATTATAATAATTATTGTTAAACGGATTATGTACAAGATACAAATTAAATCATGTCAATGGCTTTATACATATATACTTTTGGATAATACTCGAGGGGTTTGGCGCTGATAACAGAAATACAGGCTCTGCCTACCTAGTTCAGATACAGATAGCTACACCACTTAATCTGACCTAAATTAGCCTGTTAAAATATTTTGTAATGTTATAATGTATGTCTAAGTTTCTTTAAATAAATATTTTTATTATAATTACATAAGTACCAATTAATTTATATAATACAAAATGAATCGTTGTTCGTTAGTCTTGCTAAAACTCGAGAACGACGGGACCCATTTGGCTGATTTTGGTCTTGAAATATTTGTGGCAGTTCAGGGAAGGTTTATGTGGTGAGAAAATTTGAGAAATCAATTGACAGGTCGTCATCTGTCGAGTCAGCTAGTTAGGTATACATTATTTTTCGTTGTGTATTAAACGACGCTGTTTATTTTAATATCTTTTTCCTACATAGGTATCAAGCCACGTGTGCAAAGACTGACTCCGTTATTTTTTTCTATCTACGTCCTGCCAAACAGTTTGATAGGTCACGTAGTCTTCGAGATATTCGGCCAGTGAGTGGCCTATAGATTTTAAATAGGCAAAATTAAAAATATTATTTTTAGCCTGAATTTTTCCACTCCAGGGCAAAGGCCTCTTCACTCACTTTCTAACTCTCTCTATTAACTCTCTCTATTTTTAATGAATGAAAGACTGGTCCCATATAGCTCGTATGGGACCAGTCTTTCATTCATTAAAAATAATATTCAATAAGAATGACGCGTATCGTATTTTGAAACGTCCTGTTACAAGCTCGGTCCGAGCTTTGCGTTTCTAGGGCGGCGCGAAATAGAGTGGTACATCTTTATCAGAGTTCATAAAACCTAGCGCAAAAATTTGTTTCTTACTATTGCAATGTTAATATTCTTAGCATGCAGCAGTTAGTAATGAAACTTATAGGCACTCAATTCTAATTCTTCTTTCATACTATAGAAAAAATTGTAAAAAAAAAATTTAATGTTAACAATATTTTAATCACGTCTAGACGTATTTTATGCCGGATACATTGTGTGGACAACCGTTGTAAGACTAAAGTGTCTAGATTTCATAGCAAACACTCTGCTCGAGTATCGAAAAAGATTGAATATTTGGTACCCTATCTTATCTTAATCGTGTGGTAGATTAAGTTAATATTTAATTTTAACTTCTTATACAATATTAAAGTACATTCAACGTCTTAGGAGATACCTACCGTTCCGCCTTAAGTTGGATGATAAAGTTAGACAATGTTTCGAACAATCTCGAGGTTCTAGGCTGAAATTCCATTGTTCTACCTACAGTTAAAGAGACGGTAGTTTTGTTAATCATCTGCGTTTACAAGCGCATAAAATTACTGCGCTTGTTGTTTAACATTTTAATTTCATTTTGAAACTGTTTACTTTGGAAAATACATTTTTCAATAAATAAATGAGTAGAAAGATATTTACTCATTTATTTTCCGAAATAGTAAAAGGAGACCTTTTTACATATAGGCTATAGCCATACTCATTCTGAATAAAATATCTTATTATTCTATCTTTGATTTTATGTTGTAAGTACATTTGGTAGAGAATACATTTTTTTGCGTAAAGTATCTTTCTCTACTTCAATATTTTATAAGTCGAGTAACTTCATAAACCTTTACAAAATTGAATTTATTCGGCTAGAAATGGTTGAGAAAATAGTTGTTCGCAGCTATGAAATTCATCTCAACCTTTCCAAATTGCGTTACCGTTTCTAGTCACGTGTCGTAAATATTTAATTGAGCTATTGATTCTAAATAAAAACTCAAATGATTTCTATTTTTATTAGAATATCATAACCATAAATCTATTTTTATCTTTTACCAATTTACTGCATTTTATAAGATGTCATAAATGCAGCGATCATTTTGATGCTGGAGAGGCATAAAAAATTCGCAATGTTTTAAACATATTTAATAAATTATAATGGAATTTTGAAATGGAAAAATAAAGGATTATGTAGGATATTAAGTGTTCTATAATTGGAATGATGCGTTCATGCTTTTAATGGTAAAGTGCTTTGTGAAACCGTTCATTAATGGACCTTCCACCGTTTTAGCGTAGCCACCTGTTTCGGGTCGAAGGTAATGGATAATGTAATTAAGTACGAGATTTCCCAATTTTTTTTTTAGCTAGTTGGCGTACGGTGAATATCGTCATTTTCGCGACCATATATACCCATGAAACCTAATTAAACACTAAATTCACCTCTTAACTTTAGAAGGGTGATCTGCTATAAGACATTCCGTAGTCTCAGACAGACGGACATGTCATGTCAGTATCATGTCTGCGTGTTTGTTTATTACTATACATCGTGAGTATCTCAAATGCTTTTGTACTCCTTATAACAAACATTGATATTGTTATTTTCATATCTGACCGGTATAATCAAGTACGGGATTCCTGCTCGGTTAATACATTAGGCTCGACCCTATTACATGGGACTAGATTAAACCAAGAAGCTTTTAATAAAAATGGAGTGAACACCTCAACCTCGGAGCGTGCCTCTCTTTCGCGCTTGAGAGTGTTGTCTCTGAAAAATACTGTTACCAGATTAAAGACACATCACATCCATAAATACATACATCAATAGTCTTATTTAGAGGCATTAGATAAGGATGCATAAATTGTAGGCCTGTAGGTCAAGTCTGTAAAATTCAAACAACAACTCGCATCTCACATCGCTATTTACTCTCACTTCGCATAAGGTTCAAAATGACCTTGATATACTGACACTTTGACACTTTGAATCGGGTTCGAGTGCGAAGTGAGCGTCGAAGTGACGGGGAAATTACCTTACAGACAGCCACTTCTTACGTCATCTCATACTTTATCTGTCAAAATCTCCCTGTCGATTTAATTCAACTCGCTGACACGCTCGCAAGGGTGACGCTAGTGTAAATTCGAATTATCAACCGAGTTTTTAGAATGCCAATCAAGAAACTCAAAGCGAATTCAGACTCGAAATTTACAATGTGATCTTACAGAATCACACCCCTGTGTGTAAGTTACTAGCATAGCTTTAAGTCATCTCGATGAACTACTAATATTCTATGGACCGAAAAGTCTGAAATAAATGTTTTGATTTTGTTAATGTGAAAGATATACCGCTTTCCCTGGTGCAAAAGACAGGCGCTCCAAGATGTCCAAAACGAGTTTTACTGTATACCTACTTTAACGTACTGTTCTATCGCCTGTCTCCAGAAAATGTTGTTACCAGAAAGAGCATTCAACTGGTTTCACTAGACCCTTTAACTTGTTCTCCCCACTTTCATTATAAGCTCCATATAACATACTGGCATGATGTTAGGGTTCATAAAATTTGTGCAGAATTAAACAATTTTCCTTCTTTTTACATACATCAAACCCAATAAATTGTAGAGCATGAAATTACCAAGCTTAAAATTATTAAGCTTCATGTAAATAGGAGTCACAAGATGTCGACTTCCCTAACTAAGTAAGTAGGTACACCATCTTAGGTAGGCATATAATTAATTTTCGAGAGCTGATTAAATATGCGTACTGAGATTAGTTGCCATTTTCAATTACTCATTGGGACCGTATGTTGTGGGCAAAGTTTGAGAGGGTAAATTGGATACCGTGAGATTGATCGACTCCTCCCAACATTAGGTAATGATCACCGGTTACAGAGGCAGCAAAGAATGCTGTTTCTGTAACCATATTGATGTGTAAACACGAGTTTTGTGACAAACGACAATTTTGTGGTCAGTATTCTGAATAATATAACGATGAGTGATATCTAAGTAAATCTCTCTCTCTCTTTCAATTGTGAAGGTCAAGAAAAATAAATTCTATGATGCTTTTTAAGAGTTACCTCTCTAGTATATGAAATCTACATAATTCATTTTTCAAGATACAAGCTCATAAAGTTTCTCTTATTGCGCCGCTTTTAGAGTCTCAATGTGACGTATCACGAACGCGCGCTTTTTACATTATTTATCAGCAGTAGTCCGATTTCTTTTTGATTACTCCAAAGAATTAGTTTTATTAATATGTAATATTTTGGAAAAAAATCGAATATGTTAATTTCAACTACGAATAGCAACCGTCAGGATTCGTAGTTGAAATGAAGACATTCGAAGTTCTTAACAAATCTATCTCTAAATTACTGAAGTTTATGAAATTTTCTTTCAAATGAGTTGAAAAGCTACTCTCTTGGCTCCATTACGCCCTCGCCTTCGGCTTAGGATGAACTCCATCCAACTCTGACCGTGATGACAAATTTACTACACTGGTGTCATAATGTACAAATTACGTCATTGCATTGTTAGTAAACTACGTTAGTCTTTCTTGATCCTAAACCTTATTAAAAGGAGTCATTGTTCTCAAAATTATGAACAACTCTTACTATGGCGAATACTACACGGTCGATATTTATACCGATATTTGGATCTCGATCCAGGATCACGATATTTATCGAGTATGTGGTATATAATAAGGTATCACCACAAAGTACGTAAGGCAGCGGCGCGCAAACCGCCTTTTTTCACACGCACTCATTGACATTACGTTTATAGGCATTCTCAAGCAGTTTCAAGCAGACTTCAGTCTCGGCTGTCACGTGTTGTCAAAATGAATAAATAATGTAATTGAAATTTCATGACGAACAAGAAAATTTTGTTACAAAAAAATTGCAAGGAGTTCCAAATAATGTCAATAAAATTTCATATTGTCACAAATAAAACAGAGACAGAGTCAATACAGTAGCAGCCCTAGTGAGTCTGGCAAGTTTAGGTAATTATTTTTGAAGATGGCGGGAGCGGTCCTTCTGTAATCTTTATAGGTATTTTGTTTTATCACGGATCGTGATATGGATCGCTAGATTTCTAAAAATCCAAAAATCTTTGATCTGGATTAAATACCTATCGTCGATAAATATCGAGCGTCTAGTCTCTGGTCGATATTTATCGTGTCAGTACAAATCCTGTTAGCGATGGAGGAGGACGCGTTGAACGAGATGGCGGCCCCCGCTTTAGCTCTTACGAGCGATCAATTGTGTTCAAATCAATAAATTTATAATTATGTTAGAGACACTATCTTAGGTTCGGTTTGGTTTAGTATTATATCATCTATGGTTTGGGACAGCTCAAGTCAAGACTGTTTAAATGATGTAAAGAGAACCAACGCTTATGAAAAGTTGCTGCAAATATTTAAAAAGATAAAACATAATATATATATTTAAAAAGTTTCATATTAGTTTGTGTATTTTATCTGTGGGTCACAGTTGCCTGAAAATAAAATGATTATTATTATTATTAATACAAGCTTTTTTATATTGTCACTCATTGCAGCACAATGAAAATTTATCAGCGAACTGTTCAATATCGAGCGTGTAGCCCTCGCCTATGGGACCAACCCTGAAATCGCGAAGCAAAAATCGTACATGATATACTACACACTCGATAAATATCTTCAAAATATCGCGATAAATATCGAGCATGTAGGATTCGCCATACATTATGTCGAGTTATGCGAACATAAATTATGTGTGGATCAGCTCTGTTTTTTTTTAGTGTTCATAATGATGAGTACGAGGAGGGGGAGCTCGTGCCTACGTTAGAACCTTACGGATCGACCAGTTATGATGGTTAAGCTACGCTTGCCGCGGTCGGACTTTGGATGGATGACAATCCATTTTATACCGAGACGCCTCCGTGCCTCAGAAAGCACTTAAAGCTGTTGGTCCCGGATGTCTATCGTAGATTTTTGACGGTCGCTAAAGGTAGTTAGAAGTTAGAAAATCTTACAAACATTTACAGTCAGCAACAAGGTTCTAGAGGTCACACAGACAGTGGTTCCATGTAAACACTGGTATTCAGCTGCATCCGGTTAGACTGGAAGCCGACCCCAACATTGGGAAAAGGCTAGGCAGATGATGATAATGATGAGTACAATGCCTTAGTGTCATCAAAGACTAACGTCGCGTCGTACAGTATATTACCTATCTTAGAAAATTTGAATTTTTAAATCTAATACGTAAGTACGAGTTTAACGCAATGAGCGAGACCCACTGGCTTTGACGAATTAAAGTTTTATTTTATACGCCAGCTCTGGAGCTTAAGCTCGCGGCGAGGTCAAGGACACACAGTAATCCGGGTCCCTGCGCTTTTAGTGATAGGTATTAGGTACCTATACCCACGGAGTTATTGGAAAAATAATTTTGTGTACTTTGCCTTTTTTAAATTATTTGACTTGATTTTATTTTCAAACCACTTAACCGAATCAAATATATATTATGTACAAAGGAGGGTTCACAGGACATCAAAAAACCCGTCCGCATCGCTCGCAATGGGATAAGTGCCCAAAAGGTTAGCAGCATTGCCACTTTGAATGGCAATGCTAGTTCTTATTGGCCCAAGAAAACGTCAGCCTTCTGGTCACGTGGAGAGTCGACCAGAAAAAACAAGGTGAGCACTCGGGCCTCATGGCCCTAGTGTTTCAACCCCAAGCGGCTCAATCATATAACTTCTAAGAAGGTTGTTATATTGACGCCGTTTGAGGTTTCGGCTCCTGCAGCAACCGCTCCAGCACAACACGTGCTAGGAAGATGTGATGGAGCAAGGGTGTCGAACTGTCGACACAAGTAGCATCCCACACCAAAGGCTTACCCCACTTCCACGGCATTATGGTCATTCCATCTAGTCTCTTTCCATCGTAGCGTGCAAAGCCCTTAGGCTGTAACACAGCTGGCAACCCGGCGGAGGCAAGAGCACGGCGAATGATGTCACTTCCCGGCCTGCGCTCTTACAGCAGGAAAGGCCATGGTTACCGAAGCTGTCGACAACTTCACCGCATTGACAGCTATGCGTGGCCTTGCAGGAAGCGCTCAGACGTAGGTATGTAACGAGGCGGAATGTAGAGTCACCGAGCATAATACCTATGTTAGGTGACGGCAGTGCCTGAAGCCATAAGCCCAACTCCCACCCATCGATAGCCAGCAAGCGGGCACGCTCAGCAGAATTGGTGGAGGTATTCATGAGTTTATTCCGTACCAACCTGCAGAGGCATAATTTTCCTCGTACTTATCAGTAAAGCTTGAAATATAAGTACAAACTTAACGTCAATGTTTTATCCATTTTCATTTTTGTAGTTATTATGATAACAAATAATAATAGCCTAGAAAGAGATGGTAAGATGACCTGGACGGTTAATTTGGATATATGCTCTAGCCCCGCTATGCACGACTCGAAAAATTCCTACTAAAAAGTTTTTTAAATTTTTTGATTCTAGTTAAATAATGGATGGTACAGCTGGAAAAATGTTTGAATTTAAGTTTTAACGAAGTCTGTAGACTTCGTAACAAATCCTGTCTAATTAATATTACTTAAAAATGCTAAAGTTGTTTGTTACACTTGTTACACAGATAGTTAAAATTCTGAATGAACATATTATTAGTCGCGGATCATTGTTATGGTTACCCTGAAAAAACCATTTTGTCATATGCATCTCATAACAAGCGCAAAGCTTGAATTTAATGACGATATAGAATAGGATAACATAATATATTTACATACTAGGTTTTCTTATTTTACTTTTTATATAGTTAAATAACATATTACACTCTTACAGTCAAAGTCAAAGTCAAAGTCAAAGTCAAAGCATTTATTTCAATTAAACCATTTACAGGCACTTTTGAATTGTCAAGGAGTCGGTCAGTTAGTCAGAGAGTTGAAGCTAGTTGCTCGTTCCAAAACGTAGGTAGGTCTCTATGGAGAAGAACGAGCAAGAAACTCCACGGACACTCTTTTAAATCAAGTTTTTACAAAGTTTGGTTACATTCTTGTTGCTTCTATATGTGAAAACGATGAAGGTAATCTAACAATACAAAACACAAAAAAGAAGCAAGATAAAGTGGCATCTAATCCATGGCAGATAAGAGCTGACCAATCTCCACTGACAGCGCCCGTTCACGAACATGACGCGTGAATCAGCACCATTTAGCTCAACCATTTTGAAGGGAGCCTAATGATCCAACACACGCGCCACCATCAGCGAGACATTTGAGCGAGCATGACAATACTCCCAACCGCCATGTTAATTTTTGTCAAACATAAAGGTATTAATATACATGGCTCCATGGTATTCACATTTACAAAATTGAAATAATGCTGCTAAATTATACAAAACTAAGGTTTCCAATGTATATTATTTTATCATATGAAGTGTGATAAGTTAATAATTTAAAAATATCTATATATAATAATAACGATACTCGTTACTCATGTCAATAGAAAAAGGGGTAGGAAACATCCTTTTCTTCCAATTTGGAAATTCCCTAAACTGGCTGTGGAGCAGGACCAGCATTCAGCCAAGCATCTTTATCATTGATGTAATCTTCTAACTTATAATATGCTTGTCTACATAGTGTGCGTTTAATACATGTTTTAAATTGTTTTTCATTCAATTGTAGAATATCAAGTGGTATTTTATTATAGCATTTTACACAGTACCCCATAAAAGAAGTATGTACTTTTGACAATCTGAAGCTTGGCTGATCTAATTTGTTCCTATTTCTAGTATAAACATTATGTCTGTCACCTATTTTATTAAAAAGATGAAGATTTTTTCGAACATGCATAATGTTTTCATATATATATTGACAAGGTACCGTCATGATGTTAATCTGTTTAAACAATTCTCTTAGAGATTCGCGTTTGCGGAGATTATAGATTGCTCTGACAGCCCGCTTTTGCAGTATAAAAATAGAATCCATATCTGCAGCCCGTCCCCATAGCAAAATACCGT
This sequence comes from Charanyca ferruginea, assembly GCA_947361185.1. Classification (NCBI taxonomy): domain Eukaryota; kingdom Metazoa; phylum Arthropoda; class Insecta; order Lepidoptera; family Noctuidae; genus Charanyca; species Charanyca ferruginea. The sequence goes on along the minus strand of OX376055.1, from coordinate 14,190,332 downwards.
AAGACATGATACTATGAAAATAGCTAAAATATACTAGCCTAGCGGTATCCACGTCTGTCAAATGCCGGATCTTTCTGACAGCGTAAGCGGCTGAACTTAACCGCCCTGCAAGAGATGTTAAGTGAGGACCCCACTGTAGCTTGGAATCAAGCGTAATCCCTAGGAAAACAGTCCTTTCGACGAATTCAAGTATGTCCTTATTCAATACAACGTTACATTCATTACTCTTAACATTCGGCAAAGCGAATCTTATGCATTTAGTTTTCTTCTCATTGAATACTAAATTATTTACAGTAAACCAATTATGAATCTTAAGCATGGCGTCATTTACGTCGTCAAGGTGCTGTGCCCGTCTATTTACTCTAAAAATCAATGAAGTATCATCAGCAAATAACACCATTTGTGGTTGATTTTTCAGTAAATGAGGTAAATCGTTTATATAAACTAAAAAGAGGAACGGACCCAATATGGAGCCCTGCGGTACCCCCATTTTTACTTTTAAGCCTGATGAATTAACACCATTTATTTGAACTTGCTGCAGTCTATCACTTAAATAAGATTTTACTAAGCTAAGCGCTTGTTTACCCAGTCCGTAATGCTCAAGCTTTAAGAGCAGTTTTCTTCATCATTGCCCGCGATTATGATTTCGTGCATAGCTAAACTTTTTAGTAGGTATTTTTCGAGTCGAGCATAGCGGGGCTAGAGCATAGCGGAAATAACCGGACCTGTATGTCTATTCTGTTACACTCTCGGTGAACACCTAGGTGAAGTGAGCTGTCATCCGTCCCGATGCTAGTGAGCTATCATCCGTCCGTCTGCTTTGACAATCCCTAGCATCGGGACGGATGACAGCTCACTTCACCTAGGTGTTCACCGAGGGAGATTGTAAGAGAATAGCACTGCTGGACGTGTACCACGAGAGCTGGTTTGAGGTGGCGCAGGAAATACTTGGGGGAGGCCTTTGCTTAGCAATGGGATACTACAGGTACTAGTAAAAAAAAAATGTTATGTAGGTACCTAGTTATTATTATTATTAGTTACAAAAGTGCATGCCTCATCATCATCATCATCATGTCAACCTTATAGACGCCCACTGCTGGACATAGGTCTCCCCCAAGGGGGGGGGGGGTTCAGCCGTAATCGCCATGCTTGGCCGTAGGTGTTATGATACTCAGAAGGACGCTGTACCTATCCTCTGGTCAACATCCCTATGTCGCCTTCTACGACACCAACGAGTAGAAATGGGATGGCTATGATGAATGGCTGAAGTACATGCCTAATCTGTTGAAATAACTAGGGCTATATCCAAAGTTAAGGCGCTTTTGCAGATTTTAAACTGACAATCACGTCAAAATGTGTAGGTAGTGTAAATGATTTGAAGAAAATATATGTTAAACTAGAACATTCTCTTTATCATTTATTAGGTGAACATTTTTGATTAAGTTCATATTAAATAGTTTAATTAAATCGTGAATATATCGTCTGTCGCGGATAAAACATTGATAATCACACAAAATCTATCAAGAATATTTAAACGAAACTTTTACTATCTTACAGATAATTCTATTATCTATCTTTTAATATACGCCTTTTTTAAGTTAAAGAATACTATCGTTTATTTAATTTTTTCGACTAAACTTTGAGAGTTTTGCTTGTTTTGCGCTCAAGGTCGCCGGCGTATATCGTCGCCTTAAGAGGAAACACAAGGGTCGTTTTTTCATACAAACTTAGTCCCCTGTTTCCTCTCTGGATAATGCCAGTAGAACAATTATTTTTTTTAAATATCCATGGCTACTATTGGAATGTCCCTATGTTTTCCTTTTTCTCATAAATTTATTATTAAAAGAGATATGAATATTCAAAAACCTAAAAAATTGGCATGATTTTCCGCTGTGTTCAAACATTCAGAAAACAAATTGACTTGATTATATAAAAAATAGAAAACATAGGAACACGGCAAAAGCCTTTCTTTATTTTTTATTGAAAAAAGCAGTTAAATCGGTTAAGTTTTGGAGAAGAAATCAGGGGACTACGAATCATTGATTTTGTGTACTTTTAATAGGTATTTTCGTCAAAGCTGCAGTTGTCTCTATCGCGCTCTGCGGTTCGTGTTCGGGCATCGCGCGACAGCAATAGATTTTACAAATACCTAATTTTCAATTCTCTCGCCCGTGGTATTTCCTCTTAAGAGCGCCCATCCCGTCATATTTCCCAAACAAACGCTCCTTACGCGATTATGGCATTATAATGCCATAATCGCGTAAGGAGCGTTTGTTTGTACAAATTATTTTCCAAATATTTTTAACACACAGGTATCTTGTGGTTTAAATCTAGGTTTGTATGAAGCCAAAAATGAACTTGTTTCGGATTTAAGAATTTATTTCTCTAAAAGAATTTACAAAATTCACTTACAACAGAAACAAACAATAAATCTTAATAGTTATAAAGGTACAACATCGGGAAGAATGACTACTTAAATAAATTTGTTATATCCATTATCATTTACAAAAATATTACATAATGTGGTTCCTGGACCTACTTAAGCTTTACAAAACTGTGTTAAATATTTTTTTAGTCTAACTTTAAAGACATGTTAATATCGCTTGGTAAACTATTATGTAATTTGGCTCCCTCAAATCTTATATTATACTAGCGACCCGACCCGGCTTCGCATGGGCCTATAGCCTTCCTCGATAAATGTACTTTATCCAACACAAAAATAATTTTCCAATTCGAACCAGTAGATCCTGAGATTAGCGCTTTCAACCAAACAAACAAACAAACTCTTCAGCTTTATAATATTAGTATAGTTTTGCCATAAGTTGATCTTGGAATAGAAACTTCCATTGTATTTAATTTACTGCTTCTTGTGTAATAGTTGTATTTTTTTCTGCTGAAAGATATTTATAACTTGTTTGAGAAACCAATTCAGTAAACATGTCCGAAAATCAGCTTTTTTGCACAGTTTTATCTGAACTTTGGCCGTTCATAATGCACTCATACTTAAAAAAAGTAAAAAAACAGCTTCATAGAAACCTTGCAAATGTAATGGAGATTCTAAATTACAAACATTTTTACCAAAAACTTGTAAGACTTCTTCAAAAACACGTATTTCCTGGCACAAGTTTTGTGAAATTTCCGCGCGCCAGTTTTCCTGTGATGTTATCGCCTTCTCACTCACTCGTTTGTTTTCGAGCTTTGCGTTGGTTGAAACAAAAAAAAAATCAATCACGCTCGCGGTTCGTTAGATGGGTATGGGCGCTCTTAATACAAACTGCATAAATTAAAGTAGGTATCTTTTATAAAGGCAAAATCACATCACATATAATAGTAAATTCATAAGGATTCCTTTGGCCTTTATCTAGGCTTAGTGAGAATTTATCGGGCCCATATCAGTTTCTATCTCATGTTTATTTAATACTGTAATAAGATAATATGTATAGTATTGTTATTTTCCGCAGCTTTCTCCGTCTATATGGCTTTGTTACTGCACTGATAAGCTATGTTGATGGCCTTTGTGAGTAATGACAACAAAATTTCATAAGGCAGACGTCTTTTGGTAATAGAATCTAGGATGTAGATCCTTTCCTATTCTTTAGTCAATTGATATTTATTTGATTCTATAAAACAAATATCAAATAATTAAAGATTTTACGTTAAAGTTTCTGATAGGTTTCCAATAAACTGATTTGATTTGAATTGATATTTATAAAAAGTTAAAACTATCTTTAAAATACGACTACATAATGAGAAAATTATGATTGAACCTATTTTCGAGTAACACAATAATGGACAACAAATTAAAATTATGTTTTTTTTAAAGGTCTGGGTATTGATTTTTCGAACATAAATCAGTTGTGTACCTTTTTTCAGTTCTGTTTTATGCGCGAAGTAGGTACCTAATGGAATATGTATAGATACTCTCATGGCTCAAGGTCATTTAAGTACCGGTCAAATGCTGTAACATTGCCTACATGCTCAACAATGCCTACATTCTAAAACAATGCCTACATTCTAAAAAGTTAAATTATTGCCGCTGAGAAATGTTTTTTTGCAATATCCTAGATAGCCGACTTGCTTTTAGTAGGTAATATACACAGCAAAAACATTTCTCAGCGGCAATAATTTAACTTTTAATTATGTAGGCAATGTTGACCATGTAGGCGATGTTACAGCATTTGACGGTACTCGAGTAGTTCTGCTTCGTGTAATGTTGCATTATGAGGTAATCTACAAACTCCTCACTTTACCAACATAGTTTTCAAACATAGAACTTATTATTCCTTGTATCCAGGCAACACACCAACATAAAATGACGCGTGTCTACCAAAAAAACTTCAGTCGACGTAATACGAGAAATCCTTGAGTTTCTTTACCTATAAGTCGGTATATCTTGTTGTTTTTACCTCGAAAAAACGTAGATCTATTCTTACAAAACTTATTATAATCATTGTTTTTAAAATCAGGCCGCGGCTGACGTAAACATAATAAAATTATGTAGGTAGGTAGGTACTTATATCCAAATAGATGTATACGTCATACTGGTTTAAACTGTAGGGTAATAAAGTATAATTTTTACCGCCTCAAAATAGTTTCACAGATAATAATTTCACAGGAATTTATTACCCATTTAGTTGATTCTATAGTTTAGGTTCAGCGATTCCATTTTTTCAGATGTAATGAATAGCTTTTTGGTAATTACATGTCAGGCCACTAACTATTACTTTAATCACAAAGTCCTAACAGGTCTTGTATTTTTCTTTTTATAACAGAAAAAACTTGGTACATGTCCTTTATTAAAACTTCGTCCCTTGAATTACCTAGCTGTTATTTCAGCACGGAGTATAATAAAACAAAAGTAATAAAAACTAACCAGTGGAAGCGAAGCGCAATAAAATGTTGCTCTCTAATCGAGCTTAAAAATCTGTAACCTGTCGTAATGATGCTATTTGGATTCAGTTATTATTGCCAAACTTTGAAATAACGCAATATTACACAGCCCTATTTATAACGAACAATACGAGTTGTGTTGCGATCTAATAAACAGAATATATTCTATGCCTCGCGAGGGATATTTGTTTTCACAGCATAGTCAAACGAATAAATCTTCAGTTTTGGAAGAAACATAATTTAAAACTTTGTTTTGCTTGAAGTGATCTCAGTGTTGTAGATAGGCACAAGTCATGGTGACTTTTTTAATGTAGTCACATTTTGGTTAGCGATACTTTGTTCAATACACGACATTTTTATGTACTTACTGCATATAAATATCTGTTTGATACCGGTTTTTGTAGTTGTTTTAAATTCAACCACTATATTTTGATGCACATTTTTTAATATCTATTTATTTGTATCTTTCAAGCATAAGAGAGAGACATCGTATTCGTAAGAAAATTATGGTATCTAGTGAATATCTTTTTAGTGATTGTGTTAATGATAACAAAACAATTTTGCCAAAAAAATAAAATGTCTCGCGGGTAACAGATAGGTCACAGGGGTACGCGCGTGTTAGAATGAAAGGAAATAAAAGCAACATTAAAAACAAATTAATAGCTCTATATTAAATGCACATACTTATATACTCAAAGAATATTATTATTTTAGAACAGAATAGTGAAATGAAAATACTTTGTTTAGAAAACATATATTTTATTGTAATATTTCAGACTCAAAATCATTTAGTTATTTCAATTTAACCATTTACAGGTACTTTTGAATTGTCAGAGTCAGTCAGAAAGTTGAATCTAGTTGCTCGTTCCAAAGGGTAGATTTCTATGGAGAAGAACGAGCAAGAAACTCCATGAACACTCTTTTAAAATCAGTAATATTTTACAAATTTAGGTTACATCATTCATGTCATAACAACTAGGTACATATAATTTAATATTAAAATTATACATATACATAGCCTTTCATAGTTATACTTATCTATTATTTTCTTCGGGAGCTCCGTATCGATCAACGTTTCGATCAAAAGTGATCCAATGATTTTTTTTTTTATTTTTTATATATTTTTTTTTTATTCGGATTGGCATCTCGCATGTCAACCTAGGAGGTTGTCGGCTGCTTAACCGGACTTTCCTGTGGTGCCTTAAAAAATATTATTTTTAGGGCCTCCAGCCAGGGCAAAAAGCTTACAAACTAAGCGACTACACGCTAAGGGCACCCCCTGTGGAGTACGAGCCTCGGCTTAGGGCGTCGCTGGGAGAGGACAGCAAAGGGACAGGCTGGATCGGATTTCCATTATTTAGGGACGAATTTAAAACTACAGGCTCAGCGGCGCGGGCTGGCACGAGCAAGGGTCGGGGAGGGGACGTACGGGGTCGTCGCGGCGGGCCTCGGCGGCGAGAACGGAATGAAGATGATCCAATGAAGTCGGAACACTCGCTTTTATAAGCGGCGACAAACAAGTATGATTCATGTTCAACGATGACAAGCAAATGTGATTCATACTTATTTGCTTCCAAAGTTTAAACACACTTTAATCTATTTAAAATGATGTTATTTACTATACTTCTACTGCATTTAATCAGAAATTAATTATTACTTTATATTACAACACGAATTACGTTGTTATATATTAATTACATCGGTATAAATCTAACACGCGCGTGAATTTCATACGGCTGTTGTGTTATTGTGATAAAAGTGAACCAGTACAATAAACATTTTTTTTTTCTTTGGGAAAGTTGTTTGTTACCATGAACACAACCACGTGTTTAAGTATCGTACACTAATTACCAGTCGCCCTATATATATACACAAGAGTATATGGTTGAGAATTGAGTTGAGATTTGAATTAACATAAACGAAGACGTTTGTGTAGGTAAAGGTTCGAAACTTCGAAGGCACTAAGATACTTTATAGATATTTTTGAATGTTGATATTTTATTGCTGTGGTTATACGCACAATCTCGTATCTGTGAACCGTAGAACCGGAGCAAGCAAAAAAAAAAAGAGATGCCAATCCGAAAAAAAAATACTCTACTAAAGATATTTTTTAAATCACCCATAGTTATTTATTCATCGATTGTTGAGCAATTTAATGTGCATAGTTAGGTACTCTGTTTCGTCGTGCGGAAATTCTGACACTGTCAGTACCGACCGGCTTTCCGGCGATACGGCTAGAAGCTTGGAGTTGGAATAATGTGTTTGTTTTATCGTAAATATACAAATAATAATTCATTCGAGGAGCACAAAGTTAAGTTAAAATCGTATTGATCGACTGGTCCTGACGGTTAAGCTACGCTTGCTGCGGTCGGTTCGAGGATGGGTGCCCATCCATATTATACTGAGACCCATCAGTTCCTCGGAAAGCACGTAAAACCGTTGGTCTCGACTGTCATTCGTAGATCTTTGATAGTCGTTATAAGTAGGTAGTCAGAATCTACAAAATCTGACAACCAGTCTTATCAAGGGGTAAAATATCGTGTCGTAATATCGTGTAACCCAGCAACTAGATTGTGGATGTCAGATAGGCAGTCGCTCCATGTAAAACACTGGGGTATTCAGCTACATCCCGATAGACTGGAAGCCGGCCCAAATATAGGGTGACTGGTAATTAGTGTACGATACTTAAACACGTGATTGTGTTCATGATAACAAACAACTTTCCCGAAGAAAAAATGTTTTTTGTACTCGTTCACTTTAGGTCACAGGCGTGCGCGCGCGTGAATTTCATTCGGCTGTACTGGTTCACTTTTATCACAATAATACATTGTGATAAAAGTGAACCAGTACAAAAAACGTTTTTTCTTCGGGAAAGTTGTTTGTTATCATGAACACAATCACGTGTTTAAGTATCGTACACTAATCACCAATCACCCTATATAGTTGGGAAAAGGCTAGGCAGATGATATTGTATTATAATTCACTAGCACTTTCCCCGCGACTTCGTACGCGTGAATTTATTTGATAATGCAATATAGCCTTTAGCACCCAGGGATAACGTAGCTTCCTATTGGTGAAAGAATTTTTGAAATCGGAGAGTAGTTTCGAAGATTACCCCCTACATACAAACTTACAAACAAATTTTACCCTTTTTTTAATATTAGTATAGATAACTAGAAACGTCCACTTCAAAAGGTTTAACTTATCGTAGATATGTATCGATAGGTATTTGTATTTACTTTTGATTCGTAAATTGTGTCGAGAGTTTCAAACCTCCCCACGGATGGACGGGTCAAGATCACCTCTAGGTAATTCTGTTGCTTCTTTTCTGAAGATCAGAATCTTAATTATTATTAGTCGTATTAACAAAGGATTAGTGGAATGGGTGGCTGACTGAAGCTTAATTAAATAGAAAAATAATCTATTATGCTTCTGTAACCAATAGATTAAAGCTGATTTCATGTACCTAGGTAGATTTCATTTTAGTAGTAAGCAAATATTTTTTCCGAAGCAAACGGTAGGTATCGTATCTACGGGGGGGTGTATTAAATTCCCCAATGAAATGCACCTGCGACACCGGTCCTATCAAATGAAACGAACGATTTATTTCAAATGCTCTACATACCTGTGAGATTAAATTTTACTAGGTATACGCTAAATCTGAAATGTTTCTGAGTACCATGTGATATTAAACGAGTTCTTAGTTCGGAGGAGTTTGTAATTCGACCTGTAGGTCGATTCTGTAAAATGCAAACAACAACTCGCATCTCACATCGCTATTCACTCTCACTTCGCATAAAGTTCAAAATGACCTTGATATATTTGTCACTTTGAATCGGTTTCGAGTGCGAAGTGAGCGTCGAAGTGACGGGGAAATTACCTTACAGAATGCCACTTCTTACGTCATCTCATACTTTTATCTGTCATAATCTCCCTGGCAATGTAGTTCAATTCGCTGACACGCTCGCAAGGGTGGCGCTAGTGTAAATTCGAATTATCAACCGAGTTTTTAGAATGCCAATCAAGAAACTCACAGCGGATTCAGATTCGAAGTTTAGAATGAGTTCTTACAGAATCACACCCCTGGAACGAAGCTTGGGTTTGGTACTAATCCGTATGTCAGACAGCCGCATGTTTTACAGCTCCATTTTCGCAATAAGACTTAGCTTGCTTAAAATAGTTTTATCCAGACCGCTTTGGTAGAAATCTTAGTATAATAAAGACGAGAACAAGAAATAAGGGTTCCAGAGTCGCCAGACAGCCCTACCATATTTGAGCATTGATGAAATATTGACGATAGATGAAGAAATATAAGCCAGATGCAACATGTTGGCTCATAGATTCGCTCGTTGTAGTAACGAGGTCAAAATAACGTTGTTTAAAGCTTATTGTCAAGCGTTCTACACGGGCAGTTTGTGGGTCAACTGTACGCGGTGGGCTCAAGATGCTCTGCGTGTGCAATATAATAATGGCTTCAGGGTGCTGTTGAGGTTGCCTGGGCTCTGCAGCGCGTCTAGTATGTTTGCTGCACGAACTGACGACTTTTACGTCATTTTAATAAAAGGAAAAAGACCGCATTCTTAATAAGCAGAATGAGGGTGAGCAGCAACAGCATTTTTTGACAACCATAGCCGAGCCACATGATGCACTTATACTAAAACACACTGTCTGGTTGCCTGCTGGGGTGAAGGTAAATTTTGTCTAATTTATTATTAAATACTAACCCTTAGTTCATAACCAGTGGACCTTTGTTGTCAAGTTAAATAAATAAATTATGATTATTATTACAAGTCATGTAACTGAGTTAAATACCTTTGAGAGAGAAATTTACACATAAATTGTACATAAATAAATACGTACGACCAAGATTTGGTTATAACATTTGCCATTTTCGAAATTATTACTGTCTTCTTCCTAATGCTGTAAATCTTAAATTACTGATAGGTCTACGTGCACCTATCAATACCTAATCGAAATTTAAGTTTCCGTAAGGTTAATGCTTTCATGTCTATGGAGACATATGTCCATGGAGTAAACCTTTTATACCTGAAACCTGAGAAAGGGCTCAACATTGAAACTAATGTAGGTACGCATACCTTAACGATGAATTCCTCTATCTATCCCCAATATTACAGACGTGCTAAAATAACATAAGTCATGTAACTCTATATTCTTGGAACATAACGTAGGTAGATAGTTCAGTATTAGGTAAGTATCAGTCAAAATTAACCATATTTTACACTATGATTCGATTGAGTAAAACAAAGGCACCCAAATTTCAGGCAACTAAATACCTAACTAACCAATTATTAAAAGTTAACGGAAACTTATGGGTGAATAATATTAACAACTAATGGCCCATGTAGATCTACTTCTTATCAATTGTACGAGTTGCATGAAAACCAACTTAGATATTTTACATGTGTCCGTCCAATTTTAGTTAATGTTTAATAATGGGTAAGCCTATAAAACTGCAGGGTCGTCGACTACTTCGATATATGACGTCCAACTTTCTTGAATAATCGAATCAACGTTTATTGTCTAAAGTATTGCAGCTAGTACACAGAATACCGGAAATAAAAAGTTTAAGCGTCAGCATTATGCTTAGGTCCTCCCTAGAGCTAAGGGTTGCTAAGGGCTGGTTTTCAGCTTAAACTCCTGTTTACAAAGAAAATAAATGAGTAGACCTCTTGAAATTATTGCATAGCTCCTGCAGCATCCTGGTCGGTTTTGTACGGACTTCGACCTTTTAGTGCAGCTATGTGAGGTCTTACTGTTTTTTCATAGTACATGAAAATTCTTACATATTACGTTTTAAGGTAATACAAAAACTAAAAGGCTAATATCTTTTTGTTATAGAATTACGTCAACTGTGAAAAATGTAATGAATTCAACAGACATCGTTCCTAACTCGTAGTACAACAAGTTAGTATTTTAATAAATGATTAAAATTTATGTAAGTACCTATATAGGTATATACTTAGTATTAGTATAAGTATATACTTAGATAGGTTTTACACTCTATTTATCTGTTCCGTGGTTTGACTTATATTTCTATGGGTTTAACCTATTGATGATTATTATTAACGTTTGCCTACTTGTTTCCATATATACGTGTGAAAAACGACTGTCACTGTCAGTTTGTTAAAAACTCAGTAAACATTGAAAAAATCTTTTCACTGAATAGCAGAGCATTTTTGAATGAAAACTTGTCGTATGACAGATTATCAGAAAATATTTTAATAACGACCCGTCAGGAAAAAATATAGTCGTCAGTATGACAGCGACCGCTCAGGTTACGTTTTCAAAGGTTTCGTCCGATACATAAAAAATATCACACAGTTTTCAATTACAATTTTATTTTGTTTGGAGACCTTACAGCTGTACTCAATGAGGGACCACCTTAATCGCCAAGTAGCATTCCCCGACACTCATTATTATAACCCTCCCTTTCGTTTGACGTGCATTACATATGCAACGACTTAAACTTGCGTATTGCATAAGTCCTGGTAATGTTTAACCTGTCAACCCCACGTTTCCTGGGGTTCAGGCGTTGTAATAAAGGGGTTTCACGAACTGATCCAGTAGGGACTGGGTTTTTTCACATGATTTACCGTAACTTTTTTCTTCTTTCCACTTTACATATTTTGATTGTAACTTACTATTAACTACTTAGGGGCTAGAGCTGGCATCGTAATAAATTATGCAAAATATTCTGAATAATTATTCCGAATATAAATCTGCAGCTATCTATTCTATACATATAATAAAACAGTAACAAAACCGTGTCTGTACACTGAATATATAAAAAAAAAAAAAATTGAGGGGGGTTTAGGAACAGTAATAGAGCACGAATCCAAAAAAAAAATTATGTCTGTTTGTCTGTATGTCTGTTTGTCTGTTTGTTTGTACACGCTAATCTTCGGAACTACTGCGCGGATTTGAATGATTTTTCTTTTGTTGTATAGGTATTAAGTCTGGGCAACATATAGGCTATGATTTTTCTTGGAAACTTGAACACCTGATGCAGAACCGCAACAGACCAGCTAAACTATAAGAGATACAAAAATGGTACCATAGCAAAAATTGTTCCACGTGACGAGCATTCTCTGCTGAGAGAATAAATTTGAAGATCTGGAACACCTGATGTGGAACTCCAAGAGCCCAGCTACACCATGACACATATAGGAATGACGTCTTAGCAAAAGTTTTTCAGTCTGATGGGCATTTCCTGTTGACTTATAAAAATCGAAGATCAGAAACATCTGATGTGAAAATCAAAGCTAATAACTAAAATAAAAGCTATCACTAATTTCACTGTATCTTATAAAATAACATAAGCTGGGAGTACCTCCACGCGGTGAAGGCGGTAACAGTTTAAGACTGATTTTTGATGACGATGGTATATCATTGAAAATTTGACTCTACTGGCCAAAATTCCATATATTTTTTTATTTTATCGAATAAATATGCCTTCGGGCTTATGTTATTTGGGTATTTAATTTCATTTTCCATTTATCTTCGTGACACGGTAGCCTACCCGGTAACGCAGGGGAGCAGTCACTTAGATTTTAATTGATCAGGTATCTTCTTTACAATAAAACTATAACCATGCCTAGAAAGAGATCAAATCTTTCCCAATGTTCCAAAGGAGCAAAAAGATTGAGGATCATAAGATCCCAAGAATCTACCGAAGAGCGTCAGGAGAGAATCGCGCATCCCGTTGTTTTCCTGTCCCCGGGCTCTTAGAATTCCACATCAGACGTTTCAGATCTTCGATTTTGCCGACCCCGTTGTCGCTGTCCAAGCAACAGGATCCGCGTACGAAGTCGCGGGCAGAAGCTAGTCTACAATACACCATCATTTTACCCCGTCTATTTATAATTCCGTGTTAAACTGTAATAGAATACGAACATAAGGGTCCGTTCACATAGACCGACTCGGAGAGGAGAGCAGATTTTTTATCACGTTTAAAACAGAGTTTTGAATCATTGTAATAATGTTAATTTTTTCATGTTACTTCTTTTATTATTGAGAATGCTTGAGAGCAAACCTAACGCGCTTAGTGTAAAATAATAAAAGGAGCCGACCAGTTGCGCCTGATGACGTACTATTCATCTAGTAGAATGGCTCCGTTTGCATGCTCTTTCGCGCTCGCGCTGCCGACCGACTCCGATTGCGTGCTCTTTCACGCCCGCGTGGTCGCCCGGCTGTAATTTTTTTTAAATCCATATTTCTCTTTGCTTGCATTTTCGTTTGTTTTGTTTTGCTTCAATTAATCTTGCTAACAAATATATTTCTTCATCGGAGCTATATATATCCATGACTCAATTTAATAGCGCACGTTATAGCACATCGAAAACAACACTTGGACTACGCGCAACTGGAGGTATCGGCTCCGAGTGCATCCGCTCAAAAACAGTGCTCTTCCAGCCGGTCTATGTGAAACGTCTATCGGTTCCGGCCGGCAAGTGTGCCGGTCTGTGTGAAAAGAAGAGCGCCGAGCCGGTCTGTGTGAACGGACCCTAATACAACATTGCTCGTCCCCTAAAGCAAATAGCGTGAAAATATATTCCGTAAGTAGCAATTGTCGCGAATGTTAAGCAATATTTTTGCAAAATTTTAAGAGGTCTTATGCAGTCGTTTTTGTGTCAACCAGGTACATACAAAATGCGAAAAACAGACAAAAATTCTAATAAAAATTATACTATTGACATCAGTATCGATTTTAAAACACCTAGCAATTTTTCTTATCAAAAATATTAAATTACAGTTTTGACGCCTCTATGATTTTATTATGTATAAATACCAAAGTTATAGTTAGTTTATTATTCACTTGTTATGTTGATTCACGTACGAGTTGAGATCTATTTGCCAGTCGTAGATATCTTTTGCGTATGGGTGAGCGCAAACAGTGCAGTAATTTGCTCGAGTAGTTTTAGTTGCCTTGCATCATCACATTTTTTCACCAGATGTGTCCAGCCCAATTCCACTTCACATATTGAGGAGAAAATTATGTGCATTCTCAGCCATATATCAGTTGTTTTTTAGATAGTACAGCAACTGCGATGGACACCGTGGTCAGTATTTTACTGATCTTAAAACTTTAATATTTTTTTTATCGATTACCTACGTTTCTTGAAGAAACTATAAAATTTGGAAAGGCGATATTCAAGTCCTATTAACACGGAGAAATTTAGTTGCCTATTCAATGCAATAAATTGAAGCAACAATGAAACTTGCACCGTCCTGAAAGTGTTTAGACGATGCAAGTAATTGGTTGCTTTCATTTCATTGTATGCTACAGGGGCAAAACTTGCATCGTGTTAAGAAGGCTTTAAGAAAAGCTACAGGTAGGTGAACTTAAAGCTTACTATAGTAGAAAAAGAAACAGATTTTGAGTTAGTCCTACATTCGATACATTTCGTTAAGTCGCTTGTGCTTAAACATCTCGTTAGTGGGCTTTGTACTGACCAGACGCAACTGTAAGCGTAACTTCGTTAAGGTTGCCAACTTAAAGATGTCTTTCAAAGTACCATTTATAAATCCAATTCCAGATGGCTAAAGGGTTTTTTATGCTACGTGGTCGTTTATTATGTTAATAAATGGGGCCCAGTAGTGAAGCTATGGGTTCAAAAACGGACAAGTACCAATGTGAGTTTTTAAATTCATATGTAGGTACTTTTCAAGGTTATTTTGGACATCCCTGACACCGCTGAAGTAAAACGTCGTGAGGAAACCTAGACTTATACAAATTATACAAGTCTGAAATTGTCAATTCATCTTGAGCAAGCGTGGATCAATGCTAGTGCCTTCTCTTTATGAAAAGAGGCCTTTGCCCAGTATTGGGACAATAATAGGCTGGTATTATCATATTACTCATCATTGTCTGCTTAGCCTTTTTCCGACTATATTGGGATCGGCTTCCAGTCTAATCAGATGCAGCTGAATACCAGTTTTACATGGAGCGACTGCCTATCGGACCACCACAACCCAGTTACTGGATAACACGATACCCCTTGGTAAGACTGGTTGTCAGACTTTCTGGCTTCTGACTACCCATAACGACTGCCAAAGATCTACAAATGACAGCCGGGACCAACGGCTTTACGTGCTATCCGAGGCACGGAGGAAACTCGGTATGGTCACCCATCCACAGAACGACCGCGGCTAGCGTAGCTTAACCTTTGACCGAACGATCTGTACGGCTTTAACTTAGCCACGAGCTCCTAGTATTATTATTTTACTCTACTTTTTATTATTTATATGTGAATTCATATCTACTCATTCTATTTGCTCAGGTGTAAGATACCTAAGCAAATAGAATGACTAGATATGAGTCATGTATTCATATATGGATAATCACAGGCCTTAAAGCCCTTATTACAATTGGATAAATTAAGTCGACTAAATTCAGTTGACTAATTTCTACTACTAATAACTACTAACTTGTTTAGCCAAGTGTGACTAGATGATCCGACCAAATATACAAAAACCTAAACAAGACGATTACAGATGCTCTAAACCACGCCATGGACGAGGACGGGAGCATCACGACGCTCAGCAGTGAGCTTACGACTCGAGGAGGAGGAGGAATAAGGGCTTAACTGATACATTTTGTGTTACATACGATAAACATATACACCATAATATGTATATGCTTCACCTACTACTACGGTATGGTAGAAGTTATAGGTATATTACACCAGCTTTAGGAAATCGTAATTTATACCGGAACTGTCAGATTTTCTCGTTTTATAATATTTAAACTTTTTCTAGCCAGCCTTTCAGCCTAGGCTGTATTAGTTTTATCACGTCGTTATTTACTTCTTGTACTTTTAATTCTATAGGGGCGGGAATAACTTCGGAATATATCGGTTGTACGAATAGAAATGTCAACGTCATACTCGGTTTAAGCTATTCTTTGTTTAATTCGCGAGTGTAACTGTTAAACCACGTTTATTTGTAAGGCTGATCATCATCATTACATGACTTCACTATCACTATCACTACATATTACCTATAAATTAATGTCGAGTTTGTTTGTTAGGACCAATCTCCTGAACCACTGATTCGATTCTGTAAATTCGTTAAGGGTGTTACTACACCAATCGATCGATCATCGATCGATGTCATCGGTCGACATCGATCGACGTTGATCGATTGGTGTGGTAGCTTTGGCTGATCGACGGATACCGTTCGACTAATTAATCGATCGATTGCTAGTCGATGGCATCGGTCGACGTTGATCGATTAACTCCGACTATAATCCATCACTAATTATAAGTATAAACAAACAGCTCGATCGACGTCGACTAATCCATTCTACCATCGATCGATGCGTCTGGTAGAAACTATTGATCAACGTCGACTAATCCATTCTACCATCGATCGATGCCGTCGATCGACGATCTATCGATTGGTCTGGTAACACCCTAAGAAGCTATGTCAGTCTTAAATGCTATATCATTCATCTGATACCAAATCATTTTTTATAATATCAAAAATATTGTCCGTAAAATAATTCACGTGGACCATGTTGCGGGCTAAAAGCTAGTAAAGTATAAGAATACATGAAAGTTCTATGTTTAGTTCAGACTATGTAGTATGTGAAGTGTGTACAGATACATTAGTATCGTAAAAAATAATAAAGTACCGAAATGTCATCACACCACATTCTTCGTTTACTTTTTGGTGTCATGACCTACAGTCCTTCTGTCACTATAATATTCCCAACTACTAAGCTACATTTCTTTGTTACTTATTCACACCCAAAAAATTGTGTCACTCAGATTATTTCAGTCTGGAATGCTGAAACTGGTGGGCGGCTACCAATCCAAACGGGTAAGGGCTCCGAACCGAAGATATTTCCACATTTGCACGACAAATTCCACTTTTTTGCGACCTATCCCCGATGGAGCCATTGTGCCCAGAAGTGTCGTTTCAGTGGCTCGTAACATAATTTCCTCGTTAAGGCTTTCTATATAATTAAAGGGTAAGGTCGTTTGTAAATTTAAGTTTGATTACAATTTGGTGCAAAAATAACTATAATCCTTCCGACCAGACTATGTCCGACTTGCTGGAGTGTCCAAATTGCCTGTACACCTGCACCTTAGAAAAGTTAAAGAATGTCACTTATTAAATAAATCGAGCGTTTGCGACTCGACTCGACTTTGTCCGCGTGTGTTTTTATACGGACTCCTAATTTTTTATGATAAAATACCTTGATAACGCAAGAGCAACTACTTCGCGTGCCTATTTTCGTGCCTAACTTACGATAAAAAATCGTAATTTAAAAAATAAAGTAAACGTTTCCTTCCATAGTAAGTCATTTTGTGATTAATATTATGCGTAATTAATTTGAAAAACAATTATTTTTAATCTAATACCCTCAGTAATACCTGGGAATATCAAATTTAGGAAAAACAAAACATTCGTATTACATTGTGACATCCAAAAAATGGCACGCTTGGTTTTCATACAGATCGTGATACTTGCGTTATATCTGTGCCTGGGCACTTAGAGACTACGTAGTTTTTTACTAGCGAAACAATTTTCAGATTAGCAGTTCCGGAGATAAGCTCGAACTTCTTCGACTTGATTTGTATCAAGATTTTTTTTGTTTGTACTTGAATAAGAAAAGGACATATTTCATATTGGACCCAGTCTATGTACACCACTTCAAAAAAGAGAGAAAAATCCGTAGAACCCGGGAAAAATACAGATAGTTCATTTCAATGTTATAATTTATACATACTGTTGTGGTAGTAAATTGATATTTACTACCACAACATACATACATTTTATTTTTATGGATTTTCAACATGGTGTCACTCAGATTTAGCTACTCTATAACCCATAGATCGACCATTGATCATAGAAAGAGAACTATCAGCTGTCAGTGTTCCAACAGTGTCACTTTCGTCTGTATGTGCTTTCGTCTCATTTTGTTTCTAGTTTTTGGAGTTCTTTTAAACAACCTTCCATTCGTTTTTTTTAATTCAACGTCATTTCTTTCTCATCTGTTTACCTGTTATCCACAAATCGACGTACAAAATCAGAATTATTATGTCAAACGTCATTAATCAATCGAAATGACAGCTTACCGCCATGACTGTTTTTTTTTGTTGTGTTGCAATTTCTTGTGTTTTACTTGCTCAGAAAGCCATTTTAAAGTAATTGGACAGTTGAGAACTATTTAAAATGTGTTTCCCTATTTGTAAGTATGGTGTACAAGGACTGGACCCAGGCTCCATACACTTTGAAACAACTCCTTTTCGTCAGTTTTATTTGTGTTTCATGGAATCATAGATACACATTTGTGAAACATGAAATGTAAAAGTTTACTCAAGAGCTTTCCTTATACCTACCTATTGCTACTTATAGATTTTTATGGTAAACATTCTAAAACGAGTTTTCTGCGAAAAATAAAGACAGATTTATAAATGTTCAACTGTTTTAACAACTGTAATTTAGGTGCCTACACAATTTTACGGTCCGTTGAACAAAAGATGAGAAGTCTGAAAGTAAAAAAGTTGCTTTTATCTGTTGAGGATGTCATGATGACGACACTTGACCGGGTTTGTGGTGATGGTTAAGATAATGTTTTGTTACTTGTTTATGATTTCTCAGAAAAATATTTCGTTTACCTTAT
Organism: Charanyca ferruginea; assembly: GCA_947361185.1. Lineage (NCBI taxonomy): Eukaryota > Metazoa > Arthropoda > Insecta > Lepidoptera > Noctuidae > Charanyca > Charanyca ferruginea. Next base: position 14,171,788 of record OX376055.1, on the reverse strand, counting down.
GTTTTGTGCTCGATATTCTTGATCTCTGTTGTATATGTCACTCATAAACAGGCCAGCTATTACATTTCCAATATAGCATGAGATATATCTTTGATTGTCAGATGACAGTAAGGACAAAATACAGACTTGCATACAAACATGCTATTTTTGATATCCTTACCGATTTACTCTCTAAGAACTTTACGATGCAGCGGGATAAGATTGTTAACCAACTTGTTACTATGGATACCCACCCATTTAAGTGAACGATTTCCCATGACAATAATTTAGTATTGAGAAAAGAAAAACGGCAGGATTGCACATAATATCAAGATACTATATATCTTATATTATAGGTATGCTACCCTTCAAACTAAGTAGCATTGTTCAAAATGATTAATACTGTGCTTGCAACAGTGAGGGTATTTTAAAGTTTAATAATGAAGTTTAAAATTAGTTTTCGTCAAAATAAGTATTTAAGAAAGTGGGTACTTTGACCTTAAATATAACCTGAATTCAAGTATGGTCCAGAACAAAAAAAAAATTCAATTATTGTGACTTTTGGCTTCGTTAAGTTTTTTTATTGGTAAGCCGTGTGGTGCTGGCCGCGACACAAATCTTCCCGTGGGTATCGTAGAAGGCAACAGAGGGATATTGACCAGAGGATGGGCAGTAGCGTTCTTCTGAGTACCATAACACCTACTGCGATCACCGAAATGCATCGGCCAAGCATGGCGATTACGGCTAAAACCCCCTTCGGGGAGCAGTGGGCATCTAAAGGTTGACATGATGATGAAGTTTTTTTTGAAACGACTTCAAAAAGGAGGAGGTTATCAATTCGAATGTTTATATATATATATATTTTTATGTAAGTTCGGGCATAACTCTGTCATATGTAGACGGATTTGCAAAATTCTTTTATTGTTCGAAAGGGGGTTATTCCGAAAAGGTCCCATATAAATTTTATCAAAATTGGTACAGCCCTTTTCGAGAAAATCAACAAATTCCCAAAAAAACTTACTTAGACGATGTTTTAGTTTCTTAAATCACTGGACGACTTACAATCTTTTTTAAGTGTGTTGCCGTTTCTTAATAGATTTGGATGTTAAGGCAACACTAAAAACCGAAAAATAAAAAGTTTTTTCAAAAAAAAGAAAACCGCCTTCAAAAACTAAAAAGTGATAAATAACTTTAGCACGGAACACACTTTATTTTCGGAAGTCGGTGGCAATACAAAATAACAAACACAAAGCCACCGCCACCGACTTCCGAAAGTTTAACCTTTTTATTTTTCGGTTCTTTTTCTTTATTTTATACGCGTTATTTTATAACTAGCACTTTCCCCCCGATTTCGTTCGCGTGATTTTCTTACAGATCCGTAGTTTTTGATGACAGTCATACTATAATAGCCTATACTCTATAGGTATGCTGCTATAGCACTTAGTGATGACGTAGCTTCCAATAGCAAAAGAATTTTATGAATCGAACAAGTAGTTCCAAAATTTAGCGCGTTCACTCAAACAAACATTTCAGCTTTATTGTATAGGAGAAGAAGAAGTAGAACATTATATAGAAGAAGAGGAGAAGAAGAAGAATATTGAAGAAGACTTCATTACTCATTAGTATTTTATGTTTTTTATTTTTTATTTTTACTTTTTGTGCTCATATTGTTATTTTGTAGTTACTTGCCTTATTTGTATTAGGAAGGCTAGTCTGACCTAATTTTCCTGCGGCGAAATGGCGTCTAATGCTGAAATACAGATTTTCAACCTAGTTCGGCAATAGATACTGTCCTCTAATAATATTGCCTTAAAATATCTAGCTCATTTAACGATGTAAAGTTTTTGTGAAACAGTATTTGTGAATAAACTTTAAACTTTATTGAAGAAGACTATATAGTTGTTAGTGTGTGAGACTAGTTCATACGACAAAGATTCCTGACACTGGGAACCTTCACCTGAACCTTTGCTCATCTTCTTTTTAAGGGTATGTCTAAACGCTTTTTTGACATTTCCCGTAACAAGAGCAAAGGGCAGATCCAAGAGCAGATTTTTTCCTTGGTTAGAGGTACAGCATTGCCATCCAACGTGGCAATGCCGTCAGTCTCTTGGGCTCATTTCCAGATGACGGCGATATGGAGGAAATGTATGATGTTTTATTGTATTCGTTTTTAAACGGTAGGCAGAAGACAGAAAGTCTGACAACCAATTTTACTTAGGTGTATCGTGTTACCCAGTAATTGAGTTGTGGATTGGGTTGTGGAACTTTGGTATTCAACTGCATCAGGTTAGACTGGAAGCCGACCGTAGCATACTTTGGAAAAGGCTAGGTAGGTAGGTGATGATGACTGTATTTGTTTATTAACTGACTTCAAAAAAGGAAAAAAAATATACCGACGAGTTGAGAACCACCAGCTATGTTATTCTGTAAGAACTCACTCCAGTTCTCACTTCTGATTCTGCGGTGAAAACTGTTTTAGGTATTCTGTAACTCGATAAAAACTACGCTAACGGCACTGAGTGACAACATAGGTGAAGCGGACTATTATTACGTCACTATTTTACGAATACCAAATACTTTTCACTTCAGGTAAGTGAAATCGGAAGTGAGATAGGATTCGAATTCGCGGGTGAATTCTTACAGAATTGCACTGCTGTTCTCAATTCGTCGGAATCTTATTTTTTAATGTACTGATGGCTTTGTTTTGTTTGTTGTATTGCCACCGTTTTCCGAAACTAAAGTCATTTTGTAAAAAAGCTTTTTATTGTTTTAGTTTAATAGTTAGTATGGTATGGTATGGTTTAACGGGCTGGACGTATCTGCGCGTATTTAGCCTTCCTCGATAAATGCACTATCCAACACAAAAATAATTTTTCAATTCGGACCAGTAGATCCTGAGATTAGCGCGTTCAACCAAACAAACAAACAAACAAACTCTTTAGCTTTATAATATTAGTATAGATAATATTGTATTTTTATTTTTGGTTTTTTTTTGTTAAATAGTTGTAGGTTTCCTTTTTTATAATTATTCGTATAAATATTATACTAGAACCTAATAAAAAACTCATACTTAGATCGTATAGTTCCTAAATCCGTTTTGGCTCTCCAACGAATTTCAATAGGACATGACCTTGACCTTGCCTATAACACGGTCATGAGTATTAAGGTAGAGCTCACACTGAAATACCTATCGAAGAAAAATATTTTAGTAAGAAGAGAATAACCTTTAAATTCTAGATCTATGTGCTCATTTTTACTTGATTGTTGGATTGGATGACAAATCCATACTAATATTATAAATGTCTCTGTTTGTACGCTTTCACGACGAAACGGCTAGACCGATTTTGATAAAATTTGATATGAAGGTAGCTTGAACTTTGGGGAAGGACATAGGCGTACTTTTTAATCCGCGACTTTGTCTGCATCCGCGATAACCGATATTCACGTGGACGAAGTCGCGGGCAAAAGCTAGTTATCTATATTTGATTTTTATATAATTTAGTTTGCCATTTCTTCCTTTTTTATAGGGACTTTTATTCGTATATTAGTCTCATCATAACCTAACCTAAGTGTACACAACATTACAAACCTGTTTAAACAACTTGCAGACCACTGCTTGCATTATTTGGCCTTATCAACTGCGGGAACGCCACCCGCTGACGCAGTCATTAGGTAATTTCAATGTTGTTTTAAATTAGACATGATACTAACGCTTAGCGCCTGGAGCAACAAACATCACGTTACCTTGCGGTGACAGATCTCGGCAAACAGTGACGTGTGTGGCCATCTTTGAGCGGAATTGAGGATTTTTGTTTAACGCGGCGTCTTACGTAGGCGAAGCGACGCGGCGCGACGCGAAAATAACATACAGTTGAAACCTATTGCAGTGTCCCTACGTTGTTAAATGCACGTGCACACATTTTTTGACGTGACAACGTCTTATAATTCGATAGCCGGCTGCACGAACGAAAAAACATGACGTCATGCGGCGTTACCTCGCTCTGCGGCGTTCCAAGTGAAAAGTGAATGTGGTGTCAATTGTTTATAGCAACGATAATTACAGCGATAAAGGTAATGATTCTTTCGCGTTGTCACGTTCAACTATCGTCAGTAAACCGACTTTACAGACAACCAATTTTTTTGTAATAATGTCGGAAGTACAAATTTTATTTAATTCTATACAAGAACTTCCTATAATGGGATAAAAGGAACAAAATTTATCACAACCGGTTATTATCGTATCATGACCAATGTACAGAGCGCATTGAACGAAGGCGTTTCGCGCGCACGTAGAACAGAGCCGCCGCGCCGCTTCACATCGCATCGCGTTGAATTCACGTATCGCCGCATCGCTTCGCTTCGCAATCGCGTTCGCTTTGAATCAGCTACGTAAGACGCCGCGTAAGGAAGAGAAAGGAATGAAAACCAACACAAAATGCAACACAAAAGATCGATGCCGACGTTTTGAAATGAATCTCTAGCTGCAAGACTGCAATGCTTAGATTGTTTTGTAAGCTCTTGTAAATTGCTCTGCGATAGCGCTTCCTTTGAACCGGCAAGAGATAGGACAACAATTTTTAAAGGGACAATAGTAGCTATTTTAACCAACTCCACTTTTCTCGTTTACTTTTTACAAAAAAACTATATCAACGAATGATTTCTACAAAAGATATGTAATACACGTTCCAATATGTGATCTGCCGATACAACGCTTCAAATCCTAGTTCGATTGCGAATGACTGTCAGTCACTAACGTTCAGTTGGTTGCAGGTATCGTTCGACGATAACCCAATTAATCCGATGAAATTAAGGGCGCGTAATCGATTTAGCGCAACTCAAAGTCTAAACGATTGCTAGAACGGCGTAGCAGCATTGACACACACTAGTAGGTACAATACAATGGTCTGTTTGTGAGCATCAGAAAAAAAAATACGCACGAAATAAGCACGAATCAGTGAAATTGATCGGCAAACGATAGAGGATTTACAGTGTTTTTTAAAATAATTGTCTAAAATAAATGAGTTCGTACAAGGAACTGGGGTGTGATTCTGTAAGACCACATTCAAAGCTTCGAATCTGAATCCGCCGTGAGTTTCTTGATTCGCATTCTAAAAACTCGGTTGATAATTTGATTTTACACTAGCGCCACCCTTGCGAGCGTGTCAGGGAGTTGAACTAAATTGACAGGGAGATTTTGACAGATAAAGTATGAAATGACGTAAGAAGTGTCATTCTGTAAGGTAATTTCCCCCTCACTTCGCACTCGAACCCGATTCAAAGTGTCAAATTTATCAAGGTAATTTTGAACCTTATGCGAGAGTGAATAGCGATGTGATAATGCGAGTTGTTGTTTGAATTTTACAGAATCGACCTACTGAATTTTTGTAAAACGCTATGAAAGGATTGTCTTCGCGTTAAAAAACCATAATTAAAAATTATACTTTTACTCTGTAGTTCCATAAAGTAAGACTTAATCTTACTAAAACTGTAATTGTTTTTAAATAATCTGCACACATCATTACGATATTGCTCTGGGCAAAACGCGAAGCATAAAATTTTCGTCACGAATCGAATACACGCTCATAAAACATAGGCCTCGTTTTAATATTTTTTCTGCTTTTCATTCAGGATCATCACTAGGTAGAATTTAGTTTAAATCTAGTTTAATCTGGGATTTGATTCATCTGTTCAACAGTAGGCATAAAAAGTGCTCCGTTGTTATTAAAAGCTTAGTCAGACCATTGTAAAAGTTTTCTTTGCTTAAGGAAATAGTGGATGCACTATACATGTCAACTGCACCGTTAGTTCCTTCGTCTAACTTTCTGCTTCCTCTGAGAAACTACAATGTTGTATAAAATGTTACCAGTTTAAGTTAAAAATGGTTTATGAGAAGGTTTGGCTCGCGTACTTATGTGATTAGTAAAACTTCATTAACATTTACATATTAGCTAACGCACGGGAGTTCGTTTGCGTTTCGTTGTCGGTTATCACCAAGGATTTATTTTCCGGAACCCTATTTTTTTCCTTAAATAAAAGTAACCTAAGTTAGTCCTTATAACATGAGCTATGACAGTAAAAGTCCCGTCAAAATCTATCCAGCCGTTTCAGAGATTATTCTGAACAAACCGACAGACAGACAGACAAGCATAATTACATTTTTTTTTTGTATATGCTTCCAAATGCATTTTGTAAAAAGCTGTTATTTTGACATTACAAACAGACCTTTTTTTTTTTTTATTTGCATAGATTGTACAGTCAACAGCAAAAGTAGATGATCAAAATCAGAAATTCAATACTAATGAACGGAGTTCGCGTCAGAACTGTGTGGCGTCAAAGTGATTCAAAAGTATGTGTGTGACAATCACATACTTTTAATAAATGAACTAGTAATAAATTATATAAATTACTGTTAGTAAATTAGTATTGAATTTCTGATTTTGATCATCTACTTTAATAATAATAATAATAATATGTGGGGACATTTCACACACGGCCATCTGACCCCAAACTAGGGAGACCCTGTACTATGGGTGTCAGACAGCTGATATACATACACAAATATATTTTAAATACATACATATATAGATAAACAACACCCAGACACAAGGCAAACACAAGTGCTCATCACACAAATATTTACCCTGGGCGGGAATCGAACCCGCAACACGCTGCGCAGCAGTCGATCGCTCAGCCACTGCGCCAACCGTGTCAACTTTTGCTGTTGACTGTAAATTTTGCTCTGAGTAAAATTCAATCACAATCACGTCTGCTATGTCCTGCCAGCTAATTTAATTTGTGTTGTATAAGCTTGTAAGGCCTGAGAATACCGATGTATTCAGTTTCCCTCAACTATAACAGAAAATGGTTTTACACTATCACCTCATAACCATTTTGCTAGTGTTTCTAAATAAGTATTTATAATATTAATAGATACGGTAGAATAATAAGTTTTTATACCAATAACAAGTTACTTCTAAGAAAATTACAATATTGTAATTTAACATAACAACGTTTTAATTTTCTTTATGAAGGACGTAACTGAACAGAAACGTATAAGATTGTCTCCAGATGGAACGTTTAGCCCGCGATTTAATTTGTTAGTGAATTCGTGACAGACATCAATAAATTATTCACGTTTAAGTAACAAGTCTTGTATTTACATGTCAATCGAGTTCATTTCGGCAGTTTGTTGATTTACGCGTACTGTATGATTATTTATTCGCGTTTTTGAGTCGTTCAAATATTCGCGCATTTCCACTTTCTTGAGGTTGAAACTCGCAATATATTTCTACTGTTATTTTCACTCTGCTTAATAATTACTTATTATAGACGTAATATATTTTTGTTCGTGCGTGTGTCGCTTCTTCTGAATAGGTTCTAAGCGGTCATTGGCATCGTAGCAACCTGCTACAACCGAACATGCTACGTGCTACGGTGTCAGTGGCCGTAGCGTTTTCGTAGCGTGAGTAATTTATTTACTACAGCAGGATTTCGTGGCTTTGCGAATACTTGCGAAGTTTTATTTATGTTTTCTTTTGTTACTTTACAACTGGCTTACAATAATTTTCCTTACAATATTAACATAGACAATTATTTATTGTACTTACCTATTTGACAATGGACTTATGTTCTAGTACTTATTGTAATCAAACAAAATGTTTCTGAGACAGCTATTTGAGCCGGGCTGGGACCCAAACTGCCGCAAAATGTAATCTGACATTAATCTAAATTGATCGTTAAAGTATTATGCCAGAGTGAGATGGAGCATAGGGCAGGTGTCGACATTTGGGGAGTAATATAAAAATATAACGATAACATACTTTATGTGAGGGTTGTTCGTTTAATATTGCTAAATCGAATATACCTGTCGTAAAATGTGTCCGTCTGGATGTCTGATAACATAGTATCGATCAATACGCGCGCTGAAATCTTTGTCATTTGGGACTTGACGTAAATTAATTCACATTGATATACAAATATGAGATTGTTCAACATGACTTGAGGCATTTTTAACGCAATATTTTCAAAATATTGGATTATTTATAAATGTTACTTTTGGAAGTTATTTTGGGCTATTATTTTGCAACAAAGTTCCTTGACGCAGTTTGAGGTAGGTGTGATTCGGCAGTAAATGTAACGTCACGTAAGATTTTTGTTATACCCCCCCTTCGCACGCCTTTTTCTTTCTAATGTGTCTGTGTGTATGAGTGCGAATATCGACACTTAAGCTGAACTACTGGGTGGCACATAAGTAGTGACAGTTCCATTTGGCTATATATTTTTTATCATGCTTTTTGAAATACTTATCCATACTAATATTATAAATTTTAATGCGAAATGAACTCTGTCTGTTACGATTTCACGACGAAACGACTGAACCGATTTTGATGAAATTTGGAATGAAAATAGCTTAAACCCCAGGAAAGGACATAGGCTACTTTCTAATCAGCCACTTTGTCTGCATCCACTATAAACGACATTCATGCGGACGAAGCCGCGGGCATAAGCTAGTAAAATATATACTCGTATAATATTAATAATTGAATAGGTCTTCCGATATATATTCCATGGCCTTATTCAATTACACTTTTCCAGGTCGCGATATCTCTCCCGATTTGTCAATCTGCATTGGCCCGCAAGGTCGCTTGATCTGATAAGGTCCCGACTTTCACCTATGGGGTTATTTAAATTCGCTGGTTACCTGATTGAGCCACAAACTTCATCAGCCATAAATACCGATATTACTCAAGAAATTCAAAACATATCACCGTAAGGCTTGAGGAGCGTGACAGAAAATGCTTTTAGAGTTAAAATTTGCATCGACGCTGGGGGCCATTATTTGAAGGATATCATAATTATTCATAACCTAATAGGATTATTAATATTAGGTTTTGAATATGATGTCCTTTCCTATAACATAATACACGTATAGTATACGTATGATGATAATGATGATGATGATGCGATCATGACCGATTTCGGTCAAAGCGATTGCTTCAGCTCCGCTGTAGCTCACGTTCGTGAGCTCGCATGTGGCTTATGTAACCAGTCTTCTTTGTGAAAACCTATATAGACTCTAATAAGTATTCCAAAAATTATTACTTATAGTTTATTAAAAACATTATATACAGCTAAATGAAACTGTGTCATTATCTATGCGCCAACCAGTTTATAAATTTAATTTATAGAATTACTTAAATTCAGTGTGTAAAAATGTGTATAGAATTTTGTTCCTTACTGAACACATTTACTGTTCCTTGACCGCACACATTTTAGTCGCCCGTGGGGTGTCCGGGCTAGAATAGCACCCCCCCATTTCATCCCAAGGGTGGCGTCGAAGGCGACTAAAAGAAAATCCGGAAGTCGGGCAGCAGCGGCTTCCGTGTACTTATCAACTTCACTGTCATCCCCAAGACGCCTGCCAAGCGTGGGGATTATGGCAACCCCCCCCCTCCCTTATGGGGGAGGCCTTTGTTCAACAGTGGACGTCTTCAGGCTGATGATGATGATGATGATGATAACCACACTCGTTATTTTTGCTTATGTAATTTAATATGAAGAAGGTAATTAAAAGCCTCATCGAATCTTTTTAGGGTTTCGTACCCGTAGGGGCCAAACAGGAGGACCCAATCACTAAGACTCCGCAGTCTGTCTGTTCGGTCACAGGATTGTATCAGGTAAACACATTTACTTGTAAGAAAATACAAGTAATTTCCGTTTTGTATTCTTAGATAAAACTTAGTTGCACATTATAATTTCTTTATCAATTGAAATCATTGTCACTGTTAATTCTGTGTGCTCACAGTGCGCTATTTTTTCATTTCATGTCAACTGCGTTTTGGCGATTTCTACTATAGTAAACTATAGTTAACTATAGTTAAAATTATCGAACAACTAATTCGTCTTAAATATTGCATTGCAATTAGAATTTCGTGTGCAGAAGCACTGAAAATGTTACATAAGGCTTTCAGTGAATCGACTTTATCAAAAACACGTGTGTATGAATGGTATAATGCATTTAAGTGTGGTCGAGATGTTGTGTAAGACTTACCTCGTTTTGGTCGGCCATCAACGTCTTTCACTGAACTAGCATCGCTATAATAAAGGAAATGGTGACTGAAAATCACCGTTTTAGTCTTGGAGAGATAGCTGCCGTTGTGTTTCAAAAATCAGTTCGTAATGTTTTAAACGATTATTTTAGCATTAAATGCGTTGCCGCACGACTAGTGCCCAAAGTTTTGAACAGTCTGCAAAATCTTAATCGCGTAAAGGTTGCAGAAGACGTGTTAGAAAAATACGTTTTATGAATGTGGTGTCAATTCCGACACCACATTCATAAAACGTATTGTTACAGGTGACAAGACATAGGTTTACGAGCTTGACTTGCAAACACTGGTTTGCTTGTCTGCAACAAGATTCGGAATGGCGCCTTTAAACTGAAAAAAAATTACATAATAGAAAATTCGCGGCATGAACTGAAGTCGATTCCAAAAAATGCGTCTAAAAATGTTTTGATTATTGGGTTATTCGTTGGCGTTAGTGTATTATTACGGAAGGGACCTGCTCTGAAGGCGATACAATAGTTATATACATATTTTGTTTTTTTATTGAATATATCCCGGTACTTTCTTGACACAGTAATACATTGAATATAAAAAGAATCGAATCGAAAATATGTTTTGACACTTGGAATTCTCACAGTGTGTGTAAAAAATTAAAGGGGAGCATGAAAAACCACCAGAAACCGGGCACGAGCAAGTACCTACCAATTGGACTTTTTCAATGTCATACTTTCTAAGTTTATCTTGGGCATCACTGATATCGGTGAAGGAAAACAGCGTAAGAAAACCAGGACCTATAATTAATATAAGTCTAAAATCGCCAATCCGCCTTGAGCGCACGTGGTGATCCTTTGCGTGGTGGCCTTTGCCCTGCAGTGGGACAATTATAGGCTGGTATTATTATTAAGAAAGACAATACAAGAAACGTGTTTTTTGTATGTTGTGTTAAATATTATACGGTTGCACAGAACCCTTCTAATATTACAGTGAAACCCGGATAACTGGGACATTAAGGGACCTGAAAATTTGTCTTTCTTAAAGATGTATTTACCAGGGTACCACTTACCAGGGTCTCAGATATCCAGGTATAAATAAATATCTGTCTCATTTACGGAGGGTTAATAGAGGTTATTTCAGTTATAGAGGTGCAATTATTAACTAAAAAGTCCTAATTAGAGAGGTAATAAATTTACGTTATCTCAGTTACCTATAAAATTTTATACCTAGAAAATAATTTAGCAAAAGTATTCTATAAATTATAATCTCAGTAAAACAGGTAAAATACACTCGCTGTCTTAATTATAGAGGTAATTATGTTGATACAATCGAAAGAACTGATCCCAGATATAGAGGTTTGTTTTGTCCCACGGCTAAAGTGCCCGGCTAAACCTCGCCATCGGTTCCAGCTATGGTTTTCTCACTTATACAGTTCCCACTTAATCAAGTTTTACTGTAATCGCTGCAGGTAAAAATAAGTATTACATTATTAACCGATTGAGCTATATGTTTGCTTCATATTGTAATTCTATAAGCAAATCACAGTACTTTATTTTATAAATTGAATAGATTTACCAAAATAGTATGGTTTATTTTTATATTTTCAAATATACGTAATGTTAAAAGAGAGTGCGGTCCTGAATAACAATTGTGTTTTCCTTCAAAGAGATTAGAAGTGTTGGGTCCCAGGTGAAAGGACTTATTTACAGGTTCAGGGAACAGGGAAGTTTCAAGTTACCTGCAATCTTTTTCATCTGATGCTAGCTTTGATTTTTGAGGGTCTCGTTAGCAATTTGTGAAAAATAATTTATTTACTACTAGCTGTGCCCGCGGCTTCGCTTGCGTAGTCCTAAGTGTGACTTAAGGAAATAAGTATTGAGTTTTATATAATATGTCATCATAATAGGGTATTTTACCAAAAAAATCTAATTAGTCCTTCAGTTAGATTATCGAAAAATATTGGATATGTATTTTTTATTTTATCAAAACAATAAAAACTCTTCTCATCTCTCTCTTCTGATCTTTGATGCGTTTTAGTTGTTTTTAGTTTTTATTGATTGCGTTACAGTGCGTCGAAAACGTGTGTGACATCAGTGCGTCGAAAACTTGTGTGACACCACTTTCATTTTTTGTGTACGTGAAAAAAAAAAACACGTGTCCAATATTTTTTGGAAATCTATTCGATTAATAAATCGATTGTTTAAGTAAAATACCCTATTCTCTTGACTGGTCTAGTGATTGCAAGCGTGACTGCAGAAAGTTATAATAGTGGATTTTCACATAAGAATTTTTTCGGTAGAGTAGACTCACGGAGTTTGAATTTGTGTCTGGTTGGTAATTAGCTAACGCCATACCTTGTGGGAGACCTATGCCTAGCAGTGGGTGTCTAAACGTTGACATAATAATAAAATCTAGGACTAAACATCTGGCGGAAAGAATGTATGATATGACTTAATACGAGGAGGGATCAAAAAGTAGTGAGAATGAGATAGAATATAATGGCCTGTTATAGTGGTTCCACGCTCCAGGTAACAATATCCCTTCTGAGTCCCAAAATATTGAGGCCATGACCTTGCCAGCCGATGCCACGACACGAAACTTCTTCGGGGTCGGTCATGATGCCAGTGTCCATTGCGAAGATTGCTGTTTCGTCTCGGGATCAAAATGATGGACCCATGTTTTGTCCATTGTAACGAAACGAGACAAAAAGTTTTCAGAATCTTCTTGAAACTTGTACAACAATATCTTCGAAATGTCAAGTCGATTTTGTTTCTGACTGTCGGTTATCATTCTCGGCACCCATCTTGCGGAGACTTTTCTCATATTCAAAGATTGTTTCAATATGGATTGAATACTTCCATATGAAATGCCCGTTTCTTGAATTAAGTATCGAATCGTAACTCTTCGATCGCTCAATACAATTTTCTCGACTTTCGCAACATTTTCTTGGGTGACTGACGTCGATGGACGGCCACAACGGTGTTCGTCTTCCGTGCTCGTTTTCCCTACTCGAAATTGGGAAGCCCACCTTGCGACAGTGGAATACAGCGGAGCAGACTCTCCTAATGATGCCTCCAAATCGCAATGAATCTCTTGCGTCGTTAACTTTTTTAAACAGAGGTATTTAATAACGGCTCGCACTTCGTTTTTCTCCATTTTCGAGAACACATTCCGACCTGAAGTAAACAAATGACTACATTCAGAAAAAAACAAAAGAGAATCGATGATTTTTGTCATTATTAATATGAAAAAAAAATTGTATCTGAGCTATGCCTGCCAGTTTTTTTTTCTTACCTTTACTTACTAGGGATCAAAAAGTAGTAAGAAGGTATGTCGTTCTCACTAATTTTAATCCCTAGAAAGTACGGCACATGCTATGCCACCCGACGTAGTGTCGAAATTCACTTTTTTTTTCGTTCCTATATCGTTGAAACGAAATTACAATAGCTAAGTACATACGTGTCGAATTGATAACATCCTTGTTTTATAATCTGTTAAAAATAACTTTAATTTCTGTAGTCGGTAGCAATACAAAACAACAAACGGATCCAAAGATGCGAAATTAAAGTGTTTTTGCTTTTTCGTTTCTGAAGGTGTTTCGGTTTGAATACTATTTTTATCGTCTAAATCAATAAAGTAAATGTAACACTAAAACACCACAAGTCGTTACCCCGCCTAGGTACATGCCCAAAGTAGGTAGTGCAGTATGCGCGACTGTAGGTACTACAGTCGACAAACGCTGCTTGATGCCGAGCTCCTGGAATATGGACACGTTGGTGTGAACGGGCGCTTTCAGTAGAGATTGGTCAACTCTTAACTTCCATGGTTTTTATCTTGATTATTTTTTATATTTTGTATTTCTAGATTACCTTCATTGTTTTCACATATAGAAGCAACAAGAATAATGTAAGCAGTATTTTGTAAAAACCTGATTTTAAAAGAGTGTCCGTGGAGTTTCTTGCTCGTTCTTCTCCATAGAGACCTACCTACGTTTTGGAACGAGCAACTAGCTTCAACTTTCTGACTAACTGACCGACTCCTTGACAATTCAAAAGTGCCTGTAAATGGTTTAATTGAAATAAATGCTTTGACTTTGTGGAACTCTGTCCTTGATGATGTCCTTCTCCAGCAGCATCTATCTTCCCCTTTTACAACTCGCGCATTGTCCACATCTCTGGCTCGAAAAGAAAAAAGGGGATTACAAGTGTGCCTTGCGTGGCTTTGGTAATGTCGCTGTTCCTCCACACTTTCCATACGTCATTTCGTCGTTATGGCCATACATTGGTCGTATTACTTCATCTACGCAGTCACCGTTGTTCGAGATTTAAGCCCCAAGGTGTACAGTCACGAGCATAAATATGTATACAGATTGCAAAATTCAAAAGCAATTTTCTCGTGAAATGACTATTTCAACTTATAAATAAAACCGATTTTATAGTAGTTTGAGATCAACAATACCCTATCTGTAACCCCATAACATTTCAATTAATAGTTTAGGAGAAAAAAAGTTTAGAATGAGACCTAGTGTTTCCATGTTTTTGCTTGTGACTGTACGTATGCCTAAACCACGTCGCAATTTATAATTTGTGTCAGGCGAATTGTCATTGACGCGATCCACGAACATAATCCTGGTTTAGGTCGGTTTATCTTCAAACCAAAAGTATAGCTTACGCGCTGATTTTGAGAAGTAGTTTTGAGATGGCCAAAAGATAGTAACGTATAAAAAAAGCATCTGGTAGGGTCTCTGGCCACGCTTACTAAAAAACCGTTTAGTGCGTTCTGGTCATGTTTGCCACATGATCAGAACGCACTAAACGGTTTATTTTAAAGGGAGGCCTTATCCCATCTTTAGGACACAAAACGGACAATCAAACTTTGGCACTGTAATCACTGTAAGTAATGTGATGACGGTACCGAGAGGGTTCAATCTACTTGCTTTATACACCATTTTTCTTATCACTTCATATTTTGAGCTAATTATTAGTTAAAGCCATACTTATGGATCGGTCCGTGGATGTGTGAATCCATTTTATACTGAAACCCCTCCCTGCGTCGGAAAGCACGTAAAGTCGTTGGTCTCGGTTGAACCTTGACAGTCGTTATGGTTAGTCAGAAACCAGGAAGTCTGACAACGAATTTTACCAGGGGTATCGTGTTACCAAGTTTCCTTTTACCTTTTCTTTTTATTTTGGTGCACGGTGGCAATGCTCATGGATTTCCTCCATCGTGGGGGTGATGGAGAGGCATGAACTCTTATCGGCTAAAACCACTGTTCCACCTCTGCCTGGTGCGGGATTCGCATAAGCATTCACCGCTCCCGGGTTTTGGAGGTAATCACTCCATGTAAAATACTAGTATTACACAACAGTAGTAGAAGTTAAGAAAAGGGTAGGCAGGTGATGATATTGAGCTAATGATAATAATTTTATTCTAAATAGGTACGTCTGTCAGCCCTCGACAGTCAATTCTCTCATATCTTGAACAGAGTTTATCTAATTTAGTTATTCATAAACTACATATTTAGATAACGTTGCATGTGGCTAAACCAACCAGTCTCAATAATATCTGCTCAATATTCAATGATATTAATCTATATTCGACCTTGACATCCAATAATAGTACCTACCTTCACAAAAAATAGTTCGTAGGCATTATAACATGATTACAGTGTTTTGTTTTTCTGCTGCAGTTTCCTGAACGACACCATGCCTATCATCCAATCTTGTTGCTGCTGGCGCAGTCTTCGCCGTGGATGCTACGCCTCAGCAATCTACACAATGGTAATTTCTTTGGCCACTTTAATGAACCCGAAAGAAAAAAAAATACGTTCATTTGTAGAAAAATGAAATAGGTTCCTAAACCTAATTTATATTTCGACAAATGGACGTACATTTTTTGTCACCAGTGACCAAAGCTTTGACACTGGAAAAATATAAAGACAACGTTTGAAATAATAAAATTTTATTTTACTCTTGCGATACATTGTTAACACACATGGTGTCCCATTTACAGTTCGTCACTTCTACTTTTAATTTTTTTTAATTTTGTCATCCTTTTTTGTCCTTTTAACGCAAACTTAATCATTTGACGGCACGACATGCTCATTAGCGGCCGCGTTGCGTGACGCGGGTTCGATTCCTGCACGTGTAAGACAACTCAGAAAAACGACTGTTTCAGAATAATATACTTTTATTATACACTTCATTTGACGACACGGTTGGCGCAGTGGCTGAGCGATCGACTGCTGCGCAGCGTGTTGCGGGTTCGATTCCCGCCCAGGGTAAACATTTGTGTGATGAGCACTTGTGTTTGCCTTGTGTCTGGGTGTTGTTTATCTATATATGTATGTATTTACAAAAAAAAAAAAGTATTTGTGTATGTATATCAGCTGTCTGACACCCATAGTACAGGGTCTCCCTAGTTTGGGGTCAGATGGCCGTGTGTGAAAATGTCCCCATATATTATTATTATTATTATTTATTAACAATTCAACTCAGAATCAAATCAGTTCGCATACATTAAATTTTATTAATTCGGGTACACAACAATATTTCAAACTTTCAACGACCAACGGTCGATCAGGCAGAGGTTTTACTAATAGATCTTCTCGAGTCGGTCATTAGCCATCGAATGGTCGAGTCTTAGCCGTCTTCTAACTCCTTCATATACACTACATTTAGTAGGAGAGGGGTATGGTGTTGCCAACTCTTAAGTGTTGCTAGTTAAATGTACACGATACTACTACATTTTGTAACACACGGAACAAATATTTGTATGGCCTGTGGTTTGTTTATGTGAGTTTATATATCTGTAAATGCTGGGTGCATTTACAGATATATAAACTCGATACAATGGAAATTTCTAGTGTCTAAAAAAGGAAAATGTATGTATATGTTACTGTAAAAGCCCGATGTTGGGTAATCTTAGGTCTTACCAGAAAATCTTAGGATTCACCATCACGAGTCGGTAAATGTAAAAAAATATAAAAAAGGAACGATTTTTTATCGGGGTTTTACCATTAGAATTTAGTACATGCTAGGTTTTACCGGTACCGGTTGGTAAATGTTGGTTTTAGGAATAAAACAATGAGTAAATAAATGATTAAGAAGTATCCTTAATCATTTATTTCCGACGACGACATCAGGGGCACCCCGAGGTTCGGTTGGGTTAGGTTCCTTTAAACCCTGCAGAGAGAAAAGGAGCCCAGCGCAGCGGGGCTCCGTCGACCTGACGTCGACCATCTTTGTGCCAATTTTCGTTATCGTTGCAGACAGTCGCAAAATGTTATTTTCCCCTAAATGCAGCTTCTTACTATTTGTTTACCAAATGAATGGTGGTGCAATTTCGAAATAAACGATGATCATAGAACGGTCCGGACTTTTACTATTAAGAGTTGGTAAATATTAGGTTTTACTGGAAAATTTTAGGGATTTACCGTAGTCCGGACTTTTACAGTAACATATACATACATACATTTTCCTTTATAATAACACCACCCCACACATCGCTTGAAATTCCCAAATATTTCTTCTACCCAATTTGAAAAACCCAGCTTGCGATATTAGTAACCATTTCGTGGATTCTATTGCTCTAATAGATTTGTTTGCGGCAGGTATACTTTTCTGTCACCATAGTGACTATGGGCCACTTCATAGACATGGAGCAACGGTACCTGAGCGGGGACATGACCGAGCCTGAATCCGAGAGCTTCTTAGAACCGGAAAAGATTACCCCAAGTGAGTAAACTTAACGTTACGTTATCAGATTGAGTTGCAATTTTCTGGTCTTAGACGAGCTTAATGCTGCTACACCACCACAAGCGGCTGATCTTACTAAAACGTTTTAAGTTTATGTTTAAGCAGTCAATCTTTGTTAGTACCAGCTTGTGGCGGCTAGGCAGAAAGTGCACGTGTTAAGCCTTTTATGCTTTGTAGTAAGCACGCTAGTAAGGTAGAGCTATGTACAGACGCCAGCACGTCAAGACATACCTAACTGTCAAATTTTCCCAATTAAATATGAACCTTATGCTTTTGTAATAATGTTATAAATCTATCAAAGAATTTTGACAGATTGTAGTTGCTTGATGTGCTGGCCTCAGTACCTATAAAGCTCATTTCAGATTACGCTATAATATAATAGCTTAAACCATAGCTTAGCTTCATAGTACAACCATATCGCTCACCATACATTTATTTAGAACACTTAACTTAAACTTTCATTCACGTGAATGAAATGTGAATGTGTTTTAAGTAAATGTATGGTGCGCGATATTGTTGTGCTATGAGCTATTATATTATAGCGTAGTCTGAAAGCCGCTTAGAGAACGTGCTATTGGCTGCATGAATTTTCTTAAGGATCCCTATCTTTTTTGGTAATCAATTGTTGCCTATAGTACGTAACGGATAACTTAGCTTCCGACTAGTGAAAGAATTTTTGAATTCGCATGAGTAGTCTCGGATATTACCCTACATCTAAACTGACCTTTACCTGTTTATAATACTGGCACATAGAGATTTTAACAAGTACATAATTGCGTGTAACAGGTGGTTGTGGCAAAAATATCACAAGCTTTTTCTCATCATAATAAAATTAAAGACAAGAAAATATACTCTGCATATATTATTCAAACTCAAACTCAACTCAAACTCAAATCATTTATTTCAAATAAACCATTTACTATACTATACTTTACTACTAGGTACTTTTGAACTGTCAAGGAGTCAGTCAAAAAGTTGCAGCTAGTTGCTCGTTCCAAACAGTAGGCTTCTATGGAGAAGAACGAGCAAGAAAGTCAATGAACACTCTTTTAAAATCAATAGCATTATTAATTATTTATTTACAAAAATTCATACAAGAGTCAATATAAAACTGTTTGCATGAAAAAAAGCCTGGTCAAACTATAGGAATATCTTATACATAAAAATCTCGTGTCATAGTATTTGTTATCGAAGTGCTCCGAAACGGCTTGACCGATTTTTATGTATTTTTATGTGTATATATGGTAGGTCTATTTTTTTTTTAATTAAATATCAAAACAACGTTTGCCGGGTCAGCTTTAGTCAGCTAGTAATTACATAATAGTTAACTATATTATTTCAACTTTTCAAGTAGATGATGACAGTTATTAACTCAACAAATATGATTCTCAAAGGTTAAAATAGGCAATTACGCATTGCAATCGATATCTACCAATACGACAGAGGTATCCGTTTATTGTAAAATATTCCAAATTCTCGGTCGTACCAAAGGATGAAATGGGTTAAAAGGATTTAGTACGCATCAGTGACTCTTCAGAGAATGTTAAGATCGGTTTCTCTTGAGAAATTTAACCAGAAAGGTGTTTTCTTCCACTATGATTAAACATCACCGAAGTTGTTTTTACTCAAATTACTTTAGAATAGAATTTTAAAATTTCATAATTACTTCAATAAAGCTGCATGGTCGACAAAAAAGTGTAATTTCATAACGTAAGGTACCTATACTTTTTAAACCTCTTGCGTGAAAACTTGAGTTAATAAATAAATTATGAATGATTTGTTGTAATTTATCTTCGCTTAGTTCTCAATTAACACTGACTATTGTTAATTGGCGCAAGTGAACCTTAATCTACTAATCTATCAGAAAAATAACAAAAATAATTTACTAAGTGGGTACAAAATGTTCCGAAAAAGCAAAGATTAAGTTTTTTAGTTTTGTCACCTTAAATTGGCATGCGAAAAACTGTCTAAATACTAACAAAATAATGTGAGTTAACGTATCTTGCCTTATTCGCTTATCGTCAGCAATGCATGACACCCACTATATAAAGTTAGTTGCTTTTTGCAAATTACGCCACGAGTGGCTGTTAAAAAGCATTCAAAAAGATTTCTAACATATTAGGAAATTGTATTAAAGCTAAGGTTATTTTTACTAATCATGTGTATTTTTACGACATTTTAAAAGTTTATGTCAATTAAATAAAAACTACATTTCCATAACAGTCAAGTCATTTTACTGCCTCTTCTTCGGTTGACAACATTAAGGACACAGAATCCTAATAAATATTGAAAAAGTACAAAATTGCTTTTTCAAGGAACGTCGGATGAGTACCTACCTATAAAAAATCTCTATTGAAAAATAAGGCAATGAAGAAAACATCACTTAATAATATATTGTTTTGAAGAAAACAATATAAATTCAAATTTTAAAAGAACCCCGGCACAAGCAATTCTGACCATCAGATCTGTGAACGTTGCTTCACATCCATAGGAAGACCTGGTAATCTTCAAATGGCTAAAAATATTTTCTTGAATCATAACTAAGAACGCTCTCGATCAAATCCTTTCAAACAAAAAAAAAACGAAATCAAAATCAGTTTAGCTTTTTGGGAGTTGCATGCCAGACACACAGATACACTGACACACACGTTTAACTTATTATGCTACCACTTCACATGGCGTATTTGTGCAAATATTCGCCTTAATTGGATAATACAAAACAGACTTTATTTATACTTTATATTTTGTATTATCCAAGTAAGGCGAATATTTGTAAAAATACGCCATGTGGAGTGCCGGCATTACACCCTTCTGTTTTCGTCGGGGATAAAATATAGAAACCGCGCGGGAGCTTCCATTACATTGTACTTAAGCATGTTTTTCTTTTTAGTACGATATTTTAATATTATGACCGCCAAAGTCATATATAGATGACAAACCAAAATGTACCCAGCACGTCACGGTCACGAATACATGACAGACTTCTATACGTAACTCCATAGAGTAGTATTTCCCAAACAATGGGTCGAGACTCACTTGTGGGTCAAAGTCAAAGTCAAATCATTTATTTCAATTAGGCCATTAAAAGGCACTTTTTAACGTCATAAAAAAGTTGATTCTAGTTGCCCCTTCCAAAAGATAGTTTCGTATGGAGAAAAATGGGCAAGAAACTCCATACTTACTCTTTTAAAAAAAATGTGTACAATATTTTGCATTAACAGTTTATAGTTATATAACTGTACGTGAATACGATGGACCTAGCATAAAAAACACTATATTGAAGTATGTACAAAGTATTACAAGATAAAGAACGACAGTCAAGTTGTATACATAGATACATAGTGTTCACATATTATTATTTACAATTATTGAAAAAGTAGACAACAACTCCTTACATTTCAACAAACTATGAACTAGTGTGTGAATATTGGGTGAGCCCTAAAAATAATGACAACCGAGCAATTTAAATGTTGATATTAAAATTATCGATTGGTATTGATATTTTTTTTCTTTTATTTATAGTTATACACCATACAAAGAAGTGTAGTAAGGTGTGTGTATTCATATAGTTATACCCGTTACTTATTCATAACAACTAAGAAATGAGTCCCGAGTTAAGAAGTTTTTGTTAGGTCGCGGTCGAATTAACTTTGGGAACCACTGCCATAGAGTATGTTAACTTAAGCTGCCTACATACGACATGATCTGACGCCTGATTTGGTCAGGTCAGGAGCAGAATCAGGTGGTATGGAGGTTTGCCACCTGATAAATGCTCATCAGGAGGCCAACGCCGACTGATTTGGTCAGATCTGATCAAATCATGTCGTGTGGCGCGCTCTCATTTGATTTCTACGCTCAGTTGCTACGCGACCGCGGCGCGAGTAGTGTGTATGTGTATTCGCGTTGTTTATTTTTGCAAAAATAATGGCAGAATCAGCGAATATAATAAATGAACGCAGCGTTATTACCGAAATGCTGGAGACCAACGAGAGACTTACAAAGATTTACCGTGTTTATGGGATATGTCCCATCACATATATAAAAATAAAGATGCCAGACAACAAACTTTAGAAATTTTACTTGAAATTTGGAAAAAAAGCAGATAATAAAGCCACAATTAAGGGCTTGAAAAAGAAATTGGAAAATATGCGTGTAACATTTGGCACACCTACGTCGTAGAACGCACGAGAGCAAACTGCAAATCAGGCCTCGTGTGGACGCGATACCTGATTTTACGGATGATTTGGTCAGACTAGCTAATCATGTCGTATGTAGGGCGTTTTAGCTTGGCGCCGAGGTCACATTTCTGCTTTTTTGAAGTAACATGGCGGTCACAGCCACGATTTGCATAATTACACAAGAACCCAAACAAAGTTTTTGTTTAGGAAGGGAAGCTAATTGTTAGATGAGTTTGTTTTTATTGTCACTGGTACGGTATTAGCCTACTGGAATAATAACTATGGATATGTACTGTTTTTAGGGTTCCGTATTTCAAAAGGAAAAAAACAGAATCTGATAGGATCACTTTGTTGTCCGTCTGTCTGTCAAGACCCTTTATCTCGGGAACGCGTGGAAGTATCAAGTTGAAATTAAACCATATAATTAGGTCCACGGTCCCTTGAAGCTGTGCAAAAATCAAAACTTCTAAGTTAACGTGATAAAAAGATACGGCCGTTTATGTCGCAAAAAACGACATTCGTTTCATTTTGAAACTCTCAAGGAAATCAAAATTTATAGGGTACTTTCTGTTGACCTAGAACTATAAAATTTGGCAGTAATATCGTCTTATACTATAAGAGCAGGAAAAACTCTGAAAACTGTACATTTATAATTAAAACATAAAAAATATATTCTTTATTTATAACGAGCTTTTGCCTACGATTTGGTCCATGTGAATGTCGGTTACCGCGGATGCAGACGATGTTCCGGATTAAAAAGTAGCCTATGTGCTTCCCCAGGTTTCGAGCTGTTTTCATACCAAATTTCATCAAAATCGGTTAAACCGTTTGTACCTACAAATGACGGAACCCTCGGTGAGCGAGTCCGACTCGCACTTGTCCGGTTTTTAATATAATACTAGCGGGCCCAGCAGAGGTTGTTCTACCCTTAAAATAAAACAAAATCCAGAACCCGACAGCAGCGCCACCTACTGGGTCAAATTGTAAATCCAAAACCATTCTTAAAATCACTTAAACACACACAAAACATTTCATCAAAATCGGTCCAGACGTTTAGGAGGACTTCAGTGATACATACGCACAGAAAAAATTATGATAATAAATAAAGATATGTATTATCATCATCTAACTAGCCTTTTCTCAACTATACTGGAGACAGCTTCCAGTAGGTCGATTCTGTAAAATTCAAACAACAACTCGCATCTCACATCGCTATTCACTCTCACTGACAACTCAACACCAACAACTCTTAATGACCTTGATATATTTGACACTTTGAATCGGTTTCGCGTGCGAAGTGAGCGTCGAAGTGACGGGGAAATTACCTTACAGAATGCCACTTCTTAAGTCATCTCATACTTTATCTGTCAAAATCTCCATGTCAATTTAATTCAACTCGCTGACATGCTCGCAAGGGTGGCGCTAGTGTAAATTCGAATTATCAACCGAGTTTTTAGAATGCCAATTAAGAAACTCACAACGGATTCAGATTCGAAGTTTAGAATGAGGTCTTACAGAATCACACCCCGGTCTAACAGGACGCAGCTGTATGTCTATTCTGTTACAATCTCCCTCGGTGAACACCTAGGTGAAGTGAGTAGTCATCCGTCCCGACGCTAGGGATTGACAAAGCAAACGGACGAATGACAGCTCACTTTACTGTTGAACAGTTGAATGTTAGTGTTACATAGATCTATAAAGCAGTCATAAGTACGCACACAGTTTTTCTTAACATTGACTTAAATTAAACATTCACATTTCTTCATTTTTTTACATAATAATATATATTTTAAAATATTAGTAAAAAAAATAAAAACATTTAAAAATATAAAAAATAGTAGCCCACCGGTATCGGGAACAGGGTCCAAGCTACCGGTGGTCAGGGCTCCTGAGAGAGGAATCTCCTGACTATATAAAAATAATAATAATAATATGTGGGGACATTTTCACATACGGCCATCTGACCCCAAACTAGGGAGACCCTGTACTATGGGTGTCAGACAGCTGATATACATACACAAATACAATTTTTTTTTGTAAATACATACATATATAGATAAACAACACCCAGACACAAGGCAAACACAAGTGCTCATCACACAAATGTTTACCCAGGGCGGGAATCGAACCCGCAACACGCTGCGCAGCAGTCGATCGCTCAGCCACTGCGCCAACCGTGTCGTCATATGCGCCGTGTCCAGGAGTACCGCTTTCTGTATCAAGCCCTTGATCCAGCTGCCCAACGAGAGCCTCCTTAGGTGTTGGACGAGGCTCTTGGAAATGAGTCCATTGGCTGTAACGACTATCGGCACAATGACTGCTGTATTCACATCCCACATGTCGACAACCTCGCGAGCCAAGTCAAGATACTTGATTTGTTTATCTTCCTCGGTTTTCACGAGGTTCTCGTGATGATAGATCGATCCCAATACATCGTTATATTGCCATTTTCGAGAACTGGGTCGGGCACATACCTGTAGTACGGTACTTCCGATTCCACAAGCCTGTATTTTAGAGCAAGTTGCTGGTGGATATTCCTAGCTACAAGGTTGTGTCTATGCAAGTAGTCTCCGTTAGCCAGACGAGAGCACCCAGAGATAATGTGTCGGATTGATTCTCCCGGTCGGTGGCATGCCCGACAAATGTCAACCGTGCCGTCCTTCACAAATTAAACATTATTATTATTATTTTATTTATTTACTATAAGTTCAGAGTTACATAGCTTAAAAACTAAGCCCCACAAAACCGTTGTAATGGTTTGACTGCGATGTCTGTTGAGTCTTAAAGGTATAGGTATCCTATATTCTTGTTACATATTGTATAGGTACACACTTTAACAAATTTCCAAATAATGTTTTTAATTTATTTTTAAAACTGTTTTTATTGGTTTCGCTCCTTATGTCTGCCGGCAGACTGTTCAATAGGTATGGTATTCGTTTTTTTAGGGTCCTGTCACCAAAATAATTGGTGACTTTGGGTACATGGCGTTGTTGATAATGTATGCATTTTTCTGTCTAACTAATAAACCTTTTTTAGTAAAAAATACAAGGAAATGCCGCAAGGGGCAAATCACTACACCAAAATAAAAAAGAACGGGGTGAGTGGAACATTTTAATCGAAAGGGGCAAGATCCAAGGGGCGAGCGAAGCCTAAACCTTTAAAAGTGTCCACTGTCGTTAATTATTGTTGATTTTTTTTTTAAATTAAAGCAGTTATTTATAAAACTTTAAATTTTTAAGATTTTAGTGGATAATTCATTATTAATTTTTTCAACTACTGTACTTATTAATTACCATTTGATACTAAAATGCCATTCCTTTTTTTGTAAACAGAAGGTAAGGGTTGAAAATTAACGCTTAGCAAGTCAAAAAAAATCTCGAATACCAATATTTCTTTTTGTAACTGGAATGTGCCTACTTTAAATTGGTTTCACTTTACGCTTACCGCGGTCTGGCCTTGGATGGGTGACCATTCATTTCATACGGAGAACCCCTCCGTGCACGTAAAGCCATTGGTCTCGGCTGCCATTCGTAGATCTTTGACAGTCGTTATAGGTAGTCCGTAAAATTAGATAACCCAGTCTGACTAGAGGGTCAACTGGATTAATAATAATAATATAATAATATGTGGGGACATTTTCACACACGGCCATCTGACCCCAAACAAGGGAGACCCTGTACTATGGGTGTCAGACAGCTGATATACATACACAAATACATTTTTTTTTGTAAATACATACATGTATAGATAAACAACACCCAGACACAAGGCAAACACAAATGCTCATCACACATATGTATACCCTGGGCGGGAATCGAACCCGCAACACGCTGCGCAGCATTCGATCGCTCAGCCACTGCGCCAACCGTGTCGTCGGATTGTGGAGGTCAGATAGGCAGTCGCTCCATGTAAAATACTGCTATTTAGCTGCACCCG
This sequence comes from Charanyca ferruginea, assembly GCA_947361185.1. Lineage (NCBI taxonomy): Eukaryota > Metazoa > Arthropoda > Insecta > Lepidoptera > Noctuidae > Charanyca > Charanyca ferruginea. The sequence continues at coordinate 14,145,880 of OX376055.1, read as the reverse complement.
GTTAGACTGGAAGCCGACTCCAACATAGTTGGGAAAAGGTTAGGCAGATGATGACCTCTTATGAGTTGTTACCGTGGTTGTAACTATTTTTCCTTAAAAACAAAGGAATTTCTTTGGAACCTACCTACTTACCTTGAGGCTACCGGCAACTGGGACTGCAATTAACTCGGATTACAGTCCCAGTTGCCGGATCTATTTAATTTTAATATTTTTCTTCCGGCAACTGGGACCACGAATAAATGAATAACAGAATCTATTGTTCAAGCCAAAAACAGTACAGTCAAACGAAAAATATTTATAATAATAATTCAAGATGTAAAGGTAATCAATGGGTGTTTTTTAAATATTTGGTTTTTTTATTTTACATATTTTTTCGTTTGACTGTACTGGTTTGGACTTGAACAATAGATTTTTCTTATTCATTTAGGCGTGGTCCTAGTCGCCGGAAGAATGTATTAAATTTAAATGAATCCGGCAACTGGGACTGTGGTCCGAGTTAATTGCAGTCCCAGTCGCCGGAGACCTCGGTTTATTGTTTTTTCTACACCAAATCATTGAATTAACTATCATACATAAAGATTGATGAGTTATTAAAAGTCATAGGACCTGTGTTATTGTTTATGAGGTAAGCAAGCTAGTCTTTCGAGGCTCCTAGCATTTTAAAAATAAAAACGACTATAAGTAGTAGAAAACGTTGCAGGACATAACTTACAACAACTTGACACCTAGTAAATCATAGAAATTATCTAGAAAATCATTATAAAAATAATAAAAACGAACACACAACAAATCTGGCTTTTAGATGAATTACTAATTTAGTTCATTTTGATACCAGATATAATTAAGACACCTTTATGTAACTATACCTACCGCTGAAACCTTTGAGAATAACGTCGGATTTATACACGATGTTTCACCGTATGCGCAACTGTATAGACGTAAAAAGCTTCAATTACTGGATATAAGGAACAAAAGTCTTGCTTGAATCAGTTGTAAACTATGTAACGGCAGCAATTTTTTAACGAGTCCCAACAAACGTGTGGAACCACCCTTAGTTTTCAATATTACGCACTATGACCCAATATAAATAAGCTACATGCAGTATTGCACGTCCTTCAGTCCTCTCATATCACGGGCCGGGATAGGTAGCGCGAACTTTACAGTAATAATTTACCTACTGGCGATTTTCGGCAATCCATTTTGTAGTGCCGCGGCGCAGGCTTTCCCGCCACTGCCTGCGAGAACACTTTGCTAACAGAAACTAAAAATTACTACTTATAATATAATTCATAACGATAACTAAGTATCACTATTAAGTGTACTACAAAATTATTAAAATGGATCAAAATAACTTACAAAATAAAAAAAGTGAGAACGAGGTTGATAGTAATGCAACCCCAAGCAAGAGGGATCTAGAGGAAAAGGAAGAGAGTAGTGAGTGGGCAAGAGTTGAATCTAAGAAAAAAATAAAGAACCTGCAGAAGAAGACACTGAAGCAAAACGTTGATAATAAACAAGATAATTTTGAAGTTACGGTTTTGAGTGACATTAAACAAGCGACAACATATAATCTGGTTCAGATTTTAAAACTACATGGCATTGATAACATTATTTATATAAAATATCTTGCTCCTTATAAGTTTCGTCTTAGTTTAAAAGATGAATTAAACGTAATCAAACTTTGTTCATGTGAACCTTTGCTTATAAAAGGGTGGGAATTCACTAAACATTTTGATTTTAACTTCACTTTCGCTCTATTGAGAAATGTAGATTATGGAATAGACGTCACTACGATGTTGAATCAAATACGCACTCCAGATGGAAGTAAAGTGGTTGCTGTTAAACGACTAGACCGCCAAATGGTACGCGGTACACAGTGGGAACCCAGTAAAGTATTAAAACTGTGCTTTCGAGGAAAAATTTTACCGCCGTACGTAGATTTTCGTTTTTTAAGATTTAAGGTGATCCCGTACTCTCCACCAATTAAGCAGTGCTTGCGATGCTTGAAGATTGGACAACATTTAACTCAGCATTGTGCATCTCACGAAGCAGTATGCCCCAAGTGCGCTGGCAATCACCGGAACTGCGAAACCAGGGAGTATAAATGTGCAAATTGCTCTGGGAATCACATGGCATTATCTAGGAGATGCCCGGTGTTTTTGAAAGTGCAGCAGGACTCCGACAATGTGGTCAGACTTAATTGCACATATAGTACAGATAAAACTGTAAATGTTTCACATGCATCTGTTTCCCAAATAAGACATAAGACACTTCTTTCACCTGTGTCTTCAAGACTAGGACAAGGACTAGACAAGGTTGTCTTGAAGACACAGGTGAAAGAAGTTAAGAAAGAATTACCTGTTAGCCGTACTCCTCAAAAATCTACAAAATCGAAAAATAAAAGGTCTGTTTCCAGTGTAGACGTTGCTAGAGGTACCAAAAATTCTAATAATAATTTCGCTCTTACTACTGCAACTGGTAACTGTAATAGTAGTATAAGGGTGTTAAAAAGAAGACAACATTTTAAAACCAAATACCGAAGACATTTAGAAAATAAAATTACAGGCTATAAAACTAACACTTGGCGAATCTTCCTGATAGGTAATATTATATTTTTACTGATTATATTGTTTTTTATATTATATCCAAAGATGTACTCTGTTACTAAATAACTAAACTATAAGTCAAAGTCAAAGTCAAATCATTTATTTCAATTAGACCATTATAAAGGCACTTTTGAACGTCATAATAAAAAAATATAAAGTTGATTCTAGTTGCCCATTCCAAAAGGTAGTTTCGTATGGAGAAGAATGGGCAAGAAACTCCATACTTACTCTTTTAAAAAAAATGTGTACAATATTTTGCATTTACAGTTTACAGTTATGTAACTATACGTGAATACGATGGACCTTGCATAAAAACACTATATTGAAGTATGTACAAAGTATTACAAGATAAAGAATGACAGATAAGTTGTATACATAGATACATAGTGTTCACATATTATTATTTACAATTATTGTAAAAGTAGACAACCACTCCATACATTTCAACAAACTATGAACCTATGAACCAGTGTGTGACCCAAAGCAAGAATTAAATATAATGTATATACTAAGTATAAATTAAGTAGTTTTAATAAAAATGTATAATGTATATTTGTAAAATTCTTTACGCACTCATGTTTTTATGAAGGTCTGATATATCTGGCAGGCTACACTTTATCCTGGTTGATTATACTTGTCAGTCAGATGGAATGATTATATGACGGCAAGAAAAAAAACCATATTTAGTAACAGTCGTAATTCCATATAAAGTAGTGATCAAAATAATTTAAGTTATATAAACCAAAAGGCCAGAAGCCAAGACAAAGAAAAATAACTAACAGTTGACAATGTTGACATCTGATATACTAGTCTTAACCAAATAATAAATATTGTATTTCAGCTAATTCTATGAAAACGAAAAGTATGTTTTAAAACAAGTTGTAAGAAAACACAAGGAAAACAATAAAAAAAGATGATCATGACATGGATTACATGAATTACATGTAAGTTGTATAGTATAAATATACTATAACTCATGTTATAAAATGAACGTGACAAACATCATTAATATTTAAAAACATTGTGAACTGCACTTACTTTACGTTTTCATTATTATTGAGAGATATTTTATGACCTTAGACTAGGATACTATAGATTTTCCTGTAATTTTTCAGTAAATAACAATTTCCTGTATTTTGTCAAAATTTTAGGCGCCGTAGATTCTCTGCATCTGGATTGATTCTCAAAGTCAAAGCCAAAATATTTATTTCAATTAGACCATTTAAAGGCACTTTTGAACGTCGTATAAAAAAAAAAGTTGATCCTAGTTGCCCCTTCCAAAAGATAGTTTCGTATGGAGAAGAATGGGCAAGAAACTCCATACTTACTCTTTTAAAAATTATGTGTACTATATCTTGCATTTACAGTTTAAAGTTATATAACTATACGTGAATACGATGGACTTTGCATAAAAACACTATATTGAAGTATGTACAAAGTATTACAAGATAATAAATGAAGTTGTATACATATATACATGGTGTTCACCTATTATTATTTACAATTATTGAAAAAGTAGACAACCACTCCTTACATTTCTACAAACTATAAACTAGTGTGTTATCAGAGCAAGAATTAAATGTAATGTACCTATTTATTAAGTATACATTAAGCAGTTTTAATTAATTGCAATCAGTTTGATTTTGTCTAGATTGTAAATGGTCCTATGGAGCACGGACCAGCATGTTTCGAAGCATTCTTATCATGGATATAATCCGTCTAAACTGTAATATGCTTGTTTACAGAGTGTACTTTTAATATATGTTTTAAATTTTCTTTCACTTACTGCCACACTCAGAGACTTCATTTAATAATAATGAATCATTAACTTTCATTGACCAACATAACTTGGAACGCTGTCAGTAAAAATATTGTGGTTGACATGTGCCAAGATATGTTGGTCAACTAAAGTAAATTATTCATTATTATTAAGTGACGTCTCTGAGTGTGGCAGTTAGTTGCAATATTATCATTAGGAATTTTGTTATAACACTTAACACAGTGCCCCATAAAGGATTTATTATCTTTAGATAATCTAAAATATGGTTGGTAAAATATGGTCTCAATCGTGACCACGGTCAATTTCCATAATGTTTGTTTAATGTTTGAAACAATATATGTATTTGAGATCCTCACAACAAGCCCTTTCATTTCATATGTCACATGACACCGTACAGTTAGCAAAACATAATTCAAAATTTCTAAATTCTCCCCCAAAACTTACCTCCATATTTAAAATGACATTACATTGCATTTGCGTGTTTGGATAACAAAAATGTACATGTGTACCCAACAGCTTAATTGGCGCAATAGATATAAAGTAAATGACAGACGGATCTAGACGGATACACGAGTGATCCCATACAGGATTCGTTTTTTCATTCGAACGTACGAAATTCAAAAATATAAAAAAACGTTTCTCCGTTTTATTTGCCTAAACCTATTTAAACTTTCAATTTGACATTGTATTTTCCTACTATCTTATCTAATTTGTAACGTAAGTTTTTTTGTAAAACCACCACAATATAATAAAATTGTAAAACAGAAAACCGCAAAAACCATTTCACGATCAATAAACATTATTTTTCTTATAGTTCTTCAAACAATTTTACAGGTTATTCAACGAAAATGAGAAACTGGCAAACAATTTGTGTGCGGCTGAAATTAAAATTAAGTACCGTCTTTTCGAAATGACATTCTATACTAAACACACGATAGATTACACTTTGTCTCTTAAACTAGGGTATCCTGTATCATAAGAGACAGTGTTTCGCAATGAGGTTCCAATTGATATTTATAATAATAATAATAGGCCTTTGCCCTGCAGTGGGACAGTAATAGGCTGGCCTATTACTGTCCTACTGCAGGGCAAAGACCTCTTCTCGTACAAAGAAGGCAACGAGTATTGATCACCACGCGTTCTCAAGGCGGATTGGCGGTTTCCAACCCATAACCTCATGCATGAGAGGTAAGGCCATCACTACAATTTATACAAAGGCATTTTGTAATACCACAGCTGCATTGCTTTACAAACTGCTCATGATATAGTGGGCTTAACACATGCACACATGCACATATTGTATTGATAATAGTAACAAGCTTTTACCCCAGTAAAATTTCATTACTCATCAATATCAAAACACTCAACTTTTCAGCCATACCAACGTAATAGGATTATTGTACATTTGTCATTAGGTTATGAATAAACGAATATTTTGCCTTTCATCCTTTTAACGTTGAAATAAATATATCTTCCGGTTCGATCGTTCTGTTCAATTCAATTTATTACCTACCGGTTTAGTACCTACTGATTTTTCCTGTATCATGACAAGAAAAAATCCAAAAAAGTGTGTGACAACGTAAGTACCTTTTTTATATGTTTATAAAATTGCAGTGTAGGTAAGGTACACAAATACTGAAACTTGATTGACTTTGAATTATTTTTTTCAATTAACAAATGCTAGTAAGTCTTTGAATTGAACAGTTTTGATTATACGTCATAAATATATGTCATAAATACTCGAATAAACGTACCTACCGATTCTTAAGTCCTGGCGCTATTTGATGATTTTCAGTACATTTCATTACATTATTTCACCACACGCCGTAATTTAACAAGAGCCACAGCTGAAACTGAAACCGAAGCATTCAGGAACTGTTGCACATCAGTAGTCATGTACAAATTAAAGCTAAATGTAAATATATTATTCTCTTTTACGTAGTACTTACCATATGGAGGGTTAGAGGGTGTTTGCCAAAGAAGCGACTTAAAATCATCGCCCCAGCAGACCTTTTTGCATCACACTGTAAGTACGAGTCAATTTTGAATTTTATTTTGATAGGCTGTACTGTGGCAATACTACAATCAATTAATCTTTACGTTCCATATTTTTTTAAGAATTAAATATAGTCTGTACGGCTATAAAAAGATCAAATCGGTTAAGTATTTTTTGAGTTTATGTATAACTAACAAACATATCGCCGTGTAGTGCCGGCCGCAAATAGCAACACCCCATTTCTGCCCATGGGTGTCGTAGAAGGCGACAGAGGGATATTGACCAGAGGAAGGGCAGCAGCGTCCTTCTGAGTACCATAACACCTACTGCGATCGCCGACATGCACAGGCCAAGCATGGCGATTACGGCTGATCCCCCCTTGCGGGAGACCTATACCCAGCAGTGGGCGTCTAAAGGTGGGCATGATGATAAAAGAAACACTACAAAAAAACAATTCTTTTCTCTTTAAAATATTAAGCTTAGATCAAGGAATCATCGAGCGGTAAATCTGTCTTACAATCTATATATATTTGGCCGGTTTAAACGACAATAGGGGTGAAGTTAATGGATTTATTTCGGTTATAGCTATCTAAATGTCTATTAAATTTTCAGGCGAACGTTGCCTGAAGCTTATCTTCCTGTTCCAACCTACCACGTTTTGAAAGTCAACTAAGCCAAATGGATTTATTTTTAACATTGAATCATAAATCTGTTACTTACAACATAATTACGCCAATAGTAATCTATATATTTATACCAGTATAAACATTATATATACTTTTTAAGCATAATGAGCGCATGAAGGAGTGTGTGATTTGGCACTGTACAAGTTTATATTCGCAGAAAGCTTAAAAAAAAATCGACTATTAAAGGACTAGTAAACATGATGAGGTACCAGTCTACCTGTAATATATTTACAAACCCCTCAACAGTTGACTAAAATGAATCCAGTTTAACGTTGCTGAAATTCGTCTCACAACTGATAGATAACTGGTACTGATTAGAGACGTAAAGATATTTCTCTATAAACGGTTAACATGTAAAAATACGTTACGATTTTTTTTTTCATAATTGGCGAATTCTTTTCAATTGCCAGCCAAGAGAATGATAACAACAAAGGTAGATCGATCTAAAAATAAATCGTTTCAAGTGAAATGGTTCCAATTTTGGAATACATTGTTTTTTTTCCAATGTATAGCTCTATTTATACAACATACACACACACTGCCGTATTCAATTACTTACACCAGAAAATATTTCCCAATTTGTAACTCAATCACATTGAATAAAACCTTTTCAATGAAGCACGCAGCTATGTAAGTACGCGCGCTTAGCCCCAATATACTAATATTTATAAAGAATATACATTTCAAATGCTATGTTTCTGTTTAAGTCCCATAAATATAATTATGTAATATATTATAACAACTTTGTAGCTGCACGGTAGGTACCATTTTCAAAATCCATTAACTTATAAAGTTCGTTTCTATGTACAGTATTTGGTGTGAGTCCCTGGAGTAGCGATGCATGTTACGTTGAAGTAGTTAACAAAGGAATTTAGACTTTAAATAGCAGTTTCCCAAGTTTATCAATATAGAAAAATACATTCTTTGACAATAGAGAGAGAAATAAAATATAACCCATCGGATCGGCTACAAGGCTTTCGAAAAAAGGGAATTCAATAACAGCCTAGCAACCTCAAATTCTTTATTTAATTTTATGGTTGGTATATAACATTAAGGTGGTGAATGCAAATGTCCACAAGGTATATTTCAGCCTGACAACTTTTTGGGAATCAATAAAGTATGTTAACGTTTTAAAGAAATAAATAATAACCATTTCAGTAGAACACTTGGAATAAATGCGCTAAAAGTTGAACGCAGAGTAACTTTTTAACAGACTTCATTAACGAAAAGCTTTTCATTAAAATTTTGCAACGTTTACAAGTGGTGCAATGTATCATGTTAAAATAATTATTATGTGTAAACAATGTTTTGCGCAAAGTAAACCACACATATTACGTGTGGTTTTAGTACCGGGACAAATACCATACACAAGTGAAGTACCTACTTAATTAACCGAAAAATAATGTATGAAAATGGACTTGATGAAATAATATTGATATTGAGTTTAATTATCTGTAAAACAGAGATTTCTGATGATTTTATACACCAATGGCTATGTAATGAAATCACAGTTTAATTTTATGCAATATAAAATGCAATAAAGAGAATGTATCTACTCGTATTAATTATTGTGTAATTTTTTTTTTTAATTGACTTGACTAAGGTGTTGCTGTCTGAATGAATGCTTATTATTATATGATGAAAACTAATTGTAGTTTTTTCTTATAGTTACGGTATCGCTGAACATAACACTGCTGGCATGCAGTACGATTGGGCTTGTTTCTTGCGTGCTTCTGATCTGCGGCGTGTACAAGGTTAGTACTCTCTATTCATTAATAAATTAAAAAAAGCTTTTTACAAAAAAGACAACCGCCTTCAAAAAGTTAAAAAATAACTTTAGCACAGAACACACATTGACTTTAGTTTCGAAATTCAGTGGCTTTGTTCTGTTTGTTGTTTTGTATTGCCACCGACTTCCGAAACTAAAGTCAATGTGTGTTCTGTGCTAAAGTTATTTTTTAACTTTTTGAAGGCGGTTGTCTTTTTTGTAAAAAGCTTTTTATTTTCCGCTTTTTAGTACCTCCTTTTCATCCAAATCTATTAAGAAGAGATTGAAAGTTAACTACTACAAAGATTGATGAAACTAAAACGTCGTCTATGTAAAATTTTTGGGTATTTGTTGATTTTTCAAAAAGTGCTGAGTTAATTTCGATAAAATTTATACGGGACCACCCCTGAAGCATACCCTATCCATAAAAATAAGAATTTTCAAAATCGGTTTACGTTTGCCGGAGAAATCGCGTAACAAATCGCGCACATACTTAATGCAAATTTAAGACTTAGGTATACGGTTTTCTCATGGATGCCATTGTCAGAACTGGACCAAATTAAAATGGGACCACACGGGAAGCACTAGCTTTCAAATAAAAAAGAATCATCAAAATCGGTTCACCCAGTCCCAGGAAATCAGATAACAAACATAAAAAAAAAAATACAGACGAATTGATAACCTCCTCCTTTTTTGAAGTCGGTTGAAAACTAAAACAAATCATAGATATGCTATCCAGCACTGTATGATGGCACTGTGTGTGAGAAAGCAACACAACACAAAAATCAATGTATAAAAATACAGGTTACAGACCTGCTATAAAGGCGTTTAAATCTTTAAAGAAGAACTAGCTGAAGCCCGTGACTTCGTCCGCGTGATAGTCGGTTATCAGCGGGGTTTTGGTTTTTTTCGCCGAATCTTTTTTCTTTAATGAAAGTATCCTAAGTTACCTATTTACCTGCCTACCTGCCTATCTACCTACCTTGCCTACACTAACTACCCTACATAACTTACCAACCCTACCTACCCTACATACCCTACCTACCCTACATACCCAACATACCCCGCATACCCTACCTACACCAATTGCAACTCCAAAAATTGAAGAAACTAATACGTCATAGTATATTTTTTTGGTGAAAAAATGAATAAATACGTCATTTGTGTATTTTTGTTGGTTTTTGTTGATTTTTAGAATGTTCCGCGCAACTATCTTAGTTTATTCTTTCATATTCTTCTTCTCCTTACAATAAAAAATATAACAAAAAAGAATTAGCGAAATTGGCCCAGCCGTTCACGCGCAATGCCATGACCAAGGGAAATAGGGATTCATTTTAATATATACTATTATATTTACATTATACAACGAGATGTGGGAGGGTTACACAACAATAGTAGGTTCATGTCAGTTATCACACAGGAGGTATGCAAAATAATTATCGTGCGCTACTGACTATGCTGACTCTGTCGGCCATCAGTCGCTGCGGCTTTCGCAGAACAACGATGCTACCAGCCGCCTGGTCAGCCGCCCAGATCGGTACCCGATTAGGAAGTATAACCTCCAGATTCGGAAGCAGCATTGATAGTGCCCCAGCCGCGCCCAATAGGTTAGGCGCCAGTAGCCGAAGTGGGGGCCGAAACCCACCGTCTGTCAAGCACCTATTCCAGGTACTTCGCCCACAATGTGTGATCCGAGCGGCATTGCACGTTGAAAACTATGAAAAACCACGACTTCTGATTTGTTGAGGATCTACATACCTAGGCGCCGTATGCGGTTCACCACCAGTGATACTGCAGCCATCACCAGCAACACTGGTTCCCTGCACGAGCTCGCCTAGGCCGTGACCAACTTTGTCGTCCACATAGCATATAATCTCTACGCCCGATTGGAGCTCGCCCCTCAGCACCCAGTCGTACTCGATGTTCCATAGGAATGGGCCCACGATTGAGATGCCAACATCACCCCATCCCAGGACACCGCTTCCTCAACCAGGGCTCTCACCCGCGATATCGAGTGGATAGTAATCCACGTGGTGGAGTCTGCAGGGTGCTCCGACTTCCTAAGCAGGATCAGGAGACCAGATTTCCACAAAGTGGGAAACGCCTCGCTCAAGAGACGCTGTATAAAGTCCTCTCAGTTGGAGCTTTAGCTCTTCCAGAGCATGGGCTAACACGCGGCCGAGGACCTAGTCGGGTCCCGTAGCCACGCTCTTCGCCCGGAGCCGCATCATGGCCGTCCCCACCTTTGCCTGTGTCACCTCTGGGACGCTGATGGCGTTCTTTTCTGCAGAATGTGGTTGTGGGCAAAGCCATCGGCGGCGGAATGTGCATCGCTCTTGCCGGGAAGAGGGGCTGCGGCTACCTCTTCCAGCAGCTCGGGTAGGAGACTCGCCCTAAGGGGTAAACAAGGCGATGACATTTATATAGGAATTTCGTTATTTTTAAAGTTAAAAAAATGACAATTGATATTTAGCGGTTAAACATATCAACATATTCCAGTGTAATTTGGATATTCCCTAAGAGAATGAAATATACTTTCGCATGGAAAATCGAAGACACTGGAACTAAAAATGTGAAACTTTGCACCTATCACATATCCTTTTGTGATATAAGCGAATACTAGGAAAGGATATTTGGAGTCTCAAATCTCAACCCCAGGGATGAAAGGGGAAGTTGTACTAAAATCTTATTGGGCGGCGCCAACGCCAACTATTTGCTAGGGCCAACCTAAGCAATTAATAAAGGAGGTTTTTTGACCTACCTCTGGAAGGCTAGGAGATATAAGAAAGACTTCCATGGCTATGGAGTGTTGCGTTTGTAGGGAAAGTACGATATCTACACGGACGAAGTAGCGGGCGAAGTGCTAGTCATGGATTAGCATCTGCCCAGAAAAAACGCATTTTTGTAGAACCTCAAAATGTTGCTAGGACCGCCACTGGGTGAGACTGAATTGAGCTGAAAAACTGTAGAACACGATATTTGATTATGTGGTTCGTCGTTTAGAGATATATTTAGATAGGTGCCGTGGGCAACCGTTGTTTACTAATTAACAACAATGGTTTCACAACTTATGTATGGAAACTTTAATTATATATTTACAGATTTTAAACTAACAATCACGACAAAATGTGTAGTGTAAATGCTTTGAATAAAATATATGTTAAACTAGAACAATCTCTTAATCATTTAGTATGTGAATATTTTTGATTAAGTTCATATTAAATAGTTTAATTAACTCGTGAAATTGTGTCTGACGCAGACATAACACTGATAATCACACCAAATCTATCAGGTATATTTAAACGAAACTTTCACTATCTTACAGACAATTTTATTATCTATTTTTTAGTATACGCCTTTTGTTTTATTAAAGAATACTATCTTTTATTTAATTTTTTCGACAAAACTTTGAGAATTTTGGACGCAGCGCATACGATTTTCAGGTCGGTTAAGGTCGCCGGCGTATATCGTCGCCTTAAGTGCTTTCCGTAATGGATGGTGAGCCATCCACGAAAGCTAACTTAACCATAACCGATTTTACTTAGCCACGAACCTCAAACGAGATCAAAACTCATCATTACCTGCCTAGGATATTCTCAAGTATATAGGGGTCGGCTTCCAGTCTAACCGGATGCAGCTGAATACCAGTGTTTCACATGGAGCGACTGCCTATCGAACCTCTACAACCCAGTTACTAGGTAACACGATACCCCTTGGTAAGACTGGTTGTCATACTTTCTGGCTTCTGACTATACCCATAACGACTGCCAAATATCTACAAATGACAGCCGGGAATAACGGCTTTACGTGCTTTCCGAGGCACGGGGTGAACTCGGTATGAAAGGGATGGTCACCCATCCACAGACCGACTGCGGTTAGCGTAGCTTAACCTTTGACCAATCGATCTGTACGGCTTTAACTTAGCCACGAGTTCCTCCTCAAACGAAATCAAAACTATTTCAATAATTTAATTGACCGAGTTTTATGAATAATGACCTGATTAATCGCTCGGTTCACAGCATACCTATACATTTTGCCTGGCAACCGTCTGTGTAACTTAGCCTTTTATTAACGTTAGGTAGGTTTCATTAGGTTACCCATACTGAAGGGCTACACATGTTTACGCGTTTACTTGTTTAGTTAGACGTGTTCACGCCTCGAAGAGCACGCTACCCTGTCGATCATGGTGGTCAACGTCAATTTAATATTCACGTCTTAAGAGCGCGTATTCGATTCGTGACGAAAACTTTATGTTTTTGCGTTTTGCCCAGAGCAATATCGTAATTATGTGAGCATATTATTTAAAGAAAATTTACAGTTTTAGAAAGATTATGTCTTGATTTAGACAGCTACAGAGTAAAAGTATAATTTTTAATTATGGTTTTTTAAAGCGATGACAATTCTTTCATATCGTTTTACGAAAATAGGAGTCAGAGTTAACTTTCAGGACGAATACAACCATTACAATATGCCAAAATATTTGGTTTTATGCGTTTTTCCAACAGTATATACAGTCATAAAGACAGCTACGGAGCAAAAATTACAAAAATATTACTATTATGTATTCAAAAACAATGTTGATAAAGTAGAAAATCGGTACACTTGGACAATTTTTTTTCACCAGTATTTGAATAAAAACATAACTGATATATTTATTTTATGAAAGTAAATGTTATGCTTAATATACAGAATATTTTTCAGTCTGTTATACGAGCTCATTTATTTTAGACAATTATTTTAAAAAGCCCTGTAAAACATCGCGCGCTGTCGTTTGCCGATCAATTTCAATGATTCGTGCTTATTTCGTGCATATTTCTTTTCTGATGCACACAAACAGACCATTGTATTGTACTAGTGTGTGTCAATGCTGCTACGCCATTCTAGCAATAATTTAGATTTTGAGTTGCGCTAAATCGAATACGCGCCCTTAAGCCCGTCACATACGTAGCTATAATATATATTATAGCTAGCCACCACACCACACACGGTAGCTGTAATAATAATATATGTTCGCCCTTATTACGTCTGCGATCGTTGTTTGTTTCACATTTTTGGAATTTATATTAATATGCCTTGCTATACCTGTCCACATATTTTGGTGACGTAGTAAAAATATATAGTATAGCTGATCGTAGTTTGCCTTACGTCTGACGTATATTAATATATATTATAGCTACGTCTCTGACGGGCTTTACGCGTTCTAACAACATTCTCACAACTGATAAGTACTTCTTAAAAAAAACTTTGGATATAAAACCCAAAGTTTCACTACATCGTGTTTACAACAATGGCCATAATTAATCACGGAAAGTATCGACCGGTCTCGTAATATTCTTTCTTAAATTTTAAGAATTCTACTAATTGAACATAAATAAGTACTTTTTTCTTTTCTTGAACTCTTTTCATCTACTGTGCTTGTCACGTCGCGTCGGATGGTTAACGATATAATCCAGGTCATTGGTTAGCCGCCTCGACAGAACGGCAAAACAAACCTAATCAATATATTACTATCAGAATCAGTCATAATCTAATGTTTCTTTATTTGTACCTATGTATAGAATATCAAAAAACGGAATTTTCTGTTGTATATTCCATTTATTCTGACACTCAAGACACAACATACTTCTGTTGACGCCGACGCGGCTCAGAGTTCAAATGAGCTAACTAGCAAAATTTAACCGCGCCTCTCGTGAAGCACTAACAACAGAACTAATCTACCTTTTAACTTGTTATAGGTAATAATATCTTTAATTGAAATAAACGTTTTTAAATACTATATACATAAATGTATATTTTCTTTATGTCTATTGATATTTATGTAAAGTGAACAAAATCAATCATCATCTATACAAACAAAATAACTCTTTCATTTATACTTTAATGAATAGGTGAACAATGTTCTGTTTAAATATCAGATAAGATTTGAGTATTCAATAGGTACCTATACGTAACGTACAGACTATAATTTAGAAGAAACAATTAGGCTTACCTTGCAACATTAATTAACGAATGGAAAGCTAACTTGTCGGAAAACAGACTTTAAACAAAGTCAAAGTCAAATCATTTATTTCAATTAGACCATTAAAAGGCACTTTTGAACGTCATATTGTAAAATTTGAATCTAGTTGCCCATTCCAAACGGTAGTTCCGTATGGAGAAGAATGGGCAATAAACTCCATACAAACTCTATTAAAAAAAGGATGTTTACAATATTTTCATTTACAAGACTGATTATGTTATGTGAATACGGTGTACTTTGTATAAAAATCACTATATTATGGTATGTACAAAGTATCACAAGTTAAGAAATGAAAGAATGCTTTCTGCCTTTAATTACTCGTGTCATCCGCGTAATCTTTTCCCAACTAAGTATCTTGGGGTCGGCTTACTTGTGGTATACCAGTGTCTTACAGACAGAGATTGCCTATCTAAACTGGACAACTTAGTCACTAGGTAACACGATACCCCTTGGTAAAGCTGCCATGGTTGTCACTCTTGTGGGCTTTTGACTACCCGTAACGACGGTCCAATATCTGCTAATGACGACCGGGGCCATCGGCTTTACGTGCTTTCCGAGCATACGGGTGTTACACCACCTACATCTAAACTTTGGGTTGCTATTGAAAAAAACCCTAATACCCGACAACAACTCGCATCTCACATCGCTATTCACTCACACTTTGCATAAGGTTCAAAATGACCTTGATATATTTGACACTTTGAATCGGGTTCGAGTGCAAACTGAGCGTCGAAGTGACGGGGAAGTTACAGAATGCCACTTCTTACGTCATCTCTTACTTTATCTGTCAAAATATCCGTGTCAATTTAGTTCAACTCGCTGACACGCTCGCAAGAGTGGCGCTGATGTATCAACTGAGTTTTTAGAATGCCAATCAAGAAACTCACAGCGGATTAAGATTCGAAGTGTAGAATGAGGTCTTACAGAATCACGCCCCTGGGCCTCACGGTTAGAAGTTGTTCTTGCTACCACTAGAGCAACAGTTTTTATTCATGTAAACAACTTTTATGTTCAAAGTATGGGTAGTATTAAAATTGATGTTTCATTCAGTAGAAAGTTAATTATGAAGATTTTCGTGTTTGCAAGTCACCGTAATAATGTAAAGCCATTAGAGAGATAGTCTTCGTTTTGAGTAATCTAAATCAGCAGTAAACATTTTGTTAGACTTTATGCCGTACTCAGATATATAATTTAGTATTAAATAATATTCAAGTTAAACGTTGATAAGTATTAATTGGAGATATGACAGATTGAAAATATTTCAATTTTATTGGTAGGTACTTGCATCGTCGATGTATCGTGCTAATATTTGCAAGTCTAAATTGATTATTATTAAAGACACTTTTGCGACAGCGCTCTTCCGAGAAATGAATTCTATAATTTTATTTTAAAATGATAGTGATTTAGAATATCGTTTGATTTTGAATATTACCTACATCATTTTGAAATTAATTTATAATTCGACTGACTAACGACAAGTCGAGTTAATTACTTGTTGGCCAAAATATGAATGGACTACGTTTGCTTGGAGAGAGTTTTCGGGAATATTCTCTTAACATCTCTGAATGCGGCAGTAAACACTCACAAAAGGGTTGAAAGGCAGTTGGTAGGTATTATATAATTTATTTTCTAGGAAATTGTATCTAACAATATTTACAATAGTAACAGTTCGACTAGTTACGTTTTGATATTTTAGTTTGTGGTAAACCATTTGTATATAGTTTCATTTCACCTTGAAAGGTAATTGCTATCATTAATTAGCGCACGTAATTAACAAACGTATCAGTTGTCGGGTGCCAAAATCGTGAACACTGTGTTCGCTTTGTATTAAGTTCCTTTGCTAATTAGTAGGGGAAAGGTGGACGAAATGATTCCCTGAGGTAAAATGATTCCCCACTATTCTCAGTAAACTGTTAGTACCATCTACTCGATGGTCAACTTTACAGATTCCTTTTTTATAGAATACCTAGCTACTTATTTAACTTACTTTTGGCCCTGATTCCACCAACGTGGAGAGGAGAGAAGATATCTCGTAAATAACTAATGGGACACTGTATTGCGTTGAAACTAAGCGGTGAGATATGAAAATAACGCAAGCCGATTGGTTGTTCGAGACATCGCCTCTCCTCTCCGCTTTGGTGGAGTCTGGGCCTTAGAAGATTGTTTCCTTCAAGTATAAGACAATGATAAATACTGAAAGATAATTAAAGACAATTTTGATATCATAGAATTTGAATAGAGGATTTATTTTTTTATTTTATTTAATGGTTTGCGTTATAATTTTGTAAATAAAATTAACATCAAAAATACTACTTTAAGCTGCTCAGTGAGTGAAAATGATCGAGGGTAAAAGTATCCCCGGGATCATTTAACCCCACCCTTGGGATCGTTGTATACACCTATGTGTACTAAACGATCCTTTTGTAAACTCTCGGGAGATCTTATTTAATTCCGGAAACATTTACATGTCTGCAGAAACGAGTATGCTGATATTTAAGATATTGAATAGATTTAATAAACAAAACGTTTTGAAATAATTTTTAACTACTTTTTCCTAATAAATACATATTTCCTTAGATGGATAATTGTGTACACCTTTCCCCTATATCGTTTGCCTTCAGGTGCCTGGTAATTACGACCGAGTTATCTGAAAAGTTCATGTTCACTTTTGGTATATTATTCATACTGCTGTAAACATATCTGGCGGCACGGTAGTGCCCCCGCCAAGACGAGCTAAGCGAAGCGGAAGGACCTTTTCTCGAAGCGCTTGGTCGATTTTTTTAACCCGCATAACTGGGGTTTGGATTATACCAGATAAACAAAATTCTCAGTATATGATGCCTATACCGAACGTACTAAAGATATAAAGTTTTAATTGCATAGCTCTTATGCTTTAGATTTCATAGATATGTAAAAAAAACCCCGATTTCGTCACTGACTCACTCACTGATTATTATCAAAATTCTAGGGTACCTACTTCTTGAAGTCCCAGAAAACTAAAACTTGGTATGTAAGCCAGTATTAATACAAAATCCTATAATACAAAAACTAAATTCCAAAAACGTATGGTATTTGGACGACGGAACTCTAGGAGGTGATGATATAGACACCGTTTTGAAAAATTTTCAACTCCTGAAACAGCCATTTGAATCTATTGGCCTAGACCTGAATCCCTCCAAGTATGAAATTTTTCTTTGTGACAATACCCACAGACAAACGACTTTAGATACATTCAATGCAGTAGCTCCACAGATCAAAATTTTAGAAAAAAGAACAAAATTTTGGACAAAATTGATCAAATTATTAGAGATACACTAACTACAATTCTTAATGTGGCCCTGGATGACCGAGCGTGGCTCCAAGACACACTGCCCATTCGTTTTGGTGGTCTCGGGGTCCGCAAAATTTCTAGTGTTAGTTTGCCGGCGTTCCTGTCCTCTGTCCACAGCACCGAAAAGTTAACCACAAAAATCTTATCCTCGTCACTGGTTGACTTTGAAGTGCCGTGCTTGACTGATGCGGTGAACGGCTGGAAAGTGGCTTGCCCAAGTACGGTTCGGCCCGTGAACCCATCTTCCCAGAGACAGTGGGATGAGCCGCTCTGCAGGTTGGTACGGAATAAACTTATTAATACGTCCACCAATTCTGCTGAGCGTGCCCGCTTGCTGGCTGTGGGTGAGTGGGAGTTGGGCCTCTGGCTTCAGGCACTGCCGTCACCTAACATAGGTACTATGCTCAGTGACTCTACATTCCGGCTCGCTACATGCCTACGTCTGGGCGCTCCTTGTGGGGCCCCGCATCGCTGTCAATGTGGTGAAGTTGTCGACTGCCTCGGTCACCATGGCCTTTCCTGCTGTAAAAGCGCAGGCCGGATAGCACGGCACGCCAGCATTAATGACATCATCCGTCGTGCTCTTGCCTCCGCCGGCGTGCCAGCTGTGTTAGAACCTAATGGCTTGGCACGTGACGATGGTAAGAGACCAGATGGAATTACCATAATGCCGTGGAAGTTGGGTAGACCTTTGGTGTGGAATGCAACTTGTGTCAACACCCTTGCGCCATCCCATCTTCCTAGCACGTCGTGTTGTGCTGGGGCGGCTGCTGCAGGTACCGAAAACCTCAAACGGCGTAAATTTAACAACCTTCTTGGAAGTTATATGTTTGAGCCGTTTGGGGTTGAAACACTAGGGCCATGGGGTCCGAGTGCTCACCTTGTTTTTAATGACATTTCTAAGCGGCTGGTCGACGCGTCACGTGACCAGAGGGCTGGCCTTTTCTTGGGCCAAAGAATTAGCATTGCCATTCAACGTGGTAATGGTGCTAGCCTTCTGGGCACTTGTTCCATTGTGAGCGATGCGGACGAGTTTTTCGATGCCCTGTGAGTCGTCCATTGTACATAATATATATATACTCGTATATTTTTTAATTTACTTTTAAGCTTTGTACATATTTAATTCTTGTAAATGTTGATACCAATAACTAATAACAAACAAAAAAAAAAAACAAACAAATAGCTAGAAAAAAAATAACAAACAAAAATTGTCCTATTTAAACAACTTAGCGATAGCCTTTTCGCTATCGTCACATGGGCAGGTGAAAAATGTATTCACTGTTCATTACTTTTCTGTTATACAATAGTTCTTGCTGGTAACGAAATGGCCAAACCACATATTTTGACTAAGATGTAGTGTTTGTGAGTTTAGGGCTTGTAGAGTTAGAAGCTTGGGTCTACATGAGATCTGATAACTTTTTGCTAGTGCGAGCTATGTATAGGTATAATGGTCTCGTCTTGGCAACATTTTACATGAAAATGTTTTTGGTGGGATTATAATGTTGCAAGATAGTCTTAAGTTCCGTACTCACATTCGATATTACTTCATAGTTTTACTCGGAACGAGTAAAAATATACGTGTGTCTTGCATCAAACCGGCTCGATGAAATTAAATAAATGTAATTTCGTTCAGCCCTTACCGAAGCAAACCGTCGAGCTTGACTCGAGTGTACATATTTACTAATCCTTCTTTTATCATTGATAGTTGCGACTTTTACACTTGACACTTGTTAAATGTAGCCATTGTCTCTATTGTTTGAATTTTGTTGTTCGGTGAATACTAAAAGTGTTGTTCGTAGTTCTATATATACAATAATGCTGAATATGTGAATGAAATTCCTGCCGTGATTTTTACTCGACGTGTTTGTTCGATCGAATAATACCGTATATGAGTACGGAGCTTTAGCTTTTCACCTCGAATTGTTACAGCACTGGCTATGATTATTTGCAATTTCTCATAAATATTTCTAGTATAATTTCAGAGGATTCGGAAGTAATAATATGCTTGTCGGAAAGTTTTCCTCGTCTTTAAATATTCAAAAGACGTATTGACGTCACCTTGATTCTTGTTGTCAATGAAATGTTTATTTGGGATCTCATTTTGCTACATAGATATTTTTGAAACGTGTCATTCAATGTTTGCATCGCTTTGGTTGCGTTTCATTTTGAAATATTTAGTTATAAACATAGTGATAGAATATAATTGTAATCTTAGAATTGTTATTTTCTAGCAACCAATAATTAATACTAAGTAAAAGCCATATTTTTGTACTATCATAAAAAGTTTCTCATCGGCGAGTGATTCTATTCGCAAACCGCACATGAAAATAGATTAGCTAGTAATATCGCAGTTGTAAAAGGAATTCCACGCCTCGTTCCTTGTCCTCTACCTTGTCCCAGTTGTAGTTTTAGTGACTTTTTATATGCCACAACCGTTCGTAAAGGTCGACAAAAGCTTTACATGTATACTTATAATATATTACGAGTATGTACAAAAGCCTGGAAAAACTAAACAGGCACTGTAACTATGTCGGTAGCGATAACTAATAAGTACTTATTTATGTTACAGTCAAACTCTTAACTCTTAACAAGTCAAAACTACTTTTGACTAACTTCAGTCAAAACCCTTATTAAGATAAAATGCGTTTGCGTTTCAAAAACAAAAATACGGAACGCCTTAGTTATAAGAATCACTACAAAACCAAAGTTTTAAAAGGGTCACAAAAAAAACCTACCAATCGAATGGGTTTCTAAATATTAAGGATAAAAACCGTTCAAAAGTAGTTTAGTTTGACTGATTTTTGTAGTCAAAATTAGTTTTGACTGGTTAAGAGTGTTGAGTGTGACATATAAACATGTCAAGGTTAAAAATTGCAAGTACAGTCAACAGCAAAAGTAGATGATCAACATCAGAAATTCAATACTTATTTACTAACACTAATTTATATAATTTATTACTAGTTTATTTATTAAAAGTATGTGATTGTCACACACATACTTTTGAATCACTTCGACGCCACACAGTTTTGACGCGAACTCTGTTCATTAGTATTGAATTTCTGATTTTGATCATCTACTTTTGCTGTTGACTGTACTTATCGTACACATCATAGGCGCACTTGTAGCTACGGTGGGGAAAAAGATATGTAAGGCCAACTATTAAAAGAAGTAATGTGTTTTAGGGTTCCGTACCTCAAAAGGAAAAAGGATCACTTTGTTGTCCGTCTCTCTGTCTGTCTGTCCGTCTGTCAGTCAAAACCGTTTATCTTCGGACCGCGTGGAGGTATCGAGTTGAAATATACTCAAGTCGAGAGTCCCTTGAAGATGTGAAAAAATCAAACTTTTAAGGTAACCGCCGTTTATGCCGCAAAATATGTATATTTCGACACTCTCAATGGAATCAAAATTTATAGGGTATTTCTCATTGACCTATAACTATGAAATTTGGTAAGTATTATCGTCTTATACTACAAATACAGGGAAAAGTCTGAAAACTATACATTTATAATTAAACCATAAAAAATAGGTACTTATTAAAGTTAAAGTACGTTATCAATCATCGAGGTATGCAGGGTCCTAATTGTATGGGTGACAGAATCACGGAATTTGCACGGAACCCTCGGTGGGCGACTCGCACTTTTTACTTTATTAATGGACCATGTCAAAAACATGTCATGGCATGGACTAAGCAGGACAGTGGTAAAACCATGCCGCAGTACTTGGTTCGTATAATCAAGTCATAAAGTGAAATAATCAAATCGAACTCCGAAGTCTTTGTGAAGAGAGAGTGCTTTTTACTTTACGACAAAAAGATAGATAAAATATTAAGTAACTCTAAGGTATCGTGGTAAAATGGTAAAGTGAATAAGGTAGTGTCGCCGAAGATGGCCCGGCTCCTAGGATAGCCCACATTTAAAAAAATACAGTTATGATTATTCGAAACATTTGAAATTTCGTGGGTGTATGCTATTGGTACTATAGACAATAGTGCAAGTGTGTTTCATTACCGGCGCGTCGCCATTTTGGAGACTGATGGCAGTTTGCTTGTTCATGTCAAGACGATACACTTTTTATTACCTGCATTATCTAAATCCTTTTGAAAATTAACGAATTTAAAACAAATCTCTTTGCTCTAAAATGTGAAAATTCATATTTAATCTATTTATAAGCAAATTACAGGGGAGTGTTATTATTTTATTTCCTTGTTTTGTATTTTTACGAGATTATACTCAACCCGGGTGTAATTTCCTATCATGGCCCATTGTATAATTCCCTTAATGAATGACATCAAAAAAATAAATTTTAGAAAAAAAATCTGATTTACTTTTATTTTTGATAAGTTACTTTCAATATTGATCTCGAAGTTAAATTTTATTTTATTTAGTGGTTTGTTTTTATTTTATAGTTGATTTTCATTTTGATAGATTTAAGATAGCCCACATTTAAATTTTTGGTTGATTTTTTTACCTTTTATGAATAATGTTATGGGAAGTATGTGTTTTTATTTCGATGTTTTATGTTAAAAGTGTTTAAGAGTTTATAATGCGTATACTTTCATTAATATTTTTCGGGCCATCTTCAGCGACCAGCTTCGTAAGATAGCCCAATAACAAGTTTCTAAAAAGTGTTTACATTTGTGTTAAAATGCCAAAAACTGTACTACTTTTTTAGATATCTTGTTTCTCAAATAAATATATTACGACTTCCATTATCTTTTTTCTTTACTTTACTTATCTGCAAGATTTTACGAGGTTTTGAAATTAAGCGGGCCTTCATTGGCGCCTGTACCTTATTATTTCTTGTGTCTGATGGGGTTAAAAGTAGATGCCGCATGCCGCCGTGACATATTTTTTTGCAGTATGTCATGTCAAACTTAAAGTACGGTACTTACTGTTGAATTATGCACATATAGGTAAGTATCTACTTGACTACGGATAAAGTAGTACTGAGAAAATAACTCTCTCATAAAAAATGAAATAAAAAACGCAGTCTTTACAAGTCTCTTACAGTACTTAATTGGTTCCTTAGAAGTGGGTAAGTAAATCCTACGACTACGCAACTGATAGATTGCCAACATCAATGTTCAGGTACCTACCGAGCCACGTTTAATTATGCATGGCATAAAAAAGTATAAATAACATCAATTACAGGCCCTTATTACTATTAAAATAAGAACTCAAATAAGTGACTCGCCTAACCAAAATACATAATTAAAACACTGACTTGAATAACTGGGACTTGGATTGGATGTTTCAAACAATTCAAGGGAAAACAAGTAGCTCGCAGTAGCCTACATTCTTAATCAATGCAATTGTTGAATAATTTTGGGAAAGTACCGTATTCATACGGCCGCCCCTTCTTAATTGTGAGCACGCTTCGGGCGCGGGGCGCGCGAGGGAAGGGGGAATTTTACGAGGGTGGCATACCTTCCCTCGTGTACCCTTCTGCTCGTCACCGCAGCCAGAGTATTCTTTCGAGACAGAAGCTAGTGTTAAAGAATGTTTGTTGCCGGCAGTTTAGTACTACCCTTTAAGGAGAAAATGAATAATATATACTGCGTTCGCTCAGTCCTTTAGTTAGAAAAGAGTAGTTGTATACAAGACAGGACTGGCGTAAGAGTGTTATATAAACACGTTAATAACTAAGCAAATCGCGAAAAAAAAAACTCGTTTGATCCTCAACTATAGTCTGTACTGGCCACCATTCAGTTCGTAAGTCCATATCTCACACTACGTTTGCTATATCATCTCTGTTAATCACTCCGAATCTCATTACACCACTGAATACGACCTTGGATTTGTGATCCAAGCCACCACGAATGTTCTTTAAAAAATATTTTTACAAAGGCGAACCCCCCAATAAACAATGTTAGTCATGACGATAACGTCGTTCGTTTGATCACAGTAATTGTAATAATGATACTCAACAAGGGGTTTGTGTGTAAACTAATACAATGTCGGACAATAACAATTACATGTTACAGACAATCAACATGTCCGTGCCAGTAATTTGACATTGGCAACGCCTATGTAGAAACAGTTTTTGTATTTCAAATATTACCACAGACGTGCTACTAATGTTCTGAACAAAGAGAATATAACATTAAATATACAAATCCTTGTCCAAAAATTTTTTCTCACAAATATTATGTAGACCGAAATTTATAACCTATCACTCAAAACCGCCAACATTTTTACTTGACTGTTGGAGGAGAAGGGTTATATTTTTTACATCATTTATACGGTATTTTGTGAGAATATTTGACGTATGAGCTTCAACTTGAACGCTATGATTTGTGGGCGAGCAGCGAGCAATGATCTTGAGATACAACGAGCACCATGTTTTGAGCTCAAAACTCGTATAAGTTTCAGCGGTGCATTGTGTATATCGTGTGATTTATGAGCAGCTTTTGTGGTGTGCTTTGTTGACATAATATTGCCCGCCGGTTTTAAAGTCAACAACGAGTTGGGGTAGCAAATAATACAAATTGCCGTACACAATGGCTTATATTTATAAAGAAATCATATTTTAGGTATACCACAATTATTTCTTTCTTCATTTTCATTCCATTTTCAAATACGTATTATTTTTCACAAAAAAAAATGTAACAATACAAATTATAAAAGATGGTAGGTACTTAAAACGGTAGGTAATAAAAAATTAAATTAAAAATTTAAAAAACCCCCAACGCAAAACATAAAAGCAATTATTTAAAAAGTAAAAAATAATATCTTTTGTTGAGCCATCAAATGTTTGTTCGTTGAAATGGCGCTATAATGTCGCGGCGGGGTACCGCTAAGTCAGCAATAGCTAAAATAGGTAAAATAGCGAACTCATGGATTTGCAATGAGATTTGACTTACGCTACTATTAAGTATTCTGTGCTTACGCGGTACCCCGCCGCGACATTATAGCGCCATTTCAACGAACAAACATTTGATGGCTCAACAAAAGATATTATTTTTTACTTTTTAAATAATTGCTTTTATGTTTTGCGTTGGGGGTTTTTTAAATTTTTAATTTAATTTTTATTTGAAAGTTTTTAAATGTAATTTAGTCTGGTTTTGAGAAGTTGTAGATACGTCTAAAGTTGTATTTCGTCACATGGATCTTTTTTGATATTAAAGATATCACCCTGAGAATGCGTTTGGTATGTATAATTCAATTTTGGAAAAAGTGTGGATTGGATTCTTTTTGCGTAACTACGTCCAATTGGCACAACCGTACTCTGGCACAATCGTACCCAGTCTACCCTATGTTTAAACAGCCGGCTGTTTAAACAGCAGGGAACCGGTGATTTGACCCTTAGAGTTTAAAATTAATTTTCAAGTCTTTAGTTTTCATTTCGTTAGTTAATTAATATTCCTCATTCCCTTTCAATACAGTATGCATTATTCTACTAGTCAAGCCAAAAAAATGTAATTCGCCATTTTGTGGTGCCGGTCATCTTGGCTTTGAAATTTATCATAGTGTAAAGTATTCTACTAGTGAAGCCCTTTCATTTGATACACATATTGATGGAATTGTGAAAAAATATGTGATTAGCTATTTTGTAGCGGCGGCCATCTTGGACCGATTTTCATCAAACATAGCTAAGAACACTCCCGACTAATTCACCTTTCAAATAAAAAAAACAAAAATAAAATCGGTCCATCCGTTCGGGAGCTACGATGCCACAGACAGACACACACACACACACACACACACACACACACACAGACACGTCAAACTTATAACACCCCGTCGTTTTTACGTCGGGGGTTAATAAATACTTTCCTTCAAGCAGTTGTTTACCGTGCCATTTCCAGTTCACTTTTCTTGATGGAAAAGGATGGGTCTTAAAAAACATCTTTAGCAGTACCTATTTTATAGCTTGAGAAATTGTCTAAGACTGATTACAATATCGATCCATTGGCCTTGAACGATATTGAATCCGGCTTCAGACGGTTGCAGTGCGCAAACGCTCAAACTATTTAAATAATTAATAACTTTATGAATACCGCGCGAGCGATACCTTACTCTGTAGGTTTGGCGAACTCTTACTAATCGTGGTCCGTGGACAAAAGTTTTCAATTGCTGGTTAACCTAAATCTGCTTTTACGAATTCCGTCAAAGTCGAGCTTGACTGTCTTTATTTAGTAGTCAATACAGACAGAGTAATTGTCTATTAACTGTAAAACAATATATATAGAGTTGACAAATGAGTGCATGATATAATTCCGGGCGGCGTTTATTATTTATTTATACTTTTCCCGTGACAACGCCCGCGTGATTTTTGTTACGAATCCCTTAGTTTTTGATGATATAGCACTTATTGATAACGTAGCTTCCAATTGGTGAAAGAATTTTCACAATGAGACCAGTAGTTTTGGAGATTAGCGTACTTAAACAAACAAACTCTTCAGCTCTATTATATTAAGTAAAGATAATATAAGTGTAGACCTTCCGGTCTTGTTCCAGCTGCAAATACCTAGTACATATAAAAATTACAGTTCTACAATGTTTGCAAACCTGACGGAACCCTTAGCTGCCCCTAGCTGCACCGAAACCGAAGAATACATGACAATAGGATGTCGTTAGTAAAATGTAGCTTTATATTTTTCATCATTCTAGACTGGATCGTTACTCTTAATCCAAGCATTTCGAGTCTTTTGCCACGGTCTGGTTAGGTTCAAGAAGCTCGCTCTGTACTCATTTGTGAATACAAACTTAATACCTACTTAAATTTTAAGGGTTCCGTACCAGAATGATGCCCAACGAAACCTATTTGCCTGCCCGCCTGCCTGACCTGCCTGTCAGCGGGCAGTATCCATTGAACCGTAATAGATAGAGATCTCGAAATCAAAATGTTCACATAGTGTGTACTACTGTGACCGATGGCGATGACAACAAATTTATCTAAAGTTGAAAATTTAAGAGGGTCCAAGAAACATGTTTTTTTCGGCGTTTGTTGCTCGAACTTTAGGCTAAGCGGGCACTACGAAATTAATTCGTTGCGATTTTAAAAATGCCAAATGACACCGATTGAAATAAACGGAAAGTCGCAAACGAATTGTTTTCGCAGTGCGCGAACTCTGATTGGCGATTATCATTCGCAACGATTAAAATTTGTAGTGCGCGCTTAGCCTATAGTATATAGACATATTGTACGATGGCACGGAACCCTTCATATGCACTTGGCCGGTTTTTAATACGATAAGTTGGTGAAATGCAGAACATATACAAAGAGTGATCAGAGCGATTGCAGTATTTCTAAGAACGTTCAACTTCTGATCTCAGGCTGTCAACAATACCTTATTATAGTTTAAGATACAATTTTGAAAAGTCTTTCTCATAGATTGTTGCAGAGATGTGATTGCGACTGCGTGATTTTATACAGCTTAAGGCTGCGTTTCCACCAAAGATGTGCGAGGATATACAGAATGTGTGTAAAACTAGCCAATTACAGCACTAGCTTAGCTCACAAGTTATGACAATGAAGCGATGTCTTTGGTTAATATCACACACATCCCGCTACGCATCCTCATACATCTGTGGTGAAAACGCAGCCTTATTTACTAGAATTGGCCTTTAAGCCCGTCACATATTTAGCTATACCTACCTACCCTACCAATCTACCTATCTACCTACCTACCTACCCTACCCTACCTATACCTACCTACCTACCTACCTACCTACCTAGGTAGGTAGGTAGGTATACCTAGGTAGGTAGGTAGGTATAGGTCCACTAAGGAAGGATTTTTCAAAATTCAACCCCCATGGGGGTGAAATAGGTGATAAAAGTTTGTATGAAACTTTTTATATTCCTTGAATATTTTTGCATTACCTACCTACCTTATATTCCTTGAATATTTACGCATTACCTACCTAAGGTAGGTAGGTAATGCAATTCCTTGAATATTTTTGCATAACCTACCTACCTTAAGGTAAAATAAAATATTCAAGGAATATAAAAAGTTTCATACAAACTTTTATCACCTATTTCACCGCCTTGGGGGTTGAATTTTGAAAAATCCTTCCTTAGTGGATGCCTTCGTCGTATGAGGAATACGTGTACGAAATTTAAATTTTCTAGCCTTAAGGGTTTGGCCTGTGCGTTGATACATCAGTCAATCAGTTTTGACTTTTATATATATAGATATCTACCTATACGTAGCTATATATACGTAGCCATCACTCACGGTAGCTATAATATAATAATACATTTTCGCCCTTATTACGTCTGCGGTCGTTGTTTATTTCACATTTTTGAAATTTATATTAATATGCCTTGCTATGTCTGTTCGCATATTTTGATGACGTAATAAAGATATCTATTATACCTGCGTCTGTGCTCACTCAAATATGACTATAGAAAATATATCTTAATATGCTTTGCTATGAATTATCATCACTACATATTATAAAATAAAGTCCCCTGCCGCGTCTGTCCTGTATGCTTAGATCTTTAAAACTACGCATCGGATTTTGATGCGAGTTTTTTTAATAGATAGAGTGATTCAAGAGGTAGGTTTGGTATAACACATGCATATTATAGTGTAGTGAGTGAAATGATGATGATGATGATGATGATGATTATAGTAGAAGAAAACCGAGAAATTCCAAGAGTAATGTGAGGTCGTAATAACCGTATTTTTGTGTGCTTACATTATAAACGTTGGATAAACCTTACGAGATATATCAAATTAATGTACTACACTACGGAATTGTACATCTTAAAAAGATCGATAAAAAAGTCCGCGATGGTTTATCTCTTAAGGATAACCCACAGTAACCATTTTTATCTTCTACATATTACAAATAAAATATGGGTTACTTACCAAGCTATTTTAAACAATACAGTTTTATTCCTTACCAAATTAAATGTCTTAGATACGTTGTGCATTTCATGTAAATCAAAATTGCCCTTTACAGCATATCATTAAAATCAATATATTAGAATATATTACAGTGTTAAAAAGCGGGGGTAGAGCGGCTGGCGCTTATACCTATTTGTTGTTTACATGTTTGTGTTGTCTAATGACAAAAAAGCTGTGAACGTTATATATAAAGATATTCTGTAGTATATTTTTAGTATCACCATTGCACCCGTGCGAAGCCGGGGCGGGTCGCTAGCATTAATATATATATATTAATAGCTACGTCTGTGATGGCTACGGGCTTTACTCAGGCACTCATTTCATTGGTCTTTATTCAAAACCATAAACAATCAGCAGTGCAATTCTGTAAGAATTCATCCGCGAATTCGAATCCTATCTTTCTAATTTCACTTCCTGAAGTGAAAAGTATTTGGTATTCGCTAAAATAGTAACGTAATAATAGTAGGCTTCACCTATGTTGTCTCAGTGGCGATAGTGTAGTTTTTATCGAGTTACAGAATACCTAAAACAGTTTTCACCGCGGAATCAGAAGTGAGGACTGGAGTGAGTTCTTACAGAATAACATAGCAGGTTTGCATTACATCGTGTTATGAGACAAACCTAATCTCTTAATCGCCTCTTCAGACACTCTTAAAGAAATAAAATGTACTCTTAGCTGCAAAACATCGGGGATAAGTTCGTAAGCCAGTCTGTTTCTCGAAAAATAATATTAGTGGTTATAGTCGCTTTCATTTTTGTATGTACTTCAGACGGCTAACAAAAAACAATGTTCAAACAAATACAAATTAAAAAGTATAAACTCAACAAATAACGTTATAAAGAATAAAATATTTTTTTTTTGTAGGAATTTGTTATCAAGTGGAGTGGTTAAAGATATTTAATGAAATGGTATTTCTGTTTAGGGCGGGTTGTTTCAAACAGTCTGTTAACGATACATACGGACGGTTAAAATTTACTATGACGTGAGATGTTCAATGTACGTAATAAAAATCCGTCAGTCAAAGTTATTCAAAAGAAATTCCACAATGTTTTGATTTTTGACGTAGCTGTTTGACAACACAAAGTTATTTTGACTGATGGGTTATGGTAAATTGGTAATAGTAACTTTTTGACGTACGATTTTGTGAAACAACTCATTTTTTTTATTTGACGATAGTTAGCGTCATTTTAGACTATTACCGGTCAGTAATATATAGTTGGAACATCCTGCCTTTAGTCGTACTTATTCTTCGCACTTTATAAAATATCTAAATATCTCCATCAAGTCTGGAAACCCGACTAAAGATTTGCATAAAACAAGATTTGTGATAACACTGGTCTAAAATGGTAGCACCTAAGTACCTACATGAATGCTGTACTAAAGAAATGAAGGTACGATGACCCTTCATAAAATAAACCCTTTTCCAGTAGTAGTAACAAGCTAACAACAGTGTGAACAAAAGTATAAAATGTACGACGGTCGCCTGACAAACAGTAATAACTTTAAAATAAGATACAGTACTGAGTAACGTGTTAGTTACAACCCCATTAGAGGGGAGAAAGTATAGAGGGGCCCTTCCTAGGAAACATTCATCGTGTTACAATGGGCACTGAGTTTTGTTAAGATTATCTGGATCAGTAGAATTATATTTTACATGACGTGAAAACCGCTACCTATTATTTGTTCTTTTATGGTTGTTGGCATCACAAATGAAGTCCCTCAGAACATTTTTTAAATTGTGAATCTTATGAATAACTATTTAAATTCTCATTTTTTTATCGCTGCACGATGTTTAAATTTGTCTCATTTAACACGTTCCCTGCGGCAGTGATTTACCTATTCTTTCCATTCCTGCGGTACAGGCGTTTTACACCTGGTCATAAAACTATCATTGTGGCATAGTATAAAACCCTGTAAAGTTTAAGAAACTTAAACCCTTTTTTTGGCTTCATTTAGCCAGGTTTATATTTTTTTTTACGGCACCTTTTCGTCGGTCTTAACGCCATATCGACACACGTGCGTTTCTATCAATTGCGATCCAACACTGGCCGCGCGAGTGTTGGATCGCATTCGATAGGAGCTAGCGCGGGGTGCGGTACTCACGGCTACAGATCAAGCTTTACATTTCCAGTATATGCTGACCTCTCATTGAAATGAAAATTCCATACTCATCTTATACTGGAAATGTATAGCTTAATGTGTAGCCGTGTGTACAAGGTGCGCGGGATGAAATTTTATTTTCTTCATGCGGTACCAGGTGTAAAACATCTGGTACTAATGTAGGTACACCACTTGACTCTATTTTAATAACACATCATAGATATATATTCATCTTTTTCCTACACCGAAACAAATTGAAGTTATGCCCTTCGCACGACAGAGAAGTCTATACTTTTCTTAGCCGCACTTAAAGCGAGATATAGACCAGGTCTTTTGGACCTGGTTTCGCACTCAACGTGTAAGTCATCATTCATAAAACGAAAGAACGAATGCATGTTGATGATATTGTGAGTACCGAGGAGTTAAAACGTAGATAAAGTAGTCATATTCACTATAATCAGACAAACTTGCAATACTAAGTCTGTCTCTGACAGAGGTCCGTGTGTCAGTCCTAATATCACAATCATAAATATTCAAACTATTTTTAATACTCTGGAACTTTCCAAAGTGTTCCGACATAAACCATATAGGTAATGGTTTCTGCATGCTAAATGCATGCAACCTTTACAGTACTACACCGCAGCATTACGTACTTTGTGACAGTACCGAAACAAAGTACGTACGGTTGCGTCGCGCCCGAGCAGAACAAACCGCCATTTTACTCACGCACACATTGACATTACGTTTATAGGCAATCTTAAGCAGTTTCAAGCAGATATCAGTCTCGACTGTCACGTTTTGTCTAAATGAATAAATGAGAGACATTGACATTTCATGACGAACGGAAAAAAATTGTTATAAAAAAATGCAAAGAGTTCCAACCAGTGTCAATAAAATTTCATAATTGTCACAAATAAAACCTACAGAGTCAATACAGTAGCGGCCCTAGTGAGTCTGGCAAGTTTAGGTAATTATTTTTGAAGATGGCGGGAGCGGTCCTTCTGTACCCTCTATATTTTGTGGTACCGACAATATTCATTCCAGATACACAGTCGAAATACATAGACAATCTGTCAAACAAAAGCATAAAAACACAGTGTTCAATTTGTTCTCGCTGGTGCTGAGGTTTGACACTAGATGAATTTAAATGTAAAAGTAAAGTTGTATACTTGGTAGAATAAGAAATTTTTGCTTAGACTTCCCTCTTACGAAGATTATGACTGATGAAGAACCCTTCATCAGTCATAATTATTCATTAAGTGAACTGAACTCCTTCAACAATTTCAGTTGGCACGGGCCAACTCATTAATATTATATTATGTTATTTGCTTCGGTGATGTCTATTAGGAGCCAGTTCGAAAAATCGCGAGTGGGGAAAATACTCCGGTTAAACGGAAATGTATAGTATCTCAACACCGGCTTATTATACTTGAATGGTTTTCCCAAAAAGTTGTTTTAATATTTCCTGGTTAGTAGTAGACATTATAGTATGTATATTTTATTTTTGTTATAATATAATTGTGTAGTACGATAAAACGCACTTTTACAAGAGTGTTTTATTGAAAATCTAAATTACAGTACAATGGGAACACTCCCATTGCATTCGGAATACACATTCCGAATAATCCATACTATCCATCTTCTAATATATAAAATTCTCGTGTCACAGTTTTCGTTCCCGTACTCCTCCGAAACGGCTTGACCGATTCTGATGAATTTTTTTGTGCATATTGGGTAGGTCTGAGAATAGGCCAACATCTATTTTTCATCCCCTTTTTTCACCCCTTTTTCATCCCCTAGGTAAGTAGGTAGATCGGGACAGGACAACGTCTGTCGGGTCAGCTAGTACTTTATAATATATACTTTATAATATTATAATTGCGAAAGTAACTCTGTCGGTATCGCTTTCACGATGAAACCGCTGAACCGATTTTGATGAAATTTGGTTTGTAGGTACATATCTTGAACCCTGGGGAAGGACATAGGTTACTTTTTAATCCGCAACTTTGTCTGCACTCACGCGGACGAAGTCGCGGCCAAAAGTAAGTATGGTATATGTGTCAAAATAGTTTATAGCTAAAGGTAATTGAGACAAAGGACTTTCAAACAACCCTTTTGAGCGAAAGGGTCAATAAATAAATAAATCAAGGGTCTATAAATAAATATTCTACAAATTTATTACCTATGCTAAATTATGCATAAAATTATTGAACAGCTCATTTTTGGCGTACTAATACTGAAGTTTTGTTCGCCAAAAATGAAGAAAATATGCTCTAGGGCTATCGAAGCCTTCGCGTGTTCACCCGTACAATAAATAAAGACCAATTCAATGTCCTTTCCGTGCATAGGAGTGCTTATAAAGTCGATCCGTTAGTCACACAAATCTATGGCATTTGTTAGGGGATGTCAAAAGCTTAAAAGTCAGAAAAGCATGTCATATTGGTATAGTCTAGTTCTAAGGTTGTAAATATTCAGCCATGTTTAGTTCGACCACTAACCGACCGATGAATGTTCCTGAGCAGATATATCCAATATTTGCAAACCATTTTATTTTATTGCACAGAGTAAACTATCTCAATTCAAAACGAATTACTTACATTGTTGCTCATTTCAATGACGAGAACTAAATCAGCGTTTTCTCGGATTTACGACACTAAAGCGGTCATCGGACCCAGTTTTACTACTAGTACTACACTAGTACTACCTACTCTAAAACTTACGTATATTTCTACATTCAATTCAGTCTTTGTAAATATAAAAATCCAATATTCTACTACGAGTCTACATTGTACACATACCAGTGATTATAATTATGTACAAGATTGCCTTTAATCCCGGACATAGACCATTTCAATAAAGAACTTGATTTATTTTGTAAGATGTTAACAACGCTAAAGTCCGGACGTCGGGCAGCAGTGACTTCCGTGTACTTAACAACTTCACTGCGATCCCTAAGACTTTTTTTTATATTCCTATAGGCTTGCGTCTGACAGCAATTCACCTGATCTTAAGTGATACACATAAGGTGGAACACGCTTGCCTAGGATGAACGGGTTCACTCGTGCCTTGAAGATACTCAGATTATACTTATCAGGGAACAGAGACGCAGGCAGTGAATTCCACAGTCTGGCAGTTCGCACAATAAATGTGGAATCAAAGCGCTTGGTTCAAGACCGTGGAACTTTAACCATATAGCTCACCGCTATATGGTTGCTTCGCCGTATCACGTCTGCCAAGCGTGGGGATTATGGGATACCCCTCCTCCCTTATGGGGGAGACCTTTGTTCAACAGTGGACATCTCCAGATGATGATGATGAACAACACTGTATACAGGGTGTTAAAGACAGATCACACAGCCGTTAATTACTGCCAATCGCACTAAGTAACATTGTGCAAAAATTATTGCTGGTAAACCATTTTTTTTTGTGAAATATCACTTTTTATGGGAGCACCTAATATAATAAGTGCGAATAAATTTGTGCATAAGGGTGTATCCGAGAATTCGTTTTTAATGTTCAGATAAAAAAAAAACAACTTGCTTTCGTAAAAAACATAAAGAGACCTGAAACTTTAATCTACAATGCCTCCGTGACCAGAAGATTTTGAGGTATGGCCCAAGATAAAACAAAATATTCGTAATAATCTTTTTGTTTATGTTTTAACAAGTCAAAGTCAAGCACGCAAGTTAGAGCACATAATATCTTTATAATTGAAGTAAAGCATACCACAACGGTACAGTCCCTAAGAATTACGAGAGATTCAATTAATTATGCTAGTCGAAGTTAAATGTATTATAAACATACCTACCGCTACCAGTGTAAAGATAAAGAAACAACAAAGAATGCAGAAAAGCCTGACTTTGGCGAAGGTACGTGACATGGAACTCTAATGAAATTGTATTTTGAAGTTATTGATTTTATACACTGTTTCATAAACAACGTTTGATTAATTTGCTTTATACTGGGGCCGCACCTGTGACTATCTACTGTCCCCTATCCGCTAATGTGAATACAGCCTTAGCATTAACACGATAACTTTGTGGCGAGTAAATAAACGAAGGTTTGGAACTTCGTGACGATAGACGCAGGTGCGACCCTAAGATTAAGACTGTCTATAACCAATGAACTAGTTGATACCAAGTAACGCCAGCGCACTAACTTAAAATGACATCATCTAGACAGAACGACGTGAATTTAATGAACTGTTCAATATTTATGCTGATATTTGTGCCAACAAGTTTATCGCTTAGTAAGGTAGCCGTATAAGTATATTTCTTTATGTTTATCGAGAACCGAGAGAGACTTGTCTAAAAAATGAGTCCCTCTACATGGCAAGCGACATCGCGGCAAACCCAGGCGGAGATGGCGGGATTATCTGGACTGCTTCGATGAAGATTGGTCCCAAATAGCCCTTAATAAAGAGAGTTGGAAGGAGAGTGGAGAGGCCTTTGTAATGCAGTGAGAAAATTCAGCCTGAAAATAATAATAATAATATCGAGAGCAACAAATATGTGCGTGTAATCATCTTAACTAATACAAAGAGCACGTATCGTCCACTTAGATGTCTACACTAAAAGTAATCTATATTTTTACAAGCAAAATTAATATTCACACCATTGCTTACACAGTACCTAACATAATACAAAGACGGAAAAAAAGAAAACCTTAGGTATAATTAAGTTTTGTGTATCAAATAATACATAAAACTTAATTACTTATTAGTTTAATGTATTATTATTGTTTTATGTAAGTTGAATACAGTACCTACGTTCATTCTGATATAAAAAAACCAGTCAAGTGCGAGTCGGACTCGCTCACAGAGGGTTTCGTACAAATTTGTAGGTACCTACATCCATACTTCCATACTAATATTATTAATGAGAAAGTAACTCTGTCTGTTACGGTTCCACGATGAAACGGCTTAACCGATTTTGATGAAATTTCATATGAAAATAGCTCGAACCCTGGGAAAGCACATAGGGTTCTTTTTAATCCGGGACTTCGTCTGTATCCGCAATAACTGACATTTACACGGACCAAATCGCGGACAAAAGCTAGTTATAAATAAAGAACATATTTTTTATGTTTTAACTCCAAATGTATAGTTTTCTGACTTTACATTTCTGACATTTATAGTATAAGACAAAATTACTTGCCAAATTGTATAATTCTAGGTCAACGGACTCTCAATGGAGTTAAAATTTATAGGGTACTTCCCTATAAATTTTGATTCCCTTAAGAGTGTCAAAAGGTACGTTTTTTGCGACATAAACGGCCGAATCT
The DNA here is from genome assembly GCA_947361185.1 of Charanyca ferruginea. Classification (NCBI taxonomy): domain Eukaryota; kingdom Metazoa; phylum Arthropoda; class Insecta; order Lepidoptera; family Noctuidae; genus Charanyca; species Charanyca ferruginea. The sequence continues at coordinate 14,109,452 of OX376055.1, read as the reverse complement.
TTTATTTTTTCACGTTAGCTTACAAGTTTGATTTTTTCCACAGCTTCAAGGAACCGTGGGCCTAAGTATATGGTTTTAATTTCAACTCGATACCTCTACGCGTTCCTGAGATAAAGATCTTGACAGACAGACAGACAGATAACCTCTTCATCACATCTGGTGACAGCGACACTGACTAAAATTTCTCTTCTGTTGTGAGCCCTCGGAAGGCTAGAAAAACCAAACTCATTACTATACACAAAATGAACCAATCAAGAGGCCAAATGCGGTAACAGTCCAGTCTACCTTACTAATACTAGTATAAACAAGGTTTGAAGATCCGATACTAACGGCAACACATCGTGTGCGTTCGTGATGGCAAAAGTTAAAAATATAAATTACTAGCTGACCCGACAGACGTTGTCCTGTCCCGTGTTTTTTGCTTGCCGAATTTTCTTATAAACCTTCCCTGGACTTCCACAAATATTTCAAGACCAAAATTAGCTAAATCGGTCCAGCCGATCTCGAGTTTTAGCGAGACTAACGAACAACGATTAATTTTTATTATATAGACTAGCACTATGCCCGCGACTTCGTCCGCGTGAATTTTCTCAATGATCCTAATTTTTTGATAATGCAAAAAATATAGTGGATAACTGACATTCACGCGGACGAAGTCGCGGGCATTCCGCGACTTCGTCCGCTATATCCGCTATACATAGGCTACGTTTTAATCCGAGACTTCGTCTGCATGTGGATGCAGACGAAGTCTCGGATTAAAAAGTAGCCTATGTCCTTCCTAAGGGTTTAAGCAATCTTAACATGCAGACGAAGTCTCGGATTAAAAAGTAGCCTATGTCCTTCCTAAGGGTTTAAGCAATCTTAACATGCAGACGAAGTCTCGGATTAAAAAGTAGCATATGTCCTTCCTAAGGGTTTAAGCAATCTTAACATGCAGACGAAGTCTCGGATTAAAAAGTAGCCTATGTCCTTCCTAAGGGTTTAAGCAATCTTAACATGCAGACGAAGTCTCGGATTAAAAAGTAGCCTATGTCCTTCCTAAGGGTTTAAGCAATCTTAACATGCAGACGAAGTCTCGGATTAAAAAGTAGCCTATGTCCTTCCTAAGGGTTTAAGCAATCTTAACATGCAGACGAAGTCTCGGATTAAAAAGTAGCCTATGTCCTTCCTAAGGGTTTAAGCAATCTTAACATGCAGACGAAGTCTCGGATTATAAAGTAGCCTATGTCCTTCCTAAGGGTTTAAGCAATCTTAACATGCAGACGAAGTCTCGGATTAAAAAGTAGCCTATGTCCTTCCTAAGGGTTTAAGCAATCTTAACATGCAGACGAAGTCTCGGATTAAAAAGTAGCCTATGTCCTTCCTAAGGGTTTAAGCAATCTTAACATGCAGACGAAGTCTCGGATTAAAAAGTAGCCTATGTCCTTCCTAAGGGTTTAAGCAATCTTAACATGCAGATGAAGTCTCGGTTTAAAAAGTAGCCTATGTCCTTCCTAAGGGTTTAAGCAATTTTAATGCCAAATTTCATCAAAATCGGTTCAGCCGTTTCATCGTGAAAGCGTAACAGACAGAGTTACTTTCGCATTTATAATATTAGTATGGATACCACACAGAAATAACGTAGCTTCTTAATGGTGAAAGAATTTTTTAAATCGGCTCCAAATTTACCCCCAACTACAAACTTACAAACATGCAATCTGTACCTCTTTTAATTATTAGTTTAGAACACGGCGAACAAGTACAGACATTGTGGAATATTCATCAACAAAGTTTACATTTGATTTAAGACTTCAAAAGTTTGTCTCCATGTGTCACTCGTGTTTTCAGTGTTATATAAACACAAGTACATAAATTCTATGTTATGTGTCTCTTCCATGAATCAGTGGGATTGAAATATTACGCCTAATTATTCTCCTAATTAATTGATTGATTAATTTGACGAAACGATTGGCGCAGTGGTTAAGCGATTGACTGCTGCGCTGCGAGTCGCGAGTTCGATTCCCGCACAGAACAAATATCGTAAGGCAAGGTTTTTTGTTTGGTAGTTGTTCCGGGTCTGGCTGTTTGTGAGCAGTATTAAAACGCGCGATTTTAATACTGCGATGGAACGCAGAGAGTCGCTACGACGCGACGCAGCATCGATATAGTCGCATAATCGCAGATAGCCAATGTTACTTAGTACCTATGCGTAGTTAACTGCTACGTGATCTTTTCTTATATCGAGCATATAAGCAGCACGATTGAGATATAAACTACGCTAAACCCTCGGGTCTTGGGGTTCGAGTGCTCATCTACTTTTTAAAGAAATTTCCAAAAGGTTGGTTGACACTTCCCGTGATCCAAGGGCTGGTTTTTACCTCGGACAGAGGTTAAGCATTGCCATCCAACGTGGCAATGCCGCCAGTCTCTTGGGCACATTCCCAGTTGACGACGATGTGGGGGAATTTTTTGTTTTTTTTTTTGGTTTAATATTTATAGGTTTTCCTTTTTTATTTTTTCATGTAAATATTTTGTTCAATAAGCAATAGACTAGGTAAGTTATTTGGCTTTTTAGGCTGATCTCAATCTTGTTGTATGTATCGGAACAAATGTAGGTAACATTGCTTGTAATACTTATTCTTGAATGAATATTGAGATTGCAGACTTGTCGACTAGGGAATTTGGGTCTTCAATTTTCAACTAAATGTACCGTTCATCGTACTTTGGTTCCGCTAACCCAGAGGTCCGCAAACTTTTCTTATCTTGTAAACTATTTAGTTACCATGCTTTTCGGTTTCGGGTTAGTTAGCAGAGGACCACCTGCTAACAATATAGTGTAATAGAACTGTATTGTTGAGTGTCAAGCTCCAGGTGTGTGGCTGGTGGTCTTGACTAGTGAATAAAACTGCGTAGACTTCTAGTAAAACTGTATATTGTACTTAGGTACTGATTATTACAACGAGATGACCGTTTGCGCACGCTAAAGGTGTCGGCGAGCGAGTGGCTACCGCGGTCCGACCACGAAATTCACGGTGGGGCGTACGAAGCTACGGTAGCCCGATGTGACGTCAGAAACAAGTATAGAGTTGTTTTACCAAATTAAACAATTTCTAAAGTCTTTTCGACAGCCGTTAGCGCTAGTGGGTAGCGCAAACGAAAAAAGTTTTTAATTTCGAATCGTAGTGAAGTGTGACACTTCAAAAATGCCGACTAAAATATTTGCTGCGGCGTATTTGAGGCAAAAATTAATGACACGATCGACTTCAAAAAAATGTAGTCACCGATAATAGACACCTTTTATCCACTATTGTTGACCCTATTTACATTTCACTGATCCCTACGTTTTTATTCCTATTTGTGGACCACTTGCAGGTCTTCGTTGACCTTTGGGGGTCGATATAGACCATATTGGGTAACAATGCGTGAGCCGAATGAAATACCAAAGGGAAATAATTCAGATAATTATAATTATAACCTAAATAAATACTAAGTAGTACAAGTTTATAAGCAAAAACAGGAAACTTTTATATTTCTCGTTGACAAGATCACTCGATTTAATTTTAAAGTTTTGTTCAATCATACTAAGGTTTCTGTTTATAGTTTATAATTAAGAAATTAGATACTAGCTTCTTTCCGCGACGTCGTTCACGGAAAAAATGGTATAATTAGTAAGGGTTTCATATTTACCTTGACATCTGACCATGACACAAAATTCATTTTCTCATAATTATGTAGGAAAGCGGTGTCCTTCCCGCACCGCAGCCACCTAGAAACGTGAACTGCAGTTAAGCGCACCGCTGCGATGGATACATTAATTTATCTTACGTATTTTCTTATTTTACACCACGTGATTGTCGGTTTATTTATTTATTTATTATTTAATTTGTTTAAGGTTACATACAATAGCCCCACAAAACCGTGTTATTTTTTTTTTTCAATTCAATTCTAACACAATGTTCATATTGGTTTGACTGTGGGGTCCAGTCTCCGTACATTAGTCGAACCATAATAACTAAGAAACAAAAACTAAGTACCTAATATACTAGTGATTGTTAGTTGTCAGCAGGTTTTTAATTTTTTTTTTGCTCCCTATTGTTTTCCAAAATAAAAGTAGTCTAAGTTACTCCTTGTATTACCAGCTATCTGCCAGTGAAAGTCCCATCAAAATAGGTCCAGCCGTTACAATTTTTTTTTTGTATTTATATTCTGCAGTATTAAAAACGCTGTTATTTTGAGATTACAACAGACACTTCAATTTTATTTATTTGTATACGTATAGATTAACTCCTTGTATTGTGAGTCATCATCTACCTATACCCTGTTCACAATAAGATTAGACATTTACTCAAACCTTTTTTACAGTCCGTTCAACCGATTTTGACTTCTATTGCGTTGGTAGCATGACAAATGGCAACTGCAGTAAACAGTTGTATTATAACCACTTTTTTTGCCTCTAATGTCATCCTTAAGCCTACGACCCGACAGACGTTGTCCTGTCCCGTGTTATTTTCTTGCCGAATTTTCTTATAAACCTTCCCTGGACTTCCACAAATATTTCAAGACCAAAATTAGCTAAATCGGTCCAGTCGATCTCGAGTTTTAGCGAGACTAACGAACAACGATTAATTTTTATTATATAGACACGTGAACGTTGAGGCAATCCAGCTACTAGACAACACAGACTTAGTGCGTAGGCTAAAAAGAACTAAACCATTTGAATTAGTGTAGTGTACAAAGTGAATAAATAATAGTAACAATGTTGTGCTATACATATAACACATGAACATAGTGTTTCTATAATCTATATCAGACTCTAAGAAAGTGCTACGGACTTGTGTAAAAGTCCAAATGGACACTATTTTTAGTTTTAACATAATCTATCACGTAACATATTAAGTTAGAGTTAAATTGCTTATTAGTCTTCTAGGCTAGATCGTAATTAATTATTAAGAACTTTGTTCTTACTAAAACAGTATAAAAAAAAAAATTACATAGACTAACACTATGCCCGCGACTTCGTCCGCGTGAATTTTCTCAATGATCCTAATTTTTTGATAATGCAATATAGCCTACTAGCTTTTGCCCGCGACTTCGTCCGCGTGAATGTCGGTTATAGTGGATACAGACGAAGTCCCGGATTAAAAAGTAGCCTATGTCCTTCCTAACGGTATAAGCAATCTTCATGCCAAATTTCATCAAAATCGGTTCAGCCGTTTCATCGTAAAAGCGTAACAGACAGAGTTACTTTCGCATTTATAATATTTGTATGGATACCACACAGAAATAACGTAGCTTCTTAATGGTGAAAGAATTTTTTAAATCGGGTCCAAATTTACCCCCAACTACAAACTTACAAACATGCAATCTGTACCTCTTTTAATTATTAGTTTAGAACACGGCGAACAAGTATAGACATTGTGGAGTATTCATCAACAAAGTTTACATTTGATTTAAGACTTCAAAAGTTTGTCTCCATGTGTCACTCGTGTGTTCAGTGTTATATAAACACAAGTACATAAATTCTATGTTATGTGTCTCTTCCATGAATCCGTGGGATTGAAATATCACGCCTAATTATTCTCCTAATTAATTGATTGATTAATTTGACGAAACGATTGGCGCAGTGGTTAAGCGATTGACTGCTGCGCTGCGAGTCGCGAGTTCGTTTCCCGCAAAGAACAAATATCGTATGGCAAGGTTTTTTGTTTGGTAGTTGTTCCGGGTCTGGCTGTTTGTGAGCAGTATTAAAACGCGCGATTTTAATACTGCGATGGAACGCAGAGAGTCGCTACGACGCGACGCAGCATCGATACAGTCGCATAATCGCAGATAGCCAATGTTACTTAGTACCTATGCGTAGTTAACTGCTACGTGATCTTTTCTTATATCGCGCATATAAGCAGCACCATTGAGATATAAACTACGCTAAACCCTCGGGTCTTGGGGTCCGAGTGCTCATCTACTTTTTAAAGAAATTTCCAAAAGGTTGGTTGACACTTCCCGTAATCCAAGGGCTGGTTTTTACCTCGGACAGAGGTTAAGCATTGCCATCCAACGTGGCAATGCCGCCAGTCTCTTGGGCACATTCCCAGTTGACGACGATGTGGGGATTTTTTTTTTTTGGTTTAATAGTTATAGGTTTTCCTTTTTTATTTTTTCATGTAAATATTTTGTTCAATAAGCAATAGACTAGGTAAGTTATTTGGCTTTTTAGGCTGATCTCAATCTTGTTGTATGTATCGGAACAAATGTAGGTAACATTGCTTGTAATACTTATTCCTCCTCGATTCCTCGATTTATCCAGAGCATTTGATCTGGTCTCTTACAGTATTCTTTGGAGTAAGCTTGAGAAAGCTGGAATTCCTTCAGAACTAATGAGCACTTTGAAGTGCTGGTATAGAGGTCAGATCAATCAGGTTCGATGGGCCGGGACTCTGTCGGAGCCCTATGGATTGGAGTGCGGTGTAAGGCAGGGCGGGTTGACCTCACCCACGCTCTTCAATCTATACATCAATGAGCTGATTGAGACACTCAGCAGAGAGCGAGCCGGCTGTTACATTGATGGGGTGTGTGTAAATAATATTAGTTACGCCGACGATATGGCTCTGCTGAGTGCCTCGGTTTGTGGCCTTAGGAGGTTGGTGGCCATATGTGAAGGCTATGTTAAGCTTCATGGTTTGGCCTACAATGCTTGTAAGAGTGAGGTCATGGTCTTTGGTGCCGGCGGCGGACGGTGTCCAGAAACTATACCACCAGTCCATTTGAATGGAACGCCGCTCACACGTGTATTCAAGTTTAAATACCTTGGACATGTCTTGTCCGCCGGCATGAAAGACGATGACGATATTGAACGAGAGCGAAGGGCGCTGTCGGTTAGAGCAAATATGATAGCTCGTAGATTTGCACGTTGCTCACCGGATGTGAAAACAACTTTATTTCGTGCATACTGCACTTCATTTTACACGTGCAGTCTGTGGGCTGATTATACGCAGAAATCGTACGGCGTCCTTCGAGTTCAATTTAATAATGCGTTTAGGATGTTGATGGGGTTGCCCCGCTTCTGTAGTGCGTCAGGGATGTTTGCTGAAGCTCGAGTCGATTGTTTTTATGCAACGATGAGAAATCGATGCGCTTCCCTGGTGCGACGGGTGCGGGCCAGCCCCAACATTATTCTGCGCTGTGTAGCGAGTAGGCTAGATTGTTTGTATGTGAGTCGCTGCTGCAAGCTTTCAACCTCGGTGTTACGCGTGTGGCAGTGATTCGCATAATATTCATGGTAGGTTAGAATAAGATTAGTATAAGAATACTAACATAGGGGGTAAGGAGGATTGTTACTAACACAGTTGAGTCTTTGTTACTTTTTAAATAAAGATATTATTATTATTATTATTATTCTTGAATGAATATTGAGATTCCAGACTTGTCGACTAGGGCATTTGGGTCTTCAATTTTCAACTAAATGTACGGTTCATCGTACTTTGGTTCCGCTAACCCAGAGGTCCGCAAACTTTTCTTATCTTGTAAACTATTTAGTTACCATGCTTTTCGGTTTCGGGTTAGGTAGCAGAGGACCACCTGCTAGCAATATAGTGTAATAGAACTGTAGAGTATTGTTGAGTGTCAAGCTCCAGGTGTGTGGCTGGTGGTCTTGACTAGTGAATAAAACTGCGTAGACTTCTAGAAAAACTGTATATTGTACTAAGGTACTGATTATTACAACGAGATGACCGTTTGCGCACGCTAAAGGAGTCGGCGAGCGAGTGGCTACCGCGGTCCGACCACGACATTCACGGTGGGGCGTACGAAGCTGCCCGATGTGACGTCAGAAACAAGTAATTAAACAATTTCTAAAGTGTTTTCGACAGCCGTTAGCGCTAGTGGGTAGCGCAAACGAAAAAAGTTTTTATTTCGAATCGTAGTGAAGCCGACTATAATATTTGCTGCGACGTATTCCAGGCAAAAATTAATGCCACGATCGGCTTCAAAACAATGTAGTCACCGATAATAGACACCTTTTATCTACTATTGTTGACCCTATTTACATTTCACTGACCCCTACGTTTTTATTCCTATTTGTGGACCCCTTGCAGGTCTTCGTTGACCTTTGGGGGTCGATATAGACCATATTGGGTAACAATGCGTGATCCGAATGAAATACCAAAGGGAAATAATTCATATAATTATAACCTAAATATATACCAAGTAGTACATGTTTATAAGCGAAAACAGGAAACTTTTATATTTCTCGTTGACAAGATCACTCGATTTAATTTTAAAGTTTTGTTTAATCATACTAAGGTTTCTGTTTATAGTTTATAATTAAGAAATTAGATACTAGCTTCTTTCCGCGACGTCGTTCACGGAAAAAAATGGTATAATTAGTAAGGGTTTCATATTTACCTTGACATCTGACCATGACACAAAATTCATTTTCTCATAATTATGTAGGAAAGCGGTGTCCTTCCCGCACCGCAGTCACCTGAAACGTGAACTGCAGTTAAGCGCACCGCTGCGCTGGATACTTTATCTTACGTATTTTCTTATTTTACACCACGTGATTGTCGGTTTATTTATTTATTTATTATTTAATTTGTTTAAGGTTACATACAATAGCCCCACAAAACCGTGTTATTTTTTTTTTCTATTCAATTCTAACACAAGATTCATATTGGTTTGGCTGTGGGATCCAGTCTCCGTACATTAGTCGAACCATAATAACTAAGAAACAAAAACTAAGTACCTAATATACTAGTGATTGTTAGTTGTCAGCAGGTTTTTTTTTCTTCTTTTTGCTCCTTATTGTTTTCTTAAATAAAAGTAGTCTAAGTTACTCCTTGTATTATCAGCTATCTGCCAGTGAAAGTCCCATCAAAATAGGTCCAGCCGTTACACATTTTTTTTGTATTTATATTCTGTAGTATTAAAAACGCTGTTATTTTGAGATTACAACAGACAATTCAATTTTATTTATTTGTATACGTATAGATTAACTCCATAAATTGTAAGTCATCATCTACCTATACCCTGTTCACAATAAGATTAGACATTTACTCAAACCTTTTTTACAGTCCGTTCAACCGATTTTGACTTCTATTGCGTTGATAGCATGACAAATGGCAATTGCAGTAAACAGTTGTATTGTAACCACTTTTTTTGCCTCTAATGTCATCCTTAAGCCTACGGAACAGAAGTCAAAATCGGTTGAAGGGACTGTAAAAAAGGTTTGTGTTTATGTCTAATCTTATTGTGAACAGGGTATAGTCTTTCCCCAACTACAAAATTGCTCTTTGACAGTAGTTTTGTATAATTTAATAGCATTATTTCAATTTTGATAATAAATACTATTCAAATACTATACATCACAATTGAAATAATGCTATTAAGGGGCTATTAAACGACTTTTACAGATTTTAAACTGACAATCACGTCAAAATGTGCAGTGTAAATGATTTAAAAAAATATTTGTTAAACTAGAACATTCTCTTAATCATTTAGTAAGTGAATAATTTTGATTAAGTTCATATTAAATAGTTTAATTAACTCGTGAAGTTGTGTCTGACGCGGACAAAACATTGACAATCACACAAAATCTACCAGGTATAATTAAACGAAACTTACACCATCTTACAGACAATTTTATTATCTATCTTTTAGTATACGCCTTTTTTTAGTTTTGAAAGAATACTACTTTTATTTAATTTTTTCGACTAAATTTTGAGAGTTTTGGACGCAGACTGCGTCTGTTCTGCATCAGTTCTGCGTCCAAAACTCTCAAAGTTTAGTCGAACAAATTAAATAAAAGCAGTAGCGCCAGACGCAACTTCACGTGTTAATTAAACTATATAATATGAATATAATTAAAAATATTCACTTACTAAATGATTAAGAGAATGTTCTAGTTTAACATATATTTTTTTTAAATCATTTACACTGCACATTTTGACGTGATTGTCAGTTTAAAATCTGTAAAAGTCGTTAAATAGCCCCTTAAATTATACAAAACTTCTGTTTACAATGCATGTAATTCGACAGATGAAATGTAATAACTAAAAAAAGCATCCTGTCTAACCTGATGCAGCTGAATACCAATGTTTTACATGGAGCGAATGTTTGTCTGTCTTAAACAACCCAGTTACTGGGTAACACCCCTAAAACACACCAGTAAGACTGGTTGTCAGACTTTCTAGCTTCTGGTATGTGTATAAAGTAACTAGATGATGTATACCTAAAATTTGTTCAAGGACATCAAGTACTTGCTACTGCCGTGGGTGGTAGCCATGGGATTGGAAACCCTCGTCGAGATCATCAACCTAATCTACTTGTTCTACCTGCAAACTGTAAGTACTTAACAAAGTTTCTTATTGTAACGCTATAAATCTCATTTTGAAATAACAAAAGGATTCATTTTCGAAGATCATCTGTATATGTGTGTGTGTTTGACGACACGGTTGGCGCAGTGGCTGAGCGATCGACTGCTGCGCAGCGTGTTGCGGGTTCGATTCCCGCCCAGGGTAAATATTTGTGTGATGAGCACTTGTGTTTGCCTTGTGTCTGGGTGTTGTTTATCTATATATGTATGTATTTAAAATATATTTGTGTATGTATATCAGCTGTCTGACACCCATAGTACAGGGTCTCCCTAGTTTGGGGTCAGATGGCCGTGTGTGAAATGTCCCCACATATTATATACCTTATTATATACCTTATATACCTTATATATTTTTTTAACGTTCATAATATTTTCTAAGCATATGAAACAAAATAGGTAGTTGTTTATTGTTTTGGCAGACAACATTCATTATTTACGACACTATTTTAGATATCGTAAGTTTTTATAACTACTAAAACACTGAGGTAGAAAAGGCACTAAAATATTGTATCAAGATACTGAAGCTAATATTTTTTCTCTTATTGCTACACTGCTACGGAATTGAATTTGTCTTCGTAGCAGCTATGTAGCGGCGTAGCACATCGGCTACGAAAAAACCTGGTCGTAACTTACCGACTACACAATCACTTCTTTAAACGTAAAGATGCTCCTTGGAGCATGCCTGTAATGTAACGTTACAGAGTCAAGCATTACATCAGTAAGAGATGAGAACCGAACATTACAGTGCGCAACCTGTAATGTTACAGATTCGAGCATAACATTGGTGAGGAAAGAGAACCGAGCATTACAGTACGCAATTTGATGATACAATGTGTAATATTTTGATACAACTTGTAACATCAATGCGCACTACTTTTAGTTAGAAATATTACTGCCAAACTTTTCCGCTAGAGGCGCCACCGAAATATAACGTAAACAAACAAATTCCCATTGACATGATAATAATTTTTATCTGTGTATCAAAATTCTATTCTTTTTATATTGAGAAAATAGTAATTATTTTCTGTTATGCATAAGTGTTGTGCATTTTTGATAATAATATTAATAATATATTACAACAAAACACACATACCGTAACTTCTGAATTTCGGTGGCGCCCTCTGAGATTAGCTTACAAACTGAGGGTTGCTTACCAACCCTATTGACCGTGTCGTGTCTGAATCAACTAAATGCTCAAAATCGAATATCATGTTACATTACAGGCAAATGCTCATTAGTCAGTTAGGTAGTACTGTGATGTAACACTAAAAAACTGAAATGTTACATTACAGGCGAACGCTCTAGGTGAGGGAGCACCTTAATCTATTATTTCCATTCCCTGTTTCCTTTCTAGAAGTTTTTAAATCAACAAACTCACACACTACACCCCACGTCACATACGGAATGTGGCATTGGTATCGATTACCGTTTTTCAATTTGAGTTGTTGAATTGGCACACCCTGTTCCATTTTTGGTTTTATGTACCCCTAGGGCTCCTTAATCCCCGTATTAACTTACGTGTGTAATTAAACACCATGTTAAACATCCAGCTTTTATGTCGCACAGAAACTGAGCTGGCATCATTATCATAATCATCATGTCAACCTTTAGACGCTCACTGCTGGGCATAGGTCTTGAAGAGTGGAGCCGTAATTGCCATGCTTGGCCGATGCATGTTGGCGATCGCAGTAGGTGTTACGGTATTCAGAAGCATGCTACTGACCGTCCTCTTGACAATAAACCTCTGTCGCCTTCTACGACACCCACGGGTAGAAATGGCGTGATGCTAATCGCGGCCGGCACTACATGGCCATAACAGCATAAAACAGCTGGTAACTGGGCGCTGGCATATAACATGGAAAGTCAGAAATCTTTCAACATCACACAATTTCTCAATAGTCACATAATTCCTTAGCTCGTGACGAAATTCATACTCTTCTAAATAAACAAAGTACATACAAGTTTGTTTCTAACTAGATCATTGTTTATTTGGGTGCTGGAATAAATTGGGCTCCGCGAATCTATTACGTTTTCAAGTTAGATAATGTAATTAAGTCATTAGGTCGTTTATGTTGTATTTCAGTGTCACTGTGGGAGAGATTCAAATCTTTCTACTTAACTTAAACAAACGAATACTGAATTTAATGTAGACCATGTATATGTCAACGATGTAATTCTGTAAGACCTCATTCAAAACTTCAAATCTGAATCTGCTGTGATTGGCATTTCTTGATTGGCATCCTAAAATCCCGATTGTTAATTCGAATTTACACTAGCGCCACCCTTGCGAGCGTGTCAGCGAGTTCAACTAAATTGACAGGGAGATTTTGACAGATAAAGTATGAGATGACGCAAGAAGTGGCATTCTGTAAGGTAATTTCCCCGTCACTTCGACGTTCACTTCGCACTCGAACCTGATTCAAAGTGTCAAATATATCAAGGTAATTTTGAACCTTATGCGAAGTGAGAGTGAATAGCGATGTGAGATGCGAGTTGTTGTTTGAATTTTACAGAATCGACATACAAGACTTGTACAGACACGTGTAACTGTATGACATACTTGACAGTCATTATTAGACTAGGATGAGCAACAAAGCAGGGCCTCAAGTCTACTATTACAATAGTGTCAGAATGGTCTATCATTGATTTCATAATTGTTGATTTTGACAAGTTTGGTAATCTACTAGTATAATGGCGTCATTATGACTTTCCAATGGTCAACCACTGACACGCCATTGAAAGAAATTATATAGAATGGTAATCTCGTACAAAATGACAACTGAATGATTGACTTAGGCGGTAATCTCCAAAAATTTTGACAGTCCCTTTGATCAGTGACCTACCATTAGAACGTCATTGTGCAGTAAATGATCGACCATTATGAATTTAGCAGATTACGAACTTTTAGTAAAATGACAATGGGATCGTGTTGGAATGATGTAATTACAAAAATAGCAGACTTGGCCCCCTGAGCGATTGGCTGCTTCGCTGTCGCGGGTTCGATTCCCGCATGGAACAAATATTTGTATGGGTAGTTGTTCCGGGTCTGGCTGTTTGTGTATGTGAGTTAAAATGTTTGTAAACGGTCCCACGATACAGGAGAAATTCCTAGAGTGAGGCAACGTTTTAAAAAAAAGCTAGTTAGATTAACATTTTCACTGCCAAAGATTAAGAGAAGAAGAAGATTAAGCTAAAATGATATTTCCACATCATGTCATGATTAAGAATGTAAATGTATGTAGCGTAGAACCTGAACACAACCTCACTGTAAACAAAAAGTTTCAACGAATTATTCCAACGAGCCATGCAACAGTTGGCGCGATTCATTCAGCATTGTGGCCGACTGGTGTCACCGAGGTCGCCTATTTTACACCCTAACTAAATTGCCTGTTAGTTTCGCTGTCCTCTATTTTTATCACGAGCAAGTTTTGCATTTTAACCGACTTTAAAACAAAAGTAGGTTACCGAATTCGACACGTAAGTATGTAATATTATTGGAACTGCTATACGGGCGTCCCACGGATATGCCACTTGGAGGAAAAGTACCTTGAATATTGTAGATGGAACATTTTACTGTAAGAAGACTTTATTTCAATTTGAAAAAACAATATAAACTGCATTCATAGATATTTAAATAATTACATGGTTGAACCGAGAATCGAATCTCGTTATAGGAGAAAAATAATCACCCTGTAGCTTTATCATACCTATCGAAAGGCTTCATCATAAGGATTATTTTTTGCTAAATAAAATAGTGTCAGAAATAAACACATATGACAATCTAGTAGTAATATGACGGGTTGGTGTAGGTAATCACAATCTATTGGGGCTTCCAAACTAAAATACAAAATCTTATAAGTGTATGTTTGTCCACGAACTTTTCTGAAGCTATTAATCGAATTGTGATTATTATTGACTTCAACTTAGGAAACAGTGCAAGTTTCATTAAAATCGGCTCAGTAGTTTCCAAGATATGAACTAATACCTGTAGGTGTTAGATTATTTAGTGTTACCGTTTCTTAATGGATTTGGACAATATATATAACTAAAAAGCGGAAAATTAAAAGTTTTTGCAAAATGGACAACCGCCTTCAAAAACTAAAAAGTCCTAAATAACTTAAGCAAAAGAACACTAGTTTCGAAAGTCGGTGGCAATACGAAATAACAAACATAACATAAGTCACCGACTTCCGAAACTAAAGTCATATACATAATGGCTTTAGTTTCGGAAGTCAGTGACTACCTTAATCAGTAAAAAAGACAACCGAATTCAAAAACTAAAATTAAGGTAGTTAGCTGGTGTCCGCAACTCGTACCGTTTGTGTTTTTTTTTTAAATTTGTGTATCTTTGCTGGCGTACGCAGTATGTACAACCCACCAAAGTTGCAACACAATCGCATAAATAGTTTAGGAGCGCATAGACATACAAACTTTTTGTACCTGCATTGAAAAAATGGCAACCCTCAGTCAGTCAGAACGACAAGACCTTTAAAAAACATCCCACATCAAAATTACTATTTTCAAAGTAAGTCTAATGTTTTGTTTTCAATTAAATGTTTTTTCATTTACAATCTGTTCTAAGCATAAGCCTGGCAAAGCTGGTCACGTAACACGTAACACAACAGTTACGTAACACTGCCATAATGACATAACTTTACGTAACGTAATTGGCATATTCAATTACCTTTGACGTACTGAATTAATTAAACTACTGAGAGATTACATATTAGCTCGATGCTTTATAAGGAACTTAGCACCTAGGTATTATTTATTTATAGTTCATGCACAAAGGTACAAAGGCGGACTTAATGCCTTAGGTGTTCTCTACCAGTCAACCAAGGGTGGTGAAGAGATAACATGGTGGGTCATCATCATCATGCCAACTTTTAGACGTTCACAGCTCCCCAAAGTCTCCCCCAAGGGGGGTTCAGCCGTAATCACCATGCTTGGCCGATGCATACTGGCGATCACAGTAGGTGTTATAGTAGTCAGAAGGAAGCTGCCGCCCATCCTCCGGTCAATATCCCTCTGTCGCCTTCCACGACACACACGCGTAGAAATGGGGTGGTGCTATTCGCCGCTGGCACCACACGGCTAACATGGCGGGTGCATAACAAAAAAAGTAATAATGAAAAACGTTAATAAGATATAAACTACACATACATAATTACATATCTGGTATTATATCATATACCGATATTACCTACATATTATGTGACTTGTATAACAATTTTAGTTGCAAAAAGAACTGTGCAGATATTGCAAAAAACAGCACGAAACTCGATGTAAACCATTTACCTGGCGCTCTTTTCCGATACGCGTTGTCATGAATCAGTTCCACTGAACACGATGCCGACTGTGAAGGGTGGAAATTCGCAGGCATGTTCTTGATTATCTGCTCGTCTGGATTAAAGGACCGTTTTACGATTACCGAATATCGTGCTGCCGAATTTTCGTTTTGTTTGTCGGATACAAAGAGCAAGTAGTCGAGTTTTGAATTTAAGAGGGATTCCGGTAGATCTATTGTCAGCGCGAGCATAAAAAAAAATACCAGCCTATTATTGTCCTACTGCAGGGCAAAGGCATCTTCTCATACAGAGAAGGCACGAACATTGATCACCACGTGCGCTCAAGGCGGATTGGCGATTTCAGACTTATATCAATTAGAAGTTCAGGTTTCCTCACGATGTTTTTCTTTCACCGATGTCAATGATTTATTACTGTTAATCATCATCATTTTCAAAGTCATCTCTTAAAATCAGTATTTCATAAAAAATGATGCTACTGGCTTAAACCCACTTGGAAGCCCAAGATAAAAACCACACGACAGACATCACAATGTGCACAGCAGCCGACAGTGCGTCTTCCCACAAAACAATTACAACAGTATCCAGCAAGGGCAGCCCTAGTGTTAGTAATTGATAGGATTTTGTCAACTAGGGTATAAATATAATTAGTTTTTCTAGTTATGTGCCTTGATTGTATCCTACCCCGTAGAAGATAATTATTTGTACCAAACTCATGGACAAGTTGCCGGTATACCTCGATTTTGTATTGTCAAGAAGCCCTGATATGCTCACCATAGTACGAACGAGATTATTTGATTTGGTTTTATTGAAAAAGACATTGGTACTTGCCCGTTTTCGAACTCACAACCTCATGCTCATGATGTCCCAATGGTTAAGGTGCCCGTCTCACTTGGCGGGCACCTTAACCTTTGGGACATAACGACTCAAAGCGAGCGTAATAGAAAAAAAAATATTTTATCCAACGCAATGTTCGAAATAAAACGAGAGAGTGTGAATCGCGATAAAATCGCACGAAAATTGACGCACCGATATTTCATAGAACTTGTTCCAAGAAATACGTGTTTTTGAAAAAGCTTTACAAGTTTTAATTTAGAACCTCAGGTACTTGTGCAAGGTTTCTAAGGCGATGTTTTCATTACTTTTTCAATGTATGAGTGCATTAAGAACGGCCAAAGTTCAGAAAATATTGTTTAATAATACTGATTTTCAGACGTCTTTAATGAATTTGTTTCAAAAAGTTTTGTTTCTTACTTAGAAACCTAGATATAAACCACAACACCACACCACAACTTGGACTGTTGCACGAAATTACTAATTAAGTACAAAATATGCTACGAAGATAATATATAATAGGTTACGGCGTAGCTGCCCTGTGCTACGATCTTGTAGACAGCGTTCCGAACATTTTAGGAAGCCGTCTTTGTGTCAGTCAATTTGCTTTTAGTTAATATTGTAGGCATTACATTGTCCAAATATCAGAATATGCAAGTCTTGAGTCTTATCTTGCAATCCACAATGTGCACAGGTGGAACAAGCACACAATAAGTCCTATTGTTGCATGACATTTATCTTTACCTATCTTTCCATCACGCATCTAAATGATAACAAGAAATCGACGGTTTAATCAATTACTCCTCAAGTAATGTTTGCCTAATTTAGTGTCATCATCAAATGAAAGGGAAATCTTTGGCCATTCTGAAGGGAAATAAATTAAATAAACGGATTTATTCGTCCTCAAACCTCCTTCTTGTTCCGCAATAACACCGACTTACGTTCACTTTTATTTGTTCCTTTCGGCGAAGTCGTAAAGAACAGCAATGATTAGGTTTTCTCCGTATTCCTGAACCAGTGAATACTCAAATTGCGTTCCAATAAAGTGTCCTTATTGACTTAACACTTTATTTCAATTAGACAAAGGACACCATGAACAAATCAGAACACAGAATCAAAAGTAGAAAACAGTAGAGGGAAAACCGCGTTAAAAAAAAAGTTTTATGTAAAACTTCTGCGTTCAAAATTTAATTTTATATGGTAATGAAAATGTAGCCTTGATAAATATTTTATTTTCAATGCTAATTTTCCGCCGTTTTTAAGGTAGCTATAATGCGTTGTAGAATATTCATTTTGTAGGCATTACGTGTATAAAGCAGTGTTTAGCTTATTATTTTGTTTATATATTACACGTAATTTTGTCGCGTTGGCATGGAACTGCAAAATATTCAGCTAAAATTCTCATAAACGGACTGAAAACTGTTGTTAAAAAAGTTAGTTACAAATCAAACTTCAAAAAATTAAGAACTATTTTTCTGCTTACTCCGACCTTGATCGTTGAGAATATCAAGGTCTCAAAAGTGCGCCTAACTGTTTCAAACTCTAAGGGCCAGCGAGGTATAGCTAGAACTACAAAGACATTTAAGCTTTGTCTTTGGGATAACCACTCACTTGCAATGCTGCTGGCATTGGCATTTGGCATAGCAACAGATGCGATGCCTGCTTATCTCCTCGCTGCTGGCCGGTCCAAAAAGGCCGCGCGGTTTTTTTTTGTTATCTGTATGGCATCTCGCAGTTCAACCTAGAGGTTGTTGACTGCTTAACCGGACAATCCTGTGGTGCCTTAAAAAGTGATTTTAAGAGCCTCCAGCCAGGGCAAAGACTTATAAACTAAGTGACTCCGCTAAGGGCACCCCCTGTGGGGTACGAGCCTCGGCTTAGGGCGTCACTGATAGAGGGCAGCAAAGGGACAGGCTGGATCGGGTCTCAGAGGCCGCGTCCATCGCGCGAAGGCTTATTTGCTGCTTAACAAAAAACCGCCCAAGTACAAGTCGTATTTGCACATGAAAGGACCCGTTCCACCATACAATATTGAACACTACATACAAAAAAAAACACGTGTCTTGTGTACAAAATCAAATAAAAAATTAATAATAAAAAATTATTTGTTTATTATTTGTTGTTAAACGACAACTAAAATACACAGTGTAAAATTTAAGTGTATACCTATTAAGGTTCAATGGATTTTGTCCTGTGACAGACGAACGGACACAAACAGACTCCGCTATTGGTTCGTTGGGTACTAAACCTTGGAATAATACAGTTTTACTGTCTTAGCAGATAGCCACTAAGGCCATGAAGACAAAAACACAACTTCAATTTCTAATATGTAGTAGATCACTATATATTAGAAATTGAAGTTGTGTTGTGGTACGTTCGGGCTAATCTCCGAAACGACTGGTCCATTTCTGTAATTTTTTTTCTCTAATAAAAAGCGACGTTATCCCAGAGTGCTATAGGCTATATTGTATTATCAAAAACTATTAGGAATTCGTAAAAAAACACACGCGTACTAAATGCGGGCAAATGCTTGTTATGCACAATTTATGCATTCTCAAATGCATATAACAAAAGCAGTTCTACATAGCAATATGTTGGCGGATATTTCCGTAATACGAATTCGTATGATGCATGTGGTCGAATTCCCACAAAAGTTAGTGCTGTATTAATATACAGCACTAACTTTTGCCCGGGAATTCGACCGCATTCCTTAATGGAATGCTGTCGAAATTTACTGTGTGGGTAATTCCGTAACATACTCATTTGCTATCTCAAACCGATCCTTCGGTTCAAAACAGAAATATGTTTGTTTCAAAAGTTTTTCTGCTCGACGTAATGCGATAGTAAACGAAACGTAATTTATTAATATTATTCTCATTTATTTATTTACTAGAGACCCGACCCGCCTTCGCCTGGGCCTATAGCCTTCCTCGATACATGGACTATCCAACATAAAAAGATTTTTTCAATTCGAACCAGTAGATCCTGAGATTAGCGCGTTCAACCAAACAAACAAACTCTTCAGCTTTATAATATTAGTATAGATTTACATATAGATTATATTTTTAAATACTACTGGTAAAAAATTCAAACATTTGAAAATCTATACATATAATAAAACAGTAACAAAACTGTGTCTGTACATTGAATATATTAAAAAAATAATAATTGAGGGGGGTTTAGGAACAGTAATAGAGCACGAATCAAAAAAAAACATTCTGTCTGTTTGTCTGTTTGTTTGTACACGCTAATCTTCGGAACTACTGCGCGGATTTGAATGATTTTTCTTTTGTTGTATAGGTATTAAGTCTGGGCAACATATAGGCTATAATTTTTCTTGGAAACTTGAACACCTGATGCAGAACCGCAACAGACCAGCTAAACTATAAGAGATACTAAAATGGTACCATAGCAAAAATTGTTCCACGTGACGAGCATTCTCTGCTGAGAGAATAAATTTGAAGATCTGGAACACCTAATGTGGAACTCCAAGAGCCCAGCTACACCATGACACATATAGGAATGACGTCTTAGCAAAAGTTGTTCAGTCTGATGGGCATTTCCTGTTGACTTATAAAAATCGAAGATCAGAAACATCTGATGTGAAAATCAAAGCTAATAACTAAAATAAAAGCTATCACTAATTTCACTGTATCTTATAAAATAACATAAGCTGGGAGTACCTCCACGCGGTGAAGGCAGTAACAGTTTAGGACTGATTTTTGATGACGATGGTGTATCATTGAAAATTTGACTCTACTGGCCAAAATTCCCATTTTTTTTTATTTTATCGAATATATATATGCCTTCAGGCTTATGTTATTTGGGTGTTTAATTTCGTTTTCCATTTATCTTCGTGACACGGTAGCCTACCCGGTAACGCAGGGGAGCAGTCACTTAGATTTTAATTGATCAGATATCTTCTTTACATTAAAACTATAACCATGCCTAGAAAGAGGTCAAATCTTTCCCAATGTTCCAAAGGAGCTAAAAGATTGAGGATCATAAGATCCCAAGAATCTACCGACGAGCGTCAGGAGAGACTTGATGCTGTTTGAGAACATCAGGCTGCAACTCGCTCCATGGAAACCTCTTCTGATCGCGAAGCACGCCTGCGTTCTCAGCGTATTTACGCATCTACATCCAGGTCTCTAGAGACCAGTGAAGAGTATGATGCGCGACTGACCGCTGATCGTGAACGTCATACATTGTCTCGCGAGTCGGAGACGTTCACGGATAGAGAATCACGCTTGAGTTCTCAGCGTATCTACGCACATCTACTAACAGGTCTTTTGAACCGAATGATGAACGTGATGCACGACTAACTGTTGATCGAGATTATCATACACTAGCGACCCGACCCAGCTTCGCATTGGCCTCCTCGGTAAATGGATTATCCAACACAAAAAGATTTTTTTTAATTCGAACCAGTAGATCCTGAGATTAGCGCGTTCAACCAAACAAACAAACAAACTTCAGCAGCAAAATATTCATAATCAGTTAGAAAGTGAGAGAAAAAGAATTGCTGGAGTACGGCATGAAGAGACAGAAGAAGAGCGCAACGAACGTTTGAATTCTGATCGCCTTCGACATTCTCTGAACAGAATGTCGATATCATCTGAAGAATCGGATGTGTCTCAAGATATAGCCGTAGGTCATGGCGACCTTCCTTGGGTTGGTAAGGAACGGAGTTCATTTACGTATACTCCTATGATTGACTACGCCACATATTCCGCCATCGGAGGTATGATTCAATATTGTACTTTTTGAACGTCTCGAATCATCTCGCGCATCCCGTTGTTTTCCCGTCCCCGGGCTCTTAGAATTCGACATCAGACGTTTCAGATCTTCAATTTTGCCGACCCCGTTGTCGCTAGCATAAGCAACAGGATCCGCGTACGAAGTCGCGGGCAGAAGCTAGTATAAAATATAGTAGCCCATCGGTATCGGGAACAGGGTCAGGTTATTATTAGGGGAAAGCCTTTGTCCAACAGTGGACGTCTTCAGGCTGATGATGATGAATTTTTTTTATCTCTAGTTACACTGCGATCATTTCATCCCAAGGGTGTCGTCGAAGGCGACTAAGGGAAAATCCGGAAGTCGGGCAGCAGCGGCTTCCGTGTACTTAACAACTTCACTGCGATTCCCAAGACGCCTGCCAAGCGTGAGGATTATGGCAACGCCCCCCATTTATGGGGGAGGCCCTTGTTCAAAAGTGGACGTCTTCAGGCTAATGATGACACTGCGATCTGTCACCTCAGGGACATTTATCAGTGGGTTGGTTGGGTTTGTAATTGGCATGCTCGGTATGCGGCCTGTGTCGCATCCTACTTTACTTCACTGTTGCGATTTAAGTGTGTCTTGGGGCATCTTCCGTTTTAGTCTGCGGATTGTAATGTTGTCTGCCATCAAGACATTGGCCAGGCTGTTCAGATGGTCTTTAATTCTTTCCTTGTACTTGTTTGTATAGAAGAGTATTTCCTGTTTGACTGTGGTCATGTGCAGGTCGTAATGTAGTTGTTCATTTGTGACGAACCAGGGGGCACCGGTTATCGTTCTCAAGATTTTGTTTTGGAATGTTTGCATGATGTCAATGTTGGATTGGGAGGCTGTCCCCCAAAGCTGTATTCCATAAGTCCAGGTCGGCTTAAGGATCGTTTTGTAGAGGAGAAACTTACTATGATGATGATGATGATGAGTAACAAACATTCATCCACAAAAACGTTTACAATAGTAATAAGCTTCTACAATTAGGCCGCTCCTATAACACATTAATATTACCAAGAAAACATGTAAGACTAAAAACTAAAAACATACAATCTCATAAAGAACCTAAGTTTGTACAAATTGATAGTAAAACATCGGCCTAACGAACAATTATTTTAACAACATTACACAGTTCGCTACTGAAGAGCACTCATGGAATTAGAGCGATAAGATAAAATTATAACAAGTAAACAAGGCTGATTAGATAATGAACACTATAATATTGATTGTTCTAATTTATGTAGTTTTTGTTACAGGCTTATATCGAAACCAAGGTCTACATTATCTATGCCTAGGCTTTAGAATCGTATTCAAAAGAACTTTATTTTTATTATTTCATCAGCTAGATGGGACTTTGGTAAGTCCTGAAAAGTCGTATACGAGTCGTTTCAGGTTAATATTGTGGTACCGTTAGGATTAAAGAATGGCTATCGTTCTCAGTAGCAGTAGGTACGGTCGAACAAGCTAATTGGTTTACAGGCAAAAATATTCATCTTTCTACTAAACTAATATTTTATTTTTTTACCTGGGATACCTGCGTGCTCGAGATAAGAAAATGGAATAAAATAAAATATTGTGAGTCTAGTAGAAACATGAATATTTTTGCCTGTAAAGCAATTAGCTTGATCGACTGTACCATTGCGTGCGTGCTGTATTATTAAAATCTTGCATAAACATGCTCTTCTTGGGACTAGTGCAGAAGACATGCTTAGAAATAAGTGAGTTAGTTTCTAAATCGTTGATAAAATCTGCTTATTTTCAACTTCATACTTTTATTTTATTACTAGCTGACCTGACAGACGTTGCCCTGTCAATTGATTTCTCAATTTTCTTACTGTATAAACCTTCCCTGGACTTATACCTACACAAATATTTCAACACCAAAATAGTCACATCGATCCAGCCGTTTTCGAGTTCTATCGAGACTAACGAACAGCGATTTATTTTTATTATATAGGTTTAAGTACATCACACTTGTGTTTTAAAACATTTTCGACTTATACGATACTAGCTTCTGCCTGCGGTTTCGTCCGCGAGGAAGTATTCCATAAAACATCCTACAACATTCAGCAATAGTGTAGCTTTCAATCAATAAAAGAATATCTATTTGTAATCAGGACCCTACTTCCAGAGATTACCCCTAACAAACAAAAAAACATACAAAATTTACCTTGTATTAGTATATATTCTGTTAACGATGTAGCACATTCCTTTACCCCCACAATCACGTCACGATCCTCCGAGCAATATGCTGCATTTTCCCACGGGAATTATTTCTCATTGCGGGCAGTAATAGCCCCCTCATATACTGAATACAGGTTATTATGCAGTTTATTAGTCTAGATTAATAGTTACAAGAAAGCACAATGTTAACGTAGGGTGTAGAAATAATAGCCGAGTAAAAAAACCTACTATAGTGTTAATAAAAGCAGTGGTTCTGGTTTCAATAATGTTGTGTCTTGATAGAATGGTATTGTTTAAACGGATAGTTTAACAGTCGTTTCCTGCTCAGGTTTTCACTGTGTTTACAGACGCTGATGTTGATATTAATAAAAAACTTGAGAGGTGTCAAGTTACACCCGGATGGAACGAAGTTCCTTTTGACAACAATTTACAACAACAACAACACAACAAACAACACAACACAACAACACTAATAACACACAACAATAACAATAACAACAACAATACAACAACAAAAGTAATAACAACAAACACAACAACAACAACGACAACTAACACAACAAACAACACAATAACAAACAGCAACAACAATACACAACAACAACACAACAATAATATGTTGTTGTTGTTATTTTGTTGTTGCTGTTGTTGTTTATTATTATTATTTACAATTAATAACTGGCTTGCTTTCTATGAGAGAGAGAGAGAGAGACAGAGAAACACGCGCACGCTACTTTTTGCACGGCTTACAACTATAGTTTACTATAGTTATAAGTGTCGTTACAACTTTTGGTCAAAAGTGTCGTTACATTTTTTCCGTCTAGCCCCCTTTCGCAACGCGCGATTTGGAACTACGTTCCAAAAACATTAAATAATAAAATTATATATTCCTACTTTTAAATAAATTGTAAGTCATCCTTTGCCTAGCCTTTTTCCAACCATGTTGGGTTCGGCTTTCAGTCTAACCGGATGCAGATGAATTACAGTGTTCTTCATGGAGCCACGATACCCCTTGGTACAAGACTTAGGACTTTGTCAACGTTTTTGGGTTCTGACTACCCATAACGACGGTCAAAGATTTACGAATGACGATGTTCACGGGTAAAAAGAAACAAATATTGAGTTAACTAATCAGTTGCAAGAAGGCACATTAAATTTAATAGTATTTCAATGAAAGTCTGCTCTAGCTATTTATACGACCTAGGACCGTGGCAGTAACCATTTGACTAAGTAAGTACTAGCCTCAAGTGATGTGGAGTTGTGGTTACCAAATATTATTAATAGATTACTAACGCGCCTCTGCTTCGTAGGTCCAGTCTACTAATGTGGCTGCTTATCAAAATGTCGGTATTTTAAAGAATATACATGAATGCAAGTATATAAACTTTTTGAAATAAACTCAATGATCCATTGAGTAGTTTAGAAGAACTACGCAGCCAAACAGGCAGACACGAATATCGACGTTATTTTTAAACCTTGCTCCACAATAGAAATTTCTTAAATGTATCGTGTGTGCGTTTATAAACATATAAACTCACATATACACACAAGCAGACCCGGAAAGGAACAACAACCTGTAATATTTGGCCTAATATATGGTCCGTGTGGGAATCGAACCTGCGACACGCAGCGCAGCAGGCAACCGCTCAGCCACTGGAACAACCGTGTCCTGTTTTATACCTATAGAAAATATTTTCTCAAATTAATTTAAATATTTGTAATTACATTTGAAAGAAAAGACCGAAGTTTGGTGTTTATAATATCAGTAAAATACTCCTGCGAGGTTAAGTGCATTTTACAAATAAACATACCGACACCTACATATTATTACCAATAAGCAATATGATAAAGCAGTACATAGATACAAAGTCTTCTTCTCAAATTTTATTATCGTCAAAATTTAATTGCAGAGGTAAAAGCTTTGAGGTGTGTACACATTGTTAATGGAAGTGAAAGAGGCCTCGTGGTATGACAAGGAGGCTAAGCAGATGTGGAAGCTGTTTTATCTCAATTTTCCGAAGGTAAAAAAATGGCTACAACTAATTTCTGCCTGTTTTGATTTCGACTGTGTAGACTTCAAAGTTAAACAAAACTCCTGAATTATCCCACGACAATATAAAAATGGGATGAAAAAACCTATGTGATAAAGCTAAAAAGATCATTAAAATGTGTGCCACATTTTAGCTAACTCCGTTTAGCGGTTCAAAAGTAAAAGAGTAACAAAAATACATACTCATACACAAACTTTCGCGTTAACAATAGTGTGAGGATTTAGGAATTTGATAAAGTGAGCCGGTTCACTAAACGCGTTCTTATATTTCGCTATAAATAGAGGGGCAAACATGTGATTACAGGCAAATTACGATAATAAGAAATCAATTTTATTAACATTAATAAAATGTTTGAATTGCTAAAAATTGCCAATATTTAAAACATCAGAGGGGCAATTATTCTGATTTTGAACGTTTTAATTACATTAATTAATTGAATTGAATTGGCCTTGACATTAAACATAGATACAATATTTAAGATAAATCTATGACTGTTGGGACAGGCCACATGTTGCTGTTACTGGATATTTTCCAAATGGTAACGAGAAGTTCGGGAAAACTTCTAGATTTCAATTTCTCTTGTAATGCCACTACTGTAGCAGTAGTAGCAGTAGTGGCACTACTGCTAAAAAAGTGAAATCTCAATCATACTTATATAGAGCAAAAAATCTAATACAATATCTGATATGGGTCCCTTTACATGGCCAGCGATATCGCGGTTGGCCCAGGCAGAGATGGAGGGATTATCTTAACTCCTTTGACAAAGAGTGGTCCCAAAGAGCCCTTGATAGAGAGAAGTAGAAGGAGAGTATAGAGGCCTTTGCTCTAAAGTGGAATAAACAGGCTAAAAAACAAACTAACGTAGTCTCGTTACAACTGAGCGCACAACAGGTTTCCTAACTGATCGATGTCAGTGACGTTAGTATAACAACCTAACTAGGTTCTACGTTGATTTTGAGTATGATCCCTTGAAAGTAGTTTTGTTTTTAGTTAATGGATTTAGAACCCTAACCACGTTTCTTACCGCATGGAACTTAAATGGTTTCATATTCACCTTTACACGATAGCAGTTTCTTTCCAATATTCGTTATACACTCTTTCGCGTGAACGTACCATTTCTAAGCCCACCTTTCAAGTCAAGTCCTGCCTCTAGTATTTTTCTTTTTTCCTACTTTTGACCAGTAACACTCTTGAATGTTGAGTTTGATTCCAAAGTGCATTTAAATGGGTTCGTTGAAATATTTATTTTTACTTGATTCTGATTTCGAATCAAATACTTAGTTACAAAGCTAACACATTTTGCATACAGAACTTATATATAATTTTTACCTATGAATACAATAAAAAGATACGATGTTGTACTCATCCGGTATCATTGTTTAAATAACTAGTACTAATAACATAGTAAAGCACGCATGCTTATAGAACATAATTATACCAGAACGAATAATAAGTTCAATCCTTAAAGTTCCAAACAAAGCAAAGAAATGTTTTAGTCTTAACGGCGACTTTATTGAAAAAGTCGCCGTTAAGACTAAAATATTTCTCTCAACGTGTAACAATTTTTTGCATTCTGTCACTGAAAAATTCTTTGAAGTTTCTCAAATCTAGGTCCTGATAGCTACCTTCACCTCAACGTCCGATTACCCTTGAGCTCTCTCTCTTGAGTAAAGGAAAAAATAAAAATCTACATGGCGTAAGCTCAGTGGAGTAAGGAGGGTGTAACATCAGTTCAAATTTCCGGTATCGCAATATCTCTGCAAATAAGGTCTGTGGACGAACGTTATCAAGATTATTGACTTCAGGCTGCCTCTACGTCTACAAACTCAACGTACACACCATCACGATAAATCTCAATAGAAGTCATTTTTTCAGCAGTTGAAAATTCGATAAATCACGCCGTTTAACTCGTTTTGACATAGGACTACTGCATATAATTATATGTCCATAATTCCGCTCCTCAAACACATTAGGTAAAATCAACAACGTCAACCCTGTGCATGTGTATTCAGAAGGAATATGAAGCCCACATTCCACGTGGCGCGCTTCTAAAGGTCAATTCGTTTGCGCTATACAAAATAAAATATCTTTCAGCCTAGCACTACCTTTGTCTATAGTTTGTGTTATTTATCTTTTAAAAAACCATTTGAATTTAAACTAAAACCATTTTAATTTAAATATAATAAATTAATAGTTTTTACCGACTATTATCAAATATTTTACACCCAAGTTTGTGTGCAAATGACATCGACTATAGCAGCTGTTTAAAATCTCACGGCTTTTAGAATATTAAACTGGAAATAATTTCTTAGTATAGATTGCTCAATATAGTTCTAAATTGCGAATGTAATAACATATCGTTGAGTAGCAATTGAAAACTTGGTATTTCATTATGCGTTCTTTTTAAAAAAAACCTTGGACCTCTTTACCATAGGTGGGTTTATAAATAAATAAATTCATAAAGATATTCCTTTGTAAGCAATGAAACGGAGAGAAATGCAAGTTGTATGTTAACAAAAATAAGCTTGCATATAATAGTTTAACCATGATCTGTAAACAAGAAATTGGAGTTAGCACAACACTGAGCAAATGATAAACGAAAAACGGTTTCTATTAGAAGATGTTTTATAATAATGAAATTTTACATTTACGGCGGTTTTATTGTTATACGTATACCGATATCTGTATGACAATGTAAAATAATAATATTAATAATTTACATTAATATTGTTATTTTACATCATTCTACCGACGTTACATTCATCACTTCTAGAGATTATTGGTACTGCTATAGGTACTGTACTTTTAAAATTTGTGAGGATAGATATATAGATTAATGGATGGATGGATGTTACTTTCAGACCTAAACCAGAATTAGGTGAAATTTGGAACACATAGGATATTGTTTTGTGAAACACACAGAGTTCCTAAAATTTTTATCTCGTGTTGAGTTTCCACGGGATTATTAAGGATTCTTTAATTCTGAAATTTATGCCGACGTAATTCAGGGCATCTTTATAAGATAATAATTGACAAGTCTCTAATGTATTATTTGCAAATTGATACGAGAATTGCAATCTGTTCTGGATAATTAAGTTTTCTTACACAATTTCCCAGACGCAGCAAAGGATAAAATACTTTATATGTTATTGCCGCCTGCTGCATTAGGAATCAATTTCGAACGTTTGTAAACTGCAATGAATTAAAAAAAGAGAAATAAAACAATAAAGTAGTTATTGAAATATTATTTTTCCTTCATTAAATATTAGCTAGCTTAGCTTTAGCTTTGTAGATAGGTAGTAAAAGTGTTTTTTTAGGAACTCGTTGGTAATAAATAGTCCGTGTTGATGTTAAATGGCACCAGTAGTGTTATTCTGTAAATAGTCGTGTTTCAAGTGAGCTAAAAGTGAGTTATCAATCCGTGTGTGTCATTTCGTGGTCAACGGAACACGCACGAACGTGACCTAGCAAAACCGCAACGATTTTTCGGTCGCTTTTATATGCGAAATACCGATTTCCCACATTATATTTATTTCGTTTAAAGGTTTAATTAATATTTATAATCGGTACTGATTGTGCTTACAATTAAACCAAAACGTTAAAGAATTATCGTATTTTAATTCGGAAAGTGCATTCGTGCTATGCTACAAGTGGAATTACCGCTCACCAACCTGCTTCTCCTAAATTCACCGAGGAGGATTTTTACAGAATAGCACTGCAGAGCAGTGCAGTTACAATTTTTTTTTTAATTTCTCTGAGTAATTAATAATTGCATTCTAGTAAAAAGTAACGATATAGGTACAGAAGGCATTACATAAAGCTACAACAATCTGTAAAATTTCTTTGATAGATTTGCAACTTTATCACTAAATTATAAGGTACATATTCAATTAGGAAAAATTTTACAGTTTGGTATGACTTGATGTGCTGTCCGTACATGGATTCGAATCGTAGCTCGATTTAGGTTCACGTTCACTAGGTCACGGCCGCTTCTCATTTCAACATCGGTGTCCGTTTTCTTGTAAATCTACTTATCGACACGTTCTTCAATTGTTATGAGCTTTGTTCGTACTCCTAATAAATCCTTATTTCACTTAATCCATACTTAATAAACTTAATACTTTATTACTTAATCTAAATTAATATTATAAAGAGAAAAGATTTGCTTGTTTGTTTGTTACGATTTAACTCAAAAACGACTGGTCCGATTGTAAAAATTCTTACACCTTACACCATTAGAGTGCTACATTATCCCTGAGTAACATAGGCTATATTTAAAAAAATAGGCATCCTTGAGAACATAAACGCGGGCGAAGTCGCGGGCAAAGTGCGAGTATAATATTATATAATGCAAATGTAACTGTCTGTTACGTTTTCGCGATGAAACGGCTGCACCGATCCTGATGGAATTTGTTATGAAGATAGCTTAAACCCGTGTGAAAAACATAGGCTACTTTTTATTACGCAACTTTGTCTGCAACCGCGATAACCGACATTAACGCTAATATTTTTAATAAATGGTGATTATAAAAAAAGAGTTAAACTATCATGTAAATGAAGCAATAATATCTTTAGATTTGGATTAATTCGTCACTTTGTTATTAATGGCGCAATAAGAGTTGCTCGTTAGCCCGAATTCGAATAGTCAAGTGTAAATGAACGAAGTTGAAGTCCAATTGCGACCGGCAAGGCCTCAACTTGGTCAAACTAAGCCTGAATTTGATAGACACTCAAATCTAGGTTTACGACCAAGGCTGCTTGGGTGACCAAATTGGGGTAATCATTTGGATACCCGACAATCGCCATAGAGCAGGTGTAAATTAGACATTAAAATTAAATTAAATTTGTAGGTACTTTACGGAGTAATCTACCTTAGAGATCTATTTTCAATATGATTTTTTACGTCTGGTATTTCGCAAGTCTCTATAGCTAAGGTCTTTTGCAAAAGCCTGAATCTAAAGTTTGACATTTGACAATTTTCAGATGTACTTCAAGTGTGCGTTTTACGAATCTCCTTAGCAGGTGGAACTTTCACAGTTGAAAAAGTTTCCTGTAAAACTTTTTAAAACATAACTTCGACTAATATTTTAGACTTTATATGGAATCTTTCAAGTCATTTGTATATTCAAGTTGCAATGAAACAATAGCCAAAGAAAATATCTATAACTATCTATGATAAAAAAAGAATTTCACAAATTGAAATTTCAAAATACATGACATTTTTATATTTTCCTTTCAGTTGATTTTATTTATTTTATAATTGTTATTTTTTATATAATTATTAAATGTTATATTTAAGAGTTGCTTTTTTTGTGCCCATAGAACCTCTCAATAATTCACCTTTAGAAATGTCGTTAAAGAATCCCTGTTATACCCTAATAGACGCATGCACAACAATAATAAATAGGCTGTTAGGTAGAAGAACCGAAAAATACTTTGAGCAATTGTGGGCTTCATTTACTAACCCAAGATTCCCTAGTTTACCAATAAAAATCATAATGAAATTTGAAATTGTCAGTTTTTATACTATTAGAATTATATAAATACGAGAATCGATTTTGTTATCTATTAAACAATTGGCTTAACGAATTGTGCATTAAGAGGTTATGCCGAAATAGATGGCGTGTTATTACAATAACGAATAAAAAAAGTATGTCAAATTAAGGGTGATATTTCAAGTAAGTACTTAAAAATAAGATACATCTCAATTACCCTGACATTACCGACATTACCCGGAAAAAAAATGTCGGCCATTCCACTGAACACCCTTCGCTTTGACAGACAATGCACATGTCTGTAAGGAAAGCAATAAAAATAAATAGGTATCTATATCTATAATTATATAAAAGCGAAAGGTCATTCACTCACTCATCACGAAATATCGAAAACCGCTCGACGTATAAAGATGAAATTTGGCAGGGAGGTAGTTTATAGATAGTAGACGTCCGCTAAGAACGGATTTTGCGACAGGGCCAGATTAAGGACGTCTAATGACTCTCGCAAGTTTGTATGAAAGTCTTTCATTTATTGTGCTGCAAACTTGAAATTTAGCAGAGAGGTAGTTAATAGGTAGTAGACGTTTGCAACGAACGAATTTTGCGACAAGGCCGGATTAAGGAGGTCTAACGGCTCTCGCAAGTATGAATGAAAGTCCTTCATTTTTCGCGCTACGAACTTGAAATTCGGCAAAGAGGTAACTAATAAGTAGTAGACGTCCGGTAAGAACGGATTTTGCGACAGGGCCGGATTAAGGAAGTCTAATGGTTCTCGCAACTTCGTATGAAAGTCCTTGATTTTTTGTGCTACAAACTTGCAATTTGCTAGGTAGGTAATTTATAGTTAATATACGTCTGCTAAGAACAGACTTGGGACAGGACCGGATTAAGGAGGTCTAATGGCTCTTGCATGTTTGTATGAAAGTCTTACATTGTTGTGCTATAGACGTCATATTTGGCAGAGAGAAAGTTAATATTTAGTAGACGTCCGCTAACAACAGATTTTGCGACAGGGCCGGATTAAGGTCTAATGGCTCTCGCAAGTTTGCATAGAAGTCCTTAATTTTTTGTGTTACGGACTTGAAATTTGGCAGGGCGGTAGTTAATAGATAGTAGACGTCCGCATAGAACGGATTTTACGACAGGGCTGGATTACGGAGGTCTAATGGCTCTCGCAAATTTGTATGAAAGTCCTTCATTTTTTGTGCTACAAATTTGAAATTTTGTATGGAGGTAGTAAATAGTAGACGTCCGCTAAGAACGGATTTTGTGACAGGGCTGTATTAAACAGGTATAATGGCTCTCTTAAGTTTGTATGAAAGTTTTGATTCATTTGTGAACTACCGAGCTGAAATTTAACAAGTCTTGAGTTTATGAGTAGGAGACATTTGCTAAAAAAGAATTTTGTGACAGCCTAGACTTGCTCTCGCAAGTTAGTTATATATATATAAATACTTTGCTTTTTGTACCTGCAAATTGGTAGAGAGATAGAATATAGTTTATTCATGTCACGTATAAACAGATTTTACGATAGGGCCAGTTCAAGGGAATATAAACTAACTCTATGTGTTCAACAAACATTTACTGATGACTTATAATAAAACAAATAGAAAACACAACTTATTGAAATTCAAACGAATCGAGGTCTTAATATTTTTTAGTTATTAGATTCATAAAGTTACAGCACAAATATTTCTTTGTATTTTCTCCTGGGTACTACTGTGACTGACTGCCTTTTTGTGGTTAAAAGTAACTTATAGTACGTAGAACTTGGTATTCACATATCAGCATATCAATTAAAAAATTACAGACAATATTTTATACATCTTTGTTTATCCCACATTGACCATAATTTTCTGTAAAACTATTGATTTAATATTAGAAACCTCACATTTAAAATCTATACTATCCATCCTCTCTACAAACATACAACAGTTTCGAGTAGACTTAAGAGTTGGAAAAGTATTCTCCGCAGCACACAGGCCATCCAGGACCGACTACGTATGGTCAGACGAAAATTTTGGGAACATCACCCACCGCCACTGAACTTCTTTCAATCCAGCAACTCTTGGCACTCGGAAGTGATTTGCAGTGGCGTAAATGGAAAGCGCTCAATAGAGTGGGCTCCCAAGAAGGCCGCTGCAAACACAACCTAACAAAATAGGGGATTATAGATCCCACTAATACCCAGTGTGAGTGCGGTGCTCCTCACCAGACAATGGCCCACTTACTACAGTGCCCAAAGTGACCCGTCACCTGCACCTTAGAGGACATTAAAAACGTCACTAATGCTGCTATTAATGCAGCACCAATATCTTTTTTTTACAAATTGGTGCCTTAAAATAGGCGTTTTCTGTTGACTGAATTAAAATAGTTTGCGTTCAACGTCATTAAACTTCATATTTTCATAACCACGCGGCCGAAGTCGCGGGCAACAGCTACTGTCTTATATAAGAATTAAAATGACAAAGCCTCAAGTCCAAATGGCGTACCTAGTGTTTGGTATAGTAGTACGTCGCGTCGTACTGTCGGGCTTCAGGCACTGACCACCTCTTTCGGTAGGATCAGCTACAAAAGTCGATTGAAACTGTTACTTTTTCATGTCATCAAAATAATACGATATCATACTTTTCAATATTTCCTGATCTAAGGGTCTACTTTATCTTGATTTTCCTATTTTTTTCTTATTTCAGATTGCGCACATTAATTGTGTTAATCGATTTTTATTGCTGACCGTACAAATAAATTGTTGTCTGCCCACGAGTATATTTTACCTATTGCTTCTATTTATGTAACTGAATTTGATTTTTTTTTTATTTGCGGCAGTTCCGCCGGTCCTTCTTTGACTGTTTCTATCGGCAAATGACATTGTGAATTCAGAGAAAAAAAAAATGTGACATCGACTTTTAGTAAAAGTTTTTTGTTTCAAAACGCGTTGCCCCACTCTCTAAATTATACCTCTCTGAATAGAACCCGCCACAAGCGGCGAAGCAGCCAATCGCTTAACCACTGCGCCAACCGTGTAGTTTAGCTTTGTATACCGACTTCCTGTCAAACATATCACGTGACAGTTTTTGGAAGCTTTATAATGTTCTGACTTCGCCAGCGTAGACTTCAGTATTAAGCTAAAGTCCGAAATTATTCTGAGATGTTCTCTCACGAACGAAGATGTTGAATAACGAGCCAAATACTCTAAGGGCCTTTTTTCTGTCATGCGTATTTTCGCCCGCACGCAGATCTGGTCCGCAATCAGGCTGCCCGCATCCTATCATTTCATACAAATGTTTCTCGATGATGCAGGCGGCTTTCTTCTAGCGGTAGGTCGGTACGGGTTTTCGCAATACCGAAACTATTTATTGGTATGATTGCCAATATCAGATTTGAAAGTATTTCTTTTAATAACTATGTATCGGTGATACCAGGTGATACTGAGCTCGGGTAGGGTATCGTACCTACTACAATATAATAATACCGTTTGTTATTTTGGTTTGTATTAAAAAGACTGTTTCACAGATAACTACAATATTTAGTAGCGCGTTTTAATGAATGTATTATACCTAGGTGCATAAACATTTTTATGTGTACATTTTTTAATAGATTAAGTTTTCTTCGTATTACCTCCATGCTTAGAACTGGCTAACTGGTTACAAATTAGTATAATGATATATAAAATATAAACATGTAGGCTTATTACATTTCACTAAATTTTTACATTATCACTTGGTACAATCAAAACTCACAACGCTTGAGTACGTGCGGTGCGGTTCGCTTCCCGCAACTTCACGAAGTTTTCACAAATAAATAGTTTCGCGCAATAAATAGTTATTGTGAAAATCAATACCGTATTTAAGGTATTTCACCAATAAATATTGAAACTATTTACGGTTTATAACGCCCACTTCTACGTTCTTCTGCCTTCAATAATACTAATACTTATACTGTGCCAATGCTTCAGTGTTGTCTTTACTGTGACGCGGCTCGCACGCATGGTCAAAGTACGCACCAGTTTTGTCACTGGTGACACGAAATTTTTGTCCTGCGTGTGGCTAGGAGCGTGCTAAAATACGCAAGACAGGAAAAGTGTTTAGCTAGATCAATGCCCATATTCGTGTTCAGCTAATTCTATTTAGTCATTTATACGTATGAGAACTTAATTTATTAATTTTGTATTAATTATAGCGGTTAGACCAGCTACAATAATTCAAGACAGACAGAAAAGAAAAACGCGTAGGCAAATTAAAAACATAACAAAGTTTAAGTTCACCTAGACTTCCATTAATTCCTCTTTCAGTAGTTCTGAAATGCCAATAAAATCTTCGTTCATTCACCCGCAAACAGATCGTTTGTTGGATTGGATTCCAGGAGATAAATAAGTATATCGAGAGAGCGAGGTACTAGGGAGGCATAGCAAATAGTGTGCTC
Organism: Charanyca ferruginea; assembly: GCA_947361185.1. Taxonomy (NCBI): domain Eukaryota; kingdom Metazoa; phylum Arthropoda; class Insecta; order Lepidoptera; family Noctuidae; genus Charanyca; species Charanyca ferruginea. Next base: position 14,074,045 of record OX376055.1, on the reverse strand, counting down.
TCTGCTGCGGCAGTAATTGGTTGCGCTTGGGAAAAAAAGCCATTTAAAAATAACAAACATGCATTCTCACGCGTTGATACATAGATAGTAGTAAATATGATAGAATCATATTAATGTTAGATGAATGCTCTAGTCTGGGTTATGTGGTTATACGTACAACCCATCCTTTAAAGATTAATCTCTAAGGGACACTACTACTATGAACTACTGCTGTTCTACTACTGTGTGTGTGCTACTGTGTCTGTGAACGTTAAAGTTCACAGTACTGCTACTGTAACAATTCAGATTAACATAGTCGCAGTAACCGTTATTTGGTCTTTTACAATAAATTGTAATGTCAATATTTGCATGATCCGGCAACTTTATTGTAGGCATGTTAATAAATCATAGTTCGTGATGAATTTTGAAGAAAATGTAACGTCACGTGGTTTATAACTTTTACCCCCTCCATACGCGTTTCTTTTTCTCTCATAGTTTGTTTCTCTCTTTTTATATACGCACACAGCGCGCTCTTTTTTTTTCTCTTTCTAGTGTGTCTGTATGTGTGTGTGTGGATATGCTCATAGAAAAATAAATCGTCCAATGCCGTAAAAGTTTCTTTTAAGATTGAGTTTAAGATACGTAGGTACATTTATGAAATAGGTGATACTGACTTTTTACGCATAATTAATTTATAGATGAATAGTAAACCTATTCTTGTGTGATCATTTGTAGTAGCACGGTTTACTAAATAGCGACCAGGACGAAAAAATAATAATTTGAGTGGCTAGATCATAAATGGAAAATAGGACACAATGTCAGCAGCCTGACCCCACAATAAAATGCCATACGTCATAAATAAAGAAAATAGCTAAACTGGACCAAATGAGCAAAAGTCTTATCATTTTAAAAGCATAAGCTGCCGAGGTAAGCTCGGCAGCTTATGCTTTTAAGACTTTTTGTCACGCTATAAATGTCATAATAATATGAGGTCTCCATTGTCTCGTATCGCGTTGTTCTTAAGAAAACTGTTTTACTAATAATTCCCATATGAAAATACATTCAATATGATGTCACAGTCGCTACTTCTAACATTTGGTAAAATGGATCTTAATACATTTGGTTTTCATATCATTTACTATCACATTTTTTACCATAAATCAATTTTGGACCTGAATCATTGATGTCCTCAAGATTCCTGTCTATTTTAATCAACAAGAAATTGTCATCTGCGTATAATGCCATCCTCAGTAGATTCTGAACTAATTGCCGTGAATCATTTAAATAAACTAAAAATAGAAATGGACCCAATATTCGAAATTGCGTACATTTCTATTTTTAGCTTGAAGAACACCCATAGTCATTTCAGACCCCAATTAGTTCTCGCCGTTACGAGTAAACTGAACATTTACCTGTCTATCTTTCAGATATTTATAATCTTAGTAAATCTTATATAAGTAGTTACAGACGCCAACACATCAAGCAATACCAAACTTACAAATTTTTTCAATTAAATATGAACCTTATATTTTGTGTTAAAGTTGAAAATCTATCAAATAAATTGGTTGTCTATAAAGTCGGCTTACAGACGATAGTTTTACCTGATAACGGCATAGAGAAACATAATTGCTAACATACTTATATAGCACTAGCGGACCTGGCAGACGTTGTCCTGCAACCCGACTATAGCGCCACCTGCCGGGTCCAATTGTGAATCTAAACCATTCTCGAATCCATTGGAACACACAAACAAATTCAGCAAAATCAGTCCAGCCGTTTAGAAGGAGTTCACTTTCATACACACGCACAGAAGATTTTTATAAGTATATAAGATAAGCAAATAACGGCTTCCGTCGAAGTGGGCGAAGCTTATTGTTTGGGCCGATCGTGCCTCTCTATCGCTTGTTCCGCGCTCTCGCTTGCACGCTCAGGCTCAGGCGGAACGTGACATTTTTTCGTGCGTGCAGCCGGTGTTCATCGATTTATAAGACGTTATCACGTCAAAAATTTACAGATTGTTGTAGCTTGATGTGCTTTCTGTACAAACATACTAGAACAGGCTACCATTATTGATTAAATTATTTTGTTATTTTATTGCCTAAACTGCAATACAATTTACCATGTCTGCCATGACAAAAAAAAATTGAGCAAAAGAGACAGCAGATTAAAATGCTACGGGTTACAAAATCCGTAGATCTGCTACGAATTTCGTAGACATCTAAAACGAAACGGATATTACCCAATTGGTACTTCAAAAAGACTTTACTAAAACTAATTTCACCTATACTGCTGCTTACGGCTAAAAGGACCAATTTGCTTATATACAGGGTGACTGGTAATTAGTGTACGATACTTAAACACGTGATTGTGTTCATGATAACAAACAACTTTCCCAAAGACATTTTTTTTTTGTACTGGTTTTCTTATCACAATAACACAACAGCCGTATGAAATTCACCCGCGCGCACGCCTGTGACCTAAAGTGAACCAGTACAAAAAACATTTTTTCTTCGGGAAAGTTGTTTGTTATCATGAACACAATCATGAGTTTAAGTATCGTACACTAATTACCAGTCGCCCTATATAATGTCAGACTTTATCATCATAATTTTTATTTATATTTCGGAAGTCGTGTAGGTTATTATTAATTATTAATTTCTATTAGTTTTGATACTATAAAGGTACTTTTAATCCATTTGTTTGTTTCAGTTGAATTTCAACCCGATAACGTCGTTCTTGTTCACACTGGATTTCTTTATCATCGTGCTTAATGTAAGTACTCTTAGACATATTTTTTTTGCAACATTACTATTAGAGTTAACTAAAATAAAGCTGTGCGCAGACGGGGTTAGACTGTTTAAGGCAAACACTTGCAACAAAAACACTCATACTCAAATTGGTAATTTTCACCTGCCTAGCCTACTATTTTGGGGTCGGCTTCCAGTGTAACTGGATGCAGCTGTATACCAGTGTTTTACATAGAGCGACTGACTATCTGACCTCCACAACCCAATTACTGGGTAACACGATACCCCTTGGTAAGACTGTCAGACAAAGATTGTCAGACTTTCTCAATGAGATAATAGTATAATGGGCAAAACTATTTCCTCATTTACAAATCTGTTATGAATGCGATAAGTAACTTTGTGATAATTCATTTATTGTTTTGCTTTTGTTTAATACTTATACAAGTATTTATTTGTATATTTTTGTATGTATATCAGCTGTCTAATGATCATAGTACAGAATCTGCCTAGTTTGGAGTGATGATATGGCCATGTGTCATGCAGTAATAATTGAAAATAGGTTTTTTGCATTTTCCATTGTACGAGTACATAATTATAAAATGTTTACCTAAGGGGAGACCTGGTGTCCTGAAATACAGATCTCACGTCTAGTTTAGGCACCAGTCTCCCACAGTATAATAATAGCCTTAATGTATTTTGTATTGATACCTCTCTAATGTACCTATATCGGGGTGAGAAATAAATTATTATTAATATTATTATTATATGTGTGATGTCCTCATACATTATTATTATTTTCTAGTGTGCCATTTGCTAAAGTATTTATTTGATATTGAATTGATTGGCGAAACTTTACAGACATGATGAGTGTGGATATCTTACGATGGTACACCTAAACTAATATTATAAAGAGGATATATTAGTTTGTTTGTTTGTTACGATTAAACTCAAAAACTACTCGACTGATTTTAAATATTCTTTCACCATTAGAACTGTGTTCCCCGTGGGGTGTCCGGGCTAGAATAGCACACTCCCCCCCCCCCATTTCATCCCGAGGGTGTCGTCGAAGGCGACTAAGGGAAAATCCGGAAGTCGGGCAGTAGCGGCTTCCATGTGCTTAAAAACTTCACTGCGATCTCCAAGACGCCCGCCAAGCGTGGGGATTATGGCAACCCCTCCCCTCTTATGGGGGGGCCTTTGTTCAACAGTGGACGTCTTCAGGCTGATGATGATGATGATTAGAAAGCTACATCGGTAACGAGTAACAAAGGCTCTAGTTATCAATTGAAAAAAATAGAGATTCTTGAGAAAATTCTAGTGCTAGTAATTTCATATAATCGGTTCAAGTTTCGGTTTCAATTTCGGCAAGTTTCGGTCAAAAAAACATCTGACACCCTGAAACTCAGTTTTCGTAAATTGTTGTTCATAATAAATTAAGTTGTTAGCACATTAACTTAAATAAGGTACTAATAATACTTATGGTACTATTATTGTGACAAACTCATAGATATCCGAGAAAAACTTCAATTATTGCAATTTAATTTAATTGAAACGACAACTGTGTAATAGAAATTTACACACGGGTAAATTAAAATAACTTTCGATTTAGGTATCGGCCGAAGCGGATACCGAGGCCAAAGTCTGTTTCGATTACAGTTTCGGGTGAAAATCCTGTTGTGGTCGAACACTATTTTCAATTAACTACACTATCAGCAACCCTTTCAGCAGTTGTAGATTTACTGGAAACTATCATCTGTGTAGTTTCACCAGTTTATTCCATTTCACCTTGTATAAAACATGCCAGGGCCTCAAGTCTGCTATTACAATAGTGTCAGAATAGTCTATCATTGATTTCATAATTGTTGTCTACTAATCTACTAATATAATGGCGTTATTATGACTTTCCAATGGTCAACCACTGACACGTCATTGAAAGAAATGATATGGAATGGTAATCTCGTACAAAATGACAACTGAATGACTGACTTGCGGTAATCTGCTAACATTTTGACAGTTCCTTTAATCAGTGACCTACCATTAGTACGTCATTGTACAGACATTGCTTTTAATTCGACCGACCCATGATCTACAATTATGAATTTAACAAATTACGAACTTTTAGCAAAATGAGAATGGGATCGTGTTGGAATGACGAAATTATAAAAATAGCAGACTTGGCCCCCTGGTGGTACGTAGTTGTTGTAACTCCTAAATAATTAATGCACGGATAAGCTGAGCGTTGAAATACCTATTCTATTTTAATACTATGTTATTATTAAGATGTATGTGTTTTAGAATATATCACAGGATTCAATGGATTGTATTATTACTAACACGAGAAATTAACGTTGCTGGTACCTGCTTAGGTAGGTATATCCAACTGTAGGTAGAAAAAAAACACTCGATTTCAGCCCTGAAAACCCGATTAATTTGCAATTTACTCTAAAATACGTTTTTGATTTGCTTTGAAATCATTAACTAATTAGTCAATTGACTTGGCAAAAAAGTGACGTCACATTTTAGTATTGCCAAATCAAATATAATTACAAAATCTAGGGGTAACCCCCGTGTTAATGGCGTTTTGACACCTCATAAAAAGTATGTCAGTTGATTGGTAGTGTCATCTGGAGCTGGATAATTAATTGTTATCTCAGACAATTGTGTTAGCTTTTGTCGATACTATCGCTGAATTACATTAAGAACTACCTCTGAGTACATTAAATACTATCTAGGAGGTATATACTTACATAATATGCTCTTATTAGTCATTAGCCGTACGTACTCTCCAGTTCAATCTATATATACATATTGATAAAGTTGAAGATGTTACCATAGATCACTTCTGTACGTACAAGGAGTATAATAAATTACGTATTAAATTTCAATGAGACGTAAGAAACAAAATGTTAATTAAAACAAGTATTTAAATAATAAAGGGTTACTGTCGGAGCCATGAGATCAATCAAACGAAATTGGTTTTAAGACCAAATGAACGATGCCTACCATCGTCGAAAAGGGGAACATTGGTAATTTTGTACAGAGTAAATAGTGAATTAAGGAGTAACGTAATGAACATCGGTAAGTACTATAAGAGGTTTTTGTTTACGGGATCTACTATGAGTTAAAGTAGGAATATTTTGATTATTCACTATATTGCAGATAAACAATAATACCTTACGTCTGTCTCTCTGACGGAGCCGTCAGTCTTATATGTCATATTTATGAAACAAATCAATCTATGATATTCAAACTACATTGACTACTCTAGAATGTTCCAGAGTGTTCCGACATAAACCATATAGTTAATGGGTTATGCTATGCTAAATGCATGCAACCTTAACAGGACCTAAATTTTTACATCGATATTATGTATTGCATGGAAATATGATTTTTTTACTGGCCAATGGTCATGCCTCTAAACGTAAACTACCTTAGAAATGAAACCACTCTTATATTTTGATTATTTAGTTCACCATAGCTTCCTAGATGGCGTTGCCCCATTTAAAAACGAGCTATGGTTTCGTTACAGCCAAAAGTATAAGTAGACAATAATATTTTTAATAAATGAACCTGTCCGATCCAGATGACGCTATTACCCTCCTTCAGGAAAGAAATAGGGCCACTAGCACATTAGTTAAACACAGACACAAATTACCGTCATTCCGACCTCGCCGCCGAGGTCCCTCGCGACGACCCCGTAACGCCCCCCCCCCGACCCTTGCTAGCGCCAGCCCGCGTCGCTGAGCTCTTAGCTTTAAAATAGCCCCTAATTAATGGAGACCCGATCCAGCCTGTCCCTTTGCTGCCCTCTCTCAGTGGCGACCTAAGCCGAGGCTCGTACCCCACAGGGGGTGCCCTTAGCGTAGTCACTTAGTTATAAGTTTTTGCCCTGGCTGGAGGCCCTAAAAGTCACTTTTAAGGCACCACAGGATTGTCCGGTTAAGCAGTAACCAACCCTCAGGTTGAACTGCGAGATGCCATACAGAAAAAAAAAAAAAAAAATTAATAAATGAGTTCAGTGAAGAAACAGTTTGGAGTATTATTCGTGTACAGTGCTGACATCTGGTGCCGAAACCCGGGAAGTGCGTGAATAAAGTGAACTAAAAGTGACATAGTGAAAGTGTAAAACTGGGACTTGTAAAAATATCGTGTGTGAACATTAACTTAGAAGAATTTGTGATGTGTTTTGGACTTAGAATAATTTCGTGCTAAAAACACTTAGAATAATTTTGTGCAAAAAACACTTAGAAAAATTTCATATCAAAAACACTTAAAATAATCCGCGTTAAAAAAGACTTATAAAAATTTCGTATCAAAAACACTTAGAAAAGTTGTGCATAAAAAAGACTTATAAAATTTCTTCAAAAGTTAATACCTACGGAACTTTAAACTTTGAATTTCGTTGGTCTACTAGTGAGTGAACGAAAATAAAAAATGGAGAAGTTGTTTTTGAAGCAAGAAGATATGTTCGAGCATATGAATAAGGCCTATTCAAATTATAAAAAGACACCTAAAGAGAGACTTAAAGTAACTTATATTGAAGCAAGACTAGAAAATTTAGAAAAAATATTTGATGGTTTTGCGAACATCCACAGTGAGATTGTAGGAAGTGTAAAAAGAGAAGACAAACCGAAAGTAGCTTAAGACAAGACGATATGTATTTTCAATTTGAAGAGATTTACACTGACTATAAGACAAGGATGAAAGATGATCTCATAACCTATGGTGTGAAGCCTTGTTCATCTCAAATTAAAAGATCTGATGAATTGTGTCTATCGAGTATTAAAGTTAAATTGCCACAAATTCAACTACCGAGATTTTCCGGATTATATGAAGAATGGCAAACTTTTTATGATTTGTTCATATCGTTGATCCATCAGAACGCAACTTTAAGTGATGTGCAAAAGCTACACTATTTGAAGAGTAGTCTGACGGGTGAACCAGATACCCTTCTCAAAAACTTCTCAACTACTGATTCAAATTACGAAGAAGCGTTTAAGCAACTTACTCGCCGTTACAATAACAAACGTTACATTTGCAACGAAATTATGAAGCGCTTATATTCGCAACGTAATGCCACTGATTCAGCGAGTTCAATCAAACAACTTCTAGACACTACATCTTCATCAATCAAATCATTAGAAAACATCGGAATCGTTACCAGTTCCAGTTCATGTGAGGTCTTCATAAACTACTTGGTTTTATCACGACTTGATTTAGAGTCACGTAAATTATGGGAAATCCAAGTAAGTCAATTAGATCCAGATGTATTGCCATCTTGGGAACAACTCGTCAAGTTTTTAGAAACCAGATTCCGAACATTAGAGATGATAAGTGGCAACATACCTACAAACAAATCTTACATTACGCACCCCAATACAACGAAACCTAAAATGTATCACTCTACCACGCAAGAAGATAAAAGATCAACTCCAAACTGTACAAGTTGTGAAGGTCAGCACTTACTTTATCAATGCAAGCAATTCGGACAGCAGTCTCCTCAAGAGAGATCAGAGTTCGTACAATCAAAGAGACTCTGCTTCAATTGTCTTGCACCGACACATTCAGTGAAAGAATGCCGATCATCTGCATGCTGCCGTCGCTGCGGCAGACGTCATCACACACTGCTTCATTTCGAGAGAACCTATTCCACTGGAAACTCATCTTCCAGCATCGAGAAAATTGAGTTATCGAATCCAGAACCGAGCAAAGAGATTGAGAATAAAATGGTAGTTCATTTGATTACAGAAAAAGTTGAGAGAGAGTTGCTATTGGCTACTGCTGTAGTCAAAGCATATTCAGCAAATGGCTACTCACAAGTTGTGCGAGTTCTAATCGACCCATGCTCAGAAGGTTCATTTATCACCGAGACTACTGCACAATCGTTAGGCTTGACGAGAGTGTGCATAAATGGTGTAGTCTCTGGAATTGGAGATAGTCTCGCCAGATCGAAGAACATGGTGTCGCTTACTTTGGAGTCAATTCAACATGAAAATGCAAAGTATTCGATAAAAGTCGATGCATATGTACTGAGAAAACTGACATCATTTCTTCCTACTTGTCAAACTACAATAACAGACTGGCTTGATCTAGAGAAAGTTCACTTAGCTGATCCAAACTATGGATCACCTGCTAAAATCGACATGATTTTGGGAGTTAAAGTATATCAAGAGTTAATGCTAGAAGGATTTTTGAGACATCCATCAGGGAATGGTCCAATAGCACAAGAGACACGATTTGGATGGATTTTGTCGGGTCGAGTAAGACGTGAATCAACTTCTGTAAACTCCCAGATTATCAACTGTCACATACGAGTAAGCGAAGATGATTTCGAAAGAGAGCCAGATGCAATTACGAAGAAAGAAATTAAATGCGAACAAATGTTTGATGAAAAATCGAAGGAGATAGTTTTACGCAGATTTAAATTCTTAGAGAAGAAGTTGCTAAAGAACACTTTGCATGGGCCAGATATTTTACATCATAGTAATACTTATGACAATATTTATCATTTTTCTACTTCTGAAGATCAAAAACCTATTGATGTCAAGAGTCAACTACGTACGCTATGTCCCATTATTGATGGGAATGAAGTGTTAAGATCTAGCGAACGCATTAAAGAGTCTGAAGTTAAATTCAATATGAAGCACCCCGTGATTTTACCTTGTAATAGCCACCTTATGAAGCTATTAACAACTGACGTTCATCATAAAACAGGCCCACAAATTATGTTAAATTATTTACGATTAAAATGTTGGCAAAAACGGAGAAAACGAGCCAGAGCACGTGTGAAGAGATGGTCAGGAGAATATTTGGTTTGTAAACCACGTCACAAGTGGTCGAAAGAAAAACCAAACATTGGGAGAGACGACATTGCCGTTACTCAAGATCACAATCTACCACCAACAAAGTGGTTGTTAAGTAGAGTTATCCAGAAGCACCCGGGCCAAGATCCTATCAAACATCAAATCAAACGTCCATCTATTATCTATTTTGAGCATGATAGTTAATTCTTTAGTAATGTTTCTGTTTTGTCTTATTATTTTTGTTTTATTCTTAACGCCTAGTCATGACGGTGGGCGGTCTATTTGAGCGAATGTTATTGTTCTACTTTTTGTTGTGTATAGAGTTTATTCAATCTTTTTTTGCCCTTTAATGTTGTTTTTAAAACTATTAAAAGGACAAGTCCTTTGGTGGGCGGAATGTCTAAACGTAAACTACCTTAGAAATGAAACCACTCTTATATTTTGATTATTTAGTTCACCATAGCTTCCTAGATGGCGTTGCCCCATTTAAAAACGAGCTATGGTTTCGTTACAGCCAAAAGTATAAGTAGACAATAATATTTTTAATAAATGAGTTCAGTGAAGAAACAGTTTGGAGTATTATTCGTGTACAGTGCTGACATATATCTACTCAAAACGGGATTACTATATCTAACAACACTAATTCCCCTTTCATATAAATCCTCGACACAAGTTATAATTACACGAAACACGTCCAAACATGTTTCTGACATAATTATTATCATAAAAAGTAGGAATTATAATAAAATAAATTTAAAATAAACATGCCCTTCGTCGTTTGAAGAGCGAGTCCTAAATGTTGTATCCAAACCAAATATAATACTCCTGCGAAATGAGAACAAAGCACGATGATGATATAAAAATACTTGTTTATTTTGGAGACCCACATCATTGGAAATAAGTGAGAGTATTTACGGCTGTCTGAGCATGATAGATAATACTCAATTTAGTGTCAATCAGCAATATATTCGATCGGCGCGCCTTTCTTCATGCCCAATGTGGCACAATTCGTCGATGTTGTTCGCAACACTACGTGGAGTGTCTCGGCAATCGAAGTTTGTCTAGTACGTGAAGTGTTGAATCTAGGTGTACTTTCTTAAACCGCCTATTGTTGACAGAATGAACTTGGCATAAACATTCAGTTGATTTAAATTCAATTCCGTCGCTTTCAATCAATGGATAAGGTTTTGATTTCACAGATGGTTCTGAACTCTAAGTTGACGCTATGGTAGTTAAGTTACTTTACCATAACAATTACAAAATTCATAGATATATGTTAATATTATAACATTTTCTGTAACGATTGTGTTCCTTACCATATATTATGCCTTTGTTATTCGACACCGAAGACATAACGTTAACTTTTATAACCACAACTTTCTTCAAACCTCGCAAATTTGATAGTCGTATGCTTACAAAACTAAAACAATACTTTTATATATCAACTCACATTACACAACAAACAAAAGGAGACGGGTATTTCTGGGGCTGAGTGTAATGCTCGTAAGTCGAGATATACATAGGTAGTTAAAAAGTTTTTTTTTATTTGGAAATACAAAATTATAAATATTCCAATCACAATCTTGACGTGAAAAGTAAAAAAATGTTTTATGTCATGAATAAAATTGGTAAATATAATCCTTAAATGGAATATATTTACATTATATATTTCTGTACCCACTGATACTACAGCTCATTAGATACTTTTTAGGGTTCCGTACCCAAAGGGTAAAAACGGGACCCTATTACTAAGATTACGCTGTTTCTCCGTCCGTCTGTCCGTCCATCTGTCTGTCACCAGGCTGTATCTCAAGAACCGCGATAGCTATATAGTTGAAATTTTCACAAATCATGTATTTCTGTTGCCACTATAACAACAAATACTAAAAATAAAATAAAATAAATATTAAAAGGGGGCTCCCATACAACAAACGTGATTTTTTTACGTTTTTTTGCTCGATGTGTTATAATCCACTGACTGCGATTTCGATCGCATGAAAGTCCATTGTACAATATAACACTCGAAAATAGTTTAGCTTTCCGTCAGTGAAAGACTTTTTTTGTCCGGATGTGGAGGTTCGGAGAATGATAATTATGTGAGTTCCTTCTTTTCAAAAGATATAATATTTATTTATTTATTAAAACTTTATGCACAACATTTAAATAAACATTGTATGTACAAAGGCGGACTTAATGCCTTGGGTATTTTCTACCAGTCTACCTTAGGGTGATGTAGGGACAAGTGCACACAAAAGATATTATATATACGAGGTAGTTTTACTCCCGAGCTTTAGCGAGGGAGTAAATAGAAACCGAGTTTTAATGGGTTTCAGCGCCGTATGTTACACTATACTTTTCACTACGATTGCGAGAAAAAAAAAACAATCCAATACAATATGAAATATGTAGTTTATTTTATTAAAAAATAAATTGTACAATTTGTACAATTCTCGGTAAATTAATTTCAGTCCTCTGTGAAGATGAATGTTGAGTTGTCTGTGGGGTAAACGTGGGAGATACACGTAGTTCCAGGTTGGAGGGTCCCTCGTTCGGATGTTCTGGATAGAGAATCAGCTCAGTTGACTCATCTCTTGATGTCGATGGTCGTGGGCTAGTTGGGAAAATATTGATGCGTTCTGTGATACGCTGGGTGATATCGAATTTGTTTTAAATGGAGTTCTCGATATAGCCTTCCGCCACTTGATCGGATCTCCATCCACCGTGGCGTTTTAACGTTGTTATATTTGCACCAGAATCCGCCAAGAGAGTGGCGGATGTTCTTCGGAAACAGTGCCCAGTGTACTGTTCCGGATTAGGCAAATTTAGATAAGTGGCGATCTCTTTTGGCATGTTGCTTAATTTATTTTTGCCTATAACTTGCCTTGTGCATTTTCCGTATTGATAGTTGAGAAAAAATCTCGGCGTGCCCACTCCACTTGGCCGTAAGTCTTAGTAGGCTTTGACAATGTTTAGAAATTCTCCACTTATAACGAATTTCGTCTCCTTATTTGTCTTTGTATTGGGCAGATTTATGGCTTGAAGATGGGTATCAGTTTCGACATCTTCCACTGTTATGTTAGCCAGTTCTATCCCTCTGCAGGCACCGCTGATCCCAAAAATTAAAGCAACCTGTAAAACAAAAAATAAGTGTGTTAGAACTGTATTTTGGTTGGTACCTCTAACTAGCAATTTAGTTTGATGAAAATAATAGAAAACAAATGCAACTATAACCTACCTTTGTTGCTAAGTATTTTTCATTTGGTGCCTTATTTATGAAATTCTCGATATCTGTCCTCGTGAAAACTTTGGATTTCTTGGCTTTGTAGCCGGTGGATAATTTCTTGAGAAAAGCCGTCCAATTTACATATTTCTTTATATTTACATTATGTCTTATCTGTATGGTTGTTCGTAACATTGAATATGTGCTCCAAAGCGTTGAACTTTGATATTTTTAGGAAAGTTCATCGAAATGCTTAAGAAAAAATCCTTCCGTAAGAGAATCCACTCGTTTTTCTGTCCTCCACTTCATAAACTTTTTGTAAGTATTTAAATAAATGCTTTGTGACCTTGACGGCAACAGATTGAAAATTATTTCTTTTCCTTTCCCTTCTATTTGTAAATTAGGGTCTCCATTCTCACTAGATGATGACATTTTCACTATTGTAAAATTAATTACGGTCACTACCAATTCAATTTGCAATTAGAGAAAAATTATAAAGATTTCGCGCCAATGTCTTTTTTTGGTTTCTTCTGTAGCCGCAACACATTGCATGCATTCTACCATTTTCGAAATTAAAATGAGGTTCTTTTTTTATGAAACAGTAATAAGTCGAGTCTTTATTCATGATTATTCTACTTATGACTAAAGACTTTTTCGTTTTTGTAGGCTCATTGTCATACTTGACACACAAAAATTAAAAAAAAAAAAACTTTTTCCTCTACAGGATGAAATGCTATTTTATCCCCGCTCTGGTATGCTACAATGACGGCCTTTTTGAGCAAGAGAAGTGAAAAACATATCATTTTCGTCTTTTTACAACCAGGCCCAAGATTATATAAAAACATATTTGTCTCTTTCGTATAAATGAAAAAATAAATGTCTTAAATTCCATTACCAATTATGAAGTATAATTATATATGCGTGTAAAAGATAAGCGAAGTCGGAAGTTGTTCTTCTCATCAATGCGATTTTTTTGCTCATGGCTATACCGACGGACCTTCCATTACGTTATAATAAATATAAAATTAGATACCTGTGCATAAAATATGACATATAACAGGGGCAAATAAAAAAAAAACTTGAGAGGTGTCAAGGGACACCCGGATGGAACGAAGTTCCTTTCGATTAATTAGTGAAGGAATTATATTACAATTTTATTACAATTCCTTCACTAATTAATGTGATGCGTTAAAGTGAATTTAAGTGGCTTTAAGCCAGGGCAAAAAAAAGCGAGGAATGAAAAGTTATTATGGCTGCTTACATTGTAAGTAAGTAATTTTAAAGATTAACATTTTCTAACATGTTAGTACAATGCGTAGTTATTTAGATAGAAAGACCAATAAATTATTTCTGCGCCATCTATTGGCCGTTCGTAATTCGATCTCGAAGAGCACAGTTGCGCCAATAACGTTAATAGATGGCTCTTAAATCAAATGAATGACGAAATGTCAAATGTCGTGACAACTTTTCGTAAGAATTTTTTCCGTCTCGCCCCCTTTCACAACGCGCGATAAGGAACTTCGTTCCAATTAGCATATTTCAGTAGCAGGACAGAACAGCGTTATTAACTCTTCTAACTTCTTTCGATGTCGAAATTTGGTACACAATAATTATGTATTTAACATTTCCATATTTATGTCGACATAGCAGTTATAGCCATCTGACAATTTTTTTAAACTTTACTTTCCAAAACACTTATTCTAAATTTACAATGTTTTTGCCATACACGCAAACCTCTCAGGGCTTATGGAGGTACCAGGGTGACATAGATCCTAGAATGGAGGCTTGGGTAGTTATACTGCTATTCGAGGCGAAGACTAATCTAAAAAATCAAAAACTCATGATTGAAACGTTCCCTGGACTTCCACAAGTATTTTAAAAACCAAAATAAGCCAAATCGGTCCAGCCTTTCTCGAGTGTTAGCGCTGCAATTTTTTTTTTTCAATTCTTATTTGGAATGTCTGCACAGTGTGATATATGTACGCAATAAGGTTTAGTAATAGGCGCCCTGATAACGACGTGGCAGTCGATCCCAAAACCTTCATTTATATGCAAATCAAAGGTTCAATTTTGATTGCGTATGCAGTAGGATCTACCTATTGAAAACAGATAACAACACTGTTGAACAGTCAAATATCAATAGTATGGTCCTCCTGCCTTTTTCTGTCTACGGTTTCGGAAACTCGAATGTTTTTCCTCCACCAAGCACAAACGAAAGTGACGAAAAGATTTTGTATCTCTCAGTATCTTGTTCCTTATATCTGCTCAGCCGTGAAACAAACGTTAAATATGTAAATTCGGTGAATACTTCCTCGGAAGTATTCTGCCAACTGTATTTTGGTCTGTTCACAATATCTCTCGTAGATTTTGTGTGTAGTAGGTACTATGTAAATGTAGAATTTATTCGAAACTCGTCAGGCTGGCATCAAAGAACGATACTCAAGCACTGATCTCGTCTTGAGTATAGACTTTAAGCTATATTGGTAATTACTAGTTTTTAAGCAAGTTAGGTTTTGAGTTTTGTTTAAAAGACCTTCAGATTATATTAAAATAATGATGCCATCTTTTCTGAGTAAGTAGGTAATAATATCGTTTAATTTGAAAGTTTAGACGCCGCAGCTTAAATATATTTGCATTTTACATAAAAAATTACTTACTTAATGGAGTGGAATCGCTGTTTACAAACTACGAGGGGCGTTCAATAAAAAGTGAGAATGAGTATGTTATAAACAACTTTTACTAAATTACATTTTATTTTTCGACATAGTCACCTTTTAGCATAATACACTTCTTTTTTCTAAACTTAAAATTCCATTTTTATAAAAAGAAAATTGAGTTGAAATGTTTGTATTTTCCACTTTTTAGTGCCTCCATAGCGCCCAAATCCATTAAGGAACGGCAACACAGTTAAAACAGATATTGAAAGTCCTCCAAAGATGGAAACATGAAAGAAACGAAAACGTCTTATCGGTTTGGTCGCTTTTTTCAAAAAGCGCTGAATAAATTTCTGTTTTTTGTATATTAAAACCTTCACCAGAATGTCACAAACACTTTTCTGAAAACTGCATCAAAATCGGTCGGTTAAAAAGGTCTCATCTTGAGTAGGTACGTAAAAAATCTTGTACTGCAAGCGACTGGCCTCTCAGGTATTTTTTCAATCTCGGAAATAGGTAGAAATCACTGGGGGCGAGATCTGGAGAATACAGAGGATGCTTAAGGAAATCGAACCCAGCATCAAGAATTGCAGACATTGCAACGACGGACTTGTGTGCCGGGGCATTGTCCTGGTGAAATCTATAATAAATCTTCAATTAGGTGCTAGTATCTGACGTAGGTTTAAAGCAATACGATGCATAGATGATGGCCTACGTTAATAGTAATATTATTTTATGTTAAAAACACAACACAGACAGCATACCAAACTTACTGTTTGTTTTAACCAAAACAAGCCGGAGCACGGTTCTTTTTTGGGTTTAAATGGCAATAAAAACAGTAACTAAAAGGGAACAGTAGGCCCCTAAGCCCGGCCTGTAATGTAGGTACCGCGATGTACCTACTCTAATTAGTTTATCCTTACTAACCCTGGACCTTTTTACCCGAGTTTCAGAGTAATGACAAAAAATGTATACTCAAGACTGGCTCAAAATATACTAGGATTTTGATTTAAATTTATTTTTGTTTTTACAAAATTAGTATCGGCAAGAGCTCCAACAGCAAATGAGGCTTTAGACAGTTTTAGGGCACTTCGCTGTTCTGACGCTGTTTCAAATCTAATTAACTAACTAAAAAACAAAGTCACTGATTTTATTTTAAAACAGGATAGCTCAAAAACATCGTAAATGAAGTAGACAGTCTTTTTCAAGCCATCAAATGTTTGTTCGTTGAAATGGCGCTATAATGTCGCGGCGGGGTACCGCTAAGTCAGCAATAGCTAAATAGGTAAAATAGCGAACTCATGGATTTGCAATGAGATTTGACTTATGCGGTACCCCGCCGCGACATTATAGCGCCATTTTAACGAACAAACATTTGATGGCTCAACAAAAGATATTATTTTTTACTTTTTAAATAATTGCTTTTATGTTTTGCGTTGGGGGTTTTTTAAATTTTTAATTTAATTTTTGTTTGAAAGTTTTCAAATGTAATTTAGTCTGGTTTTGAGAAGTTGTAGATACGTCTAAAGTTGTATTTCGTCAAATGGATCTTTTTTGACATTATAGATATCACCCTGAGAATGCGTTTGGTATATATAATTCAATTTTGGAAAAAGTGTGGATTGGATTATTTTTGCGTAACTACGTCCAATTGGCACAACCGTACTCTGGCACAATCGTACCCAGTCTACCCTATGTTTAAACAGCCGGCTGTTTAAACAGCAGGAAACCGGTGCTTTGGCCCTTAGAGTTTATAAAATTAATATTCAAGTTTTTAGTTTTCATTTCCTTAGTTAATTAATATTCCTCATTCCCTTTCAATACAGTACCTATGCATTATTCTACTAGTCAAGCCCTTTCATTTGATATACATATTGAGGGAGTCGTGAAAAAAAAATGTAATTCGCCATTTTGTGGTGCCGGTCATCTTGGCTTTGAAATTTACCATAGTGTAAAGTATTCTACTTGTGAAGCCCTTTCATTTGATACCCATATTGATGGAGTTGTGAAAAAATATGTGATTAGCTATTTTGTAGCGGCGGCCATCTTGGACCGATTTTCATCAAACATAGCTAAGAACACTCCCGACTAATTCACCTTTCAAATAAAAAAAACAAAAACAAAATCGGTTCATCCGTTCGGGAGCTACGATGCCACAGACAGACACACACACACACACACACACACACACACAGACACGTCAAACTTATAACACCCCGTCGTTTTTACGTCGGGGGTTAAAAATGAATACTATCATAAAATAAACTCAAGATTCAACGAAAAGCGAATTTAAAATCTTTAACATTCTCAGTAGCAATAGGTATCTAGTAACTATAAGTTGCGGAAAAAAAAGTATTTCAATAGTTCTGCAAGTTTCAACAGTACTTTCACACCGGAATACTTGAGCTTTACCGCGCTGTTTGTAGCTCGTCTATTGTGTCTATTACAAATGTTTTGCTTCCACGCTTCTTACAGCTATCTAACAAAGAAACGTACCTAGCTGGGTGTTAGTAAAATCTTTGTAAAAATTTTAAAACCCTTCTTAAGTTTCTCACAGAAGGTTTTATTTATTTTTCTTTATATCTTTCTTTCTTCAAACTGACAATTTCTACATGTGGTGCAAACGTCCAATCCCTCTTATCTTGTCTTGTGTCCAAACATTTGTTTGAACGCGTTTTTCGTACGCGGTGTTCACATTTGTGAACACCGCGTACGAACTCTTAAGTTCAACACTACAACTTTCGACCGATTGAGCTGAAGTTGACAGTTTGAAGCGAGACATTGTGTTCTGGCATTTATTGAAGGAGTTTGTGGAATCGTTAGTAACTAATCTCTAACAGTTAATTTCCTCGGGCATCATGCCAATAGTTCTAAACACGGCCTCAGTGTGGTATTGCAAGGTTTGTAGTTTAGTTATTGCAGACTTAATTTTGTTTTATTGTTAACCAGTGGGCCTGGCAGACGTTGTCCTGCCCTTAAAATAAAAAAGTCCAACTCGACTGCAGCGCCACCTACCGGGCCTAATTGTGAATCTAAACCATTCTCGAATCCACACACAACAAATTTCATCAAAATCGGTCTAGCCGTTTAAGAGTTCACTTTCATACACACGCACAGAAGATTTTTATATATAAGATAAACACTACGTCAATAAACATACGCACTAGTAAGTATTATAAAGCATACAATTTTACGAGTATTTTCTAGTATAGTCTTTTCCAGCACACCTGTTTTATGGATATAATCGATCTAATATTTTTGTAATATTATGTAATTTTGCGTACATTACCTAGGTACTTATTCCCCAAATCCTCATGCTCCGCACTCTAACAGCTCTGTCAACTGATTAAAGTAAATAATTCATGCTGTACCAGAGCTGTGTGGTAACTTGTAACTACATTTAAAGTCAATTCTGCACAAATTTTCATCAAACGTCACAAATAAGATAAACATGGTACGCTCAAGTCTGCTCCAAATTAACTCGTGAATATTGTATTAAAACGCTAACTGAGATTTGTTCAATTCAAAGCAACATCCACTTCAGCTGTCAAATTAAACATGAACTATTCGGAGGTTGTAATTGAATGGGAGGTGTAGGGAAACACGGCGGGCGTCTGGTTAAATGTCCTTAAGTCGAAAGGGAGTCCAGTAACGACGTGAGTTTGCAACAGACTGTCATGCCAACAATTTGTTAGCAAAGCATCGCTTTCGGACAGCGCCGAGGTCGTAACGGAACGGGACAATGGATACTAAATTGACGCACTTTATTGATGTGCCAACGGGTTTTGTCTCCAATTTGATGAAATATCTACGTACGTTTATCTCGTATTCATACCTCTTTCTTGTTCGCTTTTATCGCTTGGATCATGGCAAGGTGGTAGAGTTTTCTGGAAGCTTTCCATTGTTTGTTCGTGTATATTTTTTTTAGTTCTTCACGATAATTATTGATATCATCGCAGAATTCTTTGAACGCTCAACCCTGCTGCACGCGTAGCATGACCACGCTATGTCTACGGAAGAATAGACAAAATGTACTGACGTGTCTATTCTTGCTGTCAGTATTACGGAAGAATAGACATACTGACAGGAAGAATAGACAAAATGTACTGACGTGTCTATTCTTGCTGTCAGTATTACGGAAGAATAGACATACTGACAGGAAGAATAGACAAAATGTACTGACGTGTCTATTCTTGCTGTCAGTATGTCTATTCTTCCGTAGACATAGCGTGGTCATGGTACGCGTGCAGCAGGGTTTAAAGATTTAAAATGAATATGTTGCTACTTTATAAATAGGTATATTGAATTCTATACAAACTGCTTCGGGTATACCTGACGTAAACGAATTCGTATTCTACGGCACTCATTTTCCCCAGTCAGTCCCTCGTGTAATGCGTGCAACGTCGGTCGGTCAGAGGTGTTTAATCAATATCATGTACTTGTCCTTCCCTTCTTTTATAACTTAATAACTTATGCTGATGAAAGAAATATCGACCTAGATACCGTGTGGGTGTAGATAGAGTGATCTTTTTAACAAGTTCATTTAATCCGATCAAGCAAGAAAGGCATGTTTTAGAAGATAATTGCAGAAACATGATGGTAAACTAAAAAAAATAATGTTATTAATGTTGACATTTTTTAACTTCACTTAATAATAAACCCAGGATAGTCAAATATCTAGATCAGTCAATTTGCTTGCATATAGAGTATGCATATGCAATGCCATAACACGTTTCTCAAAATATACTACTTTCGTGGTTTTAATTATTATATCAAAAAAGTATATTTAGTCGATAAAAGTATATTCGACCTACCAACCTACTACTTATCTGATATTGTGTTATAAAGACTACTTTTTTTTTTGTAAACTAGTAATCTCCATTTCATCCCCTTTTAGACTTAAACACTCCTTCACAGAAAAAAACAACGAGATTTATCATTGAAAACGTTGGAAAAGCCGTTTGTTCTATATTTTAAGCGTGGAGACTATTAATATCTTTGCCAGGTGAGGTCATTTCTAACAAAGTCCCGTTTCAGCTGCGTAAGCATTGAAATGAAGCGTGATTATGATTTATTACGACCTCCCAAGATACTTCAATAAGCTAAGAACAAAATCGCTTTGATTAAAGTATTATGAAACAGATAGATGGGCATAAAGATTACGTAGCAACGGGAATCTGTATTATGAATTGGGTAGGATTTATTGCTATCAGCGAAAATAGAAATAGAATTGTACGATCTATAACATTTGTATATGAATTGAAACTGTATAAATGAATAAATGGCTTTCCGCATTATGATGTCTGTTAGAGTGTCATAAATAACATAGATTGAAAAAAAGTCTTTTTTTAGACAAGTTATGTATATTTTTTTATCGCAGGAGCTCGTGGCTAAGTTAAAGCCGTACAGATCGATCGGTCAAAGGTTAAGCTCCGCTAGCCGCGGTCGGTCTGTGGATGGGTGACCATCCCTTTCATACCGAGTTCCCTCCGCGCCTTGGAAAGCACGTAAAGCCGTTGGTCCCGGCTGTCATTTGTAGATCTTTGGCAGTCGTTATGGGTAGTCAGAAGCCAGAAAGTCTGACAACCAGTCTTACCAAGGGGTATCGTGTTACCCAGTAACTGGATTGTGGAGGTCCGATAGGCAGTCGCTCCATGTAAAACACTGGTATTCAGCTGCATCCGGTTAGACTGGAAGCCGACCCCAATATAATAATTATTTATTTATTTCTCGCCACAATATTACAAGGTACAGAGTTATCGAAGTGGTAAAATACATATTATTTATTGTTTAATATTGTGGGAGACTGGTGCCTAAACTAGGCTCTAGGTCTGTATTTCAGGACACCAGGAGGATAGTTGGGAATAGGCTAGGCAGATGATGATGATGTATATTTTTTTATAATGCAGTCAGCAAAGCGAAGCTATGGTTAACTAGCCGGAAGCTTACTATTTCTGAACTAAAGTAAGAACCCTTTTGCCTTGAGGCCTAGAGTAGAGCAGATCCCGTTGAAAGAGCCACTTACATACGACTCGTCATAATGCCGTGAAATAATTTAACTTTAAATTAATTTATTGTCAAACGGGGCACGTTTATAAACACTTAAATTAAATTAATTACTAAAGTAAAATGACTAATTAAACAAAATGACTAAACGCCCTCCAGAAACAATTCTCTTTTTTTTTAAATTTGGCTAAAAGGTTGGAGGAAGGCAGTCGATATTTTTTAGGGAAGCCGGAATTGTAGATACAGGGAGGGTGGGACTCACCCGTCTATTAAAAATAAATGGCTGCTATTATTATTAACTAGCTTTTACAGGCGACTGTGTCTTCGTACAGACGATGATGATGACGATGTTGAAGATGAAATCAATGATGTGGATGTAGTGGTAAAATAACGTTATTTCTCTTCGTAACCCCAGGGGGCCAGGTCTGCGATTTTTATAATTTCGTCATTCCAACACGATCCCATTGTCATTTTGCTAAAAGTTCGTAATCTGCTAAAAGTTCGTAATCTGCTAAAAGTTCGTAATCTGCTAAAAGTTCGTAACCTGCTATATTCATAATGGTCGATCATTGACTGCACAATGACTTTCTAATGGTAGGTCACTGATCAAAGGAACTGTCAAAATTTTAGCAGATTACCGCCTAAGTCAGTCATTCAGTTGTAATTTTGTACCTACGAGATTACCAGTCTAGATATCATTTCTTTCAATGACGTGTCAGTGGTTGACCATTGGAAAGTCATAATGACGCCATTATACTAGTAGATTACCAAACTTATCAAAATCAACAATTATGAAATCAATGATAGACCATTCTGACACTATTGTAATAGCAGACTTGAGGCCCTGTACAAAATTGTAGTGTAACGTTTCCCGTATTCCCCTTTTTCCTATTCAACTATGAAATTGTCAATGTTCTTTTGCCTCATTGGTCTAGTGGACGCAAGAGCGGTCGGCAGAACACAACCCGTGTCCGCCTGCGCTTACTCACGGGGGGTTGAGCTTATAACATGATATAAGAAATGTTTTATAAGAAATTTTCTGATTAAGAAAGCGTAAAATTGCGCATCAGTACTTATTTTCGATTTCCCGTACAACATTATCATTCCTTATCTGATCTCCTTATGGGTCACTTATTTTTTAGAAACCATGAACGTCTTTTTTATTTGTAATGAGTAACAAAAATAAAAATGCAGACTTCATGAAGGATTCAACAGTTTGGTATAAATTTTGACATCAATAGTATAGCTTTAGCTTTTTGATTGCCTATACAACATTTCATCCCTTATTTCACCCCATTAGGACACTTTTCCAAAAACGCTGCTACCTAAAATACTATATAAACTTCAATCTCAATAGCTTCAGATGTTTCGATTTTCAAAACAACATTAATTCACCTCTTTTTTTGTCCTTTTTAATCAAAACATAACAATGTATGTATTTTTCTTTATTATAACCACCTTTCTGTTAAGTCTGACATCTGTATTTTCAACGGTTTCGATTTTCCATACAACAGTATTCCACCCTCTCCACCCTTGAGGTCCATGCAAGTACAACAGTAGGTATTCCACCCTCCCTTAAGGAGTCGATTTTATTCATTTACATGTTATTTTTAACCTACTTTAGTACCTTGTGTTTATTCAAATAGATATCCATATAGGTAGGCGTGTTTTGACATCGTTATAAATAATTATTAAATTCTTGCTTCTAGAAATTGCGATCATAAATCAAAAGCATTTCTTGTGTTATTTTAGCTTGTATTCTTAAAGCTTACTAATATGGCGAAGGTTGTGCGATCCAATCTGAGACATCTGTCGTTATATGACATAACTTGAGCGCCGCCGAGAGACGTGTTTATAGTTACCTATTTTCCCTTCTTTACAACACCCGAACTCACATGGGTACGGTGTTTCGAATGAGGTCAGCGGGTTCGAAGGTACTACGTGTATCCTAATTATATATAGTTTATTGGTACCGCACTATTCAACTTACGCGGTCTATTGGATACAATATTTGTTACAGTTCTATTGAGTGGAAAATATATTTATAAGTAAATCTATTTCAGAATGTTCCTTGTATTTACAGTTAAGAACAAAGAGTTATAACATGTTTTTGGAAACTGGAAACAATGTTCAACTCTGTGTAACCAAATGTTTGTCCCAATGCGGAAATCGAAACCGCATCCTTTGTATGTTGGCTGAACGCGTTGACGACACGCGACAAATGTGTGTCAAACCAGTATCTCCGGGGAGCAATTATAGTAACTTTAGCGAAGTTTGCATTCTAATCGTAGACTATGTATATCTGTCATAAATGCCTCTATGTTACCTACATTTTTGACATTGCTTGTTGCCGAAATCATCATCATCTATCTGCCTAGCCTTTTCCCAACTATGATGGCGTCGGTTTCCAGTCTAACTGTATGCAGCTGAATAACAGGTTTTAGATGAAACGACTACAGAAACCAGTTACTAAGACTGGTTGTTAGTTCGGCTTCGGACTACCTATAACGACTGTCAAAGATCTACAAATAACAGCCGGGACCAACGGCTTTACGTGTATTCCGAGGCACGGAGGAAACTCGTAATGAAATAGATGGTCCCCCATCCACAGACTGACCGCGGCATGCGCAGCTTAACCATGACCAATCGATCCGGTTTTAACCAGCTTTTAGCTCGAGATTAGATTGTGATTAGAGTTCTAACGTTCTTAATTTGCCTTCTAAAATACGAGGATATTTTGGGATGGAACAGTCGAATATCGAACTAACAACATTTGATAGTGTGTTAAGCGCACAGTTCCTAAATGATGTGACATCCAAATGGCATCGGCTATTTTCATGTATTGAAATTAAAAACGAAAATACGAATTTCCTGCAACATTTTCTTTCCATAAATTCTATTTTCGGTTGCAAATATTCAGTTTCGTGATTTTTAGTTAACCAGAAATCTGAAAAGGTGTCATTGTACTTATCAATTTGTCGACTTTTACTATGGGACCGACCCTGAAGTCGCGAAAATAAAGTCCACTAATCCATCGAGCTATGAACGTGAATGTACGAATCAGCTATGTGAACATTCGATCAATATTAAAATAATCCGGTCAGAAATACTCATAGTATGGACCACTCTACTCCATTGACAAAAGAGTGAGTGACAGCTGAAATTCAAGCTGATGGCATTAAAATGCAAGCTAATCTGGCTAGGTGGTTTTATTAGTAACTAACGAAACCACTATAAAATTTGTATTTGTTAGCGTACACACTTGTACACTATATCTTCTATGTACTTGGCTAGATTCCATTTACGATTGGCATCCGTTACTAAAATTCGCTCTATATAATACCTGATAAATAATCTAAATCCATACTAATATTATAAATGCGAAAGTAACTCTGTCTGTTAAGCTATCACGATAAAACGGCGATTTTGATGAAAGGATCATGGTAGGATTTGTACAAAAAACTATAGATGTTTAGAGAAGTTGAAATCCTAATTTTTATGTTCTTGCGTACCTAAAGAGTATTTTCTTTTTATTAATCAAAATGGATGTATAAGTGAATAGTTTAACGAAATGCTCATTATTTCAGAACGGAACGCCGTTTTGCAGGTCTGACACTGAAATTGCATCATTTTATGGGAAATAATGTCAAAAATAATGATTAATAAATAAATAAATAAATAAATAAATATCTTGGGACAACTCACACACGGTCATCTGGTCCCAAGCTAAGCAGAGCTTGTGTTATGGTAACCAGACAACTGATATACATACTTATATAATTTATAAATACATACATATTATAGATAAACACCCAGACACAGAACAAACAATCATGCTCATCACACAAAGTTTGTCCTGGGTGGGAATCGAACCCACGACCTCCGGCTTAGCAGTCAGGGTCAGTGACCACTAGACCAACAGGCCCGTCAATGTACTTTTTCAACTCCGCCATTGTAAACAACGATTCACATCACTTATCTGTCAGTTTGTTAGAGCCATTACCGTCACTTGTCACTTTCTTTTTTTAATAAATACTTATACAAAAATGGGCAAGGAGATAAAACAAAAAACTGTAACTTTCATTTCAAAATATTTTAATTATGCGGGTGTTCAAAAATATGGTGAGTATATCAATCTACTCCTGGCAATGTATTCTCCACATTGGAAAATATTTTAAACCCTCTAAATGATATTTTTTTCATACAAATGAATGTATGGATCTCGCGATGATTCTTTGGTATGAAGATAGTTTGAACCCTGGAGAAGTACATAGGCTACCTTTTAATCCGCAACTTCGTCTGCATTCGCGATAACCGACATTCACGCAGACGAAGTCGCGGGTAAAAGCTAGTAGGTTACAATTGTAAATTAATTTATTATAAAGACTTAGATCCTTTCATATTTTACAGTCATTTATGTAGAAAAGTCACCGTTTCGTTTCGACTTGAAATACTTCAAGTTTCGCTAAAGTACATATAAGAAAGTAATGACCCCAAGACAAAAATTAATACAAGAAATAAACATGATTAACACCTGCAGCACAATCAATATATTTAAGATATTACTTACCTGATCTACTACTGCATCTTTGTAAATAATTTACAAAGGCTGGAATTACGGCCTTCTTCGAGCTCAATCATTTCCGGGATATAATGGAGTTTTCAAATAGAAATACATACCTAATGAAAGTTTGCTGAACCTATGTAAAGAGTCCGGGACCTTAATCAAGTGCTTCGTGGCAGTAAATACAGCGTCGACCCTTGAGCGAAACCTATTGTGTTTGCTATTAATATTTCTAGTGTAGTGTGTACATAAATATACATAAAGAACTATGAAACGTCAAGTTTAAGAAAAGTTTTGTAGAGCGTCGTCTCATACCTAAGATACAGTCTCTTTCTAAAACTATTTTAATAACAGTTAACAGTTTTAGTATGTGACTGTCTCTAGGTTTGTAATATCCTAGACTTTTTTTAACCGATTTCAAAAAATTAAGAAGGTTCTCAATTCGATACGTCATCATCATCATCATCATTTCAGCCGAAAGACGTCCACTGCTGGACATAAGCCAAGGGGGGTTTGGTTATAATCGCTACGCTTGGCAGGCGGGTTGGCGATCGCAGTATGGTTGTTACAAATGCACAGAGAACGCTGCTGCCCATTATCTTGTACGTCCCTTAGTCGCCTCTTACGACACCCACGGGAAGATATGGAATTCTTTACGTCTGACACCATACGGATAATTCGATACGTATATTTTTTTTTATGTTTGACCACGCATAACTTTTTTCATTGTAGTCCGATTTCGATGATTATTATTTTAATTGATAATGTATATCTCAAAGTTGGTATCCACCTACCTACTACATACCTCAATTTCATAAAAATGTGTCACCCTTATGGGTGGAAAAGTAAGGGATGACTTAAATTTTTTGGTGTTAAAGTTTTGTAATTGACTTGTATGATAAGAAGTAGGCACTAAAAAGCAAATTATACTTTTTTACTTAAAAATAACCGCCTTCTAAAATTTTTGGTTTTTTCAAAAAAGGCTGGTAGGCTACTGGTAGTCATAACACTTAATACGTATCTACTATCTAGCTAAATCAGCCATAAAGTAAAGATCTTGTACATAAGAATCCGATTTCACACTTTATAATATTAGTACCCCGACCTTAACTAGTCTTTAAAATCTATTCTTCAGTTTTTACTTAACAGTGAGCCGAGGGTGTAGCGTTGAGGTGCTCACTCGAACATAAGGGTAGAAACTAGTTCAAGGGCTCGTCATAGTACCTACGTATGCACGATTCAATGACAGTAAGGGCTCTTAAACACGAGCGACATGTTGTCAACGGCAGAGGTAACTGCAACCGTCGACACGCGTCTGCAGCCGCCGTCGACGAGTCAGCGTCAATGCAGCCGCAGCCGATGCGACAGCTGCCGCTGACGCGTGTCGACGACTACAGTTACCCAATGCCGTTGGAAATATGCCGCCCGTGTGTAAGAGCCCTAAGAGGGAAACTGCGAAACTGCGAAAACTTTAAATCTAGTTTTAAGTTTTCTTTTTCAACGAAGGTCAAGAAACGAAGATATCATACTAAACTACTAGGTTGGAATTTCACATTCAGATCTTTACCTATGCTGTCAAAAAAATTGGTGGAACATATACGTATACATACCTATTCCATATTTTAATGAAAGATCTCTCTCCGAACACTTTTTCTTTTTTAAATGTAACTGAATTTCAATGTCATTTCCGACCCATGTATGATACCTTCAAAATTAAAATATTTTGATATGAAGTTGAGGTTTACGGTACTTATCGACATTTTTAATAGTAACGAGAAGTTGGAGACTTTTTAATTAAAGTTTGATATCGTCTGTTGTCTGTTGTTGTTAATTACAACTGGAAAGAACAAGCCTATTTCCCTACGGTACTCAAGTAGGTAGCTGGCATAAATAATAAAAGGAAGTATTTTCACTAAGGATTTCAATGAACTTTCATTCATTATGTTTGCATAATCAATTGTTTGAGTTCGGGAGAAATAATTAATTAATTAATTTTCCCTTTTGTGGTATACCGACCTCTCTATCAAGCTTGGCTAATTATTATTAAAGTGGATCCATTTAACTGGCCGGCCACGACTTAACCACATTTCTCTCGTAGTTTCTACTGATAATTTATTAGACTTGATTGCAAATTGAATAATTAAATCGTATCTAACTGTATGGGAATTTCGACTGTACAAAACTATAAGACTGTAGTAAGTGTAGCACCTACTCGTATATAGCTTAGGTATTAAGTCACTGCCAAGTTCAACGGTATCAGATAATTCGGATGTAAAGAATTGCTCCCCGTTTTCTAGCCCGTCGAGCCATGATTTTTGGGCACCGCGATACGCTTCGCTAGTCTCACTGGCAGGCTTCCGGCAGAGCTCAGTGGACAGATCTATTGAACGGAATAATGCGACAGATCTGGCCCGGCGCCATTAAAATTTTATCTGAATATTCTAACTAGATTTGATAAAGTACGAAGTTAGAACATCAGAAGAAGTTTTAAAGTCGCCCCTATTACAGACAAGCTTCGAGAAAGTCGTCTGAGTTGGTACGGATACATAAAAGAGTAGGTACAGAACCCGATTATGCCGTAAATCGAGCGTTATCACGTCGACCACATGCCGCATGGCTCAAACACAAGTCACAGGTCACAGTATACTAACTGTCTGACTTGTGACCAGACAAGTGACAACCCAGGATAGAGAGCATCCTGGCGCCAAGTAACGCGGAGATCTGATCCCAAATGATGGGAAGAGACAAATAAAAAGAAGAAGCTTGCATATGACCTTCCCTACATCCCCTTAACGGATTGCCGAAATATTACCAATGACCCTGTTAAGCAACAAGAAAATCAATAAACCCCTGAAATTCAATTAGGTACCCTTACACCAATGTTGCATTAGTGTTAACTGCGACACCGTTGACCGCTCATATTTATTATTATATTTATTCAGGGTTAGGTTAGATTAGTTAAAGTTACCACAATCTGACCGCCCCGGTGGTCTGGTGGTCACAATCGTCTTCTTCCTAGTCCAAGACGTTCGATTCCCGGGTTGGGCAAAATTGGGTTTTTTTCCTTAGGAATATGTTGAGTCGTATGCGGAAGCTTTTAAATAGCAAATGCCACTACCGCCTACCACTATGCGCCAATTATAAATTGTTAATTAAAGATCTTAGTGTGTAAGCTTTTCTAATCTAATCTCTTCTAATATATAAAAGTCTCGTGTCACAGTGTTTGTTCGAACTCCTCTGGAACGGCTGGACCGATTTTTATGTTTTCTTTTTTGTGTATATTTGGTAGGTCTGAGAATAGGTCGTACCTAGGCTATTTTTAATACCCCTAAGCGGTAAGAAATAATTTATCTATACATACAAATAAATAAAATTGAAGTGTCTGTTTGTAATGTCCAAATAACAGCTTTTAACTAAATGCATATGAAAGTAAGTATGGTACCTATCCCAAAAAAAACATTTTTTTTTTAATTTTTGTCTGTCTGTCTTTCTGTCTGTTTGTTCCGGCTAATCTCTGAAACGGCTGAACGGCTTTTATTTTAGAAAAAAATAGGCTTCCGCACAAAAAAAATTAAAACCCTGACAACCGACAATTACGCGGACGAAGTCGCGGGCATGAGCTAGTATGACATAAAGACATTCGCCGCTTCAGCTAGTAATAAAAAAAATTATCAGGATCAGCCCGAAATTTAGAAGTTAGTGATGTGACAATTCAGTGGTGGCGTTAGGCGTCGGCCATGTCAGCGACCGACGAAGGCCTCGCGCGTATGGGGGCCGCGCAAAAACGTTTTTCAAGTTGTTAAAATTTAGTTATCCCTATTTATTCCCGTATTTCCTATTGTATTATTTATCTATAGTTGTCTGGCAATATTATAAAAGTAAAATATTTCCGCGTGCGATTTTCGGGGAACCCCCGAATCGTTCATTCGAATGAATTAGAAAGAATATCTTACTAGGGACCTCGCAAAGAATTTCTCGCCTATGTCTACTTTTCGGCTAGCGCCGCCACTGTGTGACATACCTTGACAATCATGTATAACCGTTGATCCTACGCTTGATCTCTCTCCGGTCGTGTCGGATTGACATCCTATTGGACTATGAGCATTAGAGACTAGAAAGTGCACTATAATATCTCTCTCTTAATCTCCCCTATGGACTAGTCTTTATTGAGTTTGGCCGCCGTTTGCCGTGACCAAAATTGGAGAGAAGTCTCTATTATATCACATAATCATATTGCTAAAAATAGTTACAGTATAATTCGTTGTTATTAAAAACATTGTGATTTCAAACCTGTTCATTTCCAACATTTTCCCCATTCATTGTTTTAAAAACACAAAGAAATGAATACTGTGGTACCTATACCTATGATCCGTAGGTACGCAAATATTTTAGGACCTCTTTGCTCGGCCGTGAATTCAAATTATTTATTTGTAAAACATTGGTACAGTATAATAAAATCTAATTCAAATGTCAGGAGCGCTATGTTTAACTTAATAATACTATTTGGAAGGGAACGGGAACCGATCACTTTTCCGAAATGTTTTTTTCCGAATTTCATTTTACCGAAAACTATTGACCGATGTGTTTTTTGCTATATGCATTATTTCACATATTTTTATATCATCGAAGTATCATGTGTCATAAGTATTATTTTACCGAACTATTTTTCGTCGATTTACAAACTAACTTTTTGCTATTGGCCGAAGCCTCTTATGAACTTTTTTCATTTGCCAAATGATTTATTTGCCATATTTTCACCACACCGAAACAATATTTTACAGAATACTAGCGGGCCCGGCAGACGTTGTCCTGCCTGAAAATAAAAACAAGTCCTAGAACTACAACGCCACCTATCGGGTCCAATTGTGAATCTAAACCATTCACAAATCCACTGGAACACACACAAAACATTTCATCAAAATCGGTCCAGCCGTTTAGGAGGAGTTCACTTTCATACACACGCACAGAAGATTTTTATATATAAGATTACCTGGTAGCATTATCAATATAAAATAAAATAGTGTCATAAAAAATCAATAGGCTACAAAATTTTAGTGACAGAAACGAATCGCTGCAAAACCGACTTCACGCAGTCTTGTCTGCCCTACCCCTAGAGTGTAATTTAAGCCCGCGTAGGCGCGGAGGGGTGGGGCGGCCCGCGAGCTGAGGAGCAGCCGGTTTGAAGGCTCGCCGCCGCGGCTGAAGCCGAAGCTGCGGTAGTGAGCGTTAAAACCATCAGCGACGAAAAACTTGCGTGGGGCCGCCCAGACACCGCAGCGCCGGAGCCATGCCAAAAACAATGCTTGAGCATATTGCATGCCTACTTGCATGTTTCATGCTTGTTTGCACTCTGCATGTTTGTTTGTATGCTGCAAGCCTGCTTGAATGCTGCATGCTTGAAGCAAGAATCTCTGTTTGCAAGCTTCTTACTGGGACCACCTGTTTTATTAAGTGCCATTACATTTAAATAATTAATTAAACAAAATAGTAGAAAACTAATCTGAAATTAGCTCTCTATAACGCCACTGTAAATAAATAAATACGTTAGTTTTTTAAAGCTCTTTCAAATATTTAAAGTCACTCAAATTGTCTTTAATTTTCAAAACTTTTTGACTTTTCGTTTCTATGACGACGTATTTTTTTTTCTGGTGGAGTACCGGTTATCATTGACTCAATATTAGACATATTTACTTCTAGGCGTTTGGTGAAATATGGTAATTAAAACAGTGGTTTAACGAATGTTCGAACGAATGTTATTTCGGCTAAATGTCACTTCGGTAAAAAGTTTTTCGACCAAATGAAACGTCGGAGCAACGAAAAAAAGCGAATTGATAATAGGTCAACTGATGCAGTGGCAGACGTGATTTCGATGAAGTAAAAAAATACGAAACGAGAAAAATTGAAAAGTTTTAGGTGAAATGAAATTCGATCAAATATTTTTCGACCTTATGATAGGTAACCTATTTGGAAACATATAATACTAATTTTAATATTCTTTTGCATTATTAAATTTATTTGTTTAGTTAAATGATTTACTAATAATACTATTAATTAGAATTAGATAGAAGTATTACATTTTAGACCACGGACTAAAGCAAGCAAAGCGAGAAAATACTGAAAATAATATTTAACAATTGAATGAGTAGGTACTTGCTGACTCATCTATCAATTCTTAAACAGTACCTAGTCACAAAATATAGAGATTACAGAAGGACCGCTCCCGCCATCTTCAAAAATAGTTACCTGAACTTGCCAAACTCACTAGGGCTCCTACTGTATTGACTCTGTAGGTTTTATTCGTAATAATATGAAATTTTATTGGCACTGGTTGGAACTCTTTGCATTTTTTTATAAGAAATTTTTCCTGTTCGTCATGAAATGTCAATGTCTCTCATTTATTAATTTAGACAACCCGTGACATTCGAGGCTGAAGTCTGCTTGAAACTGCTTGACAATGCCTATAAATGTAATGTCAATGTGTGCGTGCTAAAAATGACGGTTTGTTCTGAGTGGTCTCTCTGCTCGGGAGCGCCGCAGCCTTACGTACTTTGTGACAGTACCTTGTCTACTTATCACTGGCATGAAATTTTGACACACACACACATTCATTTGTCTCATTGATTAATGCCATAATCTGATATTAACTGGATACAATTAAGCAACCGGTGTGGTACGAAACTCGCTATCGAGAGCAATTTGTATTTGACCAGTTGATATTCCTTGCTCGTAATAAACGTTTTTGAATAATTATGCTAGAAATGAAATATAGGTATAAATTGCTATGACAGAAAAAGAACCTAAGCTCTAATTTGTTTCTTGTTTTCAAATCTTAAATTACACTGCTATCTTTTTCTTCTGTCATATTTTATAATGCAATTAAGGTGGTCAGGTTGGTAACGCTATTAGATTATACCTTAACAGATCAAATTCAACCTCATAAAATTTTTCGTCATAAAGATAATAAAATTGCTTAGCTTTACTAACAGTTTTTTTATTTTACTTGATATTGTCAGATTTTGTAATGAAGCATTAAAAAATTACTTATTATCTATTTGCATTATCTCTATTAAGAAGCAAGATTTAATAGAGTTGCCAATACTCTGAGGAAAGATGGAGCAACAGGCTG
Source organism: Charanyca ferruginea (assembly GCA_947361185.1). NCBI lineage: Eukaryota > Metazoa > Arthropoda > Insecta > Lepidoptera > Noctuidae > Charanyca > Charanyca ferruginea. Next base: position 14,040,946 of record OX376055.1, on the reverse strand, counting down.
CTGTGCACATGTGCAACAACATGGGACACTATATCTATATTCATAGTCGGTGTATGGATGTCGCTATGTTGTCTCAACCGACCCGCACGGTTCACCTCTAAATCTAAACCAATGTTTGTACCATTTAGTTGGCAGTATTTGATTGCATTTGGTAAATAACAGCCGTGTTGAGCTGGTATAAATTGCTATGACAGAAAAAGAACCTAAGCTCTAATTTGTTTCTTGTTTTCAAATCTTAAATTACACTGCTATCTTTTTCTTCTGTCATATTTTATAATGCAATTAAGGTGGTCAGGTTGGTAACGCTATTAGATTATACCTTAACAGATCAAATTCAACCTCATAAAATTTTTCGTCATAAAGATAATAAAATTGCTTAGCTTTACTAACAGTTTTTTTATTTTACTTGATATTGTCAGATTTTGTAATGAAGCATTAAAAAATTACTTATTATCTATTTGCATACTCTCTATTAAGAAGCAAGATTTAATAGAGTTGCCAATACTCTGAGGAAAGATGGAGCAACAGGCTGCTGTGCACATGTGCAACAACATGGGACACTATATCTATATTCATAGTCGGTGTATGGATGTCGCTATGTTGTCTCAACCGACCCGCACGGTTCACCTCTAAATCTAAACCAATGTTTGTACCATTTAGTTGGCAGTATTTGATTGCATTTGGTAAATAACAGCCGTGTTGAGCTGAAGGCTTGATTTTGGAAAGCGACCATAATACAGATAAAAAGTTAATGTGTAGTAACGGGAAGTTTAAATGCTTTTTTTTAATATTTTTATGTAGGTACGTAATATATTTCGAGCCGTTTGGGGTTGAAACCCTCGGGTCGTGGGGACCGAGTGCTCATTTTCTTTTTAAGGAAATGTCCAAAAGGTTGGTTGACACTTCCCGTGATCCAAGAGCTGGTTTTTACCTCGGGCAGAGATTAAGCATTGTCATCCAACGTTGCAAATGCCGCCAGTCTTTTAGGTACGTACATTTCCAGATGACGGCGATAGAGAGAGAGAGTTATTGAAAACAAAGTTTTCCTTGCAGTTGCAAGAAACCATTTTTTTTTCACAATGAACCTATTATATCTTTAATTACATAGTATCTACAGTAAAAGTCATCTAGAGTTTTTTCTTTTCTTACATATTTTTTATAAACGACGCCTGTCAGTAACACCGTACTAGGGTTTCCGGATTCGTGCTTTGGTTTTCAATAGAAATACCCGAAGCTTCAATCTTGTCGATCCTAAAAACATTTAGTGAGTGAAGAATGTTAGTTTATTTTTCGTCTGAAAATAAATGCTCTCCCTGCCAGATGCTAATAATAATAAGGTTCAAAATGAATAAATCGACAAATCTATTGTTGCGGATAATAGAAGAAATTCAAATACCCGTTGTGGTAAATTGTTCATATAATTTTATGGATTCGGTGATGCGTGTTTAATAAAAATCGAATATCACTTTGAGGTTCGGGGTCATGAATAGGCTGACCCTTCCGCTTTCCATGAATGTCACACGACGGGATATTATAACGAAAAGGTCACCGAGACCCTTAATTTATTTTTTATTATTAATTTATCGAGATTTGAATCGCCGCGAAAAATGAACGACGGTATCTAAGCACATCATATTTGTTAAATTATCAGCTTTACATTCAGCTTCAATTACATTTTATCTGAACATACAAATCTTAAAAATAAAAATAATAAAATTATTTACAATTCCAAGAAAAAGGGAGGAGAGAGCTCAAAGTGTATCTAAAAACGCGTTCACGTCGCTGTCAACGGGACACGTGTCAACAGGCTGGCAGCATTGCCACTTTGTTTGTTCTTTTTTAACGCGATGTCACTGTGATAAAGCAGGTAGGAAGGTACATCTATTTAGATACGGCACTACTAATACCTAAATAGGTACCTATATACCATTGCAGAGTTTGTCACAACATTATCTGTTTAGCCTTTTTCCAACTATATTGAGGTCAGCTGCCAGTTTAACCGGGTGCAGCTGAATACCAGTTTTGTACAAGATGCGACTGCCTATCTAACCATTATTTCTGTCAAAGAGCCGGGATTAAATGCTTTACGTGCTTTAAGAGCCAACACCACCAAATCCAAATTCCTACTGTTACTGAGGAATTTTGAATTGGTAACATACCTACATAAATCATTATAATGTCGAACTGCTGTATGCAAATTTAAAATATAACGCTCTTCTCCCTATGAAAACCATCACATTGATGAATTGTAAAGAGTTAAAACGGGTAGACTGTAGGCAGTACATCGTATAGGTACACCGTTACAAACCCTTTGTAATATTTTATGGTTTTAAATTCACTGGCCATTTTTCAGGGGGTAAAGAACTCATAGGCCTCCCACCAGATGGAGCAACGACATCGTCAAGGGCGCGGGTAACCGGTGGATATAAGCGGCAATATGCTGCTCGTTGTGGTCTTCTATGGGGGAGGCCTTTGTTCAACAATAGACGTGTTTCGGCTGATGATCATGATGATGATGATGAAAAAGAACTCATAAATAAGAACAACTTTTGACAACAGTAAAACATTTTTTTTACCCACAACATGCACTACAACGCTATTGATATGTATAGAAGAGTAGAAGACCTAGTCTACTAATTAAAAACGTTCAAAATCCAGTCGCAAAATCTCATCTTTGCGACAATAAATTTAAAGATGAAATCTTGCCAATAATGCAGGTAACCTTAGTCTTCGCAACCTGTCAAAAACACCTTGTTTTTGACAGATCGAGAGAGATTTGACCATATGACCATATTTTTTTAATATTTCAGGGTTGATCACAGTAAAAGCTTTACGTATTCATGAGTACTTTCTCCCGCTGAATAATGTCCTGTTAATTAAAAGTCAGCCACAAGCGATACACACATAGGATTAATCTGCGTAAAAAAATAAAATTATTCTTTTATATAATTTTAGATACTTTTATAAGTTGAGTGGATGGATAAGGTTTGAAATGAGTATATTCACAAAATATAGAGGTTACAGAAAGTCCGCTCCCGCCATTTAAAAAAATAATTACCTAAACTTGCCAGACTCACTAGGGCTGCTACTGTATTGACTCTGTAGGTTTTATTTGTGTCAATATGAAATTTTATTGACATTGGTTGGAACTCTTTGCATTTGTTTTATAACAAAATTTTAGGAGAGCAGATAGACAGTCGCTCCATGTAAAACACTGGTATTCAGCTGCATCAATTTAGACTGGAAGCCGACACCACTAGGCTAGGCAGATGATGAGATATTTGTATAAGCACATAGAATTCTCATAGAATACGTACAAGAAACTGCAGTCATAATAAATCTGCCCTACAAATCCACAATCACTCATGTGTGTCCAACGCCATAAGTTATGTATTGTATACGACTATACGTATATTAGGTGCATAATATTTCCGGGGTAACTGAGCATAGTGCTGACCATGCTATGATTAATTTCTGCTCATGCATTACCCATTAGTTTTCCAGTCACTGTATATCTTAAGCATGGTAACCATAACATGGTTATTTAATCTTACTCTTGACACAGCACAGGTTGCCTTAAACAAACGAATTAGGAAACAAACTCGGACCAACTAAACTAGATGGCTGGTTCTTGAGTTACAAACACAGTAACTGACTGACTGATTTACTTATTATTAAAGTATAGTTAACTAGATTACAGAGCCTTTGTTTTTGACAAATGGTAAAGGGTCACAAGTGTAACTACTGTTCGGACGAGCAGAGATGTGGCGAAGCGTCACCGCTATATGATTGCAATTCCACCGGTCTCGAACCCAGCGCTTTGCCTCCACTTTTATTATGCGAACTGTGAGTCTGTGGAATTCAATGCCTGCCTCTTTGTTCCCCGATAAGTATAATCTGGGTATTGTGAAGGCACGAGTGAACCGGTTCATCCTAGACAAGCGCTCCTTAGACTGCATCGTAACTTAAGATCAGGTGAGTTGCGGCCAAACGCAAGCCTTTAAGAATATAAAAAACAAAACTACGAAATCCGTTTTTTCCTATTTATCCATATTGAATAAAACAAGAATTTGTGTTTTAAGTAAGTTCAACATATACTACATACAGCAGTCCGTATTTGAGAAATACGAACAAAAGAAAGAAGAATTTTCGGTACATCTCCGTTCTTTTGAATTGGCGGAAGGATATTCGTAACTTACTGAAAAGAAAATGGTTAATGAGATTCGACGAACGTTTTTTCGTATGATAAGGCAACAGAACTCGGTAAAGGGTGGCACATTTTCTTCTAATATTACAGATTTTAAAAAAATATCTAAACTAAAAATATGGCGCAAAGCATTAGTTGATCAAAGATGCGCCATTAGTTAAATATTTATTAAATTATTAATTACATTTTTTTATTTTACTTCATTGTAATCGGTACGCTACCGATGTATATTAATTGCAATAAAGACACAATAAAATTAGTGACATGATGATTGACTATAGTCGAATTTCTAATTCTAAATCGATTGTTATCGAATACTTTTACGTCAGTGTCTCATACTAGGCCAATAGACATTATTGTAGACATAATATACAATGCAATATAAAAGATAATATTCCTTCTCACTAGCATAGTTACACAAAATAGCAACATTTCCTAACGGAGATGAGAATTGCTTCCGTCCTAGGGTTGTCACCTAAAAGGGTCCCGGCCGGTCATCATTCTTCAGCAACTTTCATATTATAAGCATATTTTCACGCTGTTTTGTTATGCATATGGTGAGGAATTCCAATTCGAAACACATTATGAAGATTCGAAGTAGATTCTATGGTTTCAAGTTTGTATTGCTATGCTACTGATATATTTTCTTTGTAGTCTGAACAGAACAGTTACTCCTAACATTGTCCCGAACACGCGTTTAATCAAATAGAAAGCGCTGTTTGTTTCCAATGTTGGTTGTTCCGACGACACGGTTGGCGCAATGGCTGAGCAATTAGCTCCTGTGCTGCGCGTCGCGGATTAGACTAAGTACCGCACGTAATGCTGGCACTTCACATGGCATATTTGTGCAAATATTCGCTTTATTTGGATAATACAAAATGTACCCTAATCTTATTGAAGTAAAGTCGATTTTGTTTTATCTAAATAAGCTGAATATTTGCACAAATACGCCATGTGAAGTGCCTGCATAACAAATATTTGTATGGCCTATAAGTAGTTGTTTCGAATCTGATTGTTAGTGTATGTTTGCCACAATACAGGAGAAATTCTTAATGTGCAACTATTATATGAAAAGAAATCGTCGTTGAGAGTGATTCTGCGTAACTAACATGTATAAGTAAATACCTCAAAAGAGATTGCTTATAATAGCCCTGCGCAACAAATAGTGTCGGATATATACGTTAATTAATTGTAAGTATATTTTATGAAATTAGTTGCAAATACTTTTTTTAGCATTTCCTCAACGTAGATTTACCATAATATATTTTCTGGAGTTGTCAACACTGCCCTCGCCTGTGATGTCACCGCAAAATCTTGAAATAAATAAATTCCAGGGCGAACAATGTATGGGGGCCGAGCAATGTCCTTTCAACCTTATGTTAAATCAGCGAAAGTGTACTTTCGTGGTATTTAAAAATGTTAGTTACGCGGAATTGCACGCTCAACGTCGAAATGTAGATAGCCATAGCCACTAAAATACCGTACCTATGTTTATTTAAGTAAATTAGAAGAGTTTAATGCTTTGTTTATATGAAACCTAGACACGTTTCTATCATTGATTATCGTGTTGACCTTGCACAGGCGCGTGGGGGTCGAGACAGCAAGTGAACTTGACCTGCTATATTTATTGAATCCTACCTTAATTTTACTACTATCTACTTCAATTTGAGCTAGTTTCCGAGTTTACATTGCACTTCTACCTCTATAGTTTATCCGCATAGAAAAGTGACCAGACGTTAGGGATGCTGTGTACCAGCTTAAAATTACTTTAGGGGCTTCTGAAAGCTTTAATATCAATGCCCACCAACACCGAACAACCCAAACCAACCAACCAACTATTATTCCTTTAGCTTTCTCTATTGTATACCTCTTTACCCTGCCATATTGGAGATAAAATCTAATATTTGCATTAGTAAAATACATATTCGTCACGGTATTCCGTATTCAAAACAAAAGGCACAGAAACTGTTTGCGAAACCAATCTTTCAAATTGCTTGCGTGAAACGGGTTTGGGTGATAACGAAGGGGGGTGCTGAAGTATACAGGGTGGGGGAAGATCGGGTGTCTTAATCGTTCCTTCGCTTTTATAGCAAGCCTTCCGTGAAATATAACGTAATAGTCGATCCGATTTAGGTCCTGATGCCGCGCAAAACGGGTCCAATTCCAACTTGTTGGTATCGGAAAAACCTGCATATTAAATATTTTACCTACGGTAAAAAAAAAACTCGGGCCGTGTCAATGTTTTGGGTTTTGGTACATAATTCACTACTATCTCTGGGGAATGCCTACTACATTCAGCAGTGGGCGGCAATAGGCTGATGTGTATTTTGTAATTATAACGCACTATCTGCGGCACTCAGAGACGTCACTTAATAATAATAATAATAATAATAATAATAATAAAACGTTTAATTCGACCACAAAGGATCATAGCCACACACATTTATAACAATAGCAGAAACACAAAACAATTAAATAAAACAAACATATAATTAAAATACACACATTTCTACTGATTTCGATTGCTCAGTAAGTGAACCATACAGCAATGGTTCAGGTACTGGCAATCGAACCTCAGCGCGAATGCCCTCAGGATACTATTGGAGCTAGCCCGAACCCTGCGCACCAGGGATGTGCAGCGCTTTCGCATAGCTGAATAGAAACAGTCTACTTGCGACTCGGCGAACATCCCTGACGCGCTGCAGAATCGGGGCAGCCCCATCAGCACCCTGAACGCATTATTATACTGCACGCGCAGGGCGTTGTACTGCCCGCGCGTGTACGAGACCCACAGGCTGCTCGTGTAGAAAGATGTACAAAATGCTTTGAACAGTGTTGTTTTTACTTCGGTTGTACAACGAGCAAACCTGCGGGCAATCATATTCGCCCTTACAGACAACGCCCTGCGTTCTCGCTCTATGTCTGCATCGTCTTTCAGATCCGAGGTCATCATATGTCCAAGGTATTTAAAATGTTCCACCCTCTTAAGAGGTGTTCCACACAGTTTAATGACAGGTATTGTTGTCGGACATTTTCCTCTAGCCTGAAAGACCATGCATTCGCTTTTCTTTACATTATACAACAAGCCATGGTTGTAAGCGTACTTTTCACAGATGCCCAATAGTTTAGAAAGGCCACATACAGAAGCACTCAACAGCACCATGTCGTCTGCGTAACTGATATTATTGAGACATACATCATCAATATGGCAGCCGACACGGGTGCTGCTAAGCTCCTCTATCAGTGCATTGACGTAGAGATTGAAAAGCTTGGGTGAAGATAGTCCCCCCTGCCTCACCCCACATTCCAACCTGTACGGCTCTGAAAATGCATTCGACCATCGCACGACATTGACCTGGTTACGATACCAAATTTTAAAGAATAACATTAATCATTAACTTTAATTGCCCAAACATAAGTTGGCTAATGTCAACAACGATATTTTTGTCTGACAGCGTTCCAAGTTTTGTTGGTCAATTAAAGTTAATGATTCATTATTATTAAGTGACGTCTCTGAGTATGGCAGTATGACATCCTTTATGCTCGGAAGCAAGACATGTCACAATTTTTTAATAACCAAATCTTTGCATTAAGATTAGCGAAATACGATATTTAACAAAATTGTCTGGATAGTGCAAATTAAGTGAATCAGTGGCCTGGTTGGTACTTAATTATATTGTGAGATAACAAAAGATTTATATTATGAGACGATTTAGCACCGAAAAGTAAGTAATTACTTACATAATTCAAAATGAAGTCGTAGTTTGTTTGTTTCAGCGGTGTAAGCAAATGATGCATTTATGAACATAATGAATGACAAAGGACTTGTTAAAAGATGGTACATCAGAGGTTCCACCGAAGTACGTGATCGATTGACTACACAGTTTGTTGCAGTTAAATTATACCTTAGTACCAAAACCTAAAATGGTTTTCTGTTCATCAGTAAGCACATTCGCTTATTACTATACTGATGTAACGTCTATCTCGTGTATGCATTATGCCCCAGGTCCAGGAGAACAATCTGGAAAAAATCAATCAATTTTGAAATGCCTTTAACAATCACCAGGTTGCCCCGGTGTGAATGTTATGACAACCTCGTTTGCTTACCTGAAATCTGGTAAGGAGCCTACCGAAAGATGCCTCATCATCTGCCTTGCCTTGTCTCAAATATGTTGGGGTCGGCTTCCAGTCTAAATTTATGCAGCTGAATGTCAGTGTTTTAGGGTGTTACTACACCAATCGATCGATTTCATCGGTCGACATCGATCGACGTTGATCGATCGACGTTGATCGATTGGTGTGGTAGCTTCGACTGATCGACGGATACCGTTCGACTAACTAATCGATCGATTGCCGGTCGATGGCATCGGTCGACGTTGATCGATTAACTCCAGCTATAATCCATCAGTACCTAATAATAATCAAGCAGCTCAGACTAATCCATTCTACCATCGGTCGATCGATGGGTCTAGTAGAAATTATCGATACTACTTACTGGATAACACGATACCCCTTGGTAAGCCTGGTTGTCAGACTTTCTGGCTTCTGGCTACCCCTAACGACTACCAAAGATCTACGAATGACAGCCGGGACCAACAGCTTCACGTGCTTTCCGAGGCACGGAAGGTTCTCGGTATGGGTGGACACCCATCCACAGACCGACCGCGGCAAGGGTAGTTTATCCTTTGACCGATCGATCTGTATGGCTTTTACTTACCCACGAGCTCCTCCCTAAATCAAAAGATGACTGAGTTATAAAAGGTTGAAAAGTCGAACGTTCCTATCTAAAATTTCATTGAAAAGATCCTCTACAAAGATAAACACTATCACGTGTTTGGTTGCAAACGAGACACAAAGCCAGTCAAAAACGCTAGATTGGAAAAATTCAAACCCTCTACGAGTTTGAATTTTTAAAGCTTATAGGTATCTCTCTTGCTATGAGCATCGCTCCTTTGAAATGCGGTGTACCAGAAAGGTTGTGATACTATTTTTATAAATAAAATAATAAAATGTCACGTTAACGCTTATTTGGACTATCTTCATCAAAGTCTATTTTAATAAAAGTCTAAAATTGTTGGGCTATAAAGAAGGCACGTAGTTAGGGAAAATCTGTATATAAATTATCTAATTTACGTTCCGCTTTTCGAAATTCTGTTAACAAGCTTTTGTTTAGCTCTCTATTTGTAAGTTATGATAAGATAGTTTTATGAATAAATTATTTACTGTCTAGATCAGCTAGAAATGTTGTAGGTAACGAATATCTCTTTTATTTTGTTTGACAATACATTTATTGGCTGCAAACGAATTTCTGTGCTATGCTCGTTCCGTGCAAAGGAAATTATAAACATGATTGATTATAGTTGTTACTTTTCACGAAACCGCGTCAATTATTGCTAATGATACAAATGAAAATACTTAAAACACAAGGACTATCCCAAATTATTTTCCTTCAGCTTAATTTTCAACATTACAAAGAAACAGCAGCGTAGCAGTGTCGACTCCAGTATGTAATTAATTCATTAATTTTCTAAACAAACTTAACTCAATTAAGGTAAAGCAAACACAATGCTTGTGACGCTGACTTTACAAAATACTAACTTTGTAGCTATGCTATTGTGAATATTAATTATATTCCATGTACTCAACATTTAATATTTACTCACTATAAGAAAATATCAAGGAAAACAGCAGTAGCGTCCTCGGGTGAATTAATTTAATAACAAAAACTGAAATGGTGATGTGACGTTTTGGGCCTTTAGTGTGGTTCATAGAATTATTTAATAAATACCTATAACAATACACAAACATACGCAATAAAAAAAAACATTTATATTACTAAAGTGCATATTTGGAAAGAGATGCCTACCTATAAATTACAGGCTTCAAAACATGTAATTTTATGTTTGTCATTAGCTTTGTACACACACTTATTACGATACTCCATTTTCACAAAATAAACAAAATATTTAATAAGATCATTGCGTACTTTCTTTAGAAATGAAAATGCAGCATAACGTTGTGAATGGACAAACAGTTGACTAACGAACTTGTTTGACTTACGACAGATTAATGTGCCACGGTGTAAGTGACTGATTGCTCCCTGCCAAAACCAAGAGCGTATGTTTTTTTATTTGATTAAGTACTTTATTTATGAAATTATTAATCATCCCGACCTGTAAACGAAACTGCTGATGATGCTTAATATATTACCACTAAATTATGACAATATACTAGTCTACGTATAGATCGTAAAATGACCATAAAACTAGGACTCGCCCTGTCATGCACAGTTGAGAAAGCTCACTAACAATTTTAAATTTATGCGAACTGTTATAGGCTGCAAAATGCTTCAGTGTAGAGGAACTCTTGACCTGGATCTGGAACTAGTTAAAAACAGCTTACAATAGACAATATATCGCATTTATAATCGTATTCATTAAAAGGATTAAAACACTAAATTTTAACATAGGTAAGTATTCGAACAAAAAGGAGGTCGTCAGGAGTGATCATAAATATGCCTACCTATAAGCATGACATCTTCTAGTAAAAATTAAAGTTCGTCATGAAAATTCTAAATAAATATGCTGGTATGAAGGTAGGTAAGGAACCAGTAAATCGATAACATCCAGGCGTGTTCAATCAGCGACCGAAAGAAATACGCCAAAGGGCGCGTTTGAAGCTATTTTATATTAATATGAAAAGTGGAAGTCTCAGGTACAAAAGGCAAAAAAAAATGCTAAGCATCAGTACCGAAGAGACCTCTACACGTTAAATAATACGCAATAACTCAATATTTAATGTGAAATAAAAATAGTATAAAAAGGTCCAGCAGTTAAACATTTTACGAGTCAATAAAATCAACAATGGTGGGTGCTGTTAATAACGGAGCGGAATATAGATTCAAAGAGAAATATTTATAAAAGAACCTTTGTTAACTTGTGGAATACTAATATTTGCCCAAAGCAGATAAGTACTCGCATATTTGCTTTGAAATACCAGCGCCAGTGGTTAATTTGGACAGATTCAACTATTGAGGTTTGTTTAAAATTGGTATTTGCTACGTCTATCTCTAATTAGAATTTGGCAGCTAAAAGGCACGTAATGATGTAATTAAGCCGGATTGGTTAACCGGAAATTGAAGCTTTGTGACTAAATATTAAGTTTGTGCCAATCACGTTTGATTATATTGTAAATTAGGTATCCTTTTTCTATTACAGCGGCATTTATGCTGAGCGTTGCCCGTTTCGCGCGGTGATGACGCATGTTCCAGACTCGGACATATTTTTTTATTTTTACTTTATAGAATCTACTTGTTTTCCTTTGTAATAATGTTATACAATATGAGCGTCGCTTTCGCGTGAATAATGGTCTCTCTTTCTTTCTTTTTAGGGTTCCGTACCTCAAAAAAGGAAAAAACCTCTCTCTCCGTCTGTCTGTCTGTCTGTCAAGAATTTTTATCTCAGGAACGCGTGGAGGTATCGAGTTGAAATTAAAACCATATACTCAAGTCTACGGTCCCTTGATGCTGTAAAAAAATCAACCCTTTATGTTAACGTGAAAAAAAGATACTGCCGTTTATGTCGCAAAAAACGCATTTATAATATTAAGTAGGTATGGATTAGTATAGAAGTATGGATATGTAACTACTAATATGTACGGAACCCTCGGTGGGCGAGTCCGACTCGCAGTTGTCCGGTTTATTTTCTATCAAATCGATGGTTTTTGTTTATCATTATTGTTTGGTATGAAGTGGTAGTAGGTACGCACACTTTCTTCAATTGAATGATGGTTGAAAGTTAGGTATAAAAACAGCAGTTAATAGCACTCTCTCTACTTTTATTTTATTACTTTTAAGAAAACTTACACCTAGTGCATCTGAGTAAGCAATACAATCTATAAATAAAGACCAATTACAAGTTTCCACTTATTGCACGGCTTGATTTGTGTCCTGGTCGCTTCTTTTTATCAAATCCAACATGTATTCGGTTGGGTTAAGGTCCGGAATGTTGGCAGGCCACGGCAAGATGTGTATGGCAGGATCGTCTGGGGCTTCTTTAGTTCCTATGACTGCATGAACGCGGGCATCAATTTGAACCTTGCATCAATTCTCTGTGCAAAGGGCACTACATGAGGTCTCATGACCTCCTGAATGTATCGTTCAGCTGTTCCCGTGCCTTTGATCAGTATGACGAGTTCAGTTCGGCCTGATAGAGTTATATTTCGTTCCCAAACCATAACATTGGGACACCAAAATCGGTCTCTTTCGCAAATATTAGCATCTGTAAATCGCTTACCTTCTCGTCTCCATAATCTTATGCGACGATCGTTACCAAAACACATCGCTTTGTATTCATCGGTAAGCAATACAGTGTTCCATTGCCTTGTGTCCTGATCCAGGTCAATTTTAAGATACCTTTAAGTCTTAGAGATATATTTTAAGTGATAGAGACAGCACAATTTGGCCACTGATGTCCAAATACTACTCAATTTTCGATCCAGAAAGCTTATTGAATTTGATTTCAAGAGACTGATCTCTTGAAATCCAATTCAAGCTTTCTGAATCGCTTGCCTCGAAAAAACCTACCAACATACTTTTACTTTTTTTGGAGCGCGTTGGAAATCCTCATGGACTTCCTCCATCGTGCGGGTGACGGAGGGGCATGCCTACCTACCTAACCTTTATAACCAAGAGCCCTTATTTTGCTTTGTCTAGATAAAAGTGAATCGGCGGCATTTCAATCAACTGTAGTTTGAAGTTTCACACACACTCGACCCCGTACTACCTCGGGCGTGCCGCAGCCTTACGTACTTTGTGGTACTACCGATACAATGGTACAATCAGAAAAAAAGCTTTTTACAAAATAGACAACCGCCTTCAAAAAGTGAAAAATAACTTTAGCACAGAACACACATTGACTTTAGTTTCGAAATTCAGTGGCTTTGTTCTGTTTGTTGTTTTGTATTGCCACCGACTTCCGAAACTAAAGTCAATGTGTGTTCTGTGCTAAAGTTATTTTTCACTTTTTGAAGGCGGTTGTCTTTTTTTGTAAAAAGCTTTTTATTTTCCGCTTTTTAGTACCTCCTTCTCACCCAAATCTATTAAGAAGAGATTGAAGGTTAACTACTACAAAGATTGATGAAACTAAAACGTCGTCTATGTAAATTTTTTGGGTATTTGTTGATTTTTCAAAATGTGCTGAATCAATTTCCATAAAATTTATATGGGACCACCCCTGAAGCATACCCTATCCATAAAAAAAAGAATTCTCAAAATCGGTTTAACTACGTTTGCCGGAGAAATCGCGTAACAAATCGCGCACATACTTAATGCAAATTTAAGACTTATACGGTTTTCTCATGGATGCCATTGTCAGAACTAGACCAAATAAAAATGGGACCACACGGGAAGCACTAGCTTTCAAATAAAGAAAGAATCATCAAAATCGGTTCACCCAGTCCCAAGAAATCAGGTAACAAACATAAAAAAAAAAATACAGACGAATTGATAACCTGCTCCTTTTATGAAGTCGGTTGAAAATATAGATACGTCTTTCGTAAATGAGCAAAAAATAGTTGTTTCTTCCATATTAAGTGCAGACCAGCACATAAACAATCTGTCTTTCTTTGATAGATTTTCAACTTTATGTCGTGATGGCCCAGTGGATAAGGTGCCCGCCTCTCATGCACGAGGTTTTGGGTTCGCAACCGGGGACGAGCAATTTAAGTACCAATATGACCTTTTCAAATTCATAATACACTTTCTAAGTTTATCTTGGACTAAGATTATCAAACAAAAGGCAGACAGACCGTGCGGAACACTGCGAGTGAAGCCACAAAAGAAAATACAAATTCAATAACGAATACCTATAATCTCGTGATTGTATTCGCTTTTGAATTTTTATTTGTATTAGTATTTGTTGTTTTTAACAATGCTTCGCTTCGTGCTGTAGCTACTGACTCGTATCAGTGCAGCGCGAAGCGAATTGTAGGTATTAATTTTTGAATTTGTATTTGCTCTTGTGGCTTCACTCTCAGTGAGATCTTGGATGTCACAGATATCGGTAAAGGAAAACCTCGTGAGGAAACTTGGACTTATAATTAATATATAAGTTTGAAATCGCCAATCCGCCTTGAGTAAACGTGGTGATTTATACTCGGGCCTTCTCTGTATGAGAAGAGGCCTTTGCCCTGCAGTGGGACAGTAATAGGCTGGTTTGTTGGTTTTTATTATACAAAAGAATAAGGTTCATATTCAATTGGGAAAATTTTACAGTTTGGTATGACTTGATGTACTGGCGTCTGTACTTTTTCAGTGTGTGAAAAGATACATCACATAGCTGTTAACAACTGCAAACTTAGTAACATTCAGCAAAAATGATTGCTGGGTAATACTTTTAGTATTGGAAACAAAAAAAAACCTCTCACAATGTAGTACTTAATGCGCAGTCAACTGTGCCTGTGTGTTGTTTGTATACGAACAAAGCGAGGCTCGCCCCATTTCCCGTTAAAAATGCAAATGTAGTATTTCCTATCGTTTAATCCTACCTATTTTTTAAAAATCGTGGTGTATAGTTTTCTATATAATTGTTCTGACCGTGTAGAAAGCTTGGGTCAAGTCAAATGTTATGTACTGTGAAGAGTTTAATGAAAGTACGTACGGGGAACGAACTACGATTAATCAAACATATAACTACTTATCTAGCTCATCATGTCAACCTTTATACGCCTACTACAGCAATGGGCGTCTAAAGGGCTGTGCATAGGTCTACCCCAAGGGGGGGTTCAGCCGTATTCGCCATGCTTGGCCGATGCATGTTGGCGATCGCTGTAGGTTATGGTAGTCAGAAGGACGCTGATGCCGATGCTCTGGTCAATATCCGTCTGTCGCCTTCTACGACACCCATGTATAGAAATGGGGTGGTGCTATTCGCGGCCGGCACCACACGGCGACTTATCTAGCTATCTTTGCACAAATAAACATAATAGTAAATGCCTACTCGTGCCTACTCGTGCCACATTGAGGAGTTTCAGGAACTCTTCTAACGCTGAACTTATTGCGGTAAAACTAATTGCGGTTACTCGTATTATTTATGTAGGTGAGATTTCATATAGACTGTTGTATACGGGTGTAAAGCTCAAATTTCAACTATTAAATGTTTTAATATTTATCCCTTTACTGTTGTATGCCCAATCTACACTATCTACAAAAATACTGTAAAGGTTTATATTTTTGTATATTTGCAACGAGTAAACTCAAAAACTTCTGGTCCGATTCCAAAAATACTTTTACCATTAGAATGCTACATTATCCTTGAGTAACATAGTACCCATTTATCAATTGAAAAAATTAGAGATGCTTGTGAAAATTCACACAAACGATGTCGCAGACATAGTGCTAGTGTAATGACATAGACAGTGATTTTTCACATAACATTAAAAAGTCGTTTCTCAGTAATAATTTCTTCTCCATGTTAGTTTATTAAATATGTAGTATTAACAGCTATGTCACGCATTTTTACAAATACACATGAACATCAATATTTGTAATTATGCATCAATGTAATACAATCACGAGCTTCCTCTCGAAAACCGTATTCTGCTATATTCTGCTTTTGGTGTCAATCTGTCAAAGATACTTCTAATTTACCTACATTATTGGGAAGATTTTGACATGATTATTTATCGCTGATATGAGATTGTGACTTTTGAACGTTTTAAGTTACGGGAATTGGTACTGCCAAGAAAATTGTATCATGATTACCTACTCCCGACCCAATGCTGTGCTTAAAGTTTTGAAGGCGCCATATAGGCATGTTTAGCTCAAACAGAATATGATATAACGTCAAATATGTAACTTCCCATTATAACAGGGACCTGCCCCGATGATTAATCGATCATCCCTAAAGGAATCCAAACTTCTGTCGTTCAGTAAACATTCCTGACAATGACGAGTCAGCGAAATACGGACTTATAAAATACTAATTTCACGAACACGGTTTTATGGTGATAAAACGATACCACAAAAAAAAATTTGCTGAGCATTTGTTTAAAATACAATTTTTGTAATAGCTGAAAATCGGACTTTTAAATGAGGGAAACCCCAACAAAGGGTGTATTTTTTATAACTGTTACCAATGACCGATTTATTTATAAAGTACTAAAAATACGGTACACTTATTCTATTAGGTACTACAGAGTACTACGAAAGAATAATAACTTAAAGAGATTTATAATTTATCACATCAAAGTCCACAAGTTACAAAAGTTTGGAAGTAATAATATTAATTTAACACTGCAGAATTTACAGAGGAACATTAACATCTTGGATAAAATCCCTTTCACTTAAAGAACGTGATCCACGCTTTACAGCTAATTCAACTTTTCAGAAAGTAAAATCCCGTAATTGAACTATTACCGATAAGCCACTATTTTCTCTATATTAAAGTCATTTAATAACTTTTGTCTTAGACTCTAAGGTACAAATTCGAAGAAATTGAAACTATCCCTCCAACTGACAACTACATTAATTTATCTTGTCGACGTCTTAACTAAACCATTTTAAAATACTTTTTTACCTGTGTCTGGTCTTATTTTCACACTGTCTTACTTGAACACTTTTCTAGATTAAAACATGGAGAACTTTAATTTTATGCAAACTTAGCAACATTTAATCTGATAAGAGTACTAGTCGCTGTGTTACTAATTAATTAACATTTTCGCTGTTACTGGGTCTATATTGTTTTTCTAATTTGGTAGTTATACTACAGTGGAAACTTTTGATCAGCATTGTATCAATGTGGGTTTATTATAATTAAATGAAGCTTTCCTATGGATTCCTTAACAGCAAAACTTCTTGGAACCCATTTATTATTTTATTTATTAAGGTTCACCAACAGCTTCAGTATTTTTTTTTTATCTTAAAATAGGTTTGCGTTTGGCGGTTTGGCTGCAACTCACCTGATCTTAAGACAATGCGGCCTAAGGTGGAGCACGCTTGCCTAGGATAAACAAGTTCACTGGTGCCTTGAAGATACCCAGATTATGTCTCGGGGAATATTGAGGCGGGCAATGAATTCCACAGTCTGGCAGTTCGCACAATAAATGTGGAAGCAAAGCGCTTGGTTCGAGACCGTGGAACTTCAACCGTATAGCGGTGATGCTTCGCCGTATCCCTGCTCGTCCGGTGATGGAATGGGGATAGGGGAATTAAGTTGGGCAATTCCAAAGCACACTCTCCGAAATGTATCCGATAATAAACCGATAGACTGGCAAACGGCGCGGCGATTTTCAGAGCTTTGGAGAGTAGTATAAGTACATTAGATCTTAAATACAACCCACCATCAGTCTCGGACTTGTATAGCCGCCGTAGCAGACAGGTGACATATAGCACATGTTAGCATATGTGTGGAAAATCCCCAGGGCATGATGGGCTAAGCATGGAGCACCTACAGCAAGCGGGTGCGTTACCACGAGTACTCGCACTATTATTCTACTTGTGTCTGTTTCATTCATACTTACCACCAGACATGATGCAGACCCTGGTAGTGCCAGTAGTCAAGAATAAGACTGGAGACATATCGAATGCAAACTACAGGCCAAGGATTTAGACCTAGTCTCTTATGATCTACTCTGGCAGAATCTAGAAGACATATCACTGCCACAAGAGCTCGCATCTCTCCTCAAGTACCTACTGGTACAGTCAACAGCAAAATTAGATGATCAAAAGTGAGTAAGTGATTCAAAAGTATGTGAAGTGATTCAAACGTAAGTGTGTGACAATCACATACTTTTGAAGTTTTGAATCACTTGACGCCACACAGTTCTGACGCGAACTCCGTTCATTAGTATTTAATTTCTGATTTTGATCATCTACTTTCGCTGTTGACTTTACCTACACCAAGAGACTTGGGTGAGATGGGTAGGGGAGCTTTCGGAGCCATGCAGATCGGAGTGTGACATCGGACAGGAGGGATTGTCTTTGCTCTTGCTCTTTGGTCTTTATGTGAACGCTTTGGTCGAGCGACTCAGTTGAATGCGTGTCGGCTGCTATGTAGATGGCGTTTGTTTGAATAATCTGCGCTATGCGGACGACATGGTGCTGCTGGCTCCCTTTACCAATGCTATTCGAAAGTTACTGGCCGAGTGTGACTCGTACGCGGAGTCTCATGGGTTGATATACAACACCAAAAAGACAGAGTATATCGTCTTCAGGTTTGATGCCAGGTGTCCATCTACGGTCCCTTCTCTGTTACTTAAAAGTCACAGAATAAATAGGATGTATTTTAATAACATTAAAATACATCCTGTTGAAAGGATAATGGGATGGGAATAAAGGATTTGTACAAAAAATAAAGATGTTTAGAGAAGTTAAAATTCTCATTTTTATACTCTTGGGTACCTAAAGAGTAGCAAGAGTATTTACAATATTTTTAAAACCCCGCAATTAAAATGTATGTTAAATGTGATTAGTTTAACGGAAAGCTAGCTAGCTATTATTTCAGAACGAAACGGTGGCTGACAGTAATAGTGACACTGACAGCCGCCGTTTCGCAGTTATTACACTGAAATTAATCCCTTTTTCCGCCATTGTAAGCAACGATTCATATCACTTGTATGCCAATTTGATAGATCCGTAATGTCACTTGTCACTTTCTTGAAACGAAAAATTTATTTTCATTTCAAAATATTTAAATTATGCAGGCGTTTAAAAATATGGTAAGTATATCAATCTACTCCTGGTAATGTATTCTCCATATTGGGAAATATTATAACCCTCTAAATGATTTTACTTTTTTCATACAAATGAATGTATGGATCTCGCCATGATTCTTTGAACACTTGGGCATCTGGTGACAGATTCCCTGAAAGACGATTCAGATTTGTAGTATACTCGGCGGCCCTGTGGTTCAGATATGCTCTGCATTTTCATTATACAATGTATTCAGGGTGCTGTTACGACACTTACGACTTCACGCTTCTGCATTGCATCGGCGATGTTTACCGATGCGCGCACTGACAGCTTTGACGCAGTATGGCGTAAAAAATCTGATTCGTTACAATAGTGTCAAAATGGTCTCTAAATGATTTCATAATTGTTGATTTTGACAAGTTTGGTAATCTACTAATATAATGGCGTCATTATGAAAATCAATGATAGACCATTCTGACACTATTGTAATAACAGACTTGAGGCCCTGGTTGCGTGATAACCCTAACATCATTCTACACTCGATAGCCGCCCGGACAGATAGCCCGTTTCTGTGGGCATTATACGATCGAACAAGATCTGTTTTAGTTATTAACTACTAACATAGGCTAAGTAATATTGTCACTAATACATGGATCTCATTTGTAGTTTGAATTAATAAATACATTATTATTATTAAGTATATCTTGGTTTCATATAATTATGTAGATTAGTTCAGTCTCGTATTAAGTTCACGACACTGCATCAATTTGTAAATTCAATTTCTAAAAGTATGACAAGTACGTAATACGAGTCGATTTTTGAACTCAAAATACGAGTATCCTGTATCAATTAGGTTTAATTTTATATGACACGCAGCCTTCAAACGCCTAAATATTATGTCCGTATTATTTGGTAGTTCCAATTTAAATTTCGATTGAATTTACTCGTACCCCTCTGGTGATGGCAATTGGAACTTACATTTTATTATAAAACTGGAGTTTGTCAGCGAATTCGTTTGCGTAGACTCAAAGCCACAGATGTCAGACTTAAAGCCCTAAATTATGCCACGGGAACACAAAAAACGATGTTCAAATTTCATCCATTCTGTACAGTCGTTTAGGCGCGCAAGAGTAACAAACATTTTTATGTCATAAAATACAATACAAACAAGCAATACAAAACCACAAACATAACAAAACCACCGACTTCTGAAACTAAAGTCATGTGGGCTCTGTGCTAATGTTATTTATCACTTTTTAGCTTTTGAAGGCAGTTGTCTTTTTTCATAAAAAAATTGTTAGTGAAATGAAAAATAATTAGAATATATAAAAACTTTATTTACAGCATTTCAAAATATTCCTTTCCAATCCCAATGCACTTATGCATTTGGGTGAACCAGCTTTAAAAACATTTAGAAAACGTATCTTGTGGGAGGTCGAAAAATAACCGCCGAAATTCTTCGACGACCTCGTCTGCAGTGCTAAATTTTCGCCCACGAAGCATTTTTTTTACCGATGGAAATAAAAAAAAATCGTATGGACCTAAATCTGGACTTACGGACGATGGGGTAACATTTGTACCCCCCGAAGTTGTCAAATAGTCCATGGTTCTAGCAGCTCTGTGAGCGGGCGCGATATCTTGGTGAAAAAGAATGCCACGGACGCCGCTCCTTGGGCTCTCGCTATCCAACTCCCCAAAAGCTTGAGGCAGACAAACTTCGCTATACCATTCACTAGTAACTGTTCTACGGTCTTCTAGTGGAATTACTGCTACTAGTCCACTGCGTCAAAAAAGAAACCGCCATCATTTTTTGATTTCCGTCCGCGAACAACTTTTGTGGGCAAATCGTCCTCTTCAAACACCCATTGCGTGGATTACTGCTTCGTGAGAGGATCGTAGCTATATATTCTTGATTTGTCAGTTGTAAGAATGTAGGATACGTTTTGCGAAGTTCCTTCTTCGAACTTTTCTAACATAAAGCACTAATCAACACGACGTCATTTTTGCTGAAAAGAATGAAAGAATGAGGTATCCATCGCGAATCAAGTTTCCTAACTTAAAGGTGTCGATGCAGGATGGTGGAAACTGCCTGTGATCCAATGTTTAGTTCAACCTGTATCTCTCAATGTGTAATATGTCTATCCTCTCGCAATAGCCACTCTACCCTGATGACGTTTTCATGAGTTCAACTGCAGTTGATGGTCGGCCGGTACATATATATCGATGGTAGGCCGGGTTTGGGGTCATCGTTTAAGTTCTCTCGACCACGTTTAAATTCACGAAACCAATAAGTAATTGTTGCTAACGCAGGCGCAGACTCCCCAAAAGCTTGTAAATTTTCTTGAGATTCCTTGAAGGTTAACCCTCGTTTATAATCATAGAAAATCATATCACGAAAAGCTTTCCGCGAGACGTCCATTGTTGCAAACAAAAGAAGAGTGGCAGATAATCTTTAAAAATATTTAAAAAATAAACTACACATAGATGGCCTGTGATTTTCACAAAGGAGGTTTGTGATGAAATTAGCCGTCAATTCAAAATAGTTTCATGAAAGAAGAGGTTGTATTTATTCTGTGGCTATCAATTTCGGAACAATCTAGTACGTGTTAAAAATCATTAAAATCAAGGGATATGGTCATTTAGACTAGGAGCGGACTAACCACAAGCATAGATGTTACCTACTGTACTCATCCTATCTACATTTCATCATGTTTAAAATATGTAAATCACATAATGTGTTATTAGCAAAAACATTAATTTTTAAACTATATATTTATATAAAACTAGAACTTAACTGATTTACGTATCAGTGCAGAGCAGGTTCCTTTTATGATGTAGACGAGCACTAAAAAAAGATTTTTTGAAAATTCAACCTCTTAGAGTGTAAATTGGATGGAAGTTTGTATTAAACTCTGTCATTTTTGTATTTAATGACACACAATAACTTAATGTTTAGAAAATAAAAACGTGTTTTTGCTTTTTGTAACGTGGAAATTAGCACATTGTTTCCAAGCACTAAGAAAGGATATTTTGATATTCAACGCCGTATGGGATGAAAAGAGGGAGTTGCATGAAAAATCTTTCAAATTGAAAGTAGACACAAATGCCAACGTAAGTAAATAAACAATAAACGAACTAAATAGGGTTGTTAAGTTTGTAGGGAAAGTACGAAATACGCGAATGAAGTCGTAAGTGAAGTGCTAGTATAGAATATACATTTACATGACGTATACTGATATCATTCGCTTGACTGGTTTCGTGACCAATGTTCCCTATTGGTTGACATCCTCTTGCGTTAAAATAAATTATATTGATACACATTCCTATCCCAGCGGGTAATATTACGAAATCGGTTCTCTTATAAATGTATTGCGTGGTTTTATTCTCCTTTTCCTTATTTTCTGGCTATCTATCAGTTTTGTGTTGCTAATAGGGCTCACAATGCGGCAATATTTTTCTTCTAGGCAGGGTTCATGATAACGGACTTGAGAAAAAGGTGATAATGGACAATTTAGTTCGATTGAAAAATAATCTTTCATCCGTTAAGCCGAGGGGCTCTTATGCATTCCTACCGTTTTCAATAAAATTGAATTTAACGCATTGAATTTTTATCTATTGAAGTTGCAAACAAATCTGACATTGTTCAACTAAAATTTCTGTTAAAGCATTGAGAAATCAGTTTGTGACCAATCGTGAAATGTCATCTGATTTTTAAAAAGGAGAACTAGTTTCAATCAGTTTTGCTAGTTCTTTTTTTTAATCTCGTTATATTGTAAGTCTTTGGGAAGAAGTTTATTTTATTCACGTGTCGGATTATCTATTATGTTTATAATTTCTGTCCTCATATCAAAATATTGTTTTAAATCCATAGATGACAAGGCTAATGATAATATAATATGGAAACATTATCCGTAGTCAGTTACCTGATACCAAATTCTCATCATAAGTTTAACATAATGTAAGGACGGGGGATTAAATTCAGATGTGTTGATATATTTTACTGTCTAAAGCGTGGTTAACGTTGGGAACCGTGTAAGCAGGTATATACTACGTAATCCAGGGCCCTGAACAGGTAAACGTCGACGCGCAAAAGGGCCGCATGTTAAATATGTATGATATTTTTAATTCATTACACGAACCCCGAGGACTGTGGCCCACATTTCGCATAATTTCAATACAATCTAAGCGACTCCTACATAAACCGAAAGTGATAGAAATTAAATTACATCACCAATAAGTTCCGTAATACTCGTAACTATCTACGTGATAGGCGAGTTGGTCCGATAGTTTATTTACCAACATTCCCTGAACATTGGTTGTCCAATAAACGACATAACTATAATTTATTTTGTGCGGTTCGAACGCAAATACATATTCCATTTGTAATGCAGACTTTATTATGGCCCAATTAACTACTAGAATAAAATATTTTATTACTCGAAGGGAATTGAAACAGAGATTGGATTCTGAATTTTTTCAAGGCAGGAATGTCCGTTGATTATTTATTTAAAGGCTTGCGATCGTGAAATGTTGGTCCTGCCTGTTTAGAAAGATAGGTTTTTAATCCAGTACTTGTGACAAATACATACAATGTGATATTTCCAACATTTAAGACTTAAATGTTGGAAATATCACATTGTATGTATTTGTCACAAGTTCATCGACATTCGAACATTCGAACTCGTATTCAATACGACAAATACTGCTGATGTTTCTGAACTAATTGCAATCAATAACAGAAGTGCTATAGAAAGAAACTTGTCTAATCACATATAACTCTCTAAACCTCTTCCTAATTCAATTTCATGTGACCAAGTTTGTCAGTCGTAGTAAAGTAGTCACGAAAGTCGTACGAACAAATTCAAGCTCGAGCCTAGTCCGAGCCAATACCGTACCGAAACAAGTTGGACGTTCACAATATTTTATATCTCGAGTAACACACACAAAAGTACCTGAATGATACTCGACCTACTAGACTAAGAAGTTTTCAGCAGAACTTGAAGATCTGAATGTGTCTCATAGGTACTCCTTACGTAATGTGATAATATTATGAAATAAAGTTCGCCATTGGCAACGTATACGACCAGCGGTACTTAAGTTCCCACGTAATCATGGTTTATTGCGCTCCAGGGAGTTTTGGGGACGGTAGAGAGGTAGTGCGGATAACATGAGAGCTGTGTTATCTCATTAACTAGACTTACCATCTCAGGTGGACTATAGAAACGCTGGGAGCCACCCTACAAAGATATTCACTCACTGACCTTAGAAGAGTTGTCCTTCAAAAGGTCAAGTGTGTAATAAGTAGGGACCTACTTGACAATCACCAAATGTATGAACATAATATATTAGCAAAAGAATAAGTAGAAATAGTAGCACATGATTTTAAATAGCTTCTGCCTACTCTAAATGGAATGCTTGAAAATTTTGTGCACATAGGCGGTCCGAATTACACATTTATAAGCAACTCTTCAAAGTAATGTATAGCTTCACTAAAAGCTTTAGGTACGTCCCTGTTCCCACTATGCCAAGCTATTAGTGGGCAGCTATTAATTTACCGCCACTTTCTTTTGTCTTGAAGAATAATATAAAAAAAACACACTTTTATAACATTTATATTTTGGAAGACTGTACTTTTAGCTATCTTCACAAGACAAATATTCTTAGACAGGTTATTTATTTATCAACAAAATGGTTGTCTATTCTTTTAACACAACGTTTTTTAAATGCGGTCTCTAAGCAAAACTTAGAGACCGCGCATTTAAACACCGTTTGGATCTAAGTTTCAATTTTATTATAAATTTTGCTTTCAGTTTGCGCTTAGTTTGGAATAATGTTCTTTTTAATTATATTGTTTTCAAATAAATGAATATACACTCTGCATTTCAATTTATATAGTTTTGCGAACACAATCATGGAACTTAGAAAACTATTCTAATTTCTTAAATTTATTAGAGATCCTCTGTAGGTATTAGGTAAATAAATTATTTATATACTTATATATAGATAATTGCTTTTTAATTACATCAATTTTCGACATGAAAACATCACCGAACCGTTATAATGTGATTTCAACTACTAATTCGCGAAAAAGCTTACATCCAGTTACAGAAAAAGTCTTAAAAGATGGCCACAAAAGTGACCTATAAACCAACAGCGGTACTGTTGGGGATGCCTCAATCCTCACCTATACCCCTATGCAAAGTAACATCAAAGTCTGACCAACCAGTGATGTGATTATCTTATGTATAAAAATATTCTGTGCGTGTGTATGAAAGTAAACTCCAAAATTTCGATGAAAGTTTTTGTGTGTATTCCAGTGGATTCGAGAATGGTTTAGATTCACAATTGGACCCAGTAGGTGGCGCTGTAGTCGGTTTTATTATTTTCAGGGAAGGATAACGTCTGCCGGGCCCGCTAGTATTATTATACAATGCGTATGGTTTTGCCTTTTTTGTTGTTTTAGAGTATTCTAGACTTGTTTGCCTGTTAATACAAAGTCGCCGGCACTTCAACAAATGTCTCAAAAAAAAATCTTACATTTTGTAATATTTTTAGTTTTTTTTTAAGTTTTTTGGTTTTTAGAATTCATACGTCAAAAAGAAAAAGGGGACAATATATAATAATTTCGTTATCTGCCTATCAAACCATCTTTCTTAGGGGCTCGTAAAGGTTTCAATGAATTTAACATGACATACTTAATTACTTATGTCTGCAGTCCCTTGAAGCTATTAAGAAATCAAACTTCTAAGTCAACGCCATCTAAAGATAGAGCCATTGTAAGCCTTTGACAAAGCTGTCTTATCCTGGCTCAAAGGTTATAACATCCCCTTTGTAGAGACTCCACACCAAGAACATGTTCCAAAAAATTACAAATTATTCCAAAACAGAAAACTTAATAATATTCAAAGAAATAAATAGACTATTACAACTTGGAGTACTCACAAAATGTTTACCAGCCAGAGGACAATATTTTTAGCGAGAAACACAAAACAACAAAGTTAAGCTTGTCTTTCAATTCGACTTATATTCAGTGCTTTCATAGCGTATGGAATTGAGTAATGTTTTTATGGTTAAAGTTTCTGTAAAATTGATCTATATATATATATATATTTTTGTGTTCGTTATTGCCAGGAGAAGGTTTGTTTATAAGAAAATTTTAGGAAGGTAGGGTAGGTACATAGGTAGGGCAGTTTGTAACAGCTATTCAAGAAGAGTGGGATAACATCCAATCCCACAACACAATATTGTGACTCGATCAGTTCTATAAGGAATCGCATGGAAGCAGTCATTAGAGCCCGGGGAGGGAATACGAGATACTGAATAAACTTTTTTTTTTAACATTTATTTGTTTTAAGTCTTTGTTTCTAACATTTTACAAATTCTTCTCTAATGGGTAAAAACATATAATCTGTATTTATATCATATCAAAACCTGATAGCTAAAGAAATTTAATTTTAATTTGATACATTATTATTCGTTAAACGATACCCTTATGATATCCGCAATTAACTGGGATTATTTATATCTTTTGTATAATGTAAAAAAAAAATAACTAATACTCATACAAAACCAAACTTCAGAGGTGTTTCGATTTTTTTGATGAGAAATGTATGTCGCGCTTTCGAGAGTAACCTTTAAAAAAACACGTTTGTATTGTCTCATAAAAGAAACAATGCAACAATAAAATGTAAATATTGTATCTGTAGATTTCAGATTATAACAAAAGGCAGATAGACCGCGCGGAACACTAAGATTGACGCCAAAAAAGCAAATACAAATTCAAAAACGCATACCTACAATCTCGTGATTGTATTCGCTTTTGTATTTGTATTTTTATATATTTTTTTTTAACGATGCGGCGTATCGTGCTATTCTGACTCGTGTCAGTACAGCACTATGCGCGTTGTAGGCGGCATTCGTTTTTGAATTTGTATTTGCTTTTTTGGCTTCACTTTCAGTGTTCCGCGCGGTCTATCAACCTTTTGTTTCATAATCTGAGCTATAGATATTCATAATATTATTAATCACTCCACACTCCACATTAGTACCTATCTACAATGCACCCGTGCGAAGCCGGGGCGGGTCGCTAGCTATCTTCTATATATATAATAAAAATTAATCGTTGTTCGTTAGTCTCGCTAAAACTCGAGAACGGCTGGACCGATTTGGCCTGGGAGTCTTTAAGGCAAGAGTGAATAGGTTACTTCTAGGCAAGCGTGCTCCATCTTAGACCGCATCATCGCTTCCCATCAGGTGAGATAGTGGTCAAACGTATGCCTATCAATAGATAGATAGATAGATTTATGAAATATTTGTGTTAATCCAAGGAAGGTCTACGTTAAGAAAATTGAAAAATCTATTGACAGGACAAGGTCTGTCGGGTCACCTAGTATATTATAATAAAAGCCTTAACAAGTCTTCTGAACAATTAGCGGTAAGCTTTCTACAACTATGTGAAAAATAACAAGAATGTAATAAAAACATTATTTTGATTTCTTCGTGAATGGGCGTAACTGTTCTGTCACCAGCTCAAAGCTCACACTACCTTCATTTTTCCAATTGATAATTGAATCAATTCGGAGTGGATCCATTATCTTTAATGTTAGCAGAACTTTCGGTCGTCTTGAATTATATATCTTTATATCAGGGTGGGGATGGCAATAGCACAAAAAAGGATCATGGTAGGATTTGGTAATTTGGTGTAATTGTTTTTATTGAGCATTAATAATATTAAATTATGACGCCACAAGTTGCCGCTCTTCTCACAAGTTAGAAAACCAATATTTTATATAGTATTTTATTTTGGTTACATTTATATGCTCTATAAGATATCTCAATCATTTTTTTATTTTCGTTTTTAGGATGTATTTGATAGTTTCAAAATATTCTTATGTATATTTTGAAACTATCAAATCTATGTACTAATATTACCAGTCAGTATTTTAATTTTTTGTCGTATCGTCGTCCCCACCTTATATAAAAGGAACCTGACCATCGTATCAACGCGCAGCTGAAACTACTGGAACTAGGAACGTAAAATTTTGGAAATTCAATCCCTACGGGGTAAAACAGGAGATAAAATCTGCCATTTTTGTGAGTGAATTTTATAACAAAATCTGCCATTTTTGGACACATGCCTTTGTGGTTAAAAATAGGAAGCTTCGTGTTTCAGCTTATTGGATATTCGACTCCTAAGGTGGTAAAATAAGGGATAACTTTGTATAGTATAGTAAGAAATCCGTATTTCTTCATATTGATTACACAATACAATAATATGGTACTTTCGAACTGATCTAATAATTAACCCGGAACGTAGGCTCTGCAACTCCATAACGGAACGGCGTCATCCTAGTCGTGATTGAGCGTTAGAATTATCAGAAGTAAATCTTGAAATAGCTAAAAGTACAAGTAATAATCTTTAATAACGAGACTAATAGCGACATAAAAAAAATGTTTATGTAACATCGTAGTTGAATTCCATGGAAGCTTTAACAAGAATTTCGCAAAGTGACTCATTAATTATTTATTGTTACAGAATCGTGTGTTACAGTATTTTGTGGCTGCTAGCAAATATCGGTAGGCCCTTTGAATGTGCTCAAAAGATGATGAGTTTAAAATGTTGTTTTGTTTTATTTATTTCGTTGATTATAAACGACAACTGCAAAATAATGCCGACTTCCTCCAGAGCTCGAGGAAGTCTGATTGAGCACCTCCGCAGTCATAAGGACTTGAAAACATGACTAGAGTTTATCGCACGCTTATTTCATTCTACCAAAACGATGAAAGTTTAGCTAAATCGGAATTCCCAAAAGCTTCATTTTCTTTCATATTTTATTTAGAAATTTTCGCGTTACATAAGACTGGTTATTAATCAATCTGGATCGAGATTCCTTTTAATTATAACTAGGTATCTGCTGTTCGGAATCTTTTCTGTTCTCGGACGATGACGAAGGAACATCCATTTATCTTTTAGTTTTCTCTCTCTTATCAATTCATCTTAGAGAAAGTTGGAAACATCGAATTAATTCTCGTGCGGGTAACGAAAGTTACGATCGACGAACCAATGGGCGATCAGATGTCGTTGGTCATTGTGTGTTATTATCTGATTTATGTGTTTCGTAGAATACAATTATTTATTTATATAATAAAACTAGCGGGCCTGGCAGACGTTGTCCTGCCCTTAAAATAAAAAAGTCCTACAACTCGACTGCAGCGCCACCTACCGGGTCCAATTGTGGATCTAAACTATTCTCGAATCCACTGGACCACACACAATAATTTTCATCAAAATCGGTCCAGCCGTTTAGGAGGAGTTCACTTTCATACACACGCACTGAAGATTTTTATATATAAGATTACCATACAGAGGTGTTACCTTAACTACTCTAAACTCGCCAAACTTTTACGTTTGTGGCTCATGTGAGTTATTGAGAGGCAGTAAAGACTAGAACCGTTATAGTTTATAATGAACCAGAACTTTGCCCGCGACTTCGTCCACGTGAATTTTCTCAAGGGCTCCTTAAGTTTATATAACGCAATAAAGCCTATTGCTTTCAGGGATAAAGTAGCTTCCTATTAGTGAAAGAATTTTTGAAATCGGATGAGTATTTTCGGAGATTCCCCCTACATACAAACTTACAAACTAACATACAAATTTTACCTCTTTATAATATTAGTATAGCAGTATAGATTAGACAAACAACAAAAAACTTAAATATCTAAGCTTGTTCTAATTATAACTACAATGAAACTGAAAACATCGACAACGTGAAATGATACCCCAGAAACCACTCATTTTTTGTGTTTTTTCTCTTTGAAATGATGTACACTTGTCATTGTATGTCAAAGTCAAAGTCAAATCATTTATTTCAATTAGACCATTAAAAGGCACTTTTGAACGTCATAAAAAAAGTTGATTCTAGTTGCCCATTCCAAAAGGTAGTTTCGTATGGAGAAGAATGGGCAAGAAACTCCATACTTACTCTTTCAAAAATAAATGTGTACAATATTTTGCATTTACAGTTTACAGTTATATAACTATACGTGAACACGATGGACCTTGCATAAAAACACTATATTGAAGTATGTACAAAGTATTACAAGATAAAGAATGACAGCTAAGTTGTATACATAGATACATAGTGTTCACATATTAAGATTTACAATTATTGTAAATGTAGACAACCACTCCATACATTTCAACAAACTATGAACCTATGAACCAGTGTGTGAACCAAAGCAAGAATTAAATATAATGTTTATACTAAGTATAAATTAAGTAGTTTTAATTAGCAATCAGTTGCAATCGTTAGATTTCAAGTCTCTATTTGCCTATTTTGCTACTTTAAAATTAACCCTTCATAATTGGGCCAAGGTTATATTGATGATCATGCCATGAAAAATAATGAAGAAGTGATGAAGTGTCAATAAAGAAAAGAAGAAGATAGAATAATAATTATTATTAAACTTGTATAATTTGAAACATACCGATACTGCTCTACATTCCTTAGTTTTTCCTGACATTTCATGAATAAGGAATTTATATTTCTAGAGTCCTCTGTTGACACAATACCAAGTAAAACAAGGTACATTCAGGTGCTGGCCAAACTTAAATATAAAGTTTATTTTTGATAACCTTTTTTTAGACCAAATGCATAGTTATTCCAAAGAAAAAAATACGTTTCGAATTCAGGTGTGCGGACCCACCCGTGGGTTTAAAAAACTATACCACTAAGGAAAATTATTAGTTTTAGTTAGGGTTGAAACTGTAACCATTAAAGCGCGAAAGCGAGTCAGCGAAGCGAGCGGTGCCGCGGTAGCGGCCGCCGAGCGCCAGATCTCCTCTATTGTTGGTGAATAATTTGGGTTAGGTTATTTCTTTTTATTAACTTTATGCGGCTATGGTACCACTGCGGCCCGGGCTGATCTATTGTGGTCTTGGGTTAGTTTAGGTGAATGGTATAGTTTTAGACCCATCATACCACCAGGGGTCCAGGCCAGTCCGCAATGGAATTGAAAACCTCCTTCTATTTTTGAAGTCTGTTAAAAAAGCTTTATTTCTATTTTTTCCCCAGATCTACGCTATGGTCTGCGTGATCTCGCAGTTCCAAGAGTACCTCGACGGCCGCGGCACGGCAGCCTTCGAAAACGTAGATCGTGTAAGTGTACCAATTATCGTAGCTGTCAAACATGCGGCGTGCCAGTAACTGTACCTGTCCTAAAACTTGACAAGGAAACATGCAACGGGCGGTTCGAACTCCACACATTGTCAATGTAGGAAATTGACGTTGTAGGTATAACTTCAAACTTATTATTAATGTACAGATGCCAGCATATATCAAGCCATACCAAACTGTCTTTCCCAGTTGAATATGAACATTAATTTTTTGTAATAAAATTGAAAAGCTCTATGTGCGTGACCTCTGTATAATATTTACACGGAAAAAAAGAAAACCTTTAACTATTAAACTGAACAACGAATACAATAAGGTATCAACAAATTCCTCCACGTCACCGTCATCTGAGCATGTGCCTAAGAGACTAGTGAGGGAGAGGGTAGAGGGGTTTTTTTTCAAAATATTAGGCTCAATAGTTTCGAAGATCAGGCGGGGAATGGACAATTTTCGTCTTCTTTCATGATTAAAATCAAAACTATTTATTTTAAATAATAACAAAAACATATTTGAGATCTTCATAACAAGCCCTTTAATTTAATATATGACACAGTAAGATTTGCAAAACTTTTCTTTTAATTTCCTAATTTGTGCTCCGAAAATGACACTTATTAAAAATAGTAGATTGTTATACAAGGAGCTAAAATGACCCATTATATACGAGGTAGTTTTACTCCCGAGCTTTAGCGAGGGAGTAAATAGAAACCGAGTTTTAATGGGTTTTAGCGCCGTGTGTTACACTATACTTTTCACTACGATTGCGAGAAAATAAAACAATCCAATACAATATCAAATATTTTTTTTGTTTCTTCTGTAGCCGCAACACATTGCATGCATTCTACCAGAGATGGCCGATTCTAGTTCCATTTTCAAAATTAAAATGAGGTTCTTTTTTTATGAAACAGTAATAAGTCGAGTCTTTATTCATGATTATTCTACTTATGACTAAAGACTTTTTCGTTTTTGTAGGGTCATTGTCATATTTGACACACAAAAATTAAAAAAAAAACTTTTTCCCCTAGAGGATGAAATGCTATTTTATCCCCGCTCTGGTATGCTACAATGACGGCCTTTTTGAGCAAGAGAAGTGAAAAATATATTTAGTTACTTTGCACATCTGTGTGTGGGTCATAGGATTACACCATCCTACCAAATTTCACCTGAGTTTTCACCAGTAGATTCGGAGCATATTGGCTATGACAAACGGACGGACAGACAGACACCCTAAAAACCCCAACCCTAAAAAGATGAGTACTCGGACCCCACGACCCGAGGGGTTCAACCCCAAACGGCTCGAATACAAAGTAATACAAGGTTACTATACTTTCGCCATTTGAGGTTTTCTGCAGCCGCAGTAGCATTACAGTACGCTGAACAATGTTTACCTATAAGTTTAAGAAACACATTAATGACAATTTAAAAAAAAAACTTTAAACTTCAATCAAATTTATGGACGTCTGCCACTCGGTCAAATCATTTCGTATTTATTAGTTTTCAACCAGTGAACGGAAATTTTCCATTCACTGCTTTCAACCTGCTGTGACTGACTTTTGATAAATCCTGTCTTTCTATCGGTTTCTGAAGTCACGAACATAATATTGATAATAACGATTAACGTGCAAGTAACAATCACAAAAAAATGGAAAATGAAATCAGCACTGGACAGGTCAATAGATTGGTAAAACAAACTTTAAAATAAATAACTATGACTAGAACAAACATGAAAACAATTTCAGACATTCAACGCAAACATAAATGATTATTAACGATGTGTTTTCATAGAATTATTAAACAAAAATTGCAGTTGGAAACCTCACATAGATAAAGGAGTTGTTTCAAAATGTATGGAGTCTGGGCCTAGTCCTTATAATAGGGAAACACATTTGAAATAGTTCTCAACTGTCCAATTACTTTAAAATGGCTTTGAAAACAGGTAAAACACAAGAAATTGCACTTTAAATTGCAACATATAATGACGTTTAATATTTATAATTCTGATTTTCTGCGTCGATTTGTAGATAGCCAGGTAAACAGATGGGAAAGAAACAGTGTTAAATTCTACAAACGAAAGCGAGGATGTTAAAAAGAACACCAGAAACTAGAAACAAAACGAGATGAAAGTGGCTGAAATAACACTCTTAAGACACTGATAGATGACAGTTCTGTTTCTATGATCAATGGTCGATATTATGGTTTATAGAGTAGCTAAATTTGAGTGACGCCATGTTGAACATCCATAAAAATAATTATTAAATATCAATTTACTACGACAACAGTATACATTTTAATGAATTGTCTGTCGTTTTTCCGGATTCCACGGAATTTTCTCTTTTTTTTGCAGTGGTGTACATAGACTGGGCCCATTATGAAACATGTTTGTAAATACATTGCGCGTTTTGTGTATGTCCCCAAAAAAAATAAGCAAACAGTAATGCGTCATTATAATTTGGGGTAACTCAGACCGCAAAATAAACTGCCTGGGCTGTGAAGCCTACATTTCGGAGTTATAGGTAGCCGGTTGGTAGGCCACTGTTTGAAACACTTAAAATCATAACATTAACTTTCCTACCTTTTCGTAAAAAAAATTGTTTATTTGAAAAACCAGAGTACAAGTAGGTAAAATAACCGGAGACGGCATAAACACTGGCTTAGGTTGCGCTTATAGGTAACTATAAAGTAGAAGTTGTGAGAAATGACTATAATTATAAATAACCACTTCCCAAATACTCTCCAATATTTACCATTGACATTGTTCTAAAATACCTATTATTATTACAAGCTTTTTATATATTATATATATTTTATTATTTATTTAACTTCACTTTTGTATGTATGTTTACAAATCTTGCAAGGAAGATTTGAACCACTTCCAATAGACCGATTGAGCTGTAACTTGGTATACCTACGTAACTTGGATGACAATACAATAATATGGTACCATGGAGCTGGTCTGATGATGAGGTTGGAAGGTGACCATAGAAACTTCGGTTCTTATGGACCGATTGAGCTGAAATGTGGTATGTCTTCGTAACTTCGGTAACAAAACAAAAATATGGTATCATGGAGCTGATCTGACGAAGAGTTGGAAGATGCCCATAGGAACTCCGATTCCTGTGGTCCAATTGAGCTGAAATTTGGTATGTCTTCGTAATTTCGGTAACAATACAAAAATATGGTATCATGGAGCTGATCTGATGAGGAGTTGGAGTATGCCCATAGGAACTCCGATTCCTGTGGTCCAATTGAGCTGAAATTTTGTATGTCTTCGTAATTTCGGTAACAATACAAAAATATGGTATCATGGAGCTGATCTGATGAGGAGTTGGAGGATGGCCATAGGAAGTCCGATTCCTGTGTTCCAATTGAGCTGGAATTTTGTATGTCTTCGTAATTTCGGTAACAATACAAAAATATGGTATCATGGAGCTGATCTGATGAGGAGTTGGAAGAAGCCCGTAGGAACTCCGATTCCTGTGGACCAATTGTGCCAAAATTTGGTATGCCTATGTAATTTCGGTGACAATACAATAACAAAGTATCATTGACCTAGTGTCATGAGGAGTTGGAAGGTGCCCATAGGAACACTAGTTCCCATGGACCGATTGAGTTGAATTTCGATATGACTACGTAACTTTGGTGACAATACAATAACAAGGTATCATTGACCTGGTGTCATGAGGAGTTGCAGGGAGTCACAGGAACATCAGATCCAGTAGGTCGATTGAGTTGAAATTTGGTGTACTTGCGTAACTTTGTTGACAATACGATAATATGGTACGATGGAGCTGGTCTGATGATGGAGTTGGACGGTATTTATAGGGTCACCACTTCTCGTGGACCGAGTAATCTGAAATTTGATGTACTTACGGAAATTTGATAACAATACAATAATATTATGGTACGATGCAGCTGCTCTGATGATGGAGATGGAATATAGTCATAGGAACACCACTTCGCGTGGACAGTTTGTGCTGAACTAAGGTATACCTAAGTTACTTTGGTAACGTTGTGTAGTTATAGTCCTCGGCCGCGACAAGCTTTCAGTTCGCGTAAGAATATTAATATACTGGTTATAGATAATATATGTTTATGTATCATACTTCTATTGATGACACTAATTGTATCGAACAGTTAAACTGTACATTTTTGTAGGTTGTTACATAAAAATTTAAGAAACTACGAATTTTATGAATGTCTTAGTTTATGTTACCCATAGTATTATGCTGGGCTTCAACAGTATATAAAATGCAGGGGAGCACTGTTGAACATGCCGTGGTATATTTGGGTTCAAAACTCTTCGCTGCTGGACAAGCGTATGTAGCTCTGAGAAGAGTTAAGTCTTTAGACGGTCTACAAATTGAAGAATTAGATTGCACAAAATTAACTGGAAAGAGACCTTGTAACAATGAAGCGTTAATGGAAATGGATAGACTAAGGAATATGTCCAACTAAAAAGTTAAAAATAAATTAACGGTAAAAAAATATATTTTAAAAACAAGCTTTTATTATGCACAAAAAATTAAAAAAATAAACTAAGTCATTCATAAAATTCGTAGTTTCTTAAACTTTACAAGTAACAACCTACAAAAATGTTCAGTTTAACTGTTCGATACAATTAGTGATGCGATTAGAAAGCTTGTCGCGCAATTTCGTTAACGCATAGTCCTCGGCCGCGACAAGCTTTTAAATCGCGTAAGAATATTAATATACTGGTTATAGATAATATATGTTTATGTATCATACTTCTACTGATGACACTAATTGTATCGAACAGTTAAACTGAACATTTTTGTAGGTTGTTACTTGTAAAGTTTAAGAATCTACGAATTTTATGAATGACTTAGTTTATTTTTTTAATTTTTTGTGCATAATAAAAGCTTGTTTTTAAAATATTTTTTTTTACCGTTAATTTATTTAGACTATTTAAATGCAAAAAAAATGGCTTAAGTTTAACGAACCTCCAGATATAGTACCTACCTAAATGACCTCCAAAAACAATAAATGATCATGCACCAACGTTTAACCCTATTTTAATGTTTAACGAACCTCCAGATATAGTAAATGACCTCCAAAAATAGTAAATGATCACCAACATTTAACTAAAGTATTGTAGAAATGTATGAGTTTGACTGTAAAAAGCGATTTGGTTCGTAGGGGGTCACAGTTCTAACCTAACCTAACCATGTCGGATCCGCCCCAGGGGGGACTTGAGGGTGATTTTTGGTGACTAAGATTTGGTGATCATTTACTATTTTTGGTGGTTATTATTTTTATTCCCAAAAAAATTTGATGATGATAAGTCAGTAGTACTTATAAGTTGAGAAGTTGTATCTGGTTGAATTTAATACGCCATAGGTATATCTATGTCAGGATATGCTGAAACCATCTGCCTGAATGTGACATCTATTGTATCATAGTTTAGCAAATTAATGTTTATTGTTGATTTGATTTCAAGTAATATCCGTTGAATAGTATTCACTGTTACGTAAACATCAGCACCGAACAGAAAACATTTTGATTTATTAATACATAGAAGATACCCGCCCAACAAAAGAGCTGGAACGAACGTGTTTACGACTTCCATGATGCCAAGGGATTTATCGAGGTTTTCTATCAATAAACCTGTTTATCGCCAGTTCAAGCGAAAAACTTTTATCCAAACGATTGGGGAAAGATATATCCCTTAACGCACTTTTGGTTCTAACATAGTTAAGGTCATAATTGATATCAACCGGTCCTTCAGTCGCTGAAAGTTGAAACTCTGAGAAATGGTGTCTTGTACCCGATAAAGATACAGATAGACTACCCTAGTCTACCCGTGGGTGTCGTAAAAAGCGACTAAACGGATTCCTTCAGGACAATGGACGATGCCGTCCCCCCTTTGGTTAATAAGAATATACTGATGTAACTAATACGTTTGCCCAGCAAAGCTGTTGTTTTTCACAGATAAATAGAATCAACGAGGACAAAAGGCATGAAAACCGTTTTTAGTGCAAAGAATCATGGCGAGATTCATAGGTATTTCATTTGTATGAAAATAAAACTTATTTAGAGGGTTTAAAATATTTTCCAATGTGAAGAATACATTACCAGGAGTAGATTGATATACTTACCATATTTTTAAACCCCCGCATAATTAAAATATTACGAAATGAAAATAACACTTTTTCTTTTCACCTCGACGCCCATTTTGTGTTTATAAAAATATTAAAAAATAAAGTGACAAGCAATGTTAACGGATCTATAAAATTGACAAACGAATTTATGATATTATTTCCCATAAAACGATGCAATTTCAATGTAAGAATCAATCAATCAATGTCAGTGTCACTGTTACTGTCAATCGTCGTTTCGTTCTGAAATAATGAGCGTTTCATTAAATTATTAACTTTTTTTGCGGGGGTTTAAAAATATTGTAAACGCCTGAAGTTACTCTTTAGGTACCCAAGAATATAAGAATTAGAATCTCAACTTCTCTAGACATTTTAATTTTTTTTGTACAAATCCTGCCATGATTATTTTCTTGATTGTTCGTGATTGTTGACTGCCTCTAGTGCGGACACGTTTGGCGGAGTCACGCCACACAATGCTAGTGGACTAGACTCGCGGCTCGTAATCCACCAACAATAAAGCAGACACTGTTTGGTTCACTGTGGGCCATTAGTCCTTTTGATAGCAGTTGGCATGTTAATCAATCAACCTTTACATACCAACGTTACGTATGTTGTGTATAAGATCAATAATAAAATCGTTCCCACTATGAAAAGTCTGGTAGACAAGCACTCACGATATTACATTGAGAATATCACATAAGGCAAATGGGTGACAGTGTATCTTGCGAAACATGTTTTGTATTTACAAATAAAGCTTGGAAATGAAATGTATTGTACCGAGCGGTGACACGGAAATGTTACACAATTGATTTTCAATTGTTATTGGAAACTATTTCAATAATTGTATTCAATTAATGGTAAAGCACTTCAACTGTTGCATATTTATTGACTCAATGCTCACGTGCGGTGGGCGTACCGAATTACTTAGAGCATATTAAATGCTAGTGGAATGGAAAACATATTTTTTAAAGCAGCGAAGTTTCTTTCTGACGTTATTTTACTTAGGTTTTGTATTTGATTGAGGACGTTTACATTCGATACTAACATTTAATAAATTATTTTAACCCAACGTCAGTGAAAAGCTACATGTAATTGAATATTATATGAATGAATACATAACGACTTCGACTTCTAGTCATACGATACTAAACAACGACAAAATGGTGAAAAGATTTTTGTCAGTAACCGTTTCTGTTTACGGTCTATAGTTTTACGTGATAACGTCATAAAGGAACATAATGGCTAACATTTATACAACATATTAGAAGCAAATAATGGCTTCCGTCGAGGTGGGCGGAGCTTATTGCTTGGGCCGATCGTGCCTCTCTATCGCTTGTTCCGCGCCCACGTTTGCACGCTCAGGCTCAGGTGGAACGTGACACATTTTCGTACGTGCAGCCGGTGTTCATCGATTTATAAGACGTTATCACGTCAAAAAAACGTTTCCCCTCACTAGGCATTTCTCCTGTGTCGTGGGTACGTTTTACAAACATATAAACTCTCATGTGTATGAGAAATACCATACCTACATATACATATTTGTGTGTACCAAATATTTGTTCCGTGCGGTAATCAAACCCGCGACACGCAGTGCAGAAGTCAATCGCTCAACCACTGGGCCAACAGTGTCGTCAAACTGTACCCATTTCATATAATTTTTACGCGTACAGTACATGGGCCACAAATATTTTACTGCATTGTTCGAATGCTATAAATTCAACCGCAGATATGAATTCAGCTAAATTTCGGCTAGTACTAAGATCATCAAGTTTCATCATTGAAATGGTACGCATATTTGTTTCGATTATCATCATCATCATCATCTGCCTAGCCTTTTCCCAACTATATTGGGGTCGGCTTCCAGTCTAACCGGATGCAGCTGAATACCAGTGTTTTATATGGAGCGACTGCCTATCGGACCTCCACAACCCAGTTACTAGGTAACAGGATACCCCTTGGTAAGACTGGTTGTCAGACTTACTGGCTTCTGACTACCCGTAACGACTGCCAAAGATCTACGAATGACAGTCGGGACCAACGGCTTTACGTGCTTTCCGAGGCACGGAGGAAACTCGGTATAAAAGGGATGGTCACCCATCCATATTTGTTTCGATTATGATGATGACATAATGTAAGTACACTAATAATTCAACTTTAAATATTTAATTTAAGACTACTAAGCTGATTTAAACGACAGGTACTTTATTTAAACGTTAAAACTTTTTAGTGCAAAGTGCCAAAAACAATTACACTTTTCATGAGATTTTAAAGAAAATTTAATTTCGTAAATTATCTACAATTTCTAAAAACATTTTTTATAAAATATCTCACACTTCTCTTGTATTATTTATTTATTTATTCAACTGATCTTTCGAGTTAACAGTTCTGAAATCCAAAATGCTCATACGATTAGTTTTCTTGGTATTGGTGATATGGTTTTAAAATAATTCAATTAAAAATAACTGTTAATATTCATTTATAATAATTAAAAGCCCATATCTATACTATTACATATTATAGAAAGGTAGTTGGTAAGTTTGAATCATCATCATCATCATAATAATTAGTCTACTCTCATTCACTGCTGAACTT
This sequence comes from Charanyca ferruginea, assembly GCA_947361185.1. Classification (NCBI taxonomy): domain Eukaryota; kingdom Metazoa; phylum Arthropoda; class Insecta; order Lepidoptera; family Noctuidae; genus Charanyca; species Charanyca ferruginea. The sequence continues at coordinate 14,001,172 of OX376055.1, read as the reverse complement.
AGAAGCTTGAGTGTAGTAGGTTATCTCCAAATCTCCTAATCCGATTTCATAACTTCTTTCACAAGGCAAGCTACCGTATTGTCGAGTATCATAAAAGATTTTATGCTACAGACGCGCACGTCAAGCCATACGAAATGCCTGTCAAATTTTCCTAATTGAATATAAACCTTATTTTTTTGTGATAAAGTTGTAAATCTTTCAAAGAAATTTGACAGATTGTTGTAACTTGATGTGCTGGCCTCTGTACATTTGTCTTTCACGCTTCTTCCAGGCAGAAGCTAGTAGGTAATATTATATACAAGTAGTTAGTTTGTCGTTTTGTTTGCAACTTGTTACCTCTAGAAGTACTTTCAACAAATACAAAACGTTTTTAACCGACTTCAAAAAGAGGAGGTTCTCAATTCGATTGATATTTTTTTTTAGTTCCGTACCTCAAAAGGAAAAAACGGAACCCTTAAAGGATCACTTTGTTGTCCGTCTGTCTGTGTCTGAAATTAAATCCATGTACGCAAGTCAACGGTCCCTTGATGCTGTAAAAAAATCAACTCTTTATGTTAACGTGAAAAAAAGATACTGCCGTTTATGTCGCAAAAACGCATTTATAATATTAAGTAGATCATAGTATGGATAGTAGGCATGGATTAGTTTAAAAGTATGGATATGTACCTACAAATATATACGGAACCCTCGGTCGGTGAGTCCGACTAGCACTTGTCCGGTTTTTTTACTAATAGAAAGGCACACTATTGACTATGTTTTATGATTCACTTTCACCCGATCAAAGTCGCAGACAGAAACTAGTCTTGTTGGATATTTTAAATTTGGTATGCAAATCATTTGGAATCTGCTCCAAAGGAGACTAATGGAGCGTGTTTTCTTCGATATCTTGTAGCCTTGCAATGTTGAATATCAATGAATGCGCGCCTAAAGCTGAAAGCAAGGTCACTTTTCCTGTCTGTGTGTGGACTTAGTACTTTTAAATTACCTACTGTACACACACACACATTTTAGCACTATCTATACTAATAATCTATATTTATACATTTAAACAAAGAAATAAAATTGAAGTGTCTGTTTGTAATGTCATTGTCGGTTACGGTATTTATATTTAAAAAAAAAACATTTTTTTTTTCTGCCTGTCTGTCTGTTCTGACTAATCTCTGAAACAGCTAGACAGATTTTGACGGGACTTTCACTGGCAGATACCGACTATCAGTTAGTAATATTATAATAATTATTATTATAAAGCTAAAGAGTGTTGTGGCAAGGTTCAGTGTGAGGAGATAAATCTAAACCCACTTTGCAAAAGTTACAATAAATAGTTTATTTAAACTAATAGCTAGTACATTGTTGGTAACACAAAGAGCTAACTAGTATAACAAATGAATGAAATAAATAAAGTAATCTAACTAAACCCTACCAAAAAAACCCTAAGCGCACCGTGCCCTGTACGTCAGTAATGTGGATCACCAACACCACGTTCGTACAGTGCAGGTGCTAATCTGATCTCGGCAGGAAGCGGGGGTAAACGTGACCGACCTAAGTCGATGCGGTGTGTACACCCAAGTCGTGCCGAACTCAGACTAATGATCGATAGCCCGGGCAGCGCTTATAAAGGCGGCCAGGAGCGCTGCGGAGGGCCGTGCGGCGCGGGGTAGTGATGACGCGCGCCGTGTTCACGTGCGCGCGAGTGTTTCTGCCGTGGTTGGTTGTTTGCCGCGTTACATTCTCCCCCTCTGGTCCCGAAGACGTCCCGACGAGGAGACCAGTGTTGTTTCAGTGGTTGCGGTCTGCTTTTCTGGGCCTACCGCGTCTGCGCAAAGGTCTTTCAGGATTAGGCACATCGTTGCCGGAGCCCTGGAATGGGCTCAGCGCGGATGTATGGTAAATACCCAGAGGAGTTGTAGGCTGTGCTGGATGGGCCAGCTCGTAAGAACAAGGTCCGTGCCGTCGCAGGATGATGTAGGGCCCGTCGCGACGTGGAGCCAGCTTCGCTGTTTGGTAGCGAGCTGCGTTGCTCTGGACATTGGCCGCGACCATCACGCGATCGCCGGGTAGGTAGGTAGGAGCTGGACGCCGATGTTCATCTGCTGCCTTCTTCCTAGTTTCTTCTTTGTTCTCTTGCACTTCTCTCGTTCTGTTAAATGTGTCTGCTAACAAAATAAGTTTTGGGGTTATTTCGGGGATAAAGTTCTCCGATAAAGCTATCTGATTAAGGTCGTGTTTAACATCATCGAAGGTCCGCAATTCTCTACCGAAGGTAAGATATGCTGGACTAAAGCCCGTGCTGAGACAGTGCGATGTGTTCATAGCATATCTTATGCTAGGGAGCCTTTCTGCCCAAGACCGATGATCACCTTCTACGTAGATTGCTAGCTGTGTTTTTAAATCTCGGTTCTTCCTCTCGACAGGGTTAGCTTCCGGATGGTATACAGGCGTGAACGAATGTTGAATGTCCAGACAGTAAGCGAGTTTTTGCATGACTGAGCTAATAAATTGTGTTCCATTGTCACTTATTAATCTCCGTGGAACGCCAAAACGCAAAAAGACTTCATTTAGTAAAACGGTTGCACAAGCTTCAGCTGTGGCTTGTTCTAAAGCAAATAATTCAACCCATCGGGTTGCGATATCTTCAACAATGAAAATCCAGGTTTTACCATCCGGAGTTGGAGGTAATGGCCCGAACAAGTCAAAGGATAAGGTTTCGAATCTTTGGTTCATTACCGTGGTCTGTAATAGTCCAGCTGGCTTCAAATTACTTGGTTTGTATCTTTGACATTTGATACAATCTTTGACGTAGTTTTCGATGTCTTTTCGCATTCCTCTCCAATAATATCTAGCAGTGATGCGATGAAATGTTTTATCAGCCCCATAATGACCGGCAGTAGGCTCGTCATGATATTTTGAAAGAATGGCCTTGGTTTCATGTTTTGGTATAACAAGCTGGGCAGCGTCATTTTCGTTATCTTGAAGATAGCGGTGCAGCAGTCCGTTGTTCATAATGTAACCTTTGCTGGACCAATAAACAGCATCTTCATCCCGAACTGGCTTCTCCAGTGCTTCCATAATTGTTTTTAGGGCATCGTCTTTCAGTTGTTCGTTCCGAATCTCTTCTCCGGAGCGGCGGGGCATATCCACTGATACTATACACACGCCATGGTTAACTTGGAGTTCTGGGTGAGGCGGTCTTGATAGACTATCAGCAATCACGTTAGTTTTACCTTGTATATACTGAACTGTTAAATTGTATGGCTGGAGTTGCAGCGCCCATCTGGCAAGTCGTCCTGTAGGTGATTTAATAGACATAAGCCATTTCAGTGCTTGATGATCAGTGGCAACTACTACCGTAGAACCTTCTATGTAGCCTCTAAATTTTGCTACAGCCCATACCACTGCTAGGGCTTCACGCTCTGTGGTAGAATAATTCCGTTCTGCTTTTGTTAATAATCGGCTCGCATATTCGACGGGATGCTCATCGTTGCCCTCCCCCTGTACCAAAACAGCTCCTAGAGCATAATCGCTAGCGTCTGTTTTTATGGTGTATGGCTTGCTTATATCTGCTTGGCGCAAGATGGGGGCACTAGTTAGGCGTTGCTTGAGTTCGCGGAAAGCATCCTCTTGTTGAGTTCCCCACTCCCAGGTTGTATCTTTTTTCGTTAGCCGAGTAAGCGGTTGAGTAATCTTCGCAAAGTTCGGTACAAAACGACGGTACCATGAACAGGTTTGTAGAAAAGATTGTACCTGTCGGATATTCTTCGGCGCAGGTATGTCTAGTATGGCGGATATTTTTCCAGGATCTGTACATAAGCCTGCTTTCGTTATGATATGTCCTAGATAAGGAATCTGTTCTTCACAGAATCGACACTTTTGCTTGTTTACAACCACATTATTTTCCTGAAGAAGTTGGAACAGTATATTTAGATCTTGCAGGTGTTGCTGGAAAGACGGCGAGAGCAGGATGAGATCGTCTAAGTAAGCCAGCAACTTTATTCCGTCAAGGTGCAGCTTCAATCTGTCAATAAATCGCTGAAAAGTCGCCGGAGCATTACGCAAACCAAACGGCATTCGTTTAAAGTGGTACAACCCAAAGGGAGTGACGAAAGCCGTTTTTTCCTGGTCTTCATCTCGCACTTTTATCTGCCAATAACCTGCTTTTAGGTCGAGAGTCGACATGTAAGGCGTCGGTCTTGCTTCCTGCAGAAGGTCGTCTATTCGAGGTAAGGGGTACGCGTCAGCTACAGTTATACTATTAAGCTGGCGGTAATCTATGCATACTCTTGTACCTCCATTTTTCTTGGGAACCATAACAACTGGCGCTGCCCATGGAGATTTCGAAGGTGTGATGACATCGTCGTCCAACATCTGATCAATTTCTTTGCGTAGAACTTCTTTCCGCTGTTGGGATACCCTATATGGAGGCACAGCGATGGGTTTATGGTTTCCAACTTCTATGATGTGTTCCACTAGGTTAGCTGGTTTGCCATTACCTGTGAATATGCCAGCGTGCTGTTCTAACAATCTGTTAAGTTGCATCTCTTCAATTGAGGCAGCTCCACCATCTATAGCAACCATAGCAATGTCAATGTTGGGTCCAAACAACTTACTACTCTGTGGAGACAGAGTAATTTCCGCGTTATTAATGCTGGACTGCGCATCCCGGAACAATGAACCGACAAACCTCGGCGAGTAGCCATTGAGCGTAGGTCCTTGTCGCGAGGGAGACTGTGGGGGCGTACAGAAGTCAATTAATAGAGGTGGTCCGTATGCGTCCGCCATATTGCGTTCTTCTTCCAGCGTATTCTCACTTGGGGATGGTGTCTGGAACATTGGGCTCAACATTGGCTCCAGAGACGTGATCGAGGCTAGCCTTGCAATCACCGACTCGGTTTCCTCAAGTTCCATTTGCACCGTGGACACGGATGCGCTGTCTTCATCCTCGTTAAGGAGATCGTATTTCTTGCCAGGTTCATCCAAGAAGTGGAACAATAGTTGCGGCAAGTTGAGAACTATGTTTGCATCTTGGATAAAGTCTACTCCTAAGAGTGTGCGATTATCGTGTGATTCGGGCAACACGATAAAAGTTGTGGGGATCGTCCGTCCACTTAAAGTTACAGGTACTTGTGCTGACTGTACACGTTGTCTTCGCCGTAGACCATCGGCAAGGGTTACAGTGGCTTTTTCCGAGTTAAAGGTCACTCCTTTTCGCTTTAGCACGTAGTACAGTGAAGTAGATGCGACGCTCATTTTTGCGCCAGAATCAATGTGAGCTTGACCATTGATGCCATCGATTGAAATTTTGACAGTTGGCCTAAGTCGAGTTCCAGATGCCAATGCATAAAACCCAACATCCACTGCGCCTATTTTGGGTGTGTTGCATTTTGGACACTTGCTTCTGACTACGCCAGGCTCACCGCATCCGTAGCAGGTTAATTTAGACGTTGCCGGTGGTCTGGACTCAGTTTTCTTGGGAGTTTCCTTAGACGTCTCGATCTTAGCAGCTTTCTTGCGACACTCCTGCTCGCTATGGTTATAAGCGCGACAGAAGTTGCAGCGGGTTCTCTTCACTAACGGTGTGGTATCAGTGTTGGTCTGTTCAGCGGTCTGTTCAGTGGCGGTTTCTTCAATTTGACGTACTTTCACGAGAAATTCGTCAAATGTTTGAACGGAATCCCTCGGTATTCTATCCCTTATTTTCGCATGGAGGGACGTGTATAGCAGGTCCAACCCTTGTGATAGGGTGGGCGACGGCTTTGGTAATTCTGCTATGAGTGCACGCTTTTTAGCAACAAATAGTTCTGTGGCTGTAGGACCGCTTTGTTTGTTGCCCACAATCTCATTGAGTACTTGATAGGCGGGTCTCTTTGGGGCAAATGTCGTTCGTAATAATGACACAGCCTCATCCCAAGTACTGACACTTTCTCTCACTCCAAGCCACCAAATAGCTGCATCACCCATAAGCAGCAGAGTAAGCCCTTCTATGGCATTCTCGTCGCTAACGGACTCAATTTTCTTGAAAGTAGTGATAGTTGACAGAAACGTCTCGACCACTGTCGACTGGCGAGTCCCGTCAAAACGGGCGGTGCATGATGCAAAACTCCCTGTTTTTTGTGAGACACGAGAACTTTCCCGGTTTGCTAACACCCTTAAGAGATCCCTAAACTGATCATCAGAGAAACTGACGTTTGCCATTTGTTTATTTCTCCGGCTACGTCTAGGTAAAACGTTATAAAAATCAATGTTGATTTGCTCAATAAATAACAGTAACCTAATAAACTGCTTACCCTAAAGGAATCTAGCGTGAAGATATACTTAAACAAAAGATTAGTGACTACAGAAATGATTAAACTAAACTATGCTATAGAAATCAGTTTTATTGTAATGAAATACGTAACTAATCCTGTATACTGTCTACTCCGAAACCCTAGTTTGTTTATATATAATACAATAACAAAAAAAAAAATGTTTCTACCAATATGCCGAAACTACTGTATATACCTACTAACAGAACGAAGATCAATCTAACAAATTAACGAATTGACTACAACAATAATATTAAGATCTACCTACAATAAATGTGGGTACTACAATAAATTTACCTACGATAAAATATGTAGGTAAGAAAGCCCAAGGTGGGACGCCAATTGTGGCAAGGTTCAGTGTGAGGAGATAAATCTAAACCCACTTTGCAAAAGTTACAATAAATAGTTTATTTAAACTAATAGCTAGTACATTGTTGGTAACACAAAGAGCTAACTAGTATAACAAATGAATGAAATAAATAAAGTAATCTAACTAAACCCTACCAAAAAAACCCTAAGCGCACCGTGCCCTGTACGTCAGTAATGTGGATCACCAACACCACGTTCGTACAGTGCAGGTGCTAATCTGATCTCGGCAGGAAGCGGGGGTAAACGTGACCGACCTAAGTCGATGCGGTGTGTACACCCAAGTCGTGCCGAACTCAGACTAATGATCGATAGCCCGGGCAGCGCTTATAAAGGCGGCCAGGAGCGCTGCGGAGGGCCGTGCGGCGCGGGGTAGTGATGACGCGCGCCGTGTTCACGTGCGCGCGAGTGTTTCTGCCGTGGTTGGTTGTTTGCCGCGTTACAGTGTTTGTTTGTTTTGGAATGCGTTTGGCGTTCAAACCAAAAACAACTCAGAACTCTCTCCGGAACTATATATACTAGTTCGATTTGATGCTTAACTAATACGAACCTAGGCTCTCCTTGAGTGCTATATTTTATTTTAGAAAAATAATTATTAAATTCCTAAGAAAATTCATGCAGGTGAAGTTGGGATCAAAACTAGTTTATTATCAGAATATTTAGGTATGTGTATTTCGCTTAGATAAAATTACATAGCTCAGAAATCTTCATGTTTCGCCTGCCACAGTAGGTCGAGCAAGGAAGGCATATTATTTTGTTTAGCAAGCTTTAGAAATATTCCCACCACTTCTTTCTTACAAGATGTCTTGTTGTTTCGTCTGCGCAAATCTTTTGTTCATATTACCTACCTACTTAGTTAAATGAAAAACTGTTGTAAGTAAGATAAGAAAAGGATAGTCCTACTTTGGAGTGAAAACACTCACTTTAAATAATCAACTTTTAGTGTTGGAGATTTGCTTCAACTGAGCTAATATTGAAACCAGCTATTCCATTTTTAGGGTTCCGTACCTCAAAAGGAAAAAACGGAACCCTTATAGGATCACTTTGTTGTCCGTCTGTCTGTCTGTCTGTCTGTCAAGACCTTTTATCTCGGGAACGCGTGGAGGTATCGAGTTGAAAACCATATACTCAAGTCTACGGCCCTTGATACTGTAAAAAAATCAATCCTCTATGTTAACGTGAAAAAAAGATACGGCCGTTTATGTCGCAAAAAACGCATTTATAATATTAAGTAGCTTAATGTATGGATAGTAGGTATGGATTAGTATAGAAGTATGAATATGTACCTACAGGTATGTACGGAACCCTCGGTGGGCGAGTCCGACTCGCACTTGTCCGGTTTTTTTATTCTAAAATCATGTTTCTTAAGTTGTTTTTTTAATTTTCTTGGTTGTTGAATACTTTCAGTTTTCATACATAACGTTTTCTTAAAAGCCTTATCAAAGTCAAGAAGTGATGAAGAAGACTTACATCTTTAACACCTTTCAAGTTACGTAATAATATATTCAAAGAAAATCAATCCAGATTATCAGATGCTGCTTTTTGAACTTAACATTAATATACGTTTATTTTTGTACAAAACTTAGATAACTTTCGCCTTTCCCCAGCCAAGTTAGCCTTGCCCTTGTGTAAGGCTAGAAAATACTCGTGCCACAGTGTAACTACCTACAGTGTACCAACGGGAGCGGTTTTGCAGTGCAAATGAATCTAGTTCTGTCTAAATGTGCCAATTCACCTGCTCAATAATTAAATCTTTCAATTGGGTAACCAGTAATTAAAAGACACAACTTCTTTTAAAAATACATTTTATATTATCATTGAAAAACCGATTAATTTTCAATTAAGTACTTAACTGTAAATTTCAATTTTATGTAGCTTTGAAATCTATAAATAGTTATATTCCGTTGATTTAGGGAGTTAAATAAAGGTAAACAAACTTGAGATGTGTTTTTATTATAATTTGCTTGTTACAATTCTGATATTTCTTGCAAACAGCCTAGGTACCTACTAAAGAATCATGGCAGGATTTGTACAAAAAAAATAAAGATGTTTAGAGAAGTTGAAATTCTAATTCTTATACTCTTGGGTACCTACCTAAAGAGTATCTTTCGGCATTTACAATATTTTTAAAACCCCGCAAAAGAAAGTGATCAGTTTAACGAAAAGCTCATTATTTCAGAACGAAACGGTGACTGACTGTTTGCAGTTCTTACACTGAAATTGCGTCGTTTTATGGGAAATAATGGCATAAATAATGATTTTTTTCTTTCATACACTTGTCTGCCAATTTGACGGATCCGTTAACGTCGCTTGTCACTTTCTTTTTTTTTATAAACACGTAATGGGCATCGAGAGGAAACGAAAAAGTGTTATTTTCATTTCGTATTATTTTAATTATGCGGGGGTTTACAAATATGGTAAGTATATCAATCTACTCCTGGTAGTTTCTTCACATTGAAAAATATTTTAAAGCCTCTAAATTATTTATTATTTTCATACAAATGAATGTATGGATCTCGCCATGATTATTTTTTTGCATTTGTATTAAACAAGCAGCCTGCAATACATAAACTACACGTTTAAGAATTCTAACTTGCAGAAATCAAGAAAAAGACATATCATAATTGTTTACCTTTATTAAACTACCTAAACCTTTCTAATAAATTCAATTGAGTTAGCAAAAAAGTGACGTCACATTTCACAATTGTCATACAAAAACTATACGTGAAACGCGTTTTGACAGCTCATAAAAAATAATTCAGTTGAATAGTGGTTTCAAGTACCCAATTAGACTTAAAATTAGTGAGATATTATTATATTACTCTTTGTTAATCAGCGTTAAATGTTTAAAATGTTTACATTTATTTCGAAAAATGAGAGTAATTTGGACGTGATTTGTTTTTTTTTTGGCAAAACTAAAACCAGTTATGCAAAGGGTCGGGGGGCTAGTGGTCCGTCCACTTACCCGTTACTTTAAGTCCCGAAGCGTCATGCTACAGTTTTTGCTTATACTTTACTAGCATTTTGCCCTAATGGATTCCTAATTTTATGTAATGCAGTATAACCCATTGCACTCAGGGATAATGAAGCTTCCTATTGGTGAAATAATTCTTGAAGTCGGATGAGTAATTTTGGAGATTACCCCCTACATAGAAACTAACAAAGTAACAAAGAAATTGTACCTCTTTAATTTATAATATTAGTATAAATGTATTTTTTCATTTAAATTTATATTTGCCTGGTTTCGTCAAATATAATTATGGTCGATGAACCCACTGTAAGTATTACACTGTGCTCATACTCTTAATAAATACCTACGAAAACTTCCCACTCAAAATTAACTGAAACTTTCCAGCTGTTTTAAACTAAGAACAAACTTGAGGTAAACATTAAAATTTTATCAAAATTTAATAGACTTCCATCAAACTAATATCATCTTCCTCTGAAAAGCTTCCAAGATAGACTAATTATTAAGTAGCACCTACTAGAAGGTACCTACAATCTTTATAATATAAAATAGATGCATATTTGGAGCGGCTGTAGTCTAGTAAGTACTTAGTAACTAAAATCCTTCAACTTCAAGAACGATTCTTGAAGTCGATGAATAACATATGAATTGAATTGAGGATTCTACATTTTCCACCGCTCATAGGTAAATATTTAAATAATTTTTACGACGTTTGCGACTACATGGAGCGACTGCCTATCGGACCTCCACAACCCAGTTGCTAGGGAACACGATACCCCTTGATCAGACTACCCATAACGACTGCCAAAGATCTACAAATGACAGCCGGGACCAACGGCTTTACGTGTTTTCCGAGGTACGGAGGGAACTCGGTATGTAAGGGATGGTCACCCATCCACAGACCGACCGCGGCTAGCGTTGCTTAACCTTTGGCCGATCGATCTGTACGGCTTTAACTTAGCCACGAGATCTCTGTGTGCGTGAAGTCTAAATAATTAAATGTGTTGGTGTACTATTATATTGAATAAATATAAACTATATTACTGATACTGATAAATATATATTACTGATATATATTTTCTCTCTCATAGAATACGGTGCAATATACAGCCACAGCTCAACAAACAACGACCACCAGCTCTGCCCCAAGTGGACGCCGCCGCTCCGCCGGAAGACCGATGCCAAGCCGCTGTGACCCTGAAGAGTTCTCCGAGGCACCTACTAAGGTTATCAGTAAGTAGAAAGTTCTAGAAAAAACACTTATTTGATGGGAGGAGTCCACATCCAAAGGTAATTGGTGTTTTTCGTCATTTTCAGACATCTTCGTAGGTGAGAGCAAAAACTGTACTTATTAGAATCAATTTTGTTTTTCTGAACTTGATGAGTCGATTTTTAATAACTATTTGCAAAAACATTATGAATTAATTTAATATAAACATTTTGAATTAACACAACAACAACAAACAAGAAACTACATTTTAGGTTGCTTCTTAAAATTTAGAAACAATTTAATACATTCTATCTAACAACAATCAATTCAGATAGGTACTTAAATTAGATCTAAATTAAAATAAAATCAATAAGTTTCTACCTAAAATTTAAAATACCCAAAGGCTCCGAATTTTTAAATAAAAATATGGCTTAAGACAGCCTTTAATTCATTCAGACTTATTAGTTCCTAGACGTGTCTCGGAAGAAACGTCAGAGCTACCAAAAATCTGCGAACTTCCAATATGTGAGTACAGCATTGTGCTGTTTTTGTGTGAAAACATCATTGCCGTGTTTGTCTATCATACATAGAAATAGAAAACTAGCTGTGTCGTCCTTGTGAAATTGACACCACAACAAAACCACCATACATCGCCAATTAGTAATCACCGTTAATCATTATCATTCGTCAACCACCATTTACCTAGTTGATAATATTTATGATCACGAGTCTCCACTATGCAACTAACACCACTCACTAAGTACAAAATACCTCTACTATGAACTTACTGCAAAATGATTTGGCAGTAGCAAATTAATCCTGATCCCCGCTTTGTATGGGAGTTTGTAGATATACTCGTACAATAAGGATAGACTTCGTAGGATCCACAAAATCCTAACGAGAATTACTGTATAGGTATGTAGGTATACCTTTGCATTCCAATCTCTAATACAGCTGTCGGATAAATCTGGCTATATAACAGCTGCGTTAAAATCTGAGAAGCACAGACGAACCTACTTCAAATATAAATAACTCATCCGTTCGAATATTCATGTGACAATTTTACAATTAATTGAAAACTAAACCAGTATGTCTATTCTGTTACAATCTCCCTCGGTCGGTGAACACCTAGGTGAAGTGACCTGTCATCTGTTCCGATGCTAGGAATTTACAAAGCACTACAATCGGATGACAGCTCACTTCACCTAGGTGTTCACGGAGGGAGATTGTAACAGAATAGACATACAGTTCGAGAGAATACGGGCGAAGTAGTTCAAATCTAATATTAAGTTCGGAAATTAGTCATTTAACTGTAACATTGGCGCTTGTGTATACAAGTGTCTATGTGTATCTGTATGTATAGCTTCCTTTAACTTTGTTACAAACATTGTTAGACCACATAATATGTATATGTTTAAGTTACGTAGCTCGTTCAACCGAGTTACATTGTAAAAACGTTCAACGACGTGAAAGTCATAAATCACAAGTTTTCTTTAAGAAGGTACAGACGCCAGTACCTCAAGCCATACCAAACTGTCAAATTTTCCCAATTGAATATGAACCTTATGTTTTTGTTATAAAGTTTAAAATCTATCAAGGAAATTTGACAGATTGTTGTAGCTTGATGTGCTGGCCTCTGTACATTGTTTGTATTTTGTACATTGAGACAAATAACTATACTTTCGGGAAAGGTAAAAGTTACTTAAGAGCGTGTATTCGATTCGTGACAAAAACTTCATGTTTTAGCCTTTTTCCCAGAGCAATATCGTAATGATGTGAGCAGATTAGTAGAAGAAAATTACGAAATTAGAAATATTAAGTCTGGATTTAGAGAACTACAGAGCAAAAGTATAATTTGTAATGACAGTTTTTTAAAGCGAAGGCAGTCTCTTTATAGCGTTTTATGAAAATAGACGTCCGAGTTAACTTTCAGGACGAATACAACCATTACAGTATGAAAAATATTATGTTTTATACGTTTATCCAACATACAGTCTCAAAGTACAATACTGAGCCAAAATTACGAAAATATTACTATTAGGTATTAAAAAAACAAATTTAAGGAAAGTACAAAATCGGTTCACTTTATCAATTTTTTTCACCAGTATTTGAATAAAAACATAACTGATAGGTATATTTTTTATGAAAATAAAGGTTATGCTTAATATACAGAATATTTTTCAGTCCGTATACGAACTCATATATTTTAGACAATTATTTTAAAAAACACTATAAAACCTCGCGCGCAATCGTTTGCCGATTTCAATTATTCGTGCTCATAGTTCCTCGTTTACGCACACAAACAGAAAATTGTATTGTACTAGTCAATACTGCTACGATGTTCTAGCAATCATTTTTAGTAGTCGTGAGTTTGAGATGCGCTAAATCGAATACGCGCCCTTAAGTACATGAGATTGATTACCCATAGCATTGTTCTCATAATTACTTAATACATGTAAAAACATAGACCGCCAGCCGTCCTTATCGTTAACCTTTTGATCCATTCCATAAGCGGTGCTACAGATCAAACTATGTCAAACATGCTGTCTTGCCCTTGGATCACGATGGATGGAAGTTGCTCGATGTTCTGAGCTGATTAACAATTCTAATCTTGGCTATAATGGCTCATTTCATTTAAAGAAAGTCAAATCCTTAAAGGGTGTGGAAACCAAATTCAGAACATATAACATGCAGTCTTAAGAGCGGTCAACCCGTCATAATTCCCATACAAACGATTGATGATGATGATTTCGGCGTTATAATGTTCCTCCAGATATTTCGAACACGTAGGTATCTTATGGATTCTATGTAATAAAAAAAGTACTTTTTTAGCAAAAAATTCAGTAAAGACGTCTAAATCAGTGGTTTTGTACAAATATTTATTTGAACTTTGGCCGTTCATAATGTACTCATACAATGAAAAAGTATAAAAAACGGCGTCATAAAAACCTAGCACATTTTATGGATATTCTAAATTACAAATACATTGTATGGCTTTTTCAAAAACATGTATTTCCTGGAACTAGGTTTGTGAAATCTCCGTGCGCCAATTTTCGGGCGAGCGATTTTATCACGTTCTCACTCACTCGTTGGTTTCCGAACATTGGATAAAACAAAAAAAAACAATCATGCTCGCGTTGTTGATAAACGGACCGGCAAGGGCCCTCTTAAATGTCGGGAATCCTTTATAAAATATTATATAAAAACGGCTTACCATTAGTGATATTTTTATGAATGGAGTATTTAACAGGTTGGGTAATATCTAAACAATTATATAGGTATGGTTTAATACCTATATAATTGTTTAGATATTACCCAACCTGTGGTAAAAAATGTATTTTCAAACAATTAATTTATATTGTATATAAGTAGTATATTTCAGCCTGGATTTTTCCACTGCAGGGCAAAGGCCTCTCCACTCTTAATTTGCTCAATTAAAATTACATATACAAAATGTGGAATTTATTTCCCCTACAAATAACAGATCGCTTCTCGCTATATGTTTATCAAAGTATGTTTTACAAGGTTGATCGGGCTTACTAGTGAAAGATAAAGTCAATGCATTTATTGCAAGTAAATCATTTACAGGCCCTTTTGAATTTACAAGGAGTCAATTAGTTACAAAGTTGAAGCTAGATGCTCGTTTCAAAACGTTGGTAGGTTTTTATGGAGAAAATCGAGCAAGAAAGCCACGGCCACTCTCTCGGTTACATGATTCTTGTTACTTCTGTATGTGGAAACAAACGCAGATGAAAAGCAATACAAAACAAGAAAAAAAATACTATAAATGTTATGGCCGGTATGAGGTGACCAATCTCAACTGACAGCGCCCGTTCACAAACATGACGCGTGATACAGCACCATTTGGTTCAACCATTGTGATGGGAACCGAATAATTCAACACATGCGCCACCGAGTGAGACATTTGGGTGAGCATGAAAATGTTCTCAACCGCCATTCTCAATCATATGAAACACTTAATAAAATCCTTAGTAAATGACTCCACAGTACCCATATAAAAAATAAACTGGCATTACAATAGTAAAGTTAATGAATAAAATAAGAATTGTTCCTTAACGGCCAATAATCGTTTGTCAATTTTGGGACCACGTGACGAATTTTGTCATGTAAGTGCGAGGAAACAACATTACATATTTTATCAAAAACATGTTTGAAATCAGTCAGCCAGTCCGAGCCCGACTTTGTTATGTACTGATAGACTACAACTGCCCTCTTACGTTGCTTAAATATTATACATACATATTATATAGGAGGAGCAGGTGGTTTTAACGCTCGACGCTGCGGCTGACGCCGGCCATCAAGCCGAAGTTGCGGTGGTGAGCGTAAAACACATCTCTTTTCATGGGAAAAATCTTCACGAATAATCGTGTGGATTGTTTTAGGGACTCCAAATTATCATGGCGTTTAGAGCAAGCCGTACTGTCTAAAACTGACCATAAATCATAATCCAGCGGATTAAGATCGGGACTAGACGACGGCCAGTCTTCAGCTCTGATGAAGTCCGAAACTTTCACTTCCAACCAAGACTGCGTGGACCGAGCTTTATGACCCGGCGCCGAGTCTTGTTGGAAGGACCATACTTGGTTATTGAACATGGTGTTGTTAAGGGGCTTAACTACCTTCTCAAGAATGGTATCTTGATACACTTGTGCCGATGTTTTGATACCTTTTTCACAAAAATATGGCTCAGTCATTCCTTCATAGCTAACACCCCACCAAACCATCACTGGAGTCGGATAATGCCCACGTTGCACTCTATCGACTAATTGGGAAGTATCATTACAGCTTTGAGCATAAATTCGGTCATTTTGTTTGTTAAAATGTTGCTCAATTGTAAAGATTTTCTCATCCGTAAACAAAATTTTTCTGTTCGCTTCAGTAGTTGTTTCGATTTTACCACCCTATTCTTTTTTAAATTATCAGTTAAAAAATGACCAGTGCGTCTCTTATAGGCTGCAAGTCGTAAGTCATCTTTTAAAATACGCGACATGGTTCTGGGTGCTATCTTCATCTCCCGAGATAAAATCTTTTGCTTTCGGACAGGATTTCTTCTAAATCTTTTCCTTACTGCTTTGCCACCTTTTTCGTACGAACACTACGTGGACGGCCAGATCTTTTTCTGTTACAAACAGTGGAGGTCTCATTGTACCTATTAATAGCCCGGTACACAAACATTTAACTAATACCAAGCGTATGGAGAGTTTTAAAAATTGCATTTGGCTCCATACCATCTTTGTGTAATGCAATCACAGCGATTCGGTTCTCTCTCTCACCCCACTTCATTTTAATATCGCAAAATATTGTATAATGTATTTCCGCCAAAATTAGAAAACGCAATGAACAATCGTATAAAAATGACAGATTCCAAATTCAAATGTAATATCTTTCTTATTTTTAATTGTAACAGTATTTATGGCCAGACTAAGTTTAAGTCACTCTTTTTATTATTATCCAAATTTTTGACACGGGCGGTGTTTATTCCATAAAAAAAATTGAACAAACCTTGTAGTGACGATTACGATCATAACAATAAAAAAATGCATATCGGTCTATCTGCTCTCATATAATGATATTTCATACATTCGGCAATTGTTTTTTTATTTATATAAAAACAGAGAGTAGCAAGGGAGTAGTAGAGTAGAAGTAATGTAAATTGCTATAAATATTCTGAAACAAATATTTAAAGTATTCCAATAAAGAAGGCGGCCGTCAAACTTTATGTTTCATGATGAAGGTCAATTAAAAGGCTGCGTAAGTCCTCTTCATTATTACATATTCTTTAGAACAGTGTATTTTGAAGATGTTGAATTTTTATCCGTTTATATTAATTTTCCCCAAGAGAAACGCCTGTCCCGTCGTCTATTTTTCAAGTTTTGAACTTGACATAACTTTCCCCTGGGACTGAAGCCTGACAAGAAAAAATTTGGTAGGTACAATCTGTCTCACACTTCGCAAGCTTGTGATAGATTGTTTGTCGCAATAGTCTTGAGAATGGCGAGCTCTACTTATAAGTCCTTAGATAATTTGAATTTCCTCACTCCCGCCTAAGTAATAGCAGAAGAATATTGAATTATCAGTGTAGGTATGGGAGACAGTGATCAATTGAGGTTAAATCATGTAACGGTACCTGGATTCATAATGGAGAACTATTCAACTGATTATTATCTGTGAAGTAGATATAACTTACGTGATTAAGGAGTGACAAGCTAGTCGTTAATTGTTATGAATTATGTAACAGCTACTGTTAACACTTGTTTACGTACCGAATATGAAGACGTAGTAGTTCAACAAACATATTCTTTTCAAACTTTCGCGTTGTTGAAAACCTAAGTGCGAAGTATAATTATTGGTGTTCGTTAATGAATTAATGTTTTCCAAGGAATGACCGCAGTACGGACGCACCTAACTTTTACATCAAACATAAGTTTGAACCAGTGAATTTTGGCAGTTTTGACAGTTATTGATTCATGGATTTTATTCTACGGCAGAAAGTCTTATACAAAATAGCACTTCGCCAACATTCACCCTAAATGTACCTACATAACCATAAGACCTACAAATGTGCCTACAACGCACTTGCAGTATATGCGGTCTGCGGCAATGGCATTCCGTAATTATTTCTTCTAACCGTATTGTCTCCGGTTCTAATGCGGTGCACCGCATGTTGTCGTGAAGCGACAGATAAAATAAAAGAGGTGAATAAGAGATAAAGGTACAAATGTATATTTACAATAAAATATTATATGCAAAATGTAGTATTATTTATAATAAATAGTGGATGAAGGATGTAAGGAATGTGTAGGTAGGTAGAGTAGGTGGAATAATGGATGATGTAGGTAGGTCGACGATGGAGACTCTCGGGATGACGTCGGGAAGTGCAGACAGGCCAGGCAGGAAGGTGAAGGCAGGGTGTGGATCGATAGCGTTTCAGGAAGCCGACTCCGGTTCCAACTCGGCAGACCTTGCGGGCTTCCTAGGTTACAGGAACGTTGGTCTGGAGAAAGATTTTTGAAAGGTTTAGCACCACTCGGTTTGGGCACAGAATAACTTTTGAACCGTTTACGAAAGTATTAGTATAACGATGTAACGATGAAATGAAGAGAGAATAAAGTAATCCACGGTTTAGATAATAGTTAACACATTTTTTTTATTATTTCTCTACACTGTATAGTTTTGAAGAGTAAGATAAAGAACAGCTCTGTAGAAATTTTCAGTGTAAGTTTATAAGCTCTCACGCTTAAATCCACAGGAAAAGTGCTAGTCAAGACGCTATTTTTCTGACATCCAGTTGACAAGCTTTTGTCATTTAATTTTGAATTTGGCATGAAATTCAAGTTTTACTCTATGAGTAGTAATAATAATATAATAACAATAATAATAATAATATGTGGACAGAATTCGTATTAGTGTTTTACGAAAAGGTTATCAAGGGATTTAGTATGAGTAGACTTCATAATGTTAAGAAATGCCCTATTTAGAAAGTATTGAAATGTCACAAGATGGCAGTAACATGATAATATAAACATTGCATGTAAACAATTATAAATATTTTCTAACAACCTAAGAAAGATAAAGAAAACCGAAGAAATACGAGTGAAAGTGAATAGCAAACGAAGTTGGGAATAAGATGCATATAAAGGCAACAAAATACTTAATTATCATTTATGAGACCTAACCGACATTTCCCATTGCAGTACACTGTTCCAAGTAAGTCTATTAATGTACAATGTCACAATGTAGTCGTCAATTATTTTGACGGCTGTATGCGACAGCAATTACAAAATAACAATAGATGTGCGGCCCGCCACAGCTCCAAGACAGAGCAGTTGACGGCTAGCCACAGTGCGTTGTTATCATGTGGTTTCATATAAATATTGAAATGCGGCCTGCCATAACATCACGCCGCATTGCGACCAGCTGAAAATCTTTACACCTAAGTACTATAGTTTTGTGCTATAACTCTGCTCTTAAAAATTAGGCTCCAGTACTCGTGTACTCAAAATCTGCTTCACGGAGAATTTAAGGTATTTCAGTTATTTCCAATGCCCTGTTAAGGATAGGTTATCATAAAAATACTCGTAGTACCTATACTACTACTAGCTACTACTATTATAGTATTGTTATCGCATTACATTATATTATATATACCTATTATTAGAGGGATTCAGGACAGTTATTGGTCGTTTAATAGCCTAGGATCGCAAAATCGATAAATTAAAAAATAGCTATTCATTTCTGTTTTTTTTGTTGCTGTTTTTGAAACGTATTACAGAACTTTGTATAATTAACTCAACCAATAATATGTAAGAAACGAATGATGTAAGTACATAATCGAGGCACATTTAAAAAAATGAATCTACCGCTTTTCTTTTATTTACTTATTTTATATACTGTGTAATATGGATTACATACCTTAAAATGACACTTATAGATTATAGGTACAAAATACTGGACAATAAATGGTACAAATTTATAAATTAGTACTTCTGATAAAACGAATCGACCCACACTTCCAATTATTAATTTATTAACGTGATACAAATTCATGATACTGTATGAGTTACAATAGTATCTAGCGATTACTGTACATCCAAAAAAGAGAAGATTTAAAATTGATTAGCGTTAAATATAGATATCAAATTCAATACAATCACTTCGAAAAATGGGAGGAATTTTGACGTGGTTGGTATCTACGTTTTCATGGATAGAACTATACCTAATTATTGTAGTCAATTCTGCACTATCTACTATCATTTTAATTTAGCTACCATGATCGTAAAGATTTCAACACCTTTTAGATGTTTCATTGATATTTTGTTTCATTGCTTATCATAATTATCACATACCTTAAGAGCTATCTGATTAGGTTCTTAAGGCGCAAAATTCTCCTAATTGTGGTGAATAAAATTTGTAGAATTGTGGATTCTACAATCTTTATTTAATATTTTGTTGGGCGGAAAACATGTCAAAGTAAACTCTAAACCCGATTAAAAGAAAATAGATATATTTTATAAAAAAATATTTTCGTGATACCGTTTTAAACAATAATCTAAACCTAACTTTTGAACTGTTATCTCCCATTCATGACAAATAACTGCCAGCTGCTATGCCCTTATAATACCATAGTCTCATTACATATTTATATTGATCCGATTATAACCCTCAAGGGTGTATATTTTAACCCTGAGCAGTCACGCTTGTAAATCTCCTTACAATCCATGACAATGGAAAGTAGTACAATGGTTCTTACACTATAGACCGGAAACTTAATCAAGAAACCTGAAGGTCAAGTTTAGAAAATAATCTAATGCAGTATTCAAGATGACGATACTTAAAGATTTTTTGTCATACAGCTTCATGATTACGCACGCTTTTTCACCTTGCTGTGATTTATTTTTTTAGTCTGGGAAGTAAAATTAAATCCTCGTTTATTTGGCTACAAAGTTTTTTATAATCTTTTGTTCTTAAAGCTCCTACTATTGAAGAGGTTAAAACACCGAGTTCTCTTCCGGAAGACGAAGTAAAACCGGGCAAGTATCAATGTATTACTTATAAGCACTTAAGTAAACTCGTCCAGGAAAGTACTACCACCATACCTATTTGTTCCACCAACCAGCTTCGTTGTGTTCTGGTAGTGCAACACATGCCAGATTTAGCTTTTTTCTGGGATAGTAACACAATACTATAATATAAAAAGAGGAGGTTCAAATTCCCATGTACGTCAATTTAATGTTGGAAGAAGGCAAACATCATTAGAGATCGTTGACTTGTAACGATCTAAAACCACTATCACACACATACCATAGACGCGTATGCTGTCTTTCAGTGAGAGAATTACACGTAATATCGTACAGTCCTGTACACACGATAATACACATCTCATCATTCCTATTTATTAGTTTGTCTGTTGGCTAATAGTGATAGAGTTAAAAAATCTAAAACATAAACCATTTGGATTTACCAATAAATCTAATTGTTTTGTAACGTTATTACATTTAAGATCGTGAAGGCAAGGAGAACTCTGCTCCTCAAGAACTAGATAGCGGTACACAACCTGGCAAGTACGACTATAGTCGGCGTAGAGCTCTTTCCGAAGGACCACATCCGGAGAAGTACCAATCCAACCACAACAAGACCTCGTTCTGCCAAGCAGCGTTGCTTTGTTGCGGTTTGAAGGGTATGGGTGTTGGTATTATTTTAGTCACACGCAACGTTACAGTTTTTTCTGGGAGATTAAGAAGCACCGGCTATACGACTGTTGCTAAAGTCACATTTGTCACAGTTGTCTTATGTTAACATGAACGTCTCAGTCCTTTTAAAAAACACTGAATCACAATAAGAGAAAAATCGTGAAGAACTCAGGACTAGTAGGTACAAAATGATCTGAAATCGCGAAGCTGTACGGAGCAAGGTGCTTATTACTGTATCCTCATCTTATCATTGCCATTCTCCGATTGAGCTAGCCTTTGTCCAGTAATAGGAATCATAGTGCAGCAACTGTTCTGTTTGTCGATCAATAGCGTCTAGATTTCTTTTCTGATTTATACAGCCACGAGGCAAAGTTTTCTTAAACATTTTGTCCTTAAAGGTCGCCGCGATGACCCTGCGATACGGTATACTCGATCAGAGGAAGTCGGGATACCACCTGGCAAGTATCAATATATTATTATAGCTTTATGTGAATGAACTGATCTTTCTTAAAACTACTTATAATATTTTGTCCCCAAAGCTTTCGTTGCCCCAGCGGCTAAGAGATCAATTTCTCGACGACGAGTAAGCGGGTCATCTCAAGCTGGCAAGTACCACTGTTACGTTAATTAATAAATATAACGTAGGTACTCTTAGGTTAATTTTGCAATTCATTAGCTAGGTCCAGACTATCCGAGCACACCTTGCGGTCACGATCTAAATTTGGCTCCCGAGCTGTGCCCTTCGAGGCAGATTCAGAGCATTGTCACTGAGAAGGCAATGCACCTATGATGCCTATGGTTTTTCAAATGCCAATGTTTCATCAGGCAAATAATCAAATTAGAATATGATGAGCTGTCTGCTCTGTGGTATAGGGCATCTTCGTATAGTGTTCTATGTTTGTCTGTCAACAGAGGGTCGAAACAAGTTTTATGAATAACGTTTTGTTTATAAAGGTCGTCGTGATCTCCCGGAGGTTAAGACAATGACTACACCCACAAAAAGTACCGAGATACAACCGGGCAAGTACAAATCTATATACATATAAATAGAACTTAACTGTCTAACTTACCTGCGCACAGCCGAAACTACTGGAACTAGGAATGTTAAATTTTGCACACTGCTTCTTTTTTTTGTAATATAGGCGAGCACTAAGAAATAATTTTAGAAAATTCAGTCTCTAAGAGGGTAAAATATATGGGATGAAAGTTGGTTTTCCGAGATTCCGATACTTTTGATGAACTAGAAAAAATAAAAAAATTGTAATTGGGTTTTCGGTTAGGAAAAAAAAGTTTTATTGATAACTACACCTCCAAGAGGGTTATAGAAAATGAAAGTTATTTATATAATAATTTAATATTATGGAATATCTGTTATAATGAGATCACTAAGAAAGGATTTTATTGGAATTTAATCACTAAGGGGGTGAAATTGGGACTGAAATGAAAAATCAAATATTTCTTGGATTAATCACGAATACGGACAGTAAATAATAAAGTTTGAAGTTATTAGTTTTTTACTAACCCTCAAAGGGGCCTAAGAGGTGGGGGAGGAGGGTGCTGAGTTTGTAGGGGAAATACGAAACCTACGCAGACGATGTCGTGGGCAAAGAGCTAGTGTATATCATTATAAGTAGAGCTTTTTCTGAAGCAACTGGTCGTGGAAAGTTCTACCACCATAATTACTTAACCCAATTTATAACGTTTTATCCTTAAAGCCACCGTTGCCCCATCGACTACGGGATCGATTTCTCAACGAGAAGAAAGCGGAACACCATCAGCTGGCAAGTACTAATGTATCTTTATTAAATACGCGTATGCAGGTACTCCCAGGTCAATTTTGCATATCACAAGCTAAGGCTTATTGGTCCACACTAACCGAGCACCAAACACCAATCGGGAATAACTGCCACGTGAACACGGTTTCCCCATCCGAGACTGAGTGAAAAGGTAGGAAGACGGGCCTCGCGACTAAAGGCGAGCTAATTTGAGTCATTCCTCTCTTTCGTAACAATGTTATGGTAAATCACGATCTGTGGCACCCGCGATTTAATTTAGTCTGGTTATTTAATAAAATAAAAGAAAACCAAGACATTTCCTCTTACATCATTTCAAATCTATGATGTCGATGTATCAAAGTAATATTGTCTGCTTAATTCAGTGCCTCGTTATATTATCATCAAGTCCTTTCACACCGGGTTGCGTAACCAAAAAAAACGTATGCAAACTCTAGGAAGGGTTCCATACCAAGCCCAGCTTGGTTAATCAACTATCCAAAGTTATATTTTGTGTATAGTATTGCCTGGTTGTACCGCCAAGGTGTGTCGGCATGGCCTAAAAGAACGATTACTCGAACACAACATAGCGGCGTGCAATCGGGGCAACTGGGCAAGTTCTAATGGGAAAGTGTTACTATATACAGTTCAATTAAAACTCAATGGCGGCTGTGAAATGAGCGGTTGACTGCGTAGTACCCCGCCCCTCACCCCCGCTGTCACGTGAAATTGTTACTGCGCAGCCACTCGCCTCGTGTTCAGAGCCACCATTAAGTTTGAATCGTACTGTACCTATTATTAGTCAAGGCAAGGGTGGCGCTAGTGTAAATTCGAATTATCAACAGGGTTTTTAGAATGCCAATCAAAAAACTCACAGCGGATTCAGATTCGAAGTTTAGAATGAGGTCTTACAGAATAACACCCCAGTACAAACCGCAGTTAAAAAATAAATGTTGTAAAATGCCCACTTGGTTAGTACTTAGGTGTAGTGCATATTTTCTAAAATAAGTTGGTTCACGAACTTTATATCATCACATCAGCCTATTGCTGTCCACTGCTGAAGGTAGGCCTCCCCCAGAGATCGCCAACCAACCCGGTCTTGGGCAGCTCGCATCCATCTTCGCCAGCCACCTTCTTCAAATCGTCGATCTATTGTGCCGCAGGGCGTCCCACGCTTGCCCAAACGCGGTCTCCTCTCTAGAGCGTATCTGCTCCATCTACCGTCTGTCTTACTGTCACTGACAGTAGGTGTTTTGTTGTTTTTCGCTGTAAGAGATATAAATAACGGTGTACGTAAACGCATGAGACATTCGACCTTTGTTACTGAGAAGATGATGCTTCTGGTATTGCAAATGTCACTGTACTATTAGATAAATAAACTTGTGTACAAAGAAACTACATTCCCGCATAATATTATTTGTTTGTCAGCCAACAGAGGGTCGGTTTTATTTTTAACATTTTATGAAGAAAGTTTTGTCCGTAAAGGCACGCGCCTTGATCTACTGGAGATTAAGTTCAAGTTATATAAGTATACCACCGAATTAGTACAATCCCATTGCATGCAGAGCTTATTCGAAAGACTACTAGTACAGACGAGTTCTACCTTTATCATTTCTTAAACCTTTTTATAACGTTTTGTTCTAAAGCTCGCGTTTCCGCGTCGGCTACGGGATCGAATTCTCGAGGACGAGAAAGCGGGACACCACCAGCTGGCAAGTACCAATGTGTTTTTATTAAATACACGTATGCAGGTACTCCCAGGTCAACTTTTGCATATCACAAGCTAAGTCCAAACTAACCGGGCACAACCTCGAATTTCTGACTCGCGAACCGTGCCCGCGGTCCGAGGCAGAAAGAAAAGGTTACCCTTGAAGTCGCCGCGATGACCCGATGACCCTGAAATTAAGGCCAATATTACACTGAGACACCATGGCGGTATAACCAGGGTCGGGCAACCAACAAAATGTATGCAGCTCTAGAATGGGTACTACGCACTTGTTTGTGCAAACCTCCCTAGGTTTACATTTTGTTGATAGAAGGACCTGTCTGCACCACCAAGGTGTCTCGTCATGGCCTTAAAGAACAATTCGAGCACAAGATAGCCAAGCCAGCACGAGATAGTAGAAGAACCTATGAGTATTACTGACATTAAGAAGCATTTTTGTTTTGTTGTCTTCCGATATGTTGGGTATATATAGTTAATGGTGTATTTAAGCACATGCCACTGAAATGGTGATGCCTGTGGTATTGCAAATGTGCTTGCTATTAGGCAATTAAATTGTATGTAAATAAACGAATTAGAATTTTTTGAACCGCCTCGTTCATGGACATTTCCATAAAATATTGTATGTTTGTCAGTCAACAGAGGACCGGAAAAAGCTAAACCTGTTATGATATAACAATTTTATTTTAAAAATTTTATGAATATTGTTTTGCTCGTAAAGGTCGCCGTGATCTCCCGGAAGTTAAGACTACTCGAGCACAAGTTACCGGGATACAACCGGGCAAGTACAAATGCATAATAAGCAGAGCTTTTTCTGTAGGAACTGGTTAGAGAAAGTCTTACCACCTTTATTTCTTAAAACTATTTGTAACGTTTTGTCCGTCCCGAAGATCGCATTGCCCCTGCGGCCACGGGATCGATTTCTCGACGAGGAAGCGGGACACCACCAGCTGGCAAGTACCAATGCACCCTTATTAAAATCACATGTAGGTACTCCTTAGGTAAATTTCCAGTAAATTAAAACAATGTGAAGGGTTGTGTACTTGTATGTACCTAATCATTTGAAATCTATTTCCTGCAGTAAAAAAAATATTTTTCTGTAAGGAAAGATCCCGTTGTCCAGTTGGAAGGTACAATACAATTTTATAAAATACAATACAATACAATTTCATCTTCAAAAATTATTATGTTTAACTTGACCGTCATTATTCTGACAATCTGTATGTCTATTCTGTTACATATCCCTCGGTGAACACCCAGGTGAAGTGAGCTGTCATCCGTCCCGATGCTAGGGATTGACAAAGCACTACAATCTTAATCGATATCTATTTTACTTTGTCTATTTTCAACGACTAACGAATTATTAGGTATGTTTAATTTATTTCAAAGCTATTAATTAAGTATATAAACATACCACCTCTTTTAATAATAATAACAATAAAACATAATCTGACTGATTATGTTTTCTTGTAAAAAGGCTGAATATCGACCGACCATATAAATAGTCACAAGTCAATGGTGGATACCTACAATTTTATGCAGAGATAAATAGGTAGTGTATAGTTACAGTATGGATCAGATACACGTCAGTGGCGCATTTTTTTTTTTTTGTTATTGTGAACCCATTTTCTTTTCAAACAAATTTCTAATTTTTCTCTAAATCTAAACACAATCAATGAATAGGTACCTAGCGCGATGATGATGATGGTGGTCGGTGGATAAAAGGATAAAAATTGAACTACACACAAATTTTATCAAACATAACCTATTATGTAGTTAGGTATTTCGAGCTATGTCATCAATTTATAATTTATATAAAAAGACGTTCATATTTTGGTACCTTGTATTTTAATAGTTACCTACTCAGAAAATGGTAGAGAATGATACAATAATACCTACTAACCTACATCATCAATCTAACAATTATTATCATACGAGGTAGGTATGACAACCAACGCAAATGTTCGTCATAGTACTCATGACATGACTGTGTGTGACTGAAACTGAATTACTGAAAGTTGACCGATCTCACTTCACTTGGCTTAAATTAGGTATTTAACCTCAAAATCACTTGAGAAGAGGACGCGCAGCGTTGTTGCCTAGCAACAACGCGTACCTAGAGCAGTGCTGCAAACCGCAAAAAAAAAACGTGAAGACTATTTATGCCAAAATAAAAAAAAAATGTTTTGTGTTTTATTAACAATCGCAAATAGAAAAGATCTTGACAAGATATATCATACACAGGTGTTTTATTTTATTTGCTATCTTGAAATAGCGCGTTTACCAATATTGAAAACATTTTATTCATCCACTTCGGAGAGTTGAATATCTTAAAAAACTGTAGCGTTGGTAACACAGACCCTGCGACATCTAGTGATTTTTTCACATGACAATACCTAGCACCTTTCACATGAGAATCACGTGATATCACCATGGTTACGGTGACTAGTTGTTTACTCTTGAGCGCTGAATTTGAATACCAAGTTGCCAACATACGAATGCGAATGACAATATTTTTTTCATAACAAATATTTTGTCAGTGTCTAGGAAAATAACTGTTTTTATTTTGAAATTCAAAAAGCAATAAAATGTCGCGTTTTGTTAAGTTTTTTTATAAATCCGCTATCCGCTGATGATCTTAGTGCAATCGGTGAACACCTACAGCCTACAGATGATGCGCTGACCTGCCAAAACGTTTGCCGAGAAGGAGACACCCCCTTACCTATTATTAGATCTACATTATGTAGCTTCTCACCTAATTTCTACCAATTTGTACCTACTACTATTTTATTGTACATACAAATTATAAACATAAATAATATTCCTCATATTCATAATACAGTTTATGCAGTAGGGTGAGATAAGATTCTCACTTCACTTTGGCCGGGAACGGGTGAAATTGAGTGAATTAAACAAGTGAATTTCTAAATTGACAGTTTACAAATAGAACAATGAAGTGACTTGACAATAATAAATGCCAATGGTGACAATATTATGATTGAAATTTGTACATTCTATTATTATTTTTATAAGTTTCGTTTATATTTTATTCTGGTGTTAAGCTGTATATTTATAGGTACCCTAATTTGTCTAAAAACAAATAAAATATTTATATAAATGTGTGATTCAAATTACTATGGAGCTTCTCAAATTAAAATGGGGAGAGTTACCTACTTCCAATTCAGCAAGGCAGCACAGTATTACCATAGGCACAGTAAAATAAAAATATACAGTTCTTTACTTTTATCAGATGCTAGCGACCCGGCCCAGCTTCGCATGGGCCTATAGCCTTCCTCGATAAATGGACTATCCAACACAAAAATAATTTTTCAATTCAAACCAGTGGTGGTGGTGGTGGTGGTGTATTTGTTTGTTTGGTTTCAACCAAACAAACAAATATTTTATTTGTACAAATTGAATTTTTATTTATCCGGCAACAAAGTTCTGCTATTTGATGATGGTCAGTGGCCAACTTCTGGGTGATGTTAGCTGAAAAGGTAGGTAAAGTAAACATTCAATCAATGATATAATATAATATCATTGCATTCAATACTATTTTTGCTGTTTGATATGATTTACTCCCACACTCATCCAAACATTTTATCTTTCATTAATCATATCACACTAACTGTAGACTATAAACTTTAAAATACATTATAATCATTGTGGCACCAACAGCCAATGCAGTACTTTCAATGATGCAGCAGGGTTTTATTATTACATAACAACAAAAGTGTGTAGTGTAGGTACGCATGTTTTTCTATAGCAGTTATTACAGGGTCCGCTTTTGCCTATAACTTCCTCTGCATTAATTTTGTTTTGGATCTCAAAGATTTTGATAATAAAATATAGCACTTACTGATAAAGTGGCTTTTTATTGATTTAAGAATTTTTGAAATAAGATGAATTTTAAGAAATTGACCTCTTTACAATATTAGTTTAAATAGATACCTTAATATAACATAGGAACAATATCACAGAAAATTAATAATTTTACATGACTAGACATAGCAGACTGTTATTAATTATTCAATCCAAACATTCATTTATTTTTTTCTAAAATAAGTAGTTTACAAAGTCCTTGGTCACTTTAGTCACAGAATTTATTGTATTATAATTTTTAAGTCCTGTTTTGCATCAAAAGATGCTGACCGCAAGATGTCCAGTGAAAAGTGTATGGCCACAGGTATGTCTCAGCATAGGCAGCGTGTAGCGTGTATTCCAGTTGTGCAAATGATTTGCCCTCAGCGTAGATGAAGAACCCTGAAAGCGCAAGTAAGGGTGCTCGTGTTAGTTGCAGTGCAGATCAGCTACCGCATGCGACTCCCTATTGACCGAAGATACGGTGTGGAAAGTAGGAGTTCCACACATTGCAGCGGTTTACAAGCTTATTGGTGCAATCGTAGTGGCAGAATGAAATATGTAGTGAGGTTTATGGCACGAAGTGCATGCATGCATTGCATTCCAACCCACAGGAAAACAGAAATTATTACTCAACAGCTTAGTACATACAATAATAAATTATGAACTCATCACAAATTGGGCCACACCCGCTTGTATACACTTAACGTAACAGTAGCCCCATAGCAACTTTTATTAAATCCATAACGACATTTAATTACAATGACATACGCACATAAAACTAATAATGTTGAAATGTGTTCAAAAATCCATTTATGTAGTTTTGTTTGACTAAACACAGATTGTCACTTTTCATTTGTTTATTTGCCACAATAATCTATATTTAACGTCCTTGATATTTCAGTTAAAGAATATTGTTACTCTTGTCATGATAACTTTTTATCTTCTAAAATTAAAATTCAATACAAATACAAACCTACAAAGAGCCAAAGCCCTTAGCCCAGAGATAAAATAAAAGCAACTCGACAGATTTCCACAGATAATCAAAGAGTATATAAAAAATCACGACGTTTACAGGTAATGCGCCTTATTCACCATCCTTCTTGCTGTACGTCCCGCCAAGGTCATACGTCAAAAGTACCGTGAAAAAAACAATTCATAATAATTATTGACGTACAGCAAGCTTATTCACGGTTAAATAAAAATTCAATTTGTACAAATAAATTATTTGTTTGGTTGAACGCGCTAATCTCAGGATCTACTGGTTTGAATTGAAAAATTATTTTTGTGTTGGATAGTCCATTTATCGAGGAAGGCTATAGGCCCATGCGAAGCTGGGCCGGGTCGCTAGCATCTGATAAAAGTAAAGAACTGTATATTTTTATTTTACTGTGCCTATGGTAATACTGTGCTGCCTTGCTGAATTGGAAGTAGGTAACTCTCCCCATTTTAATTTGAGAAGCTCCATAGTAATTTGAATCACACATTTATATAAATATTTTATTTGTTTTTAGACGAATTAGGGTACCTATAAATATACAGCTTAACACCAGAATAAAATATAAACGAAACTTATAAAAATAATAATAGAATGTACAATTTCAATTATAATATTGTCACCATTGGCATTTATTATTGTCAAGTCACTTCATTGTTCTATTTGTAAACTGTCAATTCAGAAATTCACTGGTTTAATTCACTCAATTTCACCCGTTCCCGGCCAAAGTGAAGTGAGAATCTTATCTCACCCTACCCTACTGTATTATGAATATGAGGAATATTATTTACGTTTATAATTTGTATGTACAATAAAATAGTAGTAGGTACAAATTGGTAGAAATTAGGTGAGAAGCTACATAATGTAGATCAAATAATAGGTAAGGGGGTGTCTCCTTCTCGGCAAACGTTTTGGCAGGTCAGCGCATCATCTGTAGGCTGTAGGTGTTCACCGATTGCACTAAGATCATCAGCGGATAGCGGATTTATAAAAAAACTTAACAAAACGCGACATTTTATTGCTTTTTGAATTTCAAAATAAAAACAGTTATTTTCCTAGACACTGACAAAATATTTGTTATGAAAAAAATATTGTCATTCGCATTCGTATGTTGGCAACTTGGTATTCAAATTCAGCGCTCAAGAGTAAACAACTAGTCACCGTAACCATGGTGATATCACGTGATTCTCATGTGAAAGGTGTTAGGTATTGTCATGTGAAAAAATCACTAGATGTCGCAGGGTCTGTGTTACCAACGCTACAGTTTTTTAAGATTTTCAACTCTCCGAAGAGGATGAATAAAATGTTTTCAATATTGGTAAACGCGCTATTTCAAGATAGCAAATAAAATAAAACACCTGTGTATGATATATCTTGTCAAGATCTTTTCTATTTGCGATTGTTAATAAAACACAAAACATTTTTTTTTTATTTTGGCATAAATAGTCTTCACGTTTTTTTTTTGTGGTTTGCAGCACTGCTCTAGGTACGCGTTGTTGCTAGGCAACAACGCTGCGCGTCCTCTTCTCAAGTGATTTTGAGGTTAAATACCTAATTTAAGCCAAGTGAAGTGAGATCGGTCAACTTTCAGTTTCAGTCACAGTCATGTCATGAGTACTATGACGAACATTTGCGTTGGTTGTCATACCTACCTCGTATGATAATAATTGTTAGATTGATGATGTAGGTTAGTAGGTATTATTGTATCATTCTCTACCATTTTGTGAGTAGGTAACTATTAAAATACAAGGTACCAAAATATGAACGTCTTTTTATATAAATTATAAATTGATGACATAGCTCGAAATACCTAACTACATAATAGGTTATGTTTGATAAAATTTGTGTGTAGTTCAATTTTTATCCTTTTATCCACCGACCACCATCATCATCATCGCGCTAGGTTCACCTATTCATTGATTGTGTTTAGATTTAGAGAAAAAATAGAAATTTGTTTGAAAAGAAAATGGGTTCACAATAACAAAAAAAAAAAAATGCGCCACTGACGTGTATCTGATCCATACTGTAACTATATACTACCTATTTATCTCTGCATAAGTAGGTATCCACCATTGACTTGTGACTATTTATATGGTCGGTCGATATTCAGCCTTTTAACAAGAAAACATAATCAGTCAGATTATGTTTTATTGTTATTATTATTAAAAGAGGTAGTATGTTTATATACTTAATTAATAGCTTTGAAATAAATTAAACATACCTAATAATTCGTAAGTCGGTTGAAAGTAAAATAGATATCGATTAAGATTGTAGTGCTTTGTCAATCCCTAGCATCGGGACGGATGACAGCTCACTTCACCTGGGTGTTCACCGAGGGATATGTAACAGAATAGCACTGCTGACCATATTGTACTTGTATTCATGGAACAATGAAGTTTATAATTAAGTATGATTTAAGTAGACCCTACTAATATTATAAACGCGAAAGTTTGGGATGATGGATGGATGTTTATGACTTCTTCCACGCTTAAACGGCTGCACAGAATTATCTGAAAGAATCATGGCAGGATTTGTACAAAAAAAAATTAAGATGTTTAGAGAAGTTGAAATTCTAATTCTTATATTCTTGGGTACCTAAAGAGTATCTTCAGGCATTTACAATATATTTAAAAGCCCGCAAAAAAAAATAGTTTAACGAAAAGCTCATTATTTCAGAACGAAACGGCGACTGACAGTAGTAACAGTGACACTGACAGGCGCCGTTTCGCAGTTCTTACATTGAAATTGCATCGTTTTATGGGAAATAATATCACAAATAATGTTAATTTTTTTCCACACACTTGTCATATCACTTGTCTGCCAATTTTATAGATCCATAAACATCGCTTGTCACTTTCTTTTTTTTATAAACACAAAATGGGCATCGAGATGAATCTAAAAAAGTGTTATTTTATACGAAACAGATGAGCAACGCTTAGTTAGAGAGAAAACACTCAGAAAGGATTTAAGAAATAAGACAAGTCCCCACTTTAATATTGTGAAGCATAGCCCACTATATCAAGCTGTGCAAATTTACAATAAATTACCGCTACACTTAAAAGATCTGATTTACATATCTGCATTCAAAACAAATCTTCGGGCATTCCTGTTAAATAAGTGTCTATACTCCATTGATGATTTGTAGACATTGTTTTAATTTATTCTACCCAGACATGATGTTGAATGTATTTATGACAATTGTTTATTCTTTAATTTAATAACTTGACATTGTATTTATTAGCCATTATTTATTATTATTAGTATTTTTTTTTGTATGAAATTTATTTATATTTTAGTATTGTGCTCAATCCTAAAACTTTTCAAACACAATGTAAATTGTTTATGAATAAATAAATAAAACGCACTCTTTCCATGGGAAAATTCTTCAGGGCCAATCGTATGGATTGTTTTAGGGACTTCAAATTATCATGGCGTTTAGAGCAAGCCGTACTCTCTAAAACTGACCATAAATCATAATCCAGCGGATTAAGATCGGGACTAGACGACGGCCAGTCTTCAGCTCTGATGAAGTCCGAAACTTTCACTTCCAACCAAGACTGCGTGGACCGAGCTTTATGACCCGGCGCCGAGTCTTGTCGGAAGGACCATACTTGGTTATTGAACATGTTGTTGTTAAGGGGCTTAACTACCTTCTCAGGAATGGTATCTTGATACACTTGTGCCGATGTTTTGATACCTTTTTCACAAAAATATGGCTCAGTCACTCCTTCATAGCTAACACCCCACCAAACCATCACTGAAATCGGATAATGCCCACGTTGCACTCTGTCGACTAATTGGGAAGCTTCCTTAGAACTTTGAGTTACGGTACGGTACGGTCATTTTGTTTGTTAAAATGTTGCTCAATTGTAAAGATTTTCTTATCCGTAAACAATTTTTTTCTGGGACCTCCCTTTGCTTCGATTTTACCACCCTATTCTTTTTTAAATTATCAGTTAAAAAATGACTAGTGCGTCTCTTATAGGCTGCAAGTCCTAAGTCATCTTTTAAAATACGCGACATGGTTCTGAGTGCTATCTTCATCTCCCGAGATATTTTTTTTTGCCTTCAGACAGGATTTCTTCGTATTCTTTTCCTTACTGCTTTGACCACCTTTTTCGTACGAACACTACGTGGACGGCCAGATCTCTTTCTGTCACAAACAGAGGAGGTCTCATTGTACTTATTAATAGCCCGGTACACAAACATTTGACTAATACCAAGCGTATCGCAAAATATTGTACAATGCATTGGCGCCAAAATTAGAAAACAAAAATGACAGATTCCAAATTCAAATGTAATATCTTTCTTATTTTTAATTGTAACAGTATTTATGGCCAGACTAAGTAAAGACATTTATCTAGATTCACAACAGGATAAGTCTAGACTGATAAAGTCGTGGGCCGAAGCTTGAACTTAAATAAAATTGTTGTATTGAACAATAAAGAGTTTACATTTGTCCTTAAAGCTCGACGTGCTACCGAAAAGGTTAAGCCAAAGCCAATCGATTCTCAAGCAAAAGGTAACTGCTTACCGCCAGGCAAGTAAGAAATATAATTATTATGGTGATCTTACCATGTCGTCGGTAGTACTTGTGAGGGTGTAGCCCCGAGAAGTACCAAAAATATGGTAAAGGTCGGAATCTGGAGGAAGTGGAAAGACAAGACCGGTGCTTCTAGCGATGGTCTCAGCAGTGGCCGTTTTTTAACCGATTTCAAAAAGGAGGAGGTTATCAATTCGGTTGTTTATATTTTTTTTGTATGTATGTATTGCGTATCTCTGTCATATAATATATGACAGAGTTATGCCCGAACATACATACTAGAATAAAAGAATTTTGCAAATCCGTCTATATTATAGACGGATTTGCAAAATTCTTTTATTTTTTTGTTCGAAAGGGGTTTATTCCGAAATGGTCCCATGTAAATTTTACCAAAATTGATCTAGCCCTTTTTGAGAAAATGAACAAAACCCCAAAAAAATGACTTAGATGATGTTTTAGTTTCTTCAATCTTTGGAGGACTTACAATCTCTTATAAGTGTATCGCCGTTTCTTGATGGATTTGGATGTTAAGGCAATACTAAAAAAAAACAAAAAAATGGAAACCGCCTTCAAAAACTAAAAAGTGATAAATAGGCAGGATAGGATAGGAAGTCGGTGGCAATACAAAACAACAAACACAAAGCCACCGCCACCGACTTCCGAAAGTAAAGTAATGTATGTTCTGTGCTTAAGTTATTTATCACTTTTTAGTTTTTGAAGGCGGTTTCTTTTTTTTTGATAAAACTTTTTTGACTGAACGGCTGTGATAAAGAGGTCCACCGGTGAAGTATGTACCACCACTTCTACTACAAGCAGTTTTACTCTGTTTAGGTTCTTTATTATACGTATGTGTGTATCTGTTAAAGTCAAAACTCTTAACCAGTCAAAACCACTTTTGACTGCTTAAGAGTATTAAGATAAAACGCGTTTGCGTTACAAAAACAAAAATACGGAATGCCCTATTTATAAGAATCACTACAAAGCAAAAGTTTTAAAAGCGAAACAAAAAAAAAACCTACCAACCTAATAGGTTTCTAAGTATTAAGGATAAATTTGAACCGTTCAAAAGTAGTTTTGACTGATTTTTGTAGCCAAAAGTAGTTTTGACTGGTTAAGAATTTTGACTGTGACATATATAATATGGATGTTGGTCAACGGTGTCCTAAGAATCTAAGCATAATAGGTAGATAGTTTAGTGCAAAACACACAAGGCCATGTCACCAAGAGATCAGAATAATAATAAATATTTAAACACTTGCTTGCTTAGTTAAAGTTTTAACCACGATTGAGACTATATGAGCACCATTCTTCATTTTAACATTATGTTCAAGGTCGTGGTATCTGCGACGATAAAGGATCTCCTTCTCAAGAAAAAGGTAACTGAATAGAACCTGGCAAGTAAAAAAGTGACTTTTTATATTTCACATACCTATACAACTTTCTAAGCTAACTGAAATATCAGCGAGGGAGAACATGAGGTATTCTGTACACGAGTCAAATGATTACAAAACAAACTATAACCCACACATGATATAACACAGTGATGATGAAGTTTACTGCTAAGGAGTATTCGCCAGGCAACCCGCCAATTTTCAAGTTTCATAAGTTTTTTTGCAATTTGCAGCTCAATATCAGGTTCTGCATGGCTTCACATAACTCTCCAAGTTAGAAAAGATCGTAAACGTTGTTAATTAAATAGGCACATTAACGAACTTTTCTAACTTGTTAAAATTATTACATTTCTATAAATGCATATTGGATACTCCCGCGAATACTTTTTTATTACTGTTTAAGTATCTAGATTCTGCGCTGAAAATTGCAGGAAACGTATTTGATTTTCGCGGGCTTCCCTGACGCTTTCACCTTAAATATCATGCGTATCAGTCACCATTATGTAGTCTAGGTATTTTAATCACTAAACTTTATTAATAACAATAAAAACATGTTGAATAAATGTTTAATTTTTCCGAAAATTACAATAGCAGACCTAAAGGCAACTTCCGCGTATGGGTGTTACCAGACCAATCGACCGATCATCGATCGACGGCATCGATCGATGGCAGAATGGATTAGTCGACGTCGATCGATAGTTTCTACCAGACCAATCGATCGATCGTCGATCGATCGTCGATCGACTGTAGCTCGATGGTAGAATTTATTAGTCGACGTCGATCGAACTACTTGATTATTATTACTGATGGATTATAGCTGGGGTTAATCGATCAACGTCGACCGATGGCATCGATCGGCGATCGATCGATTGGTGTAGTAACACCGTAAGACGTTGTTACTTGTTTGGCTCATTTCCTTCCCGTAATTAACCCGGTTCATATATGATTCGATAAGGCATCTGACTCATAAATTTTGTTGTTTAGTATTTACTGTAAACATGAATAGACGACGGGGTGTAAAAAGACTCATGACACAGCCATAGACGCATACCGCCTATTAATTAAACTACCTAGGCAACATAGCAAGAAATATTGGACTTTTTACTATGTCAAAATTCAATGATTACAGTAGCGCGATATAACTTCTTCTCTGTCGTTTCATTCTTGGTAGACCAGTCGTGGTCACGTCGAGGCGTCCACTTCGGTGGTAGAGGTGGTTACAGCTCTCCGCACGATCTCCTGCCGTCTTTTCCTGCTAGCAGACTGTATGGCGTAGTCAGATACGCGGTTTCCTACTTCAGTTTTCATTTGATCCATCGAGGTGATCTACCGCGCAATCTAATTTCCTCCACTTTTCTCTGTACGACCAGCCGCGCCCTAAAGAGTTGGTATCCCGCCTAGAGACATGCCCAAAGTACTGTAGTATGCGCGACTGTACTACGGTCGACAATGATGCTCGATGCCGAGTTTCTAGAGTACGGACACGTTGGTGCGGAACTCCGTCCACGATATCCCGAGCACCCTTCTTCAGCACCACATTTCCAAAGCATCTATCTCCCCTTTTCCAAATCGCGTACTGTCCACGTCTCCACGCGTAAATGTAGCCCAATCTGCGCGGAATATAGCCCATGCAAAACAATTGTACTCATAAGTGAATGCAACAGTACCTATAGGGTCGCGTGGGTATCATTCAAGGTTTAGTTAAAACATAAAACTTGTTTTCGTAAGCAAGTTGAAACTACTCGTATGAGCTTCGATAACTCCATAAGCAAGCTCTCAGGTATGATGGCAAGACTGTGTAACTTACGGCTTCGTTAACTGTAAAAACACTTAACTTACTTTTACTTGCATTGTGTGGTTTACAAAAGTAAATATACAAAACATAACTCATCATTACGTACTCTACTGAATTACGGGTACTGAACATAACCAATTAACCTTTACAAAGGGACACACAGGTATCATTAACAAAGACGTCTAAACCGATCATTGTGTATTGCTATATGCATCAATAATTACATAATTATCTATTTTTTACATATCTATTCATATTGTAGTTGTAATTATACAAATCTGTGAAGTGAAAAAGTAGCTCAAGACAGAAACCCATGGACATCTTTGGAGGAGACCTTTACCCGTGCCTGCAGACCAAAACAGTGTAATTTACAAATTAAAACTAGAACAAAAATACTAACAAAACTAACATCACTAAAACTACCGTACTGTTCAATTAACTCAACAACCGATGGGCGAAACATGTTGAAGATCAAACCTCCTGCTGATGAACTTATGCGCTAGCATCGACACTCGAGAGAACATACTACTAACCATACTAAAATAAACACTAAAATGAAAACTAAGACATAGTTAATATTTACTAGGATACTTGTTTGTAGGAAAAAAAATGGCTTTTTTATTTATTTTTATTCTTCTCTGTTACCAGCTTCGGTACTATCAAGACCAAGCCGCTCCGCTGTCAAGAAGCACGTGCAGTTTCCCGACGAACAAAGCTGCATTGAAGAGGCAGTCGAGGCTCCGTCACAACCAGGGCCTGCAGAGAAACCGGGTGAGAAAGATATAGCACAGTGCCCATGCGCATGCCATTACTGTCCAAGGTATGCGGATATTTATTACTGAACTGCACTGCACCGCGTGTTCACGGTAGAAACCGACTCGTCATTACAAGTCTACGTTACCATACTTTCAACTCATCTTCGTCGACTGCAAATCAAATGTGTATTTTTTTTACATACCATTGTGTCTTAAACATTTATTAGATTTCTTCTGTAAGTATTTGTGAAATTTATTGTCTACCTAGTGTCACGCATTGTTTTGTAGTTATCACGTATCTAGAACGTGTTGAACCATTTAAAACAGCTTTGAACTACCTGTAGATGTAAGAAAGAACCTGGGCCTCAAGTCTGCTATTACAATAGTGTCAGAATGGTCTATCATTGATTTCATAATTGTTGATTTTGACAAGTTTGGTAATCTACTAGTATAATGACGTCATTATGACTTTCCAGTGGTCAATCACTGACACGCCATTGAAAGAAATGATATAGAATGGTAATCTCGTACAAAATGACAACTGAATGACTGACTTAGGTGAAAATCTGCTAAAATTTTGACAGTTCCTTTGATCAGTGACCTACCATTAGAACGTCATTGTGCAGTCAATGATCGACCATTATGAATTTAGCAGATTACGAACTTTTAGCAAAATGACAATGGAATCGTGTTGGAATGACGAAATTATAAAAATAGCAGACTTGGCCTGGGATTTTGTTAGGATCGAGTCACAAAATAGTAATTTGTCCAAAACGTAATACTGCCAAGAATTATTGTAAACGTAATTATTATCTCTAACATTGTTTGCAAGTAGGTACTTGCGGAGTATAGGTATACTCCGTTTGATTTCTACAAAATCTCTGAAACCTAAGTCGCATTTACACACCAAACAATAAATACCAACTTAATTTCTGGTATATTAAGTATTATGCTTATTATAAGTTGTGCGAAATTCATTCTTTGTAGGACCTAACTTTTATCATAAAGGCGTCAAGCAGCATAACGTGACACTAATATACTGTGCAATAACTTTAAACTTTAGTAGGTACGATTAAATGCGATCAGTGTAAAAATTCGCGAGTGATCACATAAGTATGTCTCCTTTGGGATGTTTCCTTTGGGAGCCACTTAGTTTTATGAAATACTAGCTGACCCGACAGACGTTGTCCTGTAGGTACACATTTCGATAGTAAACCTACCTTTATACTCTACCTAACCTACATACTCTACCTACCTACCCACGTACCTACCCTACCTACCATCCCTACCTATCTACCCTGCCTACGCCAAAAAACCAGTTTTGTGCATATTTCCGATTGTAAACCGGACAAGTGCGACTCGGACTCGCTCACCGAGGGTTCCGTACAAATTTGTAGGTAGGTACACATATCCATACTTAATATTATAAATAAGAAAGTAACTCTGTCTGTTACGCTTCTACGATGAAACGGCGGAAATTTAATAAAATTTGGTATGAAAATAGCTTGAGCCCTGGGAAGGCACATTGGGTACTCTGGGACTTCGTTTGCATCCGCGATAGCCACCATTCACACGGAACAAATCGCAGATAAAAGCTACTTAGTTATAAATAAAGAATATATTTTTTATGATTTAATTACAAATGTATAGTTTTCAGACTTTTTCCTGTATTTTTGCCAAATTTCATGGTTCTAGGTCAACGAAAACTACCTTATAAATTTTGATTCCCTCGAGAGTGTCGAAATGCACGTTTTTTGCGACATAAACGGCCGTATGTTTTTTTCACGTTAACTTAGAAGTTTGTTTTTTTCACAGCTTCAAGGGGCCTTGACCTAAGTATATGGTTTTAATTTCAACTCGATATCTCCTCGCGTTCCCGAAATAAAGGGCCTTGACAGACAGACGTACAGACAGACGGACAACGAAGTGATCCTATAAGGGTTCCGTTTTTTCCTTTTGAGCTACGGAATCCTAAAAATCATGAAAATAGATCCAGCCGTTCTCGAGTTTTTTAAGATGTAACTAACAAGTCTTTGTATTTTCGTTTTTTTTAGAGTTTATTTATGGCATTGTAAAAGAAAAGGACTAGGTACGACTTAAACTAGACTGAAATTTCGGAATTATAAATAATTTTCGGAATTGCATCTTGCAAGTCAACCTAGGAGGTTGTCGGCTGCTTAGCCGGACTTTCCTGCGGTGCCTTAAAAATTATTGTTTTTAGAGCCTCCAGCCAGGGCAAAAAGCTTACAAATTAAGCGACTACACGCTAAGGGCACCCTCTGTGGGGTACGAGCCTCGGCTTAGGGCGTCGCTGGGGGAGGACAGCAAAGGGACAGTCTGGATCGGATTTCTCAAACAACCGTCCAGTCTACCAGCCTTTTGTAGGGGTATGTCACTCGTATCTGGGTTGTGGAGGTCCGATAGGCAGTCGCTCCATTTAAAACACCTGGTATTCAGCTGCATCCAGTTACACTGGAAGCCGACCCCAACATAGTTGGAAAAAAGCTGGGCAGATGATGAGATTTCTGACAATACATACCCTATAACTTTTGTACTTCATGACCTACATATCTTTAGAGCCAATGTATATATGTATATTGTGTGTTTATCTTGTCACTCCATTCGGATTGTGACACAAGAAATATAGCTGTATTAACACAGAAACCTCGAATGAATAATGTGTATACCACATGAATATAGATTTTTTATTCGGAATATCTCTGCTCATCGAATTGTTAGAGAGCGCACAAAAATACAAAAGCCGTAAAACAAAGGAGTTTAAATAAATAATCATATTTGCCTTTCATAAAAAATGCCTATCCAAAAAAAGGCTTGCATTGCGTGCGTTGTTTCAAATATGTTCCCGACATTTGCTTTTTGTTCCGAATATATGGAGCCTAGCACAACCGCGTGAAGTACCTACTTAAAATAAATTCGATCGATTTTGAAAACGGTAAACCCAGTTCCTTACGTAACATTTATTTTATTAGAAGGATTTATTCATAACAAAGGGTGCAACTAATTGTGCTTGTCTTAAAAAAATAATCCAAAATACTGGGTATAGGATAGTCGTATTTGTTAAAAATTCGACTCGTATCGAATAATTCTACATAGCCAAACCACCACCAACCACCAGTGGGCTAGGAAACTAAGCAGTATTGCTATAATGTTCCGATAGTGAAATATTGATTCTGTCCACAAAAAAGTACCAGTAGATCGTAACCGAACTAGCTAAATCAATATATCCTTGTAATGGACTATAAAACAATGTGGGAGGAACTAGGACTATTAGCGGTTTAATGTCATGAAACTTTTAGAGACCGCTGGACCCAACATTATTTTGCGAACAAGGGGAAGAATTGTGTTGACTGTAGAGGGACGAAACTAATCGAAATTAATCACTACCTCATACGTCGAAATGGCGTGATTTGCGATTTGTACGTGGTTTCCGCTAGAATAGTTTATAGCCAATAACACGGCTCTAGCGCTGTTCAGTCTTAGCAAGTTGCTATAGGACTATATTAATTAAATATGTACCTAGATATCACTTATAAACCTACTTTCTATGTTAGAAAAAACAGCCTTAAAGTAGTTAATCTGAAATTCTTAACTTATAACCGTCAGACATCACAAACGCGCCATCAAAAACCATGTCAATTGAAGCTGGTTTCTTTCATTTGCACAAGGCTAAGCCGTTGTTTTAGACACTATTACATACTACTACATACAATTTTCATCATTGTCAATATTACCGAAAGATTGTCAGTTCCTTGCCTTCCTGAATATCCACTCCCAAGAAAAAAGTCACATTATTCCAAAGAACTGTCATATTCATTCATTTTGTTTATACTAAACATATCCTTCTACGTTCCTATGTATATTATCAATACGATCGAGGTTTCCATTGCTTTATCATGCGAGTCTTTCCTCCAATTCGTCCTTGCTTGTCATGTGTAACACAATATTTGCCATCAATAGGTACGTATTCATTCCGACAAACACTCGAGTCGCGGCGGTGGATAATATGAGCCGGTCGGCTACATGTTGACTAAGAACTGCTCTAGTAAATAAGGCATTCAATTGTATGGTTGGAGTAAGGATAACTTTGTAACAATCATATAATACCTACGTTAAGGTTGAAAGAATATTTGGTGACAATTATGGTCCAACTTCTTTGTAGGCATGTCATAATAGCTGTGATTTATCAAATAATCCAGCGTGTTTTTGTTACATTTTACTTACTTATTTGGTTATCAAAATATTGTACTTTAATATAGTCCAAATTAGATACCTTTTCCTGTGCAAACCACAAACGCGTTACTCAGTACAATCGCTAGAGAATTCTGCTGGAAGTTCTTCTTTTCCAGGCCGATACCGACATTGGAACGTTCTAGTTATGTGAATTTGTGTTAGCCAGGCTTACATGTGCGTGCTTCTATTTTTTTTTTAAATAAGGATCATAATATACCCACCTAGATATTAGATATCATGTCCGAACAAAGTTATAATCAATAGTCACTTGATTAGAAGTTTCTAGTAGTAATGGTTTTTATCATTGCCGCAGTGTCTTTCCGCTTCATTAAATTCTCTTAGACACAATCCGTTATTATTATGTGTGTAAAGAAAGTAAGGGTCGATACACCTCAAGCGACGACACGAGAAAGTAGTGCGACAGCGGAATTCGCCGCTGAGAGTTGCGTTGCGGTGCCGTGTCCTAAAGAGTCCTACTACCGTAGCGTCAAGTGACCATTTTTCCAACGATTAGGTAAAGGGATTGTTGCAGGGCGTGTGTGACGTTGCACGTTGACGCATTGCACGTCGTTTTATTGCGTTGTGGCAGGTGGCGTCGTCGATTTTTAGGGTTCCGTAGCCAAATGGAAAAAACGGAACCCTTATGGATTCGTCATGTCTGTCTGCCTGTCCGTCAGTATGTCACAGCCACTTTTTTCCGAAACTATAAGAACTATGCTGTTGAAACTTGGTAAGAAGATGTATTCTGTGAACCGCATTAAGATTTTCACACAAAAATAGAAAAAAAAAACACTAAATTTTGGGGGTCCCCATACTTAGAACTGAAACTCTGAAACTGATAGGTCTTCAAAAATGATATCGAGGTTCTAATATAATTTTTTTCTAAACTGAATAGTTTGCGCGAGACACTTCCAAAGTAGTAAAATGTGTCCCGTGAGTAACTTCTAAAATAAGAGAGTGATAAAACTAAAAAAAATATATGATGTACAGAGGGGTCAGCACATCAAGCTACAACAATTTCTCAAACTTCTTTGATATATTTTCAACTTTATTACGAAAGACTGTTTATATTCAATTGGGAAAATTTGACAGTTTGGTATGGCTTGATGTGCTGGTGTCTGTACATTACCATATAAACTTCCATCGAAAATTGGTTTGAATGAGATCTAGTAAGTAGTTATTTACTTGCAGTTACGGAACCCTTCATGGGCGAGTCCCGTTTGCACTTGACCGCTTTTTTTTTCGATGCGGCACGGTACCATTTGCTTTAACTGCAAGCGATCCTGGACTGCTTTATAATATCGGTTTTCCGTCAGCAATAAGAAGCTGACACATTCCCCTATCGCATTTCCTACAATCATTAAATAATTGTCAAGGCATTCTTTTATTCTGTGTCTGACAAGGATAAACTCAGGTATCAAGGTATTTTCTTCTAGGAAAATCTACTAGAGTTTTATTGCCCTGTTGAGAACTAAAGCTTTTTCTTTAAGCTTTCTCTATTTTCATTTCGTTTACGCACTTAATATTATTATGTTCCACATCTGTACCTAGGCACCACATTGTAGACAAATGATTTGGTTTTTTGATTGATTAAAGTATACTTACTTTAATCAATCAAAAAACCAAATCATGATGACATTAAGAGTGGTTGAGATATATTGTTGTATCGATATATTTGCAGAAGAAATTAATAAGAATATTTATTTATTTTATTTTAGTCTTCGGAACGATAATTGTGCGCACTTAGATACGCTTGAATTACAAGGCTTCGACAGGCTACTTAGTTGAAGTTCAGGGTTTTAAAAATGTTGATTTGGTAATCATTTCTCAAGTTCACGATATTTTGACAGGTTAGAAGTCCTTCAATTTCAATGTCAAGCAACCGCTGAAGACTGCTCTGACAGCTAATCTACTACCAAGCCGTTTGGGGTTGAAACTCTTGAGACCTTTCTAAAGAAATGTCCAAACGGTTGGTTGACACTTCCCGTGACCCAAGGGCTGGCTTTTACTTTGATCGGAGGCATTGCCATCAAACGTGCCGCCAGTCTCTTGGGTACATTCACGGTTCTGATGGCGGCGATGCTGGGATTTTATTCATGTCATTTTGTTTAATTGTTATAGGTTATCTCTTTTATTAAGTGTATAAAAATTGCTAGAAGTAAACATA
This sequence comes from Charanyca ferruginea, assembly GCA_947361185.1. Lineage (NCBI taxonomy): Eukaryota > Metazoa > Arthropoda > Insecta > Lepidoptera > Noctuidae > Charanyca > Charanyca ferruginea. The sequence continues at coordinate 13,956,863 of OX376055.1, read as the reverse complement.
CGCTAAGACAGCAGAAGCTCGAATGTTTGAATGTTTAGCTGTCAGAGCCATCTTCAGCGGTGGCAAAAAATATTTCAATTCAGTAATGTTATACTTTTATAAAGTAGTATAAATACGTACTTATATATATATTACCGATGAAAGGAACTGAGCACCTTTTCTTAATGTATTTTTTAAACTACAGAGTCTCGGGTCATTTCTTCTTTGTGGATGGAGTTGGAGTCAGAGGCCCCGGTACCAGAGCGCTGACGTCGGAGGAGCGAGCAGTACTACCGGCCCGTTTCCCGAGCTCGGAACGAGCGTCGGAAGATGTCCGCCGCCGGAGTACCGCCCGCCGACGAAGCCAACAAGGATTCCCTATAAACTGACGGACCGCACCACTAGAAGGTGAGAGATTAACACATTCTTTATTTATGCAGCTAAAGGTACACGGGCGGAATTAATGCCTCAGGCATTCTCTATAAGTCAACCAAAGTGGAGAAGGTGCAACAATATCCCGAGATAAAAGAACAATATTACACAAATACACCTAAGTATACACCTTTATTACAACTAGTCGCTGGCAGTTTTACTTACTTACATCATAGGGAAAAAGATATTATTATACAATGATTGTCAAAATAAATAAAAAAAATATGATTTGAATAATTTATTTCGTTGAATGTCCCTTTCGTCACATTCGACGTGGCGGCACCAGACAGATTTTAAAAAAATATAAAGTTAAGGAAATATCTAAAGAACAAGTACTTAGACGTGAGGGCGAATCGACATGGCGCAGTGGCGACTCGACGTAGCAGCGACTCAACGTGGCGGCGGCGTCTCGACGTGGCGCGACTCTACGGCAAGGGAATAATAAATCGTTTTAACAAAAATACTGTAAAAACTTAACTCAAAGTCAAAGACAAATTATTTATTCCAATTCTAAGGATCTCTACAGATCATAACTTTTGAATGACAAAATTTACAAGAATAATTAGATTTAAAAGTAGTTGTTCCAGATGGAATAGGTAGTTTCGTATTGAAAAATTGGGCACGTAACTCCATACAATTACTCTTTTCAACCGACTTTAAAAAAAGAAGGAGGTTCTCAATTCGACACGTTCAATTTTTTATGTTCGACCACGCATATGTTTTCTCAGTGTAGTCCGATTTCGATAATTCTTTTTTTAATTAATAGTGTATACCTCAAAGTTGGTCCCATATAATATAAAGTATTCCATCTCTAAAGGTACAAAATTATGGGATGGATGATTGAAAATTTTTGGTGAGAACCTTTCATAATGAATTTGTGTGATAAGAAAGAAGTAGCCATTAAAAAGCGTTTTTAAAAATATCTATTTTAACTGTTCTGTTTTAGTTTTAACTGGAATTAGAATTTAGGTATCTTGGAAGCCTTGCTCGATAGTATACATAGGTACGAAAAGGCATCGTCTGTCGACCGTTTGACACTTATCGGGCCTGAAACAGTAATGATCAAAGTCTCGTAAAGTTTGATCATTATAGAGCATAATGAAGAACATCAATAGGAGGGCGGATGTCGTCACAGTGGCGGAGATAAGCTTCGATCATGCTAACACGTGTCTTCAAAGAACCTTACTACTGGAACTAAAATAATGTAGCTTTAAGGTCTTATTTCGCTTCGGTAGTCACTAATTCCCGGGTACCTAGCTGAGTCAGACCTGCCCGCAGATCGTTCTGTGTCCTTGAACTGGTTTTTTGAGGTCACCGACCGTCTGGACTGGTTACGGCCATTTAGAAAAAAAAAAAATATTTTACACCTACAAACTCTGATTTTAGTCCCTCACATTGCTGAAATGTATTTTTTTGGGCACAATCACATTTATTTATTATTGTCACGCCGCAAAATTATATTACCTACCTATTTGAACTTTTAAGGTCCGACTAAAATATACTTAACAGTGTAAAATAATTTCGCTTCAAGTTGGTAATATGGTCGTCTGTATTTCCAGTGAAACACTACTTGACTATTAAATACAATAACGTTTTCTATAGCTTTATGATGTCTACGATTCTGCATAATATTTTAATAAGAATCTGCAATATTAAAAGGAGCTGTATTGCTACCATTACCATAAATTTCTTATACACTTTATCTATTGCAGACAAGTATGTATTCATTTAGTACAACATTTTTACTCGTTTTCTTACACACAATGGATTAGGTACTACTTTATTCATGAGGAACGTGTAGAAGTGCATAAGAACCCTCTCGAGTAATCATAAACAAAGCAATACCTACTCGGTACAAAATCTTGTTCTTCACTCTTATTTACCGCGCTTTTTGCGAATGAAGTAGAAGTTTTGTTTATATTACTTACGTTGTTTTATAGTACTTCGTAAACAACCATACGACATAATATCGTATCAAATAAAATAATTTACTGTTTTCATTCTTTATTTAAAATAGGTAATATATTTTTATACCGTTATAGAAAGTTTTGGTATGAGATTTCAGATAGATTCTTAGACAGCTTTCGGGATTTCGTCAAATGGCACTTACATTATATTTTAGGGCACCAAATAGAAATAAAAAGGATTGAACTCAGCCGACTGAAAAATAGCGGGTAACCAGATAGAATTGTGAAACTTTCAAAGCTCCACATGACGATGTCAACGTGATATCAGTGGACTATACTCCATTTATAAATAGCATTAGAAAAAAGAGGCTCATAGAAGCAGAAATGTAAAGCATTTTATTTCAAAGATAAGTTAAAACAATTTTAATTAAACTAACTTTAATATAATTTTGATAAATAGATCTAAGATAGTACCTACTAAATATGGACGTATAATAATATAAACAGAATAAAAGTTTAAAGATTGAGTAACATTTTAAATTTGGTAGAATTACAGTGAAACGAATAACGTTCCGGGTATTGTTCATCCCTGCTTCTGTTAGGTTTTTAGCATTGACACTGTAATTTTAAATAGAAATTTAATTTACAACTAAATGAAAGCCACAAGAAGATAAATTATTAAAATGGTTACAAATACGTGCGACAGCTACTGTAAAATTAGATTAATATAATAATAAATTCGATGTCTATCGTAACTTTAACATGCTGACACTGAGTTTATTATAATTTATTTTTACAATAGCCCTTTATTCTGTTTATATTAGGTCTTTACATATGAAATTGCCGCTCGGTATCAAAACATTAAAAATAACATTTTTAAAAGAAATTATATATTTAGTCAATCGAAGTATGTACCATTGTTATCGATACACTTTCGCCATTTTATCGGGGGCTCATTGATCCCTTTGGTAAAAAAATCCTGGGAGCGAGAATCGATGAACTGCTTGAAGGCTGTTTAAACTGCCTCATCAGAATTGATTTTTTTTCCTTGTAAAAAGTTGTCCAAATTTCGGAATAAATGTTAATCGTTTGGGGCAAGATCTGGAGAGTATGGTGGGTGACGCAGAGTTTCCAGTCGCAGCTCCTCTAACTTGGGGACCGTCTGATGTGCAGTATGTGGTCGAGCGTTATCCTGAAGGAGCAATGGGCTAGAGCAATTGACCAATCTCGGTTGTTTAATGGTGAGCTTTTCCATCATTGTTTGCAACTGTTGACAATACATGTCTGCAGTAATCGTTTGGCCTGATCTCATGAAGCTGTAGTGGATGACACCAGCACAGGACCACCAAACACTAACTAGAATCTTCTTTTTGGTCAGTTTTCGCTTGGGGCAAGGTTTTGCCGGTTTTCCAGGGTTAAGCCATTGTGATGATCGCTTGCGATTATCGTACACGATCCACTTCTCATCACAAGTGACAATACGATTTAAAATTCCCTGATTATTGTGACGATTGAGCAAGGAAGCGCAGCAACCGACGCTTGTTTGTTGGTGTGTTTCAGTCAATTCGTACGGTACCCACTTTTCGAGCTTTTTTACTTTTCCAATTTGACGCAAATGGATAGTGATTGTTTTGTCACTTACTCCAAAGGCTGCTGCTAATTCAGAAGTGGTTTGAGATGGATCCGCTTCAACTATCGCCTTTAATTCTTCATTATTCACTTGAGTATCCGGTCGTCCACGAGGCTCATTTTGTAAATCAAAATTTCCAGAACGGAAACGTTGAAACCAAAAACGCACCGTTCGTTCGTTAGCGGTGCTTGGCCCGTACACGTCGTTAATCCTTCGAGCCGTTTCTGCTGCACTGGTGCCACGGTAGAACTCATATTCGTAAATATCGCGAATTTTTTATTTCTCCATTGTTGTTGCAATAGCAATTTTCAAGCCCAAACAAATGACGATAAAACAAATGAAACATGAATTTTAAAACAATATTCTTTAGTCTTTATTTTGAAATAATTTTGAATTTGGAATTCCTAATCAAACACAAAATATTTGATTTCAAAGTTGCCAGTATTAAGTATCGGCAATTTCATATGTAAGGACCTAATATTATTATACGTCCATATTTAGTACTATCTTAGATATATTTATCAAAATTATGTTAAAATAAGTTTAATTAAATTTGTTTTAACTTATCTTTGAAATAAAATGTTTTGGATTCCTGCTTCTATGAGCCTCTTGTTTCTGGATGTGTATAGCTCTTTAGATATTTCAGTTATTTGAAGCGTCATGATTTTAGACATTACTTCTAAAATCAAGCCATTTGTCATACGTCAATTTTCACGTTCCTTTTTTTTTGGTTTTACTTACGTACCCACAAGGTGTCGAGTGTGTGTCAGTGGTAGTGGTGTCACCGTCACCTGATTTTAAGGCTGTCTGTCCACTGGAGCGAAAGAGACCGGCGAAGCGGAGCTGTGCGAGTATTAACCAATGGAATCACGAAAATCTCCGCTCCGCTTTAGTGGACAGGGATTTGCGATCTAGTTTAAAAATTCATGCAAAACCGGAAAGCGGAGCGGGGAAGTGGAGAGGGGAGAACCGGTAAAAATCCGGCCGTGGAGTATTGCAGCCGCAGGGTATTATTTCGCGTATTGAACTGATCTCCCGCCGCCGCCGCCGCCCGCTCATATTAAGGATGATTTCCACCAAACGGCCAAACGGTGAATCGATCGGAACGAATTTTACAATCTTTAAACGATACGAAATCGTGTACACGTGTTTAATATATATTACCAAGCCGCACTCAGCAGTTTGACCACGGGCGTCATCCGGGCATGCGATCGTAGCCGAAAGCATACAGCGACGCGCGTTTGTCTCTGTTCGGCTGGTACCGCATTCGTTCTTATCATCTCCGATCTGAGGGCTTAGTGTGAATTTTTATTCGAACTCGATCGCGTTAACGTAAACTCTAATTTGCATTGAAACGGGAACAGCGCATTCTAGTGGCAACAATGGGAAACACTAGGCCCTCTGATACGATGCGAGCCGTTTGGTAGAAATCCTCCCTTTACTAGTCGCGTGAACTCGGCCTAGCTCCGCGCCAAAGAGTAGTCTTTGCTCCGCGCAGTCCGCAACTCCGCTCTGCTGCCCTGCTCCTCGTTAATGGACAGGCAGCCTTAAGGCGACGATATACGACTTTTACAGATTTTAAACTGACAATCACGTCAAAACGTGCAGTGTAAATGATTTGAAAAAAATATATGTTAAACTAGAACATTCTCTTAATCACTTAGTAAGTGAATATATTTAATTATATTCATATTATTTAGTTTAATTAATACGTGAAGTTGTGTCTGACGCGGACAAAACATTGACAATCACACAAAATCTACCAGGTATAATTAAACGAAACTTACACCAACTTACAAAATTTAGTCGAAAAAATTAAATAAAAGTAGTATTCTTTCAAAATTAAAAAAAGGCGTATACTAAAAGATAGATAATAAAATTGTCTGTAAGATAGTGTAAGTTTCGGATAATTATACCTGGTAGATTTTGTGTGATTGTCAATGTTTTGTCCACGTCAGACACAACTTCACGAGTTAATTAAACTATTTAATATGAACTTAATCAAAAATATTCACTTTTTATATGATTAAGAGAATGTTCTAGTTTAACATATATTTTTTTCAAATCATTTACACTGCACATTTTGACGTGATTGTCAGTTTAAAATCTGTAAAAGTCGTTTAATAGCCCCTTAAAGCGACGATATACGCCGGCGAGCTTGAGCGACCAGAGAATCGTATGCGCTGCGTCCAAAACTCTCAAAGTTTAGTCGAAAAAATTAAATAAAAGATAGTATTCTTTAACTTTAAAAAAAGGCGTATACTAAAAGATAGATAATAAAATTGTCATTAAGATAGTGTAAGTTTTGTTTAATGATACCTGGTAGATTTTGTGTGATTGTCAATGTTTTGTCCGCGTCAGACACAACTTCACGAGTTAATTAAACTATTTAATATGAATATAATCAAAAATGTTCACATACTAAATGATTAAGAGAATGTTCTAGTTTAACATAATTATATTTTTTTCAAATCATTTACACTACATATTTTGACGTGATTCTCAATTTAAAATCTGTAAAAGTCGTTAAATAAACTCAAACTCAAAATCATTTATTTCAAATAAACCACTTACAGGTATGATTGTTTTTTGTACTGTTTCACGTTATCACAATAATACAACAGCCGTATGAAATTCACGCGCGCGCACGCCTGTGACCTAAAGTGAATCAGTACAAAAAAAAACATTTTTTCTTTGGGAAAGTTGTTTGTTATCATGAACACAATCACGTGTTTAAGTATCGTACACTAATTACCAGTCGCCCTATATAATACTAACACATTGAGTTTATACAATGCAAAGATAATGTAGATCTATATCTTCAGCAGCTCCAAAAATAACTAAAAGCGCTAATCAATTCATCTATGAACCCTTATTTATGGCTGTGGAGCTAGACCAGCACCCAGCCAAGCAATTTTATCAGTGATGTACTCACCCAATGAATAATATGCTCGGCTGCATAGTGTGCGTTTTATATAAGACTTAAATTTTGTCTCATTTAGTTGAACAATGTGGGGAGGTATTTTATTGTAACATTTTAAACAGTACCCCATGAAAGATGTATCTACTTTAGCCAGTCTGAAACTCGGTTAAACTAGTTGGTCCCTGTCTTTCACCCCTTTTACTAAAACGATGCAGATTTTTTTATGTTTTCATAGATGTATTGACAAGGTAGCGTCATTATGTTAATTTCCTTAAACAGTTCCCTAAGAGAATCGCGCATACGGAAATTGTAAATGGCTCTGATGGCTCTTTTCTGCAGAATAAAAATAGACTCGATGTCAGCAGCTCGTACCCACAGCAAAATACCGTAAGACATTATACTATGAAAATAACTAAAGTAGACCAGTCTCGCGGTATCCACATCAGTAAATTGCCGGATTTTTCTAACAGCATATGCTGCCGAGCTTAGTCGTCCCGCGAGAGATGTTAAATGAGGACCCCATTCCCCAGGAAAACAGTTTTATCAACGAATTCCAGCCTCTCATTATTCAATACTATGTCACAGTCATTACTTTTGACATTTGGTAAAGTAAATCTGATGCACTTAGTTTTTTTTTCATTCAATACTAAATTATTCGCCGTGTACCAATTTTGAAGTTGCAGTAAGGCGCTATTTACGTGGTCTAGGTTCTGGGCTCGTCTATCTATCCTAAATATGAATGAAGCAAATAACATCATCATCATCATCAGCAAATAACACCATTTGTGGTTGGTTTTTCAACAGATGAAGATTAATATACACTAAAAAGAGGAAAGGACCCAAAATTGAGCCTTGTGGAGCCCCCATTTCTACATTTAAACCATGTGAATTCACCTCATTTATTTGGACTTGCTGCTGCCTATTAATCAAATAAGATTTTACTAAACTAAGCGCAAGTCTACTTAGTCCGTAATGCTCAAGTTTCAAAAGTAGTGTGTCATGATTTACGCAATCAAATGCCTTGGAGAGGTCACCAAAAATTCATATGGCATCTTGCGCCTCTTCCCACGCAGTAAATATGTGTTTTAATAAAGTGACACCAGCGTCAGTCGTACAACGTCCTTTGGTGAAACCATACTGTTGATCGTGTAAAATGCCATTAGTGTTAAAATGATTAAGCATCTGATTAAGCATAATCCTTTCAAAAACCTTGCTGAAAGCCGGCAGCACGGACACGGTTCTATAATTATTAGTGTCTTTACTGTCACCGCATTTGAAAAGAGGTATAAACCTTACAAAACTTCATTAGATCCGGGAAAACTCCTTGGTCTACGCACATATTAAATTTTAAAGCCAAATAAGGCGCTATTTTCTCAATTATAGACGTACAAACTTTAGTAAACATACCAAATCAAGATAAAATTTACTGAGGATCTGTATCCTCAGTAAATTTTATCTTGATTTGTCGAAAAGCTTTTAAAACTGTCACGGGGTTAATATGTTTAAATTGATATTCTACCAGGCAGTCTGGTACGTTCGCTTTTAAAAAGGCAATTGAAATGCCAGGTGAGGAATTTAAAGCTTCCGTGGTTTTAATTGGTATGTTGGTAAAGAAATGCGCTACTTCTATGTTAGAGCTTAGGGGACCACGTGGTGTCTCTAATGTGTACTCAGTGTTACGAACTTTTTTCCTGCTAGTCTCGTTATTAATAACTTTCCAAACTGTCTTTATTTTATCGTCTGCCAATTTGATTTTGTTGCTAATGTACAGGGCCTTCGCTACCCTGCAAATATTTCTAAAAGTTTTAGAATAAGTAGCAACATACTTGTTGAAAGTATCCATGTTAATATAAGGCTTAAGGCCATAAAGCTCAAACAGTCTTTCCCTACTTTTTCTAATACCTCTAGTTAGCCCCTTAAGATTTGTCTCTCGTATGGTAACGCCCCTGTTATTTTTTTTATTAATAATAATGTTTTCGTCTAATACACATTGCAAAGTCAGTAGACATCTATGATCACTTACCATCGGGTTGCCAGCTTGTTTACCAAGGAGGTAAAATCACGAGTAACGTAAAAAAAAATTGAAGAGGTAACATGCAGGAATGAGATTTATCCATAGGTACTGGCAATATAAATATGTAGTGATGTACTTAATAAGAATGTTTTCGTAATTATACTTCTTCATTTGTTTCAGATCTACGACTACAAGATTATCAGATTTAGCTGTACGCGCACAGGGTATTTGCGATGCTAAACAGAGTTGTTTAAAAAACAAATATACCTACCTACTTATAATCTGTAGACGTATACATACTTAAAAATACTGGGTTTCCGGAGCGCTAATTAGATGATTTTATTATTTTTTGTACGGGTACCAAGCCTTTGGAAAAAATAGTCTTTGTCATTTCTTTTGTTCACGAAACCTTTCAGGATCACAAATTGTATAACTTCTCTTTTAATGTTAGTTATTAGCTTTGTTTATACATATATTTACTTCTGACATCCTGCATCACAATAATAACAATCGCTTTCATTTTGACTTTACAACCAAACTAAATTTCGGAACAGCAATGCAGTAATTAGAATCACGTGTGATAATTAGTCCGTGCCAAACCTGCCAAACTTGCACAATAGTTGCCAATAAATTTTAAATTTATGTCTACAATTCAAAGTCACATGAACCCGGTGTTGTTGAATGGTCAAAGTTAAGGTAATTAAATTGTGATTGCGACTAATTATTCGTAATCAATACAAAGGTACCTCTATGTCACAGAATAGGGTTCGGGATATCGTTTCCCTACACATTAACCGTTTCATCTTAGAGGTATTTACCTTATTAGATATTCATGTTCAAGTATGTCTTTGCACTTACCTATGTGATTAGCTGATTTACAATATAATAGACGCATAGTATTTTAATTAATAATATTATTATATTACTCAGTAATTGAATCAATGTTATATTAATATCATATTTGAACCAAGTACGTAATATACTTATAGATTTATTTTAATTTGTTGATGGTTTAATATTGTTTGATTATTTTATATTTGAGCATTTAATTTAAATATGTATACCTACCTATGTACCTATATCTACCTTATGTTTTAAAGGTGTTAATATAATTATAGTGTATCTTTATTTAGTAGGTACAAAGTTAGACCCCACGATTGTCTTTTGGTAGTTAATTGTTCATTTCTTGCATAAGTAGACGTTTACTTAGTTATTGCCTACTTCGGGAACTGTCTCGAGTAATAGTAGGTTCTAAGCTTAAGAAAGTTTTTAGCTCTTTTAAACTCATTTTAAGGTTCACGAAAGTTATTTGTGATCATACTTTAATTGTTGTGTTTTGAAATAAGTATGTATTTTTTGTTAGCTACCGCCAATCTAGTCTTTTCGCATATTTATAGTATAATATACATACCTGTTATATAAGAAATGTATTATTAAATTAGTGAACTATGAAATAAACTGATTAGATTTAACTATATATTTAGGAGTGTTCGTAAGAGAAATATTGGAGACTTGACTCATATTTATTGAATTTATAAATTTTCGTAAACTTGGCTTGACTTAGCCTCGACTACGATCTTTTTTACAAAATTTGGGGACATCCCACTGTTTAGTAGCTTCATTTAATTAAAGAAAATTTAATGATCGCTAAATGTTTTGATACACTTTTCAGTTTTTATTAACTGGAATTCGTTTTTGAGTTCTGCGTAAACAATTGACTTTAAAATATTGAAATATGTAAATAATGAAAAATCTGTGAACCAGTACAGTTAACTCGGTGTGTGTATACCTATGCTACTCAATATATAACCGTGTATTCCCATAGGCTAGTTACATTCACATTATAAATTTATTATTATGAGCAGACTAAAAAGCAAAAAAAATGTTCTAGCACATTATTAGCAAAAGAATGTAATTCGTTAAAGCAACGTACGGACAGGCTTTTCAGCCATTTTTCAGAAAGATTAATATGTTTATGGAGCTGGATAGTAGCACATTCTTAGATTGAATCTATGTTTAATATTTTCGCTGAATTATAAATTATATAATTGTCCCAAAAATGTTTTTTATTTGTCTCCTTCCTAAAATAAATAGCATATTTCATTTATCCTACCTACCTAGGTACTGTTATCGGGGATACAAAAAGCTGACAAACCAAAACTATGTAGGGTATACTCACCAGTATGTCTATTCTGTTACAACCTCCCTCGGTGAACACCAAGGTGAAGTGAGCTGTCATCCGTCTATCTGCTTTGTAAATCCCTAGCTTCGCGACGGATGACAGCTCACTTCACCAAGGTGTTCACCGAGGGAGATTGTAATAGAATAGCACTGCAGTAACTGACCGCTAAGCAAATCGCCCAGTTCATGTCAGTGTTGTGACAAAATATTTCAAATATGTTTATCGATATAAATATGTAAAAAATCAAATAATAAAATGTAGAAATATTTTAATCAAAATATTTGACGGAAGATGCGTCGGAGTTTGGACGCATTGTCGTCAGTATGCTCGACTAACGCATCGTCGTTTATGTGTGTTGTGTAAAGGTTGGATGTTATAATAGAAACTAGCTTTTGCCTGCGTGTCAAAGTAGTAAGTAGTATGTCCTTGAAATTTGGTATGAAAATAGCTTCAGCCGTTTCATCGTGAAAGCCTAACAGACAGAGTTACTTTCGCCTTTATAATATAAGTATTGATTTGACTGTTCCAGCAGATATGTATTCACCCAGTAGGTAGGTAGGTAGGTACTAGGATGTATGCAAAATGCAACCTAGTTAAATAGTTAAGTTGATTGTGACAAAGACTCTGACGAATTGCTCAAAGGAAGTGTTCACAATACAGACATCATCAGATAGATTTGAGATTTCAAAGTCATCAAAATCAAGTGAAGAACATAACTCAATTTCATGTTCGCAGACAGTGCATTTATATTGTCGTAAGCATTCATGGTAGTCCAATATATTATCACAATTAAGAAAAATCAACATTAATACGGTAATAACCGTAACTAGACCATAAGCACTTCGGGGTAACATTAATTTCTAACCCTGTGTCACTAAAAATTCGTCAAAATGACGACGCACACCTTGCACATAAAAGTGTTTCGGTATGCTCCCGACCCCCGCCACCCCGCCCGTTTCTAATACCTTCCTGATTTGCATCGCTCGCGTTGGTGACCTGCAATCACTTATTGTGGATGCACGCTTATTAGATCGGGATATACATATATCGTGTGATCGTCGTAAAATTTACGAAAGGTTAGTATCTACGTAACTTTTTTCAAAGTTGTGCATTTACTCATTTGACAATTATTTTCAATAATTACAATAACAAAATATTTTTTTTTTTATTATGACGAAATAACTACAATCTACACTGTAATTTTAAATTGAAATTAAATAAACAACTAAATGAAAGCCACATTATTTTAAAAGATAAATTATTAAAATGGTTACAAATACACGCTACAGCTACTGCAAAAAAAAGACTTTTATTCTGTTTATATTATTATACGTCTATATTTAGTACTATCTTAGATCTATTTATCAAAATTATGTAAAAATAAGTGTAGTTAAAATTGTTTTAACTTATCTATGAAATAAAATGTTTTGCATTCCTGCTTCTATGAGCCTCTTTTTTCTAATGCTATTATGAATGGAGTATAGTACCTAATATATGTCAATGTTATTTGCAACTTTTCGGTATTTTGTTGTTTTTTTTTTTAAATATGTATTTAGTGTTTCTTTTTTGGATAGATTTGAGGAGTCGAAATGAAAAAAAAATTACAATGTTTAGCTGATTCGAAATCCGAGTCAATACCGAGTAAGCAATGAATGACAGTCTTCGGAATCCGAGGATGGTGATTATCCAAAGACGGCAATTTATAGGTACCTACTAAAACTGATGGAAGCGTCTAGGAAGCTTCAGATTTGGCAGACGACGAGTTCTTCGTTTCATGTCGCAGTCGAAAGTTAGTCATAGATTACGATGATGAAACTTCACTGACATCCTGCTTGAATCAGATGGATTCAGAACATGAGGAACCTCTACAGCAGCAATCAATCATTCAACCAAGACTGACTATCCTGTACAGTAAGAATCAACACAAATGGTCTACCCAATTTCGAGACCGACGTAGGTACCTACGTATACTCGCACGGCTGATAAGTAGTAATGTGCTGCAAGAAGGCGTTTTGCATTAGAAATGGCAGACGAACTGGGAGCCAAGTCTGCTATTTTTATAATTTCGTCATTCCAACATGATCCCATTGTCATTTTGCTAAAAGTTCGTAATCTGCTAAATTCATAATGGTCAATCATTGACTGCACAATGACGTTCTAATGGTAGGTCACTGATCAAAGGAACTGTCAAAATTTTAGCAGATTACCGCCTAAGTCAGTCATTCAGTTGTCATTTTGTACGAGATTACCATTCTTTAGCATTTCATTCAGTGGCGTGTCAGTGGTTGACCATTGGAAAGTCATAATGACTCCATTATACTAGTAGCTTACCAAACTTGTCAAAATCAACAATTATGAAATCAATGATAGACTATTCTGACACTATTATAATAGCAGACTTGAGGCCCTGATGAAGCGGTCGCTGTAAGAGAGATATCAGACTGCAACTTTGCAACGGAATTTGAAGCAGATCATCGCGGAGATTTTAAAAATTGATGACCCTCAGGAAGCTTCTAGTCAAGACGTTCCCAGAATTTGCAAAATGTGTAGCTACTGTCCTGTGAAAAAAAAATACTTCAAAATGACCACTAACTTCTGCAAGGGCTCCAAAATAGAGATTTGTAGGGAACATATTGTTTCAGAATGGGTTATTTCTCAAATAGATTAAGTACCTATGTTATTTGATTATGAGAAAACTAAGACTGCTCAATAAGGTTGTTTTGTGTCATAAATAAAGTTGATTGAATAAATATTGACGTCTTAATCCGTCGTAAAATTTACGAATGGTTAGTGATAACGTTAGTTAAGTAGGTAGGTACCTCGAAATTAAGGTTGGTGAGCTAGGGTTAATATTAAATATTGCTTTCCCTTTTTAGTTGATTTTCCATCCTGTTCATTCCTTGCATGACTTGTATCTTTTGTTTAGGATACGTACATATTTATAAGAAACTAGCTGACCCGACAGACATTGTCCTGTCCCTATTTACCTACCCTACACCTGCCCTACATCTGCCCTACATAGGTACACCTGCCCTACACCTACCCTACAAAAGCGTTTTTTTTTTTAGTTTTTCTCTCCGTAAGAACCATCCTCGTACCTCAAGGAATATTATAAAAAAGAATTATCCAATTTGGTCCAGCCGTTCACATGTTATGCGCTTACCTACCAACACATTTAGTGATTCATTTTGAATCTTTTGTATGGGAATATAGAAAATTGAATTTTTTTCAGGCAATTTTTTTATTTTTTTCTCTCCGTAAGAACCATCCTCGTACTTCAAGGAATATTATAAAAAAAGAATTAGCGAAATCGGTCCAGCCGCTCTCGAGATTTGCGCTTAGCAACACATTTAGCGATTCATTTTTATATAGGTAGGTACGTATAAGACTTACCTACATTACAACATAATTATGTAGGTACCTACTTAGTTCAAAATACCATTAAAAAAAGTATGTATTACTAGCTGATCCGGAAAACATTGTTTTGCCATATAAATTAAAAAACGAGTAGGTAGAATACGGAATGTCGACGCTCAAAATATCGATGAATAACTTACTACGATGTTACAAAATTGCAACGCACGTTATCGCGATAGATCTTCACTGCGATACTACTTGACTTCGATGCACGTTACCGCGATAGATCTTCAGTGCGGTATTACTTGACTTCGATGCACGTTATCGCGATAGCTCTGCACTGCGATACTACTTGACTTTGATACACGTTAACGCGATGAATCATTTATACGGAGCCACGGGCAAAAGCTAGTACCTAATAAACGCTTGAAAATTATAAATAAACCAAGAAATGATCAGGCGAAAATTAGTTTTACTTCTTCTTCTTTTTATAGCATACTGGCTGATGCCCGCAACTTCGTCCGCGTGATTGTCGGTTATCAGCGGGGGTTTAATAGGGTATTACACCCATTTTTGAAAAGTGTCTCAATTAAATTCTGTAGTGCTAATATGCCACCAAAAAAAAACACAAAAATTTTATTCAATCGGTATGTGCCATAAAAATGCATCTGAATCTAAAATTTTCAAATTTCGCGCGTATTTTGACGAAAACGCCTCTTACTGGACGCCATATTGCTCAGCGTAAATGACGTCAGTTCGTTTTGTATCAAATGCGCTTATATGAATGATAATTGTATATAATTTAAAAATAATTAAAAGCAAATTTTGTAATAGGTGTAGTAATGAAAAAATTACGATGGTTAAGAAAATAATAAAAGTACAAAGCCTATATTACGCCAATCGGTTGACTGACAGTTCACAATTTTTTGTTTACACAGCCATACGGCGTAATAACATGACCGCAACTATTTCATGATGTTTTATAACAGATTAAAAATACTGAAAACTTTGAATTGAATTTAAAAAATTGTTTTGTTATTTTATGAACTAAAACTAACATTTTCCGACTGCTTTATGCCTAAACTGTCTCAATAACATAATTATAGATTTTTTTCGTATAGAGTAAAATACCCTATTATGTTTTAACTACTAACTTACTTACTTAAATATGCATTTAGTAAAAAGCTGTTATTTTGACATAACATTTGAACGCAAAACCTCTATAGTTATCTACGCGCACTACTTCATGTGTCAATCTTTTCTTTGTCTATGCATCTCTCTTGGTTTGGACTCTGATGTGTGCTATCTACATTTTGTTTCTTAGTAAAAACAAAAGTTTAACAAGAGCCTTGCTTTACTTTCATCAATGAAAGTAAGTTTTTTGTCTGTCTGTCTGTTTGTTCCGTCTAATCTCTGAAACGGTTGGATCGATTTTGACGGGATTTTCACTGGCAGATAGTTGATATTATAAGGAGTAACTAAGGCTTTTATTTAAGAAAACAAAATAGAGTTCCGTACAAAAGAAAATGAAAACCCTGCAAATAATAATCTATATGCGCCTATACAAATAAATATAATTGAAGTGTCTTTTTGTAATGTCAAAATAACAACTTTTTACTAAATGCATATGAAATTAAGTAAGTAAGTAGTACAAACCTAATTAAACCCCCGCTGATAACCGACAATGACGCGGACGAAGTTGCGGGCATCAGCTAGTATGTTATAAAAAGAAGAAGAAGTAAAACTAATTTTCCCCTGATTATTCCTTGGTTTATTTATAATTTTCAAGCGTTTATTAGGTACCTACTAGCTTTTGCCCGTAGCTTCGTATAAATGATTCATCGCGTTAAGGTGTATCAAAGTCAAGTAGTATCGCAGTGCAGAGCTATCGCGATAACGTGCATCGAAGTCAAGTAATATCGCAGTGAAGATCTATCGCGGTAACGTGCATCAAAGTCTCGCGGTAACTTGCATCGAAGTCAAGTAATATCGCAGTGAAGATCTATGGCGATAACGTGCGTCGCAATTTTGTAGCATCGTAGTAGCATTCATCGATATTTTGAGCGTCGATATTCCGTATTCTACTTAAAAAAAACCTACGACCCGTGTCTACGAGCTTTAGACCTACCAAACACACAGGAAGAAATTGAATTCAGTATCAAATTTTTAAGGGGTGACTCAGACCACGAACCTGAACAACTTTCATTATGGAGCCAACTCAAACAGCGCGAAAAAAAAACAGCTGTTCCATACAGAAGTGCAATAGGTACCTACTCGGCCAAAATGATGTGCATTTGGATTGAGTGATCTTTTTTTATTTCATGACAAAATCTGATTGTACATTTAATCAAAAATAGTCAAAACTCATAGCCCAAAGTCAAAAATTTTACACTCTCAAGGGTATTCAGTTATTGCCCAAAATGGATCCCCCAGTTCAGCAAATGTAAAAACATTGAAGTAACTTTTTAACAAATGGTATTTGTGTTATGATTTTTATCAAATATAATCGGAACATACATTTTAGGATAAAAAATAAATGTAACTGGAAAAGTCAACCAAAACCTTAATACAACGATCTCTCAGACCAAATGGTGTCTGAACTGAGTGATCCAATAATACTGTAAAGATGCTTGGAATTAGCTTTAAATGTCTTGATGGCTTTAAAAAATATTGTGACAATTTGTTAACAAATTTTTGAGATATAAACTTAGTCAGTAGAGTATGTTTTTGTTGAGATTTACTTCATAGCCATTTTTGCATAATGTCTGAATTGAGTGATCCACATTATGGGCAATAACTGAATACCCTTGAGAGTGTCCAATTTTTGACTTTGGGCTATGAGTTTTGACTATTTTTGATTAAATGTACAATCAAATTTTATCATGGAATATAAAAAGATCACTTAATCCAAATGCACATGCCAAAATGTATGGAACAGCCGTTTTTTTTTTCGCGCTGTTTGAGTTGGCTTCGGCTCCATAACGAAAGTTGTTCAGTTTCGTGGTTTGAGTCACTCCTTACAAAATTGTTAATGAATTCAGTTTCATCCTGTATAAAAAAAAACATAAAAATCGTTCAAGCCGTTTGGGAGGAGTTCGATGAACACTTATCTAACGAGATTTTTATATAGGTATCAAAATACGGGCTAAGACTTGGAGTTGCGGACACCAGCAGCCCGTCATACTACTACCTACTAGATAATCTAAAAAAAAATAAGTATTTTTGAAGAGTTCTTATTCCTAGAAATATGAAACTTTATATCACGACCTTTTCTATTTATAGTAAGTTGGGACATATGTTTGTATAGTTGAGATCGGTTTCTTTTCAAGGGACCACTTTCTATTAACCAGGATTATTCGTAAGTTTTTTACAGCTGACCTAGTTGGAAAAGGGATAGGTAGAATGATTCAGTTTCAGAATGTATCTTAGCAACCACAGACGGACGATTGTAAGAATTTTAATGACTATAATTTGTGATGCGACACTTTTGCTCACTCACAAACTTTAAAAACTTCTGGTATCACAGACAGGTACAACTGACTATTGAAATACTTTATTTCAACAAGAAAACTGCCCTGTGCAAGCATTATTTGAAAATGGTATCGTTTTCTTGGCAGTATATAATGCTCCATAATCAGATACACAAAATTAAATAACTAGTACAGCAGCTGATCAACATATCTAGCGTATCTACCACCAAGACTTGGTAACTTAATTAGTGAACGATTAAATACCCAGGAATGGTATGGGGTCACAAAGTAAAGGATGGGGTGCTACAGAACGAAAATTTGGAGCCGGTAACAACATTATTACCACCAGCGCCAGATGAACTGCTTAATATTATATTTTAAAACTGCAAGACTGGGTGCGGTTCACGCTGCGGATGCAGAAAATCTACACCGCAATGTTCTTGATCTTGTGGCCAGTGCAACCAGCAAGCATGCCTCAATACTTCATCATTTGGAGCGCAGCGTGTTGCTGGTTCGAATCCCGCCCAGGGTAAACATTTGTCTCATATGCACTTGTGTTTGCCTTGTCTGGTTATTGCTTATCTATATAATATATGTATGTATTTAAATGTATTTGTGTATGTATATCAGCTGTCTGACACCCATAGTACAGGGTCTCCCTAGTTTGGGGTCAGCTGGCCGTGTGTGAGATCAGTGAGATGTCCCCACATATTATTATTTCTTAAGTAATATATGAATAAAAAACACATGTTGTAAATAATGTGATTATATTCTTAAATAATAAATGGATACACGTGTTACAGAAATTCGGTTTATTAACAAAGATCATATTACAATTTTAACATTTCGATGGTTGAGTTTAAAGACATGTCAATATATGGACTTGTTAGATTATAATAATTATAATTTTCTCAATACACAAAATATAAATACGATATTCTTAATAACATTCTTAAAAGTGCGAACACTGAATTTAAATACCAGACGCGCGATAAAGACTGTTACTTCAAATAATTGCAATTAATGTAGGTAGTACATTTCAAAACTTATTTTAAATAGAAACATTAATAATAAAAGCTTGAATAGCAAAGAAAAAAGCACGTTACACTTAAGTTTTAAAATGATTTCTTTTCAACTACGATCAATATAATAATAAATATTGTTTTAATTTCCCAGACTCATCGCGCGCAGTTTTACACAAAATATGAATAACACCGATTATAAAAAATAATAAATATCAAACACTACTTAATGTAAGTACTTGTTTGACAAGGTTTTAATAAGCTATGCGAATAATTTTAATAATAATATGAAGTTTACATACCAATGATATTAAAAATTTGTGCAATGTTTTACACAATTAAATTGCATTATATTTTCTTATTAACATTATATTAAGTAACATTATAATCTTTAAGATTTTTAAAATATTAATACAATTAATCATTAAATTACTTACACCACTGGTGTACGTACTATACTGGGAGAATATTAAATTATTTAAATAACAATGATGTATTTACGTCCATATTCATTAAAAACCAGTTGAAATTTGGATAGATTCTCAGTCAAATCATATTTATTGGTCAGTGCAACAGTGAACGGCCTTGTTCATCCATACATCTAAATTACACACGGCTGATATCGTTACTGTTTTTATTCGTCAACTCGTCTTCCGACACGTCTGTCTTCGTCATCTTTTGTCGTCGAATTTAATCTTTGAGTGATTTAAGACCGTATCACCGTACTCATATAAGTCAATATATAGCTGTAAACTAAACTTGTTTAAAGTAAAATATACTTAAAAATCAGTACATTAGTGAGCCTATATTATTGTAGCTACAGTCTAAGGAAGCCTATGCTTGTGACAAAACCAATCACTACTCTCTTTTGCATCTTCTACGTAGAGTAAGTTCGCCTTTTCGCGTCCATTTTACGGATGTCCCTTTAAAAATTCACGAAAATAAGTAAACTAACACACCGATCAAACGAAAAGTCATTACCGCTAATACCTCAATGTATAAGAGGCACGCACACATGGACAAAAGGTCCGTACGCCAAATCAATTCCGTTTAGAAAAAATAGTTAGTCTCAGCTGTTCAACAAGGGAGCGCGTACGCGCGAGATGTTTAGATAAAAAATTGTGTGCAGCGCGTTCGATGGGTAAGTTTTTTATTGTTTTATGTGAATTTTAGGATACATAGCTGTTTCTAGACTTTTAAAAAGGAATAATATTAATTATGAATTTGCTTATGTTTTTTTTTTATATTTAACGGTTAAAATAAGATGGACGCGAATTACTACATCGAATTTACAAAACTTCCACTTTGCGTCCACTATTTTCGTTAAATACAATTGACTTGCTTGTAAAAATAATTAAAAATGTGTTGTGTGTATTAAGACTACGTGTTTATAATTCTATTTTTAAATGAAATGAGTATTTACTTTCTATTTAAAACGAGTTCTTCGGAGACAAGAAAGAAGAAGGGAAAAGAGAACATACACAGAAGACGATTTAAAGAAAGCGTTAAATGAAATTCGAGAGAAGAATAAATCGATAAGACAAATATGCACAGAATATGCTATTCCCAAGACCACAATATTGGACAAAATCAGTGGGCGCAGACCAGATGGCGTGACCGGGATCAGAACCAGCGCAAGGAGTAGATGGTGAAAAAAAAAAGTAGTTAAATGGCTTCTTAACATTTCCAAATGTGGATTTCCAGTGAAAAAGCAAGAATTGTTGGATACTGTTGAGAAAATAATTCGAGACGAGGAGTTTAAAAATAATTTTCACACCACCTGCTCGACAATGTCAAATTATATGCAAACCTAACCTAAAGTAAGTCATTTAAGACCTGAGGTCTCGCAGGGCAATAATATTGTACTAAATTTCATTATGACCCGCTGGTCATTAATGTGATTTGAACTTGGAACATAAAGTAGAAATCGCATACGAACATTTATGATAGGTAGTAGGTACATAATAATTCCATGCATTTACCATCTCTCTAAAATCTGCACTAAAAAATAAATTGTTCGAAAATCGAACTGGTCACCACGAATAGAATATAAATAAAAGAAAATTACTTAACCTTTACATACACAGACATAAGCAGCGGAGGTTTGACCTTCAACACTTTCGCCCGACAGTCGTTGAGTTAAATACTTACTTTGATTCTATTAATATTATTGCTTTTTATTGTCTCGTAGATGGTGTGAAAAGTAGAGTATGCTCCTCGGGGACATAAAGGTGTCTTCGGTTTGGGCGACCTTGAATCCCACGCTGCACTCAGGATTATTGTCTTAACTCCCTCGCTTTGCTAGGGAGTTAACTCTAAACTCCCTCGGTCCCGCTCGGGAGTTTACTCTAGAATCCATCGTTTTGCTCGGGATTCAATACGGCGCCCGCTACATAAGACACTACTTCATCCCCTTTGTGCATAATCTACTATTAAAAGATGATCGCCCACGTCAAAATGGTTTGAAAATTTTTTGACCAGAAATGAAATCTCACTTAAAAATGCGGAGGTAAAATAAAGGTAGAGCCCAAGTCAAACAAGAGTCAATCAGATTGTGGTTTAGAGAATTAGATGAATATTTGGACAGTATTCACCAAAAAGATATTTTGAGTGACCCCGAAAAGATTTTTTATTGGGGACGAAAGTGGTTTTGCTCTTTGTCCAAAGACAGGAAAAGTTTTAGGTAGGTTACCGCGACGTCGGCACTATAGTGTCTTCTATGTTCTATGTTAGGGGGAAACCCCCCTAACATAGAACATAGAAGACAAGGTTTCCGCACTTAGTCCTTAAAATGGACCATTGTACGTGAGCCATTGTGGCCGATTCAAGTCATAGTGTCTTTAGACGACGTTCTAATTCTACCATTAGAAGATATTGCATCAACTCCCACCATATTAAATGTTGAAAAAGAAACTCTCATCAAGGAACTAACTCCTGCCTCTGACTTCATCATCAGCATCAACTGTATCACTACCATCCTTTTTACCTACTGAGTCTCTAGTACAACCAGCTTCAGCAGCAACACAAAAGAAAACCTCTGATCCATTTGATGCTACCTGATGCTACCTGAAATTTCTAACAAAGCACGAAAAGATAATGCAGCAGCCATATCTTCTGCTGCACGGAGAAAGTATTATGAAGATAAAGAGCAGATCTAGAAGCAACACGAAAAAGAAAGTTAGAACGAATAGAAAAACAAGAACAGAAAAAGACTTTAAAACGCTCTCAAACGGTTCGTAAAACTGTTCCAAGACGAAAAAAGAAGATACATCCTCTTCAAGAAGTCACACAGGAAACAGTAAATGAGGAACTTGAAAAAGAAAATTTACCAGCCGTGGAGCGAGTGAAATGTTTTGAATGTGATGATATACTTATTTCAAATGTAGAAGACGACGATGAGAAAAACATAGGCATACAAGTGTATTAGATGGTATCATCTGAAATGCATGCGATTTGTAGGATTAAGTTATTTAAAGGCCAAAGGTAAGACTTTTGAATGTGACCTGTGTCATTAATTGAAATTCTAAGGCTATAATAATCATACCTTGTCTCATAATTTATCGATTCAACAATTCTTTTAGTTGTATGATTAGACAAAATTGTTGTATTGTTTTGCTGATGCAATGCAATGCAATGCTGATCTTTAGCAATAATAATATACCTTTTGATTTTAGGGTAAAATTAACGGAACTGATTACTGTTTATTCTTAAAGGTGCAATCATTATTCACCTACTACTTACCTATTTTTAAGTTCAATCAATGTTGAGAAAAAATATTTTTATTTTTTTAAAGTGATTTTTTCAATGAAAATAATGTTGATTTTTAATATTTATATTCTTAAATAAAGAAATTGTTAAAATACAATCTTTCGTTACAAATTCTTAAAAATATCACTCCTATATTTCTTTTCTAAGCTGGTGGACGCTACTAAATGGTCCACTGGTTGACGCAATTTGGATTTTGTGGACGCAAAGTAGGTAAAACGTCTAATTCTGAAGTTGATCTATTTAAAAAAAACACAAGATGTTTCGAACAGAACTGAAAGTTAATCTTAAAA
Organism: Charanyca ferruginea; assembly: GCA_947361185.1. Lineage (NCBI taxonomy): Eukaryota > Metazoa > Arthropoda > Insecta > Lepidoptera > Noctuidae > Charanyca > Charanyca ferruginea. Next base: position 13,933,889 of record OX376055.1, on the reverse strand, counting down.
CACAAGCAATATAATAATTAACAATAAATAATACTACTACTACTATTAAATAACTATGTGTTCATTATAATTTATATAATTTTTATTATCGCTATAAATGGACGCGAACAGGCGAAATGACCCTATGTTGAAGTGAGACGGTGCCTTGTCCACAAACATTCATGCTTCGCACTCCAAATCATGATCGAAAACTACCGCATATTTACAGTTTTTATTTGGTAAGCATTTGCTTCCCTTCAAGACATCAGGGTCGTGGACAAGTCACTATAGTTTAAAGCTCTTATTTGGATCGATAGGTAAAATAATAATTAAAAGCATTCTTACAGCACATGTTTGAACGAACACTATAAAACTGAAGTTTCACAAACGTTTCTTATCCGTTATTTGAGGTTCATTAAGGGTGCATGTTTACAATAAGGCAGGGTATACATTTTGCTTTAAAATTCAGTAACCGGTCAGTTTTCAGAAACAAAAGTTTCCAGTGTGTGTTAGCCTAGAAAGTCGATCCTAATAATACGAATAAATCGAAAATGTATAAAGAAGTCAATAGTTTATAGCAAACGTTAACGCAGAAATAAAAGTCAGTAGCGGGTCACACACATCATCATTATATCCACTGAAAGGCGGATATTTTAATTTAAATTACACATTTTCACCTCACCCCATATTAGTCCTACCTTTCAGCGTAGTCAACGTTAGGCCTACATTTATGTCATTTTATTTTACAAAAATACAGTTAATGTTACTTCATCAGAGGTAACCAACTCTATTATTCATTGCTAAATATCGACTACGAGGGATGTCACCCTTCATGTTAATTGATTGTAAATATAACCGGTAAATAAGCAAAATGGTCGCTATACAGTCGCGATAGAAGCGAATTTAGCTTGCAAGATACAGGCGATCAGTCACGGTGCAATGCAGAGGCGATATTAAGTAACTGTCGTAAGAATGTACCTGTATTTTGTGTCGTTATACCGTTCAATTCGTATGTGTAAGTTCGTATTTGTAGTTGAAATTGTAGGTCATTTTTATTTTCCTCAATTTTATTCCCGTAATTTTGAGTGATTGTTTTTAGTGTGGATTCAACCAGACTCACCGTGTTTTGTTTTCCTTGACTTAAACCTAAATAACTAGCTAACTATTATTGTTCTATTATTAAAATGTATGTAAGGCAAAGCTGCTGAGTGATGCACGGTGAATTTAGAAGAATCGTGGAGATATGTCGAATAGAATGATATCGCCAATGGATAACTCTGTGTTCGAGCGTTTGCTCGTCGTCCTAGCCGGTGGGGGCGTGTTACAACGTTCGCTAAACGGGCGGTATCGTCCACAGCACGGCGGTCTTGTCGGCGGACGTAGATAAGAAGGAGAAGTCGTCGGGATGCCATCGGGCAGAGATCACTTTGTCGGGGTGACGGGCAACGGGCACGCTCGGCAGTGCGCAGGTCAGGTCACCTGGGTTCAAATTTCAGATTCAATACACGAGTAAAATAAAACAACATTATTCTAAACATTAAGGAATATCAAGTGCAGATTATATCTCGACCAAATAGTATGCTGCAAGCCAAAAATAACAGATCCAATAATATGAATAAAATATTTAAAGCCGTTTTTAGTTTGTAATTCACAGCAAAATAAAGCATCCCCCTCCTTGATCAGATCCTCAACTGCTGCCGCTATTCCATGTCACTTATGAACCACAATACAACAACTAAAAACATTTCAGACTATCTTACCCTGAAGGTCAGTAAGCACAACCCGTCCATCATACCCGGCCGTCAGTAGGTAATAGGCGCCGGGCGAGAAGCGGACACTGCGTAGATCACCGGAATGTGGCGTAAAGCGCTGAAGTGCGCGGGAGCCGCGGACGTCGTGCAATGCGCAAGACCCGTCATCGTGCCCGCAGACTAGCAGCCTGCCGCTCGGGTCTACGGCCAGAGACGCTACTGCTGAGCCCTGGTGAGAAAAAAAAAGTAAAAAACATTGCAGTCTATACTGATTTATTATAGCATTAGACAAAATACAATAATAAATAATAATAATAAATATAATAATAATAATACAACAATAATACAGCCAAATAACAATAGTTATTAGCAACAATTTAACATTGTTGAAATAAATGCACTGAAATGTTATTTTTAAATGTTCATGGCAAAAAGTTGAAATAGTTTACATTGCTTCGTTTTTATCGCAAAATAGATGAGCTTATTAAATGCTAGCATGGAAATAACCATATATTTATAATGAATATGAGTATAGTATATAGTAATACTATAAACGTATGTATTGGAGATCTTATTTTATCCTATTAGCACGAACGTCAGAAAGATGGCAGGAGGTTGATTTTCCGGGGTGCACCAAACGAAGTGTAAGTAGGTAAGTATCTACTTTCGATGGGGCTCGTATAATTCATATTATATCAAATAAATAAATGAAGGCAGGTTCAAGCTATTTTTCCATGTGATTTCTTGCTTGTTCGTGTCCCAAACATATTACGCCCACTTTCTAAAATCTGGACAAAAATTGAATAAACCGGAGAATTTAAGGTTTTAGGGTAAATCTGCCCTAATCCGATAAAAGGAATCAAGTCCAAAATCTCTTAAGGAATTCTTCAAAAGATACGCAATATTATGTTTTTGTTGCGAATTCTCAAGGGGACACACAATGTAAATGAACAGAACAACGTATCTCTGGTATCGATTACAATACTGGATTCCGATGTCGCAAACGTGACAGATGATTTCCGTGGCTTCGACTCCTCAGTATTATATTGCAATGATTTATTAAGATACCAACGAATAATTGTAGTATTCGTTGGGTTTAAGTCAACGTACTTATTTAAATAAAACTATGCCTACTTAAATATTGAAAGCCTTCCAATTCAACCTGTCGTGGAAACACGATAGTTTACCACTGAAAACACGATATAGTTTTCAGGAAATGGCAATGTACACTAAACCATTTAGGGCGGCACGACATTTATAACATGCAATATTAAATTCAAAATCCAAGAACAAAAGCCAGCGCAACAGGACATAAACAATAATAAGTATGAGTGTTAGTTAAGACTAATTATTTCTGCATTTTCTTGATAAGGCTAAAATAATTCTGGATGTTGAAGTATGGAATATCGGTGCAGAACAAAATAATACTTCAAGGCATAATGGCTTCGAAGAATTTATAAATACAGGTTGTCGTGTTATAGCTTCTATTGAAGATGCGACAAACAAGAACAACGCCACGCTATTTGGAACTACTAGCTCTTGCCCGCGACTTCGGTTATGGCGGATACAGACAGTCTCAGATTAAAAAGATTGCGGAATAAACGTTAGCCTATGTCCTTCCCCAGGGCTCCAGCTATCTTTATACCAAATTTCATCAAAATCGGTGCAGCCGTTGTGTCGTGAAAACGTAACAGATAGACAGTCGCTTTCGCATATGGAACTATAACAAGAAACACCGATGACGGATGAACCAAGGTAAATAAAATACCTACACAAGAGAACTATTCCATAGTGTTGGTAAAATTAATGAGCAATAACTTCGTCAAACAATAGACATTACTAAACTTGTCGTGCAATAAACCAGTTTTATGAGACGTTGTTTTTCTATCCCCCACATAACTTTGATTTCGCGACCTGTATTAGCTATACGATTTGTCACATATTATTTTGGAATGTAATGTCTGCCTGCCTAGCCTTTTCTCATCTATGTTGGGGTCGGCTTCCAGTCTAACGGATGCAGCTGAATACCAGTGTTTTACAACAACAACCTCTACAACCCAGTTACGAGGTAACATGATACCCTTGGTTAGACTGGTTGTCGGACTGTCTGGCTTCTGACTACCCATAACGACGACGGGGAGACCGATACCGTCTAAACTATGCACCTCACAAAACCTATCAACTTATTTTGAAAGGTAATCTTAAATCATGGTCTAGTATTAAATTAAATAACGTTCCCGTTAAAAGAAAGCAATCTAAGTTAAAAGGAAACAAATCAAAAACCTTGGTCTGGTCTTAGAGAAAAACTTTTCATTTATAAAAACAGTTGGTGAAAAAGCTAAAAAGAACTTTTATGCCTTGACGAGTATAATTATCTAAAGCCACGTGGGGTCTATCATTTTTAACTTTAAAAACTATTTATGGGGGCGACCTATTAGGGATGTATGTGCTACGGAGCACCCGTTTGGGCTGATAGGGCCACCACCACGGGGCGGTACGACGTAAATTGCTTCAAAGTCAACGTTTAGCTTTTATATTTTTATGTAAAGCGTATAGGACCGTTAGTACTGAAGCCCTTTCGGTTCTAGCAGGTGTGTTTCCAGTCGATCTTGAGGTGCAACGACGTGCTGCAATGTACTATTCCGCGCGAGAGACCATGGACGCAAACTTTTTAACTCAACGTGACTGCGCTAAGATCTCTAGATTATTTAAACCGCAGACTGACGTCTGGGTGGAACTTTTATCCGAGTGGCAGTGTAGATGGGATGCTTCCAGCAAGGGCCGACACCTTCATCAGTTCTTTCCATCCGTTCGTGAGCGGCTGGCCAGAACATGGCTGGAGGTGGACCACTGTGTTGCCCAATTTCTAACAGGTCATGGCAACTTTAAAAGTAAATTATTTTATTTCAAGCTTGTTGCTTCACCTTTGTGTCAATGTTCTACATCTGACTGTGAATACGAACAATCTGCACATCATATCTTATGGGAGTGTATTCTTTGGCAGAAAGAACGCAATATTATGTTGGATAGTGTACAGGCTACATTCGGAGCAGTTTATTATGCATTTATGCGTACCTTGTAGAAACTAGAACTAATTTCCGTGCGTTCAAGCGATTTTGCCATGCCTATTATTGAAATCAAATTAAATGTAACAGCTCACTTTTTAGGACCTATTAATTACGTCATTTATAATCCGTGGTGCTTAGCAACTGGGCTTCTCCCAGTTGTAAACGTCCCTTTGTGCCTATTGGCCTAGTTCTGTTCTGTCTCCTGCTTGATTTGGAGGGAAGTGGAAAATATGTTTTTCTTACTCCTCCGCTGTTCTTTTCTGATTAATTTCGTTGCGGGATCCAAGACAGTTGAATCGTTTCTCTGGGACTCGTCGAGCTTCATTGCTTTGGCGCTTTTCTGGTGGTCGCCACTGTTGATTCTGGCTTACAGGAGTTGCAGTGGTTAGGGAATAGTGTGGCAGGCTTGTCCCATACCCATAACGACCGTCAAAGATCTATGAATGACAGCTATAACCAACGGCTTTACGTGCTTTCTAAGACAAGGAGAAGTCTCAGTATGAAATTAATGGTTACCGATGATGTCGACATGTAATGTGTTACTAAGTAATTAGACCATTCATGCAGTGCAATTTGTATTCAAATATCAGCGATGACACGGAACGTACAATTGGAATAAATAACGGCAAGATATTGCATACATCCATTTATGTAGGTATTTGCTGTTTGTGTAACTAGGCTTCTTCGCATCAGAGCACATTTGGATCGGCACAAAAAAATTAACAGGTACCTACTTGGCCGGTACTACTACCGGCTACGCACTGATGAGGCAGTAAGACAGAAACACTACATTCATCGCTATGTGTCATCATCATCATGGCAAACTTTAGACGCCCACTGCTGGGCATAGGTCTCCCTCGCAGGGGGAGTTCAGCCGTAATTGCCATGCTTGGCCAACGCATGTTGGCGATCGCAGTAGGTGTTATAGTACTCAGAAGGACGCTGCTGCCCATCCTCTGCTCAATATCCCTCAGTCGCTTTCTACGACACCCACGGGTAGAAATGGAATTTGTATTGATATCGAATAGTTTATTCTACTTATATCGGAAAAACCGGCAGAGCTATACTGTAAAGATAATTTTACAGGTTGCTAATGACTGCAATTCTGCTATGATGGTGCTATGGCATCGGTCGAACGGTGTCAATTATAACTTCGCCTCTACAAAGCTTTGTACAAACTAATCCTTGTCTAACTATGGTATCTACACCCATGGTTTGTACCTACACTAATAACACACCCCCGACAAAGACATGCGATTACAAATAAACGGAGGAACGACGACATGGGATTTTAAATATTCATTTATAAGTACCGTTGTCAAAGAGACTATTTCATGCAAATGCAATGTATGTAATGCATCCTAGATTGTTTTATTTAATTACAAGAAATATCGCTCCAAAGGATCGTGTAACTTGTCAGAATATTAATTATTACCGACTAGGTTATTTATGAAGCATCGTGTTATTGCTACATCCATAGTCACATAAACGTAAAAGTCGGTATAGATAAAACGGTATACGATTGTATCTTATAATAAGGTCAAGTTGGTCTTAGTGTGTGTGTGTGGATTTTTAGACGCAAATTGTTTCGGTGTGCACAAAGGCGGCTCGACCAATACCTACTGAGCGCTCCTTCCTAGCTTGAGCACATAATAAAGATCAACCTGCCTTTGTGAGATAATCATTTCATATTATTTCGACATTTACTGAAACTCTAACAAATATAGGTAGGTACTACATATACAACTACACGCAGGTGATACTTAAACATGGAACAAAGCATAATCGGAGTATAATGTCGACCACTGGACACAAGCCCTCTCTGTGAGAGGGACTCGGCCGTAATCCTCGACGCGTGTCTAGTGCGGTTTAGTGGATATCACATACTTACCTACATGTGTACGAGTTTTTTGGTCCAAAACTATCCGATTTCCTCACGGTGTTTTTCTTTACTTTTAACGAAACAAAGAAACACGTACCTTGTTGGGTTGTCCCGCTGGGGGCGAAATAATGTTGACGCAGCCGCCGGTACGCAGGTCCCAGAAACGAACGGTCTTGTCTTGACTGCCGGACACAAACATAGCGCCACCCCAGTTGTACAGCGACAGAATGTGACCTGAGTGTCCGCTCAACGCCTGCACACAACACAGAACACCCATACAATTACCAATCACTCTGCACAAAACAAACGCACCCTACAAATTGATTTAATATAGGTACTTAGAACCCGAGGTAGGCGGCCGATTGCTCTTGAACTGAGCTCCAGTTCATGTTTATTATGCCATAAAATGTTCTTTTATTTAAATCGAAATATCTAGTCTCATTTCCCAAGCGCAAAAGAAATTGTGAAACGTCTCGGTAAAGTAACACGTGGCATATTAATAAGATTGAAATAAACGGGAGCGTAACAAATGATGATGAATAAATTGCTGTCACTTTCACGACAGTCCTAGAAGAAATATGAAGGTGTTAATGGTGGTCCTTATCGGAGGGTGGGATTAAACAGGGCTGTTAAATGAGGCAATAGGTGGCAATGTGTCCCACCTCGATCGTTCTCGGGTTGCAAGCCTTGGGGTAAAACCACACATCGCGTGCGTAATGATATTCGTAGCGGATATGGTTGTACGTGTGAATTGTCACGCGGGGTACTCTAATCACGAACGTAAATACAAACATATGATGGCTGCATAAACGTGTAGATTTATCAAATTAGCCATTGCAATAGGATGGCACGTCGAGTCCAGTATTGTCCGATTATTGTCTCAACTGTTTTTATTTTTAGTAAAACTGCCGCTACAAGAGAAATCGGTAGTTATATTTGGGGTGGTACCTAATGCTGCCTAAGAGTGTTACTTAAAACTAGTTTCAACCAATATATTCAGGCTAATGGCTTTATAAATAATGTTAGGGTTAACCTTAAAAAACAGAATTGTTTACCCTTAAAAATTAAGTTACCAATCAAATCTGATTTTAGGTCTAGTTATTTCCTAGAAAGACTGGTTTATTTAAGATTCAAACTTGGTCAGTAACTTATAATAAAACTGGCACAGAAAATATAATCAAGACGTAGATCACATCAAATCAAAGAAGCAATAAACTGTTTTAGAACGAAACTTTCTATGATATGAGTAAACGTTCAGACGTGGTCAATATAATTTATATTACCTGGAAAGTTTTGCCTGTGGCGCAGTCAGTGACGTAAATCTTGCAGTCACCAGCGCCACCACTGACCAACAGGCTGGTTTTGTTCGACGTGTCTTCGATAAAGCAAACGTCCCGGACTGTCCCGTCATGCATCGTCAGCTCAACCTGACAACAAATTTTAGGAATTATGGCACAAGTCATGTGTGGTAGCATTATGTTGTTATATCTTAAGCTTTTGTGATTTGGCAGACGTGAATGAAGTGATTAATATGCTTGGGAGTAAGTTAGATGTGGAGTTGGCCCCGTTAGGTACCGGAGTAACCTGCGAGCATGTCTAAGGAACGGAGCTGGTTCCAATCGATTTGTATCTCCCTCCTTTATATTTTGTGGTAACAACCGCAGTGCTTAAGGTTAATAAAACATTAGAACCCTGCAACATTGATCGAAGCAGCGATTGGAACTTTGCCAAAGGAGACTACACACTTCTAAGGGACCAAATTTGCTCTGCTCCGCTGCGGGTAAGTTTTACAAAATACTGTATAAGTTATTTGACTCATCCATTCCAAAAAAGAATAAACACTGGTAATAGGCGATATCCGGTCTGGGTTTCCACTGATATTATTAAAGACACCAAGCGTAAAAATAATCTCTATCATAAGTGGAACATTTCACGATGTGATTTGATATATGCGGAGTTTACTGCTCTGCGATCGGATCCAACTCAGAACCCAGGAAGCTTACAGATTATTCTGCAACCATGCCGAAAAAAATAGCGTGTGAACCCGCGTCAGTTCTGGCAACATGTTTCTAGCCTCAGATCAAAGGATGGTTTCCAACCCATCATTGTGCACGATAGGGAGACTAATTCTGGTGTTAGAGCGGCCGGAGTATTCGTTCGCTACTTTGCTAGTGCGTTTCTGTCTGACACACCCGAGTTGGACCCATCGAACCTAAATGTGAGCAATGAGAACGGGAATATACCTCTTCCAATCCTAACCACTTATGATGTAAATAAGGGCATAGCCAGACTGAAGCCCTGTAGCTCGCTCGGCCCTGATAATGTTCCGGCTTTCGTGATATCTTGGCGGGCCCTCTCTGTCATATCTTTAACTTGGCCGTCCAGTCCGGTGTATATTCTGACCAGTGGAAAATCTAACGAGTCATCCCCATTCCTAAAACTAGTGACAAAAAGCTGTAGAGGAACACAGACCCATCGCTATCCTGCCTACCGTAGCCAAGACTTTTAAGCACATACTCCACGCACTTATCTACAAGAGGATTAATGTGCTACTTTCGGATGCCCAACACGGTTTTCGCCCAGGCCGTTCCGTAAACACAAACCTACTGATCCACACTGACTATGTATCTTGAGGTTTGAACATTGGTAGCCAAGTCGATGCCCCCTATTTTGACTTTCAGAAAGCGTTCGACAAAGTCGATAACGATATAGTCCTGTCAAAGTTAGGGGCCATGGGATTCTAGTACAGTTATCCTATCTTTTTCTCTGACTACCTACGGGATCGCAAACAATTCGTCTGACATGGCATGTTCGAGTCCAAGCCCTATAACACTCGCTTGGGCGTGAGTCAGGGATCCGTGTTGGGGCCGCTTTTATTCCTCATTATGATCAATGACCTCCTCAGTAAGGTTAAGTTTGCTAAATGCGTGCTATATGACGAACTAAAGCTAGTTGCTCAAATCAGAACGGACGAGGATTGCAAACTCCTGCAAAGGAATATCGACGCTATCTATGAGTGGAGCATCCTAAATAAGCTGTTTTATAACACAAATAAGTGCTACGTCATGGACATTCGGTCGAAGATTACGACCAATCCATTTTGACTACACCTTAGGTGGCCAAACAATAGCTCGAGTCGCCAAAGTTAAGGAAGGATCTGGGAATGACCTTCGACTGTGATCTGACTTTCAGAGATCACATCTCCACCCTTGCGAAAGAATCTTTCAGGTGCTTAGGATTTGTTTTGCGTAATGCTCGTGATTTTCACAACTCGCATATTATTAAGTTACTGTACACCACTCTAGTTCGCAGTAAGCTGGAGACTAGTAGTTATGTCTGGCATCCCTAACTGCGACTCAAACACTTATGTTCGAGGAAGTGCAGAAAACGTTTATTAAGGTATCTTTTTCAAAGAACCTACAACTTTTACCCTTACATGTACCCCACCAACTATATCCTAGGGACTTTGGGTTTCAACTCGTTGGAGGTAAGAAGAGGCCTTGATCAGCTCACGGCCAAATACATGGGCCACCGCCTAAGTCGCCCACACAATCTGTTCTCGCAACTGCCTTGCAAAACGGTCGCCAGAGCTGAATCGCCTGTGTGTCGTACCTTAAAGATGCTCAATGTCCTCCTGACGGCCGACCCTGACTGTGATGTGTTTACGGACGAATGGAGTAAAGTTAAACGCATATGTCTGATGTTCTGTGAGAAACAGTATGCCAACAATATACTTATCAACATGGAACAGTGGACACCCCACTGTTCCATGTTGATAAGTTGCAAATAATTGTTTATGACACAATTTTCTGCATTGTATAGTTTTATTAAATTGAGTGTTTCTAGGTTAATTAATGTAAGTGGTACTGTACCGTGTTAATTAACTATAAATCAGTAAATGTTATAGAATTTCTATGTTACATGAGGGCACGTAGTAAAATACCTATTAATTTCGCTTCACTCAACATCCCGCTTCCACTGAGAAAAAGGAGGAGTTTCACAAGTCGACGGGTAACCACCTATATTTTTTAGCTCTTGCTTCAGAAAGGCTTCGAGAAATCGATAGTCAAATCTTATCAGCTGGAGAGGAAGAGGAAGACCAAAGAAGATGATGTGGAAGAAGATGGATGGTGTAAAAAGAATAAGAATGAAAAGGGAGTCAGTGATAGTATCACGGTTAACAGGCCGGAATGGACGAAGGAAACAGTTGCGCTGAACCCAAGTAATATGGCACAAGGACAGAAATATGACGATGATGCATACGACCGATAAACTTAATCACAGCCCCTTATTATGGCCATTAATCTTATTAATTTACCAATAAAAATTACATCATATGCTTATTTGGACCTTTCAATTACGATATTCATTCACAGAAAGTAGGCATACTATATTAGATTAAAGATAAGTAAGTATAATGTATTTGTGAGAATGAAAGCACTTCTTTCAACAACCCGACAAGTTAAGCCGACCTATAATTCAGAGTTCGAAGATGGATCACTCATCCCTATTTGCCAAAGTTTGATTGATTATCAATTTCTTTCATTACGATACATCATCATTTGTCGTTGGCCACGAGTAATTTGGTCGGCACGACAATATTCAGGTTCTAGATACTAATACAAAAACTTAAAGGAGCATGGCTCAGGTAGACTTTCGTATTAAGCGAAAAAGCATACAACACATTAGGATTCTCTGATAGTAGGTAGGTCCCAACAAATAAAAGTTAGGATTTAATTAGAGAATAAATGTTGTAATAACGTTTAAGTAGTAGAAAAACTAATAATAGCTTAGATAAATATTCGCTAGATTAACTGTTTAGACTGAGAGAAGTTTAGTAGGTGTTAAACCAAACGTATTCGTGTGGCGTGTTTACAAAGTTGACTATAATCCTAAGTATGGTAATATCAATTTAATTCACTAGATTATTTTTTTTTTCATTCAAGTGGCAAGGTACCTAAGGTGGTTCTTTGAAAACTGTTGCCTCCAAAACACGAAGATGTAACAATCATTTTGGTTTTCGAATGAATCGTCGTTTTGTTTGTGGTGACTGTCGACAGAGCGCGGATGACGGATTCCACAGATGAATTCTCATAAACTATTTGAATAGCTAAGGATCAATGCGGAATGTTCAATAATGAAAATAATGCGACATAACGCATTCCTGTAGTGCTTTTTTATCTGAATTTATATTTCAGAAAATTAAGTTAGAATGTTTAATTATATTTTATTTTACTAACTTTTGCCCGCGACTGCGTCCGCGTGAATGGCGGTTATCGCGGATGCAGACAAAGTCGCGAATTAAAAAGTACCCTATGTCTATTCACAGGTCTATCAATCAAGCTATCTTCATATCAAATATCATCTTAATCGGTTCAGCCGTTTTTTCGTAACGTAAGAGACAGACTTACTTTTACATTTATAATATTACTAGCTTTTGCCCGCGACTTCGTCCGCGTAGATGTCGGTTATCGGGGATGCAGACGAAGTTACGGATTAAAAAGTAGCCTATGTCCTTCCTCAGGGTTCATCTATCTGCATACCAAATTTCATCAAAATCGGTTCAGCCGTTTGATCGTGAAAGCGTAACAGACAGAGTTACTTTCGCATTTATAAGTAATATTAGTATGGATAATAAGTGTGGACTAGTATGGATTAGTAAGGATTATAAAATATAACCTATAATAAATACACGGTTCTTTCTTCAATTCTGACTCTAATAATGTTTGTAGACAATCTACAAACATTCTGTTAAGTATACAAATAAATGACAGTCATGTTATAGACTCAGACGAGCGTTCAAAATGACTAAATTTATTACAATTATCGATCAGATAACCAATCATTAGGAAAAGATAACCGTTTACTATTGCCCCCCCCTCGTTTCCCGCGATAGATCATTGTGGTAATTTGGCTGATTAGTAATAAATAACTTGAAAAGCATTATTCACTAAATTCTGTGAAGAGATAATCTATTTCCAAAATCTTGTAATCGAAAATAAAATAAAGCATTTGGATTTTGCAGAAACGTTTCACTGTCAACGTTACGTTGTATTACTTACGCTGTTCGATATTTCAAGACGAGACATCTTAATTGGGGGCTCTATTTCATCTGTAGTACTGATCAAATTACGTTTGTCCTTGAAAGATCTGAACACTGGAGATGTTTAAAATATAGCGGAATTTTAAAAACACACTAGCCTACATTTAGGCATTTTGCTGCACATCATGCATCTAAAGTAATACTTATAACAGTGTGTAATACTTAGCCGATGCGATGAACTGTTTACAAGCCCGTGCCACATATGAGATTAATCGATCAATCGTTACGAGAACGCTGATGTTGCAGAATGGCGCGGTAACGTTTCGAATAAATTGCATTTGCACCATCAACGCTCCGATTCATACGACATTGACTGACAGTGACTAGAAGTTCTTTCTAATCGATTTGACAGTCATAAGTTGTAGTACAATTGCTACGTTATTCTATCATTAATCTTCGCATAGCTGGAAACCAGAACAAACAAACATAGCAAAAGCGTACGATACTTACAAAGAATAAATATGTTTACAGAGTAAGACTGATGTAAATATGCTGAAAATTATTATTCATAAGCCTCTGACAAATGAACTAAGTAATACAGAATCTCACAGAGCTAATTTACAGAAACGACGCAGTATTTACTGACATTAATTTAAAGAACAAATAAGAAAAAACCATTTATGAAAAAAAAAGACAGAAGTTGTATTTGATGACGTAACGTGCGACCGAAAGCAACTACAAATTGTGCATAATAAAGTTCCCAACTTGTATTTGTAAAAGATTCATCAAGAGGAAAGTTATTTCGACTCCGAAGTCTATTTTCGATCGGAATAATATTTGCATTCTTAAATTATTTAACGTCGATAAACAAACGTTGGCGGAGACATTTATAGTGGACAGACTAAGTGCACCTGCCTATTTGATGACTGCATTTTACCCGAGTAACTGAGCTCTTCAGAATACATAATGGGACCTCTTCTACAAAGCTGTCAACGCTATGGAATTAGCTTTCGAACTTGTAGGAATCCGTTTTTTGAACAGCATCTCTATTTACCTTACCTAAAGGACGGTAAGTTAGTAGAATTCGTTGTTCGTGATCGAATTGAATCATGGACAAGTTCACCAAAATGTTCGTTTTGACAATGAACGTTCGTCGCGTAACACAATGTTGCGTATCGAACGCTCACGGTGGAGATATTATCTATTCCTGTAAGTCAGATCATGGAAAATTATTTATAATTTCTGTTACAAACCGTACAGCTATCCTTATCTATTCCTGTAAGTCAGATCATGGAAAATTATTTATAATTTCTGTTACAAACCGTACAGCTATCCTTATCTATTCCTGTAAGTCAGATCATGGAAAATTATTTATAATTTCTGTTACAAACCGTACAGTTATCTTTATTCTATTCCTGTAAGTCAGATCATGGAAAATTATGTATAATTTCAGTTACAAACCGTACAGCTATCCATTAAATAAAACAGAAAATTACTATTACTAAATTAAATTTATAAACTAAATAAAACAGAAAATTACTATTGTATTTACTCATTTACCACAACACAATACGTAATTATTGACATAGAACAATCTAGCTGGGCTCGACTTCTTGCGAAATGATTCACTTCGTTAGGTACCAACGTCTGTGTTACTTGTGTCGATACATAATATACAAGGTCAATTAATTGAAACTTATAATCAATTGGATCATCTTTCAATTCGCCGCCGCTTATCATTCGAGTAAGCCAAACTATTAGATAACATTTAAACTGAGATTATTGGACACAATAATTATTGTTGTGGCGATATCCTTTGACAAGAGTATGCAATAATGAGATCAATGTTCTAGGATCCAATCTTTTGATACTACTACCTACTTAGTGATTTTTCCATAGGATAGCTGAATATTCGCAGGGTAAGGAGTATAATATCGCCTGAATGTGCTACTTCACGTGGAAAGGAAAAATATGATAACTCAATGAGATATGACGGTACGATTCTCGACGAGAACTCTGAAAATGGTGTGCATTCTAAGAATGAGAATATTAGGTATATTATTTTTTACTATACGAAAGAATTTTCGAACCTCGACGTTCGTTGAGATCAGAAAATTCAAATATCTGTATTTGATCTATCCAAATAAATAAAATAGGAGTGTTGATTTGAAATGTCAGCAGCTTTTTACTAAATGTATATGAATGTTTACACGTTACAAGCACCAAAAAACTTACTAAAAAAAAAGCACTGTGGCACTCGGGGACTGCCGCGGTAAGCTATTGCTATAGCTATATTATATATATATCATAAATATTTAAATATATTATATATATACATAGGTACACCTACCTACCCCCCCCCCCCCTTCCTGCCTTTCGTGTCCAGTAAATCCAACATGAATGATGTAACCAAAATTTGTAATATTCTATTGATTTTAAAAGAGTACCTATTCATGGAGTTTCTTGTTCGTTCTTCTCCATCGAAACCTACTGTTTGAAACGAGCTGCCAGCCTTAACTTTCAGACTGACTGACTCCTTGACAATTCAAAAGTGCCTGTGAATGGTTTATTTGAAATAAATTATTTCAGTTCGAGTTTAAGTTTGATCTAGAATCGTACGCGTCAAAGGATTTTTTCTACAAGTAATCTCTATAAAGATATTGGACTTACCTCCTGTCCTTCCAAATTGCACGCATGGCTGTTAAACCTCATTAGCTTGACTGTCTTGTCGTTGGACCCTGTCGCAAGGAGGTCACCAGCTGGGCTCCATGCGAGGCAGTAGATGCTGCCTTTGTGGTGCTTTGTACGCTTCAGTAACACTGTTGGCGCCGTTGGAGCACTGGTGTCTCTGTGGAGAAAATTTACTTTAAGTTTTCAGTTTGATAGAAATTAATGTTCCAAAGTTTGTAGACTGTTTTCTCACGTATAGGTTACTGGCAAGCTAGTTCAATATTAATAAGCAATGTTGTTTTTTACCAATTTGTAGAAACTTTTAAACATCGAGTTTGTATAACTTTATGATCACCGATACAAGGCGAAAAAAAAAACTGTAGGTATAGTTTCAGGTTTTCAAGCCTAAAACTATTTTTTTTTTAGTTAAACTTTACTACGTGTTTATGATTTATAAACCCGGAGTAGTTACTAGTGTAACTTTATTTAACTTCCTCTAGCTTCCGCCAGCTACTTCGCGTCTGCGTAGATTTCCGAATCAAGCCAAACTCCTAAATTATTCCACGGGAACACAAAAATCGGATATTTCTGCTAATTAGAGTAACACACATCCACCTTATTTAACTAGTCATCCATTCATGCTCACGAGTTTTGCGTTTATAATAGCAGTAGAAAGTAGGATACATTTTCCGAAGTTTTACATTGGCACAACTTAGAATTACTCTTATTAAAAACGATAACTGATTGCCGGTGCTTTTATTAACGTAGAAGAAAGTCATGCAAGTACTTCTTTACGCACTTATTTTATTTTTAGAGTTTTTGTGGTTTCATTTCGACGATTGGAGTAGAATGCCAGCAGAACAGAATGGAATTGAACGCGAGTTGTCTCTGACAGTAATTATAGTTGTCATCGTTAAAGCAATAGAGGAAAGCTATTAATTATGATTTTAATTAACTTATTTCGTTAAGAGCGTTTAACGTTTTCTGCAGACGTTTTAACGCTATAACCGGATGTCCAATGTGAGAGATTGGTTTTCACATAAGTAGATATTCTCTATGTAAGTAATAAATTATGTGATCACACTTTTAAATAGATTTATTTATGTTTGCATAAATTGAATGATGATGATTGGTGCAAGTGTTACAATGATTAGACGTTACGTCGCCGTCGCTGTCGCGTCAATAGATCTCCAATAGCATATTATTAAGTGTTGATGTTTATTCAATGTGATCATCAGCATTTGTGTATTTGGGTATATTGAAAATTGAACCGCGTTTTCGGCAAGGCTTTTAATTCAACAAACAAGTAAAGGCTTATTACTATTACACTAGAAGAGCAATCTGTATTCTATCTCAAAATATACAGCCCAAAAGATAACGCAACTTCCAATTAGATATTTCATTAATTTAAATTCTACTGTTTATTACTACGAATTAGAAGCATTTAATAGGATTGTAAAGCTGTAAATTTTCATACAAAAGGCGATAACGTTTTACCCCCCGTAAACTTTGACCAATTTTCATATTTTTTGGAATTGTTGTAGATATAATGAAAAACTAGGACTGTAAGTTTTTCTTTTAAAGAAATATTGCGTCCGATATAAATAATTAGCATTTAAATATCTACATTTTTTACTTAAAAACTTCCTCGAGTATTTAATTTTTTTTTACATTAAACTATAAGTATTAAATTACTTAAAAAGAGGAACGTACAGACCTACATAAAGGTGTACTGAATCTAATGAGACTAAAATTGTTTCATTTCGTGAAGGTTTAGGGAGGAAACGTTATCGCCCAAAATCATATTTCAAAAAGGAAATGTAGGTAATTACCTCCTAGACTTGCAACTCTCTTTATCGCACGATACGGGTCGGGTAAATTAAACTATACTTAAATTAAAAAAGAAGAACGTTGTAACAATTCAACTACTTTATAAAATAAAAAGCTATGTAGAATTGTACGTTAGAATTTAATAGCTCAGACAAGAATGCAATGAGTATCAAAAACAGAGATATAAGAAACACTAACCTAGACGCACTAAGTTAGGCAGAGATTTCCAGGCTCCACAGACTTTTTTTTTATTTTTTTTTTATAACGTGTGGAAATCCTCATGGACTGTCCCCCGTCTGGGAAAGACGGGAGGCTCCGTAAGTAAAGTAGAAGTAAATCAGCGTGTTACTTCAGCGACAGCGAGATCTAGACTGACCCATTTGACAGGTTTCTTTCCTGTCCGCTCTTCCGAAATTCATAATACTTTCCAAGTATGAATTCTATTTCTAGAACGTCCGTATGGTCATATAGCGGGGTATTATAGTACCGGCCAGACTCAATTATTGTAGGCTGCCAGTTCTTTTTATTTGATTAGTGCGTATAGGATTGTAAAGAACACCAGATACATTAGCGGATGTCCAGCTGTTTAGTATAAAATACAGCAATACACACATATATTCGACATCAGTTTGAAGGTTTTAAGTTATATAAGCCGTAAACTAATTAAAAGAATTACTGACAATTGTCAAGATTGACAACTTGACAAACACGTCACAACAAAACATTATTTATTTTCCAGATTTATAAAAAGGGAACTAAAATACATTTAATTAGCTTTATGCTCGATGGAATATAATGTAAGTAAAACTAAAGGGAACTATGATCTGAGACACACATTATAAAGAGAGAGACGAGAGACGAGACGAGCATAAAGACTGTAAGTACCTTTAAAGGCCCATTTAAAATATAAAAGATTCCATGAATCTATAAAAACAAGTATTATAATATGTAGACAGCAATTATGAAGAATGATTGTATGCTTATAAAAAGTAAATATAGTATGTGGTACGACATATACTATAACGTACAGACCTAGATTAAGGTGTACCGAATCTAATGAGACTAAAATTGACTCATTTCGTGAAGGTTTAGGAGGGGGGACGTTATTGCCCAAAACCATATTTCAAAAAGGAAATGTAGGTAATTGCCTCCTAGAGTTGCAAGTTTCTCTATCGCACGATACGGGTCGGGGGGCAGGAGCATAATTGTATTTCTATTGTTCACCTGGAAGCAGAGCGACCGGTATAAAACAGAGAGCATTTTTTGGAAATACTTAATCGCGCCGCGTATAGGCACCTCACAATCCTCTTAATAAAAATCTTACTAGATTTCTTCTTCAGTTCTGTCTAAGCAAAGTATCTACAAAGTATCGACTTAGCCTAGCATTCTCGTTTCTCAGTATCAATTTATCAAAATTAATCATAATGTAAAAAATGACATAAGTTGTTGCTGCTTTAGAAAGCTGTTTTTAAAATAAATATGTTAATCGAATCTGTTTAAAAATCTTAGCATTACTTAGATAATAGGGAAAATTAACATTGAGTATCACTATTATATTTAAGTAAAACAAAAAGTTCGCATATCGTTTTCTATGATACGCAATCTCCGTAATATGCAATTCATCGTACATCAATCTCCGTAATACCCAATATTTTATACCTAAGTTATACGGATTTATTTGAATGAACGTTCCGAAGTCTTCGAGACTGCTTTTATTGTGATATTTTTTATTATATCCCCTTTCTAAATTGCGAGGTGGTGTGCTGCTTTAAGTGAGTTAGTTGTTTGAAATTCAGTGACCAAGTTTGTACAACACACACAATATGCATTTTAAACAATAAATTACACGTTCCTGCTACTACGCCATCAAGCAATTTGCAATAATGGCCCAGTGTAAGCAAATTGCCAGGTTTCACACCTTTACGAATACACGATAAATAAAACTTTTAAAATGTCATTTCTTTTCATTTTCTTTAGAATTTGTTCATAAAAGTAAGAAAATAAATGAAATCGTCTCTTGATGATAGGTAGGTAATTTCCGCGCCACATTATAAAGTAAATGAGGGTTTTTATTATCTATACTCATAATTAGACTATAGCAACCGATTATTAAGTACAATAGCTGGTGGTTTATAGCAGTATTCAGTTCGTGCTAAGATTAATATCTCAATATTTTACACATCCTATTGCTTTTGTATGTTTATGTGTGTAATGTCAGCTACACGTGAGCTCATTAGAGCGATCAGCGTTACTACTGTGAGTGTGAGCTAAATACCATCGCGCAGTTTCAACACATAAGCCGGACCTTTATTTCATAAAATACAATATAAAACGTCATTGTTATTATAATGTGTCGGACGAGAAACAAAAGCGGTTATTATCAACCATTGTATCTCGGTTAAAACGATCACTTTGGCACTTTTTGTCACACCTACGTACATCGGAGTCGTCATTTATGTTACGAATGTTACGATACATGTACAAGATATGATTAATAGCTCAATACTTTATTTTGAAATATCGAATAATGCTAGAGGGATATTAATCTCTGTTTTTCCTGCGCATTTTATGTAAGTACACTTTTAAGTCTCAAATTTTATTTTGCATTTACATAAAGCCAATAAGGGCCATGGGCATTAGACAGGTCACGTACAATCAAAGCATTCGTTTTAGAAAACACGTAAAAGTTGTTGGACGTATTTTAATGGCACTTTCACCGATAGCTACTATAACCAACTTGAATTATAAAGAATAAATCAAGATAAGAGAACGTTTAGCTGGAGTTATGTTTGTCTGTTTTGAAGGTTGTCTGTGAATGGGTTGTTTATAGCCGGCATATCCACAGGCGAAAGATAGCAATCGCATTTTATATTTGTAATATATTGGCCCACATCTGCTGTGTCACGGTTTTTAATGGACATTTCCAAATTTGCAACAGCCGATGGAGTAGTACTCAATATTTATGACAGTAGGCATTATAGTGAGTGAAACGTAATACGTGAAGTATTTCGTAAGAGATCATATCGCCGAGAGCAACGCTTCGCCACTAGTCTGACTTTCACGAAGTATACCTAAATGCTTCATACTTCTGTGCAAACTTCTAAATTTCACAGATAATACAACAACATCGTACACGTAATATTTTGAACGATATTCATTACGAACTAGCAATATCCTGCGACTTTGTTTGCGCTCTGCCATCGATAACGAGAACCAGTTCAGCATTCATTAGGAAGCTTACATTATGCGTTTTTTGACGTCGCCTCTGATGTAATGCAATCCTTGATGTAATGCAATGAATTTCTATTTGTTGATAAATCTACATATTAAGAAGAAATGTTACGTAAAGGTACCTTTTCTACTTTTATAAAAATAATAACGTGGGTGTGTGCTCTAATCGAGAAAAGTTGAATAAATTTAAATGGGTGATTAGAATTTCTATTGCACAGAATATCATGGACCTTTTGGCGACACTCGCTTTTTATTGTGTGGTTTGTTTTGTACGAAAGTGTGAATATTTTCTCAATTTTCCACAGATGCTAAATTACGGCATATACGTGGCATACAAAGCCATCTTTACATTACATAGTGACACTTTGTGTATAAACTTAACGTCGGGTCATCGACTCGTGAACGCTTAGTCACCGCTTTCGCGTAGCTCGCAAGTGCGGTGACAGCCTTATATCGCCAGTCATGATCGCGACAAGAATCGCAACTAGTTTGAGTGGACAGTAACTATATGTTTACACTATTGTATCACATTATCAATAGAATTGAAGGCCGCCTACCGGTCTCGAGAGGAATCTATGAAGCCTGTTTTCGCAATAAATTATTTCTTATACCTACACTTAATATTGTGTTACGGTACATTCAATTACAAAGATACTTGTATATAAAACTAACATATTAGCTACATTCGCTAAAATTACGTAATTGGTTATTAATTACGTCCAAATTAGGTCGTACGTAATCTGATCCAATGCGGTCATCTTATTATCGTATTTACCAGAACTAATTATTCGAATGTCAACGGTCAAGAGGATAGTGTGCAAACTTGATCTAATTGAGGGTCCGATGACATCACAAAGGGGGAAGTAAATGTTTCGACGCAGTCAATATCGAGTGCTATCCCTGTTTAACTTCTCGGTTCAACAACGTATTCATTCAGTGTCGTACTCTTTATTCAAGTCACCATAGCATTCTTACCTCAAGACTAAAGTGAAGTGATTTAACGACATTTTCACGTAACGCTAAAAGCCTTGACATTTAATAATGTTATTGTTATGGATTTTGTCGCAGAATGCGTGATAGAAACCTACATTAATATGCTATATATATTGGCTATAATACCTACAGTATCGACCAATATCCATTAAGTATATTATTATATAATAGTGAAACACAGCTTCGAAAACATTATATAGTGATAGGTTCGATGCGTAATATTTTCTTTCGTGCGGAAATAATTTCAGAACCAAATGATTTCCGTAACTCTACAAGAAACTGATGAATAATATTACTGTTGAGTAATATTGAGTTTTTACTCACACGTGTAGGTAATTTTAGACCTCTTCAACTATCTCGTACCGTACGTATGTATTCTTTGTGATGATAATATTGGTATTACAAAATGAATGTTCAAAGATGCTATGAACATCTACCTGTCAAAGGGTATGCAAAATTACAACTGTAATTCTATTAAAAGTAAAAAGTACTTAATTCAGAATATTGATTTGCCTAAGCCGCGATAGATAGGAATAAACAACCTACATGTTATCAAATAAACAGTGAAGCTATAAATAATATCTAACATATCGATAGACTGTAATAGATTCATCTTGGATTTTCCCATAGGAGTTTGTTTAGCTACACGCAACAACTCGAGAGGCAATATCTTCCGCAACATTATTGCTTTTTATTAGAGTGTATGTGAATCGAAACATAAGTATTATCATCAAATATTAAAAATTTACTTGCTAATACAATTAAAAAAGAATGATACAACAATTAAGTGTGTATTCATTTAGGTTTCTATCTCCTGGTTCCTTAGAGAACACAAAACTAGCTCTTAGCACTCAGAGATGTGGCAGGTTCTTTTTAGCGAAATTTTAGCATCAGACCAGTAGAACGTTCCGAAGAGTAGCGGAAACGAACACAAACTTAATTTATAGAAGACTTTAATTTAAAACATGTAGTGAAGATAATAATTATGTAATGTGGAAATTCCTCTTTGATATTTTCGATTCTGCAAGCATTCTCCGACAGTCGTTTCTCCTTTGGACTGTTCAGCGACAGGACGTTTCGTTTTGAAGAGATTTGTCGATTGAACGTTTCACCTATGGATGATTCTCCGACAGAATGGTTCGCATTTGTTTGTATCCACGACAGGACTTTTCAAAAACAAAAGATAAGAAACGTATTTATTTATTTATATATATTATAATATGAGATTATTACAACTGAGTACACATTTTGAAGCCAATTTAAAAAAAACTTCATTGCTTTCATCTATAGTACACACAAAACTTTATCGATATAACTTGCTTTTTGTAACATTGCTAGTCTTATCTTTTGTTTTTATATTTCCCCAATGTTTGCAATAACAAAATAGAAGAATATGGTTGGTAATAGATAAATACCAAAAGTAAAGGCGGTCTTACATTAAAACATTTTCTTTCTTCATGTCTTTGTAGCAATCTAGTAGGTTTTTGGTGGCTTTGTAGTTAAATAATGAAAAAGCCATGTCGAAACAATCGTAAACAAAACGATCTGACGGCGAATATCCCATAGTTGAAAAGTCCTATCGTCGAAACATACAAATGCGAACCATTCTGTCGGCGAAACATCCATAGGTGAAACGTTCTATCGACGAATCTCTCAAAAACAAAACGTCCTGTCGGTGAACAATCCAAAGGAGAAACGACTGTCGGAGAATGCTTGCAGAATCGATATTTTCTATGGAAATTATGCGACATTATTTTCAGCTGGTGAATGGATGTCATTTTAAAAAAACATAAATGCAGGTGTAATCACGCCTTCAACTCTCCGAGTAATGTCGGCAGATGTGTTGCTCCACTAACTTTTATAACCATCAAGAAGAAAATATGAATGGATATAAAAAAATACAGATACCTATTGCACGCAGTATACTAACATCATAAACCACGATAGCTTTGGCTGTAAAACGTTTAACGTTGTATCTAACGTAATACTCCGAAGCGGTTGAATTTAAACGAATAAAACAATAAAGGCCGAGATAACTTGAAGAGAAGCCATTTTAAGTAATTGGCAGTGAATTTGGGAAGGTCGACCACAGACAGAATGAAGAAAGTCCACGGCCGTCCCCTCGTATGACGCCAAACCGGAAATCTGACCATAGACTACAGAATTACGATAAAACTCTTGTTTGTTGATGTTATGATAAATTTAATGTAATATTTTAATGAAATTCCAATCTAAAAATATTAACTTTGCGTGCGGAAGTGAAACCCGTAGCTTTTTTTTTATTTAGTGCCACAGACACATTACAATTTTACTATTAATGGTAGCTGATTTTAATACAACAACAACATTCGAAATGACATAACACTGATACAGAATAATAGATTCGTGTTTTACGGATATCGCATCGCGCACACCTCAAATTCACAGCTACCATTTATAGTCACATAAAATATTCGATTACGCAGCAACGTATTTATATCTGTCACCTTATCTGCCAAACATGCAAATGAAGACTTAAACAAACCCGTGGCTTTGGAAAGCAGAATAACGCATAACGAATATAATTAAATATCCTGTCAAAACATGAGGCATATTGATTAAACGCCCGGAAATATAAGCAGTTTTGATGGAATGATGAATATCTCCGACTTTTAAACATCCATTTTTGGTGTACTCCCTCGAATAATTAATGTTAAATAAGATAAAACGACGTTGAAATTCATTATCATGCCATACGTCTTCCTTTGTAAGTTCATGTCCCATTACGTGCATTCATAACACGGAACATTGTTAAAAAAGAAACATGCGATATGTTACATCAATCTTGGAGATAAATATTGTTTATCAAATTCAAAGCATTTACTTCAATTAAACCACTCACAGGCAACTTTTGAATTATCAAGGAGTAGGTAATTTAGTCAGAAAGTTGAAGCTAGTTGCTCGTTCCAAAACGTAGGTAGGTCTCTATGGAGAAGAACGAGCAAGAAACTCCACAGACATACTTACTTTTAATTTTTACAAATTACTGGTTACATTGAGGGAGGCCTTTGCCCTGCGTGAGTACAGGCTAAATATAATAACTGGTTACATTATTATTGTTGTCTCTATATGTGAAAACGATGAAGGTAAACTAGCAATACAAAACGTAAAAAAAAGAATCAAGATAAAAGCCATGACAGTTAAGAGTTGACCAATCTCTACTGACAGCGCCCGTTCACACGCACGATGTAGCTCAACCATTTTGAAGGGATATCGATTACAAATACTGATCAACCGAGAATCGATGATATTTGTTATCAATTTAACTGAGGAACTACGAGACGGAAACGTGGCTACAAGCCAACTAATATCTCCCACTTTAATCGAAAAGGATCATTGTTCTCAATTAAGGACGACAGCGTAGGTACCGATAATATACATTAGCATTATAATGACTATACAACTTACTTGACATCCTCAATCTTCGGATACGTGCATATCCTCAGTGTCTTTGTGTTGGAGCCGACAGCATACAGCTTTCCATTAGGATGGAACTCGGCACACCGGACAGCTTGAAGATCTTCCAAGACTGTGACAGGTTTAAAGGTGGGCCTGGATCCGTTAACTTCAGATCCGACGCCCACGCTACTTGGAGTCGACAGAGGTACACCAGGGTGACCGCCATTTCTGATCTGTGCCTGCAACAACAAGGGACTTGTAATGTGATGTGTCAACTTTACTTTTTTAGGGGCTCGTTCCCTAAAGTTAACACGCATTAAGTATGACATGGCGGAACGTAAATTAATCATAACTTATTTTGAGTGACGTGTTAGAAGAATAATTTTCACTTAAAATTAAGAACAGGACTGTATGTATGTAGGCAATTTTAGATACAATTTTAGCTTCCTTACTTTCGTAAGTTTTATCCTTTTACTTGAAGATCTGTCATAGGAAATTAGTTAGAGGGATTAAATACTACATATAAAGAAAGATTCTTGTAGCCAAATTTTGCGTACAGAAATACTAAACGGAAAAAATCGAAAACACGCATTTTGACTATCAGTACCTACGTAGTATGTAATAAGTTTTATTATTTCTAACTAAAGAAATATCATTTTAATAAATACGACAGTAATTAAAAAATGTTTGAAAAGATTTATTTTTTACGAAATGTAATTACTTTCTTTGATTAACATGCAATATGGTTATTTCCGAGATAATGGCGTAACATTGTAAAAAATATAGGTACTTTATCATTAGCCTGTCGTACTAGTCTTCTAGGTAGCCTGTTACATATTATTAGGTTCACAATCTTTTTATAAAACAATTCATTGCCCTTCTTCTTCTTTTAAACCGATGTAGGCTAATATGTACCAAGTTTGGCCCAATAGAGGGTGACATTTATTACGGCATTATTGCCCTAAAAACACCTAGGCCGTACCTCCAAACTTCTGATCAATTAAATTGTGTGCTGTCAAACTCGGATTGACACTCCCTTGCATTGTAGCAATGCAACGACGTAAGACTTTTTTCTAACAGACTTCAAATAAAGAAGATAGTTCCTAACTAGGCTAGTTTTCCTTTTTCTGTTTATTACCTCTTAATATCTTCGACATTTCTCAAAAGGATTGGATGATGCTTTTATTATTTAAAAGGGTATACTTTTAGTATGATTTCAAATGTAAATCTTTACAGATACACAATAGAACTTCTTAATATTACGAACAGTACACGTTGTGGTTTGGTAATTGTACTATACATCAAACAATCTCTGATCATGAACTCCGGCAAAGATACTCCATTGTGCTCCTCATCGACGAGCATTTTACATAAAGGGACAATACTTTCACTGTGAAAATGTAAATATATTTGCTGGTTAGGTTATTTCCTTGTATGCCACTCGTTATTTCCTTGGATTTGAATGATTACAAGGTAACAAAACCAAAAAATTAAAAACAACTGGCCAAGTGGCCATTATCTATACAACATTACACTATATTATAACCTTTTTTAATATCGAGAAAAAAACGGCACATATTCACATTTGTTGTATGAGAGCCCCCCTTAAATATTTATTTTATTATGTTTTTATAGTGGCAACAGAAATACATCATCTGTGAATTTCAACTGTCTAGCTATCACGGTTCATGAGATACAGCCTGGTGACAGACAGCCAGACAAACGGACAGTGGAGTCTTAGTAATAGGGTCCCGTTTTCACCCTTTGGGTACGGAACCTTAAAAACTTTTTAACAAAAAGACAAACCCAACCAGTTTGATTTTATTCTGTTTATTGTTTTGTATTGCCACTGACTTCTGAAACTAGTTATTATACACTTGTTAATTTTGGAAATCTTATAAAGTCTTTTCTTGTAAAATATTTTTTTGTATTGTCTGGACATCAGGGTTTGTTATTTCGAGTGTGATACGCAATTAGATTGCTGGGGTCCAAAAACTTTATTTAGCTTTTAATTTCAATAGTTCTAAGCTTTAGTACCTACTAAAGAAATCGTTGTGCCCGTTAAACAATTTTATAGAACGAATTTTGGGGCAGTTTGTTTACAGTGCCAGCAGTAAGTGTACATAACATGAGAGGCCTCTTGTTCGTGTTTAAAAGTGAAAATTGCTCGTCATTCAGAACGGGAACGGTACATGTTTCGTTGAGGCGGCGTCACCGTGGTGAAACCTCGGTAACCTTGTTCATTTCTCAGATCGGTGATAGCGTCGGAGAGACGGTGACGCACCGACCACGCCGCCGGCCCAAGACCATGACGCAGACATTCGTGTTCCGTACACTTCGGCTACACAGAAACATGTAGAATGTCGTTCGCAAATGGTATGATACCATACGTAGATACTTATACAAAGAACCAGAACTCCGCTAATTGTACATTTTGTATGATTCATAATGACTGTTTACTCTGAAAATTAACCGATAACCTAAGAATAAAACATAAGTGCCTTTTTACAAAAAAAAAGTAAAAGATGACGCGCTTAGTTAGGCCTTTTCTAATCGTTACGACACGTTAAACAACGATATCATAAAAAGCATTCATTCAAAAATAAACTAATCATGTTGAAGATTCTCGAAAGCGTGCGAGAACTGCTGATTGTATAATACTTAAACTGTCAATTGCTTGCATTCAAAATGATTGAAGCCCGGAATGTTGGGCATAACAGTGTGGTAACTAGAACAGGTTGTATTGTACGGATGAATAAGGTAGACTACAAGCAAGACGGCCTAGTAGGAACCTGTTTACACACGACTAGACCTACCTGACCGATAACAAAGTCGCGATGCACTCATTACATGGCGCATGATGTTACGGTCCAAATATTTTAGTCTTGTGTCACACCTACGTAATGCAAATAAGGTACAAAAAATCGCCAAGCTAAAAATATAGATAAACATAACGAATAGCGGCTTAGGACTTTATTTGTACTGGAGATATAAAATCCAAAAATGAACAATACAAAAGTGATATCGCTGTTTTAACTCGGAGTCACGGCGCGGGCGCTACAAGGAACGCATTTGAATCTCGTTTGAAATGGTTCGAATCAAAGTAATTGGTGTAGCTTTTCGTTTCATTGTTGCACAGCTCTACGTAAACGCGATGTAGAAAGTGTACTTTACCGCATTTTTTTTACGTACTAGACTGTTTATTACGCTTTTCGGCGAAATAAAGTTGAAACAAGCCTTTTTATTAACAAATTGTCGCGAGTTTTAGCGCGTAACAGTTTCATTTAGTGTTCACGTCATCGTCTGTTCCTATTATAAGATATTTTTGTATATTAATAGATGATGTATTTCGAAAATTCCTGTCGATTATTTACAGAGTTGCAACGCTTAATTCGGGCACATGCCGAATAAAAAATATTCAGCGGGTTTCCTAGCCGGATAACCGAAAATTAGGCAAAAGTATTTGGCCGACCCATGGCGGAAAAAGTTATATTCAAAGCTTCTTTTCTCCGAAGCAGGGATTGTCTAAGCGACGAAAGGAGTAAACTACTGTTTAAAAATGCAAAAATATTGTCTTTCAGCACTATAATCTTCCAGTTGAATTACAATATTATTCAAATCTAGACATTATTTTTTTTAGTATGAAAATTCATTATGTACGTATGACTGCTTTAATGACTACCAGAAAATACATTAATATATTTACAATCAATACTTTAATTTTTCCTATTATCTGAGTACAACAGAAAATCTTATTTAATAAGATGATTTGATGAATAGGATAAAAGTAGAAGAAATGGGCCGAATACTTAAAATAATAACCATATAGACTAAACGTCGCAAGTCAAATAATTTAATTGAATGTAGAATTTGATCAACATGGATCAATTAAAGCAAGTAAGTAGGTATACGAAGTTCTATGGAAAGCGTAAAATCTGTAGATTAGACCAATAAAAACTGATTTCGTTTTACAATAAAGAGATTAATAGCTGCATTGTCATCACGAATACGTAGTAGTACTTACAATGCCACAACAGTATAAGTTGATGCCACTGTCTTGCATTTAGTTATTTGGTATACCTAATGAACGTAAATAAAAAAAGTAAATCAATATATTATTAAATTGTTGCGTAATACATCTTTAATGGTTTCCGCATTATAATAAAAACGAATAGATGATATTTGCAATTAAAATTGAGAGAAAATAGCATGATTATGTATATTTATTGCCATACTTGTAATATGCTCAATATGACATAAGTTTTATTTTTTGATGGCGATTCATTGACACAAATTCCAGATTATGCAATATGATTGTATAATAATATGTAATAATTATGCATTAGCAAATAAAAATACTGTTTAACTATTGTGTCTCCTAATTGACAGTTGAGCTCTTAACTGATATATTTCACGGACTCTTGATCATATTTTCCCTTATTTTTTTTATTTTTGCTGAATATTAGGAAATGTTTAGCACAATATTATAATGTTTCATTATATCATTATGTATAATTACATTATATCATTCATTATAATTTACAATTCATAAACAGAATACGATATTAGTCCTCAATCGGGATCAAAATTATATAAGATACTAGCTGACCCGACAGACGTTGTCCTGTCCCGATCTACCTACTGGGGATGAAAAGGGGGGGGGAAAGGGGGGGAAAAAGGGGGATGAAAAATAGATGTTGGCCGATTCTCAGACCTACCCAATATGTACACAAAATTTCATCAGAATCGGTCAAGCCGTTTCGGAGCAGTACGGGAACGAAAACTGTGACACGAGAATTTTATATATTAGATTTATATAATGAAACGAGTAACGTTCATCCATGCTTCTTTTAGATTTTTAGTGTTGACACTGTAGATATCTACAGGGTGTCCAGTAAATAGCACGACATACTTCAGGGGGTGATAGCTTGGGTCAATACCTGCCAAAACAACGCAATATATGTTCAGCAAAATCTTACGGTTTTACAGTTTTACAAAATTTTCCGAATTATCGAATAATACCAATACCTTGAAACAGATTTTTAAGCATCTCGTAATGAAAAATTCCTTTTTTAGTATTTTTTTTTTGTGCATCTTATTCGTGAATAGTTACTTTACTCATTGATAAGTCTTTTTTTCTATCAAAAACAAAAATGTTTTCAAGAAATACAATTTTTTGTTCAAATTTTCACAGAACAATTTTCTTATCGTTTTACTTTAACCTACAGTGGTGAACAAAAATTCGTAAGATTTTGCTGAACATATATTGTGTTGTTTTGGCAGGTATTGACCCAAGCTATCACCCCCTGCAGTATGTCGTGCTATTTACTGGACACCCTGTATATTGAGATTAATGACGATGTGTGGTCAAGAAACCAAAGAATTCACTGATTGATTTTCTGCATATTATGTATTGATTGAAACATGCTAAAAATAGAGTCGGTCGCGACTACTTGTTGCCTGTAAATTTTGTACTGGTGCATTTTAGTAAACGTAGGTTCAGATTGCAGCAAGTAAACGCTCAATGTGATAATTTATGACACCGATGGAGGACTAATACCATTTAATGATACTTTTTGAAAAGCGTCGATGCCAAAAGGTGCTTCAAACAAAAATATCTCGAAGAATGTAAATTAATTCTTCATTCACACTCGAAACAACAATATCAACAGTAAATGTCAGGGTATGAGGGTATGGGTATGTAGTACACAAGAACTGGGCTATCATTACAATCTCATGAGTCTTACAAAATTAGACATTATGCCGAAACACGGACTTGATGAAACAATAATTTTCCTACAATAGAATTCACATTCGCATTGCATGAGACGGCCTATGTAACAGAGGTTGAAGTAACCAGATAACCCAAATTCGCATGAATAGATACAGAGTTTGATATTAGAGTACTTATAACTACGATAAATGTGTGTGCGATCACATAAAAACAAGTATTGAACATCCGTTACACTACACACGCAGGACGGCGCGCTGCGGTTCAACGGAGCTGAACGTGCTCTGACGAGGCGTCGATGCTTCATTCCCATAACACTGAACCACCATACCTCTACCATTAACAATCCTAACACGTTCGCTAAAGTACCACAAATATACAAATTACCCACTTCGCTTAGCATCAACAAGATAATCATGTAGATTTAAGAGCTTAGAAAGTACGCATAAATACATATCAAAGAGCGGTTACAGTTAAACACTATGGTTAAATTAATTCTATGTCGTTGATGGCATTCTAACAGACAACTGTACTAGTGCAGTCATTTCATAAAGAGACAACTGCCTAGATAGAAAGTTAGTTCAATTACCTGAAAGGCGGAGATCCGTTTGGGAGGCAACAACTGCGGTGGTCTGTCGACTAGATTTTCCATAGAATGGCGGGTGAGGAATCCTTGCTTTTGGAAGGCGGGGTTAGCTTTGTATGAGGTGCGGTTAAATTTGGTGGCTGGTGCGACGATGCGGTTGCCGTTCTCGTCGTCGTCTTCCCACTCAGTCACCACCTCAGTGCGGACGTCCTCTAGGGATCGTGAGCGACTGCACGGACAAGCAGCTGGCGGCGATGGGTTTGGGTTCCTGAGTTGGCGAGGGCGTTCTCGCACACCGTATAAGTCGCCATGGCCGCTTGGCGTCGGGGCGCCTGCTGAACGATAGCTCGGCGACAAAAAGTAGTAGTCCCGCGATTTATTACTGTACGCACTCATTCCTGAGAAATCCGAATATGTAGATCCTTTTGAAGAGGATGTTTTGAAATTCCTCAATTCCATTGGGTCCGGTGGTCGGAAATAAAAGTTGGGCTGCGGCTGCGCCTGGCGCGAAAGCGGCGGCCACGGTCTGAACGGAGCGTCTATGTAATGTGCCGGTTTGGACTTCATGTCAGATCGCGATAGATCATCCGAGCGCGGCGGTGTCGGTTCCGTGCGGATGTAGTCGAGGAAACTGCGCTACTGTTGTCACGGGCGGCGAGCGGCGTGCGCCGGCCCACCACCAGTGTTGCACCACCGTCGACGCACGTTAGACAGAGACGGGGACAGAGAGAAAGGCGCGCTAACGTTCCGCTCGATCCGTTGAATGCGAATACAAGTGAAAGGGGTAGCCCGTGCGCGGTCAACGCGCATCGTACGCGCTCAGATATTGCTCGCGAGTAAAGCGTTTGCAGATATCTCTTCGTGCACAATCGTAAATTGCAAACTTTATTACAAATACGTACCTACTCTATTGTCACCTGTGCTCGTTTTGTTGTGAACCGTACATGCCTACATTTGACTTTCTATATTTGATAATATACATTTCTAGTTTTACCTGATCAAGCAGTAACTACTTCATAATTTATAGACTATAAAGTCATAGTCAGTAGTCACGATTTGGTACCTAATGTACTAAACCGACACAATACAGTGCCTGTAGATGCCAATATGGAAAATTCTGTCAATTTATTTATTTATGATTTTATTTATATTTTTAGAGAACATCGATCACGGAATAACTTTAAGAACAATTAATTACACCACCAATTAATTGCATCACTCCTATGAATTGTTTCAAAATGTAAGTTTTAGAAAGAGCGTATAATTCATCATGCGCATTCGCATGCAACTTTCGCTTCTTTCTTACGCCTGACTAGTTATACAAAAGCATGGCATAACAGAAAAGCAGTAATTTCGTAATGTTTGGTTAGCTATGATGATGCGTTATCTATTGATGAAGACGATACGCGCACGCGGCACCATATAATAATAAATCATACAAATATTGCTCACGTAGGCACCCACGCCAGTCTAGAAATAACGTAGGAAAATTCAAACATTTAATTAGTCACCTTATTCGTAACGAAGGAACTCAAGGCTGTGCCATATAAAGAGCATAATAATAAACAAGTTAATGTCAAAAGAAACTCATCATAATCTTAATTTCGACCTACGCGTGAAAACGAATAATAATTAACACCACATTTAGGGACGCTACGGAAGATGTTCACAATTAATATACATAATTAATTTCGAAGTTTAGAATGTATCGATAGATAACCCTCTATTTATCAAACGAAGCTATTCGACTCGTATCAAAAAGATATACAGCTACAATAAATCTCTCCATCTCAATCCATAGAATTTCGTACGCAACAAAAAAAAAATGTACCTACGCTAGTCAATCAAAATACCATTGTAGTAATAACTTGATTCAAATTCATAGTAATCCACGAATATAAAAACACTATCGTTCACAATGAAGTAGAGCGAGATCACACACTAATTGTAACACTTTTTTGTAATCCAACAAGTCAACAAAACCACGGTGATCGAAACAATAACAAGCGATAAAGCAATGAATCTTATAATGGGTTACGTAAACTTAATAATATTTATGTTACACAAGCCGACACAGGAGCTATGGTTTCATAATGTAATGACTCACAGAATACGCCGAAAATCCCTACGCCGCGAAGTAAGATCACTTGAAAGGCAACATTGACACAATTTAATACAAACATACGTTTGAACTGAATCATCCATAGCAAATGCCGTCTTCGCCTCACGAACAATTGAAATTTATTGACTGATTAACTGGAAACTTGTCTCGGGTCAAATTGTGTATTTACGATAAGATCCAGTTATACAGTTAAATTGATATTCATTAAGTTGGGACGAGGTTTCGTTGGTTTTGTACACACACTAAATCTGTCCTCATTTTATCTATTAAAGCGCAATATTGTTCTACTAACTAGTTACAGAGATGTACTTTTCAATTAGGCAATGTAATCAACTATATTAATTCGTTTTGATCCGATTAACAAATCGATTTTACGTAAGTTTGCTTTTAAAATTGAGAGATACTGAGTTACGTTATAAGCAGTCTCGGTTAATGCAAACAAAGTGATATTATGAATGATTACCTAATTCGTTCATCGATTTCCTTTGGTCACAGAGTCATTCGGTTGACGTCATTCATGAACCGCTAGCATCGTAACGTTAGCAACCTTTAAATTCCAGTTTTTCCAATTTTAAACAAAAATAACCGTTTGTCAGAAGTATCTGGAATTCTTAAGCTACTCATTTAACTGTTGTTCAAACGAAAACAACGCGTAAATGAAAATATTTCGTATCTTGTTGAACAGACTGAGCAAATATTGCAGTGGCATGCGAGATAAAATGTAAATATTGTCATGATTTAGTCGTGTCGGGTGGCAGTTGGCGGCGTCATGTCCATTTATGGCTGTATAGGTCAGCGAGAGACGCGCGGGACGGACGCCCTATCAACGACCATGTAGAGCAAACTGGGGATGTACCACCAATGCATTGAATTTTTAACAGCTATTTCACTTTAGTTTCACATCTAAACAAACAGCTAGATAATAATGATTCCCATATAAGTCGATAGCACCTGCGTAACAACGGTAAATAGCTAAGGTCTTTATAATCGATCACAATCCCTTTTGTGGTTATTAACGTCAAACACAACGATAACTGTAATTTAATTACTGGTAATTATATCTTTTACGTAAAAAAATCGTTTGGCCATAAGAAATACAAGCGTGAATGATGTGATAGTATTGTTATAAATCTTTAACAGAGTGCAACACAAAGAATGATTTGTATTAATTAGTAGGTTCATTAAAACGCGGATGATACTTGCTTCACGCTTAATGCGGATATTATAACGGAAAAAAGTAAAAATAGAAACTTAAGTACCCAAGTATAATTCTTATTAGTTCTAATTTTGCCACCCACTACAAAAACTAATAAAAGGAGTTTAAGTATATTTAATTCTACTGTTAATATTAAAGTTAAACAGAAGAGGCAGACGTATAGGGATATACAGGCGGTTAACATTCCTGTCATATTAAAGGACAAATAATGGAATTAAAAACATTTTTGTGTATAAATTCAATACATGTACCTATTGCACTATTTTTCCTGTACAAAATATAATAAATTAATGAGATCATGACAACATTACTAAAGTTAGACCAAGAAAGCTTCTTGTTTTAATCCCGACCGAATAGTGAGTTACTGTCTCAGATAAATTACCTTATTATTATGTCCATAAGAGACTCGTTCGTCATGCACTAGCGACGATACAGAATTTGTCTTATCGGATTCCCATGTAGTACCGTGCCATACATCCAAGGAATCCGTTGAGGACTTCTTTGTGTCGATAGAACTTTTTCTGGACAGTGAATTTGTGGATCCGACATAGTCACGTTTCATTTCCCTAACACCATTGCTGGATATGGAGTCGCGTCTGTTGTAATTGACGATATTGCTTCTGCTCAAGTTGGGAAAAGAACCCATAGAGTGGCGTTTGTTGTAAATTCTCTGAGTAGGGCTTGGTGTGTCACGACGCGGTGGCGTCACGGAGGGGCTGTGACGATCGCGCCGCAGGATACTCGGAAACGTCGACGGGTGCTCCAGCTCGCGCGCCGGTGACAGCCCCAGAGAGTCCCGTCGCCTGTTTCATCATAGTTATCGTTACACAATATACGACACCAAAATCTTTTAATCATGTTTTATATAAATATAAAATATACCTGATGATAAGACCCCCATTTGTAGGAGAAGCTGAATCCCTGTAATATCCTGGCGTAGATTCTCTACTGTGAAGGTAAAGTGATGACCTATACGGTGTGCTGCAACGGCCATGTACTTCACAGCGAGGGTCGTGCTCGACGATAGAGCTGACAATCGGAGAATGCCGACCCTCCCCCTCCAGATTCATATTTCCAAACATAGAGTCCAACTGACGCATCGCCAGGACTTTCTTCACTGCAGTCATCTTCACAGATCGTCAACACTCTATTATACAATTGACTTTTAATTCACTAATTAAGAAAACAATGTTTCCGAAGCTCGATCGTGCGTAACGCGAGCGTATGAGTACTTTAAGTGACATGTATGTCCTCTAGGTATGCCGCGTCGCGACTGGACTGTTCTCGGACGGCATTGTGCGCAGAACGCTTACCGATGACTCATAAGAGGCATGCGCGCGAGCAACGAGACTACGATTATCGCCGTGTCCTACAATTATATGGTAGGTATACATATAGGTGACAACGAGGTAAATAATGGTCCAGTAAGTACTCTAAGAGAGCCATCAATAATAAACAAGGACTTAATGGCATGTAGGCGTCGCTTCAAGTTTACGCGAAGGTCGCCAAAGTACATGCAATAAAACAAACGCCGCAGCTTCTATAATAATTTGCAACGAAACTGGACATCAATAAAATTATATCATGATAAAATTGTTAATTTGTTAATGAGATGAACCCACGCTCATTTTCAACGCTGTTTATTCAATTAGTTAAAATAATAAACAAGGTAGTTATTTAGCGCTTTTATCTGCGCATGTTGTTAACTAATGTGGCAAATAAAGTTAACTCGCCGATTACATGGTTCCTTAAATGGTACCGATTCCCCAGTTAATTACACTAGGTAGTTTAGATCCGGTCAGTCAATAATTGGGAATAACAAGCAAACAATTCAAAATGGCAACATCCTTGAGCGAGCCAAGGCATAGGTTGTTTCCTTTTGGCAAAACACCAGTTTCACAATAGTAGGTCACAAAAGGTTAGCAATGCCGCAAGACATTCTCTATGCAAGAAAGCAGATTGCAACCTTTAAACACGTCTACATCACAACCGATGCTCAAATGAACTTTCAAAATAATGAGGAAAAATTACTAATTCGACACAAAGATAACGGTAAGTAGCGGTGTCCACAGAAACAAAGTTCTAGTCAACATAATAGGCAACATGATCTAGAAAAGCACAACGCGCCAAAATAATAGAGCAAGTTATCATGACCGGTTATTTAAAATAACTTTTCAACTAACGGTAACGTAGAATTTCGTAAATTTTGTTGTAGGGTGGTATAATATTTCTGATATTATAGTTAACGAATGTACTCATTTTCAGGATCAAATAAATTACCTATCATTAAATAAGCTGCGTATGTGTTCGTTCTGGCCTATCTCCGAAACTACGGCTCCTATTCTAAAAATTCTTTCCCTAATAGGAAGTTACCATATCTCTGTGTGCTAACAGCAAATTTCATCAACAAAATAACTATAGATCCGTAAGAAAATTCACGAGGGCGAAGCCGCAGGTTATTGTAAAAAAAAATTATATCCTTAAAAACGTACTCACTACCTTTCCTTTAAAACAAATACCAGTGCAATAACTTCATAAAAAGTATTTATATTTACTTGGCAATTCTTGTTACCATTATACATCTCCAGCACGCGTAGCATGACCACGCTATGTCTACTGAAGAATAGACATACTGACAGGAAGAATAGACAAACTGTACTGACTTGTCTATTCTGGCTGTCAGTATGTCTATTCTTCCGTAGACATAGCGTGGTCATGCTACGCGTGCTGTACTACCAATTTGTTAAATAATGTTTAAGTGCGACACTATACAGCTTAAATTCAGATGTAAAGCTCTTGATTGTGTTATCCGACTTACAGGTACATAATTATAGGACTGTACAAAGCCGCTTAAGCATTATTACGCAGTATGTCTGCTATTCGTGTGGTACTGACAAATGATATCATTCTGAAAAAAGTTTACACAATTTATGCCTAGAAATAAATGGTAAGCATGCCTAAGTGGGCACTTTTACATTTGGGACACAAAATTGGTCTAAAGCGTGGGCCAGCAGACAGCGGTAGAAACCGTCCAAAAAGGTGAATAAGATTAGGAAGTCGTTAGATATTTTTTCTAAAAGGTCAAAATCAATAGTTAATAAATCTTACGGATAACAGATATGTATAATTTGAAAAGCTATAAACAATATGGAATATGAACGTAACGATGGCCAAACAGGACATGTCCAGAATATTTAAACGGTCATAAAACCATTATATTATTTTATGGCTTGAGCAAATAATACGAGGATACTGCGATATAAACGGTTCAACCATCTTGATTTTGTGAGGTACTAAAGCAGTTACCTACGTCGTTCATGATTATGGAAGTACTCGTATTTCCGTTTAAAACCAAAATACGCGGTCATCATTGTTCATTCATGCCAATTTTCTTTAAGTAAGTTCGCAATAATTACAGTACATAATCTACCATTGATATGCCCAGTTGATTTTTCGCTGTAATATACATTTGAATTTTTAAGATATATACTTGTAGGTGTCCTATTTGTTCTAGCTCTGATTTATAATGTATACTTATATATATGTCACAGTCACAACTCTTAACCAGTCCAAACCAATTTAGACTACAAAAATCAGTCAAAACTACTAATGAATGGTTTAAATTTATTTTTAGTATTTAGAAACCCATTAGGTTGGTCGGTTTTTTTTTACCCTTCTAAAACTGTAGTTTTGTAGTGATTCTTATAACTCGTCTTAGGTATATGAATCACTACAAAACCAAAGTTTTAAAATAGGTACTCGCAAAAAAAATATATATTCCGTATTTTTGATTTTGTAACGCAAACGCGTTTTATCTTAATAAGTGTTTTGACTGAACCCAGTCAAAAGTAGTCTTGACCGTTTAACCCTTTCCCTGTCCCATGAGCCACATACGGTTCAGGTGATTGTTTCACTATTGTATCTGTTAATTAGACAGTGAAAGTGTTAAGAGTTTTGACTGTAACATACATATACACACACTAGGTATGTTACTAATGTCCGCAAAATCGTCTGCGTGTAGTATAGCCTATGTTACTCCTTATAACATCAATTATCTGCTAGTCAATCTCGTTAAAATCTAACCAGACGTTTCAGGAATTAACCAATACATACAGACAGGCATTTTTTTTATTATTTGTGTGAATTAATTAAAGTTTTAGTTAAATGGTTGCATTTAGCGAAACGCTGTTATTTTTACATTGCAAACAGACATTTTAATGTTATTTATTTGTATAGATAACAATAATCAAGTAGGCAGAACTTTGGTTACTAAATAAAGACTTGCACTACGCAAAAAAATAAGTAATTTGATCGATGCACAAGAAATGCAAATGTTTACAGCGCAACTTACAAAAAAAAAACTTAAAGTTTATGATGTCAGCTTGTTCTTCTTAATATATGACACAATAAACTAATTGTCTCACTACTAAAGACAAGACTGCCCTTGACAATATATTCCAGTGCATACGAATGACTCAAAGCGTTAATTAATTTTAGAAATGATGAATACACAATCCTGGTCTTGTCAACAAACATTTGTATTTTGTTTCGGTTCATTTTAATACACTAAATTGTAGCAGGCAAGCAAATAGATAATAAATTGAAACATAATATTATGTGACTGGCTTAGAATCAGACACACATTTACATGTGTATACAAATATAAATATACTATACGTATGGACAGCCCAGAAAGAGGTGGCAGGATGGCCTGAACCCATACCAGCAGGGTTGGGGACTTGGGGCAGGCCTTTGCCCAGCAGAGGGACAGCAGAGGCCAGATAAAAAAAAAGTATATACGTACCTATGCAACTCGAACATTGTACGAGCACATAATTCAAAAACCTACCTTAGGGTGGGTTGCTTCAACTAACCATTACTGACCGGTAATAGTCAAAAATGGCGCTAACTATCGTCAAATCCAAAAAATGGGTTGTTTCACAAAATCATACGTCAAAAAGTTACTATTACCATAACCGACCAGTCATCGTAATTTTGTGTTGTCAAACAGCTACTTCAAACATCAAAATATTATGGAATCTATTTTTTAATAACTTTAACTGACGGATTTTTATGTCATGAAACAACCCGTTACATTTAACGTACGTTAAACATCGCACGTCATAGTAACTTTTTAACCGTCCGTATGTAACGTTAACCGACTGTTTGAAACAACCCGCCCTCAGGGCGGGTTGTTTGCAACGTAACGGGTTGTAACGGGTTGTTTCATGACATAAAAATCCGTCAGTTAAAGTTATTCAAAAAGAGATTCCATAATATTTCCATAATTTTTATATATTAGATTTTAAAAAAGTAGAAAAGAAAACCTAGTACTTAGATAGTAAAAATATATAAAAGTTCTTTCGTCTTCTTAATGAAAGAACTATCTACCTAGTATTTTTCTGACTACACTAAAAAGATTACCACAAAAATCAACCAAATCCAAACGAACCTTAAATACAAGAGCCCAAAAAGAGTAAACAAAAGTTTCGAATTTCCATTAAACTGTCACGTTTACCCAACCCACCTCATCGCAACTCGAGATTTTTATCCTGACGCATTATTTATGTGATTGCGCGTTTTAAGTATTTCGAGTGGGCGCAAAATAATCCAATCCAGTACGTATGAAGGTCATAATTACAGCGTAGCAATAAATAAGAACAGTCGGAACGTTTTATAATGGAACTAGTAAATAAGTTATGTAAGTACTAACTACATACACTGACAGGTAGGCGGCTGAAGGTTATGAAAGATAGGTTTTTGGTCATAAAGTTTGGAGTTAGCTAGGTCGATCTTTGTATGACGTTAAGGGGAGAAAGCGCCAGCGCAGCCCACAAAAACTTACACTTTCTTGAGTTTTTGCAATTTATAGCTCAGTATTATGTGTGTGAAAAGCTTGTAAATGTGTCTATTTAATGAAAACATCGTTTATGAGCTTTTCTATTTAATGAAAACATCGTTTATGAGCTTTTCTAACTTGGAGAGTTATGTTGATGATTTGAATTAATATAATTCTGTAAATTCATATTTGTTACTCCCGCGAATATTTTTTTATTTACCATACAAGTAGGTAGATACTGGACTAAAAATTACAAAATAACGTAAGAATATTTGAATTTCGCTGACTACCCTAGCGCTTTCACATTAATCAGGCAATCATTTTTGCATTCCGTCTGGGGGCCAAGTCTGCTATATTTTTAATTTCGTCATTCCAACACGATCCCATTGTCATTTTGCTGAAAGTTCGTAATCTGCTAAATTCATAATGTTCGATCATTGGTCGGTCGAATTAAAAGCAATGACTGCACAATGACGTTCTAATGATAGGTCAACATTTTTGCAGATTACCGCCTAAGTCAGTCATTCAGTTGTCATTTTGTACGAGATTACCATTCTATATCATTTCTTTCAATAGCGTGTCAGTGGTTGACCATTGAAAAGTCATGTTGACGCCATTATATTAGTAGATTACCAAACTTGTCAAAATCAACAATTATGAAATCAATGATAGACCATTCTGACACTATCGTAATAGCAGTCTTGAGGCCCTGGAACGACTTTAGACTTTTACATTTATTAGTTACTACGTTTTGCCTGCTACTTCATCCACCACGTGACTTTTTACATCGCGCATTTTTTTAATAATAAGTAAGGCACTCGGGGATAACGTAGCTTGCTATTAGCGAAAAAAAATATAGAATCGGACCAGGGGGGACGGAAACGGATAAGTCAAATTGTATGCAGTTGACATATTTGCATCACGTGCACATCTGGTAATCAAACGTCATCTCCATACAATTTGACTTTTCCGTGGGCGTTAACGCTAAAGGGATTTTGTCTACAGGCCCAGTAGATCTGGAGATTAGCCCGAACGAACACAAACTTAACTTTGATAGTGCTGATGATATAGTGATGATACTGGAACACGGACTAGACACATGGCATTATTTTGTCGTAGTCCGAGCGCAATACGGCACTTGCACGGCGATCTCGACCTCCCAACACTCTCAACCGTATGAAAAAACTGAAAAAAAGCGGAAAAAAGGCGGTTGTCTTTTTTACAAAAAAAAAAAAGACAACCGCCTTTTTTTTCGCTTTGAGGCCCTATTTCTTATCAAATTAATTAAGAAAGGGTAACACCAAACAAATTAAGTCATCCCTTAATTTTCTACCCTTAAAGGTAGAATGTTTTAATGCCAGTTTTAATCATTTAATGGGACCAATCCTAAAAGTAATTTGCAATTTCGGACTACACAGTAAAAAGTTACGCGTGGTCAAACTTAAGAATATAAAAAATGGATATGTGTCGGATTGAGAACCTTCCTTTTATTGAAATCGATTAAAAAGACAACCGTCCGCGTGCTGTCTGTCAAACGGACTGCTCCAGTGCTGCTGCAACCCAGAGCAAAAGCCGTAAACGAAAATCAACGCAAAATAGAATATGACAAATTGAAAAGCGAGCGTTACGTACAGTGAGAACTGGGAGAGGTATCAACTATTAATGATAAGTACTGTAATATCTTTACGTTTACTTCGTATTTACCGTGGCCGCAAATAGCACCACCCGATTTCTACCCGTGGGTGTCGTAGAAGGCGATAGAGGGATATTGACCAGAGGATGGGCTGCAGCGTCCTTTTGTCCTTTTGAGTACCATAACCCCTACTGTAATCGCCAACATGCATCGGCCAAGCATGGTAATTACGGCTGAACCCCCTTGAGGGAGACCAGCTATGGAAGTTCTTTTTATTGTAGATGAGTGTTCATCTCATAACCATAATAACAATTCAAATAAGGTCGTATTTCTTGCACCGGTCTGATTCTCTAGAGTACTGTGACGATGTTAATAATTCAGTCAACCAATGAGCATGTTACGCGTACTTGACAATTTGCCACATTATTTTTTCTGCTCGAGAATAAGGAGGTAAGTGTATGTTTATTACTGTATTTATTTCACGGCTAGCTGTGGAAAGTGACCAGCAAGTCTGCCTTTGTTCATGTTCTCCCGCTAGAATAGAGGTTGTTGTGTTTTCATTTTATTCAGATTTGCTATTGTGTCTTTGGAAGTTGAGTACAAGTTAGTTTTCGACTTCCGACTTCTTCTGCGTGGAAGTCAGTCTTGATCACATCCATTCTTAACTAACGTCTCCTACATTCCCACTCCTACCCTAATTATAACCTACCAACCAAATTTCAGCTTCATTGGTGAAATAGTTTTTGGGATTTCGTGATTAATCAGTGAGTGGTATTTCAATTTTATACATATATACTCGTAGGTATAGATTTGTGATGTAGATACGCTTTTACACAATTATGTTACCGTGGTTGTCCTTCACCCTAGCATAGTTTGCCAGAGTTCTACTGACTAAAATGATCTGATAATTTCGACACTACCAAGATGACTTGCGCTTCAAGTCATCAATGTACTTATATCCCCTCTTCGACTCAGCCGATTGGTCTTTGCCTGGTTGATGTTCAGGAAAACTTCGTACCTCATTCTCATTGTCGTCGCACTTCCTCTTGGGAGGTGCACTGTACCACCAAGCTCTCTTTTTCCCGAGCACCTATACTCCATTTACGTAGATGCAGGAATGCAAAACATTTTATTTCAAAGAAAACTTAAAACCATTTTAATTAATATTATTTTGACATAACTTTGATAAATTGATCTAAGATAGTACTAAATATGGACGTATTTAATAATATAAACCAAATAAAAATCTTATAAAGATTACGTAAAATTTTATATTTGGTAAAATTATAGTGAAACAAATAACGTTCCCGGTATTGTTCATCCCTGCTTCTTTTAGGTTTATAACATTGACACTCTAATTTTAAATTTGAATGACATAATACAACTAAATGAAAGTCACATAATTTCATAAGATAAATTATTGAAATGGTTACAATTAAGTGCTACAGCTGTTGTAAAAATAGATTTATAATAAATTCGGCGTCTATCGTAACTGTAACATGTTTATTGTACTTTTGTTACAAAGTGCGCATAAAAAATAACCT
Organism: Charanyca ferruginea; assembly: GCA_947361185.1. Classification (NCBI taxonomy): domain Eukaryota; kingdom Metazoa; phylum Arthropoda; class Insecta; order Lepidoptera; family Noctuidae; genus Charanyca; species Charanyca ferruginea. The sequence continues at coordinate 13,890,333 of OX376055.1, read as the reverse complement.
TTTTCAACTTCTGTCTAATGCTATTGTAAATGGAGTATAAGTAAATTATTATAAGTCACAAGGCAAGATATTATTGTGAAACAATTGAAGGGACCTAATTATTACAATTATTGTAAAATATTCTGCAACACAATAAAAACTAAATTGTGTTTGACATTTAGATCATAAAGTTTACTCAATTATCGTCGAATTTTATTATCTAATTTGTATTTTACCTTGCAGTTTCCTGCCAACAAAATCAGAGCAACGTGTTGCTCATTTATGATTTATAGCCAAAGTAATTCGCAAACATAATGTAAAAACTGACGTTTATTGTAAGTGAATGCGCAATGAATATTCATATAAATGATTAATTAATATTACTTACATGTTTTTTTCACTAGTAATTTTGACACGATGAACACGTAGGTATCTTGTTTAATTAAGGAAGAATATTTTTTTGTTTCACGTACACGAGCTAAGTATAATTAGCTACTCTTCGTAATCATCTTTAATTTAATAGGCTATCAGCATTGGTAGGATATGAAATAATTACAGTAAATAAATCATTGTTAAAGCCAAATTATTAGTTTTAAGTTATCTTGCTGCGCCCTAACATGGTCATGTACTCACTACTTTTAAGCCTAGCGTGTAAGCTCTGGTTGTCATTGTGCATTAAATAAATATAAATATTGTAAACTAACACCATCATCACCACCTTGGGGGAGGGAGGCCTATGTCCAGCAGTGGACGGCTTTCGGCTGAAATAATGATGATGATGATGATCGCCATCAGTATTTTCGACCCACTGCAATGAGTACCTATGAAATACAATGCAGCAAATGATTGAAATTTACTAACACATACTACATAAATATTATATAGCATCAAAAATGAAAAACAAAAATGTTGTTAAGTAGGTGCACGTCAAATGAAAAATAAAGTAAGAGACGTCTCAAAAGTAGGTATCAGTCGTGGATAGTTTGTATGGGTTGTGATTCTACTTTTTTTCAACTATCGTCTTTCTTTTTCGGCCTTGAGCAGCTATTCAACGACATTTTTTGCACAATAATATCAGAGTTCTTTTGTCGCTGACTCTAACCAACCTACGCTGAAGTTTTGCCTTACCTAAGTTCTAAGCTCTGGCCCTAGAATAAACTAGAGTTCAATTTATTTAAGCAAGGGCTGTATTCCTTGGTCGAAAAGGTCTAAAAGTCAACCTAATTAAAAAATGGAATAAAATTACTCATTTCTTGTGCTATTTTAACGGACTTGACAGAAAATACCAGCGACCTTATTGTCCCACCAGAGACCAAAGACCTCTTTTTATAAAGGAAAGGCACGATGACCTAGTGCCTGACATAGAACCCAACAGACTTTGGGTCTTATAAACTAGCTGTTCTGGGCGGTGGAGCATGTGTCTTGACTTAGTAAAAATTGTGTACTATAGCGCAATACGGGGAATCTCCCGTACCCCACCTATGCAGTATAAAGCAGTCCGCTTTTCACCATTACTTTTTGTTATAAACGTAGCCAGCAGTGCTATTCTGTTATCTGTTACAATCTCTCTCGGTGAACACCTAAAATAGGTGAAGTGAACTGTCAACCGTTTGTAGTGCTTTGTAAATTCCTAGCATCGGGGCAGATGGCAGCTCACTTCACCGAGGTGTTCACCGAGGGAGATTGTAACAAAATAGACACGTGTTTATAATAATTATCTTTTGTTTTTTCGTTTGTGTGATTTGGATGAAATGTTGCGTGTATATTTCAATGGGTTCCTGGATGGTTTGATAATACAATTGGACCCGGTAGGTGGCGCTGTTTTCGGGTTCGCGTTTTGTTTTATTTTCAGGGGAGGACAACGTTTGACGGGCCCGCTAGTATGATAGGTATAAAAATCTCGTGCCGTAATGTTTGTTATCGAACTCTTCCGAAATGGCTTGACCTATTTTTATGTAATTTTTTGTGTATATTTGGTAAGTCTGAGAATAGGTCATGGGCTATTTTTTTTTTAGTTTTATGGCAAAACAACGTTTGCCTTATCAGTCAGTAATTATATGATAATTATAATGTTCCTACACCTGCATATGCACTGCAGGACATTTAAAACACGAATTATGGCGCGATAAATGCGGCTACCTAATAGACCCCAAGTAGTCTAACAAATAAAAATAAATAACGATTAACTTAAACCATCGATTCTAAAAGAAGAAGAATAATGTAATAATCAGCGATGTTTTCAGACGATAGAAAGAAAATAACGAGACGTCTAACGAACATTCTTTTTACGAGTAAACACAAGACGCAACAGAATAACGACCAATTAATGACAGAAAGTAGTAAGTAAATAGCTCGGAAACGCAATTGTTAATACCAAAAGACATGTGACCATCTAATCACGCTTTAATTAATTTACTGTGACAGTGTGGTTAGCAAAATAATGACGGCAATATCATAAAAACTTGTTAAAATTTATTGTAAAAATAAATAATATTATTGTTTCAGAAAACACGTAGTAACAAATAAGGTAGTAAATATTGACACATTTGATCATGTTAGCACTGGAATTGATAACGTATAATATATCATTACTCAAGATTTAAACTCACGTTAAAGCAAAGGTGTTAAATGAAATGACTTCGTAAAAAAGTTATCGCTTAAACTGTAATAACTGATGTTATTTTTCTTATTTAATCATAAGCGCAAAGAAACTACTTACTTAAGCTACAAAATACGGAGTAATCAATTACATGTTATCTTATTTATCGCCTAATCTAATTAAAAGACTTTATAATAGCATCTTACGAACATCATCAATTCATACATGTTCCAACCTAGAAAATCTTTAAAAAATATATTTCTATTTGGACCGTGAACGCTGCCTTTCAACGAGAAATCTCGTAAAATGTAAAAATTTACTGCATCGTTATATTAAGACTATTTATTTTAATTCTTAGCGGAAGACATTAGACGCTTTCATTTGTATTTCCAAAATTTAACAATTCGTTTTATAAACGACATTTCTTCATCAAATAGTGTTTGGTTTTTATTAGAAGCATTATAAAACGGGTAGTAATGTTCGATGTTACGCAAAGCTTAAATTCTTTGTAACATCCGTCATTTCGCTTATAAGGTAAGACGTGTTTTGTGGATTCTACATGTCATAGCACCAGTTAAAACAATGGCCAAGGCTAAACACGTTAATCGCGGTCAATGTTCCAAAAGTTATATAAAAAATATTCTTACGTTTTTCGGGTCTCCCATATCCGGCGATTCGACAATTTCGTTTTTCCTGAAACACGAGAAATTTAAAACATGAGAAATGTATGTTACACGACGATGCACTCACTTGATTTCGGTTTCACGCACTGAATTCAATTCAAACGGATAACACTACACTATTTTACATTTACATATTACATTGTAATTTATCGGCTCGTTAGAGAAAACAGCTCCAGAGCAGTTGGCGACCAAACAATCAGAACAAATTGCTTGTTCGCTCTACCGATGAAAGTCCACCACTCCGTAAGAAAAATGATTACTGTTTGCTACTTCGTGCATGCATTGCATACTAGTAATCATCTACTATCAATTACAAGCACATCTTTTATATAGATACGAGATTTTTCGCATTTTTTCAATATATCTAAATCAACTGAGATACATATATATTTTTAAATATTTTTAGAATAATATTAGCAGCGAATTATCTAAGTAGATCATGAGTTACCTGATAAACGGTGGCTGCTCGCGACCTTTATCGGGAGCCATCTGTTGTGGATTCTTGACAGCTGACGGAAAAGCTGATGCAACATCTTCTATTTGCTCCATCCTGAAAGTAAATGAGAGCAAATCGATAAATCATTTCAAATACATATTCTTATAATAACTGTTTGATTACTGTTTGATTGATTATTTAATTGAGCATAAATATATTTACATTTTCTGTTGCCTCAAGTCTGAAGAGCAGAGATTACGAAGATAATCATCGCACTCGCGTTGCTTTTGGATTTGATATTCTTTAAGTAGTTCCCTTCTAAAATCTCCATCGGCGCCCGGCAACATTACCGCTTCAGCCTGCTGTGGCGTGCGTTCCGCGAGTGATGAGCGTTCAGTCGACGCTGCCGTGTTTGATATTGACGTAGAGGCTGAGTAGTCTTGTCCCCTGTGCTCGGGGGTAGTGGCGTTCGACGCGCCGATGCTACTATCATTCGTTTTCGCAGAACTCGTAAATTCACCGATGGGTTTCAACGTCGCCTCGTCAATTGTCTTCAAAGACTCGTTAAGCCCGTTGAAAATACTCTCGGCATTTTTACTATCAAATAACCTATCCACGGACGTGTTCATCAGTCTGCTACCTTTAATTCCAGTAAGATGGAATCCGGCGAAACATGAAGACGAAGGACCATAATCGATTGCTGAAAGTGCCATTACAGCTGGATGCCGTGGAGCACCGTCTGGAAGCGGCCGCAGGGATCTCGTCATAGCGTCGGCGGCCGAGCGCGGCCTCCTGAAAGGCATCGCCAAATGAGGGAATGTGCGTGGCTTTATCGGCGTAACAAGCATGTGTTCCGTCCAAGAGGTATGTAAAGATGGACGCTCTAACTTCTCCACGTCTACATTCAACATTCTCTGCTCAAATGGAACACTAAACGTCTCGGCTGGAATAGATTGCAGCCACGACAACAAACTTAGATCTGATTCGTCAAAACCTGAACCATCAAGTAATCTTGAAAAATTAACTTCATTCGATTGCGCTTCCTTGGACCCCGTAGCTTTTGCTTGACAGTAGTTAACACATGACTCATATAGTATTCCTTTAATAAGTAGTTGCATTAGGCGGTCATTTTTTGCGCATTTAGATACCGATCCGCTAGACTTTTTGTCACAAGGCAAGAATTGTTCTACGAGAGGATACACCTCTCTAAAGCACTGAACACGTGCGTTGCTCGGATTCCATTTCTTAAACTGCGCATGATCAGTAATACTTGGTAAAGTCAACAATAAACATAGATTTGAGTATTCTTCTTTCGAGGGTGCTAGCTTCTCTAAATCGCTAAGGACTTTCACAACTTCATCTACAATATTTTCAACATTATTATAAGCTTTAATTTCAGATCTTATACATAACAGTTCAATATACTTATGTCTTAGAATAGCGTAATTAAATTTGTCGGCTTCGAAAGCTTTGAGTGCACTGAGTGGTTGTATAAATTCCAGTACGTCATCCCACTGTCCGTCGAGGATCAGTTGACGTAAAAACAACACGTCATCAGCGAAATTGCCATTAATGACACCGGTTTCACGCTCTAGCGATAGTTGGGTAATGTGCAGGTCACGGTTATGTAGAAACTCCAGGGCCAGCCGGACCACGTCATCCTCGCGTAGGTTTAGGTGGGTTGACGGCATTCTGGTAACTAAGTGCCTTATATCTGGAACAAACAAGATAATTTGCGATTATTGAAGTAAATGTCAACAAAATCAATTATGATACGATCGTCTAGTCTAGACTCTCAATTTGAAAAATATATATTTATTAGCATTCCAGAGGCGCATTCGACACGCGGTAAAAGTGTGCTTTTTTTAATGTAATGATGATATTCTTATACATTTTATCTTTAGTTACGATTTCTCGTCAAAAAATGCATATTTTAAATTAATTATACTTTCGTTTCGATTTTAGCATTGCAAATATTACCGGTTTATTGTACGATGTCACGTTATTCGACTTGTTTAGCTAGCAATTTGTTGCATAGCGTAGGCCCCTTAAAGTCAAGAATCTAGTCACCTTTGTAAAATTACATTATTTTTCGAATTGAAGCTTTTCTAGAATTTTAGCGCCCGTTAGTAAGACACCATTTTTAGCCTCATGAAACACTTCAAAAATGTATTTTGTATGTATTTAAATTAGTTTATTGCCCCAGTTTTCAAGAGAAGCGGCTGATAATTTCGCAGAAACTTTTATTCGAAAATCTTTCAAAACTGATTCAGTGCACAAAACATCTATTATACCTTTAGTTGAAATTACTATCTACAATTCCTGACTCCAGAATAATACCGAAATTGTAGAAAAAAACATGACTTAAGATAAGATCGACAAAACTACAGTATCTAGTTTGAAAGTCTTATTTCCTAAATAGGGAGGTACTTTCAAAGGCTAATAACTAAGTAAATTGAGACGCTTTAGGTTACAGCTTTCAGTCCTCTCCAGTACCTAAGTACCCTGGGTTTCACTTATTCCGATCGAGTCGGTAAGTATCATCGTACAGTAAACCGGTGATCCGGTTTATTGTACGATGTCACGTTATTCGACTTGTTTAGCTAGCAATTTGTTGCATAGCGTAGGCCCTCTAAAAGTCAAGAAATCTAGTCACCTTTGTAAAATGACATTATTTTTCGAATTGAAGCTTTTCTAGAATTTTAGCGCCCGTTAGTAAGACACCATTTTTAGCCTCTTGAAACACATTAAAATATGTACACTCGGCGTCACAAAAATCGCACCTCTTTAAGAATTCCCTTCAAAGTCATTTTAACCCTATTAATCAATGGTATACATATGACTATAAGGTATAATTGGAAAGGCAATTTATTTAAATTTCAGAATAAATCAATGGATTTGGTTTTTTGTTTACCAGGGAATAAAAAAAAGCAAGCTAATGCAAATGATTAAAAAGTTAAATTTTATTTTATCAGCAAAAATTACAACAAAGTCCTTAAAACTAACTTAAAACCTAGTGTTACCCCCCCTAGCCCTGATGACTGCTTCCATGCGTTCTCTCATGGACCTTATTAATGTGACAACAGTCTCTTGTGGAATGTTGTCCCATTCTGCAACGACGGCATCTTGAAGGTCTTGGAGAGTGGTAGGGGCAGGATTTCGTGCCCGTACTCGCCGTTTCAGTTCATCCCAAAGGTGCTCAATAGGGTTCAGGTCTGGACTTCGCGCCGGCCAGCGCATAACAGGGATGCCAACTTCTTGCAGGTAGTCTCTTACAATTAAAGCGGTGTGACAACGGGCGTTATCGTGCATTAACGTGAACCCACTGCCAACAAAACCCGCATAAGGGACAACCTGCTCCTCTAAGATCTCTGTTATGTACCGAGCAGCAGTCAGCGACCCTTGCCCGCGAGCACTTCCAGTCCGAGAAACACACACAAGGTTCGTTTTACCGTCGATTGACATGCCGCCCCAGAACATGCACGAGCCACCCCCGTATTCCACTGTCTCATGAATACAGGCTTGTGCGAATCGTTCCCCTTGCCTCCTATACACTCTTCGACGCCTGTCGTTGCAGAAAAGACACACCCTCGTCTCATCCGAGAAGAGCACAGCCCTCCATTGGTCTATTGTCCAATCCACATGGTCACGGGCAAATTGCAACCGGTCTCTCCTATGCTGTGCAGTCAATTTGGGCCCTGTAGCAGCCCTATGAGCTGCAATTTTCTTCTCCCGCATTCTTCTTCTAATCGTGGAGACGCTTACAGAAGTTCTGCGAGCTGATCGCAGTTGTTGTTGCAGCTCAACAGCATTGGAGAACCGATTACGTAAAGACGTCGAAACAATGAAGCGATCGTCTCTTTCGGATGTGCACCGTTGTCTTCCAGATCCACGTCTTCGGATATAGCCACCAGTCTCTTGGAAACGTTGGAACACTCGTCGAACGGCAAAACGACTCAAGTTCAGTTGCCGAGCAACATCACATTGCCGCATCCCTGATTGCAGTAGTGCAATGACTTGAGCGGCTTCATCTGCAGTGGTATCCATCTTCTGGGGTATTTTTCTTGCTGTAGCTGTTCACGTGTGTTCACTTCAAAGGTTGAATAGCGAATGACCCACATTTAACCCGGGTCGCCCGTTTTATACCCTTGTAGGGAGGTGCAATTAGTGGCCGTTGTAATGCGTATTTTGACAACATTTTTTTTAACGTTACGTGCTAATGAGATCTGTTGTGTTTAGGAATTCTAACTGTTGTTAATTTAAAGGTCGTTAAACATACTTTTAATTGATACCAATATTAATTGGGTTTAATGTATTCGTTACTGGCGGGACATGTTTTAAACTTATTTTCGAAAAGGTGCGATTTTTGTGACGCCGAGTGTATTTTGTATGTATTTAAATTAGTTTATTGCCCCAGTTTTTAAGAGAAGCGGCTGATAATTTCGCAGAAACTTTTATTCGAAAATCTTTTAAAATTGATTCAGTGCACAAAACATCTATTACAACTTTTGTTGAAGTTACTATCTACAATTCCTAACTCCAGAATAATCCCGAAATTGTAGAAAAAATCATGACTTAAGATAAGAACGACAAAACTACAATATCTAATCCGAAAGTCTTATTTCCTGATAAAATAGGGAGGTACTCTCAAAGGCTAATAACTAAGTAAATTGAGACGCTTTAGGTTACAGCTTCTAGTCCTCTCCAGTACCTAAGTACCCTGGGTTTCACTTATTCCGATCGAGTCGAGTTCTTACTGCAGGACTTAAGGGAAACTAATAGTAGACTTGTATGTCTAACCACCTTCAAATGTACTTTGCCAACCCAGTAGGTAAGATTAAACATTTATAGCCGCCGCACACCAAAACGACTCCACCTCAATTCTAAACATTGAAATGTGAACTTTACCGATCGTATCTTGTACTAAGGCGTAAGTAAGGCAATACGGCGTATAAACGACACATTGCCAACGTGTCGTCGCCCACTTCAAACTTTGAGAAATGTTAGTGTGAAGGTATCACACGATATAAAGTTCAAGTTGAGTCGATGATGCTTAAGTTTTTAAGGTATGCAACGACCATAACACGATCGACATAAAACCAATTCAATTAGAGTCAACTCCCTTGGTCATTTAACAAAATATATTGACTAAGTATTTGCACCGTTTATAATAGGGGTGTATAAATGCTGTATTAAGTACCTATTATAGTTATCATTTTGAGTGACTTATGCATTGAAATCTAACCAAGATGTATCATTATTTTTAATAGGGCTGTTACTAACTAACAGCTAATAATCCATACTTAATATTATAAATGCGAAAGTAATTTTGTCTGTTAAGCTTTTACGATGAAACGGCTGATCCAATTTTGATAAAATTTGTTATGAAAATAGCTTGAACCCTGGGGAAGGACATACGCTACTTTTAAATCCACGACTTCGTCTGCATCCGCGATAACCGACATTCACGCAAACGAAAGCTAGTCATCAATAAAAGCATTTTCTATAGCAATTTCAATCCATTTTTAAACATTCCTGAAACTGTACTACAACAGACCAGAATCAAAAAGAGGGAGTGCATTACTACAAGAGCTCAACCGAAAATTAATAAATATACTGTGATCTCTTAATCACTAATATAACGTTAAATTATGAGACAGATTAGTTCAGACGCACAGTTTAATACCTACCCGTTAAATGGGTCTACATTAGGTGATAAAATGGCTCAAAAAACACACACTTTATGCTATATAGTGTATGAAAGCAACATAGTATGACAATTTTAATTTCAAATCTGATTTAAACTACTCCACTTAAAAAATAATTAGAACGAAAAATATTTTTTATTCATTCTCCCGACCAGCTTCAGCATTTAAGGAACTCTTCATTTGTATGCAACTCATACAATCTGATACTAATACAATACATTAATTGGAGTTAGTGGACCAAATTGACACAGACCTGCTTTACTGGACTTCCTGTACATGACTGCTTATTAACAATGTAAAGAAAGTATCAAGAATTGTTTACACTTCATTGAAACTACACTATGACTACAGTATTAAGATTTTTAACTTTAAACTAAGCAAGAAAAAAATAGTTTATATTGCTGTTTCAGACAATTACTGAAAATTAATAATAACACATTTTTATTAAGTTGCAGTACTATTTTGTGCGCACAGATTTATTTATATAAAAGCAAACATGTCCTTTATTAATTGTTCAATATTCATGCTACTGGATCTTATTAGAATAAAATAAGTTCTTAGTAATCTTATCTTTAAACTTCAGAAAGATGAATTGTGTGACAGATTGACAGTTATCACTTTATCAGTGAATGATAAGGTATTGTGCTAATGTTTTTTTTTTCAAGGCAGTAAATTACATAATGTGTAATCTAGTTTATGTTAGTACAATAACCTCAACATCACCATCTGCTTAGCTTTTCCTCAACTATTTAGGGGACGGCTTACAGTCCAACTGGATGCAACTGAATATCAGTATTTTACATGGAGAAACTGATGGACATGGCCTTTTAGACCTCTGCAACCCAGTTACTAACACACACACCACCCATCCACAAATTAACCATGACAAGCACAGCTTAACCATGATCTTTTACTTAGCCAGGAACCCACCCTGAACAATGACCTCAATAATTTTTTATTGTTACTATTTGTACCATCAAACTGTGGTGATCGGACTTCACATTTATAACCACTAAGTAAAAAGATTTTATTCTACTTTATGAATTAGTAAATAATAATAAATCACTTATTTCTCCTCACTGCATTAAACATGATTGAACTGTTTGTCACTAAAAAGCATTTGTCCCATCTAGAATTATTTGGTGAAGAGTTGGTGGTTGTGTTGGGTTAAACCCTGTACATCACAGAACACCAGATGCCCCATAGAATAGAATTTCAAAAGGTATAATAATGAATATATTATTCTAGTTCTGTAGAAGTTTATGAGTGAGTCTTAGTGATCTTGAGTAGAAGACCAAACACAAATGAATGGATTGTGTAGAAGAAGATATATTATGGTTTGAAAGAGAGTGAATATGAACACCATTGAGTAAATATAACATACTTTGTGGTGAATACCGAAATAACAACAGATAGAGATGTATGAAAGTAGAAATGAAATGCCAAATAAAATAAATTGAGATACCACAAGAAGATGAAGACTCTATGTGCTAATCATAGTTTAACTTTGGATTTGTATGCTGTTAGTAAAACGTTCTGGTGTGTGCAATTCCACAAACCAACATGTTTTTCGCGTACCTGGTACATTGTTGTTGTATGTTGTTACTAAAGTTTTAGGGTTATAATGTACACTTTACATGTGTGGATGAACACATCTATTTAAAATAATAATAATATGACAGTGTTATTAGAAAATATGATTTGTTGTAAGAATTTAAAAGATAAATGCTGTATTAAGTACCTATTATAGTTATCATTTTGAGTGACTTATGCATTGAAATCTAACCAAGATGTATCATTATTTTTTAATAAAACATGTTTATTTGCTGTTGTAAATAATGGTTTAATACCTGAGTACCTACATACATAATATGTATTGTGTAACATTTGTTAAAAGATTTATTTGAGAATACCCACTAAAACATAGGATGATATTTTGATTGATAAGTAAAAGCAATATTGAATCTCATTTCTTAAAACCTAGCTATCTCATGAATAGATAAATAAATAATTTTATTTCTACATTAGTAATTAGTAGGATAGTACTTAGTACATGACATAGAAAGTAGTGTTAGTTAGTACTTACATCTACCAGAAAAGAAACAAAATAATTAGTAACTATATGCCACAATGGCATGTAGGCATATCCAATGCCCCAGTGTGGGACTGTCCCTCCCAGACTGTCCACTATAGTACTTAGGATGGTTAGGACTGCACAAAAGCAGGCAACTTATAGTAAAAGAGTCACCTTACTCACCTTTCGGAAGACAGGGCTTAGTTAATATTATTAATTTTTAACACACTAATGAAACCAAACAGTGCCAAATAAGTAAACAAAAATAAATCAAATTGTGAGAGTAGCATTTTACAATAGCTTTGCTCTTTATTCTGTGTCTATTTTATTAGAAAGATTAATTTAATAACACGATACTTTCACACATGGTATGCTTGTGTGCGTAATTTATGCTCCTGCAAGGGGAAAGCCTGATGTGCTGCTTAGTAAAAATTATTGGTGCATCTCTGACATAGCACATACCACTAAGTGAAAACTTTGACAGCCCCAATTTCATCACCTCATAGTATTTGCCGCAATGATTCAAAATTCGAAACAGCCATTTTAGCACGATTTAAGTCCAAAACAACTAAACCGCCTACACATTTTAAGCAAACGTTTTAGGTCTTCACCGGATAGTGGCAAGAGATTAAAAAAAAAACACTTTCTAACTGGTCATCAAATCAAAACACGAGATATTTTACAGTTATAGAATTATTATTAAGCGATAATTAAAACTATAATAGAAAATAACAACGTCGACAAAACAATTTTACCTTGATTATAACAAACTGATGACTGATACCACTCGAATAAATATTTCACAAATTTAATATGCTACATTTGTAACAACAATTAGCGGAACAATAATGAGAAATTTATTAAATTTATTCCACATTTTTTAACGGGAGAGAGAGTAGATCACAGATTAGAATTGTTTAAAGATTTGCCTGCCTGTCTATGATTGTTGTTAGGGTTGTAAAAAAAATTATCGATTGTTATATAAATCGATTAAAATTTTATTAAATCGATTATTAATAAACTTTATTTTTATTACATGCGGAATTAATGTAACATAACAATAATAACATTGCAGCACCGCTAACTAGTTTAGTCTGGGGATCCATTCGATCATATTTATCTGTGTTTATGTTCTTATCAAGCTCAAGTCAAAATTAAAATCAAACCTTTAATTGCTCATCAAAGGCTCGTTACTGTTACACTTTCTTGAGACTTGAGACTCAATAACTACTGAGTTAGACTTATTTACCGCAGGGACTCAGTTCACGTTAAGAATGGACCGCATGTATACATTTCAGAAACACATCAAGGAGCATGCCTGTTTTACCTTCATTGATTAAAAACGTTTGTTGATTCCGGTGCCGTCAGCTCCTGAATGTCCTTATAAAAGCCAGAAACCGCATAGTAGGAAAAAGGGTTCCCGAAACTTTATTTGTCAAACAATAATTATGTGGTAAATAATATGAAACATTAGCCTTAGTATTAAATCCATAGAAATAATTACTGTAAATAAAGTTGATTTAATGTAATTGTTTTACCCGATCAATTTTACAAAAAAGGGTATCTTTTATTTTAGAAAAAAACAATCATTAATTTATTAAAAATATTTTTCAATAATCAACAACAAAAAAAGATTATTCTTTAATCGATATTTTTACGGTTATGGCACATCCCTGTGATTTTGTCAGTGAGTGACGTCTTGCTTGTTATTTGCTACCAAAATCAAGTAGCATAGAGTAAATCAGTAACTAAAAACAGTAGACGAATAACTATACAAATAATTTTAAAAATTGGTCTGTTTGGACTCATGAAATCGATTTAAATATTTCGGTACATGCAACTGCCAGCTCGCAGGATATCCTCTACTACAGGAAACACCATTCCATAACCCTTTCCTTGCAGTCGGGGTAAGAAGTGAATGATCAACCCATCAAAATAACGCTCACCAGCGCAGCGTGCCGTTTTTATGAACGTGGTCATTGTGGACCAGCTTCATAAGGAACTCTAATTTCTATAGTCTGTTGTATCGGTATTTTTGTTGGCGAAGGGCTGTAGGGTAAGGTCTTCAATCAATGAAGGATGCAACAGAAAAAATGTCGCATCGAAGTTAGGTAATAAGCCTTACCCGTTGTCCTAGGTGAACGACAACGACAAACGCGTTAAGCGAGTAATGTAATGGGACGCGACGCGAAAATTTCAAATAGTCGTTGTATGTATGTACTTGTGGCCTATGTTGTCGCCATAATCAATGTGCGACGAGACGCGGCAAGTGCAGATTTGTTTTTTGCACGACAAGATGCGATACAATAGCACCAAAATTAAATATTTACTATTATAAGTACTTACAGTGTTTTTTCTTACCTTATAAATGATGAAACTCTCCAAACTTATTTCTTTCTAAATAAGTACAATGACTACCTACAACGTAGAACACACGCCGCGTGAAGTATTACTCGCATCAACGTAGGACACACGTCGCGTGAAGTATTGGTCGCATCGCGGCTCGTCGCGTCGCGTCCGTCCGGTCGCTCACCTATGACAACGTCTTACAATCAGTGACGTCGTCGGTTGCCTTAGAAGGACCAGTATTAACATTTATCGGGGAGCGCTTCTACTCGGTCCAAATGGAGAATATCTTTTTGTATAAAATAAACGCTCGTGGCGTACGACCTAAGTTTGAGTGAAACCTCGGCCGGACTGTTGTAAACAAGCCCTCCACATAGGTCTCCACCGGCGGTTTACAACAGTGTACACTTGTTTGCAACAAAAATTCGTTTGACCTTCAACAACCTCTGTGGACGGAGGCGCGTTGTAAACCGCGTGTTGATGCCGCCGTTGTAAACAATGAGTCGACAACACACTCAGGTGGGAGCCTTGTTGTAAACCAGTGTGGACGCAAACACCAACCGTGGGCTCCACAAGCCTCCCACCAAGGTGACCCCTGTTGGAAGCTTGTTTATAACAATCTGACCCGGCCTTGAGAATGTGGGTAACATTGTACGAAATTTCGCTAATACTTACACGTTGGGATCCCAACAGTGTTTTCTGACACCAGTATTATTCAGGGTTGCTTTCACCGTATTCGGTGAAGGGGAGGACTAAACGTAGACCATGATGGGGTTACTTAAAATGGTGTAAGCTTTAGCAATATTTCACGTGAGCCTGTGATCTAAACAAAAACTAAAAGGGAGGTATTCTTTGTGGTAAGTATTCTGGACCTCCCGATTTATGTCCAGCAGCTTTTCAGTACAGTTTCATTTGTTCAACACTGGCTTTCAATAAATAAATAAATTGTTCAAAATAGTTCTAAGTTATCTGTGACACTAAGTCCCAAAAGTGGCGCCCCCGTGCTGTCATTGCAGCCAGCGGTTAATCAGCAGCAAAGTGAAAACTGAAAAGTCAAGCAAGTAATATCGTAACATCTTTCACAAGAGGGACTGATTGGATTGTTGGGTTTTAAAAATTATAGTTTTGCTATAGAAAATGGATGAAGAAGGTGATAGTATTTTGCTCGAAGATAATTACTATCAGTTACTGAATGTTTCAAAAACGGTAAATATAAATCACGTGCATTTTTTGAATTGCTTTCAGCATTTTTGTTGCATTATCAATATTATATAACGACACAAATCAATATTTTATCGTGGAATGCAAGTATTTATTACAAACGGTAGAGCTACAGAAATTATTTTACAGCAAATAAATTTGTTTCACATAAATTAAAATAAACTTTGAGGTTAGGAGCGGTGCATCCTGCACTCGTTAATTGCTCATAAATAATTTCGTATTCTAATAAATTGAATAGGGTATCTTATAAATAGTAAGGTACTGGTGTACGTTACAAACCTGCGCATCAGAATTTTGTTTTGTAGGTCAATAAAATTACTGTGGAGGATGATGCAATTTATATCTTTTAATTATATACACAGTATGTACAGTCGGTTATTTTTAGTCATCTATTTTTTATGTTATGCTGAAAATACTAATCTTTTAAACTATAAGAAAATGTATGGGTGTAAAAAATGGTACAATAATAGTTGGAAGTCTGATGTAATTTAATTTTTAAATCTGTAAATCTGTGTAGGTATGTTTTACTACATGCAGTTTTTTTTTGTGATACAAAAAGCAACCATTGTTTCATTCATTTATGAATCAAAGTAAATGTTAATGTTTTCGATTAGCCTTGGCCTTTCAAATGTATATGGCCGGCTGAAAAGTGAAGACGTCATTGTAGACAATTTACAAAATCTGTCAATGATTTGTCTTGAAAAGCCTATTCTTTATTAATGTTATGTCTTCTCTCTTGACCTTGACACTATGTAGACAAGCATATTATAAGTTAGATGATTACATCAATGATAAAAATGCTTGGCTGAATGCTGGTCCTGCTCCACAGCCAGTTTAGGGAATTTCTAAATTGGAAGAAAAGGATGTTTCCTACCCCTTTTTCTATTGACATGAGTAACGAGTATCGTTATTATTACTTATACATAGATATTTTTAAATTATTTACTTATTACACTTCAAATGATACAATAATATACATTGGAAACCTTAGTTTTGTATAATTTACCAGCATTATTTAAATTTTGTAAATGTGAATACCATGGAGCCATTTACTAAGTATATTAATACCTATATGTTTGACAAAAATTAACATGGCGGTTGGGAGTATTGTCATGCTCGCTCAAATGTCTCGATGATGGTGGCGCGTGTGTTGGATCATTCGGCTCCCTTCAAAATGGTTGAGCAGAATGGTGCTGATTCACGCGTCATGTTCGTGAATGGGCGCTGTCAGTAGAGATTGGTCAGCTCTTATCTGCCATGGACTTTATCTTGCTTCTTTTTGTGTTTTGTATTGTTGGATTGCCTTCATAGTTTTCACATATAGAAGCAACAAGAATCATGTAACCAGACTTTGTAAAAAACTTGATTTAAAAGAGTGTTTTCCATAGAGTCCTACCTACGTTTTGGAATGAGCCACTAGCTTCAACTCTCTGACTAACTGACCGACTCCTTGACAATTCAAAAGTGCCTGTAAATGGTTTAATTGAAATAAATACTTTGACTTTGACTTTGACATGCCTCACTACCATTTACTTGACAATTATGCTGAACTCTAAATGTTAAAATAAATTTGGTCTTCATGTAGCTCATAAAATCTTGACATAGTTTTTACTTGTGATGTATGTAATACTACTAATGTATGCTTAATATGATTGATATAATACTTTGCATATTTTCTCAATAGTTTAAATAAGTAAGAAAAATTTGAGTAATATTTACACTAGTTGATAGAGGCTGTGCAATAATTGAAACAGACTGACAAAGAGTGATTCTGTAGGTTTCTCACCACCCTAAAATAATTTTATTATCATCAAGATCATGACAACAGTACAAAACCTGTGTACTTGAGCTATATCTTAATATTAATACTGCTAAAATGGTCACACAATGAATCATTATTCTGGAATATCTTTTTACAGGCACCTCCAGAAGAAATAAACAGTGCATATCGCCGCTTTTCACGTATGTTCCATCCCGACAAACACAGCACTGATCCAAATAAACAAAAATGGGCAGAACAGATATTCAACAAAGTCAAAGAGGCTTATGAAGTGCTTTCTGATTCACATAAGAGAGCCATCTATGATACTCTAGGTAAGAGGTTTGACAATTTGTTCACAGCTTTAAATAAATACCAACCTCTGTAAGCTTGAAGATACTCTAATCAATGAGTTGTTTATTTATGCAAGTAAAAAATTAGACTGATTCGCTGTTAAAGTCTTATAGTGGTTCATCATAAAGTACCCTCCCATATACAACAACCACGTTGGCACAGTGGCTGAGCAATTGGCTGCAGTACTGCATGTCGCGGGTTTGATTCCCCCACAGAACAAATATTTGTGTTGTCTATAGGTAGTTGTTCCGGGTCTGGTTGTTGGTGTATGTAAGTTTATGTTTGTGAATGCGCCCATGACGCAAGAGAAATTCCTAGTGTATTTTAAGGGCATTTTTCTTTGAGACCTATATTTTCCGTGTTAGACCCCTGCATGAAGTAACCAGGAATCCTTGGAAGTTTTATTTGGGAAAGAATCTAGATGCAGAGGCTAATAAAACATAATCTAAAATAGCTAAAAGTTTAATATTGGATACCATTTTTTGAAAAAACATAATAACATTATAACACCCCTGAAATAATTTGTTTTCCAGGGAAGCGTGGTTTGGAGGTGGAAGGATGGGAGGTAATATTTCGTACTCGTACACCGAGAGAAATCAGAGAAGAATATGAAAGGTATGAATTTAATAGTAACCTAAACAGATTTATGAATAAAACCAACAAAACAATGGATGAACTGTGTGTAATATATCTCTAGCACAGATGCATTGAAGAAAAGAGCATCCTACACTGACTCCAAATAAATTTGTATAATAGCTGCAGCAAGATTGATAAATTAGGTCACATAAAATTGTGTCTTGTTTCAAACAACGAATTCTTATTTCTCGATTATTCAATCTTAGATGCGGTATTGTAAACATAGTATATTATAATGCGAAGATGTCTGCAACAACCTGTCATTTCTCTCGTCGTTGACGCATCCCCAGTGAATGAACACACAAACATGATATAAAGGACCATCCTACTTTTTACAACAATGCTAACGTAAACGTCTTTCATTGGATAGAATTGTAATTACGACCATGTTTTATGATTCTGATTTTGTTTAAATGATAAGCACAATTAGTAACACCCATATATATGAATAGGGGTTCTTTAATTTTAAATGATTGCGGCTGTGTCGGATAAGTGCTGATGTTGTTGAAGACAATCACAGACTGTAGTTTTATTTCATACAGTCCTGATCCCATCTTAGTTATTAAAATAGTAAATGGGGATGCTGTAAACGTGATGTGAATCCAAGGATCTTATTTTCTATTATTCATTTATTTTTAGGTTAAAGCGTGAAAGGGAGGAGAGAAGGCTTCAGCAGAGTGCCAATCCTCGTGGGACCATCACATTGTCTGTCAATGCGACGGATATGTTCATGAAGTATTATGATGAGTATGAGATTTTGTGAGTAGTGCTTACTTTTTGGTTTTCTTTTTTTATGTTAACTATTGAGTTTTTAAACACAGTGCTGGTTCTAGACAATTGTTACTAAAACTCAATACAGTTATTGAGATCAGCATCTATTAAAACTTCTTTTCACCTCATATCAGCACTTACTATTGTGCAGCAAGTTGCAGGTTGGGTTTCACAATATTAGTAGTTTTCAATATTTATAACTCAAGTTTATTTTGCAATAGCTTTATCATTTACCCTTGAATTATGATTTATTGGGCTTATATTTATTTATTAACTTCTTTTTTATTATTTATTAGTTAATAGATAGGTTTTGTATAAATATTTATTTATGTTACAGTTTGCCTTTCTGGATTGAAAATCATTAATAATTGTAAACAAAGAAATAATTACTATGTGCGTTATGTATGTTCTTTTTTTGTAATTATAGAGAAGAACCTACTATTATACCAAATATTGAAGTATCGGGAATGACCATTCAGCAGTCCATCGACGCGCCTGTCACTCTAAGGAACACCATGACACTGTCTGGAAACATATCAACACAGAATGGAATTGGTAAAGAGATTGAAATTTTTATCATTAAGTTTCTTTTAAATCATTGTGGGTAATTCATGAAGGGCTTCATGTATTACCCACAATGGACAAGTGGAATGACTTTAGATGACAACATTAACA
This sequence comes from Charanyca ferruginea, assembly GCA_947361185.1. Classification (NCBI taxonomy): domain Eukaryota; kingdom Metazoa; phylum Arthropoda; class Insecta; order Lepidoptera; family Noctuidae; genus Charanyca; species Charanyca ferruginea. The sequence goes on along the minus strand of OX376055.1, from coordinate 13,871,092 downwards.
GAGATACCATAAATGTAGATTGACATTGATAATTAAAAACAAATATGACTAAGGATCTTTAAACACTCTTCCAATGTCCATTTAATGTTACTGCCTTTTTCCAGAGAGTAATTGGGCACTTAGTAGCCTTAGCCCTGTATGTTATGTGCACTGTGCTGTCTAGCATTTATAATAAGGCAGTTATTCATAATTTCAGGCACCGGCTCCGTGAATGTTTGTAACAGAAACCTCAGTTCTGAGAAAGGCTGGACAGAGGTGGAGTTTGGCATAGGAAATGGACCTCTGCTCGGTTTCAAGATATTTAGAACACTGTCGCGACTGATGTTTTTGAATTGCGGTACTGTGTTGCAGTTTACGCCTAGAGGAATTTCACCTAGTCTAATATCAAGTAAGTTTTGTTTATCTATGCTAATATTATAAAGAGGTGAAGTTGTGTGAGTGAGGTAGGTAAGAGGTAATCACAAAAAGTCCTAGTTCGTTCAAAAAATATTTAAAGCTATAAAAAATTAAATACTTCCGACCGAATTTTAGGCACGGAGCAAATCTCAATGGAGATCAGCCTCAGTATGCAGAAGATATTACAAAGTACAAGTGTGTGCACAAACACAGATGTACTCTTTCTTCCCTCAATCTCATAGTCCGGTGGGACGGGAATCCGACACGACCGGGGAGAGACCAGACGCAGGACTAACTAGGCTTTACGTGCTTTCGGAGGCACGGGGGTGTTACAACTTCCAAACTCTGGGTTGTTATTGAGAAACTCTTAATAGAAAAATACAATAACCAACCACGAGACCAGCCTGGCAGCCAAAACTACACTATTGTCGAGTGCCATAAGCTTTTTATGTTATACGTGGGCTGTTCCAAAAATAGTTAGTGAAATGAAAAATAGTTAGAATAGACGTATAAAAAGTTTATTTACAGCTTTTCAAAATATTCCCCTCATATCCCAATGCACTTATGCATTAGGGTGAACCAGCTTTTAAAACATTTAAAAAACGTGTCTTGCGGGAGGTCGAAAAATAATCGCCGAAATTCTTCGACGGCCTCGTCTGCAGTGCAAAATTTTCTCCTGCGAAGCATTTTTTTTACTGTGGGAAATAAAAAAAATCGCATGGAGCTAAATCTGGGCTGTTCGGAGGATGGGGTAACATTTGTACCCCCGAAGTTGTCAAATAGTCCATGGTTCTAGCAGCTGTGTGAGCGGACGCGTTATCTTGGTGAAAACGAATGCCACGGACGCCACTCCTTGGGCGTTCGCTATCCAACTCCCCAAAAGCTTGAGGCAGACAAACTTCGCTATACCATTCACTAGGAACTGTTCTACGGTCTTGTAGCGGAATTACTGCTACTGATCCACTGCGTCGAAAAAAAACGCTATAATTTTTTTATTAACGCTCCGACCGCGAACAACTTTTGTGGGCAAATCGTCCTCTTCAAACACCCATTGCATGGATTGCTGCTTCGTGAGAGGATCGTAGCTATATCCATTATTCCTCAGTTGTAAGAATGTAGGATACGTTTTGCCAAGCTCCTCCTTCGAACTTTTCTAACATAAATTTGCACCGATCAACACGACGGCATTTTTGCTCATCGGTGAGAAAATTAGGTATCCATCGCGAAGCAAGCTTCCTAACTTTAAGGTGTTCATGCAGGATGGTGGAAACTGCCTGTGATCCAATGTTTAGTTCAGCCTGTATCTCTCGATGTGAAATATGTCTATTCTCTCGCAATAGCCTCTCTACCCTGATGACGTTTTCATGAGTTACTGCAGTTGGTAGTCGGCCGGGTCTGGGGTCATCGTTTAAGTTCTCTCGACCACGTTTAAAGTCACGAAACCAATAAGTAATTGTTGCTAACGCAGGACCAGACTCCCCAAAAGCAGCTTGTTAATTATCTTGAGATTCCTTGAAGGTTAACCCTCGTTTATAATCATAGAAAATCATAGCACGAAAACCTTCCCGCGAGAGGTTTGTGTTGAAATTAGCCGTCAATTCAAAATAGTTTCATGAAAGAAGGGCTTGTGTTTATTCTGTGGCTATAAATTTTCGGAACAACCTAGTACTTGAAATCCATGCAAACGAAGTCAAGGTCAGAAGCTACTCATAGAACATGTCTGTGTCTTCTATTTCGTTTTATGCCTGGATGTGAGTGTACCAGTCAGTACGTGTCTCTATTGAGGTCCAGCACTTTGACCTGTTTATCCATCATGACTTTCATTCCTGTAAATACGTATATTTCAAGCTGAATGTGTATGGATACATGAGTTCCTGTAACATTTTAGTACTGCAGTCACAAGTTTTCTTCTGGTAGTAATTGTAGTCGTATTTACTAAGGTAACATCCTGAAACATAAAATCTGTAGTTTGACAATGTGTTTTTTGGGCTTTTAAACACTATGGAAATGTTCATAAAATTATGACAACTGTGACTAAACCGACATTGCCTCTCAACATCTCTTGTCAAATAAGATTGATCAATGTTTATGTTTGTTCCTTAGCAATGGCTGTGCAATTGGACGCTCACTCTGTGGGATACCTTACCTACCGCGCTGGCGGTCAAGGCGGATCCTCAATGACCTCAATCTACGTGCGTGACTCTGAAAAATACCACACAAATACCGCAGTACAGATTGGGACCCCTCACTCCTTCATATCATTTAATATCATGAGGAAACTTCCACAACATGACATGAAGCTCAGGCTGGCTTTGAAGTAAGTTTGACATGATTACACTTGCGTTTTTCAGTCGTTTTGACACAACTGAGAATAGTTCACGCACCATGTCATGATAGAAAATATTCGTTAGTAATACAATAGCGAAGCTGATTGCTTATAGTCAATTGGCAACTGTACATTTTAGTATTGCCTCTAAATAGGCTATATTATTTATGCTATGCGTTTATCATCGACTTATCTGAACAGCTGTTGTAGCATTTCCAAGCTCAAAGTAATTCAGAAAAAGCCTTTGGTCAAAAATGCACAAAGCAAAGATTTGTATCTATTTAATAAAAAATATAATTACAAAACTTTGCAAAAGATATTTGACTAATTCAATAGGATTTTTGTAATGCAAATTTTGATTGTGTACACATATATTATGTTCACTAGCGATTTGGTGTACTATATGTTTTTATGCTTATGCTAGCTTCCTTATGTGCTTACTTTAGCGCAGTTCTTGGCTGAGCGTTTGATGGCTGCGCTGCGTGGCTCGGGTTCGATCCCCGCACGGAACTAACATTTGTATGGCCTGCAGGTAGTTGTTCCAGGTCTGGTTCTTGGTGTATGTGAGTTTGTATCCGCTTACCCGTCGGCGGGTATAATAGAAGAAAGAAAGAAGTATATCGTCGCTAAAAAAACTACTTCAAATATGCCTTACTGTGTTGAAATACTGCATTAATTCGCAAATATCTAAAGTGTGGACGGTTTGCAGAAATATAGGTCCGAGTTTCGGAAGACTGAGTGAGTTTGTAAACGCATCCCCAGATACAGGAGCTATTCCTAATAAAGAACTTAACTCGAAAGAGGAAAATACTAAGACAGATAACGTCTTCTACTTTCCCTGAGCAGCTAAACTCTCATTACTAATCTATGTATATAAAATCGAAATACCATTCACTGATTAATCACGAAATAACAAAAAGCACTTGAATCAAGAAGTTGTAATTTGGTATATAGGTAGTTTATAGGAGACTTTAGCTAAGAATACCTTCGCTGTAGCAGGCAATAGCTAGTATCTCAATAATTGCATGACTTGTGAGACTTAACCACAAACCGAAAATCAAGAGTGATGTAACGAATATTCGCATTCGTATCTGCATTCGCGAATATTAACGTCTTTTTAACGGATTTGCAATAGATCATGCGTTTTTTTTGCGAATGTTTTTGGTAATGAAAATTGAAAGTAATGAATAAAATAACAATGCAATTGATTAGGTTTACTACCTACTTGAACTTGCATTATTATAAAATAATAATTAAATGATACATAAACAAACTCTCAACTTTTTAAACCGACACATAATGTAGCTAAGTAAATTACAAAATTTTTAATTACACTAAATTACTTTATAAGAATACAAAGTGATCGCACATCCCTCAGATTAGGTATACTGTACATAAAATCTAGTACTTTGTTCTTATTTAGTTATGCAATTAACAATATCTTGAAAAAGTAACCGTAAGCATTAATTTTTCTTAATTTACGTGATATCTAATCTTTATCTCAGTATGTCAATTTATTTTCCTCAAACTCTTCAAGAGAAACTTCATGAAAAATAAGCAACCGACGACAATTCGCGGGGTATTTACTTCGTGCATTATTGTGAAATTACTATATATATAATTATAATAAAATGTGAAATAATAATTGCATACTTTAGCGCCATATTTAAAAGCCTATGTTCGCATTAGCGAATGTTGAAATTGAATATTCGTATTCGCGTTCGCGAAGGTGGAAAATTGAACTATCGTTACATCACTAATCAATACTGCCTAATGTGCCAAATTTTTGTTGCTTTGAATGTACCTATGGGGTATTTCTCACATCACGAGGACAATTGGTTCAATTTAATCGTTTCCCAGATCTTTCCCCTAAGCAACAAGCGAATCCTAATTGGCTCTAAAATTAACTAGTTTGGCCTCGCAATTGTCAGCTTGCTTAAGTCTTTACTGATCCTATATTGGTCCTTACTTACTAAAATTCCCACAGGGAGTTGACCACAGATATAGATAGACCCTAGATAACGCAAGTATCACGATCTGTATGAAAACTAAGCGTGCCATTTTTTGACTAACTATTATGAGGTCACAATGTTTTATATTTCTTAAATTTGGTATTACCAGGTATTACTAAGGGTATTAGATTAAAAACAATGGTTTTTTTAAATTAATTACGCATAATATTAATCACAAAATGACTTACCGATGGAAGGAAACGTTTAATTTATTTTTTACTTATGATTTTTGTACGTAAGCTAGGCACGAAACTTATAGGCACGCGAAGTAGTTGCTCTTGCGTTATCTAGGTCTGTCTATATCTGTGGAGTTGACCTTCATATCTATACTAATATTATAAAGCTGAAGAGTTTGTTTGTTTGGTTGAACGCGTTAATCACAGGATCTACTGGTTCGAATTGAAAAATTCTTTTTGTGTTGGATAGTCCATTTATTGAGGAAGGCTATAGGCCCGTGCGAAGCCGGGTCGGGTCGCTAGTCCTTGATAAATCTATGAATAAATAACTGTAAACAAAAATGGCCTGGCTTGCTCGGCATTGCTTATAAGAAACTAGCGTTTGTCCGCGATTTCGTTCGCGTGAATGTCGGTTATCGCAGATGCAAAAGAATTCGCGGATTTAAAACTAGCCTGTATCTGTTCTTGGGGTTCAAGCTTAATCTGTGCCAAATTTAATCAAAATTGGTTCAGTATTTTAGCCGTGTAAGGGTAACAAACAAAATAATTCTCACTTTCGCATTTATAATATTATTATTATGGATAGACTATTTGTACGCGTCCTCTATACAGGGAAATTAAAAAAAAAACCAAAACCTCTTAATCTAGACTTCGTATCATCACCCTGAATAACATTTTTGTTCTACGACTTTGACCTTAACTAAATAACGTAGCCAAAAACAATTTGTTTTCGTTTATTTGAAGTCTGTAAAATTTACGTATACTACGCGCGCGCGCACCCATATGATAGCGACATATGATGTAGGTAGTAGGTAGGCTAATGTATAGGCACAAGCGTGAGGTCCTAGGGTCAACGACCTTGAACATCTGGGCGGAATTCGTACCTATACTGGATCAAACGCCGTGTGATCTAGACGCGCAGTCCACCGGCCGAGACAAAAAAAAAATAATCAAAATTTAAAGTGTGTTTATGTTTTTTGCATGGAAAAAAATGTTTCGAATTTTGAAAAGTCGTAGAACAAATGTTATTCATTGCGATGATATGAAGTAAGGATTAAGTGGTTTTGGGGTATTTTTTCAATTACCCTGTATAGTACTATTTAACTATTGACCCTTATCAAAGAATATTGCCATGTTAACAACTTTAAAAACAATCGGGTTGATTGCTTATCGCAGAATGTCGAAAGAAAAGGCAATGCAACATAAGGTCTAAATTGTTCATGCCGGTGTTAACAAAAGCTGCGTCCACACTTCTGGACATTTGAACTTAACAGCTAGTACTTTATTAGCGTGCGAGATTATGGCGAATGCTCGCAATCCACATTTGCATGTCTGAATGCTACACAAAATTAATATTGAATATTTAAATCATGACCTTTATTTGTGTCCTAGTTCTATTGAACCAATTACAAGGTATTACTAAGTTATTGAAATGGTAAATTCTTAATGTGATAATCTCTGTTATGCATATCTTACCTTCCTTTTGCCTTATTTTTCAAGACTTTTAAACCATGCTGAGTCGTCTTACTAAAAGCATGTTAAATAACAATCTAATGCTGAAATTATTTAACTTTTCAGACTAGGTACGTTTGGCGCTATAGCGGAGTATGGTGCAGAGAAAAAGGTATCACAGAATAGCAGTGTGTCTGCGGCCGTCATGCTTGGTGTTCCCAGCGGTGTTATGCTAAAACTCAAGTGAGTGTGTGTAATGTGCAGCTTAAGGGGGATACGCCAGGGCAGCCTGCGAATTTCAAATTTTATTAGTTTTTTTTTGCAATTTGCTGCTCAGTATCAGGTTGTGTGTGCAGAGAAGCACCTGCCCATTTCATCCCGAGGATGTCGTAGAAGGCGACTAAAGGAAAATGCGGAAGTCGGGCAGCAGCGGCTTCCGTGTACTCAACAACCTCACTGCGATCCTAAAACGCCTGCCAAGCGTCCCGACGCTAACGTCACAGACTTATAATAATAGGGTATTACACCCATTTTAGAAAAGTGTCTCAATAAAATTCTGTAGTGCTAATAAGCCACCAAAAAAAACACAAAATATTTAATCAATTGATAAGTGCCATAGAAATGCATCTAAAATTTAAATTTTCAAATTTCGCGCGTGTTTTGACAGAAACGCGCATCTAGCGACGCGACAGTCGGGAGACTTTTTTGTCCTCGGGTTTGGAGACAGGTCGGCGACGCAACTCAGCAACAATGTCGCCACGTCTATTGGTTGCAATGCAAGTGCGCGCACGGCGACAAAAAGAAGTGGCGACAAAAAGTTGTGGCCTTTCAGTTCTCGCTTCGGCCTCGTTGACAGAGCGCGTCTCTTCACCAAACGTCTTTATTCGCTATTCTTCTATAAAATATCTATTTTGTAGGTCGTCGATTTCGGAAGAAGATATAGATAATAGAATTATTGTCTCCATGCAGTAATGAAAGTATGCCGCTGCGTTCATACATTTTTAAATTTCACAAGTGATACTGATGAATCACAAATGTTTGAAATCACACAAGTCAAAACGTTTTTACTAAAAAGACAACCGCTTAAAAAATAACTTTAAATTCGCTTTGGTTTTGTTTGTTGTTCTGTATTGCCACCGACTTGTGAATTTAATTAAAGTTTTTTTTTTTCGCTTTTTAGTGCCTACTTCTCATACAAATTAATTACGAAACGGTGACATCAGATAATTTCAGTCATCCCTTAATTTTCTACTCTTGGGGGTAGAATATTTTCTTGACAATTATATGGGACTAACTTTAAGGTATACACTATTAATTAAAAAATATTCATCGAAATCCTTAGAGCATTATGTGCTCAAAGTCGAAATCGGACTATACACAGCATAAATTATACGCGTGGTCTAAGTAATTTTTTTTTATTACCCCTCGTGCTAGAGCGAACAATTATGTAAAAAAAATGATTTTTAGTAATAACACAGATCATATAATACTAAAGTACAGATACCCAATCCCATACAAAGAAATGAGACCTCCCTAACTCTGGCAATTGCTCTGGCTATTTTCTTTCCTTCAGTGCTTCAACAGATGGCAGCATCAGCGACTCACTAATTGCCAGAGACTGTATTTTTACAACGCCATCTTTCGAGTCCGCCTAGATACTAGGCGGCATCGATACTACTAGATGGCGTTTAATTATGGTAGATACTCTACAACGCACTGTGCGTTCAAGGACAAGTTTAGTAATAACAATAGGTAGGTAGGCAACAAAAGTTATCTCGAGTTGGCGAAATAGTTTTTGTAACGAAAACTTCTTTAGCCGTTGTCTTTCGATATGTGCGTGAGTTGAATGCCGTCGCCAATCGAAAATAGACCGTATGAATCAATTATCAAGACTTTATTTTGAATGTTATGCAAAATACTTATCGAGTATTTCGAAGTTTCGACGTCGCAGCCCGCTTGAATGATGAAAGATTAAATGATTTTTAAAGTTAAATACGCTAGTTTCTACTAATAATTGTATTTTGTCTTGAACAATGATATATTATATTCTTGAAACAATGATTTTGCAAAAGTCCTGCCTGTAAGTAAAAGTATGAAGGAAAGTTTTTATTGCTGACATAATAACAATTACTTATTAGGAAACTAGCTGATGTCCGCGACTTCATCCGCGTGTATGTCAGTTAATATCGGGGTTTTAATATTTTTGCATGAAACCCATTTTTTTTGTAAAAATAAATGTACCTACCTACCTTTAATTACTCCATAAAACATCAGGTGTCTGCCAGTGAAAGTCCCGTCAAAATCGGTGCAGCCGTTTCAGAGATTAGCCGGATCAAACAGACAACAAAAAAAAAAGAAAAATGGTTTTTTTTTCATAAGTACCTACCCGTATACTTTCTGCGTTTAGCAAAAAGCTTTTATTTTGACATAACAAACAGACACTTCAATTTTATTTATTTGTATAGATGTATACTTACTAAATCTAAACAAATGAATTAAATTGAGTGTCTGTTTGTAATGTCAAAGTAATACAGTAGTAATATAGTAGTAAGCTTTTTTTTAAATGCATATGATATCAAAAACACAATTTATAAAATATTTGTCTGCCTGTCTGTCGATCTCTCTGTCTGTCGGTTTGTTCCGGCTAATCTCTGAAACGGCTGGACCGATTTTGATGTGACTTTCACTGGCAGTTAGCTGATGTTATAAAGAGTAACTTTCATGTTAGAAAAACGCGCTAAAAAAAATTAAACTTAGCTGATAACCGACAATCACGCGGACAAAGTCACGGGCATCAGCGTATTATAAAAATCGTGTCAATGATTACATACAGTAGTAGACACTATTTTTATATACATAGTAAAGGCACAGTTTTACTAACTTGACGAGCTTGACTCAATCAGAACTAGAAAAAAAAAAACTAATACCAAGATTAGAACAAGTGGACAATGGTTTCAATGTGTGCGTGCGTATAACGGTATAACGTTGTAGTGTGTGTGACGACTCAGATACATATACTCCGTTTACAATATTCACAAACCTTTTTTACAGGCCGTTCAACCGATTTTGACTTCTATTCATTTGGTTTAAGGATGACATTAGAGGCAAAAAAGTGGTTACAATAACAACTGTTTACTGCAGCTTCCATTTGTCATGCCACCAACGCATTATATGTCAAAATCGGTTGAACGGACTGTAAAAAAGGTTTGTGAATATGTCTAATCTTATTGTAAACGGAGTATAATTTTGAGCGCGTTGAAAATGTAGCGGCCTTAATGTAGGTAGTTACTGCGGATGAAATAGGTAGGTACATTTATTTTTAGGTACGACAGCTTAGTAAGGTACCTACTTTTTGTTAGATTGGTGAGAATTGGAGACGCTAACTCAGAAAAATGAATGGTTTTGCTAGATTCTTAATATTATGACAGCCTTCTATTACAGACGCCCAAACATCAAACCATAAGTACCAATTGTCTAAAAATTTCCTAATTGGATATGAACCTTAATATTTTGCAATAAAGTTAAAAAATTATCAATGAAATTTCACAGATTGATATAGGTAAGTACTTTGATGTGGTCTCTGTACCTACTTATTGTTCGATTGGTGCTTTGCTTTAACTGAAAATAATATCAAATTAATTTTGTAGGTATTAAAGGATGAATTCTTAGCTTGGCGCCGAACGGCACGGTTTTGCTTTTTTACGGTTCCGTGCCGAAAGGGTAAAACGGGGCCCTATTAGGTACTAATTAGGGTTCCATTTTTACCCTTTGGGTATGGGTTTGGTGTGGGTTCCGTGCCGAAAGGGTAAAACGGGGCCCTATTAGGTACTAATTAGGGTTCCATACCCAAAGGGTAAAAACGGAACCCTATTACTAAAACTCCACTGCGAGTTGAGACCCCATGGTAATAATAATAATCACAAACAAGAGGAAAGGCTGTGACACAAAGATACTGTGTGATAGCCAGTCTTTCCTCTGGTGAGACAGCCAATCGCATATTTGTATCTTCACGAGTGATTCCAGGTCATAAAATTCAACACAATTCATCAAAACTTTCGAGTCATTCAAAATAGGGAAAAAATTTTTTTGGAAATGCTCAATTTTCTGAAATGAAATTTTCATAACGTTAGTCTGTCGCTCTATAATGGAATGGATGCACCCAATTTTGCCTTCTTCGTTGTCGTCTTTGATTTCTTAAAACAAGCGCACAGACCACAGCCGTCTCTTCGAAATCCATGTTGATAAATGGGGCAACATTTTACGAAAAAGTCGTGTTGCTATCGCTCCCGTGTGCGCATCGTCCAAATCTCGGCGAGGAGACAGCGACAGAAACAAAAAAGTTGTCGGACAACTAAGTTGCTCGTGGGCGCCCTCCCTTACTGGACGCCAAATTACTCAGCGGAAATTACGTCAGTTCGTTTAGTATCAAATGCGCTCATATTAAATATGATAATTGTATATAATTTTAAAATAATTAAAAGCATATTTTGTAGTAGGTGTAATAATTAAAAAAATAATAAAAGTACAAAGCCTATATACGCCAATCGGTTGACTGACAGTTGACAATTTTTTGTTTACTCAGCCGTACGGCGTAATAACATGGCCGCTACCATTTCATGGTGTTATAAAACAGATTAAAAAAACTGAAAACTTTGAATTGTATTTAATAAATTATTTTGCGGTTTTATGGACTAAAACTAACATTTTCCGACTACTTTTTGCCTAAACTGTCTCAATAATATATTTATAGATTTTTTCTTGTATAGAGTACAATACCCTATTTAAATCATCACCATACGAACAACATTCTAACTTGGAGAGTTATGTTGATGATTAAAATTATTATAATTCTGTAAATGCGTATTTGTTACCCCCGGCGAATATTTTTGTATACAATACAACCTGATACTAAGCTGCAAATTGCAAAAAACTTAAGAATATTTGCCTGTCAAGCGTCCCCGCGCTTGAATCATTGCAGCTCGAGCATTCTGAAGATTGTACTTTGCTATACAATAGGGGTATAGATGCAATCAATTTATATACATTTTATGAGCACGATTCTCTTATAGGTTTTATCTGCAGCAATATGCTACTGTGACGTCACTTATTTAGAATAGAATAAAATAGAAAAAAAGGAAAGGATCAATTGATTGGTAGTGTTAAGTACCCAATTGACTAATCATTTGTTGATGTCAAAGCAGCAAAAAAATGTAATTCCAGTTAATAGAAAATATATCGGATTTTCAGGGTTACAATAAAGTTTTTTTAGGGAGCTTGTGTCTTGGAATTATTAGTTAACTAGCTGACCCGACAGACGTTGTTCTGTCAATTGGTTTTTCAATTTTCTTACCGTATAAGCCTTCCTAGGATTTCCACAAATATTTCAAGACCAAAATTAGCCTAATCGGTCCAGCCGTTCTCGAGTTTTAGAGAGACTAACGTACAACGATTCATTTTTATTATAAAGATTGTGTCTACATCAATATCGCCGCTTGAAGCACGTGCAAGTAAGCTACCCATGTATGACCGTACTAATTATAGTCGCTAAACATGTTCTGCGTTTTCTTGTTTGATTAAATAGTAAGTTAATAATATGATCGTAGACAATACAATATTATTTTACTTGAACTAGCCGTATTCTTGGATCCGCTCACGTAGGACTTGTCGAGGGAATATATCTATACCCCGTTCGTTTTAGCATAGGACAAATAATTTCGATATGAATACGCAATGATTAGCTTTGATATGTCATACTAAGCAATGTAATGGTTTCCCAATACAAAAACTTGAAAAATGAGAACCGCCTTCAAAAAGTGAAATATAAATTTAAATTAACAAGGCTTTGGCTTTGTATCGCCACCGACTTGCAAATTTAAATTAATTTTGTACCTTATGAAAATGTTGTTTATTTTTTCGCTTTTTAGTGCCTACTTCTTATCATACAAATTAAACACAAAACGGTGACACCAAAAAAAATTCACTCATCTCTTTCTTTTCTTTCTTTTTTTCTAGTTTTCTTTTTCTTTTTTTTCTTGGGATATTTTCTTGAATTTAAATGGGACCAACTTTGAGGTACATATACACTATCAATTATAAAACGAATCATCGAAATCGGACTATACTGAAAAAAGTGATGCGTGGTCAACCATAAATAAATATACGTGTCAAACGAAATAAAAAGAGCCTCTTTCTTTTTTTGAAGTCGGTTGATAAAAAAGCCGCTAAAATGTAACCCGTTAATCAATAGGTCGTTATTTCGTCCCAATTTGTCAAATCCTATAATTATTGGGATATTTCAACTTATGTCAGAAATGTGACAGACTGGAATTTTATAAGTTAGACAAACAGACATACAGTAAGATGTAGCGATAAGGATTCATCATCGACATAACATAAAATTATAATGACAGATAATGTGGAATCATTTATAAAGTAATAGCGGCCTTGCATCACTAACCGTAAAGTGCTTAACGAGTGAAGTTCTCTCCGAACTTTGGTGTTACGTACCTCTCAGTGACAATATTATTATATTTTCATAACATAACTCCTCTAAAAATAAGCCCTGAAAATCGAATTAATAATTAAAATACTGTAAAATTCGTATTGAGTTGCCAAATGACAACCTGCAAGTGACGTCATAAGTATAAATTGCCATACAAAATTTAAGGGGAATCGCGTTTTACATTTAATAAAAAGTATGTCAATTGACTACCCATCAATTTGTCATGTACCCAATTTGGAGTGGGTTGTCGTGACACCAGCCTCGCGTACATGTCGTGGATTCAAAACCTGGCAAGTAGCCATGTGACATTTCAAATTCATATGTACTTTCTAAAGTACGGTACAGGGTGCGTACATAGTATGTAACATAACATGTTATAAAACGTTTTAATTTAACATGTTTCAGTAATGTGGAGACAGAATGTTACAAGACGTGTTATAATAACAGTTATTTAACATGTTATTAATATTTACAACTATGTTATATAACTTATGCAATAATGAACAGCACTGCAGAATGACAAACGACCAACTCATATAAAATTGTTATATTGCATTGTAATTCTAATGTGTACTGTAGGTATATGTTGGAATGTTGAAAAACAATGTGACATAATGTGGACGTGTTCTAAAACACAAGTTACACAACATTTTACTTCATCTGTACGCACCTTTAGCCATCACTGACATCGGTGATCGAAAACATCGTCTGGTAGCCTGGACTTATAATTAATATTAAGAGCGCCCAACCCCATCGAGCGAACTTCGACGCGAGCGTGATTGATTTTTTTTTGTTTCAACCAACGCGAATCTCGAAAACAAACGAGTGAGTGAGAACGCGATAACATGACAGGAAAATTGGCGCGCGGAAATTTACGTGAACATCGCTATGGGCCTAGTGTGATTATTTAATAATGCTAAGATAAATACCTACTGTAAAAATAATGTTATTCGAATTTTTCAATAACTTAACTAGGCCTCTACGAAAGCGGTTTTGAATTATTCGTATTATTTATATACTTTATTTAAGCTCAAAGTTGCGCTAAAATTTGCTTAAATACTCGAATTTAAGAGGGTTTAGTTTTTTTTTATTTAAGAGGGGAAAGTTTAGAGGGTCCTAACTTTCAAACCAACTTTTTTTTTGTATTCTGGCTTCGTACAGGCGTAGGTAATAACAAAACGAATTAATATCATCCTGATTTTCTAAAATACAACCATAAATAGAGGAGTAATCACCTGTCGCCGTTTGTATGGAAGATTGACCGGCTTGAACGCCTTAAGCCTATATAGTCTCTGTCCAGTGGTTTAACCGTTTTTTGACAATTAGTGATTGCAGCTACGTAACGTTTTGATTATTTACACTTTAATTTGTGTATAGTATCGTTTTTCGACTTTTTGAAGCAAGCAAGAAACAATCGTGATAAATTTAGGCAAAGACTCGTCATCAGACGTAAGTTCCATGTCGGAAGACGACGAATAATTTATTGATTTCGCATGGGCCTATAGCCTACCTCGATAAATGGTCTATCCAACACAAAAATAATTTTTCAATTCGAACCAGTAGATCCTGAGATTAGCGCGTTCAACCAAACAAACAAACTCTTCAGCGTTATAATGTTAGTATAGATAACAATGTAAAATTAACTTTAAAATATTAATTTGGATGTTTAATTTTCGATGTTTAAACCCGCAATATAAATCCATTAGATTTATTTCAAAATATATAGGGTTTTAGGATTACATATTCTATAAAATAATGATTTTCGGTTTATTCATTTGAAATGAATACATTCGAACCCAACACTTAGCACTATAGAATGTAACTATATTTCATGCGCATAACAAACTTCATGTTTTTTGTAAAAACTGATACGCATACTGTATTATTAATGTCTGTAAGAAGTCATAAATAAGATAATCCATTAACGTAAGGTAGTTTACATGTATATTTTATAACGCATTTTGAAGTTAACTTTGAGGTAATCGGAATAGTTACGTTCTAAGGCAGCTGCCAAAAAACTAATAACCCAATGGACAAGGAATAAAGCAAGCGGACCGATTGATGCTCGTGTCTTCACTGTACTGTACAAGAAAAAGCTTTGTGCCCTGCAGTGCGAAAAACATTATTGTCCTACTCCAGCATTTTATTGACAATGGTGCCGATTCCCTTGTTCACAATCTAAATTAAAATTAGGCATTTGGCATCTCTTACCACCAGGCAACTGAAGAAAAGAACGGCGACAGATAAGGACTGAGTTAGATATGTCAAATTAGTTTTTCCCTTGAACTTTGCAGTGTTTTTAATCAATACGTTCTGAAATGACAACTATAATTGTATGAACATTTTAGATTAACTTAAATTGACAGCGTTTATTAATATATGTCTCCTTCTTGTTTTATTGGAGAGAAAGAGATATAAATAGCTTATAACTAATTTAGTTCGTGCACAACAGTATTGGCACCAATATCATTAAACCGTAAGTTCTTTAGCGAATCCAACTAAGGGTTTAATGGGCCAAGTAGGTGTGCCCCACACAGCTGACCATACAGCATGAGATGTATCTGTTCAGTGACCTTAGCGTCTGTAGTCTGCTGCTTATATTTTATACTATTTTAGCTTATGTATAGTTTGGCAACATTCAAAGGTTCCATTTATACTTTCTATAGTAGTAAAGCTGAAGAGTTTACTTGTTTTTTTTTGTTCGTTCGCCCGTAACAACTGTTCCAATTCTAAAAATTATTTCGCCAAAAGGAAGCTAGGTTATCCATGAGTTCTATAGGCTATATTTTATTATAAAAAATAGGGATCTGTAAGTAAATTCACACGGATGAAGTCGCGAGAAAAAGCTAGTCGTTTATCTTTGGAAGGATCGATATTGGGCAAATAAAATATGACTATGATTTAGGTGGGGCTATAAATCGATTTCTGTTTGTCGATGGTCACATGTTTTTTTTATTTACTTGTAGATGGACATGCTCATCACAAACCATCGTCGTTCCCATCCACCTATGCGAAGAAGTGATGCCATCACCAGTGTTTTATGCCACTGTGGTACCTTTGATCTCGTGGCTGGTACTCAAGAAGATCATCCTGGACCCTATCGCCCGGGAGCGACAGGAGCGTGACCGGCAGCGGTCTATGGAGGCTAATTATGAAAGGTACTTGTTTTACATATTTTTTCGACGTCCACAGCGACGAAGATAGACGATCTGGAAAATGCAAAAGATTTGAGAAAAGTGAATGGCTGTGTTCTGCATTCGGATACAATATACATAGCTTAAAAATAATAATTAAAAAAACAATACAAACAAAACACGATCAGACTTGTGGAAGATACACCTATTCACCACCATTAATCAACTATAAAAGAACTGATAATCAGCAACTGCTTTGAACAACGTTGGAGCAACTGTTTTGGGGCTACGATGACACCCGTTAAATACACACGTTAAACATATGACACACGTCTGTTTTCATGGAAAGATTAAAAACAAACGCAGAACTAGGTACGGAGTCTGGCGAAGGCAGCAGGTCAGCATTAGACTGCAAGCAGCTAGAAATGTGTTTATAAAAGTGTGTGTTCCCAAAGAGCTTTCTTATGTCTAGCTATTAAACCTCGCCGATAGGTTAGCATCTGTATTCAAAAACAAAGGCCACTGACAGGCTTACAACGATTTGACGTCTCATTGACAACTTTAAAAAAGAAAGAGAATCCCATAAATTGTTCCAAACTTTCAAAAACAGGAGTACAAACGATGTCGGTCGAAGTTGAAAGTACGGAAATATCGACAACTAGTTTCTGCCCCCGACTCCACCTGTTTACACTTGAACCAAAATCCAACATTATCTAACGCGAACACAAAAGTGGGTTAAAAAAAAGTATTAAACCAGATTACATATTATCTTGTTGTGTGCCAGCTATTTCCGTGTAGCAGTTTAAGCGTCAAGGGCATCGCTAAGGGGGGGGGGGCAGGTAGAGCAGTGGCCCCCCCCTCCCCCCTAGAGATTCTAAAAGCTTCATGTGCCTTGACAGTATTTAAAATTTATACGTTTCCTATCCACCATTTATATTAACTTGCCCCCGGCCATCAGCTGGCGGGTACTTGCGATGATTCAAAACAGCGCGTCAATTAAAACAAAAAATAACGACTGACGCGCTGTTTTGAATCATACATACATACATACATACGTTGCGTATGATTCAAAACAGCGCGAAAAATTAATAATACAATAACTAAGCGACATTTCGAATATGTAAAAACTACAAATTGTAGTATGAATATTAAAGATTAATATGAATTCAAGTTTGTGAAAAAAAAATACAGTTTACTATCAAAACTCAACTAAATAAGAGATTGTTTTAAAGATTTTTGTACAACTTTACGTATTTTTATTTATTAAATTAAACAGTATTCTTATTTTTTGCCAACCATAATCGGTTAACACATTCATTGTGGTATTCATTACATATTTTTTATGGTAATTATGGTAAAAGTATTGATTATATCACTTTAACAGTGACGACTGTTTTGAATTATTTTGCTCGGCGCAGTCTTAAGCGTGAAAGAATAACATCCATCCATTGATCTATCTAGCCAACTATTCATTCACACTCCTAAAGTTTCGCGTTTATAACAGTCGTAAGATGTCGTGGAATCGCGAAGAGTCACAAGCAACAGCTAGTAGTAAAAGTATTCATATATAGGTTACAGGAAATGCAGCGGCAGGCCCGCGCTACTATTGAACTGATGAGGGAGACATACTCCAGGATCAGATCTGATGAGGAGAAGAAAAAAGGTCTAGTCGTCCTCCGAGCGCTATACGGAAAGTTACCTGCAAGTAAGAGCAATATTTGCTTCTAATTTGTCCGGTTGTTGTTTATCTATTATATGTATCTATTTCTATATTTGTGTATGTATATCAGCTGTCTGACATCCATAGTACAGGGTCTGCCTAGTTTAGGGTCAGGTGGCCGTGTGTGAAGTGTCCACAGATATTATTATTCCATTAATATAAATTACATTTTTAAATATTAATATAAAAATAAACACAATGAAAAGTATATAAAACAGTAGCCCGCCAGTATCGGGAACAGGATCATTATTTTTATTATAATTTAGATTAACATAAGACGGTTTTGATTCGTAAAAATCTACGAGAAATATCTGATAGGATATGAATGTAGTTATCGCAACTTATTTTTGGGTCTGCGCTCCTATGACCCACCATATTAGTATTTAAACCATTTATGCCAGCCTTATGTATTCTAATATTATAACGCTAAAAAGTTTATTTTTGTCTTGTTTGTACGCGCAAGGAACTAGTGGTCCAATTTTGAAAATTCTCTAGAAAGAAACTATGTTAGCCCTGATTGCTACAGACAGACTATAAGTACTTTACTATAAAAAAATTAGGAATCCTTAAGTAAATTCGCGCGGACAAGATCTCGAGCAAAAGCTAGTCCTTTACACAAGCTATCCATTGTTTAATTGGTCGTTTACTAATTAACCCTACTCCGCATCACATATCGATGCCATAACCAGCGATGTACCCCTTACTTGGATACCTACACTCATCTTGGGCAGGAAAAAGCGGCACGGAATGACGAAATAAAAATGTCGGACTTTAAAAGCGATGTACGGTCACCAAAAGAGATAAGTATCCATGTCGCCGGGAATAGTTGAAGTTTACTTAGAAACGGATGGGTGTTTATAAATAAAATAAAATAAAATTAAAAGAGAATAAACACTTCAATGATTTAATTAAATTTCATTTGAAAGCCTGCATTGGTTTCTAAGTAAACTTCAACTATTTCCGGCGACATGGATACTTATCTCTTTTGGTGACCGTACATAAATAATTATTGGCCTGCTTAAATTTGATCTTCGGCTACTCTCATCCTATTACTATCAGCCACCCCCGCGAACATACTCGCTTCACTATTACATAAAATAAAAATATAAAATTTTATTGACATTAAATATAGGTATGACAACTTATTTGAAGCCCTGGCTCCTGAGCTAGGTAGCAACCTGTGTTACACACATACATACAGGAGCCAGTGTCTTCGGCCAATTGTGGTACATTTAGCATTTATGCTGTGCAATAAAACAAAAAACAGTAAAATAAAAAGAAATTAAGGATACATGAATGCTCTTTTGCTATGCATTACTTGTGTGTGTGTGTATGTGTGTGTGTGTAGGTGAGTGTGTGGTTATGTAGGTGAGTGGTGTGTTTATGTGGGTATTATTCAAATACGAACCAAGCGCTTTGCTTCCAAATTTATTGTGCGAACTGCCAGACTCACTGCCCGCCTCTCTATTCCCCAATACGTATAATCTGGGTATCTTCAAGACACGAGTGAACCAGTTTATCCTAGGCAAGCGTGCTCCACCTCAGGCCGCATCATCACTTAAGATCTGGTGAGTTATGGCCTAACGGAAGCCTATAAGAATATAAAAAATAAACGTAGATTTACTACAGCGACAGCCTACATACCTGTAATAACACCCCGTCGTTTTTTCGTCGGGGCTTAAAAATTACAGGAATACGTTACAATTATGTTTTCTAAGCAACAATTATTTACTAATGAATTTAATTGGCAGATGCGTCAAGTCACGAAATCGTCGCAGAACCCTCGGGTGACGGGGCCGAGTCGCCAGAGACGCCGAATACATTCACCGAAGTGATTGACGTCACAATACCGATACAGTGCCTCATCAAGGACTCGCGGTTAGAACTGCTTGAAGCAAGCAAGGTGTGTATATTTTTTTTTTTTTTTTAAAGCTAGCTGGCTATCTTAAAACTGTAAGTTTTGTAGTATACTAGCGGCCCGCTTCAGCTTCGCACAGGTGCAATATTTTTTTTTCTAATTTCTGATGTTTTCTTTCTTACACACCTTGTCCATGCAATACCTCTCTCTCTCTGGTCGGTCTCTCATGTCTGAGGATCGTGGTCGGCATTGGAATTGCATCTGGAGCGTGTAATCTGCCTTCACCGGTTTCTGTCCTGCGCGTCTCTTACAATCGCGTAGAATTTGGATGACGACGAGGCTTTAATTTGGTCGGTCCATCTTGTTGGTGAACGACCATGCGATCTTTTGCCTTCGGTATTCCCAACCACAATAAGTTTTTCCAAACTTTCGCCGCCTCTGCGCACTGCGTGGCCGAAGTACGAATGAATACGTTGTTGCCATAAGGTGGACAAGCTAGTTTTTATTCGGAACTGGGTCAAGATCGATGCATTGGTGCGTTTCACCGTCCAAGGTATTTTCAGCATGCATCTCCAACACCAAATCTCAAATGCATGAATCCTTTCTCGAGCCAATATTGTTCAAGTTTCTACTCCATACAGGAATATAGGGAAAACCAGAGCTCGTATCAATCAGATCTTAGTTTCTTGGCAATACCTAACATACCAAAAAAGGAAGTATCCAATTTGTTGCAGTCATTCGGAATTTATGCGCGTTCAGACATTGCCATCGCGGCTTTGTTTTATGCTATGTAAGGATAAGGATTTTGATTATTATACGGATTAGTTCAAGATCGAGAAAAGAAAAATGAAAATATAGTCAGTCCGGCTTTACAACGCAAAGTCCGTCGTAGGACAAAACAGACAAACAGAAAAAACTGTGCCAGCTAGAAATGGTGCACTGACGAGTCAGTGTTTCAGACAAGAGACAAGAGTTTAGTGAATGTTGGTTCTAACTAACCGACACATTTTTCTGCAGCTTTTCGTAATTAATGGTCTGCCTGCCAGTAAGAGATGCCAATTGTCTTTTTTAAATTAAGTTTGTAAACAAGGCAGTCTGCACCGGTAGCTCTGCATCCGGGCCGCCGAGATCTTTCGCTATGTGGGGTTATCTCCAGCTTTCAACAAAGTGTGCAATACAGAATGATATGATAATGTTTATTCTTCGATCTGTCCTTTGCTGGAACAGATTACCCGTAGTGCTATTCTGTTACAATCTCCCTCGGTGAACACCTAGGTGAAGTGAACTGTCATCCGTCCCGATGCTTTAAGCATCGGGGAGTCCGGATGCTAAGCATCGGGACGGATTCACCGAGGGAGATTGTAACAGAATAGACATACCGTATCCGCGACGGATCGCATCAGCGGGAATACCCGTCTACGTAATCTGCTAGTTTGCCATCTGTAAACTAGGGCCATGGGAAGGTTGGAGGGTTAAGTGTCTCATAATTAAACTATTTTACGAAAAATTTATTGGGGATTTTGTCCTTCAAAGAAACGCGGAGAATGTGTATTATGGTCTCTTTGTGTATGTAAGTTTCAAATATTATAAACGCTTCGACGCATTCCTGTTAGGTCGCTATTATATTAGGACGTTAGCAGCGCGGCAGTAGCGCGGCAGTAGCGCGGCAGAACGACATGTCTTTACATTATAAGAACAGCCGCGCCTCAGCTTCGATCAATGTGGCGCAGTTCATTTCAAAAATGGGTTCCGACGGTAGCTCCTGCATAGTGCAGTACAGTATGTTAGTTTAAACGAGGGACGTATTCAAACCCGCCATAGTTTATGCTTACATGACACTAATAAAAAAATGAATAAAAAAAAAAAAATAATAACAGACAGAACCATACCAATAATTTCGCAAAAGTCTCGCAACGTGTGTACATCCTTGCAGAACATGTGCGCGGGTCGATGACTTTGGTATTGGTATAATCGAGTTTCCCTTCATACTTTAAACTAGGTATCTACTAAACAAAATATTAAAAAGTTTTCAAATAATAAATGATGAGACAAAGATAATAATTACGCACCTTAGTATTTTTGGCGTAGGTATTTAAAAAATGAAATCTCACCTATTTGCAACGATTAACTTGATTGACTATTTACACATTTTTAGACTAATCTTATTTTTTTTTTTTTAAATGATGCATATTATTGTCCTTTACGCGGTTAAGAACAAACGGATCACTTTCAAAATTTGTGATACGTACCTACCTTTAACTCTTCCATGTTTGAGTACTCCGAGTGTACACAATTCGTTTTACTTCACCCCATAAATAAAATTCTAATGGAGTGAGATCTGGAGAGCGTGCCATGACTGGCACGGGCCCAAAGCGACCAGCCCACCTCGTCCTTGGGCATACGTCGGTACGGTGAACTGAACCGAATGTTCGCAATCGTTGGTTGACAGGTTGATACCTAACATAAGATTGTACGACGGAATCTGGCGGTAGGGAAACATCTCTCGGTACAAATTAATGGCTTCCCGCCCACTATCATTAGATAACACGTAGACACGAACCGTAACCCAATATTCTTCATTGGAATATTGATAACACGTCATTTTTATTTATTCAACAACACATTTACAGGGCACACACACTTATCGCAAAGTAAGAGGGGTTGTTTTAGCGATACGCGTAAGCGCGATTAGACATGCGAAAATAGCGGCGAAATACTCGCATAGACTGCGACGGTCAGCGCGGGAGGGGTATTGTGTCCTGTCGGTACATCGGGGACAACACAAAGAAAAGGGGCGGGGCTTGCGCACGAGCTTCCTTCTAGGCAAGATCACCACGTGTTTTGCCGCGTGATTACTTTAGGTACTGTTTACAAGTTCACTTCTTGTGCGCTCAGTGTTCATGAACAATGTATTTTAAAAATATGGTTATAGATTTTTGTTTTTTTACATATTTGGGGCGAGAATCAAATACTGAATACCCTCCCTCAATAAGTCCCTCGTTTAACATAACATACTGTATAACAGCATTGAATGTAATTAAAAATAATAATAGTAAATTATTTAATTATGTTCGAATGTCAAACAATTCTTCCTACGAATTAGCTCAAGAGATACCTACCAGCTGCATTTTTTTCGGACCTACTTTTATTTTCAAAATCAGCAATAAACAATGCACATAATTGGGTACTTGACACCACTAATCAATTGACATAATTTTTATGAGCTGTCAAAACGAGGTACCCCCATAGATTTTGTATGACAATAGCGGCCTGTGACGTCACTTATTTACCAACTCAATTGACTAACTATTAATTGATTTCAAAGCAAATTAAAATCGAATCCCGTTGCTAAAGCCGCCTAAATGTGAAACTAAATGTGGTCTAATATTGCAGCAAAAATAGCAAGAGTGTGGCAATTTTTTTTTTATTAACTAGAACGGTTCGTGATCCTGTCATGTGACTAAAAATAAGTTATGACTCCTAAAGATAAAACCACTTAAATAATTGAATATTTATATTCAGTTTTTGCCATTCAAGTCGTTCTAGTCATTTTGTAAACCACAAATGGTGGATTTTTCCATCATGACAACGCGTAGAAGGCGGTACCTAGGCTGACAATGGAGCACGTTTTACATAACTACCAATACGCAATAAACAGTAATTTCTGAAATTGCTCTTCATGTAATGTTGTATTTTTATCTTCACCTTACTGTACTATTACTGCAACAGTGTACTATACACAATAGTTAATAGCCTGCAATTTTCAGTATGTATCCGCTTATTAGAATTTAAGATTCTTTCACGTACACGTGATTCCGTGATGGCTAAGCACTGTTCCCCAAGTGACACCGTGACAAATATGTTTAAGATCCGTTAGTGATCAGTGGTGCTAGCATTCTCATAATTATATATGCTACGGTTAATGATTGTTTTATTAAGTGACATCTCTGAGTACGGCAGAATACCGTCGCTATTATTCACAAAGCCTTGTGAACATCCGGCCTATTTTATAAAAATTATCCACGGTGAATTTAGGTGAAGTGATTATGAGGTGAGCTCATGTGGTGGCGGAGCTCGTGGCTAAGTAAAAGCCGTACAGATCGATCGGTCAAAGGTTAAGCTACGCTTGCCGCGGTCGGCTTGTGGATGGGTGACCATCCATTTCATACCGAGTTCCCTCTGTGCCTCGGAAAAAAATCTGTCCACATATTTTGGTGACGTAGTAAAAATATATATTATAGCTGATCTGCTCTGATATCAGCTGATAATATGCCTTGATTTTATCTACGTCTGACGTATATTAATATATATTATAGCTACGTATGTGACGGGCTTTACTGGTACATTTATTTTATGAAAATAAAGGTTATGCTTAATATACAGAATATTTTTCAGTCCGTTATACGAACTCATTTATTTTAGACAATTATTTTACTTGCCGATCAATTTATATGATTCGTGCTTATTTCGTGCGTATTTGTTTTCTGATGCACACAAACAGACCATTGTATTGTACTGGTGTATGTCAATGCTACTAAGCCGTTCTAGCAATCGTTTAGATTTGCGGTAAATCGAATACGCGCCCTTAAGTGTACTTTAATAAAGCATACAGGAATAATCGTCGGGTCGTGTATCATTTAATTTAGGAATATGTGTCAAACGGACCTGTGCGAGTTGGCTTCGGCCCCTCGTATATGAGGCATGCCTTTTAAGTTTTGTCGTTTGAAGAAAGAAAACCAACTAGAACCTAACAGTATTTTTTATTGGTTTTTAGAGTATTCACCATGTAGTTAAATACATTTTTCCATTCGCTCGAACTTGTTATTAAAACATTTTTGCCACTCCAAAGTGGGGGTGTTTAATATGGCTGACTTGAAAGTATCGTCTGCTTCTTCACCGGAGTGGAAACTTTGGCCACGAAAACTATTCTTAATTTTAAGAAATGTATCGTTAGGGCTCAGGTCTGAACTGTATGGAGGATGGTCAAGGATTTTTACGTTTTCCTGCTTCAGATAACCAATCGTTCAATGAGCACTGCGTGAGATTACGTTATCATGCTTTTGGATGATGCGTCGCTTTGGGTAACATTTTCGTAGTTCGGTGATGATTTGTGGTAAAGAAACTGTGGTTTACCACTCTATATTAACCGTTCTACGATCTTCAAGTGCAATCCTTGCAACATAACCGGTTCTCGCAACGAACTTGCCCGCTATCATTTTTGAGGTGCTTCGAAAACGAACGACTTTAGTTGGTTTTGACCCACCTTGGAAGACCCAGATTGTAGATTATTATTTGGAATCAGGATTGTAGACATAGATCCAAGATTAGTCACTACCGATGATGTCGTAGACGTGATTTGACTCTCCTTGGTTAAACCTTTGAAAAATTTTCTTACACCGTCTGACGCGGGCCGATTTATGATCGTTGGAAAGCAAATGCGGGATCCAACGGTCAACTAGCTTTCTCACACCAAGCGCCCTATGCAAGATCTTTTGATTGGTTGTCCCTGAGATGCCTAATACTGCCTCTATCCTTCGATATGACACATGACGATACTAGTGAAATAGTTGTCTCACAGCAATGATTTTATCTTCAATGAAGGCAGATTTTGGGCGTTCTTCACGAGATTTGTCACTAAGACTAGTATATCCACGCGGGAATTATAAATACCGGCGTTCGACAGTCTGCAGACACGGGGTGTAATCATGGAACACAGATGTTAGCTCTTCAAAACACTTAAACTGTGTTAGGCCTCTTCGAAAGTTGTAGAAAATTATTGCACGAACATTTTCCTTAGCAAGATTTATTTTCGTTCGTGACCTGACAGATTCAAATCGTCGCTGTGACTAAACAATAGCATTAATCGTAGTACAGTTCGCGTCAAATAACTTTGCCGCTCTGAAGTAGGCAACAAATCACCGCGCAGTAGTTAATCTTAGGAATAAAACAGCAGCGCGCATGCGCGGTTAGCGAAGCAAGGGTTGGGTTAGGGGGGGTTTTTCCGTCTCAGTCGCCCTCATACGTCCGATGCTTACATGTGTTTCTCTCGCACATTACGGTAGACTGTCGATGCCAAAAGTGTTACGCGTTTTTAGTTTGTTGTTTATTGTTATTGTTGCGTTTCCTCTGTTATTGTTACTATTGACGTTGTACTTTAAGTTTTGTGAAAGAAATGCCGAAACGGAGCACAGTTTTACGCCGTCAGGCGAGAAAATTAATTCATAATATGGTGAATTATATGCAAAAAAAATTTTTTTTTCTTTCTTCTTCTTTTTTTAGGTACGTCAAAATGAAATAAGAGTACCTATTTTAATTTTAGATAACATATTTAATCTTACGTATACACTTAAAATATTTTTTCGTAAGCGAAATCTTTTTTACGCGATAGTACCTGCGCGGTCGTTCGGAAAGCCTGACTTCAGAGCGGCAAAGTTATTTGACGCGAACTGTACTTTCAATTGTTTAAACATTCCAAATTCAAACAAATTTGAATATAAAACAGTTTCTAATCCAAAATTGCCGGTATATATTGAAACGACAAAACATAAAAGGCATGCCTCGTACAAAAGTCCCAAAAATCCGGGAACTCATGGTCCCGAGTTATGTAAAAAACATAATATTTAACAAAATATACTAATCTAACCTGTAGAAGGTAGGTTCAACAAAGTAAAACAAATTAGCATTGCGATGTAAACACAAATATCATCGGAAGTTATTCGTATAATGAAGGCTATTATATAAATAGTTTCCTCGCCCCCATATCATGGCGGTTCGGTAATAACCCGCATGACGGCAGCAAACATGCATGAAATTACTCCCTTTAGCTATAAATAGTGGCAATTATTGAAATAGCTATCAACTTAATTCCCCCATCCCCATTCCATCACCGGACGAGCAGGGATACGGCGAAGTGTCACCGCTATACGGTTGAAGTTCCACGGTCTCGAACCAAGCGCTTTGCTTCCACATTTAATGTGCGAACTGCCAGACTGTGGAATTCACTGCCCGCCTCTCTATTCCCCGATTCATATAATCTGGGTATCTTCAAGGCATGAGTGAACCCGTTTATTCTAGGCAAGCGTGCTCCACCTTAGGCCGCATCATCACTTAAGATCAGGTGAGTTGCGGTCAAACGCAAGCCTATAACAATATAAAAAAAAAATTGGAAAGTTAAATCCCATAAACATTGCAAAAATCAGCTAAGTTTTGTAATTAATGACAATTAATAATTAGGGAAATGTTTTAGTTTTAATAAAAGATCTGAACATCGACTGAATCAATTTGATACGATTTACAATTAATGTTCTTTTTCTTCGCGGACCTCTTGAATAAATAGTTAGTAGTTTATAGCTTGCGAAAATTTTGATTCGCTATTTGAACGCTTTTGCCACTTTTCACATGTTTCGTCTATCAGATGATCTAGATGGCAAACGTATATATATAATATAATTATATAAGCTGCGTGTTGGGTTAGGTAGGGTATTTGTGAAAACTCTCACTTGGAAAAGTATGAAAGCATTAAGTATGTCTGAACATTGTCTTTGTCCAAGGGGTGGTATACGGAGTATGAAATGACACAGTCATCATGTATCCAAGCATAGTGCTCATTGAACTAAGTTACATAGAACATAAAATATTGCTTGGAAAGGATTTAGTTGTGGTGAGAAAAATCACTGTTTATGTTAGCGCGCAAAGTAAAGCAAAACATTGCCATCCCCACGGCAATGTTTTGCTTGTGTTAAAATATGATTTAAAAGTATAATTGATTATACCTACCTTAACCTTTTTCTGTTTTTCGTAAAAAGCGTAAAGAAAATTGTACCTGGACTTTTTTTAGGGTTCCGTACCTCAAAAGGAAAAAAACGGAACCCTTATAGGATCACTTTGTTGTCCATCTGTCTGTCTGTCAAGACCCTTTATCTCGGGAACGCGTGGAGGTATCGAGTTGAAATTAAAACCATATACTCAAGTCTACGGTCCCTTGATGCTGTGAAAAATCAACCCCCTATGTTAACGTGAATAAATGATACGGCCGTTTATGTCGCTAAACACAAATGTGTACGGAACCCTCGGTGGTCGAGTCCGACTCGCACTTGTCCGGTTTTTTTTTTTACTTTTTGACCTTTTGACCGCCACGTCAAAAAAGCAAATACTTGCCCTCGGCGCCAAGCTACGAAATACGTATAAAAGTCTGTCAAGTAGTCGTGACTGTGGCATGCTGGGCACATTTTGGGTTGTCATCTATACATGACTGCGGCGGTCGACAGGTTAATATCCCCGTAACCAGAACATTCCTAGGTATAGTCTAGCACAAAAAACAATCCCGATGATGGAAACAATACAACTTTTAATCTATTTAAGTGTCTTTTTACATTAATACACGTTTCAAAATAATATTCTTGTTTTTACAATTCCTGTTTATTATTGCCCCTAGTCTGAGCTGCCCGGTTTCTACGACCCGTGCGTAGGTGACGACAAGCACCTGACCATCCAGTACATGTTCCACAACAGCCTACATATCTGTACCGTCCCCGACAGCCAAGCGCTCGTTCTTCCACGCAATAGTAAGTACATCTTTTATTTGAACTTATAAACTCATCCCGCGTTTGGGCAAGCGTAGTGTGGGACGCCCTGCGGCACTAAGGACCGACGGTTTAAAGAAGGTTGGCAGCGGATGGATTCGGGTTGCTCAAGACCGGGTTGGTTGGCGATCTCTGGGGGAGGTCTACGTTCTGCAGTGGACGGCAATAGGCTGATAGGATGATGATGAAACTCATCTCATCTGAGATTTGATGGACGTGCAATATTTAACGAAAGGCCCGCATATGCGCTACCATCTCAGACTCAAAGCTGAACTGTCGGCATGTGACTGTCATAATACCGGCTTCACCAGCTTTCAAACCTACGGAGGGTAGATGTAAAGAGCACTGTCTCATATGGGGGGAAAGATGAAAAAGTGTCCAGCTTTTTATGCAGCAAGTAAACAGTTTCAAAATGGCGCTGGCGTAGACACAGGGTATGGTATGAATGTAGCCATAGATCCGTGGATATAGCAGTTGTTGACGGATCGAAGTATGTATTAGAATTTTTTTACCCAGTCGTGATTGTAGCCACCCTTTTGTATCACATTTTAACGGGCACTTTGATACGCAGAGATCGTGCTCCTTACAGACCCTCCATAGTCAAACCGTAAGGCTGTGTTTCCACCAGAGATGTGCGAGAATGTGTAGCGGATGGAGGATGTGTGTGAAACTAGCCAATAGGGTATTACACCCATTTTTGAAAAGTATCTTAATTAAATTCTATAGAGCTAATATATATATATATATATAAAAAAACACATTTTTTTTTATAAAAATGCGTCTAAATTTTATAATTTTTAATTTCGCGCGTAGTTTGACGAAAACGCCTCGTAGTGGACGCCATATTGCTCTGCGGAAATGACGTCAGTTCGCTGTGTAACAAATGCGCTGATATTTTGTATGATAATTGTATATACTATAAAAATAATTAAAATAACATTTTCTTATAGATGTAATAATTAAAAAATTACGTTGGTTACGAAAATAATAAAATTACAAAGCCTTTATACGCCGTTCGGTTGACTGACAGTCGACACTTTTTTGTTTACACAGCCGTACAGTACAGCGTAATAACATGGCGGCTACTATATTTCATGGTGTTATAAAACAGATTAAAAAAACTGAAAGCTTTGAATTGAATTTTAAAATTTATTTTGTTATTTTATGAACTAAAACTAACATTTTCCGACTTTGTGCCTAAACTATTTCAATAATATATATATATTTTTTCATATAGAGTAGAATACCCTATTACAGCGCTAGCTTAGTACAAGTTATGACAATGGAGCGGGGTCATTGGTCATTTTCACACACATCCTCGCACATCTCTGGTGGAACGCAGCCTAACACAGCAACGCTACTAGGCGTCAGAAATAGGTATAGTGGAGGTTTCACAAAACGCATCTAGCGTACGCGCTCGTCCAACGTAATGCTAGTATGCGTAGTGATTCAAGTCGTTACAATATCAAACTATTCTTGAATTGTTTTCTTTTTTACAGATCACAGGATAAAGAATAGATCCTGAAATTTAAAAGCGAAGCGCAGGTACAAACTTGATGGCGTGCGCCCGCCCTCATCCCTAAACTTAACGAGTAGACTCCTTGTGAATACGTCGACATGAACGTTACTCGCAAATCCAGAAAATTATCATTACGAAGCTTTGAAGGGGCATGTTAGGCAGCTAATAACATTCCATTATTTTATCACACGAACAGTTCCATCTTACTGTTAAGTTGCCACGCAATAACGTGTAGATAATGTAAAATATAATCATATTCGTCGATAACTGTGAAAGTGCCTCGATAATGCATCGTGAAGTTAAACACCAATATATTTACATTCAGCTAATATTTTTAATAGCTATCTTTGAATGCATGTTCTGTACAGATAAACAATTTAATGGACATACAAAATAATTAGTAATTAGTATGACTATAATCACCTATTGTAGGTTTCACAGTGGTGTTGAAATAACGTTTAAGATCGTTAAACGGCTAAATAGTCTCAAATGATA
The DNA here is from genome assembly GCA_947361185.1 of Charanyca ferruginea. Classification (NCBI taxonomy): domain Eukaryota; kingdom Metazoa; phylum Arthropoda; class Insecta; order Lepidoptera; family Noctuidae; genus Charanyca; species Charanyca ferruginea. The sequence continues at coordinate 13,840,920 of OX376055.1, read as the reverse complement.
TTCGATTTCGATAGTCGCAATGTATGTGAATAGCGATATTAATGAAAAAGGTGTGAAGCAATATATTACAGAATTTACAAATAAATCTTAATAATAATTTTACTAATGTTATCTATTGATTGTAGGCGAATTGACTGGATAACTGTGCGAGTGGTTGTTGCTGAAGTATTTACTACCGACCATGGTAAACTACGCATGTCACTAGATAAGTTTTGCAACACAGCTTTATTTTGTCAATTTTTCAAAATAATTTCCATCGTAACAATATTATTGCTTAACGTTGTATGAAGTACTATTTTCATACATTTTTTTACACCAGTTCCCTCTTGCCTTATTATTTTTAAAGTTTGAGATTATGTAGCGTTATACAAACTTTTTTACTCCAAAGATATCATAAAGAATTATTTGTACGCTTGGTGCATTTTTCTGCAGCGGCTCCCAAAGCAGTTTTCATTTCACTCACACATTTGTCTATGCACAATTCACGCAATTGTACCGCGTAACTACGCAAAGTAAGAAAACTCGGAAGAAAAATATATATAAGCAGCTAACTTATCGAATGAGGGCGACTTATTATATATGAGCTGTCAAGATTATAGCTAGGGTTTAAGATAAAAATATGTATAACTTTCCCATATTAGTACGACTGTATTGCAGGACTTATCTAGTCTAGTTACCTATGCATGTCTTATTTTACTTAGCGAAGAGACCACGATTAATATAAATTGGAATCCATACAACTTTGTAACGTTTATAAAATGTAAAAATATCAGTCAACACTCCACAAACTCGTTGGACGACCTCAGGTTTTGTAAATATAATTATTTTAAAATTACAAATCAATAATTTTTTTCTTATGTGGTATTCTCGACTCGTACTAACTCTGGAGAAATATGGCTGAACTACGCAATACAGGTTTAATACCCGATCTTCCCTTATTATTATGTTCAATGTCTTCCACAGAGGAAGGACACGAAAATTATTATGGTAGACGATTGTTTTAGTTCCTATAAGTCTATACTAACGTGAAACCAAATCATTATATTATGTCTTCCTGCAAAATTTCACAAGCACAGATATAGATAGACCTAGATAACGCAAGAGCACCTACTTTGCGTGCCTAGTTTCCTGCCTAGCTTAAGTACAAAAATCGTAAGTAAAAAAATAAAGTAAACGTTTCCTTCCATCGGTAAGTCATTTTGTTATTAACATTATTATGCGTACTTAATTTAAAAAACAATTATTTTTAATCTAACACCCTCAGTAATACCTGGTAATACCAAACTTAAGAAAAATAAAACATTGTGACAATGACGTATCCGACCTATCGTGACCTATTATGAAATAGGTAGTCAAAAAATGACACGCTTGGTTGATACTTGCGTTATCTAGGATCTATCTATATCTGTGGTCACAAGTTTAGTAACCAATTTGATTATCTACTAGCTTTTGCCCGCCATCCCATTTTTTACCCAATAGGGGATATTACTGCAATGTTCTGGCACCAGAGTGCAGCACTAGCATAGTCCGTAAACAGTTTATCGACGAGTCGTTCAAAGCGTGAAATAGGGTATTACACCCATTTTTGAAAAGTGTCTCAATGAAATTCTGTAGTGCTAATATGCCACCAAAAAAAACACAAAATTTTTATTCAATCGATAAGTGCCATAAAAAAGCATCTAAATTTTAAATTTTCAAATTTCGCGCGTCGTTTGACGAAAACGCCTCTTACTGAACGTATTGCTCAGCGTAAATGACGTCAGTTCGATTAGTATCAAATGAGCTCATATTAAATATGATAATTGTATATCATTTAAAAATAATTAAAAGCATATTTTGTAATAGGTGTAATAATGAAAAAATTACGTTGGTTACGAAAATAATAAAAATACAAAGCCTATATTACGCCAATCGGTTGACTGACAGTTGTCATTTTTTTGTTTACACAGCCGTATGGCGTAATAACATGGCCGCTACTATTTCATGGTGTTTTAAAACAGATTAAAAATACTGAAAACTTTGAATTTAATTTAAAAAATTGTTTTATTATTTTATGAACTAAAACTTGCCTTTTCCGACTGCTTTATGCCTAAACTGTCTCAATAACATATTTATAGATTTTTTCTCGTATAGAGTAAAATACCCTATTCTGCCTTTAATTGAGGTCAAAATTGGGAAGTGTGTTATATTATACAATAATGTATCAGTGCTGTGTATTTCGATGAAGAAATGAAGGGAATTTATTCATTTCCAAAAGAAGAAAATGTTCGAAAACTTTGGGAAGCAGCCAAAAATCATTCAAAAATATGTTCAGGTTAAGTATTCAGGTGAGATAGTCGCATTTACAGAATAACGTTTACATTTATCATGTAAGACAACCAAATATTATTTTATTCTGAGCATAACCTAGAATCCACTTTCAAATGGTCGTAGGACGCCTTAATATGGTTAACGTACAGTTCGGTAAGTAGGATTAATTAAAACTTTGATATATTTTCACAAAATACCTACATAATACAATTAATAACATAATATAACAAGAATACGAGGTTATAATTTACGGAATGTGCTAGTGGCGACCTCTGCGCCGAGTTTCGCGTAATGTTCCCTATTACGGCAAAGCCAAAAGGAGGGTTATGATTTTAATAGTCTATATATTTATGTTTATTTATGGGCGTCTAAAGGTTGATATGATGATATATTTATATTCGTCTGTGCGCATATTGCCTAGACTTTTCGTCGTGTTTAACGAATGAGATGTCTTTGGAAGCGATAATGTTCCACAGGTTATTGATAATAAAATATAGCCAATAGCACTCAGAGATAGCTTTCTTTTAGCAAAATTAGTTTCAGGATCGGAATACTAGTTCCAGAGATTTGAGCGTTCAAAAATCAAACAAACATTCTCTTCAGCTTTATAATATTAGGATAGATTACTATATTCCCACTTATGAAATGGCCTGTACTTTAGGGCGACGTGATTTAAGTTAATTTAATCATCACGTTGTTTTCGACCACAGTAGGTACCCACAATTCTGCACAAAACTGCCAATGAAAACAGTGTGAAAGTACTGGTGCTCTGATCTACGAGATCATCGTCTACCTGGCCTTTTCGCAACTATGTTTGGGTCGGCTTCCAATATTACCGGATGCAGCTGAATACCAGTGTTTTACGTGGAGCGACTGCCTATCGGACCTCCACAACCCAGTAACTGAGTAACACGATACTCTTTGGTAGGACTGGGTGTCAGACTTTCTGGCTTCTGACTACCCATAACGAATGCCAAAGATCTACGAATGACAGCCGGGACCAACGGCTTTACGTGCTTTCCGAGGCACGGAGGGAACTCGGTATGAAATGGATGGCCACGCATCCTCAGACAGACCGCTGCCAGCGTAGCTTAAGCTTTGACCGATCGATCTGTACGGTTTTAACTTAGCCACGAGCTCTGGTCTACGAGATACTAAAATAAAAAGAAATAAGCTTTCGTAAAAGGCATCCACGTGTATAAATATGAACGCCCATACTAGTCATGAGATGACAACTTTGAGTAATAGTTATTTTATCGTGACAAGACGAACAATCAAGTGATCACTCACATAGAAGTCAGAAGTATAACAATTAAATGTACAAGTGGAAAAATCCCATGTAATCGAACTTTGTTCGCAGAACGTAACCAAACAGATAAAATCTCGCACGCACATGGGATATGATATTAACCACTACTCATCAATAAACCTAACCAACGCCATAATAAAAAAAGAAGTATTTTTTATTGTACATAAAATACAATATTTTTTTATATTGGACTAAACAAAATTTTTCCTGACACTGGATTAACCGAAGTAATAATAATTATTCAATGAATTCAGTTTATGAATAGTGTCTGATTTTATGTCAAAGCTGTTTGAAAGCTGTTATTGATACGGTTTGTAGTATACCTAGATGATATTTATTGGGCATTTACCAAGGTGATAATTATAATTATTTATACATCAATAATATTATTTCGTTTGTGTTTACCAAGCTTGCCTTTTTTATTATAATTAGATACCAGATTACACACCTACCCGAAGAAAAATAGTAGAATATTTTATTAATTCTTAACAAACTTAAATATTGTTGTTGGGTTATGATTGCATAAGAAAAATATGAACCTGTGTATGAAAATGTGATTTGAAAGTCTTCAAAATTATATTTAGTGAAGTTATAAAAGTAGGTATAGAATGAATTTAGACACTATTTTGCCTGCTCGTATTAGCATGTTATAATCTGTGAGTAATATCATTGATTGTTGTAAACAAAGAGATTACTTGTTAATTTCTTCGCACAAAACTAACCGATAATCGAGTATTGACTTCCTTGACTTCTCTTGCACAAAAAGCTTGTATAATTAATTTTCTGGATTTTGACGTGTTAGTTATACGACGTAAAGTTAATTGTTGAACAGTAAGTTAGTTTGGATTGATTGTGCTTCGTCGATGTAATGTGAAGAGCAACAAGAAATCGCCTGTTTTAGTCGAATTACCTTCTAGTATTGTTTTGTTTTCTATGGTCATTTTTTGTAAAATAATTTAACTTTGATTCTTACGGGGACTTCCAAAAACAATGTCGCTTTATAATGTAATGAGCGCATCCTGTTTTAAATTGTTGATTATAAATATTATTGTTTCTTTTGTTATAAAGCCTTAAGGAATATAATACTTACCTACTGCGAAATAAAGCAAAAAAGTTGTTAATCTCTTGTGTTTTATTTTCTTTTCTTGACACAGGAGTGCATGGTTATTGCACAAACAACGAGAGGTCTTTACCCAGCAGTGGTTGGTAACGGTGATGAATACTATTCCGTTGATTTTCAGAACTAACACAAAAATGTGTGCGATACCCCAACAAAATAATGTTGAATATAGTCATTTCAATGTTATAGATAACTAGCGACCCGGCCCGGCTTCACATGGGCATATAACCTTACACGGTAAATGGACTATTCAACACAAAAAAAAAAATTTAATTCGAACCAATAGATCCTGAGATTAGCGCGTTCAACCAAACAAATGAACAAACAAACTCTTCAGCTTTATAATATTAGTATAGATTAGTTGCCCAGCTTCTGCGATTATTGCGCTCACATTTTTAAATATAGTCATTCATCATGCGGATACTGAAACACGTATCAAATTGGTGTCACCCGGCTTGGAAATATTGTTCCTAAATTCTATGAAGGATAAAGAAAGGAATAGCACTTTATTTGGACTACTACAACTCCGAAAAATCAAAGCTTCAGAAGCTATAGAAAGGCAGGACCTTGGTGCAACTGAAACCTCTACAGACAGTTGAATCGGCAGGTGCATGGCCTCGCTACTGTCGCTGTCGGAGGAATTAATTGACAATAATTATGTAGTCATCCATCTTCAACCAACCATCTGCCTAGCCTTTTTCCCAATTATGTTGGGGTCGGCTTCCAGTCTAACCGGATGCAGCTGAATACCAGTGTTTTACATGGAGCGACTGCCTATCGGACCTCTACAACCCAGTTACTGGGTAACACGATACCCCTTGGTAAGACTCATGGCTGTCAGACTTTCTGGCTTTCTGACTATACCCATAACGACTGTTAAAGATCTACAAATGACAGCCGGGACCAACGGCTTTACGAGGCACGGAGAGAGAACTCGGTATGAAAGGGATGGTCACCCATTCACAGGCCGACCGCGGCTAGCGTAGCTTAACCTTTGACCGATCGATCTGTACGGCTTTAACTTAGCTACGAGCTCCCGACAATAATTATGTAGTGATGATTATAAAATATACTACCGGACTTATGACCGATGGGCCATAAGTCCGCGCTGCGTGTCGCGGGTTCGATTCCCGCACGGAACTAATATTTGTATAGCCTACAGATAGTTGTTCCGGGTCTGGCTGTTTGTGTATGTGAGTTTATATGTTTGGAAGCGCACCCACAACAGACACAGTAGAAATTCCTTGTGTGGGGCAAAGCTTTAAAAAAAAAAACCGGTTCCAATTCGAAGACGCTTGCCACACGGGACTGACACCGTATTTGACCATCGCGTCCCGTAATTGTCTTGTATTCCAATAATTTCGACAGGTTGTCGGTAGATAGGGTAGGCTGGTGTAAGATTGCGCGGTCGATAAGACTCGCCATACCAAAGTCCTGGCTTGGAGTTAGTAACCAACTTCAGTTGTGTTTTACTTCTTACACTAGTCGCTACGTACTCCCAAATATTGGAATTGCTTGGAAAATGCAGCAAATACTTACTTAAGTTTTTTTATACCCTTATTTATCAACATATTAAATGTTCTTACAAGTTATTTAAATCTTTGTAATTTATTATAAATTTTGTACAAAGTATATGTCTGACAGATGGCAGTAACACTGTAGTGTTTAGGATACTATCGAAGTGTGTAAGATTGCGCTCCTTGAGTGCGTGTAAGGTTGCGCGAAGAAATGCACACAAAAAAGGAAAATTATCAGAAAACATTAAAAAATTGAGGTGATTAATGGCCGAATAAATTAAAAAAACCGGACAAGTGCGAGACTCTCAGAATCTCATTTATTATAAGTATTAGTATGGATATGTAGGTACCTACATAATATTCATACTACTTAATATGTATTATAAATAAGAAAGTACCTCTGTCTGTTACGCTTCCATGATGAAACGGCTGAACAGGTTTTGATGAAATTTGGTATGAAAATTGGTTGAATCCTGGGAAAGCACATTGAGACTTTTTAATCCGGGACTTCGCCTGCATCCGCAATAACCGACATTCACACGGACCAACACGCGGACGGATAGCTCGTTCTTTAATAAAGAATATATTTTTTATGATTTAATTACAAATGTATAGTTTTCAGACTTTTTCCTGAATTTATAGTATTAGACAATATTACTTGCCAAATTTCATAGTTCGAGGTCAACGGAAACCACCCTATAAATTTTGATTCCCTTGAGTGTTGAAATGTACGTTTTTTTGCGACATAAACGGCCTGTATCTTTTTTTCACGTTAACTTAAAAGTTTGATTTGTTCACAGCTTCAAGGGACTGTGGACCTAAGTATGTGGTTTTAATTCAACTCGATACCTCTACGCGTTCCCGACATAAAGGGTCTTGACAGACGGACAGACACAGACAGGCAGGCAGACAGACAGACGGATAACAAAGTGATCCTATCCGTTTTTTGCTTTTGATGTACAGAACCCTAAAAATATCTTAGAAAAGGAAAAACGTACAGAAAAAATAATAAACGAGAAGGGTAGGGGCACCAAAAGATGAACAACCCCCAATAGATGAACGATCAAGCGAAAAACCAAAAAATATTAAATACCCCGCTAATACAATATAACGTGTCTGCAATATTTTTTCCCGCCTAGGGCTCTATTTTTTTTTCCCGATTACATAACAACACTCACAGTTACTGCTAAAATGCGTTTGTTATGACTTATAATCTGAATTTCTCGCCGAAAGTCGGTTTTATATGGAAACCTACTTAAGTTACGTAAGGTAACCCTCCAAATCTAAGAATTTTGTCAGTTTAGAAAGAATTAGTGATAGTTTTGAGTTGTTTTGATTGTAATAAAATCTTGATATATTCGACTTGGATTCTATAGATACACATAATTGCATTTTAAATTATATTTTTAGAGAAATTAACTGTTCAAGTAATGGATAACATTTTGAACGCTAGATCCAATAGATGAACGGCGTTCAACTAATGGAGAAAGGGCATATTTTTACAGCCATCATAATCTATAAACGCACGCTAACAGACGAAAACAAAACCACTGAAATAAATTTTAGTTAGTTTAGACGTTGAATTACCAAAAGTTGAACCAGTGACTTAATTTTTTTGAATATTTGTTTGGCTTATTTTAGTATGAAATCTTACACTGTTCAACTTTAGAATTCATCCCCAAAATTTGAACTAAGAAATATGTTGAACTGTCCTGTGTTGAGTTAGATAGGCATGTAATAGTGTGCGTTTACAGACCCCCTAATTATCAAAATTACTCAATTTTTGAGTCTATAATAATAATAATAATAATAATAAAATGTTTATTGATTCAAATTAATATACACAGACACATTTTATAAAACAGGTGCTAAGAATACAATACAATAAGCATAGAGGAAGAAAAAAAAACATAGCTTGTGTACAGAGGATTTAGGTCTACAAAACGAAAGTCTATGCATACAAAAAAATATGAGCCCTGTCTCTTAAACTAGGAGACCTGTATCTTAAGAGACAGTGATCAGCCAAAATATTAATTTATAAAATTGAGATCACATGAGTGAAAGTGTGACGATCTTTGATCTATAAATGAAATTTTAATATTAATGTTAGCATTACGATGTGCATGAATGTGTATATGTAAAGGGAGAAGAAGATGTGTATATGTAAGAGTGTGTGTGAGAATGAGGGAGGGTGTGTGAGTGTGTGTGAGGGTGATGAAGGGTGTGTGTGAGAGGGGGGGGGTGTGTGTGGGTAAGTTTGTGTTTGTTTTGATGGGGTTAGTTATGTCAAGCGATGTATGATGATAGTAAGGACTCTGTTTTAGTATAGTCCTGCTGTATGAGCCAGTCAGTGGTTTTTGATTTGACATTAAATTTATTAAGGTCTATTATGTCTAGTTCTTTCTGAATTCTTTTGAAAACATGATGGCTTAAGACGTAAAATTGGTGTCTTGCAAAAGAGGTTTTGTACTGTACACCTGGGGGAACATATGTGCGCTTACTTGGATCAGATGGAGATAATCGAGCATGTACCCTCAGGACCGATTGTAGAATAAAAAGCTGCCGCACCGTCAACACCCTGCAATCAGCGTAGAGCTGCGCCGTAGGGTATCTGTATGGTTTCCTTAGCATAACTTTAAGTACAGCCCTTTGAGACCTTTCTGCTCTCAGAAGATAGGTCTTTGCTGCTCCACCCCATGCCGTTATACAGTATCCAATAACTGATTGGCATAAAGTAAAGTACACCATTTTTAGAATGTCGATACTGGCGGATTCTCGGAGAGATTTAAAGATATGAATGAGACGAAGTGTTCGGGAGGTTAATACGTCAAGTTGTTTGTCCCATTTTAGTCCATCATCTATGTGCACACCCAAATATTTGACACTGTCTGCTCTAGCAATGGAAGTGCATGTACATGATATTAGCTGGTTCTGGCATGAATGAGCCGTTATTGTGAAGCTACTTGTGGGTTTGGAGTTGGACCGGATCGCAAAAGGTATGTAATATGTTTTTTTTAGGTTTAATGTCAACAAATTTAGGTCGAGCCAGTTCATAATTTTAGACATCGCTGATTCCGCCTTTTGTTTCACATCTTCCCAGGAGGGCCCATCAACCAAAATCGCTGTATCATCTGCATATGCATAGATTTTACAAGCTGGTAATGACATTCTGCAAAGGTCATCTATGTAGATTTGAAAGAGGGTGGGGCCTAGAATGCTCCCCTGGGGAACACCGTACAACACAACTTCTTCATCACTGTAGCTAGAGCCAATCTTTACCAGCTGGGTGCGATTCCTGAGGTAGTCTTTGAAGATTTCCAAAGCCATGCCACGTACACCTATAAACTCCAGCTTGGAAATCAGTCTGGGGACAGAAACTGTGTCGAAGGCCTTTGACAGGTCCAAAAATATACCAAGGCATTTTATTCTACGGTCTAGAGTCTTAGCAATAGATTGAGTTAGATCCAGTACTGCATCTTCAGTGGAGACTCCAGGCCGGAAGCCGTACTGATTGTCCGCTATGATATTATATTTATCAAGAAAGCTTCTAAGATTTTTATTAAGAATCTTCTCGAGGATTTTTGAGAGTGACGACAGGACTGAAATAGGCCTATAGTTATCGACACAGCTTCTGTTCCCGCCCTTAAAGACTGGGTGAACCACAGCTCTCTTCAGGGAATCTGGAAAAACTCCTGTCTCGATGCAGAGATTGCAGATGTATGTTATCGGCGGCACAAGGATATGACGACACATCTTAAGAAGCGAAGAAGATATTCCATCCCATCCTACAGCACAGTCATGACGCATCTGCAGTATGATGGTATCAATGTCACATTCATCAACTTTTTGTATTGCAAGTGAGTTGGCAGGCGGAATCAGAGTCTTGGTACTTCTAACTCCAGTGCTCTCGCGGTTTAAAGGCGCTTTAAGAGGGTCGTTGATTATTTTAGCAGCCATATTTTCACCTATATTGCTGAAGAAAGAGCAGACATTGTTGAGGGAAGATTGAGGACTGTCGCATGTTTTAAGCAGTTCATCAGGACTAGAGAATATTTTGCCCGTATGGGTTATTTCCTTTATTGTTTTCCACAAGGCTTTAGGATTTTTCCTAGATTTTTCAAGCTCACTCTTCTCATAATTCCTCTTTAATTTACGCAGTAGCATGTTGCAGTAGTTCCTATAACGCGTATAGGTTACACGTAGTATTAAATTGTTCGGTGACTTCTTGGACTTTACGTGAAGCTTATCCCGGTGCTTGATGCATTTTAGGAGTCCTGGGGTTATCCAGGGCTTTATCGTTCTTTGTTTTCTAGGAACATTGATGTGTTTTGTATGTTTAGTTATTGCTGTTGATATCTTTGAAATTAGTGTATTGGTAGCAGTATTTGCATCTCTATCATTGTAGATATCCGATAAGTCTGTTTTTTCCAGCTCTGTCTTAATGGCGTCGTGGTTTAATCGCGATATAGTGAAACTTTTGTTCCTTGTCGGGTTTGTATTTGAGATCGATAGAATAATCGGTTTGTGGTCAGTAATATGCGACTCCAATACCAAAGTGGTGGCCTGTGACTTTGTTTTTAACAAGATGTGATCTAGGCAGTTTTCCATTCTAGTTGGTAAGAGGTGGGTTGGTACTAGTCCATGAGACGCGTTTAGAATTAGATATTCTAGTGCACGATCATTCCTATTGCCTAGTTTTATATCGATGTTCAAATCACCCACCGTTGAGATATTGGGTATATTTGATATTTCATCATAAATGTTATTTAAACTAGAGAAAAAGCCATCGAAGTTATCTTTGGTATTATTCGATGGAGAGCGATATATTGCTACTACCGCGAGCTTATTATCAATTTTACATGTAAGACTATTTGCATACATAATGTTAGGTTCCCATACCTTGATATTTAGCCCAATTTTGGTGTAGATTATGACTCCATCGTTTTGATTTGTAATGTTTTTTGTTGAGTGCGACTGGTATCCGTTTAGAGCTGGTAAGTTAATCACTTTACTCAGCCAACACTCAGTCAAAACAATCAGATCAACATCTATTTTAATTGAACACATCAGCGCTAAAAGGTTGTCATAATTTTTATTAACGCTACGAATATTTACGTGCAATAATTTTAGACTACTATCAGCTGTATTTATATATTTAATACACTCATGGGGGTCACAGGAGAAAGAGTTTGCAAGATTAACATTATCGAGGTCCTGGTTTATAATGTTATTATATTAATGGAATATGTTTTGACTGAACTTACAAGTGGCAATAAATCAGTAATCATTTGCGGTGACTTTAACGTTATATTTTAGAAAACAACTCAAATAGCAGTAGGTAGTTGTCAAAGGTGTTTTTAGAACCAACGCGAGTAACTACGACTACTGCTACATGTATTGATAATGTTTTTTGTTGCTGCAACTATTTAGACAAGGCTATAGTGAATTGTCTCCCTTCTGATCACAGCGGGCAAACCGTTTTACTTTTGAATCCAACGCTTCAATGCAAAAAGTGCAGGTACTGTCAAGACCAGTAACATCTGACAATAAAATTTAATTAAATTTAATAGCACTTTAGTGAGTTAGTTAAACATTCAACAATAAACTTTCAATATGAGTGATGGTAATGTTTTGTATGAAGAATTCTTTTTAGTTGTGCAAACAGAGTTTAATAATATTTTTAAGAAAATACCTAGAACTATTAGCCCTAAGTTTTTATTCAGTGACTGGGCACTGGGTATCAGGAAAAGTAGGGAAAGACTTTTTGAGCTGTATAGCCTTGAAAACTTTTTTTTTAAAACTGAAACTTTTAATAAGTATGTTGCTACTTACTCTAAAACTTTTAAAAATACTTGCAAGACAGCTAAAGCTTTATACATTAGTAACCAGGTAAAATCAGCAGAAAATAAAAATAAGACTGTTTGGAAAATTGTCAATAACGAAACCAATAGAAACAAAATAAATAAAAGTGATTACACTCTGGAGACACCCTGTGGTCTTATAAGTACTAATATCGATGTTGCTCAGGAATTTACAAAATTCTTTACCGATGTTCCAATTAAAACTACACAAAATTTAGCTTCCTCACCCTCACTTGCTTTTGATTTAAAAAACTAATGTTTTAGCCTGCCCTTCGGAATTCAAATTTAAACATATAAACCCTGAGGTTGTTATAAAAACTTTTAAACAACTAAAGATCAAAGTTACTGAGGATTTGTGGGGAATGTCAAAATTGCAATAACATCCTACATGATCAACAGTATGGGTTCACCAGAGGGCGTTGCACTACTGATGGTATCACTTTGATTAAGCATATCTTTAACGCATGGGAGGAGTCACAGGATGCCATTGGCATTTTCTCTGACCTCTCCAAAGCATTTGATTGCGTAAATCACGAAACACTGCTTTTGAAGCTTGAGCATTACTCTGTAAACTAGCGCTCAGATTAGTAAAATCGTATTTAGATGATAGGCTGCAGCAAGTTCAAATAAACGGTGTAAATTCATCGGGCTAATTCATATGCTATGGGTGTCAGACAGCTGATATACATACACAAATACATTTTTTTTTTTGTAAATACATACATATATAGATAAACAACACCCAGACACAAGGCAAACATAAGTGCTCATCACACAAATGTTTACCCTGGGCGGGAATCGAACCCGCAACACGCTGCGCAGCAGTCGATCGCTCAGCCACTGCGCCAACCGTGTCGTCAAATTAATTTGCCGTGTTTAATTAGAATGTTTTGGATTTCTCTTCACTTACATTGTTTTCACATATTAGAAGCAACAAGAATAATAAAACCAGGATTTTGTAAAAGCTTGATTGAAAAGAGTGTCTGTGGAGTTTCTTGCTCGTTCTTCTCCATAGAGACCTACCCTACGTTTTGGAACGAGCAACTAGCTTCAACTTTCTGACTAACTAACTGACTCTTTGACTATTCAAAAGTGCCTGCAAATGGTTTAATTGAAATAAATGCTTTCACTTTGACTTTGTTCACAATTTATTCGTTCAACTTTTGAATATCGTAGCTGAACGCTGAAGTGAATTTTACTCTTTTATTTTGGGGTTCTATTACACCAAAAAAGAAACGAATTGATTATTTAATTACTTAATTTAGATTCTAGGTCTAATTTATATCACGTGAACGTATTAGTATTGTAAATCTATAGGCAAAATACATTAAATATGTTTTCTGTCATGACTGATTTTTATAGATCAATAATTAAAAGCATTTATCAAAACTTACCACATGTTTTATTTTTAATACTATTCATTTCAAATGTTAGTTGAATTATTGGGTATAAAATGTTCATAATTAGGGCTCAGCGTTCAACTTAAGGGGATTTTAGCAAAAAAAATTAAAAACATCATTTTTAAAAAGAAAGTTGTAGATTTAGGAAGTTATTTTTTTATCGATCGTTGTTTGAGAATACATGGAATCATTAAAAAATCAGCGAGCATCAATATCATGAGATAACTGAGGTTCAGCTACTCAAAGTTGTCAAAAACGCTTAATCGTTCAATTATTGGTGCCACTACCCTACGATATTCAAAAGTTGAACGAATATAATGTGGGCATAGTCCTTTGTTTAAATTTTGGGAATTAATTCTAAAGTTGAACAGTGTAAGATTTCATACTAAAATAAGCCAAATAAATATTTAAAAAAATTAAATCACCAGTTCTACTTTTCGTAATTCAATGTCTAAACTAACTAAAATTTATTTCAGTGGTTTTGTTTTCGTCTGTTAGCGTGCGTTGATAAATAATGATGGCTGTCAAAATATGCCCTTTCTCAATTAGTTGAACGCCGTTCATCTATTGGATCTAGCGTTCAAAATGTTATCCATTACTTGAACAGTTAATTTCTCTAAAAATATAATTTAAAATGCAATTATGTGTATCTATAGAATCCAAGTCGAATATATCAAGATTTTATTACAATCAAAACCACTCAAATCTATCACTCATTCTTTCTTAAAACTGACCAAATTCTTAAATTTGGAGGGCACTTAACTTACCTTAAGTAGATTTCTATATTTAACCGATTTTCGGCAAGAAACACTCAGATTATAAGTCATAACAAGCGCATTTTAGCTGTGACTATGAGTGTTGTTATGTAATCTGGAACAAAAAATAGAGCCCTAGGCGGGAAAAAATATTGCACACATGTAATTAGCGGGACATTTAATATTTATTGGTTTTTCACGCGATCGTTCATCTATTGGGGGTTGTTCATCTTTTGGTGCCCCTACCTTACTTTAAGCTGAACGCTGAAGTGAATTTTTCCCTTTTATTTTGGGGTTCTTTAACCCCAAAAAAGAAACGAATTGATTATTGAATTAAATACTGTCATGACTGATTTTCATAGGTCAATTATTAAAAGCATTTATCAAAACTTACCATAATTATGTTTTATTTCTAAAAAAAATGTTCACATTTGGGGATTTTCACGAATATTTTAAAAAACATCATTTTTAGGAAGTTATTTTTTTTATCGATCGTTTTTTGAGAATATAGATTTAGGAAGTTATTTTGTTATCGATCTTTTTTTGAGAATATATTTTACGGAATCATTTAAAAAAAAATCAGCGAACATCAATATCATGAGATAACTGAGCTGTACAGCTTTTCAAAGTCGTCAAAAACGCTTAATCGTTACTTTATTGGTGCCACTACCCTATTATTTTATAATCTATAATGTGTGTGTATGATCCTTTGCTGGTCGAATTAAACGTTTTATTATTATTATTATTGTGATCTGCACTGATCACAATGACGACCGTTGTGTCACTGCCAACTTAACGTCAAAAATAATTTTAAAATACCTATAAATGAGCTTTTTATATTATTTATTCCCGGTATTTTCTTGACAGAATGTATAAGTAACCAAAGTTGACGGGATATTAAAAGATTAATGTGTGATTATGTGAATCTCTTCACCACCCTTAGTTCACTGGTAGAGAATGCCTAAGGTACACCTATGAATAATAAATAAATGAAGTCTAATACAGCACAGATAATAATAATAATATAATATTTATAATAAAAAGTCTTACAATCTAAAATAGATCACGATTGCATATTTGCCTGAACTAGGTTACGTACCTGTGCTACAGGCTAGAGAGTGCTTACTATTTGTTATAATAAATTACAATAAAACTTAAATTAAAGTTACCATGAAATGTTAAATGACAGAGACAAAAAAATTAAGTACCGTCTGTTCTTATGAGGTAGTTTTTAAATATTGAAATGTTATTTTTTTACAGCTTAAGTACATTAACTTATAAATACTAAGTTCTCTGTTCAATGTATTGTACTGAAATGGTCCTAGGAAAGAAAAAACCTTTCTACAAAGACATGTTATGAGTTCGAATTTGAATCGCATACTATATCACTTCGTCTTTGGTTAGTAATGTCAGCATTGTAGGTAAGCATGGTGTGTTGTTTTGAAAAGCTAGCGCACAGTCAACACGTTACAGGATTTAAATAACAGATGTGTGGAAAAGAAAAAAGGATAGAAATTGGCTACTTTTAAAATTGTTCTCTGAGCCCTTTCACGAGGAACTAAAATATTTTTGAGTGCTCCACCTCATGAAATAATGCAATAAGTATTGAATTATTGATTGGCCTAGGGCCAGATAAATTTGTTTGATTTATTCCGGGTCTGCAATTGATCGTAGTTTTTTAAAAACATGTATTAATTTACGAGTTCTTTTAACAAGACTTTTAATATATTGTTTAAAGGAGAGTGTGTTATCGATTATGACTCCGAGATATTTAATATTGCAACTTTTGAGGATTATAAGACACATACCTACACCTGTTGACTGAACTATCTTCACATTGATGTGCATATAGATGAGGGTTAGTGATATTATGTTGAGGCTTGCACATTGAAAAAGGTAAATATTTTGTCTTATCAGCATTTAAAGTTAGGAAATTGCTTTGAAGCCACATATTTACAGTATTAAAACCGATAACTAAAGTGTGTTCTGTATGACGCCAATTATATACAATCACATTCCGCCACCCATATTTAAATAACAACTAAAAAGCTTTTTTACAATACAAAACGGTGTACTGTTTGAAGTTTTGTATTCGGTGACAATATAAAATTTCAAACACTACAAAGCCACCGACTTCCGAAACTAAAGTCGTGTGTGTTCTGTGCTAAAGTTATTTATCACTTTTTAGATTTTGAAGGCGGTTGTCTTTTTTGTAAAAAAAAACTTTTTATTTTTCGCTTTTTAGACCTCCTTAACTTCCAAATCTATTAAGAAACGGCAACACAATCAAAACAGTGATTGAAAGTACAAGGTTGGAGAAAATTAAAACATCATCCAAGTATATTTTTTTGCTTTCTGTCGATTTTTCAAAAAGTGCTGAATCAATTTCGACAAAATTTATATGGGACCACCCCTGAGGCATACTCTATCCATCAGAAAAAAAAATTCGAAATCGCTTTACATTTGCCGGAGAAATCGCGTAAGAAATATACAAAAAAAAAAGCAGACAGACGAATTGAGAACCTCATTCTTTTTGAAGTCGGTTGAAAATTGATTTTTATTTCCATATAAGTACCATAAGAACCCAACTATGTAGCACCTAAGGCACCTAAGTGCCTTAGTATAAATTGCCAACATCGTATAAGATTAAACAGGAAACGACCATAAGCAATGCTAAACAATAATAGACATTTATGATAAAGATGACGCATTCGCATAGAAATGATTTCCTGACGTTAATTCCTCTTCAAAGGAATCTTCGAGTCAATGTAGAACAATCTAAGGATTTATTTGACGTTACTGTTTTATTGTTCTCGAATGATTGTCTGCTACCGATGGCCTACCTACCTAATAACAATAATAAAATATTAATACAATGGTGCCAATTTTGTTGTACACAAGCTTAAAGCTATTTATATCGCTTTCTATCCAATAAAACAGGAAAGAGACCGATATTAATAAGAGCTGTCAATTTAAGTTGATTCAAAATGTTCATACAAATATAGTTGTCATTTCAGAACGTATTGATTAAAAACACGGCGAAGTTCAAGGAAAAAAACTAATTTGACATCTCTAAGTTCTTGTCAGTCGCCGTCCTTTTCATCACCTGCCTGGTAGTAAGAGATGCTAGTTCTCTAATTTTAGTTCAGTTTGTTAACAAGGGAATCGGCACCAACATCTACACTCTCTTTCCTTATAATTATGTTAGTATGACGCTTTGAATTGACAATTTTCAAAAACACAAATGCAATGATAGCAGCTCTTCTTTACCTTAGATCACATAATTTTATTGTTTTTTTTTAGGGTTCCGTACCCAAACCAAAGGGTAAAAATGGGACCCTATCACTAAGACTCCACTGTCTGTCTATCTGGCTGTCTGTCACTAGGCTGTATCTCATGAACAGTGATAGCTAAACAGTTGCAGATGATGTATTTCTGTTGCCGCTGTAAACAACAAATACTAAAAACAGAATAAAATATTTCCCTCACAAGAAACGTGATTTTTTGCCGTGTTTTTGCTCAATGTCTAATGTTGTCACTGGTGATGGCTTTAGCTCTGAAAATTTGTTAATCTCGGCGCTTGAAGCTGCAATGCAGCCGATGCGCAGTACAAGACAGTCAATATATAAATCCTCAGATGAACGATATATATTAGAATGTCTACATGCGTTGTTACTCCTAAGTAAGAGCGTGATCGACTGACCGTATGATATATGAGCCTTATAATTAAGATTTGCGTGATGATGACCATGATGAGCTATAATAAGGTCTGTTTAACACGCAATATTACATGACAAGTAGGTGTATACAAACCAGATATAGTTGGATCTTAACTAGGTTCAATAGACCAGTGTGTACATACCTATTATACCTTATGCGATGTCCGTATTAATCTCTCAAGCCGATTTTTCGCTGTTACACATAGACTTCTCCAAAGATAAGCTGCAACGCTCTGTGGCTGGCATGCATAGTTTAAGACAACAAAAGAAAGAAAATTGCGTTTGTACTACTCGTGCGCGATAAGTTAGGACCTTCTAGGCATGCGACTCCCCCGCCCGATACCCTCGCATTTCCCCGATGGCGTCCGTATTGTACCGTTCTCACCGCTATTTTCACTGTGACGTCACCGCACTCAGGTCACAACTTATCGCGCACGGGTAGTACCTATACCACAGCAAAGGCCTGTACGGTCGGTGGTACAGTCTATAACTAAATTAACAGGTTCTCTAGTTCAATATTTACTGTGTCATTGTTGTGGTGGAAACTATATTTTTAGTGTCCAACCGAAACAGGAGTTTCTGCCGAATCCGAATCTTTGGTAGGTAGGTATCTGTCTTGGTTTCAGCCAAAGCCGAAACTTTTTTAGACATATTGAAAATCTATTGTTTAAGTACTAAAATTTTGATAATTTTTACACTTATACAGACAGTTAACACGCGTACAATGATATAATAAACAACTGAAGTATGTGAATTTTTATTTTATTTTTATTAGGTATGCACTTAAATACTGCTAAAGAACAAACAAAAATTATAACATGTTACATTCGGAACAAATTTTTTACAAAAATCAACACTTACCTAACTACATTATATAGGAAGGACCTCATTCACTCATTATTCAAATTTTAATTGGGTGCATAAAATTTAAATTGAATCGAACAAAAATTCCCCCAAAACAAATGTTAGTACTGCACATAGATATCCGTGGTACTGCAAGTAATTAATGAATCAGTTAAAACCTCTTTTGTCTTTACATAATTAAAAATACAATAAACTTTAAATAGTCCTGACTGACTGACTGACTGACTCATCAACGCCCAGCCCAAACCCTTGGACCTAGAAAGCTGAAATTTTGCACAGAGGTTCCCTTTATAATGTACACAAGGAATAAGGAAGGATTTTTCGAAATTCAACCCCTAAAGGAGTTAAATGGGGGATGAAAGTTTGAATGGAAAATTATCATTTTTGTAGTTTACCTGAAAAACCATGAAAATTGGTGTTTATCATTCTGGTTAAAAATAAAAACCTACGTGTTTCAGTGTTTTTGGAAAATCAGTCCCTGAGGGCGTAAAATAGGGGATGAATGTATAAACAGGAAACTCGTTAGTTTTGTAAACCATACAAAATTGTATTTAGCCTTTTGGTTGGTAATTAATAATTTCATGTATCAGCATTTTTGAAAAATCATCCCAGAATGGGTAAATCAGGGGATGAAAAATTTGTATAGGCGCTAAAATAGCGACGGAAAGGTTAACCTATATCAGGAACATTACATGTATCAGCGTTCTTGAAAAATCATCCCAGAAGAGGGTAAAATAGGGGATGAACAATTTTTATAGACGCTAAAACAGGGACGGAGAGGTTGAACTTTATCAGGAACAACCAGGGGCAGCTGATGGCTGACAGTTATGTAGTCATGAGGGATGCTATAATGAGGCAGGACGTTGATGGTGAGCACCTAGGTCAGAAGGCGGTGCTCCCGTCTTCTTTTACCGAGGGACCACGCAATATGCACGAGCGTTTACAAGACCCAATGACATACGTGCGCAAATACGGCCGTTCAACTCTTTATCACATTCTCATGTAATCCCCGATGGAAAGAGATCACAGATATACTTTTACCTGGTCAAAAGTCATACGATCACCACGACATTATTGCCATGGTATTCCATTTAAAGGTGAAAAAGATGATGGCTTTTCTGACCAAAAGTACTCTGTATAGGGGGATGCTTTCCTATTTAAACTCAGTGGAATGACAAAAATGACAAAACCCTCTCCTTTACGGTACTGTGAAGGCAAACGTGATACATGATCCTTGTGGTAGTTTAAACTACAAATCACCCTGCATGAAAGATAGTAGCTGCACTAAGAGGTACCCTTGACCACTTCTAAAGGACACCCAGACATGAGACGATGGAAATCCGCAATATAGGAGGAGGTATCCAGTTGACGGTGGTCACACAATAAAAAATAGTGAAAGAAGACATTGTTTACCTGGATTAACATATAGGGTACTTTTAATTCCGGTAGTACGTTACCGACCGTGGGATATATTCCGACATCGACGCGTGCGAAGCCGCGGGCAAAAGCTAGTCATTCATAAATTCGAGTGCATAAATCATCGGAAAGAACTTCAATGCTTAATAAATGCCAATAAAATAAGTGAGACAGAAATAATAAGAAAAACAAACCGTTACCTAATCACTGTGCGCGACACATAAACTTAAACTTACAACATGATCACACCTGGCCGGCCGGCGAACTCAGTTGATGATGGCGGTTGACACACGAACTAAGAACTTATCCGAAGTCAGCCGAACGACGCGGGATAATTCACGAACGCAGAGTTTGCCGAAGGATCGGCAGATTTTCTGCCGAAACTGAAACAGATTTCCCTAAGATTAACTTAGATTTTCCTTACCCTATCTCGGTCGGTCATTACTAATTTCATCAGGATTTCTACACGATGAAACCATTTCCATGTGAGGTTTTCTCGCTCAGTTACGATAATAACGTCGCTGGTTAGGTTCAACCCTTAGTTACCACAACTTTCTGTTGACCGCATTGTATACGTTTGACTGATTGGATTCCTGAAATGCAGTGATTGGATTCCTGAAATGCAGGGTTTTTCCTTACTTGTGTTATGGGACTTACCTTTATGCTAGGTCATTGGAGTAGGTAACCTGTACCTACCTTTGATGAGTAACTCAGAATAACGGGGTCAATAAGTATGCTTCCAGAGACGAGACAAAACTGAAAAATAAAAACGAATTGTTATAAAATCATTTTTAATAAAAACAAGCTTTTATTTAAATGCTCTAAAAAGACGAAAATTAAACTTGAAATTAAATCAAACCTATAAATTTATTATATTATAAGTATGTACAATTTATCTATACATACAGACAACAAAAAAAGTTTGCGATCACTTTGAAAAATCGAAATCTTTTTTGTTACGGTAGATTATATTATGATTTCTTCTTCTGATTCTGTATTTAAAAATATAGACTTAGAATATGAAACAATAAAATAGTTCAATTGTTTTTCCATATAAAAAGGCTTTCAGTCTTAGCTTACGCTAATTCAGAAATCTGGTTTAGTCAATTTTAACGTATTTAAAATACTTTTACGCGGAAAGTTGTGATTGAAAAAATGCCAAGAAGATTATCAGAAGTTTTACGAGCAAGAATAGTAACTTTGAGAGAAGAAGGATACACCACGAGAGACATAGCATGCAGAGTTGCTATATCCCAATGCCGTGACCACATTGCAGAGGTACCGCGGGATGGGTAATTTAGCTGACCGACCCCGCAGTGGTCGCCCAACTGTTTTAACTGCTGCCTAAAAGCGCTATATTAGATTGCTGGCAGCCCGTGACCCAACAATCAATGCTACTAAAATAAAAGCAGAAGTTCGGGCCGCCTCTGGGCTTGAAGTTAGCACTCAGACCATTCGGAATTGCTTACACCAGGCTGGATTACGAGCACGAAGATCTTAGTGAGCTTCTCTGAAATCTCGGCAACGTCAACGACGGAGATTGCAGTGGGCTAGGCTTCGGCAACATGAAGAAGGTTTAAAAACATTTGGCAAAACTGTCTCTTCGTTGACGAATCGCGAATCAGTACTCATCCAGATTAACCGACGTGTCCGTGTCTGGAGAAGACCAGGAGACCGTGAATGGCAAAGAACTGCCACTGGATCAGTTCAGCAAGATGGGAAATCGGTGTCCTTTTGGGGTATTATGATTGGAGCTAGAACGCCTTTGATTCCGTGTCGAGGCTTCATGACAGCAGACATGTATAGAGCAGTTGCTATTGATGGAATTGTCAGACCATTTCGAGTAAACCATGGGCACCAATTTGTACTGGTCGATATTAATGCGCCCGCCCATCGAACTCGACGAGTTACCCCAAGAAATGCGCATGCCCAGGTGGATCATTGCATGTGTTCGAGCCAGGGGAGGAGTTATATTATATTGAATATATCTTTTATTAATAAATTGTTGTTTAAGTTTTGTTAAACAGTTTTTTTTTTTCTATCAAATTTCTGTTACATTGTGATTAATTACTCAATTCTTTTCTATAAAAATAAAAAACAGTTTTATTTTTTAATTTCAAACTGGGTATTTCTATTTAAAGAAAACACACAACAAAGATTTTTTCTTGATAAAGTTCAATTTAAACAATTATATCAGCTTATGCTAGTGATCACAAACTTTTTTTGATGTGTGTATATATAAAAATGAATCCCTATTTACCTTGGTCACACCATCACGCGTGATCGGCTGGACTAATTTTGCTAATTCTTTTTTTGTTGTGTTTGTTATTGTTAGGAGAAGAAGAATAATAAAGAAAAAACTAAAAAAGTTGCGCGGAACATTAAAAAAATCAACGACCAAAAAATAATTAAATAGGTGGTTCTTCACCAAAAAATTATACTTAGATAACGTTATATAAGTTTCTTTAATTTTTGAAGGATTGGCGCAATTAGTGTAGGTAGGGTATGTAGAGTAGGTAGGCTAGGTAGAGTAGGTATACGGGCAGGTAAGAGGTAGATAGGGACAGGACAACGTCTGTCGGGTCAGCTAGTATGATATAAAACTAGTCGCGATTTTTTATTTTTTCAAAGCTTGTTTATTATAATAATTCTTTTTTATTTTATTTAGTTTTCATCTTCTGAGCGTTCATTTTGTTTAATGCGACTTTGTTGTTCGTCTGTTCATTTAGTACAGCCTAGTTCTTAAATAAGGAGACCTTTTAGTAATTTGACTCTACCTATAATAAGGCCACACATCTTTCGCCAGCAGCTAAGAATTTCAATACTACCCTGCATTTTGTGTAGGACTGTCTAAGCCCCTCATAATATAATTGCCAACATTCTTCTTTCAGCAGGATCGTGACTATATTTTATAGGAAATTGTACAGATTGGCAAAAGATTCTAAATAAGATTATAAATAATAAAGATTCTAAAAAAAAAGATAATTGGCAAAAGATTCTAAATAATTGTTTTTAGACATATATGTACTAGAGCATGATAATTATTTTAAGTAAAATTTATTACGTTTTTACCAAAGTTATACCACCTTCTGACCATCGTATCAAACTGTATAACACCTAGTGTCAAAATAAAAATACTTCAAGACAAATTTAACAAACTTTCACGATATGGCTGCTGTGATCTGTTGAGGAGCGTGGTGACTTGCAGTGGCCCTGGCAACAGCATCAGGTCCATCTCACCATAATATTACCATGTCATCAGATTCATGAATACCAAATTTCAGCCTATTGAGACTACGAGAAAAAAATTTCGAAACAAACAAACATACAAACATTGCAAGTTAAATAAAAGCTTGTAGGAACGAGGTGAGAGTTCTGATTTCTGCACTCAATTACGAAATAGGTAAAAATCCTGTGCATTTAAATATGGACATCAAAGTGTAGGTATCTAATACGGTTTTTTCAGTTTTTCATAAAATTCTGCGGTCAGTACACCGCGTTAGGCAATTTTTAGGGTTCACCTTTTGGTTACTGAACCTAATAAAAGTCGTAGGTAAGTGTGTAATTGTGTGGAATTTTGGATGTGACGTGACGGAAAAAAACCAATGTATTATTTATAAAATAACACATAGCACAAAAGCAATAAAAAATATTCAGAAGCAAATTCCAAGCCCCAGAATGATCTGTGACTTCTTATTTAACATCACAAATATTTAATTAACATTTCTGTGTGTGGCTAATTGTCATCAAATATCTGAGTTATGGCCACAAACACACCCAAAAAACCGCTTTACAAAAAAATATGTGTGCCTACATAATAAATCCATTTAGAAGATCCACATCCTAACTACCGGAAACATTTTTATTAAAAACTTCCGAATCAGTAGATAATCATATATGTAATTATCAGGTAAGATGTCCACTGCTTGACCTCCTCAAGGGTCATAATACAGGACCTAACTCAAGACTCCATCATTACTTAAAACCAGTTTCAACCTATTTCGTTGGTTGAAACCAGTTTTCAGTAATGCTAAAGCATTACTGAAAACTTGGTTCTGTAATAACCGGCTAAAGTATAGTTCCAACGTATGCATTAGATTCCTGTGACCTTTACTAAGTTGTCAGCCTAGATCATGCGCCCTATATATTTTCATCCCGCAGAGGAGTAGGCGCTTCAAACAAAATAATGTGGAGGTATCTTCCTACCTAATGCATCATCTGCAGGAATTACATGCGATCTATAGATCAAATGAATACTTGTTCTCAATAAATAATCCAATAGTTGGATATATTTAGTAAAGATATTACAGAAGGCAAGTGCAAAAGCAAGCCTAATAAGTTGAACTTAGCTCACGAACTATAAAAGAAGGACTACGCGCAACGTATATCGCAAATGAAGCACCCTAAGCAAGCCGTTGTTATTGTATTATTTCAGTTAGAAAAACTCAAGGTTTGCGCGCGGTACCTATTAATAGGTGTCAAATGAATGGAGTCAAAATACAATACTGCGCTCCAAAACGGGGATTTGTGACGTGACTCATATGGCTGCCCAACTTAAATGCGACTGAGCAGGACATGTTTGTCGCATAGCCGGACAACTGAAGCGCAGTATAAGTATTAGTTGACTGTAGACTCAGGTAACAAAGAGCAGGTGGATGGCGGAACGAACCTCCAAAATTGGAGAGAAGAAGCACAGAATCGCAAAAGATAGATGGAGCCGAGTTCGCCAGGAGAGGGACAGAAAAGGCCAATAAATAATAAAAAAAAAATAAAAAAATGTTACAAAAATTAAATATGAAACAAATACAAACTAGGCGAACACTCAGAGACAGTAATTAAAATCACTATACTAGCTGTTTGTTTATAGGTCTACCGGTCATTAGTCAGATCATAAAAAATATTACGCAATTTTTGTAAGTGGAAATTTACGAACCTAAATAGGGCTTTCAGGAATTGATATGAACAGTGGAAATGTAACGACTGGATGCGTCATTATGAATCATAACTAACCCTATGACATTGTTACAAGATGTAAGATGAGAGATGAGTCGCACTGGCGGTTAGGTCGTTTTGTTAGCATGTCGTGACTAATTACTAACAATTATTTTGCCTTTACTGAAACGAGATTAGTGGCAGATAGATGCGCGTGTGCTGGATTTCCACACAATAAGGAATGTGGATGTTTTCCGGTAGCAGTGTAGAACCACTGCAGATTAAGATATATGCTGTACGTGACTTCGCAGTTGATATTTATTGAATGTTCTATGCTACGCTATGTACTTTTGACTACAAAGTATATCAAACAGTATAATAACTACTCACTGAGTGACTTCCAAGAAGGTATAACACTACTTTTTTTCCTGTTATCAATTATTTTCTAACAATTCAATGTGGTGCCAATCTGCTAATTTTAATTTTAATATCAGCAATTGATTCCTCTATACAGTTTGGTAACTATAACTACGTGTGTCCGAATCGCATACTTACTGTCATTTCGCGCCATAATAGGCTTTATTGCCCATTGTTCTATTATACAAAGAATAGTATAAATGATAAATGGATAAATTACAATCGTCAACGGCTCGTAACGTTAAATTGCAAAGAAATTAGCGATGTCAGTTTAGTATTTTTAATCATCACTATTTGTTTCTTGCTCATCTTGAGTTCCAATTATATACTTACTCAAGTTTACTTTTATTAAGAAAATTGATAAAGTAGTTTGAAGTTCATGGGTACCTGTTGAAGTTTCTGTTAGTGAAAAATAGACCTAGCTAAGCTAGCAAGTACAACCATTTTAATTTGCCGAGAAGTGTCCTTCTCGGGAAATTGGTTGATCTTAGGTTCTTACCAAGTCAGTCTAATTAACAATCCTTTTGCCCAAATTCAAAACCGATTAAAGAAAAGTTTTTTTATGCTACGGTGCATGCTAAGAAGTGTATGTAATGCTTAGTAATGTAATGTAAAAAAAGTATTACAATTACAATTTTAATTGCCAACTAACTATCATTTTTTATTGAATATTTGAACGTGCAGATACTAACAAAAAACGATTTAACAAAAAAAACAACCGCCTTCAAAAATTAAAAAGTGAAAATTAACTGTAGCACAGAATACAAATGCCTTTAGTTTCGAAAGTCGATGGCTTTGTTCCGTTTGTTGTTTTGTATTGTTAAAAACCTTTTTATTTTCCGCTTTTTAGTGCCCTCTTCTCATTCAAACCCATTAAGAAACGGCAACACAGTTAAAACAGAGATTGAAAGTACTCTAAAGATTGAGGAAAGAGGAAAGTATAATGTCGTCTATATAAAATTTTTGGGTTTTGTTGATTTTTTCAAAAACCACTGGATCAGTTTCGATAAAATATTTCGAGAAAATTTCGGACCACACGGGAAGCATTCAGCTTTCAAATAAAAAAAGAGAATCATCAAAATTGGTTCACCCAGTCGAAAGTTCAGAGGTAACAATAATTAAAAAAAAATACAGTCGAATTGAGAACCTCGTCTTATTGAAGTCGGTCAAAATAAAAATAAACAATGTTGCTGAAAACAAACAATGGTACGAAATTACTATTTTTGGAAGTATTTCGGATTTTCGTGTTGATCTTCAAGATAACGAAATCTAAATCAGGATCGATTTGGACGGGAATGTTTCAGCTTCCATTATCTGTTGTTATTATTTTTTAAAACGTTGCTCCTGCTCAGCCACGGCTCTCATTGTAAACCTAAACAAGATAATCTATCTATACATATATTAGAAAAATTAACTGATGATCGGTAGTCTTGCTAAAACTCGAGAACGGCTGGACTGATGAGGTGACTAGTTATAGGCTTGAAATATTTGTGGAAGTCGGAAAGTTTAAATGGTGAAAAAATCTGAAAAATTCACGAAAATAAAATGGTAGGTAGGTTGGTAGAGTAGGTAGGTAGGGCAGGTAGTAAGGTAGGTAGGTAGGGTCTGTCGGGTCCGTTAGTAGATAAGTATAAAGATATAAAAAGGATGACAAATAGGTAGATAAAATGTGCCTTTTTTTATTAAATATCTATCTTTTAAGATGTTGTATTTTTATTAAAAAGCTGAAGAGTTGCGAGTGTTTGTATGAATGCACTAATATGCGAAACTACTAGTCCGATTCCGAAAGTTCTCTCGCTAATAGGAAGATACGTTATCCCTGAGTGCCATATATGCTATGTTTTATGGTGTACCGTGTAACCGCTGAAACATCCGCGCGCAACAAATGTTGCGGTACAACGTCCCGCCGCGCCGCCGCCGCCGCGCGGAGTCCGTGCCGACGCATGAACGCCGCGATTGATTTAGTAAAGCTGCAGCTATACCAATGAAAAAAAATATTCGTGTGTATAGCTGAAACTATAGAGAATCGACTTATGTGAAAACTAAAAAAAACGAAGTACCTAAAAAAAAGTTAAACTTGAGAACATCTTATCGGAACACCAGGAAAATCTTTGTTCTAAGTTAGATACCTGACTTGCATGCGGACGAAGGCGCGAGCAGACGCTATATTATAGTATTTGATAAAAAAGAGCCACACCATATGAAAATATATACTTAAATGTAATAAATTGAATATTAAGACCTTGATATTATTATCTAAGTATAAGTCTAGGAAAATTTTGATAAAAATAGACGACCAAACACAATAATTCGTGTAGTTTTGAAAATTGTTACAGTTAAAAGTCTAAGAGTGGTGAAGGTGTCTGTCTGTGCTAAAGGTGGTGAGGGGCTAAAGGTCCCTATTTCCCTATTTCGTAACATGTGGATAACGTGGTAAGTTATGCACTGATATAAGATTGTAAGCTATTGTTAACCATGTATAGGTAATGTGTAATTGTTGGGTTTCCTCATAGGTATCCGATAATAAATAAAATAAAATAAAAAACAGATTTTTCCTCATATCTCGAAAAACCTTTAAAATATCAACACAATTACCTTTACACAAATAAACTGGGTAGAAGAAAAGGTTTACAAATTTAAAATTTTGCCTCAACATTTTAACTGTAAGAAACTTTCAACAACCTCAAACAATAAATAGGTATTACACGAGTTTATATGAACATACTCATCGTCATTTTATAACCCAAGACGGATCGGAGAAGGTGTATGCGTTTAAGGTGAGGGATTGTTTGTGTGTTAGTTTGTGCACACTAATGTTCCCATTTACCTCCAAAACTGTAGGACCGATTTAGATCGTTAAAATCAGCTTTAACACATTTTCCCCGAGACGGCTTGACCGATTTAGGTGATTCAAAGATAGGTTGATTGAGGCAAATCGCTAGGGGGCGCAGATAAAGCAA
Organism: Charanyca ferruginea; assembly: GCA_947361185.1. Lineage (NCBI taxonomy): Eukaryota > Metazoa > Arthropoda > Insecta > Lepidoptera > Noctuidae > Charanyca > Charanyca ferruginea. The sequence goes on along the minus strand of OX376055.1, from coordinate 13,812,340 downwards.
AAGAACTACGTCGCCAAGTTTGCGAAAGTACATGGATAGGCCCCACGCTTTTCAGGCGTCTTGGGGATCGCAGTGACGTTGTTAAGTACACTTACTGACTGACTTCCGGATATTCCCTTAGCCACCTTCTACGATACCCTCGGGATGACATGGGTGGGTGCTACTCTGGCCCAGACACCTTAAGGGCGCCACTGAGGGTTTGGGCTCTATTAATTGGGTTTGATGAGTAGTATCTGTATCTGAACTGGTGAGAATCTGATGATGGAAGTAGAACAATATCGGAAGGAAAACTGCAACGGCACATTGTTAGTTGGCCGTGTTTGGGCTCTTTTGACATTGTTTGGCGAGTCTCGTACTTTCTGAAATGGTAAGTAGTATGGCTTAAACCGGCTTATGTTGTGAGAACGTCCACAACATAAATCGGCTCGCAGTCTTAGAAGGTAGGTACCATTTTAGTTGTAGTTAGCCCGGCTATCAACTACATAGCAGGCGGCAACATAAGAATGTTTAAGCACGTCTGAATTCTAACCATAGTCCCAGTCTATCAAAAGTACCTTTAACTTATCTACATTTTTCACAAGTTTTTGACAATGATTGTCGATTTTCATTGAGATGAGATTTTGAACGATGTCAGTTAAGAGAATTGACTTTCAGGCCTATCTGATGACTCCCGTTTCGACACTAGAACAAGCAATCAGTTTTAAAATAACTAATTACTACTAAGGGCGGGTTGCTACAACTATACTTTATTAACGGGTAATTGAAAAAATGGTGCTAGCTATTGTCGAATCAAAAACATGTGTTGTTTCACAAAACGTACGTCATCGTGTCGACGTACGTCGTCGTGCCGTTGTACGTCAAAAAGTTACTATTACCTAACAGACCAGTCAACGTAATTTTGTGTTGTCAAACATCAGAATATTTAGGAATCTCTTTTTGAACAACTTTGACTGACGGATTTTTAAGTCATGAAACAACCCGTTACATTTAACGTACGTTAAACATCTCACGTCATAGTAACTTTTAATCGTCCGGATGTAACGTTAACCGACTGTTTGAAACAACTCGCTCTTATGTAGGTACTTGCTAAAGCTACCGGAGAAATATCAATTATCAATCATCACGTAACTGACTTTCCTCATTCGGTCTTTCTATGACGCGCTAGTCTGTACTTAGGCAGTCATAATTAAATGCAACTGTACTATTGTAATTGAATGACATTGTAGTGCAGATTAATTTTCCTTAGCAGTGATAATAATAGTTGAATCCCTAAGCATTTTCTGAGCAGGAAACGCCACTTCGGAACTGTAAGTAAATGACCCTCATCAGTGTATATATCATTGTTAGCCTTGACTATTATGCATCCACAAGCATTAATAATTTAAGGTACAATCTGCTCTATCAATGTACTCAGGCCCTTAGCATTAAGTTTTAAAGTCTAGATTCCGGTGTGGGTTATCGCAGTGAGCGATGATGATTATACTATGTGCAACTAAGCGTACCTTTCCCACATTATGGTATAGGACTATAATACCTAGTGATACCTAGTACATAATACATATCCGTTGAATTAGCTTCACTTACGTTGTTTGTGTGCTGAATGGGACACGTGACCGTCACGTTTGTTCACTGTAGTTGGTTGGCAAGTACATTACGCGACAGCTGCAAAGTTCTACCATTAAATATATCCTATATGGCACTCAGCAATAGTGAAGTTTATCAATGAAAGAGTTTTTGTAAACGATAGATACAAAAACCATTAAAACAAACAAACTTTATCTCTTAATTATATTTTACTTGCTGACCCGACAGACGTTGTCCTGTCTCTATCTACCTGCTACCCTGCCATCTACCTACATAGTCTACATACCCTACCTACCCTACCTACCCTACCAATCCTGCATACCCTACCTACCCTACATACCTTACCACCCTACCTACACTAATTGCGCCAACTTTCCAAAAAATTAAGAAACTTACGTCATCTATGTTTAATTTTTTGATGAAGAAATTAATACGTCATCTACGTATTTTTCTTTTGTTGATTTTATTTCGCAACTTTCTTATTATTTTCTTTCATATTCTTTTTCTCCTTACAATAACAACACAAACACGGCTTTATCAAGCAAGAGCGTAAATGACGAATTTTATGGTTTTTTGCTTGTGTAAGTGGCCAATGCCGACGGGAACTTGTGCTAGTGTGCAAACGAATAGCTGCCCTGCGATTTATGTGCGTCTGATTTGGTAGTGTGCGAAATATTAATATATATAGTATTGCGTATGTATTAGAAATTAAAACAGTGGGAGTAAATGGCGACACTGGTTTTAAAACAAAATTGAAGCGAGGGCCTTTCCAACTCTATTTATCTGTTCCGTGGTAAGGATTGCGCTAATAGTACTAGCAGGGTAAATTAATTGAAACAAATTAATAAATAATGGATATACAAACAAATACGAATATCATATCTCATTTTATCAGCTTCAACTGTAAGTCAATTAACAAATCGATATGACAATTCGAAAAAAAAAATATCGTTTCATATTCTAAAAAGTCTCAATCATATATGCAAGGGTGGGTCAGCTAATTGCTATAACTGACTGTACAGCGGATTATTCTAAACTTCCAGAACGTAAAGTTTAGCAATTAACAAGCTTATTTTATGGTGACGATGACTTGATACAGAAGGATAAAAGTAAGGACTTTAAATACGATTAAGTTTTGAAGAGGTTCCAGTCATAACAACATCATAACATATCCATTCAAATGCCATAAATGTAAACTAGCTTTTACCCGTGATTTGGTCTATCTAGACTTCAGAATTAATTCAAGTTCTAACTTATCCCACAGGAAAACAAAAACGGGATTAAAATGATTCTGATATGTTAGGCTAGATAAATATATCTAAATGTGTGCCAATCAGCTGGGGTGTGATTCTGTAAGACCTCATTCTAAATTTCGAATCTGAATCCGCTGTGAGTTTCTTGATTGGAATTCTAAAAACTCGGTTGGTAATTCGAATTTACACTAGCGCCACCCTTGCAAGCGTGTCAGCGAGTTGAACTAAATTGACAGGGAGATTTTGACAGATAAATATGAGATGACGTAAGAAGTGGCATTTTGTAAGGTAATTTCCCCGTCACTTCGACGCTCACTTCGCACTCGAACCCGATTCAAAGTGTCAAATATATCAAGGTAATTTTGAACCTTATGCGAAGTGAGAGTGAATAGCGATGTGAGATGCGAGTTGTTGTTTGAATTTTACAGAATCTATCAACTTATTCAGTTCAGTGGTTTCCTCTTGACCATTCGTAGCTTAGCAAGGGCACGTTTTTATTTTTTGACCTGGCGGTCAATATAAAGCGTGATAGAGTAACAACCATCCTTACAAACTTTCGCGTTTATAATAGTAGGTACTAGCTTCTATCCGCTGAATGTCGGTAATCGCGGATGCAGACGCAGTCGCGGATTAAAAAGTAACGCATGTCCTTCCCCAGGGTTCAAGCTATTTTCATTCCAAATTTCATCAAAATCCGTTCAGCTGTTTCATCGTGAAATAGTAACAGACAGAGTTACTTTCGCATTTATAATATTACTAGCTTTTGCCCGCGACTTCGTCCGCGTGAATGACGGTTATCGTGGTTGCAGACGATGTTGCGGATTAAAAGGTAGCCTATGTCCTTCCCTGGGGTTCAAGTTATATTCATGCCAAATTTCATTAAAATCGGTTCAGCCGTTTCATCGTGAAGGCGTAACAGACAGAGTTACTTTCGTATTTATAATATTAATATAGATATTAATATAAAGTATGGATATAAGTAAATAAGTAATAAGTTTGGACTAGCTGAGACAGCAAACGTTGTTTGGTCATAAAAAAAAAATAGCCTACGACCTATTCTTTACTAAATATGCACAAAAATAAATATAATTATCGGTCAAGCCGTTACGGAACAGTTCGATAGCAAACACTGTGACAAGAGATTTTTATATATTAGATAGCATTATAGTATGAATAGTAGGATTACTCACAACAGTTGGAAATCCTTTTGTATATTAAAATACCTTGATAATATTATGTTTGGCTATCACGTACAGTCGCGATAAAGATACCAAATATGTGAATGTGCGAAAAACGGTCAAGGGGAACATCTAAATACCTGCTGGCATTTCGATCCTTCGGGTTATTAAGTATGTTTCTTTTGTTAATTTTATATATAATGGTGTGATTTATGATTTGGAATTCCTATGCTTTAAGCAAAAACTTTATTATCATATTCTTTCAAACAACCGTCTGATTGTTTAATGGTATCTACGGGTAGGTAAGTTAGATAGTTAATTCTAATAATTTATTTATCTAGAAAAAAGACCTGATACGTACTGTGATCAGGTCCATTATAACATTTTCAGTAATAAGTTCAGTGATAACATGGCTAACTAAATCAATCACGAAAAGTGATTTTTGCAAGATTCCCTTATTATTTCATACGTTTGTCCGCATAGTATGGGTAGATACTGGAAGGTACTAAGGCACCTTATCTTAATCTGATACATAATATAATATCCTATTATTTCATTACACACTGAAAAATAGAATGAAAATGATGAAAGGAATGTAGGTCTACCGTCTGAAGTTGTGTCAGCTAAAGCAGAATACACGTACCTTTTAGCTCATAACATACATAAGGAAGCAAGATATCTGTTTACACAGAAAGGAATTTCAATTCATAATTCACACCTTCGTATATAAAATTAACAAACGAAACTATCTATCCTTGAATGGCGTCTCACAATCATCGATAAAGGCGTCTGACGAAAACAAATAATAGGGGTCTCTACATGACCCTCCCGTAATTATAAGTAATTTAAACATACAGAAGTTGAAACGGAACCAACTTCTGTATGTTTAAATTCTTAAGTTATAATAATGGTCGAGTAGGTATTGGTAAGTAGAACATTATACAAAATTTGACTGCATTTTGCTAAACTAAGCGGTGACACTAGACAGTAGAAATGAAACGTAATTACTAGTTTGCAACACGTTTGAAACAAGAAATGAAGAAAAGTTTTGAATTTGATCTGTAAGCTTTATGTATTGAGATTTTCTTTCTGAGTAATCTTATATATAAAAATCTTCTGTGCGTGTGTGTGAAAGTGAACTCCTCCTAAACAGCTGGACCGATGTTGATGAATTTTTTGGGTTTAGATTCATAATTGGACCCAGTAGGTGGCGCTGCACTCGAGTTGTAGGACTTTTTTATTTTAAGGGCAAGACAACGTCTGCCAGGCCCACTAGTATTAGCCATTAATTACTATCTAATTATTTCATTTTTTTTTCATAATAGATATGTGCGTTATGCAAGGAGAGGGAGGCCAAAAAAAAGTTCAATGGATTGAAGATGAAGAATTATATGAATAAAAAGGGAGTTAGTGAAAGCATGACGGTTGACAGGGCGGAATGGATGAAGAAAACATGTTGCGCCGACCCCGATTATCGTGGAATATAGGAAGATGATAATGCGGTGCGATAATGCATCTGTCATCAAGTATCATGACTAATATTAGGTACCTACAACTTAATTTGAGATTTTTCTCTGTGATTGGACCTCAAAATCACTGTTTCCAGTCGGACAACTCTGTAACCGTTTCAAAATCAGTACTTTCACTGGGATCGAACTTCTTTCAAACGGTGATTAATAAAGTGTATTTTAAAAGATTTGATTTGAGACGTGATTCCTTTTTAGTTTGATGCGGAATAATTGCCATTTGTTCCCATAAAAAATTAACATAGTTTGGCCCAGTAGTTTACATTTTATGAACATTTATTTTTATTTTTATGTTTGACCACACATACTCACTTAACTTTTTTCAGTGTAGTCCGATTTCAATGATTCTTTTTTTAATTGATAGTGTATACCTCACATTTGCTCCCATATAAATTTCAAGAAATATTCTACCCCTAGGGTAGAAAATTTAGCAATGACTGTTTTTTTTTGGTGTCACCGTCTCGTAGTAAGAAGTAGGCACTAAAAAACGAAATAAAAACTTTTTAACAAAAAAGACAACCGCCTTCAAAAAGTACAAAATAACTTTCAATTCGCAAGTCGGGGGCAATACAAAACAACAAGCAACCAAAGCCGCTGCCGACTTGCGAACTGAAAGTTTTTTTTATAAAAATAGTTATCTCTAGTTAGTCATAGAAGAGTCTATGGTCCATTGTTAGCCAGCCTGGACCAGTAATTCGTTAATCTCTTATAGATTATTGCGACGTTATAAGCAGAGATAGATAGGTTTTTCCATATCCAGTAAGCCAAAATTGGTCGTAAGCAAAAGCTCGTTCATGTCTGGTCCTGAACCCATAAACAAAATAACATAAGTATTTACCACACGGAACCAATAAAATATTTGCAATTGACTTTGTAATTGCCAGCGGGGCTGACGAATTGGCCATCCAGGGGGCCAAGTCTGCTATTTTTATAATTACGTCATTCCAATACGACCCCATTGTCATTTTACTAAAAGTTCGTAATCTGCTAAATTCATAATGGTCGATCATTGGTCGGTCGAATATAAAGCAATGACTGCACAATGACGTTCTAATGGTAGGTCACTGATCAAAGGAACTGTCAAAATTGTAGCAGATTAACAAGTCAATCATTCAGTTGTAATTTTGTACGAGATTACCATTCTATATCATGTCTTTCAATGGCGTGCCAGTGGTTGACCATTGGAAAGTCATAATGACGCCATTACATTAGTAGATTACCAAACTTGTTAAAATCAACAATTATGAAATCAATGATAGACCATTTTGACACTATTGTAATAGCAGACTTGAGGCCCTGTACGCCAGTGTGAGACGTACCTAAATATTGTCTGTCGTGGAGGCTTTTAGACTGACGGATGTACAGTAGGCATTATAACAGCTGTGTATATGTAGAGAACTCGGCTGTGAACGAACGGATGTTTTGAAATCGACACGTTTCTTTTCTTCCTGGTTTCTATTTTAACACTTATATCAAGATTCAATTATGCAGTCATGAATACATTATATTATAGTTCCTATTTAATATTCTCAAGATCCACGGGAAAACACAATTTCCTTACGATAATAGAACCTACGACAGTAGAGCCTAATTTGTCATGTGTTTCCTCAATATGTTTTATATTTTATGATTGAATGAGAAAACACGTGTGACTTGGTAAGGTATCATTATATCTTCGAGTACCTCGTAAACTTATAAAAGACAAAACCTTTCAAAGTCCTTTGTATGCGGGTAATATAAAAAAGACAACCGCCTTCAAAAACTACTTTTTATCATACAAATTAATAACGAAACGGTGACACCAAAAATTTTCAGTCATCCCTTAATTGTTTACTCTTAGGTGTAAAATATTTTCATGAAATTTATATAGGACCAACTTTGAGGTAGGCATACATAATATCAATTAAAAAAAGAAACATCATAATCGGACTTCACTAATAAAAGTTATCCGTGGACAAACATAAAAAAAAAATGTACGAGTCGAATTGAGAACCTCCTTCTGTTTTTGTAGTCGGTTGAAAACATAGATTTTATAATAGCTAGTAGTTTTATCCTGTGATGGAGATAAAAGTCATCAATTGTTTTTCTGCTTCATTAAGGGCGGGTTGTTTCAAACAGTCGGTTAACGTTACATACGGACGGTTAAAAAGTTACTATGACTGATGATGTTTAACGTACGTTAAATATAACGGATTGTTTCATGATATAAAAATCCGACAGTTAAAGTTATTCAAAAATAGATTCCATAATATTTTGACGTTTGAAGTAGCTATTTGATAACACAAAATTACGTTGACTGGTCGGTTATGGTAATAGTAACTTTTTGACGTATGATTTTGTGAAACAACCCATTTTTTTGATTTGACGATAGTTAGCGCTATTTTTTACTATTACCGGTCAGTAATGGTTAGTTGAAACAACTCGCCCTTATTCACACATCACAGGCCAAAACTACCAGCTCATCTCATTAAAACTGTCTTTTATGTTACCCACATTGCCGTGTGGTGCCGCGAATAGCACTACTCCTTTTCTACCCGTGGGTGTCGAGTGTCGTAGGGAAATTAACTAGCGAATCTCTTCTGAATACTATTACAACATCTACTGCGATCGCCAACATATATCGGCCAAGCATGGCGATTACGGCTGAACCCCACCTTGGGGGAGACCTATGCCCAGCAGTATGCGTCTAAAGGTTGACTTGATGATGATGTTACCCACATACAAAGGACTTTGAAAGGTTTTTGTTTATCAAAATGCAGTAAAATCTTGTATAATGTTCTACTTACCTATACACTACTAATTATAACTTAATCCAGTAATTTAAAAATTTAAACGTACCTACAGAAGTCTTTATAATTATGTTTTTTATGATAGTGATGTTGGTTGAAACGGAATGCACAGGAGGGTCAAGTTGAGCTTGAGACCTATTGTTTTCGTTACAAAGATAGCAATATTATCGACGCCATTGTGAGACGCCATTCAAGGATAGATAGAAATATACTATCTATCATATAGTGATCATATTTTTAATATATTATATTGAATAGCGACCTATCTTTTACTGGAGATAGATTATTCGCTCCCCTGGGGAAGGGTTATGACTATTACTGCTTAAAACCACTTCGACGGTGGCCTTCAGTACATTTATGAAGTTATTGCTAGTAAAATGCCTAGATACAGCTTATACCAATACAATAACTTATTTAATCGTTCTTGGTGATTCTAGGTATGGAAAATACCTAAAAAGATGCCGTTTTTCCAACGGCATTTCGTTCTTTCCGAAGCACTGGGGTATTGCACCATCTTCATCTAAGCCTGGGAATCGAACCAAAGGCTCTTAGCAGAAGCGCTTGCGACCACGAGACAAGCAGTCAATACTAATTATTTACCCGTATGTTTTTTGCCCGCAATGTCCTTCAGCGCCGGTCAAGAAATCATTTATTCCAAAACAATATTAAAATGTTTTCCTTAAAATAAATTGCCCTAAGTAAGTTTAAAACTCACGCCGAAGTGGTGATATCAATTAATATGCAAATCTATACTATTATAAAGAGGAAAACTTTGTAAGTTTGTATGTTGTAGGAAATCTCAGAACCTGACCATTCAATTTCAAAAAATCTTTTACCAATTGAAAACTACGTTATCCATGAGAGCCATAGGCCAACATTTTCCTAACTATGGGTCGCGACCTACTGGTAGGTCTCGAGAGAATATTGGAAGGGCTCTGAAAAAATACATGACAGTGACAAAAAATAGGAAACAAATACATCCTTCTCATTAAAATAGCACTTCTTGTATTTTTGTCCCTAGCTTAATGCTGTCCCACTACTGGGAAAACCAAGCCCTTCCAGGAACTATGTTCCTGCGCCTCATAGCCAGCTCTAGCTCATCTCGCCACCTCTTTCCGGATCGAATTGTCCCTTTCAAAATCAGTAGGTCATGTCTTGTATCATGGGGAGTCATGGCAAGTAAAAAAAATGTAAAGAAATACCTACTACTCATACCACTAGGTTAAGGTTTCTATGCGCCTATGCCACCTGAATTAATGTTATTATTACTATTACTTAAGTATAAAATTTTGAATGACTGAATGTTTATTTTTGTTTATTTCAATAATTCTACATTTATATTATGCCCAATACCGCTTTTTCTTCGTGACAAGCAAAAGTTTCGAATTTAATCGTTTTTGTTTCATGTTTTTTTTTGTCGCGTATTAGTCAACTTTGAGAACCTGCTGCTAATTCATACTCCATACTAATATTATAATTATTTAGTGAAATTTGGTATTGGAAGAAAATTCACGCAGGCGAAGTCGCGGGCAAAAGATAGTGTGGCTGTAAACATAATTTTAACTCTTTAGAAAAAAAACGAGTTGTAAGTTGTAAATGGCGACTATGTTGCGATTGCCCGTTCATATGTTGAAGGCGCTTTTCCAATAACTATTGTTTCTCGGAACTAAACCACTTAAACGGTCTTCTATTATTATCTATTGTTTTGTATATTAGGTATACGAGGTAGGTATCTGGAAATAGAAAAAGAATAACGATATTACTTTTTAGTCAGATTACCAGTAATTTTATGAAAATTACTTTCGATCTTGTGTTTTGCCATTTCGAAATAATATAATAAACATCGATATAAATATGTTTCTATGATAATAAATAATTTATTTATTAGGTAAAAATCGTTTACAAAATAGTGTACCTTTAATCAGCGGTAGGAATATTTCCAATACATACTATGTAAGTACCTATATAGTGCCTAAAAATAAACTAAAATATTTATAGTACCTACATACGTACTAAGTTAAGATGGATCAGAATTACAATGTTAGGTTGGTTAGGTGAAGCGCGACCCACCCGAACTAGGTTAATTCAAACCTGTGTTCCAGGCTATCACTTTACATTTAAGTTATATTGAGACAATGGAGTTTAAAGTCTAATACAAAAATTACAAAATGATAAAATGTATATTATAAAAAAGAGAGAGAGTTGATTCATGGAGTTTCTTGCTCGTTCTTCTCCATAGAAACCTACTGTTTGGAACGAGCGAATAGCTTCAACTTTCTGACTGACTGACTCTGACAATTCAAATGAACCTACCTGTAAATGGTTTATTTGAAATAAATGATTTTGAGTTTGAGTTTGATTATTATTATCTAAAACGAAACCTATATAAATACTTTTAATACAAATATAAATAGTTACGAGGAAATAAATTATCATCATGCCAAACCTTCTAGTAATATTTCTGTGTAGTATTTAGATATTGGTTATCCTTTAAATTGTAACTGAGGAAAAACATTTATCAAATTATCAAGAACATAATATTGTCTGTCCAGCAGAGGTGAAACTTCAAATATAGTAAATTAAGTAAATATGTAAATTAGGTGTTATTTGTAGGGAGGTTTATTGTAATATTAACCTACCTACAAATAACACTTAATATTCACGATTATTCTCGATGATCAATCGCTGGTCGATGATGATCAGTCAGAAGTATCAATATTGTTTTATTATTCGGTTGTTAAAAAGACAATCGACTTTAAAAAACTAAAATACTATTTTTTAAATAGGTGGGTTTTTTATTTCGGAAGGCGGTGGCAATACAAAGTGACAAACAGAGCCAAAGCAGAGACAAGCCGGGCCATTCCGAAAATAAAGTTATTTTTTATTAATGAAGTTAATATTCTGTTTGTAAAAAACAATCAACTTCAAAAACTACAATTTTCAATTCGTATCCAAATTAAAGTATTTTTTATTGACTTTACAATTATTGAATTCGGTTGTCTTTTCAGTGCCTACTTCGTATTATCTAAATACAAACAATAAAACATCACGATAATAATTTGATGGTGCACACCACCGATTAATAGAAATTTCACTGACTTACTTACATATACTATAGGATTGTTCGCAGCAACAATATCTTAACTAAGTTCGAAGAAACTATAGATTTTTTCACAACACACTCGTTCATTACACACATACACACACTACATATACGCTACATCAGCATCACACACAAGTCTCAGCGTTAGGTGAACACATTAGATTTCCACACAAAATACCTATTTTCATTTATCTCATGATTTTCCTTGTTTTATTATTTCTTAAAACTTAATTTTTTATAAAAAAAAAATCCCAATCTTAATCAAAAATAATAATTGTACGCAAAATACGCGCTGAGACGTGGAGTTGCGGACACCAGCCCGTTATACCATGCCATACCTTATTATTATTTTAGCAACAATTTATTGTGCGACATTTATTATTAGATATGCGTTAATATAAAAATTCCGCTTTTCAATGGAATTTTTATATTAACGCATATCTAATAATAAATGTCGCACAATAAATTTTGTAACTTATTTTACCAAAACAAAGCAAACAACAACAATTTTTTAACACGTAAACACCTTTTGTTCTTGTCATAAACCCTTCTGGGGCGGATCCGACTTGGTCCTGTTGACGCCATATTGGTTTTGATGACTAATAGTCATCATGACGTGTCGAATCCGAGCCACAGGGGTAGTATGGGTAAAAAAAAAAATAACCATACCAAATAGGTATTTTTTTTTGTTATAGGCACGGAATAATAAAAACAAGTGTTTTTATTATTCCGTGTTTTTATTATTCCGTGGTTATAGGTATGTCTTAGTATTATTACGTTTGTACGTTCTGGTTAATTAGATTCTTACCAATCAATATATTGGATGGATTGCCCTAGAGCGAAGCGTAAATTAAAACTTTCCCAGAAAAATATGTCCATCCAAATCGGAGGAGTCGTTTTTGAGAAAATCACGAACATACTTGTATGTTCGTGTTTTTCTAAAAGATTCTCTGTTTAGCCTGTAAGTTTACACGCTGAACAGAGAACCTTTCTGAAATCGGTTAAAAAGACAGTTTACAAAGCCGAGAAAATCACATAGTAAGTATTTCCATTGTAACGACCAATTTTAGGTACCGGTCGAACGGGGTGAGATTGATTAGTTTTGAAATAAAAACCTACATAGCTTTTACAATATTAGAATAAAAAGTCTGAGGAAAATGACGACTTTTTGAATGAAAACACAATTAACTTTGTTTACTTAAAATTGATTAATAATTTAGGAGAATGAAAATGCTAGCCTGTAGATTTTATTGATATTGAAAATGGGGCTGCTTTGATAACACCCACAATTTGCATTGCTGCTTTAAATTCACCCCGACGTAGAACGTATTTTTGACCAATATTCAGGGTTAACCTTGAACGTAATTTTTTCCACTTCCAACTATCTTTAGTGTGTTACACCGTTTACAAAACATGGCGTAATGACTTAAATTCTTAATAATCGGCTGTGTTTAATTTTACGGATAAAAATTAGTAAAATATTTGAATTTTAGGTAATTATCAAAGTTACCTCTTGTTTTGAAAGTCACGTACCTGGGAATCTTAATCTATAATAGAGATATTAAGAGCTAAAGTTCTAACATTCTTTTCCAAAAACTAGTTTTATTTTATGGGGTAAGGCCACCACACTATTCCTAAACCACTGCAACTCTTGTAGTCAGTGGCGACCGCCAGAAAAGCGCCAAAGCAATGAAGCTCGACGAGTCCCAGAAAAACGATTCAACTGTCTTGAATCCCGCCAACCAGTTTTAAATATGTACTATAACTTTTTATGTATTAAACGTATTCGCACTTTTTATGTAAAAGTGTGCGAATACGTTCGATATACAGAAAATTAAACTACAAAAATACGTAGGTAGGTACTCGAACCTTTCACAACGAATTAATAATTTTAAAATTTTTCGAAGACACGGTTGGCGCAGTGGCTGAGCGATCGACTGCTGCGTAGCGTGTTGCGGGTTCGATTCCAACCCAGGGTAAATATTTGTGTGATGAGCACTTGTGCTTGCCTTGTGACTGGGTGTTGTTTATCTATGTATGTATGTATGTATTTAAAGTGTGTTTGTGTATGTATATCAGCTGTCTGACACCCATAGTACAGGGTCTCTCTAGTTTGGGGTCAGATGGCCATGTGTAAAATGTTCCCACATATTATTATTATTATTATTAATTTACAAGTTTCATAAGACCAGGGTCTTTAACCAGTGCGGCCTACCCGTAATGACTTACGGAGCCGAAACGTGGACACTCACCGTAGGCCTGGTCCACAAATTCAAGGTTGCTCCACGTGCTATGGAGAGAGCGATGCTCGGGGTTTCTCTGGTGGATAGAATTCGTAATGAAGTCATTCGGCAGAGAACTAAAGTCACCGACATGCGTCGAATCAGCACGCTGAAGTGGAAGTGGGCCAGCCACGTCTGCGGGCGAACAGACGGTAGATGGAGCAGACACGCTTTAGTGTGGAGACCGCATTTGGGCAAGCGTAGTCTGCTGCACGATGGACCGACGATTTGAAGAAAGTGGCTGGCAGCGGATGGCCCAAGACCGGGTTGGTTGGCGATCTCTACGTTCAGCAGTGGACGGCAATAGGCTGATATGATGACGATGAAGTTTCATAAAAATATAAAGACAAAAAGTTTAGTACATGGTTCATCTGTATTGAACATAGCTTCCGAGCCGGTACCTACATAAGTCACAGCCAAATATTTGTTTTCAATTCGATCATAATATAAAGGCACTTTTGAACGTCATATTAGAAAAAATGAGTCTTGATGTCTACAAAAGGAAGTTTCGTTTGGAAAAGAATGTGAAAGAAACTCCATGCAACTAAGTGATACTAACATAGTTTTAAGATTTATTTACTAACACTATTGTTATATGTATACTTAAGTTAAGGTATTTTTCTATGGGTCTTTGTTACCTGAAAATAAATAGTTTTATTATTATTATTATTATAATCGGCCCTAACCTTTTCCAAACTTATTATGTTGGGGTCGGTTTCCAGTTTAGCCAGATGCAGCTGAATACCAGTGTTTTACATGGAGCAACTACCTATCTGACCTCATCAACCCATTTGCTGGCTACCATAAACGATACACCTATACCCTGTTCACAATAAGACTAGACATAAACACAAACCTATTTTACAGTCCCTTCAACCGATTTTGACTTCTATTCCGTAGGATTAAGGATGACATTAGAGGCAAAAAAGTGGTTACAATAACAACTGTTTACTGCAGTTGCCATTTGTCATGCTACCAACGCAATATGAGTTAAAATCGGTTGAACGGAATGTAAAAAAGGTTTTTGTAAATGTCTAATCTTATTGTGAACAGGGTATAGGTAAGATTAGTTGTCAGATTTTCTAGCTTCTGACTTCCTATAAAGACTGTCAAAGATCAACAAATGACAGCTGGGACACGGCGGCGCCGTGCTTTCCGAGGCACGGAGGGTATGAAACTTAAAACACGTAGGCTGGGTATGAATTGGATGGTCACCCATCCACGGACAAATCGTGGGTAAACATCATGACCGGTCGATCTGTACGGCCTTTTACGTTTCTGTGTTCACAAGCCTATTTAATTGTAAACGTGCTCTGTAATTGCGGGGCTCAATAGGTAGCACTCGTCGCGGTCTTTGGAAATGAAGATTGACCGACAGAAATTTTCATCTTTTATTCAAAATAGGGGATAATGCAAAGTTCTGGCGCCAGAGTGCAGCGCTAGCATAAACACCTAAACAGTTTTTCGACGAGTCGTTTAAAGCGTGATGAAAATTGTAAAATTTTACCTTTAAGGCGACGATATACGACTTTTACAGATTTTAAACTGACAATCACGTCAAAATGTGCAGTGTAAATGATTTGAAAAAAATATATGTTAAACTAGAACATTCTCTTAATCATATAGAAAGTGAATATTTTTGATGAAGTTCATATTAAATAGTTTAATTAACTCGTGAAGTTGTGTCCGACGCGGACAAAACATTGACAATCACACAAAATCTACCAGATATAATTATCCGAAACTTACACTATCTTACAGACAATTTTACTATCTATCATTTAGTATACGCCTTTTTTTTAATTTTGAAAGAATACTACTTTTATTTAATTTTTTCGACTAAATTTTGAAAGTTTTGGACGCAGATTGCGTCCGTTCTGCATCAGTTTTGCGTCCAAAACTCTCAAAGTTTAGTCGAAAAAATTAAATAAAAGTAGTATTCTTTCAAAATTAAAAAAAAGGCATATACTAAAAGATAGATAATAAAATTGTCTGTAAGATGGTGTAAGTTTCGTTTAATTATACTTGGTAGATTTTGTGTGATTGTCAATGTTTTGTCCGCGTCAGACACAACTTCACGTATTAATTAAACTATATAATATGAATATAATTAAAAATATTCACTTACTAAGTGATTAAGAGAATGTTCTAGTTTAACATATATTTTTTTCAAATTATTTACACAGCACATTTTGACGTGATTGTCAGTTTAAAATCTGTAAAAGTCGGTTAATAGCCCCTTAAGAGCACCCATCCCGTCATATTTCTCATACAAAAATCGCTCGTACGCGATTACGGCGTTAAAACAAATTATTTCCTGAATATTTTTAACACCCAGGTATCATGTGGTTAAAATGTAGGTTTGTATGAAGCCAAAAATAAACTTTTTTGAGAAACTAATTCAGTAAACACGTCCGAAAATAAGCTTCTTTGCACAATTTTATCTGAAATTTGGCCGTTCATAATGCACTCATACATGGAAAAAAAAATAACAGCTTCATACAAACCTTGCACATGTAATGGTGATCCTAAATTACAAACATTATTACCAAAAACCTGTAAGGCCTTTTCAAAAACACGTAATGTCCTGGAACAAGTTTTGTGAAATTTCCGCGCGCCATTTTTCCTGTGATGTTATCGCGTTCTCACTCACTCGTTTGTTTTCGAGCTTTGCATAGGTTGAAACAAAAAAAAATTAAATCACGCTCGCGTTGAAGTTCGTTCGATGGGGAAGGGCGCTCTTAATTGAGTTCAAAAAAGCTTTTTACAAAAAAGATAACCACCTTCTTTTGAAGGTGGTTATCTTTTTTGTAAAAAGTGAAAAATAATTTTAGCACAGAACACACATTGACTTTAGTTTCGAAAGTCGGTGGCAACACAAAACAACAGACAGAACAAAGCCACCGACTTTCGACTTCACTTTTTAGTTTTTGAAGGCGGTTGTCTTTTGTAAAAAGCTTTTTATTTTCCGCTTTTTAGTACCTCCTTCTCATCCAAATCTATTAAGAAACGACAACACAGTTAAAACAGAGATTGAAAGTTAATTACTCCAAAGATTGAAGAAACTAAAACGTAGTCTATGTCAATTTTTTGGGTATTTGTCGATTTTTCATAAAGTGCTGAATCAATTTCGATAAAATGTATGTGGGACCACCCCTGAGATATACCCTATCCATTAAAAAATATATTACCATTATAATTTTCAAAATCGGTTTACATTTGGCGGAGGAATCGCGTAACAAATCGCGCACATACTTAATCCAAATTTAAGACTTATATGGTTTTCTCATGGATGCCATTGTGAGAACTGAACCAAATTAAAATGGGACTACACGGGAAGCACCAGCTTTGAAACAAAAAAAGAATCATCAAAATCGGCACACCCAGTCGAAAGTTCTGAGGTAACAACAATAAAAAAAAAATAGAGACGAATTGATAACCTCCTCCTTTTTTGAAGTCGGTTGAAAATTGGGAAGTGTGTTATATTATGCAATAATGCACCAGTGCTGTATTTGGATAAAGGAATGAAGGGCATCATTCATTTCTAAAAGAACAAAATGTTCGAAAACTATGGGAAGCAGCAACACGTAAGTAGTAAGGACTCTCGAGCTAAAAACACTCTAAAACATGTTCAGCACATTTTAAATCCGAGGATTTCATGTAATGTATCATGTAAGACAACCAATATGATTTTATTCTAAGCATAACCTAGAATCCACTTTCAAATGGCCTTAACATGTAACATAATATACCTAGTTAAAGTTCGGTAAGGTAAGTACTTAAGATTAATTAAAACTTAGATATATTTTCACAAAATACCTTGTTATTACAATATTAATAATATAATATAGGTAATAAGAATGCGGTTTGTTTACTGTATGTGCTAGTGGAGCCCTCTGCGCCGAGTTTCGCGTAATGTTCCCAATTCAAAATAAGTGCGAAATTACCTAAAAGAATTACGAAAGTTACAAAAAATATACAATTTAAACACCAGATTTTTAGTAATTAGCAAATACGTGCTTGATCCCAAGGCACTTTTGATGTGTGTATTTGATGTATGATAATTACTATTTTTTTCTGCCTGTATTGTCCCTGTTGGGGTTAACTTGAATAGGTGAACTATTTTAATTTTAAATGAAAGTGCAGGCTGGATGCAAAATACTCGTTTCTATTTCTTGCGCCCTTAGTACAGTAACAATGACAGTGACAGTAAGGACATAAATCATTAACTACTAAAATAATCATACACTTAATGTTGTGTTACCAACAGTCCAACAGCAGGGCAAAGGCCTCTCTAGTCTCCTTCCATTTCTCTCTGTGAAGGGCTATTTGGGACCAGTCTTTGTCAAAAGAGTCTAGATCAGTGATGGGCAAAGTATGGCCCGCGAAAGCATTTAATCCGGCCCGCCGACGGTCTTTCTACATGAATAGAGAGAAATTATGGCGAAATTTGCGTCGTCGTATGTGTGCGAACAGACTATTTCGACTAAGAAATTGCAGAAAAACTCAATCAGAAACTGACTTACTGACGAACACCTTCTCGCGCTGATGAAAGTTACTTCGTCACAGTTTCAACACAAAATGCATATTTCCTATAATTCTGGCCCTCCTCTGAAATTTCTTAAAGTTTCTGGCCCCCCATTAGGAAAGTTTGCCTACCACTGGTCTAGATCATCCAGTCACCTCCGCCTGGGCCTGCTGCGATGTCACTTGCCATGTAAACCATGGACCCATTGGGTCACGCGTTTGGCCCAATGATCGTCCGACATGCGGTAAATGTGTCCAGCCCAACTCCAGTTCAGCGTGACAGCTACCCTAATGACGTCAGCTATTTTTGTGATATGTATTTATTACTTAACTAGCTGACCCTACCGACGTTGTCCTGTCCCTATCTACCTACCTATACCTACCTACCCTACCCTACCTATACCTACCTAGGCAGGTAGGTAAAGCAAATATATTCAAGGAATATAAAAGTTTCATACAAACTTTTATTGTTATTACCCCCTTGGGGGTTGAATTTTGAAAAATGTTCCTTAGTGGATGCCTTCGTCATATGAGGACAATGGACAAATTTTTGGAATACCAGCCGAATACCAACCAGCAAATTTACATCAAACAATAACAAATACTCCCAACTAGGTATGCCAAAATAAGAAAAACATTAACTAAAAGACATCAAATTAGAAAAATATGGATAACTTTGACAGATGACTTATCAAAAACATATTTGGATAAGATAGGATTTTTCGTTGACCTTGAAGAAATTTTGGAGAAAACAAATTATCCTGAATCTACTTCCGTTGACTCAAATGAAATGTTAGGAAAACTGGAGAAGTTACTTAAAGAAAAACAAAACTTAGGAAAAATTGCAAAAGAATATTCATGATTGACAAATTCACGGGCAGGAACTCAAATGCTTACCAGTGGATTAAGGGTTTTAATAAAGAATGTAAACGCTTCCGAATTGACGAATATAAGAAGAAGATAGAAACTTTAAATTTTTTTTTGGAATTCTCCAGTGTTGGTTGGTACAGTTGCATGCTCATGAAACGTGGAATCAGAATGGAACAAATGGGAGAAAAAATTCTGTGAGACGTTCGCAAATAAAGGATGGTCCCCCATTAGATATGCTCTTGGCTATAAATATCAAGCAGGATCTTTACTTGAGTATGCTTTAAAAAAAGAAAAGCTGTTACTGGAAGTAAGAAAATCGATTGATGCAGGTACACTTATAGACCTTATAGCGTTTGGCTTACCCAATTATGTGGCTGATAAAATTGACAGAGGACTTTTACAAGAAACAGAAGATCTCTATAATGAAATAGGAAAATTGGAACATCTAGTTGAGAAAAAAAAAAATACGAAAAAAGAAATTATAACACACAAATAGATACACAAACTAAAAAAATTGAAGAAAAAACACCATGCAAGTGATGCAAAATCTGTATCAACGAGAAAAAAAGGAAACGTTATCATCCTGAAGAGAACTGCTGGTTTTCAAAGTATAACAAAAAAGCGGTTGTGAAAACTGTAAGTAATTCAGAATTGGAAATTGAATTGAACGAGAAGAATCCAAAAAACTAGAGGTACCACCATTAATAAAAATTAAGTTATTATTAAATGACACCTTGAAAGTTTCTGGAATTTATGACTCAGGTTCAAATGTGTCATTAATTAATGCAAAATTATTAAAGATACAACAAAATAATACAAATGATGTACAAATAGTAAACTTAAAGACTATTAATGGAGAGAAGAATACAAAAGGCATGGTAACATTAAAAATAAAAATCTACAATATTGAAAGCTGTATGGATATATTTGTAGTAGATAATGAAAATTTTAATTATGACTTTCTGATTGGCTTGGATTGTATAAAAAATTAATTCAAATTAATACAAAATGAAGAATTAAAAATCATACAATGCAAGTATCCAAAAGAGAAGAAAATAACCTCAAATGAAGGGGATATTAAACACAAAAATGACAAATTTCCTGATGTACTAGGTGACAAAAATAAAGAGACACTGTTTTTAAAATGTGAGGTTTTAAAACAAGAAATTAAACATATATATCAAATAAACAATGAACATATCAATTCGGAAAAATTTGAAAGGACAGTAAACAATCTAAATTTATACCAACAATCAGAAATAGACAAGTTAGGTAATAGAAAAATACAAATCAGTCTTTGCTAAAGACAAATATGACGTCGGCGCTGTACGAGATTATGAAGCTCATATAGACTTAATGGTGGATAAATACTGTTACAAACGTCCATACAGATGTACGGCTGAAGATAGAATTGAAATAGAAAACTATATATTATCAAAACTATTACAGAAGAATATGATAGAGGAATCTTACAGTCCATTTGCTGCTCCAGTAACTCTGGCATATAAACAAGAAGATGAAGAAATAACAAGGTTATGTATAGATTTTAGAGAATTGAACAAAATTGTCGTGCCTCAATCTCAGCCTTTTCCATTGATTGAAGATTTAATGGTTAAAACGGTGAACTGTAAGTATTTTTCTACATTTGACGTAAATTCCGCATTTTGGTCTATTCCATTGAAAGTTCACGATAGATATAAAACGGCATTTGTAACACAAGAAGGCCATTTCCAATGGACATGCCTCCCTTTTGGATTGAAAACGACCCCAGCTATTTTTCAAAGAATATTGAGCAACATCATAAGAAAACACAAACTGTCTAATTTTGCAGTAAATTTCATAGATGATATTTTAATTTTCTCGAAAACTTTTCAAGTACACATAGTACATTTATCAAGGCTGCTGGAGGCAATACAAACAGAGGGTTTCAGACTGAAATTTTCGAAGTGTGCTTTTGCAAATAAGGATGCCAAATATTTGGGTCACATAATAGAAAATAATACAGTTAGACCTCTGAAAGATTAACTTAACCGCTGTCAAAAACTTTCCGGTCCCAGAAACAATTCCTAGGAAAAAATAATTTTCATCATAAATTTGTTCCACACACTGCAATTATCTTGGACACATTGCACAATTTATTAAGAAAAGATGTAAAATTCATATGGTCTACAGAATGTCAGAAATCGTTTGATAAAATAAAAACATTGCTATGCTCAGAACCAATTCTCCAAATCTTTGATCCTGAACTACCAATAAACATTTACACGGATGCTAGTATCAAATGAGTGGGAGCTGTGCTTAAACAAAAAGATGAAAACGGAGACAGTAAGCCAGTTGCTTATTTTTCAAAAAAAAATATCTGGTGCTCAAAAAAAGAAGAAGGCAATTTATCTAGAATGTCTGGCCATAAAAGACGCTGTACAATATTGGCAGCACTGGCTTATAGGAAAAGAATGTATGGTTTACTCAGACCATAAACCATTAGAAAATATGAACATCAAGGCTAGAACTGATGAGGAACTAGGTGATTTTAGAGAAAAAAGAATAAAAAAAGGAAAAAAAATATACTATCAGAAGAACTTAGCCAAACTTTAATAAAAAGTGTTCATGACATTCACTGTCACATTGGAAGAACCCAGATGACAAATAAGATAACACCATTCTACACAGCAAAAAACATTATTGCAAACATTAAACAAATATGTGATCAATGTGAGATTTGTATAAAAAACAAGTCAAGGAAGAAGCCAAAGTATGGTTTAATGTCTCACTTGGGTCCAGCAACACGTCCATTTGAAATTGTATCTATTGATACCATCGGAGGATTTGGAGGATCACGGTCAACAAAAAAATACTTACATCTTTTAGTTGATCATTACACAAGATATGCTTATATTTCAACATAAAAAAATCAAAGCTCTGGAGATTTTATCAAATTAATAAGTGATGTGGCACTGAGCTACAATATTGATATGGTATTATTAGCGGACCAATACCCTGGCATAAATTCGAAAGAATTTAAAGAATTTCTTAAGAAGAAAAATATAGAAATTATTTTCACTGCTGTTGATGCACCATTTTCAAATGGGCTTAACGAAAGGCTAAACCAAACTTTAGTCAACAAAATTAGATGTAAAATAAATGAAAGCGATAAGAAAACAGCATGGACAACTATTGCAAAGAAATGTGTAGAAAAATATAACGAAACAGAACACACAGTCACGAAGTTTGCTCCAAAATATCTTTTGGAAGGCGAAAACGTAAATGTTCTACCACTAGAATTAAAATCCAGATATACAAAGGAAGATCTGAGAAGAGATAGAAAACTAGCCTTTAAAAATACAATTAAATCTCATAATTATAATAAAAAAAAAATTGACCTACAGAGGAAAGAATATAAATTGGAAGTGGGTGAAAGAGTCTATGTGGAAAATGGAAATCGACTTAATAGACGGAAAATGGATGAATTGAGAATTGGACCATACACAATTCTT
Organism: Charanyca ferruginea; assembly: GCA_947361185.1. Lineage (NCBI taxonomy): Eukaryota > Metazoa > Arthropoda > Insecta > Lepidoptera > Noctuidae > Charanyca > Charanyca ferruginea. The sequence continues at coordinate 13,789,734 of OX376055.1, read as the reverse complement.
AAGGTGGTTTCCATATCAATCTATGAAGTTGATACCGGACACAAGAAAGCGGAGTCAAACTTATACCATATTACAAAATTATCTCCAGTATTGGTTTCAAAATGAACAATTTCATACATAGTTACTTGCAATTTGCTTCTCTCCAAGAGGGGGAGATGTAAAGAGGTTTACTGCACTCTTATAGAGAAAGACAACGCCTTAGTGGCAGTCATATTTTTAATTAGTCTGTGGTGACAGTTGAAGTAGAAATCTGTGTAAGAAAAACGTGATGAATATTGTAAACTATAATAATTGGCATTAAATGTAGTTTCTTAGGTTTTCAATGAAACGCAATTACGCCTTTTATTTCTCTATCGATGAAAACTTATTTGGAAGTAAAAGCAGGAACAGAATAATATCATTATATACATATAAAAGCGAAAGGTCATTCACTCAATCATCACGAAATATCAAAAACCGCTTGACGTATAAAGATGAAATTTGGCAGGGGGGTAGTTTATAGTTAGTAGACGTCCGCTAAGAACGGATTTTGCGACAGGGCCGGATTAAGGAAGTCTGATGGCTCTCGCAAGTTTGTATGAAAGTCCTTCATTTTTTGTGCTACAAATTCGAAATTTGGCAGGGCGGTAGTTAATAGTCAGTAGACGTCAGCTAAGAAGGGATTTTGCGACAGGGCCGGAGTATGGAGGTCTAAAGGCTATCGCAAGTTTTTATGTAAGTCCTTCATTTTTTGTGTTACAACTTGAAATTTGGAAGGCGGGTAGTTTGTAGCTATTAAACGTCCGCTTGGAACGGATTTTGCGACAGGACCGGATTAAGGACGTGTAATGGCTCTTGCAAGTTTGTATGAAAGTATTTCATGTTTTGTGCTACAAACTTGAAATTTAGCAGGGATGTAGTTAGTAAGTAGACGTCAGTTACGAATGGATTTTGCGACAGGGCCGGATTGAGGTCGTATGAAAGTTTTGATTTATTTTTGACTACCGACCTCAAATTTAGCAAGTCTAGAGTTTATGAGTAGGAGACACTCACTAAGAAATAATTTTGTGACAACCTAAATTTAGGGCTCTAGCAAGTTTTTAAATAAATCCTTGGTTTTTGTACCTGAAAATTGGTAGAGAGTATAGAATTTAGTTAAGACATGTCAGGTAGAAACAGATTTTACGACAGGGCCAGTTCAAGGGAATATAATCTATCTCTATGTGTTCAATAAACATTTATTGATGCCTTATAATACAACAAACAGAAAATACCTACATCTAAATGAAATTGAAATGAATCGACACCTTAATATTTTTTATTACAACAACATTTACGTAGGTTATTAGTTTCATCAAGTTATATCTCAAATATTTATTTTTATTTTCCCCTGGATACACTGTGACGCTTTTTGTGGTTAAAAGTATCTTATAATACGTTGAACCTGGTATTCACATACCATCATATCAATCACCAAAGTCCAGACAACATTTTATACATTTTTGTTTATCTCACATTCACCATCGTTTTCTGTAAAACTATAGATTTCATTTTTAAAAGCTCACATTTAAAATCTTTGTACTATCTATCCCTTCTACAAATATACAATAGTTCCGGGAAGACTTAAGAGTCGGAAAAGTTTTCTCCGCAGTACACGGGCCATTCAGGACCGACCACGTACGGCAGGCGAAAGTTGTGGGAACATCACCTACCGCCACTGATCTTCGTTCAACCCAGGACTACCTGGCACTCGGAATGATTTGCAGTAGCCTAAATGAAAAGCACTCAATAGACTGTGCTCCCGAATAGGCCGCAGGAAACACAACCTAACAAAATGAGGGATTATAGATCCCACTGATAACCTGCGTGAGTGTGGTGACCTGACAATGGCCCACTCACTACAGTGCCCAAAGTGACATAAAATAGGCATTTTCTGTTGACTTAAACAGAAAAATAGTTTGCGTTAAACATCATTAAACTATCTTCTATCTTATCTTTATCTATCTTCTTAACCACGCGGACGAAGTCGCGGGCAACAGCTAGTTATATATATAGATAGATAGATAGATTTTAGCTGTATTTAGTGAAATGTTTTAATTTTATGAGAACAAAGTCTTTAACCGCAGCTAAAACTTAAGTACTTACACCCCGCAGCCCCTCTACATGTTTGTTTGATGTACAGCGATATTTTTTAACTAAAAAAGACAACCGCCTTCAAAAAGTAATAAATAACTTCAAATTCGCTGGTAGACTTTGGTTTTGTTTGTTGTTATGTATTGCTACCGACTTGCGAATTAAAGATATTTTTTTACATTTTGAAGGCGGTTGTCTTTTTTGTAGAATAGTTTTTATTTTTCGCTTTTTTAAGTTTTTATTTTAATTAATTACCAAATGGTGACATTAAAAAATTTCAGTCATCCCTTAGTTTTCTACCCAGAGGTGCAATAGTGGTGGTACAACTTTGAGGTATAAACTATAAATTTAAAAAAGAATAATCGTTATCAGTCTACACTGAAAAAAGTTATGCGTGGTCAAACATAAAAAAAAAATATATATAGGTACCTACTACGTGTCAATTTGAGAACCTCCTTCTTTTTTTGAAGTCGGTTGAAAATAAAAAGTCATTTGTCTAGCTACATACATGCAGAATGCGTTATGTGTAACTATTTAGTATTTATGTACTTAGGTATTACTGTCTAGACAGGTCGACAGTATTTTTATTCATATCCAAAACTTTTAACAACTGCTTCGTTTGTCTTAATTGGCATTAAAATTAGTTTTAAAAGAAAGGAGTACCTACTCGTACGAAACATGAATTTGTTACACTTCAGTTTGTAAAAATAATAAATTCATACAAGGAAAATAGTTGCTGTAAAACTATTAAATAGACAGAAACGGAGAGAAACAAAACAAAATAGCTTGGCGATGAAATCACCATTGTACTATATATATTTTTTTTTCTGTAGGTAGGTACTGTAGGTACGTAATTAGTAGTTGATAGATGACTTGTCTATTAAAAATCTTTATATTGGCGACTAGCTATGGGTACCTACAGGAAAAAAAACTTAACGAATTTATTTTACACTCATTTCGTAAAGTTCAAAAATAGGAACAAAATTACAGATTTTATGCACGTACCTACATGTCTAATGGATAAAAAAAAGTATGATAAAAAGACACCTCCCTATAAAAAAATATAGACGGAGATCTCAATTTTTTAGTTGCCCTCAATGGTCAAAGTTATTATTATTATACTAGCTGACATGGCAAACATTGTTTTGTCATATAAATTAAATATAGGTATAAATATATATAAATGTCTACGACCTATTCTCAGACCTACCAGATAGGTTTACAAAAAAAAGACAAAAAATCGTTCAAGCAGTTTCGGAGGACTTCGATAACAAACACTATGACACGAGATTTTAATATATTAGATTACGCAACTGTTAATTTTATGTTAATGAATAATAAATAACAGATTAAATGACGTAAAAAAAACAACGCCTTCAAAAAGCAAAAAGTGATAAATAAGTTTAGTACAGAACCTTGTACATGTTTTTATTTTCCGCTATTTAGTACCTACTTCCTTACTTATCCGAACGATAACACCAAATAACCTAACCAACAAATGTGTTTCTATCTTCCACCTGGAACCCCCCCCCCCCCTGTATCATCATCTGCCTAGCCTTTTCCCAAGTATATTGGGGTCGACTTCCAGTCTAACCGGATGCAGCTGAATACCAGTGTTTTACATGGAGCGACTGCCTATCGAACCTCCACAGCCCAGTTACTGGGTAACACGATACCCCTTGGTAACACTGGTTGTCAGACTTTCTGGCTTCTGACTTGCCAAAGATCTACAAATGACAGCCGGGACCAACGGCTTTACGTGCTTTCCGAGGCACGGGGGGAACTTGGCTTGAAAGGGATGGTCACCCATCCACAGACCGACCGCGGTTAGTTTAGCTAAACCTTTGATCAATCGATCTGTACGGCTTTAACTTAGCCACAAGCTCCTCCCCTGTATAATAAATAATAATATGTACTGTTTGTCGATAAGGAATTATATGTGGTATCTTCAAAGTCCATGGTTTGTTGACCACGGATAGGTAACTAACCAGCATATTATTATCTTTTGTCTTCAGTAGGAACCTAATCACAAAACGTGTAAGTACTGTTCGTTATTCAGGAGTTCCATTGCCTATCTCCGCAGGTCTACATCAAATCTTCACGAACTTTATATGGGACTGAGGCATACCCTAGATTTTGACCAATGTTTTCAGATGTTTGTCCTTTGGCAAAGCCGTCACTTTCACGTACCTACGTGTCTTATGTCTTGAAAACCACTGAACCGATTTTGATCAAACATGCATTATTTCCTACGTTGAAGTCAATGTAAGCTAATAATAAAAGGATGGTTACAATCCGATTAATGTCGGAGAAATGTGTCGACAAACATACATACAGTGTATGTATGTTTGTCGACATAGGTACTACTAGGATTTGCATCGATGTCGTTTTGTACATCGATGCAAATCCTAGTAGTAGCTAGTATAGACTAAGTATTTAACCATTTGAACTGAACTTGTCTTACGTCTTGTCTTGTCTTCGTCAAGTGTGACTATTTTTTTAGCAAAATTTGAATGATATTTGAAAACAAAAGCCAAAATATTGCAGTTAGTTGCAAATAACGGCCAGTTTGAAAAATACATCATTAATTTTATAATAGTCTAAAAGTATTGTGTAGGCCATTTATAAAAACATGATTAAAATCATTAATATTTTTTTTTCAAATCTATGCAGAAATAAAAATATGTCGGTAGATATTAGTTATCGTAAGTCTATAGATACAAGTCAATGGACAAGCGTCATTATTTTTACGTTGACATTGTTACTTAGTATTGTATTTTTGACGTTATGTTTAAGTAATGAGTTCAGCTAAAGTCTAACCGGATGCAGCTGAATACCAGTGGTTTACATGAAGCGACTGCATATTACATCTGACCTCCATAATCCAGTTACTGGGTATCACGAAAACCCTCGGTAAGACTGGTTGTCTGACTTTCTGGCTTCTGACTACCCTAGATTGCCAAAGATCTACGAATGACAACTGCGACCAACGGCTTTACGTGCTTTCCGAGGCTCGGGGAAATTAAGAAAAAAAGAAGAACAAAAAAAGAAAGTCAGACAGAGTCAGACTCAAAGATTTAAAGAACCACGCATCACGGATTACAATTAATCAATTGATTAATTAATTGTAATCCGTGGTTCTTTGGATCCATCAGTAATGGATCCTAAAAAAAGCTGTTGTTTTCAATGAAAGGCTGATTGGAAGAATGAGAAACTATTGCATGTAAATCTGATTCAAAAACTGAAATAATACAATAAAAGTACAATGGGGTTTTCAGAAAATCCATTCCTGAATTGTTGGTTAATGAAGCTGGCAGAAAAAAACTAAGTTTTCAAAGTGGTACCATACCATGGATTAATAGTTTAAGTTTGAGAAAAATATACATACCTATATACATATATGTATGTACCTACCTATACTTAAACTATATTTAGGATGAAAAAAAAAATTCATAAACTATTTTCAAGACGTATTTAATCCGTACTAATTTTATAAATGTCCGTGTGGTGTCGGACGTAAAGAATAGCACCATCCCATATCTTCCTGTGGGTGTCGTAAGAGGTGACTAAGGGACTCACCAGAGAATGGGCAGCAGCGTTCTCTGTGCCGTTGTAACTACCATACTGCGATCGCCAACCCGCATGCCAAGCGTGGCAATTATGGCAAAACCCCCCATTTTGGGGGAGGCCTATGTCCAGCAGTGGACGTCTTTCAGCTTAAATGATGATGATGAATTTTATAAATTCGAAAGTGACTTTGAATATATGTTTGTTTGTAGCACTTTCACAACTGAACTACTGAACCGATTTTGATAAAATTTGGTACAGACTAAGTTTGAACTCCAAGAAACTAGTTACTAGACTACTTTTATCTCACATGATAACAAGTCTTGTTATCATGGTCACTATAGGTCCTATCCTCAAATTATGAAACAAAAGGCAGATAGACCGCGCGAAACACAGAGAGTGAAGCCAAAAAAGCAAAAAAGCAAATACAAATTCAACAGCAAATGCCTACCATCTCGTGATTGTATTTACTTTTGAATTTGTATTTGTATTTTTATTTGGTTCTTTTAACGATTCGGCGTTTAGTGCTATACTGATTGAATTTGTATTTGCTTTTTTGGCTTCGCTCTCAGTATTTCGCGCAGTCAATCTGCCTTTTGCTTCATAATCTGAGGTCCTATCTTTCTTTGCTGCCTACTTCTTTTCTAAGATTTACTGAGTCTAACACTGGCAGCAAAAATGTTCATAATTTTGCTACGATTCTATATAATTAATTATAGTTCCTTGATATCGCTGAGTTCATTGGCCGTCGGAAAAAAATATAATGTAACCATTACAGTTGTATCAATCGATTCTACGAGATAGCTATACACATGTAGTCAAATATAACAACAACAGAAGCAAAAATGGAGTAATAAAACTGTAGGTCAAGCATTTGTCTCGGTAGAATCATAAATCGCGTGTTTGACATCAAAATCTAGAAATTGTGTCACTATAATAATATTCTCCCGAAAGAATTGCGGTCACGGCGGCCAATTTTTAATGGAGTCTAGCCAAGTACCTACGTAAGCAATATTATAGTCGACAAGTGTGTACACAAACACTGGTACACTCACTCACATATTCAGCTGAGATGCCAATTAGTTACTACCGGGGAAAGATCAGGGGTGTGATTCTGTTAGACCTCATTCTAAACTTCGAATCTGAATCCGCTGTGAGTTTCTTGACTGGCATTCTAGAAACTCGGTTGATAATTCGAATGTAGGTACGCTAGCGCCACCCTTGCGAGCGTGTCAGCGAGTTGAACTAAATTGACAGGGAGATTTTGACAGATAAAGTATGAGATGACGTAAGAAGTGGCATTCTGTAAGGTAATAATTTCCCCGTCTCACTTCGCACTCGAACCCGATTCAAAGTGTCAAGTATATCAAGGTCATTTTTAACCTTATGCGAAGTGAAAGTGAATAGCGATGTGAGATGCGAGTTGTTGTTTGAATTTTACAGAATCGACCTGCTGGTGTAGAACCAACGGCTTTACATACTTTCCGAATCACAGATGTGTCCCACCACCGGCATCCAAATTCATATAATAATCCTAATGGACAAACCCAATACTGCTTTGTCCAACTTGTGAACCTAGCACAGGAATTCACGCATTACATTCGCGCTTACTTGTGCGACAAGGCTATTGTGTCACTATTATTGTAATGTCATATTAGAGCCAAAGCGGCTAGCAGCTATTTTGTATACGACCGCGACATCAAGCTTCCGAAAAGCTACTAAATTGCCGATGCCGCAGCTACAATTAGCTAGCCTGTATTGACGCTCATTATACTTAGTAATCAAGTGAACCAATTTTAGTTGAATTTCCATAACTGGCGTTAGACCTTGACATTACTCGAAAAATACTAGTTTTAATTTGCAGATGAAGGAAAAACACTTCTTGAGGTAAATAATAAAAATGATAGACTTGTAGATACAGCTCTTTAAAAAGCACTAAGCGTATAAACGTGATGTGTTCGTACTTTAAAGTTTTTATCGTGTCTGTTCTATCTGTTCTTTAAAAGGTTAGCTGCACTGAATTTTTAATTTTGCAAGTAAATAATAAATTGGTTTGTTGGTAAACCGCAAAGAACGATTTTAACTGTTTGACTGTAACTTAATATAAAACAACAGTACCCAAATATTTAACAACGTAATTAATAGTTAATAATTTAATAATAAATAATTTATTTATTTAATACCTATGCAACTAACACGCAATGACATTTAAACTGCCGCAGGACAATTCAGCAGGTGTATTAGCGGGTGCCAACTAGGCACAGCCTGTATCTTGGTGACCCAATTACAAAACAACATATTATACATTTGTCGCGTTAAGTAACATTTGAAAATTTTAGCATTTTTACATACCGATTAACATTTTAACATTTATAACATTTAACAAATAACAAATTAATGAAACATTTTATCATTTGAACATTTTTAACATTTTAATTCAACAAAGTTTGATTAAGAAGTGAGATACGTGATTAGACAAACGTCTCCTTTCGTAATCCTTTAAAAGTGTATTTAAAATCATGCGTATGGCTCGTCGCGGTTTTACACTAACCTGAACCGAAAAGGGTAGAAATTATATATACCAATACCACTTTGAACACAAAGGTTAATGACCGCAGAACCAGTCCTGACGTAGCTACCAGTGGCGCTGCTGCCCGTTAGCCTAGGATATTTTTTGCTGGAATAGTGGTTATCATTTCAAGATTGTCTATCGTTTAATAACACTAGGATTATGGAGTGTTCTCTGTGATAATAGCTAAACCATTGCTTTTTTTTAAGATTGGCTAACCAACTGCTTTTTGTTTACCAAAAACTGAAATTAGGTACTCATAAAAAATATCATTTAAAAAATTATGTAAAAACGAAGGTGGTGTCATTTCAAAAAGCCTACGAGAACTTTGTATCTTGATCTGTTTCTCATTAAAAAAGTCACGTGTTAATTTTTCACCATACATATTGTATTCACTTCACCATGTTATTTTTGCACCTAATCATATCACTGATTACTCCATTATTAAGTTTATATTATTATACGTCTTTGTTAAGGTCACAGGGAGGACAGTAGTCATGATGTATGATGATGATGCTCGTGCTCATAATCATGTACATTTAACACAAAACGTGTGTAACTAAAGGACAGCATTAATAACATCATTCATGATATAATTGGGTGAAATAACTAAACCTTAGTATTAGCGTGGTGGCCTGCATATGTGGACTGGGAAACATACATGAGTCGACAGAACTACGTTATCATATCAAAGCTGAATTTTGAAGAATACATAGCGTCGTCGATACTTCTATCCCGCATAACTAAATTTGTCAAATAGGTACCGCAAATTTCGACCTTATGTTAAATCAGCGAAAGTGTATCAATACACATATACTTTCGCGGTATTTTAAAATGTTAGTTATCTACTATCAACGACGATAGAGGTTTTTGAGGTTAAAAAGGTACGTGTGCTTGCTAGATTCAATAATGGGTCCTAATTCAGGCGGTATAGGTTGGTATAGAAAGTACCTTATGACAGCTGGTTTATAACAAAGTGTGTTCTGTGTGTCGGTCTGTGGCATCGTGGCTCGCAAACAGATCTACCAATTTGGACGCGATTTTTTTAATAGAATCTGATTTTAAGATTCTAGTTATGGACGATGAAGATCGGATAAGCTAATCCGAAAATATTAGCATAATATGTTTCCATTATGATGAAAGGTTTTTCAACACGAAACTCGTCATTCAAGTTGAATTATTGAACTTATTTCTTTTAATTATAATTATTTACGCAGTGCCTAGCGTGATTTCGTGTTTAAAATAAAAAGATAAAAAATACCCTACACAAAACAAGACCTCTAATCTATACCTCCTAATATTATAAAGCTGAAGAGTTTGTTTGTTTGTTTGGTTGAACGCGGTAATCTCAGGATCTACTGGTTCGAATTGAAAAAATATTTTTGTGTTGGATAGTACATTTATCGAGGAAGGCTATAGGCCCATGCGAAGCCGGGCCGGGTCGCTAGTAAGTAAAATAAAATTAAATGTGTCTACTTTTTCTATAACTAAGCGTCATTGCGTCGGCGAGGTTTATGAACAATACCCACCAACAATAGGTACTGAAAATACTTCATTATCGTTTTTTAATTTCTATTATTTTATGTTCAGCGTATTGCTAACTATTCTCAAGAATTCAGTCATGCTGAAATGACGAATGTCTGTCTACTCTGGGATCTTGGACCAATACAATGTCTCATGCGTTTCAGGGTCCCTTCTGCTTCTGCACCTGCACCATGCATCGCAGTTAATATAATATATATGAGGGCATCACACACACGGCCATCTGACCCCAAACTAGGCAGACCCTGTACTATGGGTGTCAGACAGCTGATAAACATACACAATAATTATTTAAATAGATCTATTTAAATAATTATTGTGTATGTTTATCAGCTGTCCGTCTTAAGTATCTATACTTAAATAGATAAACAACAACCAGATACAAGGCAAGACTCACACACATAAAAGTTTGCCCTGGGCGGTATTCGAATCCGCGACCCTGTGCGTCGAAGGCAGATACATTACCACCTAGACTACGGAGCCGTCTGCCGGAGATGCAGATGACCTATGCATGGCTACCATAACCTACGCATCAAATTAATTTATGGGTATACCAATATCTGTCCCGTTATCTCGTGGTCTCAAGCGCGACTACTGGATTTGACACCCAGGTCGTTTACTATGTTGTGTCCCATTGCTGGGCATGGGTGTTCATTTCTTGCGCTGCCTCGAACCAACGAATTTACGTCACCCGCATGTACAGTGACCGCTCCGCAAAAGTCTCCACGCAATTGATGCCTCAAGGCCTTGGGAGTGCCGGCGTCGCCGAGACCGTCCCAGGAAGAGGTGGCAAGATGACCAAAATATTAATGGGTTCCATAAAATGAAATTTCTCAGCAGCAGGCCGGAGTCTTGAAGTTAGAGGTGTCACACACCTGAACTTCGGAAAACACATAAAGCTGTTGATACCGACTGTCGTTCATTGATCTTTGACAACAATCAAATTTAATGTAACAGCTCACTTTTTAGGGCCCATTAATTATGTCAATTATAATCCGTGGTGCTTAGCAACTGGGCTTCTCCCACTTGTAAACGACACTTTGTGCCTATTGGCCTAGGTCTGTTCTGTCTCCTGCTTGATTTGGAGGGAAGTGGAAAATATGTTTTTCTTACTCCTCCGCTGTTCTTTTCTGATTAATTTCTTTGCGGGATCCAAGACAGTGGAATCGTTTCTCTGTGACTCGTCGAGCTTCATTGCTTTAACGTTTTCCTGGTGGTCGCCACTGTTGATTCTGGTTAACAGGAGTTGCAGGGGTTTGAGGTAACAGTGTGGCGGGCTTGTCCCATAAGTATAAAAAAAACCCAGTCCAGAAAGTCTGACAACCAGTCTCACCAAGGGGCATTGTGTTACCCGGAAACTGAGTAGTGGAGGTCAGATAGGCAGTCTCTCTATGTAAAAAACTATTATTCAGCTGCATCCGGTTAGACGGGAAGCCGACCCCCACATATTTGGGCAAAAAAGACTAAGTAGATGATGGTATACTTAGGTATGTCGTCAATACTAGAACCTATGGTTTTCTATATTAAGTATTAGATCTAAAGCGGCAGATAAAGGCAAAGGTGATTGACTGATGTATCAACGCACAGGCTAAGCCCTTAAGGCTAGAAAATTGAATTTTCTACACGTATTCCTCATATGACGAAGGCATCCACTAAGAAAGGATTGTTCAAAATTCAACCCCCAAGGGGATAAAAGTTTGTATGAAACTTTTTATATTCCTTGAATATATTTGCATTACCTACCTACCTAGGTACCTACCTATACCTATACCTAGGTATAAATAGGGTAGGGTAGGTAGGTAGATAGGGACAGGACAACGTCTGTAGGGTCAGCTAGTTATGTAATAAATAAGCCTCTTGTGCAATAATAAGTGTCATTTCTCGCAGTTGTAAAATGCAGTACTAAGCGGCTATGCGACATTTCAATTCTATCACAATTTATATTCATTTCAATTCATATCAATTGCTTCTACGACCCTTTATATAAAACAATTTATTGAAAGTAGGTATCGAGAATAGACTTCACTTCCTGTCGGTTTGATTGTGTTTTACAACACGTTTATTATTAGAAAATCATCTACTGCTGTCAAAATACCTACAACGAATCTATCAAACAAACAATCACTGTATATGCGTAGGATATTTTTATTAATTAAATCCTAAACATTATGCTTCGTGCGATGCAATACTATTTTACTTTGGTTTACTTTGCTTTGGGGGGTTTCTAAAGTTTACTACATAATTACATTGTTTCAATGTTGTTGTTTTCATTGTTGTTTCTTTTTATTGATTTTGTTTATTACATTTAAATCTTGTTAATCCAAAAATCCAGAAGATTCCAGAGCAGCAAAATTATTATTTATTTTATTATTAACAAGAAAGGTGTGTATTTCTAGGTTTACTAATGTTTGCCATAATTCAAAATGCCATAATTTTATATTCCATATTTTATTTGCCATAATTTTATTAGAAATAATGCTTCAGTTGCTATAATCGTTAAATTACATAAAATCATTTTTACTAATTTCATTGGTCATAATCAATCAAGGGTCATAATAATGTTAATCCATAAATATATTTGCTATAATTTTTATTTTCAATAATTTCGTTTTCTTTAACATTTAGTACATAGTATAGTACAACAATGCTAGTTCAGTACAATCGCCTGCAATGTTGATGTTATGATCATGATAACAGATACAGATTTTTTTAATCACAAGGAACCCTAAAAATAAACCTTCTCTATCCATTTGCATAAAATTTTAAGACCTAATATAACTTAGCATATATTTGTTTCTTCCTAATTATATTTTCGCAATAACATTATTTACGTATCCTCGTCCTGCCCAAGCTATTATGAACCTGTTTGGTAATTCTGCCAGCTGTCCTCTACAAAGTACAAAATCTTACAAGTGCTTCCTGCCCAGAACAAATAGAACAAAAAAAAGGTCTTGCATAGGATTTTTTTTTTAAATAAAATAAAAATAAAATAAAATAATAATAATATATATTTTTTATATTTTTTTATGGTAGTAAACAGGACATAATGAAACGATTTACGCTATTTTTTAATCCATATCTTTTGTTCTTTTAACAGGACACTGGGCAGAATTACCAGAATCAGCTGTATTTTATTTGTCCTTCGAAGATGACATTAGGTTTAATTGGGTAAATAAAACAAAAAAGGTTTTCATGATATTTATAAGGTATTCTTAATCAGTCTTACGCTTTCACCTCTTAATTTAATATTTAAATTATCTCCTTTTATTGCAGCGTCGTTGGACTTAAAAAGTATTAAATATATCAGACAAAATACAATATAATAAAAGCTGCTCACATTTTTTTAAACTTAAAAAAATATCAATATTTTTTATCATTACAGTAAAATCAGTCAGGCATGAAAATCAGCGTAGCATTTTCTTTGTTTAGTTAAACATAAGTTAACATTACATGTACTACATTTTAAATAAGTTTTATTGTAGTGGCAGGACCTGCATCTTGGCTGTTTCTATTCTAGAATTGACATGTGCTTTGCTTCAGAAATGAGTTGTCTCATAGTTTTACGAATTCTGGGTCTTCGTAATCTTCGTCGGAAGGTATGAAGTCAATGTGATCAAGTGATGTGAATCACATAATATTATTTATGTTTCTTAAAACTACAATTACTGACGAAATTTATTAATAATTATAAATGTTATTATGTTGATTATTTAACTTTAATCCTGTTTATTTTTAATAAAGAAAAGCTACTGATCTAAATGATAGTAATTGATTAAACATACCTCTTCTCTGACGTGACTCCATTTTGAACACGTGAAAGGCTTCTGACGTTAATCTGTTGTTTATTACCAAGATTCACACATTGGTTTAATCCAACCAATCGCAAGAAACTTCAAAAATCGATAGTTGAGTAGGAAATACAAATTCTATGCGCGAAATTTAAATATGTGATTTTTGAAGGACAGTGGGCAGAATTTTGAACTTTACTTTTTTTAGCTGGGCAGGAACCGTGAAGTATATTTTGTGATTTTAAAATCACAATGGGCAGGACGAGGGTATAATAGCTTACGTATAATTTTTCTAATCATAATAATGATTAAGCTTAACATTCTAAAGCACAAATTTATTAACGGATAATGATATTAAAACATATTTTTACCATGCATGCAGTAACCACGCAAACATGTAAACAAACATACACCATGCATGCAGCAAGCAAACATGCAGAATGCAAGCAAGCATGCAGCAAGCATGCAGCAAGCATGCAGCAAGCATGCAGCAAGCATGCAGCAAGCATGCAGCAAGCATGCAGCAAGCATGCAGCAAGCATTCAGCATGCAAGCAAGCATGCAACATGCAGCAGGCATGGTTTCTGTCACGGCTCCGGCGCTGCGGGGCTCCGGTGGTCCTAAGCGAGCTTGTCGTCGCAGATGTGTTTTACGCTCACCACCGAAGCTTCGGCTTGCTAGCCGGCTGCGCCGGCCAGCCTCAGCCACGATGGTGAGCGTTAAAACCACCTGCTCCTCAGCTCGCGGGCCGCTTTGCCGCTCCGCGCCTACGCGGGCTTAGATTACACTCTAGGGTAGGGCAGACAAGACTACGTGGAGTCGGTTTTTCAGCGATTCGTTTCTGTCACTAACTTTTGTAGCACAACTTATTGTTTTTTTAAGACAATACTTTAGCGTGGGGCAATAGATTTGCACATTATGCCTAGTAACATTATGCGAATTTAATTTATGCCAAAACAAATGTCTGAATATTATTTGCTACGCAATTGAGGACATCTGGCGCTAGGTGGCCGCTGCCGCGGCACGCTCGCTGCTCTCACTCGCCTTCGCGCGTTGTGTGGTCACCACCTAATCTAATCTACCCGTTTCGATTTTTACTAACTTTTTATTGTCTAAACATTGATTACTGTAATAAATCATTTGGTTAGTGGGTGGCCTTAATGACATTAATTTTTGTACAAAAAAAAAACGTTTCTAAATTATATTAAATGTTGCTTATGTCAAGTAACGATTATGTAATGTGTTACTTACAGAAACTAATGATTATAACATATGTTATTATGGCAACTAATTTTATGGCAAATGAAAGTTATGACTAATAAGTTGATATGACAAACGTTATTAGTATAAATGATAATAGTGCAAGTAAATATTATGACGGGGGACGATTATGGAAAACAATAATAGTACAAATGATTTTATGGAAAACAAGACAATACCGTATTTCTACCCATTATATTTAGTTCCCCCTTTAGATCTATCTGACCTCATCAAAATCCATACTGTATACCTACTAGTTAGTACCCTGATACAAATCGTATAAGCACCCGGTTAGTTCGGAATGTTATGTAATGATTGGTTAACATCATTTTATTCCAAGGAACCCTTGGTCGAACGCCATGTAAGTAGGTTTTTCCAATGGGAAGTTGCAATAGACTCGCCCCTTATTGCCGAGATGGAACTTACAACATAATGAAATTGTCTGGTTCAATGTAGCTGTATATGTATATAATTGTGAATGTCCGATATTAGTAAATGTTAAGGCGACCATCACCAATTTCGATGGTGTAGGTCGGAAATAGGAATGAAAATTAATAATACGTGAATCTTAGAATCATTGATTTACAAATTACACGAATATTAAGATACATAAGTATTTGTTCGAATAGTGAAAAAGTCACACACTATTCTCATTCGTCAGCTTCAGGGGCGGGGAACCGGCGTGCACCAAGATATAGAACTCGCTCCGCTCGCTCTTGAATTAATAAAATGTCTGCATATTACCCAAGTCGTTTATGTGTATGATGACATTCACTCACTGGTCAATGACCGAAATCGTCATGAAAAGAATAAATAACAGAACCAGCTAGCTTGGTGGTTATTGGCAGATACCAGAGTATCTTAACATACACTGCACTTTGGACATTCTCAGTGTCATATACACCATTGTATACCACTTGGATGGACGATAGGATGTCAAGAGATACCCACTTTATCACGGTCTTTCACTGAAGCAGTCTTTTAGGAACACGATAGGACAAGATTTTCTATACCACTGTCACTTATTTATAACCGGAGCTTAATAATCAACTGTCCTTACACCTCCACACCAGGTGGATGGGAAGCTAGATACAAAAACTTATCAGCAAACAGTTGTCGTAAAAAATTACGTTAAAAAACGTGCCTATTACTCCACGTGCACAATCAGACCCTGAAGAAACGTGATCTTATTAAAAGAGGCATCCTTTCGAAGTGCACCTAATGAGCAATATAACGCAAGTAGGTAACGCGATCTTACAAATTGTTTCTTTAGCTATACAATATTGTTCATGTTGCGTTGCATATCACAAGGGACGGTAATAAGGGACACCTATTATGACCCATTCTTCATTCTCATGACCAAGAAGACGATTATTCTATTAGGAACAGTGACAAAGTTGTTTTTATAATAACATGTTTTCATAAAACATCGTTTGTAGTCTAGCTTTTACGTACAAAATTACAACTTCATACGTCAATAGTTCATTCGAGAATTACATCCATCGTTATTCGTGGATGTAGGAGCTTAATTAAAATAGGTACTAATGGAGCGATGTATGTAATTTGCAACATGTGAGGCAGATTAAAAGGCTTTTGTTCAGTGATTTGAAGCGTCATGCGATACTAAACGTAAACGTGTCTGAACTGATTACATGTCTATACTCATCTGTTGTATGTTTTTGTATGTATCTAGCTACGTACCAACATATACCTAATAAAGTCTCACTATTCAATAGTTAGCCACGTGACTTAATTTAGGAATAAATAAGAACTTCCTGTACGCAAAATACGCGCTGAGACGTGGAGTTGCGGGCACCAGCCCGTCATGCTACTACTACTAAATAAGAACTTAATGTTAATTACATATTGAATTATTGAACCGATTTGAGTTTTGCTCGCTTTTAGTTATTGTAAAAAATTCGTTTTAAAACCTACAGAACTGCACTAATAACAATAACTGGCTCTACACACACACACAGAATGATCACTTAGGAAAATCTTCAATGGGCCATTCATTCCTTACATTTTCAAGGTAGCAGACCCAGACGGAGAGTTCCCCGCTTTACTACAGTTAATGAGAGCGTGTTTGGCCTTCACATCATACGTTCCCATAGGGTGTAGGGAAGTGAACAAAGACTTGAAGGTCATATTCAACTCTAACTAACTAATAGTGACTACACAAGTGCCAAATCCCACCGACTGATCAGTCTGACCTCCTCTTGCTGAAGACTTTGGAAGGACTATGCGAAAGGGTTCTGATACGAGGGACGAGCCTTTAAAAACCTTAATCTTACATTGCTTATGCTCAGCATGTTGTTTAACATACTGTGCACGTTCAGCTCAGGTAGGTCTACAGAATTCGCCCTCCACATGGTGATCAATAGGATCGATCGGGAATAGGGATTGCAATACCGCAGCTCATTCAATCCCGCGGGATTGATATGCAGGATTACTCAATCCCGGGTCACGCGGGATGCTGCATCTTTGAAATTACGTTATAAAATCAAATTGAAAGTACAGAAGTAGTGTAAATATCAAATTTTATTAAACATTTCTTACATTATGCAACATCAATTACTTATTTACTATTAATTAAGTATAAGTAATCTGTTTCTTAGATTCATCATTAAATGTTTGGCATAGTTTAATAGTTTTGTTTAATTTTACCCTTACTCCTAACAACAGTTTTATATTTTTAATTTAGTCTCATTTATATCATTATCGTAATAATCAAATTACAGGTTTCTCCTAGACGCTATTACTATTGAAAATAAGCTCTTAAGAAGCAAATGGCATTTATTGAATCATCTCCTAGCCTGATTCTGTGTGAACTGTAAATATATCCTGATGCTGAAAAGGCTCACTCGGCTTCTACGGTAGTAGGCTGAACCGTCAGGATATATTCATAGGCGAGCGTCAGGTACTCTCCTCTTCTTCTTCTTTTCGAATCGATTTTTTCTTTATGCTAGACTACTTGGGCCCAGTAGGTAGCCACATTTATCGCAGCATCAGTGGCGTTTTAATGTCCTCTAAGGTGCAGGTGTAGGGGCACTTTGGGCACTGTAATAAGTGGGCCATTGTCTGGTCAGGATCACCGCACTCACACTGGGTGTCGGTGGGATCTATTATCTATTATCTACTCTCCTCTGATACCACAGGACACAAAGACCGTCATTTCTTCCTTCAAATTTTTTTCAAAATGTGATGTGCCATTTGCTGGCGGCGCGCTGTGGGGAACGACAACGTCGCGCTCCGTTCGTGCTACTCGCGATTTACGCGAAAGTTATAGCGCCAAATTTTTAATTTGCGGGGTCCGCGGGTCCGCGGTATGAAGGTGCGGGATCCCGCAGATTAATAGAACCTGCGGGATCCCACGGGAATGAGTGATCCCGGGAATCAACACCGAGCTCCAGCTGGCCAACGAATTAAAATACCTCGGTGTCATCTTAGACATTAAGTTAAACTGGAGCAACCACCTAGACGACAAAATAAACAGGGCCTGCATCATGTTTTGTCATTGCGGGAAAATAAATTATAGGTACCTAAGAAGCACGTAAGAAGTAAGGCATAGCCCCTAAAATAATGTAATGGCTGTACACGCGTGGTAATCTACCCCATGATTGCCTATGGGTCGGTGGTAATGTGGCCGAGAACCAAGTTAATCACAGCTTCCAATAAACTTCAACGTATGCAAAGACTAGCTTGTATGGCGACCACGGCCTGTAGAGGACCACATGCTGGAGCTGCCGCCTTCCCACCTACCTATGCATCCAACAGGAAGCAACGTTGGTATCAATCTAAATCTCTGGTGCAAGAAAAGTACTCAACTTATCGCATTACTAAACGCACTCAGCAATGAGCTTCCTTTAATAAAAGCTATTCACGATAGAATACCCAAACAATTTATCTTTGATAAAAAATAAAAAGTCAACTTGAGGCTCAGCGATGTGATGAACTTTCTCCACAGAGCTGCGGATCTTCACGGATGGATCCAAAACAGGTAAGTACAGGGGGTTTTCTTGGAAGATCTCAACATACGTATAACTACACCGCGAGGGTCTACAATGCAGTGTTCCAGGCCGAATGCATGGATATCGCCTTTGCAGACACAGCTATACTAGCCACAACCAGCCAGGTAGTACGCCAATAAAATTCGCATACTGTCAGACAGCATGGCTGTGCTACAAGACACACGGTCAACTCCGGGCTGATACACGAACATTACTAAAAATTAGACAAGGTACCTATTCACAATGATAGAATCATTCAATGGATTAAAGAATACAGCGGTTCGCATGGTAACGATACTTCGGACAAGCTTGCTAGAAGGGGGTCTAGCACAGGCCTGATGGGTCCAGAACCTAAGGTGCTACTGCCCTTCGGACACCTACGCACCCTGGTAAGAAATCGCGCCAAGGATTAACACCAAAGACTGTGGATCGAACTTGGAGAGTGCAGGCAGGCCTCAGGACACTTTCTACGATCGATAGCTGCTTCACGAGGCAGGCCCGCCGACTATCCAAACAACATTGCGTTTAGCACCGCCGCAATAAAAGGCCATGGGTCTTTTAGTAAACATCTCTTTGTCATAGGAGTCACAGACAGCACACATCACAGTGCAGAGCCTGCATGGAGCACGAGACAGCAGCCCGTGTGCTTCTGGACTGCCCTGAGGTCGTTTTATACAGGACACATTACTTCGGTAACTGGTAATTTAGGGGAGATCACCAGTAGCGTCAAAGCGCAGGGGTGGATTGAATGATTTACTTCCCACCTGTACGAAAAATACGTGTTGATACGGGGAGTTGCGGACACCAGCCCGTTATACTATACTACCCAGTTGCTGGGTCGTGGAAATCAGATAGGCTGTCGATCCATGTAAAACACTGTTAGAGTGGAAAGCTCAATATAGTTGGGAAAAGGCTAAGCAGTCTTACTGTTACACAATTGTTTAAATACGTATCCAGTTTTTGAGTGCATCTCAAGATATTTATAACAAGCCCAAACTCGACTGGGATACGTTGATCCGATATAGAGTTCCAGTGCCTACCTACCGGCTCCATCCTGAAGCCTCAGACCTTATAAAACAATCACGGTTAAAATGCATCTCAAGGCTATTGTAACAAGCCCAAACCAAATATGTCAATTATGATAATAATATTATAATAAAAGCTTTATTTGATTCCATACAAAGAAACAAAAAAATTAATTAATAAAAAAATTACAGATACTTGATCTCACAATACATCTTGATTCCAATTAATTTGCTTATTAGATAATCATTGTAAAAAAATAAATAAATAAATAAATAATTTCATTTTTTAGAGTTACCAATTTTTATAAGAAAACTAGCTGACCCGACAGACGTTGTCCTGTCCTTATCTACCTACTTACCTGCCTATTTACCTACCCTACACCTACCGTACACCTACCCTACACCTACCCTACACCTACCCTACACCTACCCTACACCTACCCTACACCTACCCTACACCTACCCTACACCTACCCTACACCTACCCTACACCTACCCTACACCTACCCTACAAAAGTTATTTTTTTTTCTCTCCATAAGAACCATCTTCGTACTTCAAGGAATATTATAAAAAAGAATTATCCAATTTGGTCAAGCGGTTCGCAAGTTATGCGCTTACCAACACATTTTGCGATTCATTTTTATTTATAAGAAGATAATGATTTAAAATTTTTAAGTAAGTATATAATAGTAGGTTGTCATGCAATTTGAAAGGTGAATCCTAATTAAATTACAAATTTGATTACGGTATTTTTGATTAAATTATTTTATTTTATTTTCTTGTTTGTAATTGTGTTTTTAATGTATTAGATTGTAAAAATTGGTAGTTTAATTTCATTAGTTAATTTTATTTCTCAAATTACAAATTCATAAAATCTGTCAATTACTCACTCATTAATGTTTATTACGTAAAGTTTTGAAATAATAATCATTAAGAGCCAATATGCACCTACTCATAGGCATTTTGCATGGAATTATTTCTGCTATTCATAACTTGGATAATTCTGACTCATTGGTTTAAAAATATAAGCCAAACGTAAAACGTAGAATAACTAATATTACCAACAGGTTTAACAGGGTTTTTGTTTTAGTAGATATTACTTAAATTGGGATTAGATATTAATATAAATATTTTATGTAGTTATATTATTAGGATAACATAAATAATTGTGATTTTAACCATGTTTGTGTGAATTTTTGGAATAGTATGCACGTGACCATATTTTGGAATTCGCAAGGATTTTGTCAAAGATAACATAAATAATTGTGATTTTATCCAAGTTTGTGTGAGTTTTTGGAATAGTATGCACGTGACCATATTTTGGAATTCGCAAGGATTTTGTCAAAGATTACAATCTTTTTTTTGGTGATGATGATTTGAGTTGTTGTTTTGTTGAATTCTTAACTAAAATATTTTAAGTTTGGTTATGAATTAAGTGTATGCCTTTTATAAAGTAAAATTTAAAAGTGTAAAATCCGATAAACCACACGAAATACGAAAATTGAAAACGAAAACATAGTTACCTAGTGTCACTCATTATAGAATTGTAAATCTATACTTATACTATAATATAATAAAGATGTAAAATTTGTTTGTTAGTGTGTGTATGTAGAGGGTAATTTCCGAAACTTCTTATTCCATTTCAAAAATGATTTCATCAATATGAAGCTACGTTATTCCTGAGTGCTATCGGCTATATTGCATTATTAAAAAATTAGGGATCCTTGAGAAAATCCACGCGGACGAAGCCGCAGGCAAAGTGCTAGTTGATAGTAACTTGCCAGAATAACGAAAAAAGTTAATAGTACAGGTTGAATCTGATAAATGCATTTTCAGATGACACGCGTACTTATTACTTGAAATATCGCATTGTTAGCGTTACTTCATATTCTCGGATGTAAAAAAATAATTGATTTATTCAAAAAATCCTGTTTTCGGGCCTGTCGGGGATTTCCGATGGTTCACGTTTCTGTGTTTATGGTATTATGAATACCAAAGGAAGGAAAAGGCAAAAGTTTCCTCGGTGGTCGGCTCAAGCTGAGAGACTTTTTTCTTAAGCAGGAAATATCCTCAGAAAAGCTAGGAACTGCATATTAGGGAAAAGTTAAACTGCTAAACAAACGGTAAAAAGCGGTTAAAAGTGCATATCGTGTTAGTTTATTATCATCATAGACTGAAGGGTTTCAGCTACGCCGCTGCCATTAACAGCTCCAATGGTTATTGGTCCGCTGCTGCAAAAAAATGAGGGGATTGTTTTTTTTTAATGAAGTTTAGTTACTGGTTATTGGTGGAAACAAAATAAGCCATTTAATTACATTTAACTTTTATTAAGGTAATTTTTGTCCATCAGTGTTACATCATTTTTTGTCAAGTAAAGTGTATACATAATGTGGTAAATAATTATGAAAAAATTGCATCAGCATTGTCTCCAAAAAATTATTACTGTTAAAAAAGTAGGTTTAATATGCTTTTGTATTTTTGATTAATCCGATAAATTTATATGAAAGATGTTAATTTTAGAAACATCTATCTTTATTTTTATTAACAATCCATTTTTGTACATTCCATTTTAAATTAACAAAGAACATCGATTAATCGATTTTTATACCGTTAAGGAAAAATTATTGGATGAGGGAGAGATAATGATGGGTATGATTCATGAAAATTTCAGGAGCGCGTGTGGCGCGGGTGCAGGCTTCTCGGCTGCGCGGGCGCACGCAGGCGGGGTGCGCTCTCACGCTAACATAAATTGGCCCCCGCACCTCGCGGCCTTCAGTTGAAGCTGAGACCCGCGAACGCCAACACGCTTTCGCGACGCCCACTCTCGCAACGCACCGCCGAGGAACAACACGCGATAGTGTTCACTTGTGAACGAGTTGCGCGCCCTTTCTCTCACGCAGTGTGATCGTGCTTCGGTACGTGAATGCAAAACCGGACTACTCTCTTGGCACGAGACAGCTACAAGGAATCCGCAACGGTTTGGACCTCTGAAATTTTTCAATAGGTGAGTTAGTATTTTTTATTATCAGGCACAGCGATTGTCTGCTCTTGCGAGTTCGCGTCCGAAGTGGATAATGTTGTTTCAATCTTACTTTCCAAAATACCCGCACCTCCTTGAAAGGAGTGCGGTCGCAGTGCCTCGTGCGCATGCGCCTTCACTACTTTGCACGATCTGCGAAACCTCGCAGATTATGCGTTGGCGTTCTGTGGAGACTCACCTGTACAAGTTGGATTACCGATTACCTGCAGTTCGTGCACGTTGTCCTGTTAAGGTTAACAGCTTTGACGGTATTTGTAAATGTTCAGTGTCTGCCGTTTCGATTTAAATTATTCACAACGCGATGATTTTAGTTTCTACTTTTTTCTAGATTTAAGTATTTTGATCGTATGTCTTGCGTCGATGTCACAGTGAAAAGCGGTGCTATTCGACGCGTATGTTTGTTTCTTTTGTTCGCGCATAATCCACTCGCGACTCGTATAGGTACACAAAACCTATTTTCACTGCATGATACCAGACTAAGTTGTTAGATTGTGAAGTAAGAATAAAAATATGACGAGTTGTCGTAATAATTGTTAATCTTTTGAAATAGTCAGTTAGTAAATGATAATTTTATACATGTAGGAAATTGTTAAAATATTATCATTGATGTCAGTGATGTCAGCAGTCCCACCCTTGCATTATTATGTACGTGGATATGAAACGTTACTGATTTTGTACACAATAAATTAAGTAATAATTAGTTTAACAAAAGATAATTTAAAAATTTATATCAATACTGTCAATGTAAATATTCATATAATTACCTTTGGCTCTTGTCATTTCTAATGGATATTTGGAAACTTTGAATCATCATAAACATAAATTAAGTAATGACTACCTCATTATCTACGTTAAATTTTTAGGTAAATGTGACACATGTTATTGCATATTTTAGATTGTCAGTAACAATTTTTTCCATAAAATTAAGGGAAAACTAAAATCGAATAATTATAACTAATTAATGACGCATATAAATACAAAATTTTGAGCAAAGGAAAAACCATAGAAGTAGAACTTAAACTAAACGTTTAATATATTGCCAGTTGCGAAAATGTTGAAACATAATGTCCAAAAATAGTAGTCTTACGTTATTATAAATCAATTTAGGATAATTAAATCTCCAGACGAATATGAGCTACCTATTAACCTACATCGAAAACATACCTTTTTAATATTCTAAATATGCAATGACAGATAACGTGGTACGAAATGCCAGTAATTACAAAATATTATCAAAAACAATACACAAACACTTGTAAGGGATATAAACTAAAGGTCGCTATGGGAGCGTTTTTCAGGACATGTCCTTATAAAAGAAAGACAATTTGGTCACCCTACAGTAGAACTAATTCTACACCACTTATATCACTATCCTAGATAACTACAATACAATGACAATAAAAAATAAAGTTGCGACTTAATAACAGATTGACCTCACGGGGAAATTTATTCATTTACCTCGTTATTGTTAAGAGCCATATCTTATTAACTCGCTAATTTAATGAGTTACAATCCTGCATTACAAAAATGAGACTTGTATGTCATTAGGTATAATTATTATGGTCCCTCCAATTTATTGTAGGCACAGGTAAGCAACTCGCAATTTTTAGAATTTTTAAATCATTTGAGATCTCTTATTAATTGTAATAAATAAATATTCGGTACACTTGACATTGGGAAGTTAACTGCCTGCTGCTAACAGATTAATTATAGCCATCTACATGTAACTGAATGTAACATTTACAAATGGACGAAGAATTCATTAGTAGAAAAAAATACTGACAGGTCGTATTTATTTCGTCCAAAACCCAACAGCAGCTCACATGTAACTCGTTTAGGAGTACCACACAACAACGACCTTATTTTTTACCTAATGTAAAGAAGAAAAATATTTAACATCAATAGAAATTAATGTTATTAATGTTTATTTTTTTTATTCGTGGTCTTCACTAGATGCGTAGGTACTATCAGCGTAGGATTTACACTAGCTACACAGCTACACAACTAGGGCACTTGGGGCAAGGCAGCAAAATTCGGAGAGAAAAAATATTCTTTCCGATATCGAAAATGCTTTTTTATATCTTTGTAAAAATTAATACTTACTTAATTAAAAAAAATAACTAGTACATTATTCTAAAAATTTAAAACATAATAATAAATGATTTTTCTTTTATTAAAAAAAAACAATTATAAATTAATTTATTTTAAATAATCCATTTTATACAAAATTTCGATAACGATACAAAAAAAATACCGTGCCCGGGCGGTGCTAAGAGTAAATCCGTCCGGGGTACTATCGTTATATTTTACGTACATTTTATAATGTTGCATACCTAATATGGTGAAACAATCCCTGTTTGTATGTCCTTAGTGTAACATAGTTGGAATACAGGTCTATGTTATTATACAGTGGGTGTCGTAAGTGGGGTGACGACGCCTGAGGACGGGTTTACGTTCTGTCTGCGATTTCGAAACCGCTAAGAATCAACGTGTATAATAATGTATTTTCGAAGGCTTTTCTTCATCTTATCAAGCGTTCTTAATATTGAGCAATTAAATTATGATTGGATGCGTATCATACATGCAAGGCTACAATACCAGAATTTTTATCATACCAATGTCGCAAAAAGGAAATTTATTTTCAGGTATAATTAGAGGTATTATTATTTATTATTATTATTGGCTGTTTCCAATATTAGTAAGCGTTCCCTATAGATAAATTGCCTACGACGTAAATTAAATATGTTATTCAAGTATTGTCTCTACATAAATAACAAGTATTTTTAACGATGACATTAAAATATCGTAGGAAATCCTCGGATACAAGACATTAAATTAATATAGAGCCAATTAAACGTTTTATATATAAACATCATACCGGCCGCGGTATTAGTGTGGACAAAAAACGTTTAAAATAATGCGTCGTTATTTCAAATTAACTGGATTTAACTAGTTCCATCTAGTCGAACGTTGTCACTGATGTGAAGAAATATGGAGGTGGTCTCAAAGTTACATAATCTGCAGAGTTAATACTAAAATTAATTTCGCATTCGTCTTAGGATGAAAGTGGCTAGATCGTTT
This sequence comes from Charanyca ferruginea, assembly GCA_947361185.1. Classification (NCBI taxonomy): domain Eukaryota; kingdom Metazoa; phylum Arthropoda; class Insecta; order Lepidoptera; family Noctuidae; genus Charanyca; species Charanyca ferruginea. Next base: position 13,763,739 of record OX376055.1, on the reverse strand, counting down.
TATATTTTTTTTATTCTAGAAGTGTATTTTAGAGCATCGACGCTGACGCTGATTTCAAAATCGCATTATCACATAATATGCGTTTTTGTTTTTGTTCAAGTTTTCTAACATGTTCTTATCTTTTAATTAACAATTTAACAACACCTTAAAATATTTGCAGGTAATGACATTGAATATGTATACTTTAAAATCTGATTAATTTAGAGTGCAAGAACTGCATTGCATATATCGGTTGGACCTATGTATTTCAAAATACACACTTTATTACTGGTGCGATAGAGGCTACTTTATAGTAGTAGGTAGTTTAAGTAATAGGAAAACTATTCCCGTTCTAAAGTTTATATAATGCTTTAACGACCGCTTCGCGTGCGTTCTTAGCTACGGCTTATGTGAGAATTTTACTAAGCACTCAATTCATGAAAATCTAAAAAAAATAATGAAGATTAGGTTGTTAGGAACGTCTTGCTTTGTACGAATTACGATAAATAGTAATAATAGGTACTTACATCATAACGACCTGAGGTATGACAATTTTTTTTGTATACAAAATTAGTCGATAATTTTTGAGATAAATTATTAATGGTAGGTGTTAGTGATATTTAATGTATTTTAGGAATATAATTGACGCCTTGCACTTTTTGTATGATAAAACTGTTAAATTTATATGAGGTACATAGGTATGCCACGTAGGAAAGCTAAGTCTTATGAAAAGCGTTCCTAAAGAGAAAGATTTTAATTCTGAAAATTCGAATTTTGTATTCTACCAAATGTGGGCAAGCATAGAGGTTACAAATAAACAAGATGGCGACAATGTAAATGTTTAGTAAAGTGGACAAGAATTATCTCATCAAGAGGAAGCTTCAAGAGGTGTTTTGTGAAGGCGTCGCGTTTTATCGTAGACCTGGGTCAGCAAAACGTGACAGTGCGTAGCTAGGTCACTAGTGCTAATGGGAGAGGACGGATATTCACCTACATACTTATCCACTCGCACAGATTAAAAATACACTCGTACATGTATGACATGTGTTTTCGGAACACGATAGAAGAATGTTTTTTCGAACAAGTACCTAATGTCTAATGTTTTACATTGAAATAGTTCGCCCTTGAATACGGCATAGTGTTATTTAGTTCCGATTAGATTTTACGGTGCATATTTCATGTTCATGGCGAACTCCATAAAGTTAAACAAACCCATTTTAACTTAAAGTGTGCTACTAACATACATAAAAATAGAAGTAAAATTGATTATTCCGACATGTAAAAGTGTATTCTACGGGTTTTTCCTCACATGATCAAGAGTGATGGTAATCTTTTGGGAAGTAGGTAGGTACGTTTGGTTTCTAAAATCAGAAAATGTTATTCTGTCAGTTTTTTGTTGTTGTTGTAACCTCTATATTTTTTGCATTAAGTTAATATAGGAAGTGTGTTTGATTGATTCACAGCACGAATTTTGAGTAGATACCTACCTAAGTAAAGTTTTTATGAAAACAAAAACCATGTATAAGTTATTATTCTGCAATTTATTTTTAGTAGTACATAAGAGTACATAATAGTAGACGAATGCAACTGAAATCACAAATTTTAATAAGAACACTGTAAAATGTTTTCCACTTATATAAATATATTATGTATAATAGCTACACATACAACATACTACATACAACACACAACATACAACATACTACATAGTTACATACAAACTTGAACCGACACTACCGTTAATTATTTTTAATATAAAATAAGCTATCAATAGACAGAATTTTTTAATATTTATTTTTACATTTGCTGTGATAATGGTAAAGATATTTATACAATAATCTTCGTAAAACGTGTTTTAATACGTACCTAATTTAAATTGACAAACTGACGCCATTAAAAGAAATGAAAACATCACGTTTTGGTGATTAAAGTGGCCGATTGGTGAAGGTATTGTCGACTAGGTGTACCTGTTCTACCTACTAGCGCAGTAAGTTCTTTATAAAATGTTGTTTAAACAAGTTGTAATAACTGACAATGACTCACCTCAGATACCCTAAAAAGATTTTACTGTCCCCAGTAAATTACTGATATGGTAAGTACTTGATTAAGAATTATTTCCTGAAATTATGGTATTTTTTTTTTGGTACCTACTCAAAATTTGTATATGATTTATTGTCCAGTTTTTGGAGCAAAAATCAATAAAACAACAGGGTAACGAACTGTCAAACTAGTGTCAAATGTGATCGTGTGCTGTGATTGGGTAACTAAATAAGCAATGAGTCTAATTTTGACACGAAATCGTTGATTGTTTATCCAGAAACCCGGTACCACAAAAACAAGATTTTGTTTAAAAAATACCTATAGTAATATAGTGTTTATCGATTCTATAGGTAGGTACTACATTCTGATCAAGCTACAGTTCTAGGTTTTGAGTTAAAACAAAACACATGAAATATAATTTACGAACGCGTCTCCGCGTTCATAATAATATATCGAGGCAATAATTATAATATATTGATGTGAACCAGATTGATCCACCCAAACCATAACAGATACGTTTGTCTTCGTGTCAGAACCAAACATGATAGCTTCAATTTACTTTCAATACATTTCAATAGAGTAAAATAGTGTTTATGTACACGACACACATTCGTAGGATGACTGGGTCGGTAGACAAAATCCCTTTCTGTTAGCGTTTACGCCAACGGAAAAATCAAATTGTATGCAGTTGACGTTTGCTTACCAGATGTCATCATCTGCCTAGCTTTTTCCCAACTATATTGAGGTCGGCTTCCAGTCTAACCAGATGCAGCTGAATACCAGTGTTTTACATGGAGCGACTTCCTATCAGACCTCCGCAACCCAGTTACTGGGTAACACGATACCCCTTGGTAAGACTGGTTATCAGACCTTCTGGCTTCTGACTACCCATAACGACTGCCAAAGATCTACAAATGACAGCCGGGACCAACGGCTTTACGTGCTTTCCGAGGCACGGAGGAAACTCGGTATGAAAGGGATGATCACCCATCCACAGACCGACCGCGGCTAGGGTAGCTTAACCTTTGACCGATCGATCTGTACGGCTTTAACTTAGCCACGAGCTCCTCGTTCGCGTTTGCTTACCAGATGCCACGTAATGCAAATGTGTTAACTGCTGATTTTATCTAAAGGCCGGCCTACAAAATCCCTTTTCTGTTAGCATTAACTCCAACGGAAAAATCAAATTGAATGCAGTTGACCTATTTGCATCACGTGATCTGGTAAGCAAGCGTCAACTTCATACAATTAGAGTTTTCCGTTGGCGTTAACGCTAACAGAAAGGGATTTTGTCTGCAGTCCCTGTTTAGTAGCAGAAGTAACGTTCAAATAGGTATTTACAATAGCGACCGTAGGTAGTGTTGCTTGTCAGCGCATGTATTCTTTTCAGTTCAACAAAAGTCAATTATTTCCAGGTTATTTTGATTTTAAGAACACGCCTATTGCTGACTGCAACCGGTCTTGGATGTGGATGCCGAGATAAGCGAGGGAACTGGTTATTTGAGCGCGTCGACCGTACCTATGTTGATTTGGCAATGTACGCAAATGCACTCGGGCACTCTGTCAAGGCTTCAGTTATTGAAAATGAACAAGCAATGCATTACCTGACCCATTTAACCGTAACTAAGTGGGCATACGACTTTTTTCGTAGCGTGAAAAAATAAAAATAAATTAAACGTGTTGTAGAAAACGTGCTTTCTTATGACGACACCTGCCTATGTATTTTGTGCATAGGAAAATAATGTGTTATAGCATAGAATAAATATTGCAGCTATTAGGTACTTAAAATAATACTTATTAAAGGTCACACTTTGTACATAAAAATAAAACGAGCAAATTATATTTTCCGGTGGTTGCGTCAGATACCGGTTCAGAAATAAAAGAAAAACGACACGCGAGGCGCTTTTTGGTTTTTAAATAAATTCAAAATTAATGTTGATACGGGAGTGTGTTGTTGAATTTTGAGAATATTGATGAGTTTGAGAACAAGGACCTCGCGTATAGGGTTGCCAGGTCTTAAAGCGGTCGGATTACCAACCAGTTTAGCCGGACATTTGGGTAAATAGGCCGGACAATGGAGGACAGTGCTTGTCCGGTCGCTTGCGCCAGCGATACAAGGTGAGGTGGACGGAACGGAAACCAATATAATTATGACAAATGTAAAAAGCAAATGGTCTAATTTTAAAAAGCCTAACAAAAACCGGACACACTGTACACCGTCTAATTTGACCTGCCAAAAAGCCTGACAAAAAGTCCGGATTTATACAGACGCCTGGCTACGCTACTCGCGCAAGTCTCATGAGGTTGCGCGCTTTTTTCCTTGCGGATCAGTGAGTGGTGCCGACGTTGCGAAGAACCGTTAGTGTATCTTACACACAGTATCCTGTTAGCAAACATCGTGATCAGTGTTTCTAGGTTAACTCACGTTGGAGACAAAAAGTTGTCGGCTTAACGGCCCAATTCATTAAAAATCTTGTAATTAATCATTCACGCAAATGAGCTGGTATTTAAGTGAACGCTAGATTTAAACCTAGCTTTTTTATCCTATTTGGACTCTTTTATACTTACTTTTTTAAGCCGCTTGTCATATCTCGTTTGCGATATTCACAGCCTGTGTGCAAACTGGACTTGTACGGTGAATCTTTTTATTTTTCTTGAAAGGGCCCAGTCACGACAAATATTGCTCATTGTCTTTTTTTATTACAACCTTCAAGACTCATCTTTACACCTGCATTTCTTGAACCTCCCGCGGGGGCTCATGGCTACTTCGACTGGGTCAAGGTAAAATATTTAGCACATACGCATAAATACCGAAATATTCGAAAACGGTGCTGTCGCGCGCCGTCCACCTGTGAAGTACAAACACATTCGAGTCTTTTAGCCAGCCAAACATAAAATAGACTGTACTATTATTTCACAAGAAGATGCAGCGTCCCAGATTGGTCTAAACTTGTCAAACACGTATGACCTGCTCGCTTTCCTCATTAACATATAAACGGTAACAAAGAATATCGAACGAAATTCTTAATATGGAACCCTCTGAAATGTTTTACGCTTCTAATACTAATTATGCGATAAGACTTCAGTGCTGAGACAGTTATGTTAATGAATAGTGAGAGATAGGAACAGGTTCGACTCCAACGGTCGCCATTAAGTTGGGAGCCCTTATCTTAGGTTCATTAGTAAAATGAATATTGATTGTGGATAGATGAGCACTGAGCAGTGTATAGGTTGTTTAAATAAGACTACGGTTGCACACAAAATGGAATGGGTTGTCTTGTCTACAATACTGTAAGTAGAATTAAATAGAAAAGTAGAAATCCATTGAGAAACGGAACGCTGCATACTGGAAAAATACGAAAAAAAAATATTTTTTAAAAGCTGTCGCGCTTACGTATCTATAATAATAATATTTTTTCATTAAATGAAACGTGAGTGTTGTTACACATTATTGATTGGTCCGACTAGTTTCGATGGCATACGACCACCTTTCTCAAGGAGTTCCACAGGATGACACAGTGAGTTAATCCGTGGTTCTCAATCTATAATAATAATATTATTTGTAAGTTTTGTATAATTATATTTCGTCAGATTTAGGTAGTGAAATAAATGAATACTTAGAGAAGTTATGTCTTGGATACTCGTATATGGGTTAATGATGTACCCAATAAAACCAAGGTCCTAAATTATCGCACGGAAGCACAACAATGGGATAAAAATAATCCTAGGTGTACAAAATAAAGCTAAGTAATTCCGTTCAGACATTAGTAGACCTAGCATTTGAGTAACAAACATCCATCCAATCTCACAAACATTCGCATTTTAAATGAGTAGGATTCCTATCAGATAAACTCTTTTCAAAATTAAAAGGACGTTTCGTTTTAGGTCGTTTTCTTATTAAGATAATAATTCATTTAACGTACGAAATATTACTCAACGTGTGTAATTGTGTATCGATCATAGATACCTACAATGCCCCGGTACCTATCTATAGTAATCACGGTCCAGTGCATACAGTTGGCACCATCAAAATTATCGCAGTAAAGGATCAAGATCTAGGATACTAGCTCAACTAGGAATAATAATCTTAATCGTTTTTTGTTACTTAAACCAACGTCATACGTTTTAGGTAGGTTGTAGGTTTTTGTAATTAGGTAGTAGGTAAGTAGACGTGTTTATTCGAGCCATATTATTTTTCAGCTAGATAGATACAAACTTATTGCATGTTTTTCAGAATTATATTGAACTCGATCCACTTTACATACATTTATTTACACAGCGGGTTTGATCAGTTGGATCAATGAGGTTAACCGTCTCAAAACAGAATTTTTCGTCTGTAAACACGGACATTTTCAAGTTAATAATTATTTTATTTGCTACCTGAGGTGTTTTCGAAGGGTTATTAATTATTATTGATGTAGGAACGATCTTTATCATATTTTGTAAGTGTAGAAAAAAATAATTGGTTTTTTAAGGATGTTAGCACGTAAACAAAGGTACCATATTTATTACGAAAAACTGCTAAACCAATTAAATCTTGTATGATAAAACAATAGAAATAATTAACATAATTACATCAATGCGCGAATAATTGCTGTAAGCAAAATTCGTAAACACGAAAATACTATTGCATTTTAGACTTTATATCAAGTTTGAAGAGTTTTTTCTGAACATTTTCCTCCATTATTGTTCCTCTAGGTAAAAAAAAAAAGATTACAATATTTATAAGGGTATCTTCCGATGACTAATCCAAGTGGACGAAGCAATCACTTAAATTATTTTCCTCCTTTAAGCCACGGCAAAAAAATATGTTTTTGAAACTGAATTGTTTACGAATTGTTGTCTTAGTAAAATTATATCGATTAACCGTGTTTTGCCCGTTGTCACCAACAATCCCTAAATTTTAAGTAGGTAGCCCCGAAGAGAGTTTAGGTGACGGGGATTCCGTCACCTAAACTCTCTTAGGGGTAGTATTTCCTCCTTTAATATTACCCCCTAAGGCAACTATTTAAACAATTCATGTGGATAGTGAAAAACAAGTGAATCTGAATCCAGCTGATAAAAATAATAAAGCTAAAAGCATACCTGTATTTTCCGAAGGGTTAGCAGACTTTCGATTAGACAGACGCGTATATATAACGCGTATAATATAAGTATATAATTATACGCGTCTGTCTAATCCATTTGACAAAACTTGCAATATATTAATATATTATATTAATATTAATATATTGCAAGTTTTGTCAAATCACAAGTAATAGGGGTGAGGAGCGATCATCTGGGCACAAATCCAAAATGTATATTAGTACTTACCTAATGAGTCATACGTACACATCCCCACAGAGAACACTAGCCATCACGGAAAAATCATGAATAAAACAGCATGTACCTATTATGCTTGTATTTACTTTTTATTGAAACGACTCCACGTCTAGTTTTATTACAAGCATGAATGGCCCAATACATACTTGTACAGGTAGGCACATTATGACACATACTGCGATAATCTCAATAGTGTACAATTTTCCTTGTTTGGTTTAACGCCACAGATTTATTGACAAAAAGGCCGATTATAAATCTGTGTTTAAATTAAAACGACCATTCACAAATTTATGATTGATCATATTTCAAATGTAATTTGGATTGAAATAATATAATAGGGATATAATATGTTTATAATAAAATAAAATCCGACAAGAAATAAACGAAGGTACAATAAGTCAGACCTAAAAGGGCAACGGTAACAAGAATAATTACTTTGATTAATAAGAGTGTCCGTGGAATTTCTTCTCCAAACCTATCTACCCACGTTTTGGATCAGGCAACTAGCTTCAACTTTCTGTCTAATCGTGCGACTCCTTGATAATTCAAAATGTATGTAAACAGTTTACAAATGCTTTTAGTTTGAACTACTTAACTGCTTTGTTTTAATGGTCCTAGAAGATTCAACAGTCATGACTACTACTACTACTATACGTTTTTATGATGAATATTCCACAGAACAGTTACCACTTATTGCTCAACACTGAAAGATACACTGGCCGTTGATCCATTGCTAAAAATTTTGCTGAATACTGCGACAATACGACATAAATTCATATGAATATTTCTAGCGTCCGAGCACGTTTTCAACATCCCAAACACATTGTAACTTCAACATGGCTACCTTTATGGTCATGAAAAAGTAATTTTAGTGTTCAAGCGTCACTGATCGCACGTTGTTTCTTTCAATAACACAGTTACGCGTAATTATATTGTCCGTTTGCTAAAATCTTCACGCTACCTCGGTATCTGTGACAACTAGTTCTCAATATGCTCATTTAAGTTGTAGGTACTCGACAAATTTTAAGGACACCCAGACAGCAAATAATCACAATATTGACAAGGTTTTACCATTTTATGGTACTGGCGTTAAACATTTCGAGGTTTATTTGTAAGAAGAAACGTCATTTTATACCGTTCATAAATATGTAGTTATCCCTGCATAAATAATTGTAATTACATGTTAGTTACTGTGTCTACCTCGATCTAAAGTTATATTGCATACTAGAAATATGACGTACTTTTTTAACGTAATAATTAATCTAAAATATAATTTATTTTGTTTAGTTTCTTATTGTCACTAGTTCAGTAGTGGTACGATTCTGTTACAATCTCCCTCTTTGAACACCTAGGTGAAGTGAGCTGTCATCCGATTGTAGTGCTTTGTAAATCCCTAGCATCGGGATGGATGGCAGCTCACTTTACCTAGATGTTCACCGAGGGAGATGCCGAGGGAGAGCACTAGGTGTTAATAACTTGACACAAAATCATTTCTTACTTACATACATGAATCTACTTATAATCGATGTATTCCTAGCTCCTGTCTTATTAGCATAAATGGCTGCCCATTCCTAGTTTAGTAAAAGGACCCTGCGTGTTAACATGTCTGGTAGAGATAAATTCCGTCGAATTTAGTATATTGCGTTCGTCCGGAATTTGGTGTTAAACCGCCGCATAGAAATAGTTCATCACATGCCCTTAATAATATCTGAAGAGCTGGTAAGAAGGATGCGTATCTTCCATGTTACGATCAAACTGCTTCTGTCTGGTTTCTTAATTGGCCGCTTATCTGCTCGCAGCTATTAATTGTGGTTTTTTTACAATCATTCCGTTCCACTTCCTTGGGTGATTCAACGAGGAAGTATTATTAGGAACGTCGTAGCGGATTCTTTAATGAAAATAAATATTTTGCTTTGTTTATATATTTTATTTTATTTATTTTTTGAGTTGGTATCTATAATTGTCTTATGATATACCTAAGTAACATGTGAGCATGGGTATCTTGGGTCTCTAATAGTCCGTTATTTACTTATGCTCACATTTAATTTGCATCGTAGGTACGTAGTTTACCTAATGCCTTCAGAAAAGTATCTTGCTATATTTCTATATTGAAATAGCAACCTAGATGAATAACCCAATACATATTTTTTACAGCTATTTACCTCAAGTTTTACCAAGTAGGTATAATAAACACTTATAAACAAAACAATATGTAAAATTAAAACCTGATTCAGTGGATCTTCCCACAAATAGGTGTATTGTTTCCAACATGCGTAGGTAGTAGGTACCTGTAGTAAGTATTGTTATTTCTTCCTTTCAGGATGTCCAGAACTATTAGGTAAATCTAGTTTATTTTAGTCGTGTTGTGCCAATCTTAATAAACAATACCTATGTGTGTTGCTAATATAAGCAATACAGTTGAATAAATGCAGTGATTGTGTCTAAGCTCATCAAGACATGATTGTCGTCGCATCGAGGCAAACGAGATTACCAATCGTATAAAAATTGTTAAGCAATACTAATTCGATATCTAAGTTTCTGCCACAAAATACGTCTAATATTAGACTTATCAAATGAACGTCATTTTAATTGACATTTTGTACGCTAATGATCTTGTCAATTAAAATAGTCTGCACTCTTGTACAACATTGTATTCAATCTTTCGAGACTAATGTAGATGCGTCAAGTTATTCACATTCCTCGCAGAGATAACATACATTAGGTATATTAGGATAATATACCTGAAACTGGTTGCTTCTTCATTATTTTTTGTTTGGTGTCAAACGTTAATTGCGTGCATCTCATTCCTGCAATACATTTAGCAGTAATAATTAATGGGTAATAAACTTTGCGCCGGTAGCCGCTAGCCGCACATCATGGAACAACGTTTTCGCTAAAGTAATTATCGACCGTAAAAAATGTCGTGCATTAAAATATAGATATCCGAATACGTATGGAAATGGTTTAACGATAATGTTTCTCGGAAATAGCTGAGCAAACTGACGCAAGTCCACAAAGGAGCGACGGTAATTTAAAAGAATTGTCTGCAAGCAAACGTTCTAGGAACCACCTTTTGTCTGATAAAATAATATTATATTTATTTAGTATCAGTTCATTGGTAATAAGCATTACTGAAAGTACTCAATGAAGTTTTTACTATGATATATGTAGGTAATTTGTAATAGGCATATATAATCAAGAAATCCGTACCTCTAATCTAGAATGTGTTGTACATATATATGCTTACGTAACCATAGAATTTCATAATTCTTTTTATACATAACACCTATAAATAAACCTTTACGGTTCGATAACGCGGAATATCTTAAATCCATGAGAAACAAGTTAGTTATTTCGCGAAATAAGACAAATATTATTCTCGTCAAATTGTTTATGTACATACGTACACGAAATACAGAACCTGCCTACCTACCTATTATAATTATTATGAAACAATGAAAATGTTATGCACTTATTTTAATTAAAATATTTATTTTTATTATATGAATTTGAGAGCTATTCAAGGTTGTGAACTCGACTTATTTAAGTTTGGTCAAGGAGTTAAATTTCAAACCCATTATTTGTCTACATAACGAAAGCATAATTATTACCTTTAAGAACTGCCAGTTTCATTCGAAATTATGTTCTCGGGAAAACAAGGTTCAAATAAAAAGTAGTAGGTACATTTTCATTTCATTTTCATTGCAGGTACCTAGACGATAGATTAAACAAACGATTTTGCCTGTATCCTTAGCATCTGCCAGATAAGGTCAACCTGTCCTGCCCAGATAATTAAAATTCTAATTCAATTACTTATAATTCCGAGTTTCCTGATGAGCAAACATAGTTAGAATATATTATTACATAGACGTTTAAAAGATTTAATAGTTGCATGTATCATGAAATAATATTAGTGATTACAAATAACGGAACAAATTATATTTGAACATAATAATAGATAGGTAGCGCTTGATTATTAATACGTTTGTTTCTTCTGAGCTTAATTTAAGTACTGATTCTGAGATATAAGTTTAGAAGTCCCGTTAAAATCTGTTCAGTAGGTGCCTACCTATCCGATGTAGCAGTTTTAGAACGGTGATCCGTCAAAAAAGACAAATACCTATTATAAAGAATACCCAAACAGTTATGATGCCAGTAAGATAGATGGATTCGTTTTCTTGCAAACAACTTCATTTAATTTAAAAGTTCCAAGTGCAACTTAAACAACACTCCAAATCAAAACTGAATTTTATCAGTATAAGTAATTTCCTAGCAATTCAATTACAATCTGACATTTTCCTGAATACATATAGGTATTGGTTACGCTCAAAGTGAGATCTCTTATCAAAACGTATATGAATGACGCATTCTCATATTTACTCATAGAATCGGCACACTTTAGAGCCGTCTAACATGAAAAGATTATTATTTTTTTATACACAGACATTCAATGCAAAGATATTCTAAATGTACAAAGCAAATACAAGGAAGGGGGTGACCGTTAGGCACAGATAAACTGACATCGTTTAAACTGCTCTTGCAGATCGACTATAGATACAAGTCCCTGATGGAGTGGGCACATCGGTAAAGAGTAAAGCGACCATTAAGAGATTTAATTGATGCGTGACAGCTGTATGGACGGAAATTGATTGTTATTTAATTTGATATAGTTTGAGTGATGCGGTAACGAGTCGGTAAAGTAAGTGAAATGCTATGATTATTATCATAACGTGGGGTTTCCGTCTCGGTCACGTGCCTTACATGCTGCGAGACTGTTAATGTACGAAGTGCATTAGTTCCGACTCTTTTATCGTTTATAAATAATTTCTATCGAACATTTCGACGCCTTGGCAGTCAATAGAATGAGGAATATTTTGTTTCGTCAACTTTCGTTTCGTGTTTATAGGGAAATATTGGCGTGAGAAACTGTTTAGGAATGGTTTCTCTGTATATCTGTATTGAACGCAGTATGAAATGTTGGAACAAAGTAATTATTAATTTTGAGTTTTTTACTAGGTAGCACTTAATACCCAGAACATTGTTTCAGGCGTTGAAAATTGGTCGATCGTACATCAGTAAATAGCTTGCAAAAGTAGGTAAACAAAAAGAGTATAAAATTCAAATATTAACTTTCGTACAGTATGCACAACTGCAAGTACGTCAATTAAGTAGTTATTTAGGTACGGTACCAAATTTCTCTTTATCTGCTTAACCTTGCCGATGGTTTTACATGAATAAATTATGTAATTAAATATTTGTCGATATAGCAGGTAGAAACAGTTTTACTTTCTGTCATAAGACGTGTGACGTACACTCTGCTATCACTGAAGTACATATAAAAAAAAATCAGTTTAAATAAAAAACAAGAGTTCTTTTTAAAATACAGTTTATTTTCTTCTTGCATATTCCAAGATGAGAGAGTGTGAAAAATTGTATTAGTTAAATATCGATATTTAGAAGGAATAACCTAGTACCTATTCATTTTCACTAAAAATACCAAGAGACTGGGTCTTGGTATTTTTACTGAAAATAAATACCTAAGTATATTATAGTAATGAAATAGACCCGATTTTGAAGCGAGAAAGCCACTTGAATATGTAACTTTGTTTACATTACTTGTTAATGTAATGGCAACGGCGACGGATCGATAGTCGTAAACTTTGTATAAAAAAGGGTTCTGCTCATTAAGAATAATAAATTTAATACGTACATATGGTTTAGAAAACATGTAAACTCGGCCTTACGGGAAAACACTTGAATGAATAGAATTCTAGCTTATAGGCTAGACAAATACTTAGGTATTAACATATCTGCTAGACTTCACAACAATGTTATCTGTGGGCTGATTCACGTAACTAAAGAAGCGCTGTTGCAGTGCAGTTGCAGTTAAGTTTCGATCAAAACAACGTTTTTCGTATTGTTTATATACCGCTGTCAGATACGCTCGCGTCAAGTTCGCGTCACGCGAGCGCAATAACGGCATTCTACAGTTGCCTTTAGAACGCAAAATGATCGGTATTCTACTATTCGTTTAACGTCTCAAAATGACAGTCAAAAAGAACTAAAATCTGTACTGGGGTATTATTTTAATATTATAATAACATCATATTCATTGAAATGTAATCGATTCTATTCAATTATTTAATAAGTAATATTTTTACTCTCATGTGGCTACACCATGAGTAATTTTGGTAGAGTTCGGTTGTCGTACAGTTGACGTGCAGTTCACGCGCAGTTCAAAGATTTCAAGCATACCGTTTATCCCTCAAACTTGAACTTAACTGCAACTGCTCTACAACTTCATCGGCACGTCATAAAATTACGTGAATTAGCCCTCTGATCAACCAGTCACCTTTAATAATTATATTCTGTCGAGCGAATTTTCGGTTACTGCTGCCAATCTCAGTCGAGACTAGCAAAGTACGCAGGAGATATTATAGTGCACAAGTGTGTGTGCATATACACACTCCCATAGTCTAATTGATTGGACGGCAATCCAACACGACTGTGGGTGGACAGGTAAGGTGCAGGAGTAACGCAAGAGCGTCGCCAGTACTCGCCAGCTGATGGCATAGGCGGGGGGGCAAGTTGATATATGGTGGATAAGAAAAGTATGAATTTTAAATACAATCAAAGGCACATGAAGCTTTTGGAATTTCTAGGGGGGGGGGGAGGACACTGCCCCTCCCTGCACCCCTTTGGCGACGCCCTTGAGTAACAGCTCTACGTGTTTTCTGAGGCACGGCGGTCACACCACCAATTTCCTCCGGGGTGCTACTGAGAAATTGCTAATGGAAAATCCCAATAATTTTTTTTATCCGATCTGGAAATCAAACCCAAGACTTCATGCTCAGCAGTCGCGCTTGCGACCACGAGATCAATGGAGCCAGTACCCATATAAGTACCTTGTCGTATTCACAACGACGATTCCGCTCCGGAATTGACTCTTAAGAATTCTTAATACTGTAGTTTTCACTTCGGGTAAATTTCGTGCACGTCTCAATGAGTGAGAGGCATACGTTAATAAGACCTCTCAGTTTTGCCCGCACAGTACGGAACCCTAAAAGTAACAGTTGCTCTTGCTTACCTTGTCTGAGTTTAGTCAATGACAGCTTTTCAGGTGACCGTGTCACAACAATGAATTTTTGACCCAATATTGTTTCGAGTTTGAGTAACGCATTTTTAAATAAACGTTTTTCGCACTTCAGGTATTATGTTAATAATGATTTTCGTAGAAATGTGTGTTAATTTTTTTTTTTGTATGGTTAACATGAGGTCGGCCCATCTGATGGGAAAGAATAATAACAAGATGGTAATTTCTAACGACTGAACCCCTCCTTGAAGGAGACCTATGCCTAGCAGTGGGCGTATAAAGGTTAGCATGATGATGATGAAGTTGTAAACGCTGCTTATGGAAATCTGCAATACCCCGAGCCCTCCAATTAATGCATTGACATCCTAGAGGAAAATTGTACAGACCATCTAACTACTATCGCACTACTGGTTACGAAACTGTTCTGACTAATATATTTTCAAAATTGAAAGATTTTATATTTCTACCTTACATAGCACTTAGTTACTCAACCATTGGACTGCGGAAATGAACAAATACATCTTATTTCATGATATAACGATTTCAATTCCCACGTTTTCTTCATAACACACCTTATTTAGTATCTTATAAATACAATTGTATCTATTTACTTGCAACCAACATCTAAAATAAAGCTTTGACCTTTTAGCGAATGATTTCAAATCGATGCGATAACTGACTGTAAATATGATCGTCATTTAGCGGAATAGTTCTAATCAATGCTGTTACACACTGACACACTGAGGTACTGTGACAATACCTTTGTGTATTTTATTCATTCGGCTAATATAGTACGTACATATTATAATAAAAATAATTATTATGGATTAAGTACAAGTTTTTTTTAAGTCCTGAAAGTTTTTTAATTGACTTGAGGTAAATGTCATGCGATTGGTTGAATATGTTTTTTTCTATACTGGCCCACTGCTAGACAAACGCCTCCCCAAAGTCCTTCCAGGATCTTTTTTTCTCGTGCCACCCTCATACCACCCTTGTTGGCACGCGTCCAGGGCCTCAAGTCTGCTATTACAAAAGTGTCCGAATGGTCTATCATTAATTTCATAATTGTTGATTTTGACAAGTTTGGTAATCTACTAATATAATGGCGTCATTATGAAAATCAATGATAGACCATTCTGACACTATTGTAATAGCAGACTTGAGGCCCTGGTCATCTTGCCACCTCTTTCTGGACCGCTTACATGCTTACTTCGTAATCATCATCATTTCAGCCGAAAGACGTCCACTCCTGGACATAGGCCTCCCCCAAGGGGGGGGGGTTTGCCATAATCGCCACGCTTGGCAGGCGGGTTGGCGATCGCAGTATGGTTGTTACAAAGGCACAGAGAACTGCTGCCCATTCTCTGGTACGTCCCTTAGTCGCCTGTTACGACACCCACGGGAAGATATGGGATGGTGCTATTCTTTACGTCCGACACCATACGGATAACGAAAAATGACCAGTAGAGAGTTCACCGAGGGAGATTGTAACAGAATACTGTTACAATCTCCCTCGGTGAACACCTAGGTGAAGTGAGCGGTCATCCGTCCCCGAAGTAAGGTGATCATTATGAATCAATTACAGGTATTATGAAAGGAATCGTAGGTAAGTCTGTTCTAATAATAAATTGCTATTAAATTCCACATAATCCGTTGTGCATTCACCATTACGCTAGAAGAATGGTCGATAAAAAATGCACTAATAACACCAAATTAAGCGTTTATTTCTCCAAATTACTGTTTTCTCTTCACTCCAAGAATTTAATATCTTACGTCGAATCCTTTGTGTGAATAAAATATTATTTTGCTCTTCGTTGCAAAGTTGGCACAAAGTACGATACGAAGCGTCTCATGCATTTTCTCCGAACGTCTCCATTATATAAAAAAAACGAATATTTGTTACAGAAAACACAATGTTATTTACTTTAAACGCTTCATCACTTCGTCGTCCAACTGTTATTTTGCCAGAGAATAATGGCGCTTAAATATTTGCAGTTATTTATCATTTTCCTTTTGTCTCGTTATAACGTGTGGTGGAAAATAAAATTTACAAAAGACGTGACGATTACTTATGGTATACAAATATAATGGGTGAATGAATGGAGACTAGGCACGTGCCGTTATCAACTCAAGACTTGAACTACCTAACCTGTTCAGGGTAATATATTGCACATGTAAACTTGACCGTTCAACAAACCATACACATAATTTGTATAGGTACTTGCGCTATTGGCTGCGAGCATACTTGGCGTTTTCTGTTTTCTCAGCACAGTAGGGGTAGATCTTATACATCTTATCTGCCAAGTGCGAAATTATTGACGTAGGTTAGTTAATGATTCATGAGAATATCCTAATATATATTAGAAGTTGCCCCGGTGGCCCGTGTGGTGTCGGACGTAAAGAATAGCACCATCCCATATCTTCCCGTGGGTGTCGTAAGAGGCGACTAAGGGACTCACCAGAGAATGGGCAGCAGCGTTCTCTGTGCCTTTGTAACAACCATACTGCGATCGCCAACCCGCCTGCCAAGCGTGGCGATTATGGCAAAACCCCCCATTTTGGGGGAGGCCTATGTCCAGCAGTGGACGTCTTTCGGCTGAAATGATGAATGATGATGATATTAGAAGTTGAATGGGTTCAGAAGATAACACTTGGGATAGCACAACGTCTCAGTTGTTACAAACGGACATGCAAATCGAATACTCGGACGTGATATGAAATCATAGTCTGACGATTTTGTAATTTACATACAGGTACTTATCACACATGTTAGGGTAACTAATAACAACGAAATGGTTCGTTTAATTGTACAATAATGTTTATTACGCCATTGTGTTCGCTACTGCAGCTGCTTCGAACGCTACATCGATACTGCTTTGTATTTAAAAATAATATTGGCACACTCTTTTTATTGATTTGAGTGTCATTTTACTGGCTCTTTATTGATATTAAAACGTATGAACGACTATTTTAGAAACCGGTTGCGATGTGTAAATTCGACGAAGTGCCCAAAGAACTTGCATTAATGTCGCAGAGCAACTCATTCTCCACATCGCTTGACCTACTTGTACAATTATTTTTTAACCAATGCGCTGTTTTAAAACCATACAATTAATAATAGCGAGGTTTATTGTGGCTATTATATCTAGCTCAATCAACTTGATTTAAAATCCGCGTCTCGTGAAGCTCCTCTGTTTCCCATGACATTCATTTAGCGACAATGACATATTTTATTTATTTATTAAAACTTTATGCACAAAATGTGAAAAACACTGTATAAAGGCGGACTTAATGCCTTAGGCATTTTCTACCAGTCTACCTTAGGGTGATGCAGAGACAAAACATGGTAGGTGCAAAGGCCATATATATATATGCATATTTTATTGTTTATCATTTCGTTGCATTACTACCGTTTTAATTTTTTAATCACTTGTAGGTAATATAGATGAGCTGAATAGGACTGTATTTATTATTTTCCTCTTAGAACTATAAACAGTTCAATCGTCTTGGAAACTACTGCAAACATTACACACATGTTACACTTAGTACTTACCTACTTACCTAACATCGAAAATGTTTACGAAAACTACGCGTTACGCTGTTCATTGATAACAACAATTACAGAGCAAGCTATAATCCAAACGATTAGTTTCCGGTTGAAGTTTAAGGCACTATCATTGTCATTTACGTGACATTATAATCTGCTACATTTAAATGGAAACCTTG
This sequence comes from Charanyca ferruginea, assembly GCA_947361185.1. Classification (NCBI taxonomy): domain Eukaryota; kingdom Metazoa; phylum Arthropoda; class Insecta; order Lepidoptera; family Noctuidae; genus Charanyca; species Charanyca ferruginea. The sequence goes on along the minus strand of OX376055.1, from coordinate 13,745,579 downwards.
ACTCATTTATAGTTATTTTAGATAAAAGCGAGGTATAACTGTTAGAGAGATTACAAGTTTTAGAGGTCGTGTAATGTATTCTAAATTGGCCGGTGGTGAGGTGTAACGTCCGGTTACATGTGGTTTTGGAGCAATACTGCAACAAATACAATCATAAGGACAAACTTTAATAATACAGACAATACGTATCATATTTCCTTGGAGTTTTTTTTATCGCAGTGCTGCATCTAGAAGATATGCAACCATAAAATGTTTTAATATAATGCCAGGACCACGCAAAGCGGTCAAGTGTACAGCTAACTAACATCATCGCATTCACGTTTATTGTATCACGTTGGAAATAAGTATTTTTTCTAGTGTTATTAAGATGTTTGAATTCATTCAGTCACTGGGCAGGTTCAGACAAGCGTACATGTAATAAGTGCGATTATTATAAGAACATGCAGTAAAACCTTGAAGAACATTTCTAGAAACGAGTTTCATCGTAAATTGCTGGTAGTGTGCATGTGCAGGTAGGTAGGTAGGTACTTTATCAGACTTTTTTTACAATAACATCACTCACGAAACAATAGGCGTGAATCTCATTCAGACAAAGTTGGGTGCAAAAACTTGAGTCGGTTACGCTTAGTTGGCTCTTAGTACGTTAAATACCACAAATCCGTTAAGGAAATCATTTTGATTGGTCGATTTTCGTGATACTACGCTGAGTCATGACATCTTGCTTCTCCGGCGAATACAACACATTACACAAATGAAAGCTGTTGTTCACTCTTTTATTTATTTACATAAATAGGTATTTCATTTCATAGTTCAGTGTTGGACACGCTTAGTATTCAATTCATCTGTACATGTGTCTTTTCCTTCGCAGAAGAGGACTTTAAATGTATGAAACATTAACAGGAAAAGGACACGACAGCGCAGTGTCATTTTTTAATTGATGTACTTATTTAAATTGAAAACGTGAAGGGCTTACTTGATCGTTTAACATGAAATGTAATGATATCAACTTTTATAATTTGTTATTATAAAAGTTGATATCATTACATTTCAAGCTAAGCGTATTTATAAGGAGTTCTTTTATTTATAAGCTCTTTATTGACAACTGTTTTATTTTTGTAGCCCGTCACAGACGTAGCTATAATATATATTAATCCTATAATTCATAGCAAGGCATATTACGATATCATATTTTTTATAGCAGTCTTTGAGTGACCACAGACGCAGCTATAATACTCGTATATATTAATCTTTATTACGTCACCAAAATATGTGGACAGATATAGCTAGGCATATTAATACTTATTTAAAAAATGTGAAACTAACAACGAACGCAGACGTAATAAGGGCGAAAATATATTATTATTTTATAGCTAGCTATAATATATATTAAGTATAGCTACGTATATTAATTTATATTATAGCTACATAAGTGACGGACTTGACCATTCAGTCAATTTATAGCTTTAAAATCTTTTTAAAGAAAAGAGAAAGAAAAGAACTGCTTATACCTGTGTTTTTTTACCAAAATTTAAATAACTAGCATTTTGAGTCATTGTACCAACGAAAAGTCATTGACTCTCAGTGATTGGCACTTCATTGTACCTTGTGATTCAGCCTAAAAGTTACCAACAAAGTATGAAAACAGTGTAGGTACTTTCCTCGTTTTCTTATCGAATCGGCTTTAGAAGCTTTTGAAAAGTAGCTTCTATAAAATTTAAAGTTGCGTTTTCCATACCTAGATATCATGTGTTACCTTTGTACTAGCTTGTAGAGACACATACAAAAGTAGTCACATTTTAGTCAATAAGTAGGTACCTAATAAACTAGATGAAACTCAGTAGATACGATAGGCCACAGAAATAGATAGACCTAGATAACGCAAGAGCAACTACTTCGCGTGCCCAGTTTCGTGCCTAGCTTACGTACAAAAATCGTAAGTCAATGAAGTCGGGTAAAAAATAAAGTAAACGTTTCCTTCCATTGGTAAGTTATTTTGTGATTAATATTATGCGTAATTAATTTAAAAAACAATTATTTTAAATCTAATACCCTCAGTAATACCTGGTAATACCAAATTTAAGAAAAACAAAACATTGTTACGTCATACATAATAGGTAGTCAAAAAATGGCACGTTTGGTTTTCATACAGATCGTGATACTTGCGTTATCTAGGGTCTATCTATATCTGTGGGATAGGCATTCATATCTATGCTTGTGGTTACGGTCGGTTTTCCCTCAATTCGACGATACGGTTGGCGCAGTGGCTGAGCAATCGACTGCTGCGCAGCGTATTACGGGTTCGATTCCCGCCCAGGGTAAATATTTGTGTGATGAGCACTTGTGTTTGCGTTGTGTCTGGGTGTTGTTTATCTATATATGTATTTAAAATATATTCATGTATGTGTATCAGCTGTCTGACACCCATAGTACCTTACCTACCTACAGTCTCCCTAGTTTGGGGTCAGATGGCCGTGTGTGAAATGTCCCCACATATTATATTATTATATTATTATATCATATTATAATTATATAATTAACAAATTTCATAATGACTTACGTACTAGACATACCAAGTTAATTCACCTAACTAAAAATCTCATACGATATTTAAAAACACTAAGTATTATAATTTTGGCACTAGTATCTATCCTATTTTCAAAATTTCGGTCAGTTATTTTTTTTATTTCGTTAATCAAAACATGATCTGACTAAGTACTTTTGTACAGGTATGAAGTTTGCTGTCTATACAATTTCTTTAAAACTGAAGACAACATCATTCTTAGCTCAGCATTATCATTTTATCATAACAACGCAAATTATTTTTAAAATAACCCACTTTAGTTCAATAAATTAAAACGTGTGGTTAAAATTGATTTAACTAAAAAAAGATCCTTCCTAACCTAGCATAACAAAACAGGAAATAACAATAATAAGGAAATACAATAACAAATAAAGGTAGGTATTTATTATGATATGAATTGTTCACAGGTAAGTAAATAAGTTCTTATATCCATTAGTCGTTTTTTATATTGCCTAATCACTATTTATGATCAATGTCAGTTGTACGATGACTTCTTCATGGGAAATAGAGGAAACTTAAATAACAAGTTTTTTTTTCTCTTTATTTATTACCTAGGGACTTGCAACCATTAGCAGGTTATGTCAGCCCCATCATAGCATTATTATTATTAATTATTATTAATAATAATTTGATTAAATTATATTAAATTACAGTTTAGCTTTATTGCTTGCAGGGTAAGCCAGAAAACATTGAAATTTACCTAAATCTAATGCATTTAATTTTAATTTTTGACATAAATGTTGCCTTTCAAAATTATTGCGAATACACTCAGTAAGGAGGTGTTGGGCATCTTCTGATTTATCACAAACAATACAGTTAGGTGAAAGGGATTTCTTCATTAAAAAGGCAAATTTTCTTAGTGGGACATGTCCAGATCGTATTCTAAAAGTTATTTTAAGTAATTGCCTACACAATTTAACATCGGCAAACCACGGTATCCGAGGAGGCTCACATTGCATAGTTCTATAACATATTCCTTTTTCTCGAGATCTGATGTCAAAATGTTCCCTCCACTTTTGTTGCCATAATGTCTTGAACCGTGAAAAATATTCTGAGTAATCAGGAGTTATGAATACCTCGCTTCCGTCTGTACAAGATCTTTTTGCCAATATGTCCGCCTCCTCCGTACCTCTCAAGCCAACATGTAAAGGAATCCATTGCAATCTCAGAGTTACATCACTAGGCATGGTATAAATTCTATCAAGAATAACTTATGAAATAACAAGTTATCGTTGAAACTAGCACAAACCTGAAGACAAAAAAAACAATGGGCTTTTCAAGTTACCTATACTCCATTTATAATAGCATTAGAAAAATAGGCTCGTAGAAGCAGGAATGCAAAACATTTTATTTCAAAGATAAGTTAAATCAATTTTAATTAAACTTATTTTAAGATAATTTTGATAAATAGATCTAAGATAGTACTAAATATGGATGTATAATTAGATAAACGGAATAAAAGTTTTTTAATTGGTAGAATTACAGTGAAACAAATAACGTTACGGGTATTGTTCATCTCTACTTCTATTAGGTTTTTAGCATTGACACTGTAATTTTAAATTGTAATTAAATATACTACTAAATGAAAGTCACATAATTTTAGAAGATAAATTATTAGAATAGTTAAAATAACGCGCGACAACTACTGTAAAAATAGCTTATAATAAATTCGGTGTCTATCGTAACTTTAACATGTTTATTGTACTTTTGTTACGAAGTGTGCATTAAAAATAACTATTTTCGACTTATTTCTAATGCTATTGTAAATGGAGTACCTATAATCACCTTGGTAAGTAAGCTGATAATTTTTAAAGACATTAAAGATACTGCAGACTGCACATTAATGCCACATCCACTTTTAAGTGCATCGTGGATGTGGTATCCACTAGTGTAACAAGTTATAGAGTATCTATAATTTCAAGTTTTTGACATAGACTTGAAACTTACCACTAGTTAGTGTGTTAGTTTAATTGATTTGAGGCAATTTTCTAACTAACTTACCTAGTAAGTTTATCACAAAAACTTGAAATTGATGATTTGTAAACTTTTAAAATAACAATAAATAGGTAGTGCATTAAGAAAACAGAATAATTCGTAAACGTGATTATTTTAACTAACTTGGAGAGTTATATTGATGATTTTAATTATTATAATTGTCTAAATACAAATTCGCCTAAGATTTTTATTACTATTCAAGCAAAAACTGGGCTGAAAATTGAAAAAAACGTAAGTATAAGTATTAGAATTTCCCGGCCCATCTTAGCCTTTTCACCTTATGAGAATATTTTCGACAGCACATTACTGTCCGCTGCATAGAAAAGCAGCCATGTAAACAGCTATAAGAACAAAAATGTCTTTGTTTTTTTAACGGAGAAGTGACTTTAAACCTACATATATATCCTACCTACTTCATTGAGTTTTGTTACTTATTAAGAGGCGAGAGGTGAGGGCACCCCGCCGTCTATTTTTTTCGTTCGACTTGCTGTGATGCTTCTGGGCAAAGCCTTCCAAGCCCTTCCTTTTTACGGATTCCTAATAATTTGATAGGTAATACATATCGCATAGAGAGCTTCCAACTGGACAAACATACAATCAAAACAATTTCTTTCTCTTTGTAATATTAGTCTATATTGACCAAATAAGACTAGATTACAATTTACAATAATTCTCTTGAAGATAGGTACCTAACATAATGTAAATTATGATATTAAATGTTTGAGGTTCAAACTCAAACATAATCACACGAATAAATATTAAGTTACATGCGTGTGGATCTATAGAACATGTTATGTCTTGATGAGTGCGTGTGACAAATGTTTTGATAAGACCGCACCCGACTATACTAAGACTACGTGAAACGCGGCGCCTGCGACCTTCCAATGTTGTATTAGTTTTTTAATTACCCACAAAGTAGGTGTAATTACTTCACGATAATGCCGTAAAAAGGAAAACTGTCTTTCTATTGAAATATTATGAAAAACATTGTTTTCTTCATCATTGACGAGATGTACTTACCTAAGTAAATCAAAGTTAGTATAAAACAAACTTAATTCGAAAAATCTTATTTAGACTTTCGAAATACAGACGCACGTCATTAATATTATTAATAACCTACCCATTAAACTACTTAAACGAATATTACTAACTTGTTTCATATCGATATAAAGAATAGATCGCCAATTACTTAATGTGTTGAAATGTAAATAATATTTATTAAGATTTAAGTAGGTATGTAGCACATTTGTAATTTCATACGATACCGCTAATAAAACTTAGATAAAGATCATTAATAAAATATTTACGTAATGTATAGCGGTCAAGACAGTACCCACTTGGAATTGGCAAACAGTATAGGTACCTAAATACAAGAAATCTTCCTCTCTGACACCGTTTAAAATTATTAGACTCAGTGGCAAACGCATGCAAACTACAAATTCATTCATTATAATTATATTCAAATAAATCCATGTACATTATGCCTCAGTTATTAAGAATTTCTGTCCCGTCCGTCGTTCATGCAAGAGTCGAGTCACACGACATAAAGTTGTCGGTTTACATCGAAAAAGCCTTGCAACAAGGTTGTTTCGGCGCGATGCCGCGTGTGTGGAATCCGTAATAGCCTTGCAGAATATGTATTATATATACCTACATATATATCGTCTCTTGTCGTCGCCTCTCTCTGTCTCTTCCAAGTGCCAACATGAGGCAGAAATAGCTTTTTAAAATCCATTTATTTTTTAATTTAAGCTTTTAAACTTAATGTTTGGGGAAGCTGCGTGTTTTATGCGAAATAACGGTTTTAATATTGTGAGCTAACGTGTTTTTTAGGTCAAAAAATGATTAATGTTGCCAAAAATACGTATACGCTTAAGCTAAATTGAAGGAGTGAAGTAAAATATGGGCAGATTGCAGGCTTCCCGAAATGCATTCCTTCGAGCGTACCTTCATTTTCCTCATCCAGACCCGATGGAAACCAAAAATAGCGTACCGGTTTATTTAAAGTGCCATGTTTAATGAAGTATGATGCTTAAGGCGTTCAATTTGTGGGAACTTTGTTCGCAAATACCTCAGAACACTTGTTTTTATCTGCTGTTTGCTATTGATTCGCATCGTTTGCATTCGCTACGGTAACGCAACACTGATTTGACATCATGTAAGGTACATAAATATATATAGAAGGTGTTTCATTTAGCATACCTACAAAAATTGAAATAACAATTATTTTGCTCAGAAACTGTAAACTTTGGTATTTTATTTGTTTCATTTAAAACTATACTTAACTCACAACATTTGAAAATAAATATTTAACTAAATGTCACCCCCACTCTCCCATGAACTCTACGAGTCAGGCTCGACCACGGATATCTCTATGGGCTCGACATAATGTGGAGTTCTAATGTAATGCTTCCTTTCCGTCTTATTTTTGCGTTTTATTTTTATAATCTTAGCTATTAATGTAGGCTTTAAGGAAATGTTGAGCACTGGTTTTGGCAAATAAACATTATCTTTTCTTATCTTGTCTAACTAAAACAAATCTCCTAACTACTTTCTTCAGTGTTAATTTTAACTTAGAACAAAATCAATAAATGGTAATCACATATTTTACCCTCATTGCTGACAAAATGCCGAATGGTCGATAAGTTATAGCATAAATAATGATATTATTTAACGTAGACAACGCAAAAAATACTTCCGCTCTTGCATTTTACAAAAATATTTTCACGTCTTGCAATTTTAGTTCCTAATTTTATTTTTTCATCGAATTCGTAATTAAATTATTTTGACTTTACGTTTTGTAATAATTATGACAATCAAAATAAACATTATTAGTGCAGGAATCATTAAACAAACTCTACAGTGTACCAAAACGATTCAAATTGTCAAAGATTATTAAGTAGGGTAGGTACCCAATTATATTTGTGCAGAGAAAATGGATATTTCAGATCTCTTAGATTTTAGACAAATAAAAGAGAATTTGATAGATAAAATGATTAGAGAATTTGATATGAGAATTTGATAGATAAAATGAATAGAGAAATTGATAGATAAAACCTAAATAAAAGAGAATTTGATAGATAAAATGATGTTCGTTCGTTTGGTCTAAACCTACCAATGGCACGAAAGTCATTAGTGCGTGAAGAATACAGCTTTAATATTATTGTACAAGCGTGATCATGTTAATTCAAATTATACAAGAGTTCTGCGAATAAATCACGTTTCTATTTTTTATGATGTATTTATTACCTGTCTTGATTGTTGCCTGTTACTGCGCAGTGTTAAAAAACGACAATGTTGTGTGCATGTTTAGAAAACACGTCTTGCTTACCAGACTCGACATTAAAAATATACCTATAGATACTAGCTGACCCGGCAAACGTTGTTTCACCGAATACATTTAAAGAAAAAGAGCCTACCTCCTACGACCTATTCTCAGAACTACCTATCATTTCAGATACTTATTAGTGGCGAAAGCATATTATAGTATTAAGGAGTTCCTAATTGAGAAATTGTTATGTTAGGTAGTGTAATTGAATAATATTTTAAAATTGTATTTATTAAGGTATTTAGTTATAAGTTGTATGTTTTTAAATACTTTTGCATGTCTACATGGTAAAATATGGCTGAACTCTTTTATTTTATCATCAATTGCTGTTACCCATATTTTCAAAATAAAATTATCGTTGTCTTTACCAAATATACATAAAAAGAATCACAAATATCGGTCAAACCGTTTCGCAGGAGTTCGATACTAAACACTGTAACACGAGATTTTTAAATATTAGATAGAAAAAAAATTACTCAAAAATAAGCTATCCGAAATTCTGATTTAAATGGTATAGGTACCATTTAGAAAATAATAAACCTTTTTAAGTAGGTAATCAACAAAATCAAATCGATATTTTCAGTAATTAAATAAATATCAAGTGAGCAAGACAAGCCATTTGAGCCGGTCACTCAACATCGTCCGTTCCACTTTAACAGTCTTTTTTTAAATCAATATAGCTTTAAGGACAATTTTATAGCTTATAAAAATATATCTTTAAGTATTTTAATGGGTGTCTGTATTTCATGCATGTTTTCACCGGTCAAGTTGACGGGTACTTAACCGGTTACTGTGGGAGCGGCTTCTTTACTGGCACTTTTAAGTTATCGTGAAAACAGTTGCATTAAGACGCGCATACGCGGATTTTCTACACGAAATGACCAGTAAGATAACTTCCTTTTTCTCGTGGTTAGTTAAAATGTAAGTGTTCTCTCGCCGTGACTAAATTTAATTCAAGACACGAAATCTTCCTCAATCCGTGCAAGGCACTGACTGTTGACAGTCTAGATTTCTGTTTCGAACAACGGGTTTTCCCCGTCAACAATATTTATGTATACTTAAATCTGTAATGGGCTTAAAAAATATCAAAATCGAGGTAATTTGGATGTCATTGAAATGTCAACGTATTTTTTTAGAAAAAAAGAAGACAAATATTTTGCAAAACATCGTTTTGCGGTTTCATTTCGAATAAATAATAGGGTTTTGCGGTTAACATTAAAACTATGTAATTAATTTTCTGGTTTTTCAGAAAGACCACATTGTCCTGCATAAAATACTTGCTTACCGCTTTACGAACGGTATACGTTTACTCCATGTTTGGTAACTAAAAACTCCTTTGTAACAACAATTATCTTCTGCACATAGTAAACATATTAACTAGGACATCAGTTCCTGGTTTCCGACAGCCGTTAATTTCTAAACAAATCGGTCAAACAAAGAAGACGTGAAACTACGTCTTGTAACTATTTACACATAACTGCGATATATAATTTAGGACGTGGTATGTCCAACGATACACTGTATTTTTGTAGTACGGTACTTTTACTTAACATCTGTTTAATATGATAGATAGGAGAGAAGAGAAGAAGCAGAAGGATTGATATGATATTGACCATCATCTCAGTTTCTGTTCAGCGGCGTTTTTATTTTCTGTGTTATGGCTTAATAGCCATAACACAGAAAAACCAAACTTAAGTCCTAATGGACTTAAGTTTGGTTTCCTAAAATTTGAAGCTTTACTAAACCTCATAATATAGGTAGGTCCTAAATTAATCTTAACTATATAAGTATACATAAAAATCAATTGCCTCATGTAATAATTCAAAAACGTTTTGATAGATTAATTATTTTTGTTGAGTTTGTAATAATCAGGATAAAGTTAGTATAAAAGATTTGTTTTTGCTAATCCACAGAAAATTTCGATGTAATTTTTGTTTGAAAATCTTATACTTACTTACTATATACTTCTTCGTTCTTCGTCAGCGCCGAGCCCGTTCCATCATTGGACCACAAGACGTACGGCGATGCGCCACCGGTACATGGTGGACTTCCCACCCACACGCACAAAACGTTTTGGGAACACATTCATTGTGCGTACTGCTAAGGAGTGGAATTCCCTGCCTGAGTCTGTATTTCCTGATAGCTACAACCCGGGAGTCTTTAAGTCAAGAGTTAATAGGTTACTTCTAGGCAAGCGTGCTCCGTCTTAGACCGCATCATCGCTTCCCATCAGGTGAGATAGTGGTCAAACGTATGCCAATCAAATGATAAAAAATAAACAGTAGCTACTATATGTTTCGTTTAGTACGAAACTGAGGCGGGACCATAGATCTTTACATATTATTATAAAACAAAGTCGCTCCCGCTGTTTGTACCTACGGTGAGGTCTTTTAAACGACTCAACGGATTTAATGCAGTTTTCAGCAACAGATAGAGTGATTCAAGAGGTTGGTTTATACGTACAGTTTAAACAGCATCCGTGCGAAGCCGGGACGTGTTGCTACTATCTAATAAAACAAAAATAATCTTATTATTCTGGTATCACCCAAGACTTATCAAAACTCGATCTGAAACAAACAATTTATTCGTATTCGTTATACATAATAATGGCAACCTCACGAATAACCTCAAGATATACGACCCTCAACTAGGAAGATCGATTCGACCCGAAAGAATACCTGTTATGCATACAAATGATGTTCCGGTAAACAATCAAGCGGAAGTCCGTTGTTGTGAACTAAAAATCCGTCATAAGGCCGCTGAATAAGGAATAATCAATTTATCTGTGATATATTATGATTTGCATGAAAATCGATTTGCATAATTCTATATTGAGGTCGTATTAACTCTGGTTTGGTCTATAACGTTATTGGGCATAAGTTAATTATAATAATAATAATAATATATAATAACATGTGGGGACATTTTCACACACGGCTATCTGACCCCAAACTAGGGAGACCCTGTACTATGGGTGTCAGACAGCTGATATGCATACACAAATACATTTTTTTTTTGTAAATACATACATATATAGATAAACAACACCCAGACACAAGTGCTCATCACACAAATGTTTACCCTGGGCGGGAATCGAACCCGCAACACGCTGCGCAGCAGTCGATCGCTCAGCCACTGCGCCAACCGTGTCGTCTTGTTTGAGTATTCTTTATTTTTATTAGGTACTACCTACCTAGCTGATCAAAAATGCAATTCAAATGCACTTAAGCTAAGTCAAGAGGTAAAGCGGGTAAACACACAGCGGCAGTAAGTATACTACAACCAAACAAGAAGAAGGAGTTGATTGTTACCTATGGCGCTTTCCTGACCATATAACTCGACGAACGAATCAGAATTCCCACAATCTTAGGAAATATTTTTATAAAACAAGAAAAGCGATCTTTTAAAATAAAATAAAACGTGAAATAAATATTTTTTTAAATTATCAATCCATTAGTGTGTTCTTAAATTAACAAAACTTCAACTTTAGCAAAAGAAACATGTTGCCAATTATTTTAGTCTTTTTTATATTTAGGGTAACCTCAGACCAACAACACATAAAAAAATAAGAACGTGGAATGTGATGATAGGATATTGAACATTAATAATGTGATTATAAGTAATAAATGAGTTAATAGCCCCTAAATAATGAAGAAAAACGCCCTATCGCCAGGTTTTGATCAGGGCTACCCTGATCAAAACCTGGCGATAGGACCTTATCCAGTTTTCAATTAGGTACATAATTTATGAAAACCATCAAGGCCCATCATGTCTCGAATTTCAGATGTAGCAATAGGCAATTTACAATACGACATCTATTCGTATTTTTAATTAGCAATAATTCATCTTATGACGAGGGAATATATCAAGTTTATTGCATTTTTTGCCACTTACGTGTAGCGTGTATACACACATATCTACTAACAAAGTTAATACTTGTAATATCTCGTTTTAAACTTGTGCATCTACATTGACTACAAGAAAATAGCTTCAAAGGCAATATTATGTGGAAATAGACACATGCACAGTCTACGCAGATAAGTAAACCGGCTGGTTGCGCCGGCGGCGGCGCCACTTTCAGTCAGACAGCCGGCGCCCGCGCTGCGCGACTGCTTCAACTGTGATTGCTCTCACTCTCACCGTAACCAAGAACGGTACCACAAACAAGTTTGCTGCGACGTATACATAGTTGCGCCTCATCGCAGAACAAGTAATAAACACAAGAAAACATTGTAAAAAGTGTTTGCCCTCAATTGTTTTTATGCGAAAATTCTGGTCCTAATTTGGTCTGTCTGTCTGTCTGGACTGGAGCCACCTCAGATATAGATAGACCTAGATAACGCAAGTATCACGATCTGTATGAAAACCAAGCGTGTCATTTTTTGGACGTCACAATGTAATACGTATGTTTTGTTTTTCCTAAATTTGGTATTACCAGGTATTACTGAGCGAACACAGGGGCGAGGTTAAAAATAATTGTTTTTTAAATGAATTACGCATAATATTAATCACAAAATGACTTACCGATGGAAGGAAACGTTTACTTTATTTTTTTACTTACGATTTTTTATCGTATGTTAGGCACGAAAATTGGCACGTGAAGTAGTTGCTCTTGCGTTATCTAGGTCTATCTATACCTGTGGGAGCCAGTGAGCCACTGTTTCATCTGTCAGATGTCCTGGCCTTCTATATAAGTAGCCTCTACCTAAAATATCTCAGGACACCAGTCCTCTCTTGCGTTTTAATAGCAAGCAATCATATTAATTTGCAACCCATAACAGTCTACTCGAAGCCAAATCCGCAACAAAACGACCCACCATATCATATATATGTTCTAAGGTCAATTTATATAACAATCGTACATCCAATATTGACGAGCCACCCATGTCTGATCGATAAACGATTCTTCATTACGACACTGATCTTTGAGACAATAGGCAATATTGGTCGAATGAATAGCTTGTATTCAAATATCCTGATGGATGAGTTGCAAAGTGTTTGCTCAGTGTGCCAAGTTTATGTGATGGTGGCAAAGATGCCTGTGTTGTGGTTTGGAAATTCGTTTTGACACAAAAGGAGAATTTACCTACATATTAATGTTGGGTATTCTTGCTACATGATACTTTGCGAAACCACGAACAAGAGATGACATAAAATATGGTTTGGTTATACAAGTCACCTGTCAAACGAAAATAACATTGGTTCTACCGTTTGAGCGTTTCAATGCCACAGACAGACAGATATTTGTACACATCACACTTAAACTTTTAACACCCCTTTTCGTCGGGGTTAAAGTCAGTCACCTCTTCAAAAAAAACTTTTTTTATTTTTTTTTTTGTTAGAACATCACTAAGAAAATATAGGTTATGTAAGGAAAGATTCTGTTTATGGTTTTTTTTTTATTTGAAAATAATTAAAATAATATTATAAAAATGTAAGAGAGGTTGTTTGTTTGTCACTCTTTAGCGGTTAAACTACTGAACCAATTTTTACGTGAACAATGGCGCAAGTCAAAACTTGGATTATGATTCCACGGAGCAGCTGTTAATTGTTCCCTCGTAATCATTCAGCATACATCATAATATAGCGTCCATACTCACGCTCACACAAATACACTTTATCTGCACACACTCACAACTATACACAATACTATACAGTTGATCAAAACTAAAGTTTATTTTATTTGTAAAATAATCAAATAATCTACGTTTTTATTTCTTTTTTTTTTGCATGTACCCATTTTTGGTTTGGTTATCAATACTTGTATCTAAAATTTGTTCAGAGACAGTAATAAAATTAGCCAAAACAATTTCGAGGTGAGAGCCTGGTGATCCGTCACACAGGGTATCCTAGTATGGACTCCAGTCTCTCACAAAGGATCATTCTTCATGCATTTTAGTTAATTTATTTGTATTTTTAACTTCTCATACGTGAACCTTTGTAAAGAGTGAAATAAAGATTATTATTATATTGTTACAAGTATTTGTATTATCTTTATTGTACAATATTTGCAATTTTGTAGTCTAGAAAAATCTGATAGTAATTATATTCCTACAAAATAGAGTTGTCCCTGATAGGTGATTAGCGTCAAATTATTCACTAGCTCTTCCTGTAAGCTTTTTAATCACTTAAAGTCTAATTGGTCACGAAATTAGTTTTACCCAGACTTTATTAATTAGTTGCTCATCAGATGAACAGTTATCTGTTTGCCTGATTAGCAACTACTTACACAAAATAGCATTCATTTTAATTAAACCTTTACAGGCACTTTTGAATTGTTACTACTTTAGAATATAGGATAGTAGCAACTGACTATTTATTGCTCAACAGTGTCTAATAAAGAAAGCGTCACTCACTAACCAGACTTACACATAAATTATGTAACATTTATCATATAAATAAACTTGTTACGCCCACTGTCAAGTAAAATACGCAAACAATTGATGAAATCACATTTTTTCAGATTTTCCTCCTACATTTTTGTTTTTACCGTTCGAGCAACAGATTACATACAAAAAAAAAATACCTTTACCAACAGTTACCTGTTTTGCGGTAATAGGTATAGGTATTGCCTGCGGCATCCTAGATGACACATTTAAGTAAATAATTAACAACAAAAAGGGTATATACAGACACATCCAGCCATACCTAACTGTAAAATTTTCCCAATTGAATATAAACCTTCTAACTTTGTCATAAAATTGAGAATCTATCAAAGAAATTTGACAGATTGTTGTAGCTCAATGTGCTGGCATCTGTACCATAAACAATGAGCAATAACATTTTGTCTAACGCGTGCCACTGACAGGTACCTATTGTACCTACGCCAGTTTTTTAATGATTTACCTGCGCGTGAGCAGTTCAACGACTGACCACATTATTTGTGACTAACAAAAAAAGAATTCACTTCTTACAGCTTAAGGATAATTGCAAAATGACGCACACGCGCCCTGTTGATGGAGCGATGTCGTTTACAAGTGTAAAACTTTCGAATAAAATCACTTCCTGCGAAATGATTGATGTTTGACAAAATGTAATTCGTCGTGGTTTCGCATAGGTACTGTTTTTTTATTTTTTACTAGCTTTGTCTGCGACTTCGTCTGGGTGAATCGCGGATATGCGGATTAAAAACTATCCTATGTCCTACCCCAGGGTTCAAACTCGGTTAAGCCATTTCATCGTGAAAGCGTAACAGACAGAGTTGCTTTCGAATTTTTAATATTATTATCGATTATGGATAGTACGGATGGATTGTAAAACGCAGTTCATGTGTATGGCTATGCGCGCACTGCGAATTCTAATTGTTGCGATTTCAAAAATGAGAAATAAAATCGATTGAAATAAAGGGAAAATCCCAAACGATTTATTTTCACAGTGCGCGGATTGTAGTACATTTCTATTGTTCACAGATTAACGATTATTATTCGCAACGATTAAAATTCGCAGTGCGCGCATGAGCTCAATGTTTATTTCCAATTTGACTTTTCCTGCGTTAATCTCCACCACGAGACCTACAGGGCTGTCAAACGGAAAGTTACGTTTATTGGCCATTTAAATACCTGTCTCATATTTTTATTCGTGTGTACAGAGGCCCGTACATCAAGCTACAACAATCAGTCAAATTTCTTTGATAGATTTTCAACTTTATTACAAAATGATAAGGTTCATATTCAATTGGGAAAATTTGACAGTTTGGTAAGGCTTGATGTGCTGGCGTCTGTATACCTTAAGTCACGTGTGAATTTTAAATACACGTGATCAATAGTTATCAACGATTGGGATTTAAATAGCCATGGCGGCCGCCAGGCGCTGACGTGTGGAAGTTAAAACTCTCAAAGCGGTTTTCGAAATTCAAACCTAATTTTATAATTACATTTCTGCCACTTTCGCTCGGTCATTAGCAAACAAATCATAATTCGCCTGTTTCGGACTAGAAACCTAAATCAGCACGATTCCGAACAGGTATTGTGAGTATTCATTATAAATCTACGTCGATTCCAATCTGGTTTTGTTAATTGATATCTAAAAGCCAAACCCCACAGGCGATGATACTTTTTACCCTGTACGGTTCAGATCAAAATCTGATTGACTGACAGCGTTCAGTTTGATCCTATTGGACTCTAAACGCGGCGAGTTAAAATTATCAAAGAAATTCATCATCAATGCTAAATACTTGAATTAGATTTCGAATCAATATATAAGGCAAAAAATGGCGGCAGCTAATGTGGGCGATGCGACTAAAAAGTTTTATTTATTTTTTCGGTAAAGAAATTCTTTGGCTTTTAACTTTCTTTTGATTTTTCTCAAACAACAATAACTTGACACACAACTTGAGCACATAAATATGTATATTGCAAATTGTGGAGCGGGGTGTTATTATCAGTTATTCAATTTTACAGCGTAATAATCGTTTAAGTTATTGCAATGCGCAGCATGTGAGGATCATTAATAGCCTTTGGCAGTTACGGGAAAATCCAATACAAGTAGATATCTTTGTTTTTTTTTCCATGAAACTTATTAAAGAATTTCGGTACCTGTGGATGTGATAATATTCTGCTGTTAAAATTATGATATTTTTCAAGATGGTGATAATATTGCTTCACCAAAAAATATAAATATAAATTGTTTTTGTTAGCTGTTGAGTACTATCTCACGCTTGTCCAGAAGTTCCAATGACATTTCACAATACATATGAATACAGGTAGGTAGTTTAGTATGCAAGTATTGTTGTTCCCTTGGCGTGTCATTATCAGTGCCTTGGTATTGGTTGAAAAACCATATAGGAATACGTGGTTCTTCACTGGCATGTGCCTATAAATACCTTAGATAATAATATGACTCTTTTTTCTTATTAAAACTCTTCTCTGCTTCCGTTCTACCGATATAACCTATTTTTTTAAATATAAATAAATCACACTTTATTTATTTTTTTCAACATTTTATTAATGTGCTACCGAAATTCTTGCATCATGTATCATAATATAACGTCTGCGGTCTTGAAAATGTTTACTAGACTACCTTGATTTTGTTTTTCGAATATGTACGTTGAAATAATAAACATTTAGTTAAAAAAACTTCCATTGGTTCTGAGAGTTGCATTAGACATAGGTAAATCAAGCATTAATTCGATAATATATATTTTTTTTAAATTAATAACTAAAACTACCTCTTGACATAAAACTAACCGAAAATTACAGTAATTATTTTAATATCAATAATTAAAAAGTCGCAAAATTACAACAAACAATCAACAATCGCCCGTTCGAACTCGAAGTAATGTAGTACACGCCTCTTCAATAGTGAGGTCCTTTACCGAACGCAAATATATTTTTGCATACGAGTACATCACTGATTTCACATTTTAACTTTCTCCGACAAAGTTTTATTTGCAAACTTGCGGAAGTCCGTATCCTAATGTCATAGTTGAGGGGCCGATGTATAAATATTTAGAAAAACCATCGAAGGCTGAATCTTCGCGACGACCTTGCGGCTGTTTTACTATTAAAAGAATTTTAACTGTTCGTACGGTCAATAAAATATAGATAGTCATTAGTATTCCACTCCTCATCGCTAAGAGGTTCATCGTTTATGATTCGTTTCAAATTAACATTGACCCTGTAACCTTCTTGTGATACGTGAGTCCACAGGGATAGACCTTATTTTAATGTCATAGGTACTAGTAACTGTGTACATTGCTCTTCATGGTCAGACGATATCAAAAGTTCCAAAATGCCCAAGATTGTCAACTTCCATTATACCGTCTGACCACTGATCACCCGTTCGTTTATTCCGTAGTACCTACATTTTAAGTTACAAAATTTCAGATATTTAAGCATCAAAAGACGTATCAAGTAGGCAAAGTAAATGTAGTGATCAGTGGAAATTACTGAAATACACGTGTCTTAAAGCACGATAATGATGAAAACCAAAACAATGAATAAGGTAAAAAAACATAACCCTTGACTTGCAGTCGGGTAAAAAGAACATCGTTTAATAACAATGGAAAATCAATAAGGAATATACGTAACCGCGTTACATAAAAAAATATTATACCAGCCAGACTTTAAACATGAAATGTTTTCCGATTCATGGGGATAATAAAAACACTTATATTCATAAAATACGAAGTAAGTAGCATAGAACCACATTTAATTCCTTCTGTGGTACCTAATAAAACACAAAATAATGAGTACTTACTTATGATTTATGACAGTTAAATCTGAGTTCTAACATGTTTATTGAGTCTTAATACACATCAGGACAAAAACATCAACCCATAATTTCGCGATAAGCATAATATGTGGTAAAAAACATGTGACGCAATGTGGCCACATTCATTGCACACCTAGTGATTTATTTGCCATTCATACATGTCATAACAAAATAACTACTACAGCACACCTATGAGTCATTTTTGTATATTTAAAGTGACATATTAAACTAGGCGAATTAAATTAAACAAAGATATTATGTATAGAAAAATAATACCAGCAGACAAGCAGTGTAAAACCTACCAAGCATTATGCTTGAATTATTCATATTTCACAGACTGATGAATTCAAAGCTGTATATATTTTTGTAGAATCGTATACACCTATAATTCGTAAAATAATTCTTAAGAGCGGTAGATAAAATGATTTCGGAAGGCAATAAAATACTTAACTCATGTGAATAAAACGTGACTGTATAATTATTGGTGTAATTTTATTCACGGTTAATTAACTTGGGATATCTTGTAAGTTAATGTTTAATACTAGTTTATGCCTACGACTTGGTCCGCGTGAATGTCGACTACCTGCGGTGTTTTATTTTCTTTCTAAAATAAAACAAATAGAAAGAAACAAAAATTGAAAGAAAGTAATTTTTGGTATAAGTACCGTGTAAACATTCAAATGCGTTTAGTGAAAATCTGTTAATTTGACATTACAAACTGACACTTGAATTTTATTCATTTACATAGAGGAAGGTACGATTTAGCTACGGCCAGTTATTCTTGGCGAGGTAATTACAGTCCCATCTAGATGTTATCTACTCCACCTTAGTCAGTCTAAGGTTGCTACTAAGCCACATTCGAATGAACATACAAGTGGGCTTGCTTTTTTGCAACACTGAATTCTGTAAAACAAAAAATGGCTGATGTTTGTCAGCGCGGTTTATGTGAAGAAAATAGATTTCGATGTTGTTGTTTACCCTAAGCGTGCTGTTCACATAAATGTGGAGGCGCATGAATTAATGAATTACCTACTAGGCCAAGGTACACTAATAAAAAATAATAAATAGGATTAACTGCTATCAATTCGACAAGAATTTAGTTTATATTAAGTTTATTATTTTACTTCGTTAATATTTTTTTCTTAAGAAATATGGGAAAAAATTGATTTTTTATATATCTGAAGTTTTTGGAAACTTCAGGAGTGATAACAAGCCTACCGAACAAGCATGTAAAATGTAATGTAAAAACCAACAGGAACATAATAAAGTAAAACCATGAAATTTAGTAAAAAATCTCACCTTTTGGTTCTTGTTGCATAGTGACCCTAAATGAACACTTATTCATAATTAACACGGGTATTAGAGTAATAGCTTTTAAGTTTTATTTAAATAATTAAGTGTTAGGAATTGTTGTATTTAATGAAACTGGAAACCCAACCCTGTTATTGCACAGTTGCGCCTCGAGTATATCCGAATACACCATCAAACAATTTGAGGAATGTTACATAATAAGTGTCCATTATGTTATTATATTACCACATTATATTTACAATTACACATAATAACTTACCTACTATAATAATTCGCAGTTGACATGAAACTGCAAAAAATATTAATAAAACACGTGTTCTTTCTGTCCGTGTGGTGTCGGACGTAAAGAATAGCACCATCCCATATCTTCCCGTGGGTGTCGTAAGAGGCGACTAAGGGACTCACCAGAGAATGGGCAGCAGCGTTCTCTGTGCCTTTGTAACAACCATACTGCGATTGCCAATCCGCCTGCCAAGCGTGGCGATTATGGTAATACCCCCCATTGGGGAGGCCTATATCCAGCATTGGACGTCTTTAGGCTGAAATGATGACGTGTTCTTTACTGAATACAGTTTCATTTTATTCAGTTTATATCGTAAAAATTAAAAATAATAACCGTGTAATCACAAGAATCATTGGATGCTTAAAACCGGCTATTAAGTACCTAGGTAGGTAGACTTATTCTTTTTTCTGTCGTACCAAAGGATGTGTGAAGATGTAAAAATACTCTTGTACTGGTATTTAAACTCTAAGCTATTACAGACAATGTAAGCAACTATCTTACAGTATAAAAAGAAATAAAAGGTCGATGTAGTTAGGTATTATCTTTACATCAACCAGTTTTAACCAAGTCAGATAATAACTGGGTTGTTGCATTTGTAGGGTTACTTTTGGAACATATTATTAAGATGTCAGAGGGTTGCCCTCTGCATAATCTGTAAAATATTTGGTATGGAATATTAATTATTCCGTTTTATAAGTACGCAAACACCATCCGACGCCAATGGCGAAAGGGTACCTTGAAATGTGGCGTAAGATTGATATACTATGTTAATCATTACTTTAAATTAAACGACTGACGAAACAAATTCAGGTTAATGTACGCGACATATTCAACATATTACATTCATCTTTTTTTACAAATCCGTTATTGGATGTACTTTTGTGAGTTAGTGATCGTTTACGGGGCCTTCAATTAATTTGATTACTTTTTAAACGTACCATGATTGGATTACACTAAATTGAATCTATGGAATCTTTATAACTTAATTCGATGAAAAAAAATCCGCGGTGTCTTTGTTCATCTTATTTTTTTCCTTTAATTAATATTGGCGTTATTATTGAAATACCTAACCAATTAACAATGCTCCTTTTCTGCCACAAACAATATTTTGTTTGTCACTTCTTTGTATCACT